>CM076673.1:171645733-172980733 GCA_038501925.1 Xenopus petersii
ATTGCTTTATTGCTCATACAACTATCAGCTATTTAAAACATATGTGCTAATTATACTGGACGACCGTTAAAAGACATTAGAAATCTATTAGCCCCTATAACGTATCCAAGACTTCCAGGCAGGAGAGAATCAGTTAATTAGAGCTAGTAAAATGGGGAGGCCTGAATTATAAAGATACAAGGGTGGTTGTTGTGCTTATTTTTATAATTTTCCTTTTAAATATTGTTACCTTCCAAACTAACAAGAGAATATTCAGTTAGTCTGTCCTTTGTGCTATATTGTGGTTGGCTAATGGTGGAAAAGAGTCAAAATCTCTAAACAAGTGGGTTGGAGGGGTAGTGGAAGTAGAAGTGGTGGTGGTGAGGACAGTTAAAGAACCTGGAGCCTTCTAGAGGGGGAAGCCTGGATCTTAGTCCAGAGGTCCAGAAATTGGTGTTTGAAACCTGGGATCTCAGAATAGAATTATGTGCAACAAAATAGGCAGGTTACAGGCAGACTAGTATTTAAACCACATCGTTAGGAAACACTCAAGATAAATGAATTTTTCTCAAACACAGAGTTACACAGTCAACCAACTCTTCCTTTGCAGTCTCAACGCTGTGTATGCAAAACACCACAGGATTCCAGGACTGACATTTTCAGATCACCATCATCATAATTTATTTATACAGCATCAACAAGTCAAACACACACACACAGACTGTAACAAATAGGTGTAACGGAATGAAACAACATTAATTCACAACATCTAAAGGGACATTAACATAGCATGCTATAGCATCTCACAGGCCAGCTTCAAATAGTCTCTGTTGGCTCCGTATCAATCATGTATAATCATTTTTAATGATTGCAGTACCTTAAACCAAAAATATCTGTTGTTGAACTACAGGTCCCATAATCCCCCAATGGCATGCATGGTAAGTGAGAGTGGCTGGAAAGGACAATGCAGCTGAACTATACGTAACTCAGTTCCAGTAGAATAATACATGTTTATAGTACAAAACTTTTTTTTGTATTATTTCCCTGGATCTGATATGAGGATTTCCCCCAGCAAAATAAATGTTTTAATAGGCAAGTCTGTTACATCCAGTTTAGGATTTGCACAATGAGACGCAGTAATCATTTCCATAGAGTGCTTGATGGATGCATCCAGCCCACTCCTCATCACCTTAATGGGCAAGAGACACCCCCCTGCCATGTTCTTGGCAAAGCAGCGGCAGATCATTCACACCCATATAATCTGCAGACAGACAGGTGCATGAGGCTTGGAAGCCTTAGACCTCAGGTGTTCAAGTCTGTGTGAATAGAAGCCTTATTGTCAGGCTGTTCCCTGTCACAGTAGAGGCTGTATTTGATTCCAGATGCACTCAGCCTTCCATAATCTCTTTCCTTCCCACTTGAGTTCAATAGCAAGAAGTATATTATACCTCTTAGCGCACATTCCCCCTTCAAGCTGCACAGTTTACCAGTTTATTGAGTGAAGCACTTTTAGACTGTCTTAAAAATGTTGTCTTCCTGCCTCATTCGACTCTCTTCTTCCTTTCCCAGGAATTACCTTCAGTCATTCAGCGCCTACAGAGATCCTTTAAATTGAGTGACTGTATCTGGATGGCAGAAGGTATCTACTTTTAAGCTCAATTTAGTTGGTAATTGCAGCTATGTGAGGTCTGGTTAATTGGCACAAATTAAGTCATAATGATTTGACAGGGAATGTGCAATGATCCCTTAATGCCCTTTAACATTAACACACAAGTCATTTCTAATGCAAAGCAAAGGGTGAAATATAATTCAGAGATAGTATTTCACTCCTGGCTAGATACAGCATGCAGGCATATTCTGAAGTCACTGTAGCCCAGTATTTGGTATTTGTTTAAATCCCTGGTTAGTCGTTGCTTCCCTTCATTAGGGGCAGCTGTATTACTTCCCACAGCAACTTTCTCAAAATTATTACCCTATGTCAAATGACCATTAATAAAAATTAAGGCTTAATAAAACCTTAAATTTGCCATTTCAAGCAGCAGCATTTGAGCCAAAATCTCATTCCAAAATGTGACTAGGCTGACCCATAGCTCCTACCAATGTAACAGACATATCTAGGACAGCAAAGAAGCATTCAACCCAACCTTGAGGATGTTAGATATTTCAGGAGTATCTTGGAAAGGGTTTCCAAATTTCTGTTTGCCCAACTCCGGGCAGGGGGCAGGTGACGTTGAGTAACCTAGGAGGTGGAACAGGTGTGGTTAGGGCGGGGCTGATTATATTAGCCAATCGCTGATTGCCATGACATTTACTTCATTTTCCTGTCCAGATTTCCTAATTTGGAAATCCGGAAGGCAGTTTTCAGCTGAACAGCCCTTCCAAAAACCAGGCTATCTGGGTGAAAACCGGACAGATTCTAGTGCTCTCTATATTGAATGCTAACTGACATTCAGGCTGAGTCACTGACCCTTAGGGGCTCAACCTCAAAGTCTAGGAATTGCTGTTTTCAAAAAGATCACCTGAAACAAACACAGAGGCACTAAATGTTTTAAGTGTGTCTACAACACAGAACATTTCTGGCGCTACAATTGCTGCTTCCCAGTATCCCTTAAAGGACCAATAACAGCAAAAATGTACTAAAAAAAAATTTGTTATTATGCTGCGAAAAAAAGATGCAAACACATATTAAACTTTACAATCGCTAAGTATTTATTAAGAAATAACTTACCGAAACTCCACTTGTGCTCCTCTTCAGAAACGGCGACAGGGCGCCGATCCATCATCTTTTTGTGTGTGATATAAAAAGCAAAGAATTTCATGTATGCAATATATTGCCTTATTCTGAATACGTGTCACCATACACTTTTATGGATTATGCTATTTATATGGGACATTTTTTACAGAGACATTTTTGTGATTAAAATATAGCTGCAATTATAATGTTTATGTACTGTAACAGAGCTGAAACATGCAGCACAGCCAAAGCACTAAATTAAAATCACACATGCTTGTAACACAATGTGTGTACCAATGTATCAATCCTTTTATGTGTATTGTTTTAAAGGTGGGGGGGTATAGTGAAGGAAATAACCACACATCCCAACGTTAGATTGTAGCGATATTTCTAAATAATACAACATGCGTTTATACAATGTATAAATATCATCCATAAATCCAAGTGATACATAGCATAAAGATAAACACATATGTAGCAGTACATGCTGAGGGGCTTATTGGCCCGTGTATGGGGGCCCCCGACGGGCTTCCCCGATCGAGATCTGGCCGAAATTCGGACAGATCTCGATCGGATGGGTTTAAACCCCGTCGGATCGCGGCCGCATCTGTTCGTTGATGCGGTCCCGCGATCCGACCGCCCATTTGCGAATGCTAGGATCCGATCGTTGGGCCCTAGGGCCCACGATCGGATCTGCCCGATATTGCCCACCTAAAGGTGGGCATATCGGAGGGAGATCCGCTCGTTTGGCGACATCGCCAAACGAGCAGATCTATCAATGTATGGCCACCTTTAGTGATATGTACCAGGCCTGTATTCAGGGAGATACACAACAAGACGCAACAAGTCTTAAGCTCACCATATACATTAACGGGTGAATGTAATAAAAATCGCTAACGGAAAAACTATTCGCAATGCCAAAAGTCTTGCCTTTGCGAGAACAAATTTTGCTTTGTGTGAATTTAATATAGCTTTTGCGAGCCCGGAAACTGTTTAGCGACCACTTCCGACAGTGAAAGACCGTTTGCGAATTTTATCGTTTGCGCCAATGCGCAGTCAATGTAATAAAACTTCTTACTGAAAAAGTCGTTATGTTTGCTCCAAAAGATTACGACACCTTCAAGCACTTCTTATGAGTGCGCAATTAAAAGTCGCAATGCGCAATTAAAAGTCGCAATGCGCAATTAAAATTCGCAATGCAATAACAGTTTAAGGAACAATATTACTTTGTGAGATGTGGATTTTAAGTCTTATTGGTGCGAATTGTTTTGCTCTTTGCGACTTTTATTACATTCCCCTGTAAGACTTTTCTTTCCATAACGAGTGATTTTAGTGCAATACCACAATTCTGTCAAATTATCATGAGGTTAATGGGCACCAAATGATCGTGCATCTAAAGATTTTTTTTGTCCAACATTGGTCTGAAAATTGATCAGGCAAGTTAGAAAATGTTCATCGGTCACAGTGAAATGTATCCATTGTCCAATTGTTTGCAGGGCCAAGTAGGCAGCTACCCACAGTTTCCCTGGCTTCAACTAGAAGATATTGCTTGAAATGGTTAATGGTTTTAGTTAATGGACAAATTGTACATTGTTTCAAGATAAGTTTGGTCTTACGATAAAGAAAAGATCTTTTAAAAATCTCAACATCTATGGTCACTCTTTTTCACATCCAAAGATGAAACCTTCTTTCTTTTGCTCTCATTGGATGCCACTGTGTTCTCTGGAAGGACCTAATGGTAAGCAAAACATTAGAGAGATTATTATATGTTCCTATTATATATTTATACATAGTTATCATAGCTCCACTTAAAGGGGTGGTTGATTATGAATTTATTATTTTAAAGTAGAACTAAAGCCTAACTAAAGAAGTAGCTAGAAATGTTGTACATTATGTTTTGTGCTTCTGTATCAGCCCAAGGCAACCACAGCCCTTTAGCAGTAAAGATCTGTGTCTCCAAAGATGCCCCAGTAGCTCCCCATCTTCTTTTCTGCTGATTCACTGCACATGCTCTGTGCTGCTGTCACTTACTGAGCTTAGGGACCAACTCACAATATACAGTAATCATAGAATAGAAATGTCACAATATAAGGCTGATTAGTAATTAATACAGACAATTACTACATGGCAGCACAGAAACCATTGCAATTAGCATCAGAATTTAATAATCAGCCCTGTAGCATCAGCTTATATTACAGACAAACCTCATTTTCTGCTTGATAATTAGTGACAACCCCTAAGCTTAGCTTCTCAACAGCTGCTCAGAGCCCACTGAGCATGTGAGTGTCACAGACACTTTCCAAGATGGTGACCCCCCTGTGACAAGTTTGAAGTCCTGGATCATTGCTGCTATTGCCAAGCTGAAACTTTAGGCTGATGCAATAAGTTCCATATATAAAATTCTCCTTTAAGAAGAACAATATCTGGCCAAGGTGACTAAAACTTTGGGGGCCCAGGGGAGGTGCCCATACTGCAAAACTTAAGGGCAGATTAATACTGAGAGGGGTTAATGACACAGCTCTGTAAGTGTTTAGGAGAGATCTGTCAATACATACTATTTAATAAAATCCATCCATTTCACACATCACTTTCTTGTCACTTAGGTGATGGAAATTGGTGATTGTAGGTGTTGAGTGAAGTCTTTTATTACATGCAGTGTGTATCACATTAAATATGTAACTAATTTGGATTGTTTATAGGTGATAGTGCCACTAACATTGCAGCACCCATTGATACTATCCAGAGATACACATAGAAAGACCCATAAAGAACACAGAACACATTCTGTATGAGATCATCTTGCGCATTTGCAAAAGACAAATAGAAACTACTTGTTTGCACATTGTAGATAAGTTAGTCTGTAAACTGAACTGGTGCAGGGGCCAATACTTGATTTTTCAGCAGTGTATAAATAAAGCATAATAACTAACAACTTGCAGGAATAAAAAATCCCCATAGGCTGTGTAGTTTAAACAATGCTTTTTATGCTCACCATAGATGTGACCCTTCTCCCTGCACAATGCACTTTCTCCTTTGTGCTTTAGAGAGATGGGAATAGTTCTGTTGCCCAGGCTGTGATCCTGCTTACCTGTCCCTGGCTGCAACATTCCCCCTGTCTATTAGAACAGAACAATTTAGCAGAAAGCTCACATGAATGGAGGAGTATGGGGTCTGTTAGTATCTTTTCTTAAAGGGATACTGTCATGGGAAAAAACATTTTTTCAAAATGAATCAGTTAATAGTGCTGCTCCAGCAGAATTCTGCACTGAAATCCATTTCTCAAAAGAGCAAACAGATTTTTTTATATTCAATTTTGAAATCTGACATGGGGCTAGACATTTTGTCAATTTCCCAGCTGCCCCAAGTCTGGTGTATTTTTGTGTTAGGAATTCAACATAATTCTCCATTATTTTATTAGTTATTGACTTTTGCAGTTTTGTTTTCTATTAGTTTTACTTTATTGAAAATGGAGCTGAAAACATTTAAATTTTTTTTGCCATACCTTATAGTTTGATGCTGCCCACAATTAGTATTCCAGGAGCAGATTTCTGAATTGTTACATTTAAATGTAGCAATTGTTACAATTTGCTATATATAATTGATACTTTTCTCAGCAGCATCTGTGGAATATTAGCAACTGTTGTATCAATTCTAACAGCTACCTTTAAAGGAGACATAGGATAAATTATGAATAATATATGGTGTTGACTTGACATTGGGTTAAAAATGAATATTATCTTTAAAAGTAGCCCCTTTATTGGCGCTCCCTATTGATGTTCTTTGGTCCCTGTTTCAAATGAAGGGTGAGTGTGCCCTAACGGTCCCTGCAAGAAGCACAGTAGGATGGGGACAGCCAATCACAGCCCTGCAGTCACACAAGCAAAGACAGGCTTCAGTTCTCTAGCAGGTCAGCTGAGCTGCTGATTGGTTCCTATGTCCTACAGTGCAGTGTGCCGAGTGCCGCTGGCTCCCCTGCACAGCCTGGGAAAGGAGGCAGCAGCAAGTGGAACAGATGGGCGAGGCTAGTAGGTATTTTGCAGAAATTTTCAATAAACTAACCAAAAACAACTTTTTCAATCACATTTCTTCTATATCTAAAAGAATAAAATGCACTGGTACGTTCTTGTTTTGACACAACATGTCTCCTTTAATGAAACAAAAACAACAAATGTATCAACTTAATGTATCAATTTTGAACAGATGAAAAAGTCAGCGACCCCCTCCCCTTGAGCAGCTTTAGAAAGACATAAGAAGGTGTAAAATCCACCCCCTCTTAATGACCTGTATCATTTGAGTTAAAATGACTGATTTAACATTTTAGCCACTGGTGTGATTGATTATTCAAAAAAAAAAAAAAAAAAAAAAGGACTGACCCACAAACCAGTGTAATTCATTCATGGGCTCATGAGGGAGCTCTGAGTTACAGTGTTCTATAGATAATACTTGTATATAGAGTGATTCTGCCATAAACGTTTTTCTACCTGCATTTTGCATTACAATAGAATGCTAGGCAGTATAACTGGCATGTCACATAGCAAGCAGGGGTGTCATTTCAGAACTGCATCACCCCTGTAGGAACAAATGTTAAGCAGATGGATCTCATTGTCAAATGACTGGAAGTCTTCCCCTAAGTGTGACAAATAAGAACATTCAGCCATTAGTCTAATGGCCTTGGCAGAGAAAATGGCAGAGGAGAACATACCCATGTTGTGTTCCACCCAATCCTATTATAT
This sequence comes from Xenopus petersii, assembly GCA_038501925.1. Classification (NCBI taxonomy): domain Eukaryota; kingdom Metazoa; phylum Chordata; class Amphibia; order Anura; family Pipidae; genus Xenopus; species Xenopus petersii. Next base: position 171,653,180 of record CM076673.1, read on the forward strand.
AAAGAAATGGACTGCAGCTCACCGTTTGTTTGCTTGATAGGTTATCCTGCGGGGTATCCTGTGTTGATCCCCCAATAGAGTCAATCAGTAGAATTCGAATGCAGGACAAATCCACAGCAGTATTCTTAACTGCAAATCCTTTTATTGGGAATGTACAACACACAAGAAGGAGCGACCGCTGAACCCATTGAGGTACCTTGCTTCTGCCAGTAAAAAGAATCCATATGTTTGAAGTAATTCTTTTTGAGTACAATCTCAAGGCAATCCAAAATAAAGTAAATCTGTGCATGAGGTATAGTGGTTTCAAGCAAAGCCTCCTCTATACATTTATTCCCTCATCCTGAGGAATAGAGGTAAAAAGGCTTTGGATATCTATACTGCACAGCAAGGTACCTGGGTTAACATTCAAATTTTGGTTCAATTTAATTAACAGTTCTTTTGTGTCTTTTAAACATGGAATATTTGCAACCAATTTTTGAAGGTGATAATCTACGTATTTTGAAAGGGGTTCAAGTACTGACCCGATGCCGGACACTATTGGTCTACCCGGGGGGTTTTCAAGGGTCTTGTGAATTTTTGGTAAGACATATATCATTGGGACCCGCGGAAAATCAGTATTAAGAAATTCTTTGGTTGTCTTATCTATGATCCCATTGGCATATGCATCAGACACCGTGTGTTGTACATTCCCAATAAAAGGATTTGCAGTTAAGAATACTGCTGTGGATTTGTCCTGCATTCGAATTCTACTGATTTCCACCCAATCCTACCAGTTTTTTTGGGGGGAAAGCAATCATCTTTGTCCCATACATGGCCTGATAGACTGCCAATCTGGTCAGGAAAACTGATTTGACAGCCAAGTTATTACTAAGTGCCAAAACCAGATTGCGGTGGGCATTAATAATGCCATCTACTGTCATCTAAATCTGTGTTCATGTTCATATTAGCTGCTAGAGCTGCAAAGGGGTCATTGTGTTTTTTCAGCATTGCATAATTCACCCCTTTGATAAATGAGCCCATTGAAAGAACTGGAACACTTTTCCCCTTTGATAAAAATACATTCCTAACTGTGCACAGGTCAGCAACTCCTTATTATAAACCATTTCATTAAATGCTACCTCATCAAACATTTGGGGGTTTGGCCTTACTGATGAATAGTGCATCTATTACAGTAACATGTTGATTTCAGTAAAGCGATTGGCTAATCTAATTCACATATGTAAATACCTTTTTAATGGGCTTATTTATCAAAAATTTAATTTGTTTTTTTTCTACTTCGAATAAACTCACAATTTAAAAAACCACAATGTCTGTTTATTAAAAAATAGAAATCTAAAAACCTTGATTGACTACAATAAGGATTAATTATATCTTAGTTTGGACCAAGTACAAGGTATTGTTTTATTATTACAAAGAAAAAGGGAATCTAAGGAAAACTGCCTTCCTGCAATTCGGAGCTTTCTGTATGACAGGTTTCTGGATAACAGATCACATTATTTAATAAACTTGGATAGTGTTAAAAGTCAAAATACAAAAGTACTCCAACTCAGACATGCTGAATTCATGCAGAAGTCAATGGGAGAAGTCCAGAAGACTCATGCAATAATCCAAGGATTTTGTGGTTTTAGAGTGAAAAACCTGAAAAAATCATACGATTTGTTCTTTCATGATCTTTTCGAATTTTTTCCAGCACAAGAAATTCTGGGAAAAATGTATTGATAAATAAGGGGAAAAAAGCTGTGCAGATTCAGAAAATACTCAGATTTTGATAAATAACCCCATTAGTATTAGAGGGTATGCTATACTATAATACAGAATCTTGAAGCTTTGTGGATGATCATGTCTGTGAATATTTAGTTACTGTAGTTAGTGAAGAAAAATAATTTCATGACACAAATGAAGGGGTTCGAGTGGTACCCATGAAACACTTAATCTAAACAATAATATTCAAATGCTTGCCCTGTCGCATAGTAACATAGTAACATAGATATGATAGATTGATATTGCTCCAACTTGCAGTACAGCAGTAAAGAGTGACTGAAGTTTATCATAGCACAATGCACATGACTGGATGCATCTGGGAAACTGGCAATATGTCTGCCCCATTTCAGATTTCAAAATTAAGTATAAAATAATCTGTTTGCTCTTTTGCAAAACAGATTTCAATGCAGAAGTGTGAGGTTACCTGGGGCTGGATCCTTGTCCTTTGTGAGCTGATCTTAGATGAATGCGGGTCAGCTCTTCCGTGGTTTACGCACATTCGAGTCTGACATCATCGCGCATTGGCCGGAAGTTTAAATATTTGAAGGGCTTCTTACCCTATGTGCATTGCTCAATGTAAAGGTTCCTATCGAGTTCCTGGGTACCTTCTAAGTCTTTTCCTGAGTGTATTCCTGTGCATGATCCTTGCCTGACCCCGCCATCATGCTGCTTGAACTGACCCCTGCCTGTTTTTGACCACTCTGATTCTGTTTGCGGCTGTTCTCTTTGTTTATGACCTTGGTCTGTGACCCCGACCTTGCTCTTGTTACTCGTATTTGTACTGCATTGCCAGTTTGGTTGGACCCGGCCAGTTCATTGACTCTGCTAACTGCTCCCCCATCCTATCCGTACATGTTCGGTTCCCGTACTCACCCAGAATTCTCTCCCCTAGTTCTCCCCCAATTAGACCTGTTGGAACCTAAGTAGCGGAGTGCTCCCCCCAAAGTCAAAGGTGGCTGCTATAGGTTAGTTCTGGGTTTGGGATACCGAACATTATAAGAAGTCTGCTGGAGCAGCACTATTAACTGATGCACTGTACAAAAAACACGTTTTCCCATGACAATATCCCTTTAATAAATCTCAAATTTTTAGTAGTGATGGGCGAATTTATTAGTAGTAGTGATGGGCGAATTTGCGCGATTCGCCGCCAGCGAATAAATTTGCGAAACAGACGCCGGCGTCAAAAAAGAGATGCCGGCGCCATTTCGCTGTTTCGCAAATTTCACACGAAATTCGCAAATTTTCCGGCGAAACGGTGCAAATTCACCCATCACTAATTTTTAGAGCTTTTAAGAAATATAGGAAAACCACATATTTTTTCGAGATCCATGGGAAAAATCTAAATTTGATTGTTATTAAATGGGCCCCATAGTGTGATACAGATTGTATTATTTTTATTTTAAGTTTTGCATCTTTTTCTTCTGCCTCTCTCTTAGTTATTTGTAAACTGTTATCTAGCTGCTAGGGTCCCAATTACTCTAGTGACCATTCAGTGGTTTGAATGACATATTTAAAGATGAATAGGAGAGATCAGAAATGAATGATGAGTAATAAAAATAAGAATAATAAAAAATCTAGCTTGTCAAGCAATTAGTTAGCATTTACACTTTCCAGGTTTGCAATTTGCTAATATTCATATTCCTCAGTGTATGAGCTGCCAAAATTACCACGGAAGTGTTTTCTGTACATGGAGAAAAAAAAAAATCTTGCAATAAAGTTATCATGATTTCCCTCAACCATGCGAGTTAAAAAGCCCTGAATATTAATTTTACATTTTAACAGTCTATTTTCAATCTGAATGTGTTACAGGCTCTGTAAGTTAAACCCTTGTTAGGTATTGTTTGTTCAGAGCGAGAAACACTATCCACGAGGAGAGCATTTGTAGGAAATCAGTTACACAGAAGCAGGTCTGGGTATCTATTAGATTTCCTGTAAATGTAAAATCTGCAGCTCTGCAGGGTTATCTTGCTGTCTGGGAAAGCTAAAGCAATGGGGATATTGGTTTGTTGTTCTGCCTCTCTTTTTTTCTTATGTCTATAAATCTTTACTTTTCTGTGCTTCTTCCAGTAGGGGGAATCCTCTGGACAATCATTGGCCTGAAGGCAGCAAGAACTCTGTACTTGTCTCCAATTCTTCCACTCAATGAATGCTTTTATTTTTATGTAGAAAGGTAAGTGCCATACACTGAGGGGGTTATTTACTTAGGCCTAATTTTTCTGGTCGGAGTTTTAAAAGGGCAAACATCAGTTTTTCATCGGGAAAAAAACCCCTAAAATACTCCATCTCAAACCTGTCTCAAACCAGGTCATATAGAAGTCAATGGCAGATGTCCTTTTTACAGCTGGAAGATATCATGATCTGCGTTGGGTTTTGTATGAGAATCAGAAAAAATTGTGGTTTTCAGGCGATAATCTGACAGAAATCTGAGTTTTCGGGCGTCAAATTCTTAAAAATCACACATTTAAATTTTTTCATGATTTTAGCAGGTTTTTATAGAATCTTTTCTCTCAGTGAATTTTTCAAATTGTTTGATTGATAAATAAGGTAAAATTGTGGACGGGAGTTTGGTTAAAGTTGTTTTAATAAAATAATGAGAATTGTTTTTTTGTAAATTTAGTAAATAACCCCCTGAGTGTCTTCATGAGTGAGGGGAGAACCCAAATATTAATGTAAAATTTGTAAGTCTCCTTCTAGCAAAGCTTGTATGATAGTTGCCCCCATAAGGCTAAAAAATATTGTGCATAATAATGGCATAAAGCTACTTACTCACATGAAACCCTTAGGCTAATAGAGCATTTTTCTATCAGGTTACTCCATCTGGTGGAGAAGCTCCCAACACTGCACCTGCCACTTCTAATTCACTTGTTCAAAAACTCCTGTACTGGGGCTTTCTAAGATGAACAAGTAACTGAAGTAATATAATTGTTTATTTTCTATAATTGAGCCATCTTTCGGTCTATTTATTTACTTACCAGTAAACTCCTGGAAACATATTCCAGACCTGCTACTGCAAAAAAATAGACAATGTTATATTTTCTAATCGCAAGGAAGATGTTTATTTTGAAATGCTATTTCGTTTCAATATCAGCAATAATTGTGCACTCGTCTTATTCCTTTGCCTTTACCAGCTGTCTGTACAAACAAACAATCCTTAGGTAGACTTTTTCTTTACTAAAACCTTCTAAACTCTTCAATATTTTGTCGGCAGCATCATTACCCTTATAATCCATTGGCTTTTGCAACTAAATGCCATTGCTCATTGTTGAATAATTCACCATCAAAGAACAGGTTAGTTTTGCCACATTTTGTTCACCATAATTATAACATTTTCTGCTTTTCTTTTAGATTTTCTAAGTTGTTTTGTTTCAGTAAAATTTTTGTAGCAAACATGTAGGTTAGTAAGAATTTTAGGGTCAAATTGAAATGCTCAAATTTGAAATGTTATCTACACAAAGGGCATTATTTATTTATTAAGGACCAGTAATGTCAATTTTTTTTAAAAAAAAAACATTGTTTGTATAGAATGAAAAAAAAAACACCAAGACATATGTAACTTTAAAATTGCAAAGTCTTTATTAAAAAAAATAACTTACTGATTCTCAGCTTGCGCCCCTCTTCAGAAAAGACGACAGGGCGATGATCCATCGTGCAATGCTCAATGTTTATTTCCTATAGAAGGCAGGGAGGAGAAATCAAGCCCCGCAGATGGATCAACATCCTGACGGCTTTTCTGAAAAATCGGAGAATCGGTAAGTTATTTTTTAATAAAGACTTTGCAATTTTAAAGTTACATATGTCTTGGATGTTACATTTTTTCGAGATTTATTACCCCAAGGATGAAAAAGTCAGAATCCGAAAATCCTCCATTTCTGACCTTCTAAGGTTGTATATAAGTCAATGGGAGAGGTCCCTATCCTATTTGGAAGTTTATGTGGTCTGCGCTGGAATTAGCCCAAAAATCTGAAAAATTCAGACTTTTTGGGAAAAAGGGACAATAAATCGAGTGATTTGGGAAAAACGTCTAAAAAAAATCATACATTTGTATACCCTAGCGTTTATGGCAATAGAATGCCATGCAATGCTAAACTCCTGACCTTTGTTTCCTAAAGTTTCTGGGTTCTGATTAGTATGTTTCCACTCAGGCAATGGAGGGAATATTTGCAAGTAAGAGAATCATAAGAAACACCTACAATCTAACATATCATGGGATTGAAGGAAGCAAAGAAGTACAGAAGAGTCTGGCAGTCTGGTCTAACCCTAATTGACTACTGGAGAGACTATGGAGAATGCAGGTAATAACATTAGTTCCATGCAAAGCTTTTTGTGGTAGAGATGACAGGTAATATATTTGTGGAAACTTGGGGTGCTCGCTGCTTCCTTGAATAAATGCTTGTCCCTATGATGAGCTTTGTTATTTTTAGGGATGCACCGAATCCAGGATTCGGTTCGGGATTTGGCCAGGATTCGGCCTTTTTCAGCAGGATTCGGATTCGGCCGAATCCTTCTGCCCTGCCGAACCGAATCCGAATTTGCATATGCAAATTAGGGGCAGGGAGGGAAATTGCGTGACTTTTTGTCAGAAAACAAGGAAGTAAAAAATGTTTTCCCCTTCCCACCCCTAATTTGCATATGCAAATTAGGGTTCGGATTCGGTTCGGTATTCGGCCGAATCCTTCGTGAAGGATTCGGGGGTTCAGCCGAATCCAAAAAAGTGGATTCGGTGCATCCCTAGTTATTTTATCTTTTTAGGGCAGACTATAATAGAATTTAACCATTTTCTAGTGAAATTCAAAGGCTCATTTTATTCTTTATTTAAATACAGTAATTCTGGCATATTCCACAGTATTTTACAAAGATTATACATCATTCGCATCAGTCCCTGCTCCAGTGAAGCTTACAATCTAAAAGTGTCTGTTAGAGATAAACTGAAGTTTACTGATGTTAGTGTCTTATTTTGCAGAACATGTTTCCACTGACAAGGAGAATATCTGAAATAAAAACTTCCTACTGGAAAACACTTGGGTCTTTTCTAACCAAGGCTCTCTCTGAAAATAGGATATTATGCATATGCAATTTGTGTATCACCTAAAATAAAGGTATTGTTTTCCATAACACTTTATGGGGCAGATTTATCAAGGGTCGAATTTCGAAGTGGAAAAAACTTCAAAATTCGACCAACGAATAGAATCCTCCGACATTCAAATTCGAAGACGGAGGATTTTATACATCGTACGATCGTATTCCGATCGTACAATCGTACCTGGATTGTACTTCGAATCGAACAATTCAAACGATTTTATCGGACAATCATACGATTTTCCCAAAAAATCCTTCGACTTAAAAAAACTTAGCAAAACACACAGGAAGTTGGCAAAGTATTGAAGTCAAGGTTTTTTAAAGAGACAGTACTTCGATTATCGAATGGTCGAATAGTCGAACGATTTTTATTTCAAATCGAAGTCGAAGTAAATTCGAAGTCGTAGTATCCTATTTGATTTTTTTACTTTGAAAATTCCCTCGAATTCACTTCGACCCTTGATAAATTTGCCCCTAAATGTACGTTCCTAACAAATGAAGATATTTAGCCATAATAGTAAAAAAAAACATTACATCTTTTATTTTTGTGGAGGGATGTGGATACCAGTAGTCAATAAATTGTTTCCCCCCACCAAAGTACAAGTATGGGATCCGTTTTCCAGAAATCTGTTATCCAGAAAGCTCCAAATTACAGAAAGGCTGCTTCTAATAGCCTCAATTTTATCCAAATAATCTAAAATTTTAAAAATGATTTCCTTTTTCTCTGTAGTAATAAAACAGTACATTGTACATGATCCAAACTAAGATATAATTAATCCTTATTGGAAGCAAAACCAGTCTATTGGATTTATTGATTTTCTAGTAGAGTGAAGGTATGAAGATCCAAATTATGGAAAAATCCATTATCCAGAAAGCCCCAGGTCTGGAGGATTCTGGAGAACAGGTCCCATACCTGTATAGGAATAGCTGAAGCTGATATTATGAGGCCGATTCACTATGGGTCGAATATCGAGGGTTAATTAACCCTTGATATTCGACTGGGAACTAAAATCGTTCGACTTCGAATATCGAAGTCGAACGATTTTGCGCAAATCCTGCGATCGATCGATCGAAGGATTTTTCGTTCGATCGAACGATTCGAAGGATTTTAATCCAATGATCGAAGGAAAATCCTTTGATCAAAAAATCACAGGCAAGCCTATGGGGACCTTCCCCATAGGCTAACATTGACTTCGGTAGCTTTTAGCTGCCGAAGTAGGGGGTCGAAGTTTTTCTTAAAGGGACAGTACTTCGACTATCGAATGGTCGAATAGTCGAACGATTTTTAGTTCGAATCGTTCGATTCGAAGTCGAAGGTCGTAGTCGAAGGTCGAAGTAGCCCATTCGATGGTCGAAGTAGCCCAAAAAAACTTCGAAATTCGAAGTTTTTTTTTATTCTAACCCTTCACCTGAATTTATTGAATCGGCCCCTATGAGTGCACAGATGACATGGGATATTTCAGATTTGTTTAATTTCAGTGTAATTATACAAGCTCCAGATTTAGCAGGAATATCTGGTTTCTGAGTCACAGATACAACAATTTTATTGTTAAAGGGCATGTAAAGTCTAAAATAGAATAAGGCTAGAAATGCTGTATTTTGAATATTAAATATAAACATGAACTTACTGCACCACAAGCCTAATCAAACAAATAATTTATGCTTTCAAAGTTGGCTGCAGAGGGTTACCATCTTATAACTTTGTTAAACATCTTTGCAAGACTAAGATTGTGCACATGCTCAGTGTGGTCTGAGCTGCTTAGGGATCGTCATAAACAAAGTTGCTTGAGTTCTGCATGGCTGGTAAGTAAGGCCGCGGCTCCCCCTGCTGTTCATAAGTATGATTGTTTCCCTGCTCAGCAGTTAGGGACCGTCTGACAATTCCTATGCACAGCAGTAAATGAAGGAAGAATTTCACTGCATACAGTCAGGTTTCCTATAAAAACGGTACACATTTTTTAATTAAAGTATATTGGAGATGGGTTTCTTTTTCATTAAAGAAAGTAAGAATGGGATTTTATCTTTTTGGCTTTACATGCCCTTTAATGATGACTATTCAATGCTAATGATTACCACTAAGAAAGATTGAACTTCAGCAGCACAAACTATATTGAAAATTGTTACACTGGATTATGCTCAGAAGATGGGCCGATGTAGACTGAATATTTCGAATATAGGTGGATCAAATATATCGTTATGTAATTAAATATGTGTAATGCACAGTCTACATACATTCCAGTCTTTCGAACATGACCCTTTGATACTGAGGGACCAGGGTAGATGCCCTCTTTGTCCTACGCTAAAACTATTTCTAAACCGACCGACTTCCACTCGTGAAGTAATACATTCCCCAGTTTGTATTGTTTGCCGTTTCCCTTGATTGTACTAACGCATAGCTAAACCAGGGCCAAGTAATGTTCTTTGTCAAAAATCTCATCAGCTTTCATAACACACAGATTTATTCTATACTTTGAGATAGGGTTAAAAAATGAAGCAAGCCATGAAATCATCAGGGACACGGAGACCCAGAACTATAAGAATAGACAGCAGTCCTTTTTTTTAAAAAAGTCAATCCAGATTCAGTCGCCTAAAGCAATGTCAATTTATGCATGTGCATCCCGAACCCAGTCTGACTTTTCTCAGGCTGTCTGAGGATTATATCTACTGCAGTCTTTTGGTAATATGTGAGAAATAAATATAGTCTTTCCCTAAGAGTTTCCTTTTAGCTCATATTCATTTTTGTAACCATCAAAGAGGGAGGGAGAAGTGCTTGAAGCAATTAAGCTCTCAAATGAAGATAACTTTACTGACCCTGTAGGAAGCGAGCTGTGTTATATCCCTTCATTCTTCCAACATTGTTACTTGTAATGTTATTGTGTGTAAGTGATAGCTACATAGTTAAATCATAGTTAAATTAGGTTGAAAAAAGACAAAGGCCATCAAGTTCAACCCCTCCAAATGAAAACCCAGCATCCATACACACACCCCTCTCTACTTTCACATAAATTCTATATACCCATATCTATACTAACTATAGAGTTTAGTATCACAATAGCCTTTGATATTATGTCTGTCCAAAAAATCATCCAAGCCATTCTTAAAGGCATTAACTGAATCAGCATCACAACATCACCCGGCAGTGCATTCCACAACCTCACTGTCCTGACTGTGAAGAACCCCCTACGTTGCTTCAAATGAAAGTTCTTTTCTTCTAGTCTAAAGGGGTGGCCTCTGGTACGGTGATCCACTTTATGGGTAAAAAGGTCCCCTGCTATTTATCAATAATGTCCTTTAATGTACTTGTAAAGGATAATCATGTCCCATCACAAGCACCTTTTTATCCCAGAGAAAACAACCCCAAACTTGACAGTCTACCCTCATAATTTAAGTCTTCCACCCCCCTAATCAGTTTAGTTGCACTTAGTCTCTGCACTCTCTCCAGCTCATTTATATCCCTCCTAAGGACTGGAGTCCAAAACTGCACTATGAGGCCTACAATATATGAATACGGTATGTAAAAATCAATTCAAGAATGGCCTACGATCAATTAAAAATAACGTTTATTTTGCTGCCTCAAAAACAAAGTGTAATAGTTTAGTAAAGTGGATCATTTTAGAAAAGAAAAATCGAATTACATTCAGAAAGAAGTGTAATCAAATGGTCACTTGTTTTTTCTTAAGAAGCAGCCACTGTTTATGGCAATGTTTCTAGCTATTTTTATAACAGGCCATTTGGACCACAGTGGTCTGATATCTCAAACCCCATCTTTAGCTCAGGCAGGATTAGTCGTTTTTAATTAGCAGAGTAAAGACTATTTAATTGGAGAAAATATGCCAATATAAGAACATCTCAATGAAATGGTACTATATAAATACTGAACATTTGGGATGGCATTATCCCTTTACGGGGGATATCAACACAAATCTGACAATTTACCTAATGAAAAAAACAGTAATTGTAAGCAACTTTTCAATATACATTTATTCCTTTCTATTCTCCACCCTAGTGACACTCACTCACAATGTAACAGGAGCATAGACCTGTATATACACACACACATATTTATAATAAATATTTAATATATATATATATTGTTGGGTTTCAATCAGTGGCACAAGTGACAATATCTTTTGTCATAGGAACAATCTGTGACACCCTGTGCAATTTCAAGTAGGTCTGTGCCTCAGTTTTATTCACAGCAGTGTTTCCCCATAAGCCAGGTAGTTTTTTTTTATAATTCCATACACATAATAAAATTCAACATAATTCTTCTTAAACAGAACAGATCAGTTGACTGTCCGTCTGAATATTTGTTAAGTAAATATTGCACCAATAGTCTTTTTGGTGTTTTTATTCTCATCTCCTACTTCCCGGACAGAGCTCACTTTCAGACCCACCCCCAACCCAGTAATGATTAACCCCAACACCTGTATTAGCTCCAACATAAAGAATTTATAGAGAATAAAGACATAGCCTAGATGTATATATATATTATATTTAGATACTGAAGATAAATAGACCGACAGACAGTCAGATAGATAGATACTTTAGATAGATAGATAGATAGATAGATAGATAGATAGATAGATAGATAGATAGATAGATAGATAGATAGATAGATAGATAGATAGATAGATAGATAGATATTGTAGATAGAAGTGTAGATAGATAGATGATTGATAGATAAAGAGGTAGATAGATGATAGATAATAGATAGATAGATAGATAGATAGATAGATAGATAGATAGATAGATAGATAGATAGATAGATACTGTAGATAGATAGATAGATACTGTAGATAGATAGATAGATGATAGATAGATGATAGATAGATCAGATAGATTAGATAGATAACTATTTCATGTTCTTTAAGAATATAATGTAGTAAATTGGGAATTAGTCATTCATGACTTTGTGTCCTCCTCCCATTAGGCATAATGTTGGTTTACATGGAGAGAGAAACTCAGACATCAAAGAAACCTTCTTTCCTTAACACCTTCCTGCGGAATTTTGTTAGGATGTTTTAAAAGAAACATTTACATACAGGAATGACTAACACATCTCTTTCACTTTACCAGGGAGGCCTAGTATTAACACCAGGGAATACGTCTGCCCTGTCAGACAGGCTTGTGATGACAGATGGTTTGCTTCAGCCGTAGTAGCTCACAGCAAATATTAACTGAAAAAAAAAATAACACCCGGCTACATTAAAAGAACCGTTAAATTTGCAATATCTTTATTTGCATTAAAAAAACATTTGATTACCAAATTCATTTGATTTCCTTAAGGTCTTTGACCAGGAATGGGAACCAATGATTGCATCTACCTAATGTTCCTGTTCTGCAGAATGAATTCCTTTGCTGTTTAGATCCAAGTTAGTTCTTTCACCTTAAACTGCATTTTGCTATTTTTAACGCTAACTGAGAAGAGTGTTGCACAAGACATTTCTGCAAGTGTAGGCTTGAAACACTTACTCTGTCTGGTAGATTTCAGGTTGTCATTCAAAATTATAGCATGCAACCCAACTTTGCTTCATTCCATTTTAACTGAAAAATAAATTATTTAAAACTTTTTCCCCCTCTATTTTATTCCTCCGAGGTTATAGCTCACAGAAAACCTAATTAATGTATCATATTTTAAGTGTGCATTATAGCAATAGTTCAGGTTAGCATATAGTGTAGAAAAGAGTTCTCCTGAGACAAACAGGATTCCATTTTATTTGTGACTGTTTTACAGGGAAAGCCCACTCCCCAAATATAAAATAACAGTTACATTATGTGATTGTCTAAAGTTTGTCTTTTGTGGCTGTTATTAGGGATGCACCGAATCCACTATTTTGGGTTCGGCCGAATACCAAACCGAATCTGAATTCTAATTTGCATATGCAAATTTACTTCCTTGTTTTGTGACAAAAAGTCATGTGATTTCCATCCACGCCCCTAATTTGCATATGCAAATTAGGTTTCGGATTCTGTTGGGCCAGGCAGAAGGATTCGGCCGAATGCAAATTCTTCTGAAAAAGGCAGAATGCTGGCCGAATCCCGAACCGAATCCTGGATTTGGTTCATCCCTATCTGTTATACAAACCAACTGTAGCAGCCACACTGTGATTATGATTGTCATTATATTCATCAATGAAGACTAGCAAACAATTCAGAAAATTTTATTGTACAGGTATGGGATCCATTATCCAGAAAGCTCCAAATTAGGGAAGGTTGTCTTCCTTAGACGCCATTTTATCCAAATAATCCAGTAAACACCTTGTACTTAATCCAAACGGAGATGTAATTAATCCTTATTGGAGGAAAAACCAGCCAAGTGGGTTTATTTAATGTTTAAATTATTTTCTAGTAGACTTAAGGTATGAAGATCCAAATAACAGAAAGATCTATTATCCAGAAAACCCCAAGTCCTGAGAATTCTGGATAACAGGTCCCATACCTGTACTTTAACAAACAAGGGAAAGTCGTGCTCAACACTAATTTTAAAACCATTAGGCGGGGGTGCAATGAGACTGTGACCACAAAATACATATAGACAAATACAAGATTCCTCAGCACTCAACCCATTATCAATATATTTAAGACAGAGACATTTTGTGCATACTGCTACTGAAAAATGCCTTACCCTTTAAACAAAACAGGGATTGTTTGTCCATATATTGCAATATATTTAAGCTGGCCAACTACGTCAAAGTCATCCCATATCTGGCCAGTCCTACGCTTAATTTTCATCTGATTCATTAAGAATTTTATTGCTTCATTATACATTTTAAAGGGACTAAGTTTTACCTGCAACTTTCAAAAGTAAAACTCACAAACTTGGCTGCCCTTTTATTAGACACCATACCTGTACTTGGTACTGACCATAAACATAACAGATATAGGAAGCATATTCTATTTTATAATAAATCTGCAATAAACAAGGTGTGTTCATAATTCAGTGACATAATTACATACTAAGGGGCACATTTACTAAGGGTCGAAGTGAATTCAAAAACTTCGAATTTTGAAGTAATTTTTGGGTACTTCGACCATCGAATAGACCGAAATACGATTAGAATTGAAAAAACTTTGAATATTCGACCAATCGAAAATCGAATATTGTCTCTTTAAAAAACTTCGACTTCGACACTTTGCCACCATAAACCTGCCGAATTGCAATGTTAGCCTATGGGGACCTCCTAGAACCTATAGCCAGTATTTGCATAAGTTTTTAGAAGTCAAAGTTTTTTTTTTTGAAAATCGTTCGATCGATGTATTAAATCGTTCGAATCGTTCGATTTGAATTTGATCGAAAACGGATAAAGTCACTCAAAAAAAAATTTGACTATCGAATTTCTACAATTCGATGGTCGAATTTCGAAGTTTTACCACTTCGAAAATTCATAAATAAATGAATCAACCTTCACAAGTTCTTAGAGTGAAATTGTATTGCATAGATCACTCTCTTTGTTTCTGGGACTTTTTTGTTTCAAGAACTCCTTGGAGGTTTAATAATTTGAGAGTCCCGCTTAGTTGAAATCAAGGTTAATTATATTGGAAAACATCAGTCATTGACAATTGCCACAAGAATATCTCAGACAACAAATATGTGTTCATCCTAATATCTCCCTCACTAACCTAAGCTTTCAGGTGTATATAGGACATTGAATAGGCTTTCTCCTGAAATTTCACTACAATTAGACATCAGCCTGTGCTCCCTCAGCTGCTGTTATGTGAGCTGAATTCTGATGTCTTCTAGAGGTTTTTTATTGTTTTGGGAATTGAAAACACAGGTTACACAGGGGGAGGGGAGGGTTGCAACTTTTTCTGGAAAAAAATACCGGCCTTCCTATATATTTATATTTTTTTCCTATTAATAACATTGGGATCAACCATCATTTTTACCGGCCAGGCCGGTAAAATACTGGCCAGGTGGCAACCGTAGGGGAGGGAGGTATGTACATACAGGGTACATAAGGAGTGAACACTCTCTGCACACTTCATTAAAATAAAAATTATATTGCATGTATGGTTGCCACCTTTCTTTTTACCTTATATGGCCTTCGGGTTTTAAAAAAACATTGGCACCAGGGCCCCCCTTACAAGTAAAAAAAAAATGGGGCCCCAAATTTAAAAAAACAAAACAAAAACAAAAACATTGGCAAAAAACAATTTTTTTTTAAAAAAAAACATTGGCACCAGGGCCCCCTTTACAAGTTAAAAAAAATTGGGGCCCCAAAAAATATTTTTTAAAATAAAATTGGTAGCAGGGGCCTATAGAATATTAAAATAATACATTGGTGGCCAGGGGACTAAAAAAAAACACACACACAAATTGGTGTTCAGTAGAATTGAACTCACGGCTTCAGGACTTCAACTTCGCCTCCTTTCGCGACTTTGGGTCTTTTCGCTGCTGGACTTCGGCTGTTTTTGTGGCTTCGGGTAATTTTGCCGCTTCTGGGATTTCGGCTGTTTGGTTTTTCGGCACTTCCGCATCTCGGCTGTTCAAAAATGGCCGCAAAGCTTCGACGCTCTCAAGGGGGGCCTAGCTCTTTCAAAAGTGCAGCACTGCCAGGCTCCCCTTCATGCCTGGGAAACTTGTCCCTGCTTTCCCCCCTGATGGCGGCCCTGGGTATAGGACCTGTTATCCATAATGCTTGGGACTTGGGGTTTTCTGGATAATGGATCTTTCCGTAATTTGAATCTTCATTCCTTAAGTCTACTAGAAAATCATGTAAACATGAAATCAACCCAATAGGCTGGATTTGCTTCCAATAAGAACTAATGTCTTAGTTTGGATCAAGTACAGGGTACTGTTTTATTATTACAGAGAAAATGACATCATTTTAAAAAATTTGGATTATTTCACTATAATGGAGTCTATGGGAGATGGCTTTTCCTTATTTTGGAGCTTTCTGGATAATGGATTTCCGAATAATGGATCCCATACCTGTATTTATTTTTATAATTAAAATGCAATGCCCTTAGCAACTTGATTAGTGATATGATTTTGCCCTTTATAATCTAAAGCGACTGCATCAACATGAAATCCAGCCTTGTTGCCTTCAGATGATCTAGGTTTGTACATGCAAATAAACACTATTTCTTATTAAAGACCTAAAATTTAAATAAAGAAATAGGACAGAAATGTTGTGCATGATGTTTTGGGGTTTTTCTACTAGCCCAAGGCAACCACAGCCCTTTAGCAGGGAAGATCTGTGTCTACAAAGATGCCCCAGTAGCTCCCCATCTTCTTTTCTGCTGATTCACTGCACATGCTCTGTGCTGCTGTCACTTACTGAGCTTAGGGACCAATGCACAATACATCATATCTATAGAAAAAAAAGTCAAAATATACAGTAAAACTGATTAGTAAATCATTCTGATTATAATTACAAAGCAGCTCAAAAACCAGTGCATTCTGCATCAGAATTAATAATCAGTCTGTTGGTATGAACTTATATCACAGGCACACCTCATTTTCTTCATGAAAATTTGTGACTACCCCTTTAGCTTTTCAAAAGCTGCACAGAGCACACAGAGCACACAGACACAATCCAAGATAGAAAACTCGTTCACCTTCAAACATTTTTTGTTTAGTTCAGTTGGTTTCAGATAGTTCACCACAAATAAAGAGGTTTTGCAATTGCTTTCTATGTTCTATTTGTGACGGTTTTTCTATTAATGAAGTACAAAGTTTAATTTTTCATCTTCTGAAGCAGCTCTGGGAAGGGGGGTCGTCGACTCTTCAACTGTTTATGTCCAAAATACAAATAACTTGTTGCCACAAACCGTGTGTATAGGTAATAGCTCAATCCAACAATGATCTGGTTTTGCCAAGTCCAGAGAAGAGGTATCATGTAGAAAATGAGGATTTCACTGGAGAGCTGATTTAGTGAAGCAGTGAAGACGTTTATTCAAGATGCATTTAGCATTACATGTTTCGGACCTCTAGGGTCCTTCTTCTGGTACAAACTGTTTAAATAGATACATTTAGGGGGCCGATTCACTAACTTCGAGTGAAGGAGTCGAAGGTAAAAAACTTCGAATTTCTCAGTTTTTTTTGGGCTACTTCGACCATCGAATGGGCTACTTCGACCTTCGACTACGACTACAAATCAAAGGATTCGTAATAAAAATCGTTCGACTATTTGACCATTCGATAGCCGAAGTACTGTCTCTTTAAAAAAAACTTCGACCTCCTAGTTCGCCATCTGAAAGCTACCGAAGTCAATGTTAGCCTATGGGGAAGGTCCCCATAGGCTTTCCTAAGTTTTTTTGATCGAAGGTTATTCCTTCGATCGTTGGATTAAAATCCTTAGAATCGAACGATTCGAAGGATTTTAATTATCCTTCGATCGTTCAATTGAACCATCTGCGCTAAATCCTTCGACTTTGATATTCGAAGTGGAAAGATTTTAATTCCTAGTCGAATATCGAGGGTTAATTAACCCTCGATATTCGACCCTTAGTGAATCGACCCCTTAGTTGATACGTTTGTTATCTTTGTCCCTACTGAGCAGAATCGCCGAGTTTCATTAAAAGTAGCTGTTAGAATTGATACAATAGTTGCTAATATTTGAAAGCTACTGCTGAGAAATATAACAACTAATCATATCAACTAAATGTAGCAAATTGTAACAGTTCAGTTACTCCTGGATCACTGAGCCAGACTGAAAAAGATGGAAAGCAATTGAAAAAAGTCTTTGTTTATGGTGAACAATCTGAAAACAACTGTTCTTCTTTTTTTCTTACTCTGTTGTCAAGTTCAGTCTTCAGTCACCCTCACCCTGAGCTCTCTACGTATATATTTTTTTATTCAGTTCTATGTGTATTCTTTCCAGTTTTCTTACTACTCTGTCTTTTTTCTATCCATTAGATAACATCATGGATATCTGTGCCATCGTTAACTTTGTTGTCCTAAATAGGGCTGCCTTGATTCTTATTTTCTGCTCTTGCGTTACAAAGCATTCAGAACAGAAAAATAAAGAATAAACAAATATGGAAATGCCATTTAAGTTCATTTTGGCCTGCTGGTGGGGTATGCAGTATTATATGTAAGTAAAGATGTCATATAAGATAAAATGCAACCATTAAATGTGGACATTCCAGAACTTATATTTGACTGGGTTTGCATGCAATCTGAATCCTACACCAAACAATTAAAATGAATGAACACAAACACAAATTCACTAGAACTGTATACATTTAAGGATTCTGTAATTCATTTGTGTGCCAAGCAGAATTTCTAGCAGAAGTTCTCAGAACTCAAATGAAAATACATTCTTCCTTCTTTCTTTATTAGGGTATTTCAGAGATGGGGTGTCCTATAAACCTCCAGACAAACACAGTTTTGTTCCCTAAGGGCTCTTACACATGAGCGTTTTTACCTGCGCTCCCCTGCGTTCCGTTTTTCGGCGTTCAGCCGCAGGGGAGCGCAGGAATAGACGCATTTCATTATTTCAAATGGGGCTGTACTCACACAGGCGCGTGTAGGCGCAGAACACAGGAAAAATGCAGCATGTTGCGTCTCAACCTGCGTTCGGCACCTAAATGCACCTGTGTGAGTACAGCCCCATTTGAAATAATGAAATGCGTCTATTCCTGTGCTCCCCTGCGGCTGAACGCCGAAAAACGGAACGCAGGGGAGCGCAGGTAAAAACGCTCATGTGTAAGAGCCCTAAATAAGATGTTCCCTATATAAGATGTCAGTTCCTTGCAGAACAAATAGAAGCAGACATTAAATAATTTTCACAAACAGTAAATTAGATATATATATATATATTCACATAGTGACCATAACTGAGTGTACATCAAAAAACCTGAGGAAATTTCATGGTTTTCCAATATTTCTTAAAAGCTCTAAAAATTCAAGATTTGTGAAGTGTTAGTGATGGGCAAATTTATTTGGCAGGCACCAATTAGCAGCAAATTTCCGTGTTTTGGTGCCGGCAAATAAATTCGCAAAATTGCCTTGAAAATATATTGACGCCGGTGACAATTCCGACGCCGGCGACAATGTTTTTGCCATTTTGCAAATTTCGTCGGAAATTCACGAAATTTTTCGGTGAAGCAAAACGGGAGAAATTCGCCCATCACTATTAAGTGTACTAAAACCATGAAAACCTCTAATGCAACACTTCAACAATAGTGATGGGCGAATTTGCACGATTCGCCGCCAGCGAATAAATTTGCAAAATGCCAGTGAAAATTCGCTGCCGAAAACGGCGTTAAAAACGAGAAACGGGCGACGTTTCACAAATTTTTCGCCGTTGCAAGAATTTCACTGGAAATTTCCGAATTTTACGGAGAAGCGAAACGGCACAAATTCGCCCATCACTATTCACCAAGTAAAATTTGTAGAGATCCTATAGAAGTCAATGGGAGCTGTGCTAATATTATTGGACCACTTTTAATCAATTCTGACTTTTAGATGTTTTCAGATTTTTTTTTCTAGGAATTGTCCGAAATTGTTCAGTGCTTTTTTCATTTGTACTTTTTATATTCAGATCTTTTAATAAATTCCATAACATTTGTGGTTTAAGAGAATGTGAGTTTAGTTGTGCTTTCAAAACCTTGAAAACCACTAAAATGAGAATTCTGATAAGTAAGCCTCCACATGTTGAAAATACACCTCCCATTGACTTGCTTGCCAGGTTATAGCTGCAGAATTTCCTCATTTCACTGACTGAATTTATTCAATATATACATTTAAAAAAATTTAATTAGGAAAAAAAGAGAAAAATAAAGGAAAATTTTACATCAAAATCTTGGATTATGTTTTATTCACAATGATTATTTTTTTTTTTTAATTTTCATAAATTTCCCTTAGAGCACGGGCTGCCGGTGGGGCCTGAGGGGGTGCGGGCCCTGGCCCGCTCGCACCCCCTGCTCCCCCGGTAGTTCCGCCACAGATTTTTGGCTATTTTGTAAGTTCCTAACAAACTCATCCATCATTTTTGACTGGGGAGCCCCAAAATAGGGTCAGGGATAATATGGAATACATATATAAAACTGCAAATGAATCTTATATTGTACCAGTAATAATTAGGGTGACAAACAACTCTTTATTGTCTAGTATTATTCTATTTTTGCTAAAGTTGCAACAGGTTGGCATGCAAGAAGACAAGAGCTTTACTGGGGAGATGTTTAAAGATATAGGAACCCCATTGGAAGTACAGAGCTCTTTGTTTTCTTGTATAGGATTATTAGGGGCATATTAATCAAAGGGTTAGCTCTAGTTTCCAGTGGCATACCTATACACCTTGCTGTCCGTTTTGCACCTCTGCTTACCTTCAGGAGCTCAAACGCAGGTCGAGGGTGGGCTAGAATTTTGTCTCTTAAATTTACCAGGAGTGTCTTTTTCCCGCCCCTGGTAACTTGCGGGCTGCTTATCAACTTGCCTCATGGCAGCAGCACCCCTGCTAGTTTCACCCCAACTCATGCCCGTAAACCCTTATTCCTCTAGGTATGAGCCACTATGTAAAGTCAAGGGCTTGAATTCTGGACATCATTGGTATTTGGTGTAACAAGGAGCACAAACATAACTTGAAAACTCTGTGTAATATGGATCCAATGTGCTTAATTAACAGTGTGCAAGTGTTTAATAAGCAGAGCTACATAAGAATAAAGGTAATAATAAACATTTCTAAATATGTATATTTTTCTCTCTTGTGTTTAGCCCTGTCACATACGCTGCTTCCTGAACATTGCTACAACTATACAGGTGCTGCCAGGGATAATAAGTTGGCGATCACTCAATTTCTAAGTGAATACATCAAGTGTGGTTTTTATATTCCACGAGTACTTATCTGAACATTTTTGGATATAGTAAAGGCACTTTAGTAGATCAACCTCTGAATACTCCAAAAAGAACTGTGAATTTCAAGTACAAGTTGAAAAAAAAATAATCTTTATTTGACGAGATAAGCAATCAGCTGGAATCTATCCTCTTTAAATAAACTGATTCTCCAGTATTTTCCCAGTGTTGGTGTAAATTGTTGTCTCTGATGTCCCCTAGGGCTTTCTTCTCTGCCTTCTGATTTGGTGTATAAAAGCAGCGGCGAATGATGGATTACTGTGTCATTGCAGCCTGCAAAGGATTAATTTGTTTCATTGATTTCTCTTTAGGCAGATTGCCAGGATTTGCAGCTTCCCACCTTTCTCTGAGACTTCCAGCAGTAATAGACAGTAATAGCATAAGACAAATCAGACTCTTCTTGTAGAAATTCCATGAAAGCAGCAAGAATGGGGAGTACTGAGTGTTTGCAGGATTTATCGTTTAATACATTTGCGTATTTAGAGCCCTAGACATAGAAGGGGTAATAAAATAAACATTCTGCTTATACTGCTCTTACTAATAAGAACACAGTTTCACCCATAACATGCAATAAAACAAAGCTTTTATGCCAAGACTGGTGCAGAAAAGGAACAATCTACAACTTATATGCAAAGTATATTGAGCACTGCTCCTTGATCCTGTACAATGTGGACACTCCTGGGCTATCCATGTGCTGAACATTCAGAAGAACAAGGTGTGTTATATGCAAATTGGTGCATTGTACCTGACTTTTTGCTCCTAGACCCCAGTTCTCCAATTTTCTCAAACCAGATCTGATATATAAAACAATAAGAAACATAACATTTATGTAAACTGAACAAATGCTCAGCAGCTTCAGTAGTGGGTTGACCCCCCCTCTGTAAGATATTTCATTCTAGGGCAACAGAATATGTTTTTATAATCTATATTTTTAAATATTTAGCAACAAAAGTCGTAGCAATTAAATGTTTGAGTGGAAACTAAAATACTTTTATGCAAAAATATTGTCACATAAATTTGTAAACCTTTGCTCAAAATACCAAAATCTGTAAATCTTGCCCATCTTTGGCCATGCCCAATTCTTCCTAACCACATACCCCTGCTGCACTTATAACAGATATGCCTAGTTATAAAGTAAGGGGCCCTATATTAGATGTTGGAACACAAAGTTACTTTGGTTTCAAAAGTCTGAAGACTTTCATAGTAATTTTTAACCTGGTAGCTGCAAATCCTGCCAGATGATATAAAATGTATAACAAAGATGCTAATGTGCCACTGTGTAGGTTTAAACCAAGAGGGTAGAGATGGAAGATATTTATATATATACACATATATGATATATAATTATATGTATAATTACACAAAAATATCATGTACTGTTTCCCTGCACTGGTAAAACTGGTGTGTTTGCTTCAGAAACACTACTATAGTTCATATAAACAAGCTGCTGAGTAGCAAAGGGGGAAATTGAATGGCTGCCCTTATTGCTACGCAGCAGATTTTTTATATAAACAATAGTAGTGTTTTTGAAGCAAACATAACAGTTTCATTTTCATTTACTGTTTGAGCACCGGTTTTGTACTACCAATCTGTTAATACATTAAACTTTTGGGGGCAGATTTACTAAGATCAAGCGAATAATTCGAATGGAAAAATATTCGAATTTCGAAGTATTTTTTTGGGTACTTCGACCATCGAATTGGTCAAATTCGATTGATATAGATCGAATCGAATGATTCGAAGTTAAAAATCGTTCGACTATTCGACCATTCGATAATCCAAGTACTATCTCTTTAAAAAATACTTCGACTTCATACTTCGCCACTTTAAACCTACCGAGGTGCAATATTAGCCTATGAGGACCTTCGAAAATCGAATGATCGAATAAAAAACCTTCGAATTCGATATTTGAAGCATTTTACTTCGAGGGTCGAATGCGAGGGTTTTTAACCCTCGAAATTCGACCCTTGATAAATTTGCCCCCTATTTTATAGGCTGCAATAGAACCTTTATTCACATTATAGCATTTCTCTTTAAATGAATTACCCAGACTGCATTAGGGCTCTTACTCACGAGTGTTTTTACCTGCGCTCCCCTGCGTTCCGTTTTTCGGCGTTCAGCCGCAGGGGAGCGCAGGAATAGACGCATTTCATTATTTCAAATGGGGCTGTACTCACACAGGCGCATGTAGGTGCCGAACGCAGGTTGAGACGCAACATGCTGCATTTTTCCTGCGTTCGGCGCCTACATGCGCCTGTGTGAGTACAGCCCCATTTGAAATAATGAAATGCGTCTATTCCTGCGCTCCCCTGCGGCTGAACGCCGAAAAACGGAACGCAGGGGAGCGCAGGTAAAAACACTCGTGAGTAAGAGCCCTTAAGATGTATAGGTTGAAGTTCATATGAGCCTTAAATGACTGCACATGTTAATGGTCCTTATTCACCTGATAAACCCGAAACATGTTGTGTTTACCACTACTCGGAATAAAAAGTTTGTTTGCAGTAATACTGCTCGAGTTTCTTTTCCTTCTTTTATACTTGGATCGCATGTAGTAGTTGCAGCACAGAGCAACCATTAAGGAATCGGTCACAAGTCGTTGAAAAATTTGTACTGATCACCATCCCCCTCTTCTATTTGAGTTTAATTTTTGATTTTACTGTTCCTTTAAAACACACATTGCATGAAAATCAAATCCAACCACATACATAACATAACATCTTTTACTTGTGGTATTGATGATGCTGTGACTCTTAGTGCTGGATTTGGAAGGGTTACACAGCCTTTTACCAAACATATAAAATTGTGGGTGAGGGAGTATTGTGCTTCTGAAGAGCCATTTGCTGTCAAATACTGAATAAACAAATGGCTGTAGTACAGTGGTATAAAGCTTGCCTTAAAAAATACCACAATAAATGTCAAATCATGAAATACAAAATCTAGTAAATCCAATAGTTGTTCTCCATTCTGTTCTATATTGCCTTCCTGCCTGCAAAGCCTTTAATTGACTATTAGATGTTTGGAAAGTGAATTATGAATGTGGCTTCACTTCTATGAATGGATGTGTTTTCAGTAGTGTTATATATATATATAAACTCTGTGTAGCAATAAGAAGTTAAATAGTCAGAAAATATCTAAAGAGTAAATGGTGTTGGAAATGTTTTAAAGTTTTATAGTGTGTTCCTAGTGCGCGTGTGATTCATTCTGACTGCTCTGCACTATAGAAATCATTTGTATTGTGTTGGCTTAGGGAGAAAGCTCTTATGTTGTTTTTTTGGCTTGACCAATGCTGTTCATTCTTTTCTTGCAGTGGTCCAATTATCTAATATACCCATCTACAGGTTCACAAGGTTTATTGTATTAAAAATATAGTTTAATAAATAAAATGCTGCCACACAGACAAGTGCAAAGTTCTCAGGCAAGGTACGGGCTGCTAAAAGCCTCATGGATAGACAGTTGAATTCTGTCCTGAGTAGTGATGGGAGAATTTGCGCCGTTTCGCCAAAATATTTGCAAATTTCCAGTGAAATTTGCGAAAAGGTAAAAAATGAGTGAAACGGCGCCGGTGTCCATTTTTGACTCCGTCGTCTGTTTTTTGTACGCCGCCAACATTTTTTTTGATGCCGGCGAATAACGAAAATTTTCTTCTGACGTATAAATTAGCCCATCACTAGTCCTGGCCTGCTAGTTAGACAATACAACAACAGTAGGGGGGATGCAGCACTGAGAGGCCATGAAAGGGTGCTGTGGGGAAAATCCCTGGAAGAACTTGGGGATAGGACAATAGTATTAAATATATGGACTCCAGACATATTAAAAAAATGATCTGTGACATGTTTCACTAAGGTTTATTGCAGTTAATAAGCTGCAATTCCCCTACTTCTTCTTCAAGGGCTTTCAAAAAACAGTGGGGCAAATTCAATAAAATTCGAAGTTGCGCACAGGGGTAGCGTAAGTTTTCAAAGTTGCGCTAGCGTTAATTCGCCAAGTGAAGCGAAGTTTTGCTAGCGATGGTTCATTTGCATATGGCGCCAAATTCAAATTTCAATGGAGGAACACGTATTAGCACTACAAATGCCTAGAAAACCTTCAAATCAGCAAATCAAAATTTTATTTTGCCCTACACATGTGCCCACTGTCTAGGTAAGTTGCCATGAGTCAGGAAATGTAGGGGGGAAGGAGGGGAGCCCCAAAAATATTTTCGATCTTTTTCAGCCTATCACCCATCATGTAGAAAACACGCCAGCGTTTGATTTGACTTTTTTTGAAACAATCCCTATCTACTCTATTGCGCTTCGCCAGGTCTGAGGTGGCGAAGGAAGTCTAGCGTAAAAGGTAGCGTTCAGTACACTGCGCAAGTTAGTGAATTTGCGTAGTTACGTCGCTAGCGAAAGTTCGCCTGGCGTAAGGGTTAGGGATGTAGCGAACTGCCGTTAATGTGTTCGCGAACGCCGTTCGCGAACACCGGCAAAAAAGCGAACAGTTCGCGAACAGTTCGCGAACAGTTCGCGAACTTCGAACGCTCGATAAAATCGTTCGATCGAACGATCGAAGGATTTTATTCGTACGATCGAAGGATTTTCGTTCGAATCGAACGATCGAAGCTATTCGATCGAATGATTTTAATTCAATCGAATGCTTATAATCGTTCGAACGAATGGAAATCGTTCGATTTTAGCGATCGAACGGTCGAATGGTCGAATGGTCGAACGAAATTTTACTTCGAATCGAACGCGAACACCAATTGGCGAACGTCGCGCGACGTTCGCGAACATTCGGCGGACGCGAACAGTCGAAGTTCGCGCGAACTAGTTCGCCGGCGAACAGTTCGCTACATCCCTAGTAAGGGTGCGAAGTAACCCTAGCGAAACTACGCCAACGTTCGTTAGTGAATTTGCGCAGTAACGAAAAATGCCAAACGCTAGCGAATTAACGCTAGCGTTCGGCGCTTCGGCGCTTAGTGAATTTGCGCCAGTGTGTTTAAAGGGGTGGTTCACATTTGAGATAACTTTTAGTATGATGTAGAGAGTGGTATTGCAATTGGTTTTAATTTTTTATTATTTGTGGTTTTTGTGGTTTTTGTGGTTGTGGAGTTCTTTAGCTTTTTATTCAGCAGCTCTTCAATTTGCATTTTAAGCAATCTGGTTGCTAGGGTGCAAATTACCCTAGCAACCATGCATTTTGAATAAGAGACTGGAATATGAATAGGAGCTGAATAGAAAGATCAGGAAAATCAAGTAGCAATAGCTGTACATTTGTAGCCTTACAGAGCATTTGTTTTTTAGAAGGGAGTCAGCAAGTAGGGATGAATATAGACAAATCCCCTGTTTTGTTTAAAGGGTAAGGCATTTTTCAGTAGCAGTATGCACAAAATGTCTCTGTCTTAAATATATTGATAATGGGTTGAGTGCAGAGGACTCTTGTATTTGTCTATATGTATTTTGTGGTCACAGCCTCATTGCACCCCCACCTAATGGTTTTAAAAATTAGCGGTGAGCACAACTTTCCCTAGACGTACTCCATGTCATCACGTTACGGGATAGCCCCTCCTCCCTGCTTCCATTAGAAGGAACCTTCCCAAGCCTTTAAAAGGCCAACCACACCCACCTACCGGCGTCTTTTTTTTCCTTCTCTTATGCTCTTGGCTTTGTTCTCTGAACAAATGCCTCAATCATTAGAAGCAAATTTTTGTTTTTCTCTTTTTATGCCTAGGAAAGCATTAGGCCTGCCCCAAGGGCGTCCTAGGGACAGGGGTTTTTGGTCCAGGGGACCTTTTTTTCCCCCAGCACACTACCTCAGACCTGGAGTCTTCTGAACTTCAGCTCTTGAATCAGGTAAGGCACTGAGGTGCAATGTTTGCTACTCCTTGTCTTCCTGTATTTCAGTTGCCTTCTCGTATTGCTATCAAGAGCATTGGGTGGCAGGTGCTTGTCCCCCCATTTGTGTGCCCTCCCGACCTGCCCAGAGGGCGTCCGGCGGCAGTGGTGTATGTGGCCCCTACACCCCATTTTTACAGATGGGCGAGGGAGGTGGCAGTTAGTTTAGGCAAATTAGTTAGGGGCCTGAACCTTACTGCCCCCTGTTACCTTTGTTTTATTTTTGTTTTAATGGGGGCAGGTCATGGCCAACTGCCTCCCTCAACAGACTTTCCTAAGGTAGAGGTAGTTAAAAAATAAAAAAAAAAAAAAAAAAAAAAAAAAATATAAAAGAAGTTTCGCTATAGGCTTCATATTATAGCAAACTTGGGCCTGTGCAGGAAGCACCAACACTAATTATCCAATTTGCCTCAGTATAACCTACGCAGTTGCTTTGGGTTCCTGCCTATACAGACACCAGCTGAGTATAATCAACCCCCCACTGAGTGCAGACACCAGCTGAGTATAATCAGGTCCAGCTAAAGCAAGTGGAGATGGCCCCGCCCACTCTCTAACTCAGCAAGCAAGGAAGCTGCAGCCTCAGGTAAGACCTGCTGTTGTCAGTAAACTTTTGAGGCCTGTTTTCCTGTTTACAATAGTGTCCTGGAATTTGTGGCATTAAGGGGTCAGCTTCCAGCCTTGCATAATGAGCAGCAGGTAAGAAGTGTCTCCATATGCTGTTGTGCAGTGTACTAAAGTCTAACTAACTGCTTGCATGCTATATATTCATATGCTTATCTGCACTGTGCCTGGTTATGATTGTTTCCTGCCTGAAAGCAGTAGCCCTTATACAAATAGATAATTGGGCTAACATTCTCTTATGCTGACAAGTATTGTATACTGTCAGGCTGGGTGCTGAATTCAGGCCATTTACAAATAGGACACCAGTAGCCCTATTGAATATGGATCCTGGGCTGGGTGGGCTGCTAGGCTCTGATATATACTTGCTATAAACATCAGATTATCCATAATATGTATTGCGCTATTTTTGTTCGGCATTCTATGTTTTGGCTATTACTCACATAGAACAGGTAGCCATAATGGAGGTCGAGCAAAGGTCTGGCTGAATGCTAGGGCCCGATATAAGCTTGCTCTATGCAGCAGCTAATCTAAACTATGGACCTCATGTTTCTGTGATTGTGCCTTTGCTCCTATTTTGTTCTACAGCTTAAGCTCCGGCTATTGCTCACAGGTAAAACGTGGCCCTACAGGATGTAGAGCACAGGTCTGGCTGGCTGCTAGGCCCTGAGACATACTTGCTCGAAGCAGCAGGTAATATAACTATGTATTTCATGTTGCTGTGATTGTACCTGTGCTACTATTTTGTTATACAGCTTATGCTCTGGCTATTACTCACAAAGAACATGTAGCCCTGCGAGATGTAGAGCACAGATCTGTCTTGCTGCTAGGCCCTGACACATGCTTGCTATAAGCAGCAGCTAACCTAACTATGTATTACATGTTTTCTGCAGTTTACGATTTGGCTATTTCTCTCATGGAACAAGTAGCCCTAATGGATGTAGAGCACAGGCCTTTTGAGTTCCTAGGCCCTGAGATATGCTTGCCCTAAGCAGCAGCTAATATAAACTATGTATTCATGTTACTGTGATTGAATCTGTGCTTATATTTTCTTCCGCAGTATATACCCTGGCTATGGCTCACCTAGAATAGGTAGCCCTAAGGTATGTAAAGCACAGGCCTGGGAACGGCTAGGACCAGATTTACGCTTGCCCTAAGCAGTAGCTAATATTTTATGTATTACATGTTGCTGTGATCATATCTGTATGCTCCTATTCTCTGCAGTATGATATGCTCTAATTATTGCTCACCTTGAACCAGTAGCTCTAATAGATGTAGATCACTGGACTGGGTAGCTATGAAGGTCTGATAAAGGTTTGCTCTGACTGCAGCTAACCTAAACTATGCATTACATGGGGTTGTAATTGTTTCTGGGGTACATTCAGGTTTAATCCAGAGGAGTACCTACATATGAAGGTCTTTTCATTCCATGGCATTGCTCCTGGGATAAAATAGGGCTTAATAAATTAAGCACTAGGCAATATTTTTCCCGATGGTAGGTAAGCTTAACTTTGTCTTGATAAACACTACAGGAGTTCTGAAGCCTGTCTGTCATAAGGATTGCTGGGTTAACAATAACCACAGGTATGTACTACTTTTGGGACCATTTAATGTAAATTTTTCCAGATTCAGCAGCCTTGTATCACTGATCACTGCCTGAACGAATGGAGGACCAGATAATTGCTTTGCCCAGTCAATTGTGCGGTTTATTACTACCCACGCAGCTCGAGTTCTGGGGTCGGGTACTGTGCTCTACCAGGAGCTTAGGACACTAACCGAGGTACATATTATTATCACATATTTTAATATATGCTTGCACCATGGCCCACATCCGGCAGGGGGATTCTACTGCCTTCAGAACAAATGCTCAATTAATGGATAAGCTCCATAATACAACTGGTCTACCAAGCAACATATATGTTTGCATCTATAAGAGGGCCATAGGCAGGTGCATATATTTTAATACTAAGGCATGTATATGAGTGTGTATATATGTTTGCACAGATATCTATATATGATTTGTGTCCTCGGGATGGGTTCTTTTTTGGAACCAGAAACGTTGGCTCAATAAACCTATATTTTTATGCAACAGATTCCTGGAACAATCAGTACTTGAACTCTTCATCCATAAATTTCACTATAGCAGCCAGGACATCTGGCTAGTTTCTAGGGGTGCAACCTGTGGAAATTCCATATTCATAGGTTTAAGGAAGAACAAGGTATACAGTTCTTTATGCTTGGCTGAAGGATCCCCAGATGTATCTACCGTTTTCTAGGGTGACTCCTTGGTGCCTCCTACAAATTAGAGAGGGGAGCCACTACCCAGTGTTATTCATATACTATTTCTACTGATATTCTTAATGTCAGGATAGATGGGACATTTTATCTGCCAATACAGGGTGTCTATAGAGACAGGGTACACATACATATCAGGCCACTGGGAATTTTCATAAGGTATATATTTCAAACCAAGGGTTTTCAGGCTAGAGGAGTCCTCAAAGTGTCTTGTTAGTCCTTAGGGATGACCTCTGTTCAAGTCTGGCCCAGGATAGGGATATTCTGCTTATACTACCTTATACTATCAACAAAACAAGACGGCTTTGTGACTTAAGGCTCTGTGTCCAGAAGGCACTTATTTTGGTTCCATTTATTTTATTTATTTATTTATTTATTTTTTTCTCTTCAATTTCTCAATCCCCTAGTTAGTGGGTTTTTCTTTTTTAGAATACAGGGCCAGCTGTTCTTCCACACCAGATAGGTATCTGATTGGACAGCAGATGGAGGCATCCTAGGAGCGTTAATTTATTTTTCGTCTCTGTCTGTGCCCTCTTGGAACACCAGCAGTTTTGGATCTTTCCTCCTCACAGTTACATACTACAGTTGCTACCTGTCCTATTGCTTCGGCCGAGAATGTACTTGGCTCTTCTGAGCAGGATCAGAGTCTTCCCTTAAGTGGGACGGTTGCAGTCATTACAGTAGAGTGTATTCTCTTACATAAAATATCCTTAATTCATTCTCAATGAAATTAATGACTGGAAGTGGTCCTAGTTTGTTCTCGGATTCACATTCCTGTGCCACTCCTGATACATATGATCCAGCATGACTCTAGTAGATCAGAGGCCCTTCTGACACTTACTGGAACATCCATAGGGTTCCTCCAGTTCCAAGGTCAGCCTCAACGATTAAATATGTAGTATAGTTGATTCCACATATAAATGGGTCCCTTATGGGTAGAAAGAACACAGGTTTGTGGGTGACTGTAAACATTTATCCAGGGCATATAATCTACCTCCATAAATCTTGGAATTAGTCCTTTAGTTGCACGGTGGTTATTGGGATCTGTAACCTTAGGGGTATTCAGTTATACCTCTCAGAGTACTAGGTTGGGTCAACCAACAGGGGTTCTTTCTTAGGTACTGTAGTTGCTCAACTCTTTACAGTTAATTGAGTCTGCCTCATCACAGGACCTTACACAGTGTAAGGAATTCTAATCCCAATTGTTTTCTCAGGTGCCCTTGTCCGATCTTTAGGATCTGTTTTCTGTTAGAACAGTCCTGACTAACACGCATTCTGATATGTAGATATTTATGGTACTGGACTTGGGTACCTCAGGGTACATTGGATATCCTACATTTAGGGATATATCCTAAGCAGATCATTCCTATTTTGTGTCCGTTTTGGGTTCTTACTCCTACCAAGTGTTTCTTACAGGTACCTTACAACTTGCACTGAAATTAGGCATACATGTGATGAATGCTTTTGGTGAGTAGGAGAGTAAGTATTTCAGCTTGCTGAATTCACCTTTTACAGGACTGTCTTCCTCTCTCTCTCTCTCTTCTGGAGGGTGAAGTGGTGGTTAGTGAGCTAACTTGTTCCTCACTCTCAGTGGGCTAACATCTCTCTCTCTCTCGCGCTCTCTCTTTTTCTCTATAGTATAGGCTATATTATAGCTCTATTCTTAGCCTGGTGAACTTATCCTGGGGTTTTCACCTGGACTCTCTATATTAAAGTAAGGAGTTTGCATGATGGTGGACTATCTAGTCAGAGATACTCCTTTCCTTATTACAGTTTCTTCTTAAAGCATATTCCCTCCCATGGGATAACGTTAACTTGCTATGTCCCATAACGTGATGACATGGAGTACGTCTAGGGAAAAAGGAAGATTATTTCATACTTACCGAGATCTTCCTTTCCTAGACGTACTCCATGTCATCACACCCGCCCGTTCTTTTCCGGTAATTTAAGAGCTTGTTACAAAGACGCCGGTAGGTGGGTGTGGTTGGCCTTTTAAAGGCTTGGGAAGGTTCCTTCTAATGGAAGCAGGGAGGAGGGGCTATCCCATAACGTGATGACATGGAGTACGTCTAGGAAAGGAAGATCTCGGTAAGTATGAAATAATCTTCCTTTTTCCCTTGTTTGTTATAGTTATACAGGAGCAGTGACCAGCTCCATGTTGTAGCTCCCACCCTTCCCAGCTATAGTCAGGTGATCCCACTGGTGTCTAATAAAAGGGCAGCCAAGTTTGGGAGTTTTACTTTGAAAGCAGCTAGTAAGTTGCAGGTAAAACTTAGTCCCTTTGTAAAATGTATAATGAAGCAATAGAATTCTTAATGAATCGGATAAAATTGAGCATAGGACTGGCCAGATATGGGATGACTTTGACGTAGTTGGTCAGCTTAAATAGATTGCAATATAGGGACAAACAATCCCTGTTTTGTTTAAAGGGTAAGGCATTTTTCAGTAGCAGTATGCACAAAATGTCTCTGTCTTAAATATATTGATAATTGGTTGATTGCAGAGGAATCTTGTATTTGTCTATATGTATTTTGTGGTCACAGCCTCATTGCACCCCCGCCTAATGGTTTTAAAAATTAGTGGTGAGCACAACTTTCCCTTGTTTATATTTTTTATATATATATATATATATATATATTAAAAATAATATCTGTAATGATGGGACTCAAACCCAGAATCTCAGAACTGATAGGCAAGTTGGACAGGGTAACATAGAGAAATGCACACAATCCTCAAAACAGAAATAGAATTTCCAAAAACTATTCAAGACGTAGACCTGCTGTTTGTAAAATGTATGTTACAAAGTACTTCTCTGGAAAATAGTGATCACTGCACCCGGAATAACGAATAAAAATTCATCTGAATGCTCTTCCAGTGTTTTGTATCCTGGAGGAGGAACACATCTCACTGACGGACATCTCACATGCTGCGCAGTCACCTTACTAAAAGTTTGTCAGCCTCTGCAATTATTGGTAATATGAAATCTATGTAATAAGATTATCTCCTTGTTGAGTCTCTATGTGCTTCAGGGATATCAAATCTCAAGTTTTACTTTATCTTTCAAAACAAAGTAATTCTGCAAATGTGCCGGATGAAAAGTTCTTTTAACATAATGCAGAGTGACGATTTTGTGCCCAATCGCCATATATCCATTGCTTTCTTCCTCGTATTTTAAATGTTATGTAAAATAAAGAATTCTTTTGGGTAATGTGTGCAGGCTCTGTTCCTTCGCATGTACGGATTCTCATCTGAAATGCTTTAATGTGATTGTAATGTGATTGTCATGCTTTCCTTTGATTGGTATAATCACTTAGTGGAAATGGCTCAGTGGAAATGGCTCAGTGGAGCACCTCGTCATTGCCAATGGCCCCAGTTAGCAATCAAATAGTTGTAACTGTTCTCAGTTAGGAACAAACCTTGATCTTCTTTGGTTTGACTTATAGGGGAAATATTGTGACAATAGCTTCAGCATACTGAAATAAGAAGTTTTCCACATACAATCAATTAAAAATTCTGTACCGTTTCTGAAATAATCAAGTTTATCTTCACTATTCCTCTCTCAGCATCTGTTTCTCTTTATTTTCTCTTCATTCAGGAGTTGGGTGTCTGATAATCATTGACAGTTAGATCCAATATATCTTATAGGGGGGCTCCTTTTGCCTAGAAGATGTATTAGTCTATTAAAATCACCAGACATCACGTCTCTCTACATGCAGGATTTGTGCAAAAGTTATTTTTGTTATTTTGTTTAGATTTGGTTTGTACTGGAATCAGTTATTTGTGTGAGCTTTAATCCATCTGCTAGGAAAGGGAGTCACTTCTATAAGATATATTGGATATAACTGTCAATGAATATCTATTTCAGTATGACGAAGCTTATATTAAATGTTTATTTTCACGATAGTTCCCCTTTAAAACAAAGAGAAGTCAGGAATTTGTGCACTGCAAGTTCTACATATTCACTGGTACTAAAGATGGATTTTAGTAATCTGGCTGCAAGTAAAATAAAATGGCACAGTTTTAACTCCAGCAGTATAATTGCTTATACCATTGTACTCTAAGGAGCATATTTATCAAGGGTCGAATTTTGAATTGAAAAAATTTCAAAAATTAAATTCAAAAAGACCAAACCAAAATTAAGTTGAAGGTTTCTTTTTGTCAAATAGGTCAGTTTTCGATCGTATCGTATGAATCGAAGGAATAGCACATTCGATCGAATTCGATTCTAAGTGTTTCCCAATAAAAAACTTTGAATTTTCAAAGTCCGCCAATTGACTCCAAGTAGGTTCTAGGAGGTCCCCCATAGGCTAAAACAGCAATTCGGCAAGTTGTAGATGGCGAATAAACAGTACATGATAAATTTCGATATTTGAATTTTCAAATTTTTTCAAATTCAAATCTAATTTGGACTATCCTCTAGTCGAAGTATACAAAAAATAGCTCGAAATTCGTTTTTTTTTTTCCATTCGAAAATTCACCTCGACCTTTGATAAATCTACCCCTAAGTTTTTACAGGTCCTATACCAAAAGTCTGATTACAAATAAAGGAAATGGATTGGCTAAACAGGTATTCCTGTTTCTTTTTCATCTTCAATCACTGCATGGCTATTGCAATGTAATTAGACCAAGGAAGTCTAACCTGGGTCCCTATTGTTATTGCTATACTACATAACAACTGAGAATAAAGCGGCATCCTCAGGGTATAATAAATCTCAATTTTTTTTTTTTCCACTAAAAATTCCGATTTTATAGTTAAAAAAACTCGGCATTTTGGCATTCGGAGTTTAATAAAAGACTTCCATGTTGCAGTTGGCAAGTTATCTACATTAAAATCACAGTTATAGTAATAATTTTATTATTGAAATGTGTATAGGTATGGGATCCCTTATCTGAAAATCTGTCATCCAGAAAGCTCTGAAAAACAGAAAGGTCATCTACCATAGGGCCCATTATAAACAAATGTTTCTTCTTTTTCTCAGTAATAGTAAAACAGTACCTTGTACTAAGCTGCATGAATCCATATTGGTGGCAAAATAATCCTATTGGGTTTATTTAATGTTTAAATGTTTTTTTTATCAGACTTAAGGTATGGTGATCTAAATTACAAAAGTGTAAATTGTTGTTGAGAGGATAGGAGCTTACATAGACGTTTTAGAAGAACAGTTGCTTTAGGCCACTGATTCTTAACCTATTCACCAGTGTTGAAAGAATACTTACCCATCCGCCGGTTCCAGCCGACGCCATGGGCAAGATGGTGGCGCCCAGTCTTCCCACGTGGCATGTAGAAATAGAGGTAAGAAGGCGCACACCCTAAAAATAAATTATGAGGTACTAACCCATAGGTGACTCCCCATGAGGGTCTCCAAGCATGTATACAAAAAAACAAGAACGGATTGCACACTCAATTTTCAAAATTCCAAAAAAGTTAATATTTATTACAGAAAAAAGGTAACAGAAATTACAAATTACAAAAATATTAAGTAAGCCTAATGTGTTTCGACCATAGTGGTCTTCCTCAGGGGGAAAAATAATAAATAATCAAAAAGAAAAAGGCAAGTTCGGACGCCAATGCGTCAAAATGTGCGCAACGTCATGACACCTGCATGTCAAAACGTGTGCAACGTCATGATGCCTGTGCATCAAAACGTGTGCAACGTCATGATGCCTGTGCATCAAAACGTGTGCAGCGTCATGACGTCGGCGCATCAAAACACGCATTGTCGGCGTGCATCGTCAGCACGTGACGCGATCACGCTCGTTTGTCGCAAAATTCAGCCTATATAAGACACCAGAACATTTCAGACCTTGCCAATTATAGGTTTATCTTATTGTGTTCCTGGGTGTGCTTTAGTGATACTGATTCGGATTCCTGTCATTGATCTCAGCCTTTTATATCGACTAAGAACCTTGTTGCCTGTATTGCCCCCTTTGCCTGGACTTTGATTACTCTTCTGCTTAACCCTCTGTTGATGGTGAGTCACCATGACCTGAAATGTTCTGCTTCAGTAGTTAATAAAAGATAAATAAGGTACACAATTAATTTAAAGGAGAAAGCCTCAGTTAATAGGCAGTATTTCTGGTGATCTCTCCCTCCTCTACCTGAACCACAACAGTTTGACCCACAAAATTATACTTATTTGTGCACTAAAAAAAAGAAGGGGTCAGCAGGATTGAAAGATGCCATTTTGGCTGTTGCAATGGGTTTAAAACCCAGACCATGTGCAGCTGAAGTCATGACCAGGTCAGCTGTAACTGTGCATGGTTAGCGTCAACGGTCTCTTGGACTCTTGCAATAAAAGATTCAATGCTGTAATATGGTGTTCTTCAACCCTGCTACTTTACTCTGCTTCTTCTTAACAGGCTAAGGAAAACAGGTAAGATTTTTTGGGCAAATTGGTGCTGTTTAGGGTTTGGAGGTTTGGGTAAAAAATACTTCCATTTATATTAGGCTTTCATTCTCCTTTAAAATAAATTTTTTGGGTCACAAAGCTAAGTCTCAAATTTGAGTTCCCTAGAAAAGTGACTAAGGAACCCTGCTGTAGTTTAACAGGTGGGGCTTGGGTTAGAGTCATTAATATATTAGATTAATATAATATATATACGTTCTTATATTGTTTAGCCGGAGAATGGTGAGGAGCTTGATCTGGTCACAACACAAGCCATGGCTCAGTTTTCTAAACAGCCTCTCAATAAGTAAAGTTATTGTTGGAGGTAAAAAAAAAAAAAAATATTCTAAGAATCCAATTCACAGTCCATGAGGCTCAAGGGTGAGAAGTCAGAGGTGAAAGGTGATATAGAATGTCTGGCCCCTTTCTGCAGTGTTTCAGTCCTAAACTGCAATCATGAAGCCGAGAGGCTGACAACAAGTTTCTTTGAAAAGTATTTGTTGTGATTCCTTGTAATGACTGATTTTGCATATATTTCCATTGCTATTTTGATGTTATTCTAAACACTGTGAGGGGTCATCTAAATTACCTCTCTCTCTCGAGAGCTTTCTTAATGGTGCCCTTTTAATGAAATCCTATTGATGTAAAAAGAACAACAGATTATGTCAATTTACAGATCACTTACTTGAAATCACAATGAGACAGGATGTTTGAACTTACCAGAAGCAGTTACACATTCCACCCCCACTTAAATTGAACAAATAAATTCATAATTCACCATCAAGTGCATCTGTAACAAGATTTCATGTTTAGTGATGGGCGAATTTCTCCCATTTCGCTTCACGGAAAAATTCGCAAATTTCCTGCAAAAAACGTGAAACATCGAATCAAATCGGAAAGTAGAATTCTTAAAGTTCAAACGTTTTCACAAAAAATCATGAAATTTGAATGGTTTCACAAAAAAATCGTGAAATTTGAAAGTTTTCACTAAAAAATTGTGAAATTTGAAAGTTTTCACGGAAAAAATCGTGAAAATCGGGATTTCACACCAATCTCGCTGGAGATTCACGAATTTATTAGTCGGCACAGTAACACTGGAAATTTGCCGCAAATTCGTGCCAGGCGAATTTATTCGCCCATCACTATTCATGTTGCATTTGTTTTAGCAGAACTTTTTTACATCAACATAAACCACATGATTTTATCCTTGTTTAATAGCACAATAGCTATTTTCAATGTAGCCTTTACTGATACTCTGTGGGTAGTGAAGATCAGTGCATCTACAGGATAAACCCAGGCATAACCCAATTGTTATGTGAAGAATAAAAAGCTGGCTCACCTAATCAATGACAGTATTGGCAGTTATAATCCCGCCATCATCTGATCCTGGTACAAAAAGTTTACCATTGCCACTAGGGATGTAGCGAACGTCGGAAAAAAAGTTCGCGAACATATTCGCGAACTTGCGCAAAAATGCGAGCGGTTCGCGAACGGTTCGCGAACCCCATAGACTTCAATGGGAAGGCGAACTTTAACATCTAAAAAAGACATTTCTGGCCAGAAAAATGATTTTAAAGTTGTTTAAAGGGTGCAACGACCTGGACAGTGGCATGCCAGAGGGGGATCAAGGGCAAAAATTTATCTGAAAAATCTGCCTGTGTGTGCTTGGAAGAGATAGTGTAGGGGGAGAGCTGTTAGTGATTTCAGGGACAGATGATAGTAAGTTTGCTGGCTAGTAATCTGCTTGATACTGCTCTGTATTGGAACAAAAAAATAAATAAAAGCAGTCCTTACAAGGACTACTGTTATTGCAGCAGTCAGCAGATGAGATCAGAAGCAGGACAGCTGCCCACTGCAGCTACATACAGAGCACTGCAGTAGAAGGTAGATTACTAGCCAGCAAAGCTACCTAAGCTTAAATGTCCCTCAAACCCCTGCAGACTTCTGTCCCTCCAATAACAGAGCAGTATCAAAACGATTACTAGCCAGCAAACTTTCAACTGTCCCTGAAATCACTAACAGGCAGCAGCTCTCTCCCTACACTATCTCTTCAGCACACACAGGCAGAGTGAAAAAAACGCTGCAGGGCTTCGGTTTTTATAGGGAAGGGGAGTGGTCCAGGGGAGAGCTTCCTGATTGGCTGCCATGTACCTGCTGGTCTGGGGTGAGAGGGCAAAAAAAAGCGCCAACAATGGCGAACCCAAAATGGCGAACGTCGCGCGACGTTCGCGAACTTCCGGCGAGCGCGAACACCCGATGTTCGCGCGAACAAGTTCGCCGGCGAACAGTTCGCGCCATCTCTAATTGCCACCCTTGTCAAAACGTCACATTGACTTGGAATGAACCATACCAATTAAGAAAGAACTTATTAAAATAAAACATTCTTTATTTTCTTAATTGTTCTTGAGTGTGTCTCTCAAATAAAAAATGTTTTACTATGAAGCCCGAAACATTTCAGAAAGGGCATGTTGTGGCAGACACTGTAATATTTGCTTGATGTGCACTTTTCCTTATGAGCTGTGTATAGCATGGTATTTTCATTTTTAAAAGCCTTTATTTTCTATTTTAGGGCTTTTTGTTAAAGGAACAGTAACACTAAAAAATGAAAGTGTTTTAAAGAAATGACAATTTAATGTCCTGTTGCCCATGCACTGGTGTGTTTTCTACAGAAACTCTAGTGTTTATAAAGAAGCTGCTGTGTAGCCATGGGGGCAGCCATTCAAAGCTGAAAAAGGAGAAGAGGCACAGGATACATAGCAGATAACAGATAAGCTCTGTAGTATACAATGGGAGTCTTCTGAATGCATCTACTGTGTATCCTGTGCCAACATGACTACACAGCAGCTTGTTTATATAAACTATAGTTTATATAAACCCATTTTATCACTGCAAGGCAACAGTACATTTTATTGTTATTCCTATATTGATGTAACTGTTTCTTTAGGGTCAGGCCACATTGGGCGTTTTGGGGAGATTTGGTCGCCTGGCTACTAATCGCCTCGTTTTTGCGGCGACCAATCTCCCTAAACGATTTCCCTCACTCTGCGCCGGCTAAAATGAAAAATACGCCGTCGCTAATCACACGCGGCGATTCGTTTTCCGAATTCGCCCGAGTGCAACTTCGGAAAATGAATCTCCCCAAAACGCCCAGTGTGGTCTGACCCTTAAGGTATATTAATTTTAATAAACAAGCAGGTCTGCAGGCAATGAGCACACTGCAATAAAAAAGATTAGGACTTCTGCTTCATAGAAAGCATTTTCATGTGTCCAGGATAAAAATGTTATTTTAATTTCAACAAATAATTCTCTTTTATGGTGTAACTAGCTTTTAATTAGAGTTCCTATTGTTTAAGTTTGGTCAATATTATTAGAACTGGGGCAGTACTTTAAACAACTGTTCAAAGGCCAGTAGTTTATATATCTAGTTGGTTGGAAATGGTGTGATGACATAAGTATGCTCATAATACTGTACTTTGTTTGAGACATTGGTCAAGTGGAAATGAAGCTGCTTTGACAAATGGAATTAACTGACTGATCCTCTCCAAACTGCCGTCTGAAGCATCCACAGAAGCTCTATTAGCTGGTCAGGGAAAACCAAGTCATCCTAGTTTCCATAACATTAATGTCTGGGGTTACATCATTCAGATTACATTTCACCTGCTGAATAAAATGAAAACTCAGGATTTTTTTAAATAAAATTTACATGGATAAAAACACTCTACAAATTAATCAAAGCAAGGAGAAACATATATCCTCTCTAACACTGGCAACTGGATTACCGCTGAATCAGTCTACAAATCATAATATTCATACCCTTTCATCAACACAACCCGGAGGCAATCTTCCTGATGCCACCCTCAACCCCAGCACTTACCTTGTTTGTTCTTCTAAGTGCATTGGAGTGCATAGATCATCCTGAATCTTTTAGTGGAAAAAGTCCCAGAAAAACTTTGGCGTCTTTTCCTTTTTTCAGAGTGATAGGCTGCAAAAGTCTATTTGCTACAACATATACATCCATTAAACTTTATAATTTCCCACTGTATGCAAATTAGCGAAGACCTTTAACGAAGTTGCAATAGGCATAATCGAACGCTAGCACATCTTTGCTTTGATTGCCGACGTAACGCTAGCGAAAGTTCGCCAGCATTCGGTGCCCTGGACGCAACTTCGCATTTAAGTCAATTAGCGATGTGTGAGCGAATTTTTGCCTGGCGAAGTGTAGCGATGTGTGCAATGCCGTCGTTGGTGTATTTTCACAGGTTATTGAATTTCCCCCTTTGGGTTGTTTTTGCCTCAATCTTTATCATTCTGTTTTGTTAAAAAAAAAAAAAAATATATATATATATATATATATATATATATATATATATATATATATATATATATATATATATATATATATATATATAGTGACCTTTCAGGACAAACTGGATATACAGCTCAGGATAAGGCGCATCA
The DNA here is from genome assembly GCA_038501925.1 of Xenopus petersii. Lineage (NCBI taxonomy): Eukaryota > Metazoa > Chordata > Amphibia > Anura > Pipidae > Xenopus > Xenopus petersii. The sequence continues at coordinate 171,693,451 of CM076673.1, forward strand.
TACTGAAGAAAGGCAATCCCTGTTAGTATGCCTTGGACTGAAAGCCTTAGATAAGAATAGCTTATTTGAAGATAGACATGCATGAAGAAGAAAGAAGAGCCTGCTAGTTCATCATCTGTATACATAACACACTGAGCTGCTCATTACAGAACACTGTTTGGAGGCTAGCTTTATATAGCAGATTGTTAGGCTAGATATTATACAAAAATCCAAATGAGTATTGTTAGATCTGGAAAAAATGCTGGTGCTGTACAAGTACAATCTAAAAAAAATACCCATTAAAATACACATCACAAGCATTAATGTGATTACAAATATTTGAGCTGCTAATGAACAGGATATGAGCATTTAAGATATTTTAACCGCATGGCTAATAAACTGTGCACAGGGCACACATTAAGGGGAATAACACATCAATTATCAGGCATGTTTGTTTTGCTTAAGATGCTAACAAATGAGCACTTATTTCTGCAAAGATGTGGTTTTAGGTTAAACTCTACAATCACACTCCCTAGCAGCCGTCAGAAGAGAGAATCTGAAGAAGGAAATGCATAATCAGATAAACGTGGGGAAAGTTTGGAGTAGGATTGCTAAGGGGTAATAGGAGATATTGCCGGTGTGTTCCTAACTCCATTGTTGTTTTCTTTCAGTAAAACTTCTATCAGCTGGGGAGAGCTCTATTGCTCTTTGAAGTTGGCTCCTGTTTCTGTGAAATCAGATTCCATACTCCCAAAGCTCCACTCTGCAATGCCAGCACAAACATACATCACCCAGCTGCACTTTCCACAGTTCCCAAGCAGAAGCATTTAATATCCATGCCTGTTTAAAGAGGTCTATTTACTAACAGTGGAATTGATGCCTTGGAGGAAATTTCCTATATGTTTTATTTAAGAAAACTTGCATTTCAGATGCTTTTTCTGTGCAAAATAATTCTCCAGCTATTTGCTTAACCATGTTTGAATTTTACTGCAGCTCCCTGCTTGCATAAACCATTATGGTCCTACAGAAACATACTGGCCATACTTCCAACATTCTAATGAAAATATCCTATTGCTGAACAATTTCTTTGGAGTGAAATTTTGTTTCACATTTTATTGAACTGCTGTGCAAAGTCGTGTTTGGGACTAGAAAAAAAATGCAGTTTTTGAGTCAGAGAAACTATATAGGGGATTAGTAATTGACATGAAAAAGGAAAGTAAAACATATTGTATTATAGAGGTTGTAACATCACAGGAAGAAAACATGGGATGTAAAAAAAAAAGTTACTATATAAGCACCATAGTGTTAGGGGTACAACTTGAAATCAGTTTGAGAAAGACCTGGACAAGGGCATAGAAAAACTGTTACATTTCTGTTCTGCTCTTAAATTGCACCCCTTCGGATCCATACACAGACCACTTATACCTGTACTTTTGGAAGGTTCTAACTTTGCTTCCAACTAAAGAATATGGTCCAAGATGTAGAATACTGTTTGCCCTGGTACCTTCCACTACAAAGGGTTGCTCCTCACAAGCCCAAACTTAAGGTGGCCATAGACGCACAGATAATATTGTACCAAACAAATTTTCGTCCGATATTCGGTGCGTGTATGGTGGAAAAAGAGCCGACCGATATCGGCAGAATATTTGGATATCGGTCGGCTTGTCGATCGGGCTGGACAGAAAATTTTGATCGGGTGCCTTTGAAGGGACCCAAATATCGGCCATTGTTAGTGCTGAATCGTCAGATACAGGTAGAATTTCATTGTTTCTTCCCGTATATCTACCTGTATATCTGACGATTCAGCTCTACACGTGTGTATTGAAACGAACAATCTTTCTTGTAAAGATCTTTTCCAAGAACGATCGTAATTGTTACGTCTATGGCCACCTTAAATCAGAGCCAGGCACAAAGTGAATATAACAAGGTACTGTGTCCTGTTTTCTGCACTTTGCACATTGATCCATTTTGGCTAAATTGATATGTCTGATATTGTTTTTCATTTGTTCCGCTACTGTTACGTTTTGCTGAACGCTGTTTTCAAACCTTTTATTAACTTTCAGCTTTTCTACTTCTCATGTAACAGATATTAAATTCTATACAATCAGTGAAGGAAATGGCTTAATGGCAAGGGATGAAAACCGAAGCATATGAATCCACTCCACATCGTCACACATCCAGCTGTGATGTTTCCACTGATTATTATTATAAATGGCATTCCATGGTTTCTATGTTTGCAGGGACCTTTAATCCTCCTGTTTACCCTTGTTTCTTAATTGTTTGACCCTTGCATTGTAAAATATTAAATTGCTATTTGCTAATTTTACATTTAAATTGCTGCATAACTTTATGGATACATGCGTGCAATGAGAGCAAGTGATCAATCGTGTAAAGCAGTGGAGGAAAACAGGATATAGTTAGAATAATTAGGAGCAATAGTGAGACTTTCCCTTTATTATAGTACACAGTTCTGGATTTATAAAAAAAAAAACTTTAATAAAACTACTCAAATTAAGGTTCTGACATGATGTATTATAAAGCATATTAGCGATTTCAAGGCCTTAAAGGGAATCTGTCATGATTTTTACGATGTTGTTTTTATTTCTAAATTACACTGTTTACACTGGAAATAATTCACTCTAAAATACAAAATGTCATTCCTGAACCAGCAAGTGTATTTTTTTTTAGTTGTAATATTGGGGTGTAAATAGCCATCTTGGGTCATTTTTCCTGGTCATGGATCCCATGGATCCCATACCTGAATATCACTGTGATTCGACGAAAGTGGTTTCACCTTCAGGTGCAGAAAACGTAGGAAAGGTATGATGGCTCCCTTTAATGTTTGAACTAGAAATTGTTTTCTAAAAGGAGCCAATGCCTATATCCATTGCCAGAAAACACAGGATTAAAGCAATATTGTTGATATTTTCCTTTTCATCAAAGTGGAGATAATTTCCATCTTGGTATATACAGAATATGATATCTCTAACAAGCCCAAGATGAATAGGTGAGCAGTCAAATTAAGAGGCCTGAACAAATGTTACTTTGGTGAACCCATTTAATGTAGATATTTTAACTGTTTGCCTGCCATAGATCATACATTCTACAGCACTTGCTGTTAGGGACCTGACTGCTGAAAAAGCATAATTTTTACAGATGTTGATAGACATGAAGCTGGACTAGAGCTACTACACAAGGACAGGACAAGTGTGCTATTCATATGAATGCTAATCAAGAAATCTACAGACCAGTATTGAAATAGCTATGATTGTCATTGGTGGAGTTTTTCTGAAATTCCCTAGAGTTGATGACATGTGCACCCCATGATCACCAGTCAAATCAGATCTTTGAATGGAAGAAGGCAAAATCTCATTCTTCCAGTGACGGTTTAACTAGTGAGTAATCCATATCATTAAATAGGCTGAACATGGTGAAAAAACAATGTTAGCTTTTGAGGTTATTGACTGTAAGGTTTTCTTCAGACCTGCATTTTAGAGCAAATTTGGGTCTAATGATTGGAGTAAAAAGCTTGCTCCTAAAAGCAAATACACATGTAAGGTTAGAATTATACAGTTTTCTATGTATTAGAATTTTTAAACTCTTTAAGCGCCCTTTTCTAGCAGTTGTTGGTGCATGTGTGTGTGGGGTGTTTATAATTCATTATAATCGAGGATAATTGAGGATGGCATTAAAGGATTTACTAAGTCCTAGTTCTTTAAAATGCTAATTGTAATTAGTTGGTTACCTTTTCCTTTGTCAGCCTCTATCTCTCAGGCATACATGACCTTAAATTGGGATAATAAGATAAACAGAATCAATGATAAGTAAAAAAAAATAATATATAATTAATATATAACATCCCCACTCTTATGACATGTGTAATCTATATGTCTTTTATGATCATTTCCTCAGTAAGATTTTCTACCAATGATGACATAATAGCTAAGAATTTTGATGGCTTTTTATTTTATATGAATGTGAAATTCTTTAAAAGTACAATTGTTTTCCATGGCAGCTCAGGCGTAGTGTAAAAATGACGGCTTGTGATAGTTTATATTACATGTGCCACTTTGTTTATGGTAAGTACTGCCTATTACTTTAATTTTCTTAAATATATGTTTTAGTCCACATCCGTTCAAAGTCACACATTTAAGAATCTGTTCTGAAGTCCTGTGACAAGGTCATGGTTGTAAGAAAAGAAATTTGAACATTTTTGTGTAACACGTAGATCATAGTGGCACTGCCTTTCTTATTAGGGTGTCTTGTCTGCTTAACATAAATAAAGCAGAAGCTTTGAAATAACAAGCTGTCAGAAGCTCAGGCTGGAGGAATAATTATCTGTTAGGAGCTCAGCTGGTAGAAACCAAACCTGTTGGATGAGACATGGGTCCAGGCCAAACATAGCATAGAGTACAGTCATGAAAAATATAATGTATTGAGTGCTGGTATTTCTTTAAAATCTGTCATCATCCAGTATATGCTGTGTTTCTATTGTCTTTTCAATGATGTCAGGATAATATTAAAATCTTTCATTAAAACTGTCCATAATACATATTTTATACAAGCCATGATTACAAGAATAGAATTGGGGGCAGAGGTCATTTTCCCCAAAATGTTCCAGGAGTGCCAGACTCTGTCTCTAAGGACAGACAAGGCAAGAACAAACAAACTTCAGACAGTGCTACAAGTTTAAAAGTATGAGCATAATAACAAAAAGAAAAGGTAATACCATTTTCTTCCATTTTTCATATTTATGAAAAATTTCAAAGGCGTTCATTGTGATCAAGTTTTGGTTTAGTGCTAAAATGCCATGACAGAAGAAAAAAAAAGGCAATCCCAAAGAAAGAAATGATCAGAAATAAAAAAGAGAAACTTTGTTGATTTATTTTATGTTTCTACAGGTTTTAGGTGTCAATATTTTATGACTCAATTTGAAAAATCTTAAAGTGGATGAAAAACATAATTGTGACTTTCACAATAAGAATATAGAGAATATTATGCTTCAGTTTTTCCAAATTGTAGATAATATACAGTTGTAAATAACAGATTCATTAACCCAGGGCATCGCAGAAACTTCAGCTCCTCCCAAATTAGTGACCCCTAGCTGCCCTGCCCAAAATAATTTCAACAGTACTTTTGGTAACATAATACTGCTAAGTATAGCGTTACCCCCTCTTTATCTGAGAAGTTAAATTGTGTCATATAGTTATGTTTTTATTTTTTCCATTTCAATACAGTGAATTTATTATTTACTGTTATTATATATATATATATATATATATATATATATATATATATATATATATATATAATATATATACACATATATATATATATAATCAGTGGCATCTTCATGAAAAACCTGTTTGCTTGTAAAATCAAGTCATTATGGAATTTAATAGCATAAAGAGGCAACGTACTTTTCTTTCATTTTAATGAGCAATCTTATGCCTCACCCCATTATTTGCACTTGATAAATAGAGTGGTAAAAGGCAAACCCCTGCTACTAAATTTACTGGAGAAACATTGTTTAAACACTAAACACTAATTTATTGCGGTTTAGCAAAATAACCTTAATATGTCCTGCTACGGTGTCTACAAAATTACCTTTAATTACTACAATGAATTCTTGCTTTCTTGAACTTTTATAGTCTATCAAGCTTCAGGTTACAAAAAACCCAAAAGGCAGTGCAGAGGAATTCACATTCTAAGAGATTTGTTTTTTAATTTTATAGGTATGGGATCTATTATTCAGCATTCTTGGGATTTTTTACAGCATACCTTAAGACTAATAAAAACATTATACATAGATAAGTGTTTGCTTGATTACCATTGAATAGTCAATAGTAGATCATCTCATTGAAGGGACATGGATACTGTACCCATGGCAAGAAATTCATTTATAATTAAACAATACATAATTCTGATTCTATACTCAGTTGGAGGTTTCATGTTGACATTTAATTAAGGTGACTCATTTGAGCTCCCAAAATTCATATCAAAATTAAAACTAGGAGAAAACATCACATGCCCAGAGCTCTGTAAATAATATTTATTTAGAAAACCTTCAAATCACTTATATGTATGTACATTTTATAATAGGTGAAATACATTTTTACATCAACCCTCTGTAATAAATATATTTAGTTCAATGATTTCATCAATATGATTTGATTTATTCATGCTATAAATGTGTTGAGGCTTTTACATATATAAATGTGTTAATAATTCTCCAGACTGTGCTATTAACATAATCATATGATATAGATCCATTACTGAGAGTGACTTATAATTTGCTTAAGGTTAATGACACAATATTGTAATAAATTACTTTATAGCATGTAAACACCTGAAGTATGCAGCAGAAAAGAATACATTCCATTTGCATTTCTATATATATAAATGAATATAGATTTAATGACATCCCTATATCGGTTTTAGGGCTGTAAATAAAGTATATGATTAAATGATTGTGCATAAATTCTTATGGGAATAACATTGATATTTGAAAGTGTATGTCCATGTAGTATCCTTGGATGCAGCAAAAAAACCCTTAACTTACCACTGCATGTGTTATAATAAAATATATGGGTGTTGCAAGAGATATTTCCAAGCATACTAGCACCACATTAGTAGCCCTTCAAGTAAATACAACTCTAGTGTCAAGACAGGACAAGGAGACCCTGTGAACAAGACTAACCAGATGATGTTTAGCAGCTATGTCTAGACTCTTTCTTGAAGGGGAACCAAAATATAGCTGGTGACTCACCTCATCCCTTGATATTCCGGTGTTCAATTCCAATCTTTTGGAGTTTTAGTAGTCTTTCTCAGGAAGTCCAACTGGTGTGAGGAGTCACATGTATCAGTATTCTTGAGAGCAGCATGACAAATTTACCCTCCCCAATTATCTGTAGCTCTACATATTAATTTCAGATATGTTTAAATTGTTTCAGTCCTTGAGTGTCGAATATATACTATCATTATATTTCTTTGGAGAAAGTTTGTAGTTGCATATCTGATATCATATTTTCTAGTTTCCAGAGGAAAAGCCTTACAATTTTTACTTTCCGATGGTGTTGGTCAACATAAACTTTACTTTTTCACTTCTGAACAGACTTCTGTTTTCTGGAATGACAGCTATGTCCTGACATTGCACATTAGAGCCCAAACTTTGGATCCAGCAAATATTGATACGTATAAATATGGGTGTAGTAAAAGGTCATTCACTGACATCATGGATTCCAAATGGTGTCCAATGCATGGTACAGTCATTTGGTCAACCTCACATCTCTTAGCATGGTAATCTTATTATTACAGTGAATATGTTAAATGAAAAGTCTTAAAAAAAAAGCCAAATATAAATAAAAAGTCAATTAAACTATGAAATATCTTAAAAAATGTTCCTGTTGGTATTCCCTTAAAAGAAATCTCACAACTGTCTGCTTTAACTAATGAGGCACATTTTTATTTGCCTAGTTAGATTATAGTTTTATCATATAGAAATATTATATTACTAATGTAGGGATGTGTAGAATAGCCACCCCTAGTATTTTGTGCAGGCAGTCCCTCCATGTTATGGACACCTAAATGGGTCCTAAAATACAGTTGGGAGGGGTACTGTTGACTCTTGTGGTTGCCCCTAGTGACCAGCCAAGGGCTGGGCTAGAGTATAAAAGGCTCTGAAGGCAGATTTCAGTGTCCATCTTGTGCTGGCTCTAGCCTGTGCAGGAGGCAGAGTTCGAGTTGGAACCTAGACAGGTCAGGTCTAGTAAGAATAGGCTACTCACATTTATAGATCACTCTAGGAGTGATAGTCAGTCAGTTTATTTAGCTGAGCAGTCTGAGGCTCCTACGAGGATTGTAGTGGGATTAAGATCCCAGGGTACTCATTGCCCAGAAGTAGGGACTAAGTGTACAGACCTAGGGTAGATAGATTCCCCTCAGGTTCCACTTAGGGAAAAGGCTGAAAACTGGGTGTACCTCCTCAAAGCTGCATGTATTGTTCCTATCTCTGAGGAGAATTATACTGACCAAAGGTGTTGTGAGTACTGCCTATTCAATGTACTGTTATGAACCTGCATTGCTCTGATTTATGTACACTCCACTGAGGATTGTATACTGTGCTCAATAAATCTGTTATTTGGTTAAGTTATAAGAACCACTGGCGCCCAATTCTTTGCACCTTGATTACAGTTACAGTTGCACTACACCCTGCTTCCACCTCGATGCGAAGGCTCACTCCCTAAGGTTTAAGGTCTCATCCGGAGCATATGTAATAGGAGTGAAGCCCATAGTAGAGTTAGGTGCACTCAATTTACTATAGCGCTACACTAATATGAAACTTTTTTTAAATATTTAAATTTGTAATTTACAATTTTATTTCTCAAGCATGTTGATGAAATGCTGAAAAGCTTGTATAAAGGATACAAAACATTTGTGAAAAATCACTATGAAAAATGACTAATAAATGTGATATTTTGTTCAGCATTCATACTTGAATTATGAAATGGTTTTTAAATTGCCTACGGCTAACTTTTGAAGAAAATACATTTTTCCTGAATATTGTAGCTTACTTTTCAAACAAGGAGCAGAGACACTTTGAATTAGCCCTTCATTCTAGGGCAAAGGGGTCAGTGGTAACTCAAAGCAATTCCCTCTTAGGAAGCCCAGTTTCTTATTTCACTGAACAGGATTCATCAATTATTTTGTCTTTCTGAAGGATGCAAGGTAGAGTAGCCTTGACTGGGTAGTGGTTTGTAACAATTTGTATGCGCTGATCACACACAAAGTTTTAAAAGTGCAAGAAATTGCCTAGGAAGTTCTTTAGCAGTTCAAAGTTTATATTAAAATCAATTTTAAAAAATGTGAAGCTTATGTGTGGCGACATTTTGAAACAGCAATGCAATTCCAGAAAAGAAAAGAATGCAATTTAGTGCACTGAATAAATTGAGAATTGCATATTTCTGAACATTAATGCTACGCAATTAAAATGCATTTTCTTGTAACAGGAAAAAATCCCCTCAAAATAAATATACCTTGAAAATTTTAACATTTTTTTAAGTAAAAAATATGGGTGCACACCATGTGATTTTAACTCCTGTATTCCCGACCCTGGGTTACACAATAAAATAACAACTGAAAAATGTATTCTATTTATAAAACCTAAAATTAATATGTCATATATCATAAGTCATAAACCAACCAGTGAAACAAAACAATACATATGTATAGGCTAATACATTATTAAAAACAAATGCAGTACAAACCCCATTTTACATCTTTCAGGGTACCTGAAAAATATTATGTAAAATCCAGAAAATGTTAAATCAGAGAAAAACATTGTGCATTAAATTTTAATAAAAAAGCTGTGTAAAATTAGGGCAAACCTTAAAATCAGGAGATTTAAAATGGAGGTGCCATGGAGTAGCACTTGTTTTATTCACAAATTAAGCAAATCTACATAGAAACAGTCGATGAAGAGTCAAGTATAATATCTGAAGTTCATTTTCCAAAATGATTTTGCAAGGTTTTAGCTAAATGCAACTAAAATGATTTTCTACTAAACTATGGTAAAGTAATCATAATTGAACTGTTGGAGCTCTTTTTTGATAATAACACATTGACCTTTAATGTTTGCAAACACTGCACCTCAAATGATAACTTTCTATTTTGTATTTTTTCTTGAATTAAAAAAAAAAAAAATTTAAAATTAATTTTTGTTTTTGTTCCTTCTCATGTTTTCCAGCAGCAACACATAAGTGCTGTTTCCAACTATTTAAATGTTTGACACAGTAGTTGCTGGCATTTGTCAGCAGCAGCAGCTTCATCCCCTACTGAGAATGCTCTCTGACTTATGTTTTTGCCAGCCAGAAATTTGTCAAAATTAATAGTTAGTCGGTAACAGACTCAAGTAAAGCTTACAGGGAAAAAAAATATTGATGTAAACTTAATCAGGGTGCATCTCGAAATAATTTTGAGAAGTTAGAAAGAAATGCAATTTTATATGGAAACAAAGTTTGCCTTAGATGAGGTCAAATATTCATGACGTCAGGCTGACTTGAAATGTACTTACCTGACACTTTACAAAGAATATACATAGGGTCGAATTTCGAAGTGGAAAATACTTCAAAATTCGACCATCGAATAGAATCCTCCGACATTCGCACGATCGTACTCCAACCATACTTCAAATAGTACGATTCGTACGATTTTCCTTCGATACCCAAAAACTTTGAAATATGCTCTGGCAGGTCCCCATAGGCTAACATAGCACTTCGGCAGGTTTAAGTTGGCAAAGTATTGAAGTCGAAGTTTTTTTAAAGAGACAGTACTTCGATTATGAAATGGTCGAATATTCGAACGATTTTTACTTCGAATCGAAGTCGAAGTAAATTCGAATTCGTAGTATCCTATTCGATGGTCGAAGTATCCAAAAAATTACTTCGAATTTAGAATTTTCTAACTTCTAAAATTCCGTCGACTTGACTTTGACCCTTAGTAAATCTGCCCCATAGTATCCACTGTCCCTACCACAGTGGAGCCTACAATCTAAGGACCCTATCTCATTTACACAAACACTATGATCAGTTTTATCAGGAGCCATTAGCCTGCCTGTACCAGAGTTGGTTTCTGGAAACCAACATAGATATGGGGAGAACATACATAGTTATTGTAGAGCTTTTAATTAAAAGTTCAAAAAGATACAAACCACTGTACTGAAAATACTAAATGAATTAAATAAAAATAATTTATTATTATTATTTAATTCATTGTTTTTTAATAGTGATGGGTGAATCTGTCCCATTTCGCTTCGCCAAAAAATTTGTGAAACTAAGGGTGTATTAAAACTCTTGATGAGCGCCAATTTGCGCCAACTCTGACGTGCAACTATATATATTTCGCTGCAAATTTTCCACAGAGAATTTTCGCTGGCGTTTCAAGGGCAATAAAATTCAGAAATTTGCTGCAAATCCATGCCTGGTGAATAAATTCACTCATTACTATTTTTTAATTTTAAGTTTTAAATGGCTGACATAGTTCTTACTCATCAGACATGTCAATAATATTTTTTATTTATTTTTTAGATAAATTGTATCTTGTATCTGTGACTATTGTCATTTCACAGATCTTCGTAGAAACCTCCATGCATGAAAAAATACTAAATGAATTTTAAAAAAAACTATTTTTGACAAGTTTTTTAACTTTCAATTTTTAAATGGCTGGCAAAGTTCTAAATCAGACATTCAACAACAGTATCTGTGCCAATTGTCATTTCACAGATCTCCACCAATATCTCAATGAATGGCTTAGGGACCACTATACACTAGGCTTTGTTCTGCTCAGTTTGGAATTTGAACTGCTATCAGTTGCAGTGGTTTGAGTGTCAGAGTGAAAAATTAATTGGAGAGAGCCCAAACTAAAAGATAAGATAAGGTTGTAGCAATAAAATTCTAGCTCAACAATTAAGGTTTATTCTGGTGGCAAGATAGTACTTGCCACCATTCTTGTTTAGTTGAAGCTAATGACGCTAATGACGCTAATGACGTCCCCTGCGTTGCTTATTTTAGGTCTGGGCCACATGCCCTATTTCAGGGATCGTGAGCAACATGTTGCTCACCAACCCCTTGGATGTTGCTCCCAGTTGCCTCAATTAGATGCTTATGTTTGAATTCCAGGCTTGGAGGCAAGTTTTGGTTTCATAAAAACCAGCTGCACTGCCAAACAGAGCCTCAATGTAGATTGACATTCCACATAGGGGCTACCAAATGGCCAATCACAGCCCTTATTCGGCACCCCAAGAACATTTTTCATGCTAGTGTTGCTCCCCAACTCCTTTTACTTCTAAATGTTGCTCGCGGGTTCAAAAGGTTGGGGATCCGTGGCCTATTTAGTTCGTAAAGGCCGAACTGTGGTGGTCAATACATACTTCCCAGCCTACAGCTGCTAATTCTGTTAGTTATCATTTATTTAACATTTATACCTAAAACACCAACATATTCCACAACATTGTGCAATATATGGGTGTATACATTAATCATAAAGCAAAACACACAAAACAGATGCTGGCACTGCCACATTCTGCGACTGCCACATTCTCTTCCATATTCCCAAGTGATCCCCACCTGGGGGCACCATTGTCTGCCATGAGCAGTTCATTTCAGAATGAGTGGAATGTTGCTACAGACAGGGAACAATAGTAGTACAGGTATGGGACCTGTTATCAAGAATGCTCATAACCTGAGGTTTTCCGGATAAAGGATATTTCTGTAATTTGAACCTCCCTAGTTCAAGGGGCAGATTTACCTAGGGTCGAATATCGAGGGTTAATTAACCCTCGATATTCGACTGTCGAATGTAAATCCTTCGACTTATAATATCGAAGTTGAAGGATTTACCGCAAATAGTTTGATAGAACGAAAAATCGGTCGATCGAACGATTAAATCCTTCGAATCGTTCGATTCGAAGGATTTTAATCCATCGATCGAACGATTTTTCTTTGACCAAAAAAAGATTGCAAAGCCTATGGGGACCTTCCCCATAGGCTAACATTGACTTCGGTAGGTTTTAGGTGGCGAACTAGGGGGTCGAAGTTTTTTTTAAAGAGCCAGTACTTCGACTATCAAATGGTCAAATATTCTAACGATTTTTAGTTAGCATCGTTCGTTTCAAAGTCGTAGTTAAAGGTCGAAGTAGCCAATTCGATTCCTTCACTCTAACTAAGTAAATGGGCCCCTTAATCTACTAAAAAAATATGTAAACATTTAATAAACCCAATGGGGTTGTTTTGTCTCCAATAAGGATTAATTATATCTTAGTTAGAATCAAGTGCAAGCTACTGTTTTATTATTATAGAGAAAAAGGAAATAATTTTTTGTGTGAATTATTTCGTTACAATGGAGTCTATGGGAGCTAGACTTTCCATAATCTGGAGCTTTTCTGGATAACGTATCCTATACCTGTACAGACAAAGCACAAAACATTATAATATATACATATAAACAGACACAGAGGAAGGAGCTACGGAGGTGTGCGAAACTTACAGAAGCAATATAGAAAGGTAAGAAGTATATGCAATTACAATGGAAGGGGGACTGAGCTAAAAGTACAATGAGTCAGATATTGTGTTTCAGTTTAGCAAGGCCTATTTATCAAAGTTCACATTGTTATGGTTTTAGAGGTTTTTACAACCAAGATTAAACTCTATCCCCAAGAAGGGATAGGAAAAGGGCATGCTTGAGAGTGTTAGTAGTGATATAAGAAAGATAGATTTAGATCTTTTTTATACTAAAAATGTATAAGTAACAGGATTAGGCAGTAGGGATGGGTGAATTTTTTGCCTTGTTTCACCGCAAAAATTACGCCCATAGACTTGTATGGTGTCGCGTCAAAAATTTTTAAAAAAAAGCCTAGGCAGTTGTACTAATATGATCAGCAGAAAGGAAAGAGTGAAAGATTACCCCAAAGCTGGAGGGTTAATGCATGCTACCAAAACTAATTATAAAAAAATGGAGTAGGACAAGGTTTGGGTGAAAAGAAGATTGGTTCTATTTTTGTTATAAATGGAGTTAATTCATGCAGGTGACAGAATATAAGTTAATAGTGAAAATGTTTCTCCTAAACAAGTCTCTTTTTATTCAGTTATCCTTGTCTTTAAAAATATTGTAATTCCTTTGTTATTGTGAATGATCGTAAAACACATGGTAACGTGCTGGTGCCTTATATAAATAAGGATGTGTCTAGTGATATGTAAAGCCAATGCAATAAAGAAGCACTTTGGATAAGGGATTAGTGCTCACACTTATCATTTATGGAGTCAGAGCAAAAAGAAACAGCTCTGCTGTGTAACAGTTTAACTTGGTCAGGCACATACTGTCTTCTCTGCGCATGGCTTCTATCAGATTCATGAAACACAAACCAGCTTGTTGAAAGATGAACAACTAAGTAAAGAGGATAAACACCAAACACTTTGTTCAGACAGGCAAAGGTTTAATCCCAGTACTTGGGATGAGAGGCTGTGAGGTCTCTGCTTACACACTCTACACTAAACAAACAAAAGCCAATGCTTCTCCTCAGCACAGGGATATTGCCGGCCCGTCATTTCTAACAGCATTTTTATATCCTTGCTCCCTATATAATTTAACGGATCATTCCATGCATACAAACTCATGAATCATATTACATCACTGATCTTTTGTAACAGTCTTACACTGTCACCTATCAATTTCAGGAAACAAATAATGGTCCATTAACTCACGCTGACTTCTGTGTATTATTTTTTAGCGAAATGCTATTGTATATATTCATACAATATTAAAATCCATTCATACAGATCTAGTGCTGAATTGGATTACTCAGTATGCACTTTTAAAAAAAAAAATGACCTACCTATAGGCTTTTTGTCTGCACATTTTCTGAAGTCCACTGGTGTTTTGTGGTTGTTGCATTCTCCTTCCAGATGCCTTGCAGGAAGGTTAGCTCTTGAAATGTGGACATTAGTATAGCTGCTTACTGGTGCAGAGAGAGAGGGAATTTTTGACTACTGTGGTTAAAAGCAAGGTAATATTATAACAGCATAAAGAAACTGGAAATAAATGGTGTTTCCTGTACTTGTTTCTTTCGATGTTTTGCAGAATTTGCAGAAGGTGGATTTGGTGTGAATGGAATATTAAAATGCAAGAATCACTCCTGGAGTTCTGCACTTATTCAATGATTCCCTTGGAATTCCACCAGAGGGCAGTGTAGCTGCCCAAACTCATCCATACTAGTAGGTGCATCTGTTTTTGGACTCTTTATGGTGGATAATTATAATATAATTTTTCCTCCCAAGCCCAGAGGTAACGTTTCTATTGTTTGCATGTATTTATAAAGTGCCAACATATTTTGTAGCACTATTCAATAGAAGCGTGTAAATAAAAATACTGACCACTACAGGAGGTTAAGAAGACCCTGCTTATGTCTAACCAGCAAAAAGGAAAAATACTATCCATCTGTATATTGTAGAAGATCATATAACAATTCTCCATTAAAAAAATAAACTAGGACCTATATGATGACTTTCTTTAGACAAGTATCTAACAACTTAGATATGCATACATAGATATGCCCCTTAGTGTTCTACAGTAGGATTGTTAACCAGAATAGCATGGGTTGGGGGTGGAGGATGTGGGGGGATGGGCACAAGCTTGGGTCAATACAGCAATTCATCCAGAGATTAAACCTGTAGCTAATTTTAGCAAACTTTTAAAGCCTTAAAAGTTTTGCTACCAGTGAAAAAACAGATAAAATATAGGCACAGTCATAGTTTCCGCAATTCCTTAACTGCAGATTACTATTGCTTTCTTTAATTTTCATTTTTGGTCTGCAAATGTTGGTTTTATTCCCTGGAAGAATAAGAACGCCAATAATTTCTTCTGCTGAATCATTTCTTTTAATCTTGACAAAGCAAAACAAAGCATTTTATAGGGATAACAATGTAAGTGGAGAAGAGTCATGTAAATCTCATTATTAACATAAGGAGGAGAAGTTATACACAGCCTAGTCATGATTAATAGGAGGATAAGGACAGAGGGAAATGATTCCTGACCTTAATTTTTACAGTGCTGTCTGACCCTCATTAAGTATTCTTATCTAAATACAATTCAGTTGGAAAAAATCTGTTAAGATAACATTACCCATGTCAATAGGTCAACCAGAAGAAATTTCACAGTTGTAGGCTCATTTAATCACCTTTAAAAATCTGTTTTTCCTCGTGTCTTTACAAATCATTGCTCATTACCTAGTCAATGTAAAGATTGTTTTTATTTGTAATTTTACAAACGTAAACCAATGCACACAGCTAGACTAAGGGCTTACCAACCATATACTGTATAAGGGAATATTTGTTTTATATGCAAGTATTCTCTGTTATGCAATATATTTGTATTTTTGTAAAAATATATTTGTGCGTGTAAAGCCAAACAGATATTTACTATATACAGAAATTTGCAGGAAAGGTTACATTAAAATGTATATTTACCCTTCGTTGGAATAAAAATACATTTTTGTCTAAATCTGGCAATGGAGCTGGGGGGCGAGGACTATAGGGCCCATCTCAATGAAACTGGAAGTGATATTTAGAGAATGTGACATCACACACATGGGTCTCACTTTTATAAGGTGGGGGCTGTGTTAGGTCTGGTGCCTACATATGGGGGCAGATTTATCAAGGGTCAAATTTTGATGGTTAATAAACCCTCAAATTCGACCCTCGAAGTAAAATCTTCAAATTCGAATATCGAATTCGAAGGATGTTAACGCAAATATTTCGCACGAATGATCGATTAAAAATCGTTCTATCAAACGATGAAATCAAATAATTCGAACGATTTTAATCGATCGGTCGAAGGATTTTTATTCGATCATAAAAAACTTAGAAAAGTGCTGGGGAATAGGCTAACATTGAACCTCAGTAGGTTTAAAATGACAAATTATTTAGTCAAAGTATTTTTTAAAGAGACAGTACTTGACTATCGAATGGTCGAATAGTCGAGCGATTTTTATTTCGAATCGTTCAAATCGAAGTCGAAGTTCGTAGTAGCCAAAAAATTACTTTGAAATTCTAATTTTTTTTCATTTGAATCCTTCACTCGAGCTTAGTAAATCTGCCCCGTAGTGAAAAACTCGAATTCTTAGAGAAAAAAATAGCATTCAAAAGATGCTACTAATAGTAACAGTATAGTTAAAATATATTTTGCTTTTGGACTGCTAGTTGATTCTATGATTCTGTGCATTCTATGAAGTCATGCAATTTAATGAATCCTGCACCGATGTCTGATGCATGGCAAATCCAGGAATGTTTCTGGAATTTAATCATTGTTTCTGTCACAAATAAATATGTCATTGTACAGAGGCACTATTGATGTCACAATCTTGTGTATTATTAAAAAACTTGTATATAGCTATATTATATTAAAAATCCCAGAATAAAATGTATATAACAAAAATAATAAGATAAGTATAAATACGTATTATTAGCTGTATATTCATCTGATTTTACTGGAAAATGCATATTAAAACCCAATTAGTTTAGCTAACTTATTTATAAACCTATTAAAAATATGCTGATCTTGTTTTCTCATTGTTTTCTTAAAACCACTTTGACGAAACTCCCATCTCTATTTTTGCCTATTTTATCAATAAATTAACTCAAAAAAGCAGGTAACGGAAAAGGCTTGATAAAATCGTGAAAAAATCCAAATCATACCATTTTTTCAAATTATCACCCTTAAACAACAATTTTTTTGGATTCTCGTACAAAACTCAGCACAGATCTTGATATGTTCCAAGTCAAGGGACATCTGCCATTGACTTCTACATGACCTCGGAAGGTTTGAGATGGAATACTATTTTTATTCTGACTTTAAGCAGCTTAAGGGTTTAATAAATTACAGAAAAATCGAGTATTTTGAACTCTGAAACGGAAAGAAATTAAATGGTGTTTGCCCCTTTAAAACTCAGACCAGAAAAAAATCAGCCTTGAATAAATAACCCCCCCAAAAACCATACAGATAGATTGCACATTAAAAGTAAACAACATATAAAAAAGATCAGACGTTCTAATTAATTACATAAAGGATTAAAAATATCAGTTAAATGGATTCTTGACTACTTCTGATGACTTGATACAAAATTTACTTTCAGCTTGTTTTATTGTTATACCATAAACCTGAATATTTCCATGATCAAAGCATCACCTTTACAGGTCTTGTAAACCTATAAACAAGGTGTTCCATATATTATACAAATAATATTGAATAGTTTTAAGCTCCGTTAGACTGGCCTTCCATAATAACAGAAGGATCTTCTGGTGGGCCCAGGTCTAGTAGGCCACAGCCAATACCTAATCCTCCACAAAAGGATTTGTCTGAATACTGTATTTGGTTTGGCCACCAAACATTATTTGAGTTGTGGTTTTCAAGTGATTTGCTCGAATTGCAGAAAATCATGTTAATTTTCTTTTAATCAAGATTTCAGACCTTCATCCAGTCATCAGATTTCCCATGTTGCTCAATGAGATACATAGATTGATTAATTTTCTACTTCACCTATTTAAAAATTCAATCACAGAAAAAAGCTTACTAAAGTGAAGCTGACTAAGACTGAAAATCTTCATAGTCATACACTGAAGCAACTTTTTCCTGCTGATATTTTCCACACTAAAAAAGTTGATCACAAATGCAATTGCACTGTTTGGTGGTTCTGAAGCTTCCAATGCTTTAATTGACCTCTATAGAATTTTGACAGGCTTGAGGTAGTTCTTCATTCAAATTTTCAAGAGGTTTTCTCTTGATAAATCTCAAAAATCTCAAATATATTTTTGGATTGTGATTTTTTGCTGCAATTTTCTTATATAGCAGAAAAAATACAACCTTATACATTTTAATAAAATTGTCCCACATTGGGACATAGCATAATTTGAACTCAATCTGCATACACTGTATACGCTAATTGTAATTAAGATAAGACACAGGTGTCAGTTTACTAAGGTGCAATAAGCAGCGATAATAACCTGCGCCAGAAAGTCCACAAGAGCAGATTTATTAAAGAGCGAGCAACTCTCATTGCGAGAATTCTGGCAAACATATAAATGAATGCCTATTATCACATCAAATCTGCACGATTTAAAGCAGATTATGTAGTTATGCAAGCATCGTGAATTTTGTTGCAAGAATTTTCTCGGCGATAATGGCCGATGGGTTATAGACAATATTTATGATCTTTAGTAAACTGAGCCCATATTCTCTTAATGTTTTGTAGAACACATGGAAAACTTTCTGTAGCTTTTTTGAGAGATATTATTAAGGAAATTGCACAGAAATTACAATTTTAAAATCTGCCAAATCATTTCTCTTATCTCACATCATGTGTTCAGTGGCGTAACTACCGGGGGAGCAGCGGGTGCAACTGGGCCAGGGTCCACATCCCCGCAGGGCCACCCCGGCAGATCATGCACGCTGCAGCCGGCTGCAGCCGCAAAATAAATGCGCACGGACGAGGGTGGGGGGTGCCTGGCTGCATGGCCCGCACCAGGGTCCGCCCCCACCTTGTTCCATTACTGCATGTGTTGTCATGTTCAGGAGAAGTGGTCCTATCATGTGACACTTGCAAGGACTGGCACCATCTGGTACCATGAAAGCACATAAGGAAAATGTGCCTGCTGGGAAACAACATATTTGATGTTACATGGAATCTTGGGTGGCCCCATGAAATGTAAACAAAAAAATTATGCATGAAAATGAAAAGCAGTTTAAAAACATTACATTATAATTGATAAAACATATCCTAGGGCTTACATTCCTCCACAGTATATTACTCGGGATTTATTTATGCTAAACTGCTAACAACATAATAAATTATAATTATATTTTGTATTTTCAAGGTCAGTTTCAGTCAAAATCAACTTAATTGCAGTTTATCATTAAGACCACTTGGGTCTACAGTCCTTAGATTGAAAATCCAACAGGCAGCCGTATGGTAGGTGCCTTCACATATTCAGCTCCAATAAATCTATGCTGCAGGGTAAAATGGAGAACTTTTCAGAACTTCATTATTATGCCTGTATATGATATTAGTTTAAAATAAACTTTGTTAATTTCTAGAATCCTTTTGGGATTTTCCCACATACAAGAAATTGTAAAAATGTTGAAGGTGTTATTCTAAATTTAATGAAGTGACAGAATGACAAGAATGTCTTAAAATTCCTCCTTCCACCAAAAAGTTAAGTTTCACAAATCTGCTGCATGAGAAACGCCTACATTATCTCTTTTGTAAAAGGTTATTGCAGTGATAGTCAATGATATATAAATGGAGGGATTTCCTCAAGTAAATACAGTAATGCTAGTAATAAGTGGCCTAGGCTTTGCTCTACTAATGAATGGTTAGGGACCTGTGAGTTCTCACCCTCCATTCCGGGTGGTTCACCAGTGGAACCCCAGCACATCAGTAACTCAACTCTTCCAGCTGGATTTTCGATCCTACTAGTGAAAAGATTTACAGATTACATTCAGGATTTAGGAAGAGCTTTGCATTTGTGCAAAGAAAGAGGAGGCATTGCATATGTGGTGGCCTCTGCAGAGATTAGTCAAGAAGAGGACACCAACAAAGACTGAAGTAGCAGACTACAGCACAGGAGACAATCCAAGCTAATAATTAGAGTAACAGTTCAGAGGAGTTACCTGTTAATTTAGTGTATGGATAGCTGTGAATATCCCATTCATAGGGTTGAAGCCTCATCACCCCACAATGACAAATACGATTACCATTTGTTTTGGAAATTGTTTTTATTTATATAGTGCTATTTGTTTTTGACCCTCTGGTTTATAATGTACACTCTGTATATTGCCAACAGCAGAATACCATTTGAATAAAATTTATACTTAAAGACTTCCTCTTGGCACTTAGGAGGCAATGCCTCAATCACTATAAATTACTGCTCTTATTATCATCATATATGTGTGTGTAACTTACCGACCATTTAGATAATAAGCTCTTGAAACTTAGCACTTAATTTGGAATGAAAAATATAATACATTTATATTCTGTTATTGCACTGTTCCCTGCCTGCTCTGTTACTCCATTTTTAATGTGCAGTGCTGCTTACAAATATATACAAAATAGCCACCGCACCCCTCATAAAACAGGGTTTAGTAATTTGCAACAGAAATGGACAGAACCTAATCTACCAATGACATTTACATTTTTCTGATATGTTTCATAACGTAATAATTGAAATGAAAGCACAAGAACTAAATAAATGAATAAAGAAGATTTTGATAATGACTTTGATGTATGTCATAGAAAGGACTTCCTTTGGGGAATTTTTGCTGCTGTTTCACAACTTGTCAGCAATGTTATTGAATTTTCAGTTCTTCTAATGTCTGCATGAAGAACTTGCATCTATGGAAATTCCATACATCGGAAACTATATTAATCCAACCCCCACTTGAGCATTGTTTGTATTATTTGCATTTCCTTTTAAAGCGTTCCTAGTTAGGCATTTCTATTGAGTATTGGAAGTCAAGTCTCATTTTCTACAGTAATAACCCTTAATTTATCACCCACTGATTTAACATTTCTGTTAACATACAGAAAGAAGTTACATATATGTAATATATATTTGAATGTTTAGCTATCCTAATGCAGATAATACATTCGATCTCCCCATAAACCGCGTCTCTGTCATACAGCATGTATTGATTCATATTAAATATTAAAGTACTAAAAGATCAGCTGGTTGCTTAGTTATCTAGGCTTATACTCAGTGCCTAGCATACTACTGTTTCCTGTAAAAAAAAATTGTGACTCAGTCTGTTAATGACTTTGCTGATTGCTGCCTGCCCTGACCCTTGCTTATTTACTCACCAGTGAACCTTTGCTGTCTTCCGTAACCAGGATAACTCTGACCTCTTGTCTTTACCCCTGTCTTGTATAGCACCTCCTCGATATAACACGTTGCAGTCAAGTTTGCTGCCTTGGACTCATCTTACACTTTTTGCTATTACTTGAATAATTCATATGGAGAACTCAGTGAGACAAGACAAAAAGACTTTAATTTGTGTGCTACAGTCAAATATATCTGTTTTCGAATTGTGCTTTTGTCAGACTAACGAGTTTCTCTCAATTCTTCAGTCCGCCTGTTCCACCCACAATCTTGATTTGCATTGGCATTCATGTTTAGCCTGAACATAAAGAAACATAAGATAGAAAAACAAGATTTTTGACTAGGCTTTTCAAGTTCAAATGTATTGCAAAATCACATTTATGTAAATCTACCACGTTAAATAATGTCAGTATCAGTGTCATGGAGTTAAGAAGTTCTTATACCTGTTTTCTTCAATGTTTTCTAAGGTGCACTGGAAACAGGGCTAGCAATGAAAAAAACAAGACCCACATAGGAACAAAGATTCCATAAAAAGGACTCATAGATCTGAGAAAGCTTCTGGTTTTGCTGGTGAAAGAATTGAACTTTCAATTGCCATATAATTTTGGAAGCATCTGAAATTATAATGGATGATTGGGTGCCTTATATGAATGTTTCTCTTCCCTTAATAGAAAGCATATAGTTCTTGCCTGAGTTTAGGGCATTTATATTCATTAGAAGAAAGAAGGTATATATATTTTAAATGGTCTTTGGCCAAGCATTGCTGGAACTAACTTTGCAACTTCTATTATATTACCCTTTTTAAACATCTGCCTTAAAATTACCTTAAAAAGCAAATTACTATAAAATAGTGCTCTGGCTCAAAGTTGTATAGCACCTCCACTGTTCAGCTGTTGAGAGGGGTTATTAATTGTTCAAATTTAGAATTATAGGACACTAACCTGTCTGGGACATTCTATAGCCATCCTGAAATGCTTGATCATCAGCTTTATTCAATAAACTCAGGAATTCTTTCCCCCATCCAGAGGTTGTTCAGATGGAGTAGCCTTCAATTTCCCACCGGCTTAGGTATCTGGAGATGCTTGGAGTTTTTGTAAGGAAATCTACAGGCTTCTTATTGCTTTTTGCAGTCTGCATTCAAATGCAGTCTGCATTCAAAAACTGTTTAGCAACCTCTTCCAAAAGTTGAAAAGGGTTTGCAAATGTTATGCAGTAGTTTGCACCAGTGCGCAGTGAATGCAATGAAACTTCTTACTGAAAAGGTTGTTATGTTCACAATGCAATTACAGTTTAAGGAACAATATTATTCTCAATTATCCAAATTGTTGTTCTCTTTGCAGCTTTTATAACATTCCCTCCATATTTCTCTAAAACCATGAATGCCTTGAAAGTTATTAAAAGATTCTATTGTAAAAACCTTGAACAAAAGGAAAAACACTGCACGATATGCTAAAAATAAGAAAACCACTGAAAGCTTCGTTTTTTCAAACAATTACTAGTGAAAAAAAATTAAAAACCTCTGAAAAGTCTGAAATAATGGTCCAATAGGATCAGCACAGCTCCAATTGACTTGTATGGAACTTCAAGCTTTTACTTGGCTCAGTTTTGTATTAGAGATTTTTTTTTTTTTCAAATTGTTTTTATTAGTTTTCAAAGAATGTTATACAGTCTTTGGACAGTTTATATGTCCAGTTATTGATGCATATTGATCATTGATGTCAAAAGAACATGCATTTAATGGGGATATTAGAGAAAATAGAAGAAGGAAAGAAGGTTAAACACAAAGTTACCATAACCTTACATTTCTATGTATAGTTCCACATTATAATATATCAAATTTCGAGGTATTAGAGATTTTTGTGGTTTTTACACTTATCTAGTTTTGAAGAAATCTAGAAAGACCACAAATGTTTAGAAATTCGTGAAAAAAATGTAAATTTGATTGTGAGTAAATAGAACCATCAAGGTAATATTACAATAGTAATATTTAGAAGTAAAATATACACTATAATATATATATATGTATATATATATATATATATATATATATATATATATATATATATATATATATATATATATATAATTCTTGAATGAGTATCCGCACTCCAAGGCAATGGATAAAGAGGGGTGCACGGTAGTATTAGCATACATCAAAAGTTTCCAGACCAGCACTCCCTTTTGGTGAAAATAAACAATCTTTTATTGTGACATGGTATCTTATTCCGGAATAAGATACCATGTCACAATAAAAGATTGTTTATTTTCACCAAAAGGGAGTGCTGGTCTGGAAACTTTTGATATATATATATATAGATATATAGATATATAGATATATATGTGAAATAAATTGTCTTTTTGGGACACATTTTATGTATACAGAAGCACAAAAAAGTATGTATTTTGTATATTGTTTGGTCCTTTAAAAAGCAGCATTTGCCCTTTACTAAACTAAAATTACATTTCTTTATATAAATGAAGATATACTGCATTATTGATGACATCACCTTTGGTTGAGAAATAAAGTTTACTGAATAGTTAAAAGTATAGAATGAAGCAGAATAAGTGAAGCATTTAGAGCATACAGTGGTGTTGAGCTCCTGGAAACTGAAAAGGATTCTGTTGAGTGCCTCACTGTACTTCTTTCTACTTTCATGTTTAGATGTATTTTTTAAGAGATCACACAAATTAGTCATTCTGGGAACAAAGGGCCTTTTTGAAAGCTGTCAGTTGGCTGACAGTTTTGATGAACATTTACTTCAACACATTAATCAAACTTGTTCAGAAAAAGCTGTGGTCCAAAGAGGGTTATTTTTCCTTTTCTTTTCTTTCTAGCAATAGACATACTTTACATAAGTGAGTGGATGTGACCGGGTACAGTTGCTCAATACAACTCACTAAATAGCCTTCATTTGTTCAAATTAAAAGAGTACTTTCTGTGCCGTGAAGAAAAGGCTGTAGCAACTTCTCAAACCTGTTTATTACAAGTGGTTTTGAATAGCCAATGATCCACTCACTCAATCTCTAAAAGAAACATTTGAAAATATGGGACGCATTTGCAAGCTGCAATATATGACATGGAGAGTTGGCAGGCTGCCTAGTTTCTACTTAAAGGATTGTAATTCTGGGGAAAATAAATTTCTCTAACTAGACAAAAGTCAATGTTTTCATGTTTTACTACAATCGAACTGATATGGTTGACAAGTTAATGTCTTAACATGTAAAATATCTGCGGATAATCAAAATTACCGCAATCAATCATAAATATACAAGGCCTATATTTTTTAATGCACGTGAACATTAGTGTAAAAATGTAAATAGATTTGTTAAGAAAAAATATCAGCATGTTTCATGTATCTGGGCACATTTTATATTTGTGTGTATTTGGAGCTAGTTAAAAAACATATGCTATCACATTTCTAAACCTTTTGTTTAATGTTGTGTTTTATTTAATTTTATGTATATTTT
This sequence comes from Xenopus petersii, assembly GCA_038501925.1. Lineage (NCBI taxonomy): Eukaryota > Metazoa > Chordata > Amphibia > Anura > Pipidae > Xenopus > Xenopus petersii. Next base: position 171,718,317 of record CM076673.1, read on the forward strand.
ATAGCCTACTTGCCTGTCAAGAAGATGTGGAGATGTGCTGGCATTCCAGCTGAAGACATCATTATGTGAAAATGCTCAAGGCTTTTTTCAAAGTGGCTGCTGAAACATACATTTTCTTTCTCTGACTCCAGGGGATGCTAATAGCAACCTTAGCAGAAGGGTATTGTTGGGTCAATTGGTAGCAATGCTGTGCACCCTACAGATTTATCAGCAAGTCCATTAAAGAGGGAACTTCTTAAAATAAATAAGAATAAGAATGTGACATAAAATTGGAAAGTAATGCGAAAAGCAAAAAAAGGATTGCGGATAGAACGGCTCATAGCAGAGCTAATTTTAATATGTGACAGGCTCAGTTCAGTAAGCTTTGCCATTGATACTGATGTAAACTTCATAGAGCTTCAGACTTGTATCTATTAGGAGATGCAGCCTGAGATACAACCTGAGAACAAGTTCACTAGGGCATGCGACTCTTCTCCCTCCATAATAAAAATGGATATGAACTGTTTCAAATGACTTACATATAATTAGCCAGAAGACTCAGTAAGGAAAAGTATATCTTTGGAGTATTCCTTTATCTTTTCAAATAAAGACCCTCTTTTGTTTCTTTGATTACTTCAGGCCTTGTAATCAAACTAAGCTTAGTTTCAGGACCCCAGGGGCAGCATCTCTCAGCTCCCTGTCATGCTGCGTTGCTAAACAATCAATCATGCTCTTGCGCTCACCCGGTGGAAGTGCCACAACATGAAGAGTGCAATCCTTTGCTCTTGCTGTGAAAAAAAAAAGGTTTTTTTCTCCTTCTTTTTTTTTTTTTCCTTTTGCAAGAAGCTGACTGTATTTGGGGTTATGAATATGCAATGACTCTCATTAGTATTGAAACACAGGAGCAAGAGCTGACATCCCCCACCACTTTTACTGCAGCAGAATCGTCTAATGAATTGTCTCACTCTTTCACTAGCACAGGGGGTTTTTTTTTCTGTTGTGGCTCCTTGTTCCAAGGGGAGTTGCCCAGTTTGAGAATACCATTGACTGTAGAAATTAATTGCCAAGGACCTCTCGTGATTCAGTTAAACAGTGTCGAGACAGTGTTTAAATTGTCAAAACAGAAAAGCGTTAAACTCTGCATGAGGTACAATCTTCATAAAGCTGATAACCTGAAATAGATATATTGGAGGCGATAAGCAATACCAATCTGACATCCTACTGGTTTGTTTATTAGTCGTTTGAATAGAACAAACAATGCTCAAAGAAACTTTCTCCAAATGAATAGGCTGCCAACACAAAGCAATTCTATGTGCCTTTTACCATTTTAATGCTCCTTTTTGTGTTCCTGGGCTGCTGCCAAATATGTTAAGGGTAAGGCTGGAATCCTTCTCTACATACATTATAGATAAAGATATGCTTTTCCAGCACTGATTAAGATATTCAGGTACAATGATGTGTATTACATCAAGAGATACAAGAAGCTAACGATCATGTTCCTTCTGTTTTCACCTATGAAATTGCATATTATCTTCAGTCAGTAAACAAGATGCTTTTTCTGAATAAGATAACATTATGTGCATAATTTTAAGCATGGAACTGCCTTACTAATATAAAGAGTATTTTCTGGAAGATTTGCTGAAAAAATATTTTACCCAGTCAGATTATTTTTCCTGTTTATGAAAAAGCTGAATTTAGGGTGAAAATCATCTCCTCACTCTTTGGGGGTTATTTCCTAAAGCTTGAGTTTTTCTCAATTTATTTGACATTTGATCAAACGCCCAAATCCACTAAATTTTCCAATAAAACCGGTAGCTTTGGTGCGTCAAAAAGTTGCAACAAAATTGTCGTACTGAAAGCTCAACTTTATTGAATTGTCGATTTATTGGTTTATCAGAAAAAAACAGAGCAAACACCCTGAAAATATCTGATGGTAAAAATCATGTTCCAATGGTTAAAGGAACCATCTGCCATTGACTTTTACGTGATTTCAGCGAGATTTAGCTGGATTATTTTTCCTTTCAAATTCCAGTGGTTTCTTTCCTAAGTGCAAATATATTTCCTATAACTGAAATAAACAGAATTTAAATATCCAGGAAAAGTAAAAGGTGAATGACAATATAATGTACCTTTCCCTGCACTGTTAAAATTGGTGTATTTGCTTCATATACTCTATAATACTTTATATAAACAAGCTGCTGTGTAGCCATGGGGACAGCCATTTAAGCAAGGATCCAAGGATACACAGCAGATAATAGATAAACTCTGAAGGATCCCATTGTATGCTACAGAGTTTATCTGCTGTGTATCCTGTGCCTTTTCTCCTTTTTCAGCTCTTAATGGCTGCCCCCATGGCTACACAGCAGCCTGTTTATATCAACTATAATAGAATTTCTGAAGCAAATACCAGTGCAGTGCAACAGTACATTATATTTTCATTACACATTACACATTTTCTTACATTACTGTTCCATGCATATTTCCTCTTTTAATAAAACATGTTTGTTCAAGTTATTTGCTTTACTAAATCCTTTTTTACCTTCCATCAGGGATTTTTTTTGCCTAAAAGTATTTTATCAAACCTTGGGGGTGGGGGTATTTAAACTAAAGCTTTATCCATTAAAATCATACATGACCACAGACATTATTTCATTTGGGTCTGATTTATTGTTTTTCTCACTGTATCCACTCACATGTCATATAGTACAGGCTCTGAGCCTCATTACAGGCACAGGGTAGGGTACCCAAATTTGTTCAGGCTTGGTGATCATCAACTGCTGTCAAGCTCAGCTTAAATCCAAGCACAAAAGGGGGTGCTTGAAAATGAAGACCCTGCAAAGACATTAAAGGATGTTTGTTTCTGTTAACTTCATGGTAACATGCTGATTTGTCGCAAGTCCTCTTCAGAACTGGTATCTTCTAAGCTTGAGAGGATTTGGAGGAGGATTCTAGCAACAGAATTTAATACACTGTAGTGGTAAGAACATTATAGCATTTGTGGGCTAATATCCAATTGTAGTTGCTGTGCCAGATGGTTTCCATTTATGTCAAAGGGACATATTTATTAAAGTCAAAATGCTAAAAACTCAAAAAAAATTGTTTTTTTTTTTACAATAAAATCTGAGTTCATAGTGCAAAAAATGTGTTTTCGAGATTTAATATACCACGAGGATGCAAAAAGTCCAAATCCGAAAATACTCCATCTTCAACCTGTCAAAGTCCCGTAGAAGTCAATGGCAGAGTTCCTATTTGCAATTTGAAAATATTTTGATCTGAGCTGGGTTTCGTACAATATTCCGAACATTTAAAGCTTTTCCTGTGATTTCATGAACAATTCTCACTTTTTGGGTGTCAAATCTGAAATATTCAGATCTTTTGTGCGACAAATCATGGCAGTTTTCATGCGACAATCCAAAAAAATTGCAGTTTTTCCAATCCGATTTTTTAATAAGTACGGGTAAATCAAGGATGCTGGTTTGGTCAGACTTTTTTAATTTAAAACCTGAGAAAAATTCAGATTTTGATAAATAATCTCCTGAGAGTTATAGTTATGTTTTGTTAACAGAAATATGCTGGAGTGCAACACTATCATACACATACAATATTATTTGTTTGTACTTATATACATTCTTGGTTTTGTATTATTTTTTAACTGCTAATAATAGTAATTGGAAGTAGAACTAAAATCTCGTTTTCTCTATAACACAGACAAACACAAACAAACCAAGAAAATAGTGCGTAGAAAAAAAATGGCAACTTCAATCTCAAAGATATTTTCTACAACATAAAATAACATTTGATGTTCACTTTTGTATGGTAAGTTGCCTTTTATACAAGTTTATACACCCAATTATATTATCTATTTAAAAGTCACTGAGCACAGACCCATTTCATGTGTATGTGAACACACCTATTCTTTTAAGGCATATTACTAATAGTCATGCAACAGTGCTATGACCTTTGAATGGTTGCACAAAAGCTTTTGCTGCCTCATTAAAATGAGGAAGGCACACTAAAATGGCTGCCTTCAGCATGCTTTAGAAGGGTTAAGAAAAGATCATCTGTATTATCAACGGTATTTTTACTGCTATTGAAAAGAAAACTGTTATAATTTTGTCATTGTTATACACAATATTTGTTAGTCAGTGCTAAGATTAAAAATGTATGTTTTTAGGCATACTGATAACCTATTCTGGTTTTGCCATTTTGCGGAATGGTGCCAAATATTCATCACATGGTAAGGGGGTTATTTACTAAACTCCGAATGCAAAAATCACCAAAAATTCAGGCAATTTCTCTCACTTCCGGCCCATGTGCAGTTGTCGCATACCGGAAGATTGCTCCAACTGCGCATGCGCCAATACGGTGCTCATTTTATGAAGATTACCGAAGAGCCAAAGATGGCTCTGTGAGCTCCGCTGTGCTCTGTATGTGCAGTCAGTAATCCTGCAGAGGACACAATTCTGGGGTAACAATTAGCAAGGGGGAGGCAGGGAGGGGGCCAGTGGGGACTTTTCACCGTGGGAGTTTAGTTCTCCTTTAATGCATTTGGAGTGGGGAAAAATCGAGTAAACATTTGTTGCGCACGTAAACATTTGTCCCACGTAAACAAAATTTTGACACCCATTGACTTCAATGCATTTAGCTAATGTTTTCTCAGTTTTGTGAATTGTTTGGCTAATCAAACAGAACAAATTCACTGATAACTAAATGGGACATGAGTATTATCCTTATCCTAGGAGTGCTCAAAGATTACAGCGACTGTGTTTGTGGGACTGAGTTAATGGACTTTCCTTCTTTTAGTTAGAGAGACAGTTTGTGCTTGGCTAGTTAGTCAGTGAGGCCCCTATTGCCACCTGTTAGGACTGCAGTTTGTATTAGTTGCCCCTTTACATTTATTTACACGTGGAGGTAACACTGACAAAAGGGGTGTCGAGAAGGTTACATATCCATAGCCATAAAAAAAGGTTTGCATTTTAACTATTTATTTAGCACATCAAATCTATAGACCATGGGCTCCAATGTCTCTGGTGCCCTACAGTTCAGCACAGTTCTACAATCATTATCACATGGTTTATATATCTAAAGGTGGCCCCAATAATCAAATCGAGGTAATGGTGGAGGACAAGATGATGGAACCCGCATCATGCAGAGCTGTCAACTCTTTGTAATTTTTGGGGTCACTTGATTTTCATATGACACCCCCTCTGGTCTTCCAATGATGATCAAATTCCAACAAGTATGCATTGTGCCCAGTGATGTCACAGGGGAATGTTACATGTGTGCACCCCAATACTTCCTGGGACATAAGGTTGACAGTTCTGCACATCTACCGTAATCTAAAGCAAACCATAGTGGTGGTAATCATGTTCTAGAACTGTTCCAAAAGGAATACAATACATTTTATTAAATTTCTTTATCACAGAACCTAACTATGTAATCATACTGCTTTTCACACAAATAGGCTTGCCAACTGAGTGATATTTTACAGTGGCAACTGTGATTTATGAAGAGATCAAGCAGGATCTGTATTAGAAGGTATTTTAAATGTGCAAACGGTCTGCATTTTCTTATCTTATCTTTTATGCATAGATATGGATGTGTTTCTTGAAATTTGTGCTACTTTATCTCACCCTTAGGAAACAAACAAGTTAGAATTCTATAAATAAAAGCAAAGATACATTTTATATATCACGTTAAGCAATCCATGGTTATTTTTTTTTACAATGTAAAAAGTACATAAACAACATTTTACTAAAACAATTAACAGTCAGAAACACAATAACAGAAAAATACTGCAAATGATGTAGCATACAAGTGCTGTATGTTGTTAATAGCTTCAGGAATCACTTCTTTCTTCACTGTTCCAGTTGAATGATGCAGGAAGAGCATAAAAAGCTCCAAGGAAAAAAGATAACAGAGCTTTCCCAATGGAATGATGTAGGTTCATTCCCTCCCCAAAACGTTGATCCAATGGTTTTATTGGGACAGTAAACAGGGTAAGCTCCCTTTAGAATTTAAATGTCTGTGTGGTCTTTAATTTGCTTTATATTCCCAGTGGAACAAACATCTGAATTGGGCATATTAAAGCCTTACAGGGGAATGTAATAAAAGTCGCAAAGAGCAAAACAATTCGCACCAATAAGACTAAAAATCCACATCTCGCAATGTAATATTGTTCCTTAAACTGTTATTGCATTGCGAATTTTAATTGCGCATTGCGAATTTTAATTGCGCACTCATAAGAAGTGCTTGAAGGAGTTGTAATCTTTTGGAGCAAACATATCGACTTTTTCAGTAAGAAGTTTTATTACATTGACTGCGCATTGGCGCAAACTATAAAGTTCGCAAACGGTCTTTCACTGTCGGAAGTGGTCGCTAAACAGTTTCCGGGCTCGCAAAAGCTATATTAAATTCGCACAAAGCAAAATTTGTTCGCGCAGAGGCATAACTTTTCGCATTGCGAATAGTTTTTCCGTTAGCGATTTTTATTACATTCCCCCATTAGTATTCTCCCACGTTGGCAGCAGGAAGAACCATCAGATAGTCCCTCTAGATGCAGAGTTTTGGCCTAATGAAACCAAGGACATATAGAATTTATAAAATTCCCTTCAATGATATGAATCCAGGGTTGCAATTATTTGTTTGTGTAAATGTATTGTATGTAGAGTGTATTATTGATTTAACCACATCTATGTAGCTTGAATAAAGGTAAGAGGTTCCAATACCTACAAAAAGTCATAAAGGATCTGGAATAATGTCAGAGGGCAACCACATTAATTAGAAGAATGGATATTTTCTTAAAAATGATAAAAATGAAAAAAAATTTAAAAATACACATATATAAAGTCAATTACTAATATGTACTACCATGGAGATGATCAAAGAACTTCCACCAATGCTGGAGGAACGATAGTTTATTTAAAGTATTAACAATATTATGATGTAATACCTTATCAATATACTGGATTTTAAGAGATAAATAGGTGGGGATCATGAGTGGCTAAATATCTTTTAGAAATGGTATAACCTTTAAAATATTTGAAACTATAATAGAAAGCTGTGCTATTTTGGGGGTCACAGAATAATCCAGCTATTGAGTTTAAATTGGGACCTGATTTGCTGTAGGTTGTAGGTTGCCATTTATTAATTCATAGTTTATTCCATAAACTACACTATGGATTTGGCAAGAATAGAAACATACGCAAACCAATAAATGAGGTCAGAGGGTCTTGTCCATGAGAGTTTGCAATCTAGCGGAGTTGGATGTACATGTCATACATTTGGGTTTCACATGGGTTTATATCAGTTGTGCACTAAAGCACCACAAATACTTCTAAAATCCGTCAGAAGGGTTGGAGTGGTCATTGAAGAATTGAGGCATTACAAGGATTATTCAAGTACTTTGTAAATTGTAGGAAGATAAAGGGAACATCTAAATAAGCAGAGTCTTATAGGAGCAATATGTACATCTTATATTCAGCATGAGACAGATAAATAGTGTTTGCACCATAAATGTGCTTGGCTATTCTTTGAATGAAGAAATTCATTTCATTTTCCCCCCCAAAGCATTAGAGTTCCAACTTTTCATTCTGATATCATCTTTCCTCTCATTGTCACCTTCTTTGCACTCATTGTCTCCTTATAATAAAGAGAGGAAATATAATGGGCTGTATATAAAATTGGTTCCTCCCAACTATATATACTCCCTTTACTTTCCATAGTTGCATAGAAGAACAATTTCTTTAGTGCAAGAAAAAAACCACAAGAAATTTTCTGGAAATAGGAGAAAAATCCATGCTGATTTGGTCAGAGTAGTTTTCCGAAAATTGTGAGAAATTTTCAGATTTTGATAAATAACCCCCTTGTATGAAGATCCAAATTACGGAAATATCCGTTATCTGCAAAACCCCAGGTCCCAAGCATTCTGTATAACAGGTCCTGAATGGGAAAAACTCAAAAAAATCGTGAAAAAATCTGAATACTGTGACTTTTTTGGATTTGTTGCCTGAATACTCCAGCTTTTTTGGAAAGCCAGTGCAAATCAGGATATCTTTGGGAAATCTGCCATTAACTTCTAAATGAACTCGGCAGGTCTGAGTTGCAGTACTTTTTTATTCAGACTTTTAACACCATCGGAGTTTAATAAATGACGCAAAAATGTGAAGAAGTTAAAGGAAAACAAATTCCCCCTACCATAAGCCCCCCTCCCCTAGGCATTGCCCTCTCCCTCCCCTCGATGTGCTCTAACCGTTTCACTGTTATATGCAGAGAAGCACAGCAGTGCTCCTGGTCACCCTCTTGCGGATCTTTGTGTATTCTTCAGGTCTCAACACTGATTTGCACATGTGCAGTTGAAGCCTATTCCTGACTTGGCCCAACTGCGCATGTGGCGGCAGGCTAAGTGACAGCGAAGAGACCTGAAGACTACACAAAGATCTGGAAGATGGCGAGCGGGAGCTCCTTTGCGCGTCTCTGCATTTAAGGCTCAGAATTTTTAAAAAGGGTTCTTTTCAACACTAATGCACATCGCGGGGAGGGAGAGTTAGGGGGGCAATGCCTGGAAGCTTAGGGGGAGGCTTATGGTTATGGTTAGTTCTCCTCTAAATGTTTAATTTTTATCTTTACAGGCCTTCCACCAGAAATGGAGTGGTCACATGTCAAGTGTCAGATGGACATGAAACACGTAAGCCTTTTTTAGATGAATATTCAATAATGTTTTTTTTAAATTACCAGAGTGCCCAACACTTGCATTTTCCTACATTTACAGTTTATATGCCTCCTTAAGCTGAGGGTCCGGGGTGGAGCACTGGGGCCACTGTTTCATACTAGTGAGTTCTTTACAAGGGTGGATGCACCTATGCTTGCGTTTGTATTTTGGACAGGGACCAGGGGGCCCAGAAAAGTTGTTTCTGATTTCTGATGGTGGCTGCTATATTTAATATTTGCACTGTAACAGTGTTTAAACAAGATTAGGAAAGAGCTAAATCTCGAGCTGTCTTTCCTAATCTTGTTTTACTGCTGTTAATTTGTGGGCACATTTTTTTAACTGTGAATTATTGAAAGTTACGTTTTAGCTACGCTCATAAGTTGGAAATCTCTGACATCTATTGTGGGGTGGTGCAACTACAAGAGTCATTGTTTCTGTTCTTTTGGTATTTTGATTTATCATTTTTTGACCCCTGCACACCACATTTTTGCTTTTTGTATATTACATCCAATGAAAGGTGATACCCTTATTTGTATAATATATGTCTGTTTAATAATACTGGGAGACTAATTTACCAGTCCCCTACAACAGCATATAGTGCCAAGAGCAATTTTTACAGATCAGGGTGAAAAAAAACACCCTTATGTCTTACCCATCATACAGATTTTTTTTTTAGAAACATCATTTCCAAGTAAAAACAGGCATGTGACAATAGCTCTTAGTGACACAGGTTTCCATCAGTGGTATCTATTGCCACTGGATGATAATGTCATTATCAATGTTGTACACATTTTATACATAAATTGATGCTATCAATAAAAAACTTGTTAACTAGTGTTCATAGTACCACATGTCTTGCAAGTTGCAGTAAACACTACAACATACCAATGAGCATGGTGTTACTAATTACATTTACTTCCAAATCTATAGGGGCTAGCCGCTAGTGATGCAATTCATTAGTCAAATCCTGGAATTACCATCACATCCAAGCTCGCCGTATTTCTATGTCAATGAACTTGTGTAGACTGGGCAGGCCATTGCCGCTGGCTGTGAGGTGCGTGTATGGGACCAAATAATTCTCACATAAGGGTGAACTCTTGCTTCTCTCAACCTAAAAAAACAAAAAATAATTATTTATATCCATCACTGTTGGTTTACTTTTTCTTTAGGTTTGCTCTCCCATTTCAAGGTCTGGTATCTACCTGTTTAATCTGGGCAATCGGTATAGGATCACCATTCTGGCTCCTCTTAGCTGTTAGTCTTATTTCAGCTGCCTGATGACCCAAGAACTTGCCAAGCTCTTTTTTCTCTTTTTTTATCAGACATATAAAAAACATTTTAGTTGTCATCTCAGTTGCTGTAAAACACTAAACTAGAAAGCCTTTTTTTGCCTGACACTGGGTTTCCAGGACATTGCGCCTTAAGCTGGACTGTGCCATAAAAACCTTTTCCTAAAACATATATTTTTTGTTCATTTCAAACATAGCTGTATGTTTATAAACACCTTGATGCATGTTTTATGGAATACCTATGTCTGTTATTCTTCTTGTCTGTTAACATAAAATTCACAATGTAACTACATAAAAACATGCAAGTAGGTTGGCAGTTAGCTGTAGAGAGCTGGTCATGCAAACCTCAGTTAACTATTTTTTCTGGAAACAATTAACCAAAATGAATTGTCCTCTTAACAAAAAAAAAAATACTTTTCATTTATCTTGCAGTATTCTTCTGCCAAAGTTGAGCCCCTTGTGTCCTATGGAGTATACAGCATTAACTATATGAAACAGCAACTGAAGGATTCATTTTTACATGCTCAGACCCTTCTCATAATATAGTCTAGCGTTGGTCCCTGAAAGTGCAGATACATTATAGAAAATGTCTAGAGAAAAAAAGTAGTTAGCATAGCTAAAAAAATGTAAGCTCCACTATATAAATTGGGTTGCCATCTGGCTGGTATTTTACAGTCCTGGAAGGTAAAAGGGATGCTTAATGCCAATGTTAATAATAGGGAAGAAACAGCTATATCAAGGCTGGTGGTATTTTATAGAAAGGGTAACGACTTACAGCAATATACAAATAAAAATAAAGGAAAAAGATGATTTCTTTGACTATTAAAGTGCCAAAAAATATCATATCAGATGCAATGTAGTAATCCCCAGTTTAATGCATTCACAGGAGCACTTCAGGGAATTTTCCACTTCTCTTTGTTCAATCTCCAGGGACCAATTAAAACAGCTGGGCCACTGCCAAAATATAGGTCTGAGTGCCTTTACTTTGACTTTTATCCTGTGTCGACCAACAGTTTATGACGGTTGCACCTCTGAAATGACTTTTGTATTACCCTGAGATCTGTTTTTGGAATGACAAATCTAAAATATGTTCCAGAAATTTAATCAATTTGTCCTGTTTGCAATTTTGGGTCTGTAGAAACAGCACATTTTTGCAATATACAAATTATTATATGTCTAGAACAATCTGAATTTAGGCCATATAAAGTGTGCTGCACTAAGCAAAATAGTTAAGATATTATTATTACAATTAATATACAATTTCATTGTCCCATTTTGCTGTAAGAGTGCATCAATAGTGAGTTTCTGTTACGTTTGTTGTGAACACAATAGACAGATTTCTATTAAAGCTCCCTGGATGTCATTGCTTTCCTACTTTGAGAAGGAGATTAAGAAATGAATTCCCACAAGAATTCTTAAAGGTATGTATGTAAAATCTGCAGAATTCTGCACTGAAATCCATTTATTTCAAAAGAGCAAATTGTTTTTTTATATTTAATTTTGAAATCTGACATGGGGCTAGACATATTGTCAGTTTCCCAGGTGCCCCCAGACATGGGAATTATGCTCTGATAAATTTCAGTCACTCTTTATTGCTGTACTGCTGTAGGAAAACCTACCTGCCCTGGTGGGCTAGTGGGGCAGCGGGGACGCCCGCTGCGCCGTCATCGGCGTGGAAGCCGCCGCATGGTCCTTTTCCGGCGCCATCTTGCCTGTCTTAGGGCACGCGCGGCGTGTTTGCGTCAGCGCGTTTTGGCGCGAATTCTATCCCCTATAAAAGGCCCATTCTGACTGCAGACAGATGCCCATGATAGAACTTGTTTCTAGTGGTTTCCTGAGCCTTGTGCATCTGATCTGTTCTGTATTCTGTCTGTTTGATTACCCGTGTTTGACCCAGCCTGTTCCTGACTATTCTGCATTCTGTATCCTGACCCTTGCCTGCCTACAACAACTCTTCCTGCTTAACCCCTTGATTGACAACCCGGTTTGACCCTTGCCTGCCTGACGATTCTTGATATCTGCCTGCCTCGACCCAGCCTGTCTGACGATTCTCTTGCCTGCTCTATTTGTACCGTGACCTTTGGCCCAAAAGACTCTGCTAACAGCCGTGCCCCTTCGCCAGCCAGAACATCTCGCCTTGCACCCCTCGTTAAGTCCAGGTGGCACCCAAGTAAGCTGAGGGCTCCTCCCAAAACCCAACGGTGGTCACACTACTGGTGAAGCCGAGACGAGACCAGGGTGCTTGGCATTTGTTCTGGTATCGGGTGCCGGCCGTGACAACTGCAAGTTGGAGTGATATCACCCCCTCCCTTCTCCCCCACCAGCAGAACAATGGGAAGGTAACCAGATAACAGCTGCCTGGTAGCTATAAGAACATCACTCAATAGTATAAATACAGGTCCCACTGAGACACCTTCCATTACATTGAGTAGGGGAAACAATGGCCTGCCTGAAAGCAGTTCCATCCTAAATTGCTGGCTCTTTCTGAGAGCACATGACCAGACAAAATGACCTGAGATGGCTGCCTACATACCAAAATTACAACACAAAAAAAATACACGGGTTAAGAATGAAATTTTAAATGGTAGAGTGAATTATTTACAGTGTAAAGAGTGTAATTTAAAAATAAAAACTACACCTTACATCGTGACAGAATCCATTTAAAAAGAAACATAGATATAGATGTTTAAAAGATAGTTATATTGATTTATTAACCTGCAGAAATGACTCCAGGGAAACTGATGGTATGTTTTAATTCAGTTATCATTAATGTAATGACTTGCTTTATTTCTGCATTAGTTTTACCAACATAAATATGTCTCAAAATACCTTGATTAAGAAAATAGGTTTGCCAAATTTTTACAAAGTATTTATGAGCCAACAGGGGGCGGTGACAAAAATAATGAACCATTATGTAAAAGGGAGGCAGATGATGACAAAATGGGATGAGGCATGACTTAAGTATGTATTATAGACAGATCAGTGAAGAGAAAAGGTACGTTTATGGTGCATATGGGCTTGGCCAGGGCCCCCTTACAAGTTAAAAAGAAACACTGGGGCCCCAGAGAATTTTTTTTAAAAAAACATTGGTGGCAGGGGCCTATAGAGTATTAAAATAATACATTGGTGGCTAGGGGTATAATAAATTAAATCAGAACCGAACTTGTGGCTTCTGGTCTTTAGCTTTGGCTCCTTTCGTGGCTTTGGGACTTCAACTTTGGCTCCTTTGATGGCTTAGGGTCTTTTTGCAGCTTCAGGACTTCAACTTCAGCTCCTTTTGTGGCTTTGAGTCTTTTCGTGGCTTCAGGACTTCAACTTTGGCTCCTTTTGTGGCTTCGGATCTTTTTGCGGTTTTAGGACTTCAACTTCGGGTCTTTTCTTGGCTATGGCTCTGTTCGCGGCGTCAGTTCTTCAGAGATTTGGGACTTCAGATCTTTGGGTCTTCAGTTCCTCTGGACTTTTGGCTCTTTAGGACTTCAGTTATTCGGGACTTCAGCTATTCGGACTTCAGGGGTTCAGCACGACTTTGTCAATGTCAGGGAGGGCCTGGCTATTTCAAGAAGTGCAGCACAGCTGAGCCCCCCTTTAGTCTCAGGCCCGGGACAACAGTACCCCCTGTGCCGCCTGATGGTGCCCTGCCTAGACTGTAATCTCCACTGGAATGGGACTGATGTAAATGATGTATACTCTATGTAAATGTGTTGGAGTTTATCAATATACATTGCCTGGTCCATGCTTTACTAATAATTCATTATTTACAAGTGCAAACACTTTCATAGAGTTTGCTAAGCCTCTATACCATGTCAAGGTTAACATGATATGGGGGATCCCCGATTATTCCTAAACTTTTATGTAGAGGCCAATATTTTTTATATGGGAGATGATAAGACACATATTTTATATATAAATATATATACTAGGAATTTAAAAAAGGAACACAAACTAATATTCGAATATATGAAATCACAAGTGTCGTTTTAAAAGCCATGAAATGAAATACAATAATGTAAAATTTTTGCTGCATCTATTATAGTGTGCTTTTGCTTTCAGCATAATTAGTGGTAGGCTACATCCAGAGGGAATCTTTAGACAACCGCTTTGCTGACTACTGGTGCTTAATTTCATAATGTCAAAGTCTGCACATCTTAATTTCTAGAAAATAAGCTCAATTGAACTCGCTCCCCAGTTATGCAGAAACTACTCAGATAAAACGGAGGGGACACTAATGTAATGAATGTGGTTATTAAATTGTATCAATTGAAAGAGCCCTATTCTTACACCATCATAATGGGAACAATTTATCCCCACTGATCAGGCTGTCTCTTTTTTTCTGAGCTCTCTTTGAAGCATATTGCACTGGTGTGTCTTATTTAATGGCAAAACTGGGGCAATTTTAATGCTTTTGTACCTTGCCACTGCTCTATTTTTTCTCTTCTGATTAAAAATAGCTGTTAATTATAAGTGGAGTTTAAATGCCTCAAGTGACCCAGAAATGCAGGTTGAGATTGCAGAAGGAGATTGATTGGGGTTTTCAAATAACACAGATGTGCCTGTCAGTAAAATCGGAATTCAGTCTACAATGCAATTTATTTTATTTGTTTATTAATAAGGCATTCATCCCCATTGGTATTTTTTTGTCCTATTGCAATCCTATTATGAAAACTCTACAGTATTTATTGCTCCGTCATGCATTTTTGTGAGTGTGCAATGCCTGTGTTTCATGAAAAATCTTTGGGCATATAATTTGAGAGTAGATTCCTTACCAACTGTAAAGGTTGTCATCTGTTTTCTCAGCCTTTTTAACAGTAAATGATATGAAATTACCTAAAATATTATCCAGACTTAGTCGGTATGAAACTTCTACCGGCTTTGCAGTTCTACCTAAGCACATGTGTTAAGTAAATTTATGTTGAGAAATCTGATAAGTGTATGTAGTAAATATTTTGTACTTTTGAATGAATTCTAATGAAAAGCAAAGATATCAGATATTACTTGTAGATTAGCATGTAAGAGCTAATTTCTCTTAATTCTAAATCAACACTTGAAACTAAACAAACAGACCTTATCATGGAATGATGGTAAGGGTAAGGTCACACTGAGGGTTTCGGGGAGATTTAGTCACCTGGCGACTAATCGCCTCATCTTTGCGTCGACTAATCTTCCCGAACGCCTTTCCTCACTCTTGATTTTTTTCATTTTAGCCAGCACAAGAGTGAGGGAAGGCGTTCAAAGTAAATCAAAACTTTGAAAGCAAAATAGCTGAATATAAGTGATATAAGTATAAGGTTATACAAGTAGAACAGGGAATAGATACTACTGAACTGATAATAAAAGCAAAACAGATGAAGGAAAGATAAGGCATACATTTCTACTGGGAATCATTGTGAAGATAACCTGCCAGTAAAAAGATTAGTTCTCCTGTAAGGATCCTAAAAGAACTACGAAAAAATAATATTTGGAAAGGGTGTGAGAAACTACCATGGAAAAGGCAGAATTCTATATGCACCAATATCTTTTAAACAAACATTTACATAAGTAATTGTGTCATACAGCAGAACCCCATTTTATATTTTTCAGGGGATAATAATCATTATACATTGGTAGGACCACAAAAAAAGTGTAAAAAAAAAAAAAACTGTAAAATTCAGTATTCGCTGTATGTGTGTGTGTGTGTGTGTGTATATACATATATATATATATATACTGTATATATATATATATATATATATATATATATATATATATATATGGAATTTTACAAAAAAAATCAAAACATTTTACAGAATATTTTACTATGTATATATAAAATAGCAAAAAAAAAATACCGCACTCAACAGGGTCAGAGTAATTGACTTTAAAAGAAAAACAAATGAAATTACAATGTTTTGATCACATCATACGGATCTTCCTCAGGGATGAAAAAACAAGAGTGTAAGCATTGCAAACCCTTAAGAGCCCTCCCCCTGTGCAAAACATGGCACCAAAATCAAGAATCCAATTAATTACCATAGGAACCCAAATTGGGAGTAAAAAAAACTATAGAAATTGGGAGTAAAAAAAACTATACAAAAGATAGTAAAAGTAAATAAAATCGAAGCAAGCGATAACTGTAGATGCAGCAAGTTATGGAAAATCATTGAAATCAAGCTGCTGTTGTTGGATTATTCATAGCATAATACAAAGAAACAAAGTAGTTAATGCAGTTCCTTGGGGATAACCAAAGATCCAAGTGAGGCATATAGGATTAATTAGATATTGCATAGCAGGTTGAGGATTGTTGCCCAGGTACTGTTGCCCGGCGCAGAGTCAGGGAAGGCGTTTGGGGAGATGACGCGGTGACGAGGTGATCAAAATCTCCCCAAAACACCCAGTGTGGATTTACCCTTAAAGTGACAGAACTGTGTGAGGCTCTGAGATTAGAGGCCCCTTATCAGATAAAGCTAAGGACAGTGCAAGAGACATATATCATGGAATGAAGTAACAAAAATTGTAGCCACTAGGGGTCAGGCTTCCTAAACTCAATGAAAGAAAAGGGATTGGTTGAACGAACTATACCTCTCAGAGCCATTGGCATAACAATATTGAAAAAGATGAAAAAAATGAGGTAGTCTATTTATGGGGGGGGCATAATCCCAAAATTGGTCTTTTTTTTTAACACTGATTTCTGTGAGATTTCTGTGCAGAACGTTTATTAAGCTTTACTTGCAAAGGCAGTCATCTGTCTCACATGCAATGCAATCCTCATAAAATGAAAGAAATGTTGCTAGTCTTTGAATTACCCAACTTATCACAAACTTGGATCAGGCAGAGAATAAAAAAGCTGTTAGAATACCCCTAGTTATTATTTTTCAGCTGTGAGTTTTATTAAGATGTCATATAATGTTTAGCTCTGAATATTTGATATTGTTTGACGTGTTTATTGCTGCATTAAAAAGAATTACAAACAAATGTCATTCAGTTTTAAAAACCATGGTAATGACCATGAGATTCTATAGAGTTTTTATATTTCGGGGGGGGGGGGGGAAATGGCATGTCTCTGAAATTATTTATTTAATCTTTTGTCTAGTATTACCCTCTTTGTTTCTATTTCCACACTCAGCGGAATGCTGTTGCTTAGGATATACATCAAAACAAGGATAGGCTGGCCATGCGTTGGGCTAACGTGTAGCTTGGGAATTCATCAACGTGACTACTCTTACACAAAGGATTTCTAAAAAAAAAGAAAAGAAACCCAAGTGAGTTATAATTCTTTTATTTTATATTGGGTAAAGTGCTCATTGCAATTTTTTTTAACTGAACTGTTTGATTGACCTACATGGAAGACAACATGGAAACATGGAAGAAAACAATGCAGAAATGTGTATGTCTGTGTTATTCTACTGATATGTTTCTGAATTAATGAACAAAAAAATAAAGAAGGAATCAATGCTGGATGTATATGCTTCTGGCAGAGACCATAATAGCTTTACATGTCCCTGTACTAAGAATTGTTTATATTTTATTGTATATTATGCAATGTAATGGCTTCCCTAACTTCCTCTAAATCAATATTCATATACACATCTGCCATGATACGTTAATTAAAACAATAGGATTTACTTAAATGAGATATATGGTACATGAAATGAATCAATAACTATATCAAATAAGACATCTTCAACCATGAATATATGTGTAACATTGCTGGTGGTGTAACTATTTTCATGGAGCTGTAGTTGCTTAAGGCAGAATCATTTTCATTGGGGGTGGTATATTGGAGCTGTAGTTTGTGTACTGCTGCTTCATTTCAGAAATGATTAATGCATTGTAACAAAATGTTTGTTCACCTGTGTAGGAAATGATGAGTAACATATTTTTGCTTTGGAAATATAAAACTAATGAAGCCATTCCTGCAAGCTTAGTTACTGCATAACTCAAGCATTCTGTAAACATATATAAGGAGACTAAAAGCTTAATTTATAGGAAGAGTGCAAAATTTAAATTTTCCCCCAGGATTCCAGCATAATGTTCCAACTGCAACAATTGCATGTGATAGTCCAAAAGAACACAATTGCACATTCATTTTTTTTTTTACAAATTGTTGCAATTTGCAGTTAACTTTTTTAGAGTAGGGATTTTATAATTTTGGCAATAAGCAGAAGAGGCAGGACAGACACACTGGTGCTCAGTGCAACTGTGCAGCGGTGCAAGAAGCATGTGTATTAATGAATACGGTAAATCTATGAACAACTTTGCATCCATTTAAGCATTCCTGCTTGGTAGTTGTACATAAATCTTTATGTTTCCATTTTTCCAGCCTTTACCCAGGCCTTATGCTGATCCTTTGTTTGAAGGAAGGGAACATACTCAGAAAAGAGTTATAGTTGCCTGTTATTTAGGGCATCGAGCAATATCTTATTTATTAAAAAAAAACACACCTGAGAATATTCTTTTGTGTTTTTTTTTCATGGGATAAAATGTTCACACACAAGTGAGAATGACATTGTTCCATTAATTTTCAAAGAGGCTAAAAAATATTAATAAACAGGGAAAATAAATGAATTTATAAACTTTCCATTGACTTCGATACAACCTCGCCCGCTTGATTTGCCAAGTTATTTCTGCAGACATTTTGTGTTTTTTTTCTTTAACATATCCTGACTATTCAAGAAATGACTGGCGTCTTTTTTTGTATCTATGGTTTTTAAAATTGAGAAAATACGCAAACTCCATTTTTGGTAAATCAGGACCTAGGTATTTTTTTCCACTTTATGAAATCATTCTGCTCTCCACTGTCCAGGAAAGGGCAAAACACATTATCACGATCCTGCACACTTGACATAACAGTGATGTTTTAATAACAATTGATTAAATAGATAGACCTACAAAAATGAAGCAAACTGCATTTGGTTTCCCTGACTCCTTTAGAACTAGTTGGTTACTTAGAGGGGACATTGACAATGGGAGCTTTATTGGGTATCATCTGATATCTAGTGCAACCCTGGCTACACATGTTACTGAGGCAAGTAAAAACAATGTAGGAAGACATTTGCTAATGCTTTAAAATGTATCAATTACCTCTCAGTCCTTAAATGCATATATATATATATATATATATATATATTTTTTTTTTTTTTTTTTTTTTTTTTTTTTTTATAGAAACCTGAGGTGTAGTTGAGTAAAATCCCTTTCAGAATTTAAAAACAAAAAATGTTTGGGATTATAATTTGATTGACAGAATGCATATTCTTAAATCCCGAAATAATGTAGTTCATTTGTTTTCATGAGATTCACTTTCAGTGGTAAGATATTTCAAATATCAAAACCTAAGATTTGTGACGTATTGTAAATTACTGTGGATTGCCTTAAAAAAACAAGGATATGGGTTATTAGCACACTAGCGCTTTTGGCTGAAGCATTAATGTCAGAATATAAGACTAAAGGATTTCCCATGGCACTTCAGGCATTTGGAAACTAAAGAACTGCATTGCTTAGAACCTCACCCGCTTTGAAACACCAATGTGATTTTATGGAAATAAAAACATCATGCTTTCATCTCTTGGGAAGGTGTATACTGTATATTCCACTCCATGAATCATTCTGGTTTAATTCTCAGTATTATCACCTCTCTTTCAGACATTGTGTTTCAAGACCACGATACAGTCACCAGGTTGTCATACTTTAGTTAATTTTTGAACATTTTTCATACATGTTGATGTGATCTAGTGCCGTGTACCTGCTTCTATGAGTAGGGTCATACTGTGTAGTCATTTTTGCTTTAAAAGCTGGTTTTACTACTTTAGCACTATTTATTGTGTTTAATAATTATATTCATTATTTTGATAAGAGAAACAAGGTTGAGATTTTTATGGATGATTCGCATTATTCCTATTTACTTTAGCTTCTAGCAAATTTAAAGACAGCTTTAGAAAAACATACTCCAAAACAATGCGAGTAGTGAAGGGCGAATTTGGGGCATTTCTCATGCGCGAAACAGAGCCGGTGTCTAGTTTTTGACGCCGGCATCCGTTTTTGACACCGGCGTCCATTTTTTTTTACGCCTGCGAATTCTCACATACGTTATTGCGAATTTATTCGCCGGCTGCGAATCTTGGGAATTCACCGTAAATTTGCGCCTGCCGAATAAATTCGGCCATCACTAAATGCGAGAAAAAATTATTTCTTGATTAAAATTGTCTGTATGAACAGTCCCCTGGATTCATACCGTTAACTATCCCTTATATATCTCTGTTGCATTTGCACGTAGAACCTCTTCAATGTTCCCTGTTAAAGATCCTAAGTACAGACAGATCTGTTAATATGATAAGTATAATTAATTATGTAAATTGTCCTTTTAGTGTTCTGTAAGGGTTTTATGCTCATGGGCTTTAACAATCTCATATAGTGAATCATGCGACAACCCAAAAAAGATTAGATCCAAAAAAGATTAGAAATTGACACACTATTTTGTTGCACTTTTTTCGAGACAAATTCTTGTTAAATTCAAGGGATTCTGGTTTGGCAGTTTGGTCAAATTTTGTTTTTGTAATACAGTGAGAAAAAGTTGAGTTTTAGTAAATAACCCCCTAATTTCTTTCCTTTATTGTTTGGCATATCGGAAAGAGAATAAAATGAATCAAACATCAATTTACTTACAATACAGAAAGAAATGTAGTTGCTTCCATAAAAGCCAAAGCTATTTATAAATACTTTCCCAAAAGCATTAATAGTCTCGTGGGAAAGACACATTCCCATAGGATGCTGCAAATATAGGAATGCAGCTTGTTGCCAAAAAAAATGTCTAAAATGTTTAGAGCTTCTGATTAAACTTCTGGTGGTATGTTTCCTCTCATTTAAACAAGCATCATCAGAAGCTATGCGTCAGCAAGAACATGATTTAAATTATTGTACAGAAATTTGTGGAATACATTAAAGGGATACTGTCATCGGAAAACATGTTTTTTTCAAAACACATCAGTTAATAGTGCTACTCCAGCAGAATTCTGCACTGAAATCCATTTCTCAAAAGAGCAAACACATTTTTTTATATTCAATTTTGAAATCTGACATGGGGCTAGGCATTTTGTCAATTTCCCAGCTGCCCCCAGTCATGGATTTCAGTGCAGAATTCTGCTGGAGCAGCACTATTAACTGATTCATTCTGAAAAAAATTTCATTTTTCCCATGACAGTATCCCTTTAAGCTATTTATCGTTCAAACGCTAAGTAAGATACAAGGACATTTAGCTTGATAGTCAGTTATTTTGAGTTTAAAGAAGATAACTGTCTACTCAGTTCAACCCAACCTTGTGATCCCCCAGCATCTCTGACCCACATTAGGGAAGGAAAGGAAAAGTGCCAATATTTTGCTTCTGTCTTTCTCTCTATAACTGAAATATATGTAATACTTAATACTTAAATATTTGACTTTTTATACAGAATCTGTCATCACCAGCTCCAATGTCAGAATGGGCCGTGGGATAGCCCCTGAAAGCCCAGGGCCTGCTAATCTACTCGGACCAGGCTTTGTCCCCTGATGAGACCATCAAGTAGAAAATAATGGACCATGGCCCTTGAGTTCACAAGGGGGGCCCTTGAAGTGACAGCCCCAGTGGGCCCAGAATGTTCCAGTCTGATGCTGACTGGCTCCTCTATATGTTAAAAAAAAATATTTCTGGGAAGCTGCGCTAGGCAACTGTTAGGTTATGAGTACAGGGCTAAAGACCAATCATAGCAAGCAGGGCCGCCATCAGGGGGGGACAGGGGGGACAAGCGTACCGGGCCCGGGCATGAAGGGGGGCCCGGCAGCGCTGCATTTTTTGAAGATCCGGTCCCCCCTTACGAGAGCCCGAGCCGTACGTCTTGCCTCTGTGCTGCCGAATGCGGAAGTGCCGAAAACCCGAAGCCGATGCGCCAAAAAGACCCGAAGTCACGAAAACAGCCGAAGCCGAAGTCCTGAAGCAGCGCAAAGACCCGAAGTCACGAAAACAGCCGAAGCCGAAGTCCTGAAGCAGTGAAAAGACCCGAAGTCACGAAAGGAGGTGAAGTTGAAGTACTGAAGCCGTGAGTTCAATTCTACTGAACACCAGTTTGTGTATTTTTTTTTTTTTAATCTCCTGGCCACCAATGTATTATTTTAATATTCTATAGGCCCCTGCAACCAATCTTTTTTTTTTAAAACATGTTTTTTTGGGGCCCCAATTTTTTTTTTAACTCGTAAGGGGCCCCTTGCCACCATTGTTTTTTTAAAAAAAAAAAAAATAATAATTTTCTTTTTGGTGGCCCTAAATTTTTTTAACTTGTAAGGGGGCCCCTGCCACCAGTTTTTTTTTTTTTTTTTTTTTCAAAAAAAAATTATTTTTTTTTTAAATTTTTTTTTGGGGCCCCAATTTGTTTTTAACTTGTAAGGGGGCCCCTGCCGCCAATGTTTTTTTTTTTTCAAAAAAATTTTTTTTTGGGGCCCCAATTTGTTTTTAACTTGTAAGGGGGCCCCTGCCGCCAATGTTTTTTTTTTTTTTCAAAAAAAGTTTTTTTTTTTTTTCAAAAAAAGTTTTTTTTTTTTTTCAAAAAAAGTTTTTTTTTTTTTTCAAATTTTTTTTTGGGGCCCCAATTTGTTTTTAACTTATAAGGGGGCCCCTGCCACCAATGTTTGTTTATTTTTTAGTTTTTTTTACATTTTTTTTGTTGGGGCCCCAAGTTTTTTTTAACTTATAAGGGGGCCCCTGCCACCAATGTTTTTTTTAAAAAAAAAAAAAATTAATTTTTTTTTTTTTGGGGCCCCAATTTTTTATAAGGGGGCCCTGACCATCAATAGCTTTTTACAACTTGTGTGGGGGGGGGTTACTTTTTTAGCGCTGATGTCTGTGTGGTCTTTTAACTGCGATGTGGAGTGGGCGGGAAATGGGGTGGAGCTTGGTCATCAGTGTGGGCGGGGCCCTGGGGGGCCCCAAAAATTTTGTTGTACGGGGCCCCGTGATTTCTAATGGCGGCCCTGATAGCAAGTTCTGAACAGTTTAATTAGTCTTCTGGACCCTAAGCAATTTAATTGGTAAGTGGGAAGCTATGTTGATTGTTTAGAGTTGTTTGGACTACTGAGCAATTTGCCCTGGTTAGTAAGCAATGGAATAGGGCAAAGGGCAATGAGGGTCATTTATAAACTTTGCATAGGACAGATTGTTTCGCACAATGAATGGTTATATTTATAAATTTGGATGAGGGTGTGCAAACAGAATTGCAATTTTTTTCACACTGCGAAAGACCATAAGAGCTTTTTCAAATTGCCAATATTTATGTGCACACTCTGCATTTGAATTATGCTTTGGTGGCGGAGAAAATTTTTGCAAAACAGTTTCAAGAATTGCGTATGTAAGTTACTGTCAACTCTATTTTCGCGCACAACAACCTTGCACAATGGGCGCACTCATGCAAACACCCGATTCATTTGCGACCCATTTGTGAAAATTTGTGCAAAGTGAGTGGTCTCCTGTAGTTAGACTGTATTTTACCTAATAGTGCACCGGAAGGGAGATCAACAGTCACTGGGAATAACCTAAAGAATTGGAAATTGAATTACTAGGAAAAATACATACCTGTCGTACAATGAAGAACAGGCTACCTTATAAATAATACCCTAATGTGCAGTTTTGTGACAGTCTAGGGAAACAGTGTCATGAGAATGCCATTTTTGATTAGTAGTGCTATACACAAATGGGTAATTTAATTTCAAGATTTCAAGAACATCCTTAAGTTTGTATAGAGATGATTCAGGAAACACATTACTCATTTTTTTTTAAACTGTATCATTATTATTATTATTATTCATTCTAAGAATGACAATAATTTATATTTGTGTTGGCTGCAAGAGAGAGAGACATTTGTCCAGTATAAAAAATCTTCTTAAAAAAAAATCAAACAAAATATGTCCGCCAAATTAGCCAGACTATTCCTAATTTAACTCAAATACATTTCTGACACAAAACAGATGCTGGGAAGGTGAAATGAAGCTTCTTTTAGTATTTCTCTCTGCCAGTCAAATAATGTCATCAGTAAAGGATCACTGGGTTTTAATGATATGCTGGCCTCTCTACTAAGAAGCACATTCGAAGAGAGCAATATGCATAGGCAATGAAATGCCTGTCACCAAATTACAATTGACACTTAACATCACTAAATCTGTACTGTAATTCTTTATGATAGTTGTCTGGGTATATTGGAAGAGAATAATTTACTTCAGGCTTAGCATGTACATTATACCATATCTTTTTTTTTCACATCATATTACCACAAATTCGCAGGTGAAAAGTCTCCATAAAGGAATTGTTAAAGCATGTAAATTCAGGTATATAGGCAGGCGTTATTATAATCCTTTACTCTGAACCTGCCAAAATGTATGAGCACTGTATGAATGAACATTTTTGACATTTTTGAATGTCTAGTTAAATGGACCTGAAAAATAATTTCAACTTTGTCTCCAGGCAGTTCACCTTTGGCCTGGTGATGATAGGAGTCTCTTAAGCTGAGCTGATGGGGAGGATATAATAAGTCAGATGAGCCGGTTTTATAGGGCAGAGGCCTATTTGTTAGCCGAATGAGGCAGGTGTAGCGTTCTGTGTTAGATAAGCTCATCTAATTACGATAATTACCTTATGAGTTAACTTCAAGGTTACTTATCAGATACAGTGAGCTACAGAAGTAAAGACCTGAAAAGGAGAATCATTTTTATTTCCTTGTACTTATATAGCACCAACACATTTCCACAGCACTTTATAGAGATTATACATCATTTATATCAGCCTTTACCCCAGTGGAGCTTACAATCTAAGGTTTATACCACATTTACACTATGCCCAATTTTATTGAGGAGCAAATTAATATGTTTGTTTATTTTTGGGAGGAAACCAAAGTTTCACAGACACAGAAAAAGCATAAAACTCACATCATCAAGTACCAGAGCCAGAACTAAACTCAGGATCCCAGAGTTACAAGGCAGAAGTCCTAACCCCTGAGCCACTATTTGTAAAGATCAGTACCCATGTATACTTAGCACCTGTTAGCCAATATAATATATTATATTATACTGTAAATGCATGCGTATTATGACTGGATTGATTATGCTTTGCACTGCCATTATTCATATGTGCATATACTCATGCTGCTAAATATTTTGCGTGTTTACAAGATCTTTTATGGATGCATTGGTGAGTTCCAAGTTTAAGGTTAAGGGGCTCCAAGGGATTGGGAAATTACTTTCTGATTACAGCACATAAACTGGTGCAACATAGAGACTATTGACACTTTCTGCAGCTTGGGCACTATTTTCCCCACATATCTTTAAAGGGAAACAGTTTTTTTCTATCTTACACAGTTCATAGTCTACCAAAATATTCAATCTCTATATATAAAGTTAAATGGAAGTGCAATATTCCAAAACTATCTGTCAACCATACAAACAAACATAGACTTATTTATTTAAGTTTAGGAGTATTTAAAACCACGACTAAACTCACAAACTCTAAAACCACAAATTCATTCAAATATCAGAACATAAAAGGCAGAACCAGAAAATAGAACCGATCGATGCAGTAAAAATCCATATACCTCTAAAACCTCTAAAAAGTTGAGTTTGCCTAGTGAAAAAAAAATCTGAAAACCTCTAAAATTCATTCAAATATCCGAATATAAAAAGTATTACTGGGAAAAAGAACCGAGTGATGCAGTAAAAATTCTTATACCTCTAAAACCTCTAAAAAGTTGAGTTTTCCTAGTGAAAAAAAATCTGAATACCTCTAAAATTCCGAATTAAAATTGGTCCAAAAGGATCAGAGTTATTCCCATCTACTAACAAATGAATTTCTATTTTTTTTTCAGAAATAAATTGTGGTTTTTCTATATTTCTTAAAAGCTCTAAAAATATGAGAATTAAAAAAATGAAAAACCATGAAAACATTAGATACAAAAATGTGCCAAGTAAAAGTTGTCAAGGTCCTATCACTGGAAGCTGCTCTGATCTTATTGGACCATTTTTAATCCATTCAGAATATTAGTGTTTTTTTGATTTTTTTCACTAGGAATTTACAAAATACATAATTTTTTTGAGATTTTATAGGTATTCGTATTTTTCAGCTTTTTCTTCATACTTTTTCTATTCAAATCTTTTAATAAATTCAATGACTTTTGTGGTTTTAGAGTTTGTGAATTTAGTTGTGATTTTAAAAACCACTAAAATTCGAAATAAGCCTTATTGACTTCTATAGGACCTCAACAACTTTTTGTTTTTGCAGTTTTCCACTCAATAAATTCAAATTTTTCGAACTTTTAAGAAAAATAGAAAAAAAAAAAAAAAATTTCGGTCTAAAAAATAGAAATTCGATTATTAGTAAATGGGCACCATAATATCTGGGATGGGTCCTTGTGGAGTTACAGCTTCAACACTCAAGTTGACTAAATAATTTGGTGCCAGTGGTTTTTAAAACATATGATGACAAAATGATAACATTGTACAATCTCATGGAGGACAGTAAACAGCACAAATATTCAGCATATTAATGTATAAATAACACAGACAGTGCTTTACCCATCAGGTATCAATAATTGAACAATCGACTTAAGGTGCCCATACACTGAGAGATCCGCTCGTTTGGCGATGTCGTCAAATGAGCGGATCTCTCCCCGATATGCCCACCTTGAGGTGGGCAATATCGGGCTGATCCGATTGTGGGCCCTACGGTCCAACGATCGGATCCTAACGAATAGCAATGGGCAGTCAGATCACGGGACCACATCAACGAATAGATGCGGCCGCGATCCAACGGGATTTTTTGTCCCATCCGATCGAGATCTGGTCGGGGGGCCCCATACACGGGTCTGTCGGCAGCTTTTATCGGCCCGTGTTTGGCCACCTTTAGTCAACTCAGTGTCCAATCCCAAATCAATTACTGTGATATATCTACCGCTCACCCGCCACCTTACTTCCTGCAATGGTGGTGCTGGTTCTCCGTCGGCCCCGGCAAGGCCTCTCAACAGTAGCAGCAAAATCACGGGTCCACACAATCTCCTGATGAAGGGTGGTTGAACCCCCCCGAAACGTTGATTCTTGTAGTGATACATTAATAAAAAGAGTGGCCACGTCCCCGACTGCAGATACATAGAGTGTGTGCGGACCCGTGATTTTGCTACTACAATCCCAAATCAAGCACTCAAGTGGAACTGAGGAAAGCTACAGTAGTCCTCAAGTCTGTACACAGAAATCCCTATACTATGGTGGTACTTCCTGTAGATCCTTCTACAGTAATTCTCATTGACGAAGCTTCATACTGCTCACTTGCTTACCTGACCCTTTCTCTCACTTCTGGAGTGAGCTCTTACAGAACTATCCTCATACTAGTTTCTCCTACTGAGCTACCTCTGTCCAGGCCCTAACCTGTTTTCACCTTCTAAGAACATGAAATCCATTTGTAAATTAGGACCCATTTAGCTGTCTAAAACTTATGGGACTGTCTGAATAAAGGGTAATGAAATTATCAGCCCCCCACATATGTATTTGTTCCTATGATTGCATGCTTCCATACTGCTTTCATTCTCATTCACATTCTCCTTAGATTACAAATGCCATAGTTAAATCTAATCTGCACTACTGGGGCAATTAGGTGCTGTTATGTCTGTAAAGTGGGCCTCATCTATGGTCGGAATGTGGACAAACTCTCTCTGTAGAGAGCACATATTTCAAAATGGAATGTTCTCCGGGCAGCATAAGCTATATAACCTCTGTAAACTATAACAAAAAATACTGTTTTTAATTATGTTTAAAATTATGATTGTGACTTCAAAAATGTTTGAAATCACAGCCATCTTTACATATTTCACTACACACAATATAAAACTGTCCTACATGGTGTCGTACAGTATTTGCTTTCTGTGAAAGTTGGTGAATGTTTTGTGAAGTTCCATGACCTTTGTGCATTGCCTGCCTTTCCTTAATGTGCTTATGACAAATAAATTAGAAAAGTGTGTGAGTGTGGGTGGTGCTTTCATTCCTGGGAGATGATCCTGAGATCTGGAAAATATTAACCCTCTCAATGCTGCATCATATCGAACCAGTGTGGAAGGATCACAGTCAATTACCTTGGTGAGCACTGCATCAAATGGTGAAATATAGACCAATGGGCTCCAATTTCTCCATTTCTTGTTTCCATAATAAAATACATATTCTTATGTGCAATATTTTATTAACATCATCTCTTCCTTTTTCTGTCCATACAATTCAACTCCTACACATAAGAATGTCAACTGACACTTTCATGACCACATGACACTTGTATAAATCTTTTGTAGCTATATGATGATCTGAAAGGGGCAGATTCTAATGTGCACAATATTAAATTGGCCCTGGGAGAATTAATGTCAAAACAAATGGGGAAGCTTATTTATCAAAATTCGTTATTGTGAATTTTAGAGTTTTTTTGAAATTCAAATAAACTTACCAAATTTGCATTTGTGATCCTATTTATGATTTTTTTTAAACTTGATCTGATAAAATAAAAAAAACAAACAAAACAAACTCAAATGCTATATACTAATCCATATACTAATTGTCATTTTCAAAGGGTCTACTAGCTCCTTTAAATGCTCAGTTTTTACATTTGAGTTCTTCAAGTTTTTGAGATTAATAAACCTCTAAAATGTAAGTTTTTGATGCTCTAATCTGAATTCATGAATTTTAATGCATTAAAGAATGTCATTTAGAAACTTGGATAATAGTGTGTTATGTGAAAAGCGACTTCTAAGATCTGCTGTGGTATAGACTAATATGAATGATGCACAATCCCTGTAATGCATAAACGTCTTGGCACTATTTAAATATATGATAACAATGATAATTTTTGTGTGTTAACATTGAAGAACTAAGAACTAATGTGCAAGTGGGTAATCTGGCACAGGGAACCACATAGACTCTTTTAAAACACTATTTTTTTTATTGGGTTTCAGAATATCAGGAAAGGAACAGAACTTTATACAGAAATGCTCAATGTTTCTTTAAGACAAATTAAAACTGTGCATTATTTATTTTTTCTGTTTAGTCCTGAATGCAATTTTCCAATTCAGCGTGCAGTTTTCTCTCCCCTGAGCCTTTCAAGCTGTTCATTTCTATTGTATGTGATCTGTACAAGTGACACAGGTATGGCCTCAAGTGTTTGATCTCTGACCTCAGCTCACAGATTGTTTTGTAAGAAAAGTCTCATGATTATTACCATTACATTTTCAAGCCTAGTTTTCACCGTCAATTAGAGGGGGTCATAATAAGGACCTGGCTCTTATTATGCTCTTTAAACTGGAAAACATAGAGTGGTAAATTACTATTTTAAGTTTATGGTATTATTGCCTTTCAAACAGACTGAAATGGACAGGGTAATTAGGGATATTTCTGTTACCCCACTGGTATCAATATCTGTTGACAGGTAGAAATTGTAGATTAAAGAGAAAAGTGAATTTGTTTAAACGAGTTAAGAGTTTTGTATATTCCTTGTTAAAAAAAACTTCTTTGAAGGCCCTAAGCAGTGGAAAAATATTATTTTAACCCTGCCTCTGTTACACACAGTATTAATTTACCTCTCCGAGGTCTTTGATAATTATGCAGAAAATATGTCATATTACTGGGTCAGTAGCCTTTACAGCTATTAAGGAACTTACTTTAAATACTGTGATGTAGTTTTATATCTAACGCAATAATTAGAGACTTGATTGCACTAGCTAAAATGGTTAAATGATTAAAAATGTGCTTTTATGTCATCAGGTATATTTGAATTAGGTTATAATTTTGTGACTCTATATATATATATATATATATATATATATATATATATATAGATATATATATATATATATATATAAAAGAAAGAATGGAATGGAATGGAAAGATTGTTTTAAGCTGTCTGAAAATGGCATGTATGTAACTGACTAAAGCTCTGTATTATTAATATTAATTGCACGAAGACCAAAAATAAAGGGAAAACTGAAAGAAAGGAAAATCAGTGAAAATTAGCTCAATGCCAATAGAAAATATGACAGTGCTGCCACTTTTAAGGATTTTACCTTAATATAGGGTATATAGAGAGCTAAAGTGAACGGAATTCATAGCAAGTGCGCTGACAATAAAAAAGTTGAACTATAGGATATGGCATATTTAAAATAAAGTTGTATTTATGGATTTTTTTTTAAAGCGACAATAAAATCCCTAGCTGGGACAGAATGGTCACCATTATGGGACATGGGACACAATGGTTTAATAGTTCCATTACTAAATCTGAAAATTATGTCCATATAATTTGTATATTAATTAAACATTAAAGGAAAAGTCATAACCACATCACAGCCATGTTCCTTGAAATAACAAAATTCTTCTTTCAATATCCTTTCACTGTACAATAATGTTTTTTGTAAGTTTAATAATGAATACACAGCATCATTAGGAGGATAGGGTGGCTTCCAAGTTACATTGAACTGTTTGCTGTTTCAGCATTCAGTTCTAGTTTGTGTAGCAATCATGAGGCAAATTGCTTCTTTATAAAAAAAAAAAAAAAATGCACTAAGGGGCACATTTACCTAGGGTCGAATATCGAGGGTTAATTAACCCTCGATATTCGACTGCCGAATTGAAATCCTTCGAATATCGAAGTCGAAGGATTTAGCGCAATCGAACGATTCGAAGGATTTTTATCCATCGATCGAAGGATTAGCCTTCGATCAGAAAAACCTTGTAAAGCCTATGGGGACCTTCTCCATAGGCTAACATTGGCCTTGGTAGGTTTTAGGTGGCGAACTAGGGGGGCGAAGTTTTTTTAAAGAGACAGTACTTAGATTATCGAATGGTCGAATATTTGAACAATTTTTAGTTTCATTCAAAGTCGAAGGTCGTAGTCGAAGGTCGAAGTAGCCAAAAAAACATTCGAAATTCGAACAATTTTTCCTCTATTTTCCTCTATTCCTTCACTCGAGCTTAATGAATGGGCCCCTAAATGTGTCTTCCCTAAATAATGCATTAACCAGTCAAAAGAGATAAAGGACTCCTTTAGGTTCCTTTAGGTGTAATCTGAGAACTGATATACTTTTCATACAGAACATCCATTTTTCATGAAGTGCATTTTGTGTAAAATGCCATAGGCACTTTATTAATAATAGTAATAATAATAATAGTGATGATTATGAAGAGCTATCAATTAGCATAAATGGTAAAAAAACATTTTCAAGATTTATTATGCTCCAAAGCTGCTAAAAATCCAAATCCCTAAATACTCTAGCTAGAACCTGGCAAATCATGTAAAATGGCAGATGTCCCTTTTTACAATTGGAAGATATTTTTTGCCTTTATGATTTCTGAGCTGTTTGACGCTGGTTTTCATTCGAAAATTTGGGTGACAATTCTAAAAAGTTGTTGTTGTTAGAATTGTTGTGACTTTTCCTACACGTACAAGTTTAGTTCAGATTTTTTGTAAATTCCTGATGACATAAAAGCAGATTTTAATACACTTCATTTATTTGGCTCATGTTAAAAATAGTTGTAAGTTTCAGATAATTTTTAGGAATTTATACCTGAAACCAGTTTAGTCAACATCACAGTATGAAGATCACTTAGGGACATAGGGACGCATTTATTAAAGGTCAAATTTGTCTGGTTGTACTTCTTTTTCAGGATTTATGCAACAAAACTGCAACAAATCTGAATCCAAAAATACTCCAGCACAAACCTATCGAAGTCATTTAGAAGTCAATGGTAGGTGTCCCTTTTACAACTGGATGATGTTTCATGATTTTTGGATCTTTGAGGGTATTTTGCATCAATCTGAAAAAGTTGTTGTTTTGGAGTGGTAAGTTTAAAAAAAGTCGAATGATTCGAATTGTCACGCGATTTTGTCACAACTTTTCCTGCATGTGACTTTTTTGCTCAGATATTTTTAGTAAATAAAGGCCATTCCTGGTTGGTATTTTGGTGGATGTTTTTTTTTTATAAATATGAGAAGAAAAAGAGTTTCAATAAATACCCCTTAATCTGCATGTCAGCACCTCTTTCCTTAATACACATTGTAAGGTTATCCTTTATAGAATTCAATAAACATGTTGCTTATATTCCACTATTAGGCGGCCACTTTCATATGGACAGCTATGGCATCAGTTCAACACCAGTTCAGTGACAAAATGCTTCCTTCCATTTCTCCTCGGTGCCCCACTCTCCCCTGCTTCAAAGCCTGACCTCTTCTCATAACCTTTTATTTCAGTGCACCGGCTTTCTCTTCTGTACCTTGTTAAAAATGTTGCTTTATTTGAAAATGTCTGTCATATGGCTTCTCTCTCTTTTCTCCTCCTAGCAATTCATGTTGAAATCTTTTAAGCTTTCCTGGTATTTTTTATGATGTCAACCATGCATCTTCAATGTATACATATTTTTACTTAGTGCCAAATGATTGAAACTATAAACAACTCCACAGAATTTGACTCGTGGGTGAATATTTGAACGTCATCCAATTGGATTTAGACTTTTGTATAGAATAAATGCAGAATTTATCCGTGGACTTAAAACACCACATGGTTTTGTACAGATTTCTAGTCCTAGTAAATGTGCAAATCCCTTTACCACACAGGTTTGGGAGAAGTGTATACGGTAAATTCGTTCCAGATATTGAGTAAATTGTATTGTTTTTATCTGTACATTCCAATTAAACATCAGAGCACCAGAGAGCATAAGTTGAAGTTTCATATGGTCTAAAGCAGGCATGACCAGTAAGGGGCCCTTAATCTTTTGATTATAGATACAGCTCCCATTAAGCATACACATTACTATTATACATATTTTTTCATTCTTTAGCACTCGTGTATAAAAGGTCCTTGATGCTGAAAGCTAAAAAAAAGTTTAAAGACGCCAGACCGACATTTGTGCTGATCCAACCATGGTAAAAGCTGGAGGCCAACTAAAATATTGGTGATAGAACTAAAAGTTGTGTAAACACTAGCTTACAGGGCCCTGGTTACCTTCTGTATCAATAAGGTTTTGTGTGCAATGCGTATTTTGCATGTGTACACCTTTCTTATTGTACAGAGATGCAGAATATACTTTATAAATATTCTGAATAAAAATGCCACAGGACCATCCCTTTGAACCTGCTATATATATATATATATATATATATATATATATATATATATATATATATATATATATATACATACACACAAATACAAGAGTCCTCTGCACTCAACCCATTATCAATATATTTAAGACATTTTGTGCATACTGCTACTGAAAAGTGCCTTTTCTTTAAACAAGGAGATGGCCTTCCCATAATTCAGAGCCTTCTGGAAAACAGGTTTCTTGATAACAGGTCCCATACTTTCTATCTATCTATCTATCTATCTATCTATCTATCTATCTATCTATCTATCTATCTATCTATCTATCTATCTATCCATCCATCCATCTATCCATCCATCTATCATCTATCTGTTTGTTTGTCATTTATCTATATATTGGGAGATATCAAGGAAAGGTATACATAATGGAAAGTCTTTTTTTTCAACAATGTAACTATATGTAACTTTGTGACCTGCATCTGTAGAAATTAGAACATTGGTCATATGGAGGTTGCTATTAGTGGCCCTAGCAACTAGGCACCAGGACCTGTAGAACCAGCATTTAATCTTTATTTTCTCCCTCAAATAAGTTGTCTCTCTGGGCTGTAAAATATGTATCTATCCAACCAAGTGATTCACATGAATACTATGCATAATAATAATAATAATTATCTTGTTTATTATAACTATCATCTTGTCATGAGGGATACTGGGAGGTATTGTGCAACAACATCTACGTTCCACCCTCTCCTAGAATATGGTTTGGTCTGCTGAGATGCCTACCTCCACCCATAGGTACAAGCTAAATGTTATGTGAGCAAGCTTCCAAAAGATAAACAAATGAGGTTATCACCATCTGAAGGGGTACAAAGGTGATGATAATTAGCCTAATGTCTAACATCACTCTGTTATATTATTCTACAATTATCCATTACACCCCTATATGATTTAGTCTGTTCTAAGTTAAGGAAATCTGTCTGTAGTCGTGCTCCTGTGCTTTCACTGCCCCATTTTTATACACTTTCTGCAACTCTTGCGACAACGGAATTTTCAACCCCCCCCCCCGCACATTAACTGACAGTGGGCAACTCAGTTCATTGTTCCAAGCTGACACCCAGAGAAAAGCCGAGCTTAGGACTCAGCATTCCCCTTTCACTCTTTAGTTACTGGGAGTGTAAATAAGTGTTTTCGCCTCTGGAAATGAAGCAGACTTGGGAGAAATATGCTTTTTTCCCTTACAACATTACAGCAAATCATACGAGCCCAGACCTAGGGGGAAAACATCATTCTTCTTTTAGGACATCTGTGAAATTGTCATGGTTAAATTATAAAATGTACAACTGATCTTTTTTTTTTTGGATAAATAACACAAAAACTGGAATTTTGCAGAGAGCGTTAGTGCGCAGAAAGAGAATGAGTGAAATTTACATGAGACGGCTATTAGCTCTCCTAATACTGGCACTGTAACAATTTGCAATTAGTTGTGAGTCTCTCTCCTCGAGTGCTGGATCAGTGATCATTTTTCTACTTAAGATGACAAATGTCCCTCACTTGGGTGTTCTTATAATGATGATATTATTACAATAATTACAGCTTTTAATATGTATGATTAGTCACTCTGAATGTGCTATTAGCGATCACAATAATCTGTAATAGTTGGCTCCATCATTATGACATGATCTTTCCTACTGTTTGTTGACCTCTCAGTTCAAGAGGGTGGTAACATTCCCAGCCCCCAAACCTTTAAGAAGCTGAATCCATGGTTTCATTCCCAGCTGGAATGTTTAGAAACCCTCAGTGTCAAATACTTTAGTGAACTGCTTAAACACCAACAAGAGCCTTATGGGGCCTTATCGAACTTTAAACATATCTTTTTTTGTTCCCAATTTTTCATTCTGCAACTATTCTGTAGCCTAACTGTGGGCTCAAATTAAAGAGACCAGCCTTATTGAAGTGTAGTGAATTGCACTGAGCTGTGTTTTGTTTCCTTTTCTCTTAACTTCACCCCCAGCTGGGACTGGGCAGCCTTTACTTCCACTGGAGCGTGCTATCGAGCAGCCGGAAAAAAAAAGAAAGAAAAAAAGGAGTAAAGGAAAACCAAAAGGTGCAGCTTAGTTCAATAATTAGCCTTGATCCTCAAAGTCTATAATATTTTAATGCCAGATTGCTCTGCAGCAAAGTGGACTAGAAAATGGAGAGAAAGCAATTAGGTCTGTGCATTCAAGCATGGAGAGCATTTTAAAGAGAGTGGCCAGTTAGCCTATTCTTTACACTGGAGATTTAGGGTTTTTTGCTAGTAGAGGTGATGAGTTTATTGCAGTTAAAGCACACTGGGGGTTGGCCTTTAAACTATGCCATTATCTTGAGAAAATTAGGACATTTAGCAAATATATTTAGCTTTTCTTCACAGTATTTGCCTGTGTGGTATAAATCATTATAACTTGTGGTTAAAGCACTGACATTGCTGAGCTGTGAGGTCTAAAGGCTCAACTAGAGCTAATGCCTTATTTAGGAATGGTAAAGGGTAGCACAGCTTTAATTTTGGTGATTAATGATCTCATGCAATACAATTTATTAAATGAAACAAAATATAGTGTACACATCATTATGTTTGCCACATTAGAACAGTTGGGTACTGCAATAACATAGAAACATTTGTCAAATTTGAGGCCATTAGATGTTGCAGAAATTGTAGTATGAGGATTAAGGGAGTTGTAGTCTAACGTCAATTGGAGGCCCAGGCTCGAATAGCATTGAGCTAAAGCCTGTTCATCTTACATAGGTAGAATGCTGGTTCATACTCTAACTGAAAGCTGTGAAATATGTACCATCTCATACCTACTGGTCCCAAGTAAATTATTGATATATATATATATCAGCAAGAAGCAAGACGGTGGCCTCAACCTTGATTGATTCTCCTGGATACCTTTAATGCAGTATTGACAACCTGCAATGTGTTCCATTAAGCGTCAGATTGGTGGTGTACCAGTGAAGGCGAGTAACACAGGCCGAGATATGAGAGATTATTTTACAGACCCGCGTTACAGCTTTAATGGCGGCTCGGATCCGATACTCGTGGCACACATAGAGTCCTGTGGCATTGGGTGAGATATACAATATTCCCCGTTTTATATTGCCCTGACTGTGTAGTGCGAGGACTCTCGCAAATGGATCTTATATGCGGACTATGTGCACAAACGGTTAGCCGGCGAGTGGGTGCTAGTGGGCTTGATGACTCTGAACCTGTCTATACCGTCTGTAATGAAACGCCATTGGAACACTGAAGCAACTAAAAGTATGGAGACTGTGATATACTGGCTTTAAGTAACTCTAACCGCACCTCATCTACTCACTATGGAGGAAGACTTGGGAAACCTCAAGAGTGACTGGCAGTATGTGCCCTGATATGTGGGACTTTGGAACTGTGAAATACAGTCCCCCTAAATGATCGATATGGTGACTTCCCTATTATAATGAATATATTTGCTTAATATCGGACTGCGAAAGGCAGGGTACTGTGGTTTATACATCTATAGCTATAAAGAGATATAGGGGTCTGCGAGTCTTTTATTTTAGTTTAATATGGATTTCATTTATTATATTATATATCTCTGATATGTGGGTCTTTAGTTTCACTCAATATAAGTAATGTTTTTTCATTTAGGTTTTGAGTGGGATTACTCTTTCATTGATCATTACACGTTATGTTACTTCTTTTTTCTTTTTCTCTATATTTCTTTTTCTCTATATTTTGTTTTTATTTATTGTGGGAAATAAATATATATAGTCTCATGGGTGACACTCACGTGATTTTCGTTAACTACTTATTAGTGGATTATAGAAAGGTGTATTTCATGGTGCACTTATTTTATTTTATTAATTATTTTTCTTCATTTTTATTTATTTTTTGTAATGTGTATGCCTGATCTCAAGCAGCAGTACCTAGTGTAGTCTTAGGATAGCATCGAGTGAACTCTGTCAGTAAGCGGCGACGAGTAGCCATATGACAACGGGTTGCAGGTATGAAATACGTGTCAAGGAGCCTGGAGCTCCCTCCAGGGAGGTAGTCAGGATCAAGGAGGAAGCCCTCTTGAGGGTGCAAGGTCGCGGTATCCAAAGGGTTAAGCAAAATACAAGGTCAAAGTCCAGGCAAGAGTTCAATGGCAGGCAGATCAGGATCAAATAACAAGAGTCCAGGCAGGGGGTCAAAACCAAGGCAGGAGCAGGATAAAGGAATCAGGAACCCAGGTTCAGAGTAGCAAAACCTATTCTTGGGCGCCATTCTGGCGTCCTGGGGGCCTTTTTATATTCAAACTTGGCGACAAAGTGATGTCATTGACGTCCTTACGCCGGCGTGCTTGCACCGGCGTGTTTGTGCATGCGCGTTTGCGGGTGCGTCGACGTTGCGGCGCTGGCGTCCCAGCGCCCACGTGGGCCGACCAGGCGCCGCCATTTTGGATTATTCGCCGCCGAAAGCAGACGCGCTTCTTTGCACTCCCGGCAGCCTTGACAATACGCTACACATTATGTGGAAGAATAGGTATCGGGTTACAGGGGAGGCTCATTTCTTGCTTTCACTCTAGGAACTTCCTCTAACTAAAACATTTAGTAACACTTAGGGGCAAATTCACTAAGCGCCGAAGCGCCGAACGCTAGCGTTACTTCACTAGCGTTTGGCATTTTCGTTACTGTGCAAATTCACTAACGAACGCTGGCGTAGTTTCGCTAGTGTTACTTCGCACCCTTACACCTGGCGAAGTTTCGCTAACGACATAACTACGCAAATTCACTAACGCGCGCAGTGTACTGAACGCTACCTTTTACGCTAGACTTCCTTCGCCACCTCAGAGCAGGCAAATCGCAATAGAGTAGATAGGGATTGCTTCAAAAAAAGTCAAAATTTTTTCTAAGTCCCAAAAAACGCTGGCGTGTTTTCTACATGATGGGTGATAGGCTGAAAAAGATTGAATTTTTTTTTGGGGCTCCCCTCCTTCCCCCCTACATCTCCTGACTCATGGCAACTTACCTAGACAGTGGGCACATGACTAGGGCAAAATAAAATTTTTATTTGATGTTTTGAAGCTTTTCTAGCCATTTGTAGTGCTGATACGTATTCCTCCATTGAAATTTGAATTTGGCGCCGTATGCAAATTAGCCTTCGCTAGCGTAACTTCGCTTTACTTAGCGAATCAACGCTAGCGCAACTTCGCAACCTTGCGCTACCCCTGAGCGCAACTTCGGATTTTAGTGAATTTGCGAAGCGCTGGCGAAACTACGCCTGGCGAAGTGCGGCGAAGTTACGCCTGGTGCAACTACGAATCTTAGTGAATTTGCCCCTTAGAATAATATCGATTTGATGAAACAAATGTGTTACATTCTTGTTTTGTTTTTAAACTTGTTAACCTTTTCAAGATCATGATAATGATTAACCGTGAGATGTAATGTAGGGGTATAGGTAATTGTTGGTTTAATCTTTTCTGTGTGTAATATACATAGTAAACAGCTAATGTGATTTATGTTAATGATATTCACTGGGCATTGACGTGAATTATACGTCATTAAGGGTGTTGCTGTTTTTTCCCGCCACTTCATGTATTTAAAGCACGTATTTTGCCATTTTCTGTACCTTGAGAAAGGCCTTGGAGGAGGACGAAACGTTGGTCATATAATTTTAAATAAATACATTTTTGAATTTTTTATTTTTTAAGTCCTGTGAGTGCGGCTCATCTTCTGTTCTCTATGTGGATTTTTCTGATTCTGCACCCAGGCATATTTAACGCTGCTAATATACATTGAATATATATTTACCAATATACACGTTTCAGTGAATTATGTGACAGAAATTACATCAGAACTCACCGTTTATAACTGATGACATCAGAATTTACCGTTTATAAGGATATCATTTACAAGATATTCATGGCTTTTTTGTATTATATATATATCTGTATTTATACCTGTACATGTATGGAATCAATTATCCTGAAAGGTCTTAATTACGGGAAGGCCATCTAAGATATAATCATTCCTTATTGGATGCAAAACAATTGTATTTGTTTTTATTATGTTTAAATGGTTTTTAGCAGACTTAAGGTATGGAGATCCAAATTATGTAAAGACCCCTTATCTGGAAAGCCCCAGGTCCTGAGCATTCTGGATAACAGGTCTCCTACCTATGTAAAATGTGAATAAAAAATTTTTTGTACTTTTTAGTACTGCTCCAGAATCATAATGTAAGATATGAATAGAATGTGCTTTTTTGAGGCTTACAAGTGTGTGGTATGGGACCTATTATCCAGACTGCTCAGGTCCTGGGGTTTTCCGGATAATGGTTCTTTCCATATATTGGATCTTCATACCTTAACCCAATAGGCTGGTTCTGCACAAATAAGAATTAATTATATCTTGGTTTGAATCAAATACACAATACAGTTTTATTATTACAGAGAAGAAGGAAATTGTTTTTAAAAGGATTATTTGGATAAAATGGAGTCTGAGAGGTGGCCTTCCCCTAATTCAGAGCTTTCTGGAAAACAGATAACATATTCCATACTTGTATATATTAAAAAAAAAAAAAAAAATCAGACTTTTAGATGTTTTCTGATTTTTTTTGTTTACTAGTAATTGTCCAAAAAATACATTTTTAGAAGCTTTGGTCTCATCTATCGTTCAGCATTTTTCTCATTTACACTTTTAATATTCTGATTTAATATGCATTTAATATTCTTAACTTAAAAATTCCATGGCATTTGTGGTTTTAGAGAAACTGAGTTTATTTGTGGTTTCTAAAACCAATAAAACCATTAAAAGGGTATTGATGGTAGATGAGCCTCAATTATTATATTTCATAGTCACTAATAACACCAAAGTTCTTAGTGAGCTCATCTAAGAGAAACAGATCTACAATTCAAGAAACACTGTACTAAATGACACCCTTTTGTCATCTGCATGATATTTACATTGGTAATATGAATTCTACTTTTCTGTTGGACAGATGTTTAGGCAATATTTGTGTTGCTTTATTTATAAATGTATGACAGAATATAAAGCTGCTAAGAAGCCTTGGGGAATGCAGGTGTTAAACATGTTTAGGGTGAAAATTTTGCTCTTAGAGTGTAGGAACATATGTGCATTGTGTGTATCTTAAGATAAGGGGGTTATTTACTAAGCTCCAAATGCCCGAAATTCCCGAAAAATGTTGTGATTTTTTGTTATAATAGGCTTAAAAAAAATCACAAATTTTTCGGAATTTATTAAACCCCGAGGGCTAAAAAGCCTGAATATAAAAACATGGCATCTCAAACCTGTTGAGATTGCATAAAGGTCAATGGGAACAGTCCCATTGATTTTTGGTTGTGTCGGGGGTTTTCTGGCAATTTCACAATGTTTTCGGAGCTTTTTTGGAGGAATTCTGAGCTTTTCCCTCAATGGTAATTTTAGGGAAAATGTAATAATTAAGCGTGGAAAACCCGAGCAGGTTAGATCGGAGTTTGTAGCAGCCGATATTGAGATAGATTCTGACCTTGATAAATAACCCCCTAAATGTCTGAAAACAGCACAGCAGAGGAATGCATAACCTTGAATAAATATAACCTTGCATAAATACAGGTATGGAACCCGTTAACCCGGAAACCCATTATCCAGAATGATCCAAATTATGGAAAGGCCGTCTCCCATAGACTCCATTTTATCCAAATAATCCAGTTATTTCCTTACTTGATCCAAACTAATATAAAATTAATCCTTATTGGAAGCAGAACCAGCCTACTGGTTTTATTTAGGGGCCCATTTACTTAGCTCGAGTGAAGGAATAGATGAAAAGAAACTTCGAATTTCAAATTTTTTTTTAGCTACTTCGACCATCGAATTGGCTACTTCGACCTTCTACTACGACTTCGACTTTGAATCAAACTAAAAATTGTTTGACTATTCCACCATTCGATAGTCGAAGTACTGTCACTTTAAAAAAAACTTTGACCCCCTACTTCGCCACCTAAAACCTACCGAGGTGCCATGTTAGCCTATGAGGAATGTCCCCATAGGCTTTCTATCAATTTTTAGGTCGAAGAAAAATCGTTCGATCGATGGATTAAAATCCTTTGAACGGTTTGAAGGATTTAATCGCTCGATGAAAAGATTTTTCGTTCGATCAAACTATTTGCGGTAAATCCTTCGACTTCGATATTCGAAGTCGAAGGATTTACATTCGACAGTCGAATATCGAGGGTTAATTAACCCTCGATATTCGACCCTATGTAAATCTGCCCCTTAATGTTTACCTTATTTTTTAGTAGACGTAAGGTATAAAGATCCAAATTGCAGAAAGATCAATTATCCAGAAAGCCCCAGGTTCCGAGCCTTCTTGGAAAAAATTGGCGGGTCAAAAATGACGTGCGCCTAAAAATTGTCGCACTTCAAAATTATATGGACGCCTATTGACTTTAATGTATTTGCACAAAATAGACACAATTAGAATAGACAAAATTATTTTGACGCCCATTGACTTGAATGTGTTTTCAAATTTTTCACCACTGACTGCTCATCACTAGGAGAAAGCAGTACACACAGCAATACACCCATCAGCTTGCAAAAGACATAGCACTTGCGCCCCACCCTTGTGCCAGTTGAGCCTTTAATTGTGCAATTTGCTCAAGGTGCAAAGGGCAACACATGGCAGCCCTGTTCTTAACAATGGACTATTATACACGTATTATATAAATTTTATTAATTAATATACAATTGCCCCAATAAAATCTTTTTAAACATGAGGCCAAAAGTTAGAGCACCAAACAAAATTATAATAATGCATTTACATTTATGGGATCCATTCTCCGGCAATCTATTATCCAGAGAGATCACCATAGACTCAATGTTATCGAAATATTCCACATTTTTAAAAAGTTTTCTTTTCCTCTGTAATAATAAAAGAGTACCTTGTACTTGATCCAAACTAAGATATACTGTAATCAACCCTTAATTGAAGCAAAACCGGCCTTATGGGTGTATTAATGTTCATATGATTTTCTAGTAGACTTAAGGTATGAAGATTCAAATTATGGATAGATCCATTATCCGGAAAACCCCCGGTCCTGCGTATTCTGGACAACAGTTCCCGAATGTGCATTTTCATACAAAATGTATAAAAGCTTGGTTGTCCACTTATAATAAATGAGAATTATCTGTAACCTGCCTCTCCATGTATTATGCCATGATAGCATAACTTACTAATTTTATATGTATTATGTAATTCTAATTTATTAAACATTATATAATTACCCCAATAAAATCTTGTTATAAATGAGGGCAAACAGAGTTCGAATGGAGCCTTGGGGGCCCACCAGGTCTGCAAAAGAAGGGCCCTCTTGGCAGTCCCCGGGTCCCCTCCCAATCTTTACTGTATGTCAGAGATGTTTTACAATAATTTTGCTTTTGGGTGATGTCCTGTTCTACTAATCTTGCATTCCATTCAAAACATAAATGTACAACAATCTGTATATTGCTACAGTTTAATAATTTTGGTCTCCCATTTTAAAATACAAAAGAAGCAAATCGTACAGCAAGGCAAGCTGAAGTGACTTTGAAATGAGATCGCAAGTATGAGCAGCTTCTGACCTTGCAGAGATAAATCAATTTATTGGAAACCTTATTGGAATTAGGAATGTTTTGGAAATTGGAGGAATTAATTATACAATTAAATCTGTTATTGTAAAAATTGTTCTTTAAGATATATTGAGGGGCCGATTCACTAAATTCAAGTGAATTCGAGTGAAGGATTCGAATTTAAAAAACTTCGAA
This sequence comes from Xenopus petersii, assembly GCA_038501925.1. NCBI lineage: Eukaryota > Metazoa > Chordata > Amphibia > Anura > Pipidae > Xenopus > Xenopus petersii. Next base: position 171,761,186 of record CM076673.1, read on the forward strand.
TTTCGAAGTGTTTTTTGGGCTACTTCGACCTTCGACTACGACTATCGAATGATTCGAACTAAAAATCGTTCGACTATTCGACCATTCGATAGTCAAAGTACTGTCTCTTTAGAAAAAAATTCGACCCCATAGTTCGGCAGCTAAAAGCTACCGAACTCAATGTTAGCCTATGGGGAAGGTCCCCATAGGCTTGCCTAAGTTTTTTTCAGCGAAGGATATTCCTTCGATCGTTGAATTAAAATCCTTCGAATCGTTCGATACGAAGGATTTAATCGTTCGATCGAAGGAATAATCCTTCGATCGATCGATTTTCCTGCGCTAAATCCTTCGAATTCGATATTCGAATTCGAAGGATTTCAATTCCTAGTCGAATATCGAGGGTTAATTAACCCTCGATATTCGACCATTGGTGAATCGGCCCCTTAGGGTATTTTTAACATATGTTTGCAGTTATAAGTATTTTCGTTATATAATCAGCTGATGAGGCTAGAGAATATGATGATAAATGGAGACCATTGTCAAACAGTCTCAGTGCATCAAAATGTTCACATTCACCTTCAGCATCTACTTGAAAGATGATGAACACAGAAAATGTAGAGCTGCATCATGTGATATTAATACAGGTCTGTGCTGCTAATGCATTAACAGAATTAAATAATGTTGTCTTTGTTTGTGGCAATCTATTAAGAATGAATTTCTTAATATTTTTGCAAAAAACTAAAGATATTGCTACCTAAAGCCTAGAAAAATGCTCTATAAACCAATGGAAATAGTATTCACATTATTCAAAGAAGTTGTTGATCAAGTTTTTTTGTTATTTGTGATTAAATTTTTTCCCATCATGTGTTTTAAACTCAAAATTAGATTTTTTTTTTAATAAGTATGCCCCTTAATGTACAATTTTATATATTAATGGGTGGCTAATGCTTTGCAGGTTTTTACTTGACCCTGGAACTGGATCTTTTGAGCTCAGTAGGTATAAAGGCACAATGTCATGATTTTAAAATATATATATTTATAGTAATATATTGAAAATTGTATTGAAAGAAAGGGAATCGTTTCTTCTGTTTTAGGGGATCATTAAGAGATAATACACAAAATACTGTACTATTGAACAACACACTGCCTTAACTATGCCATGGGGTTAGTAGAGAAATACCCTAGAGTTAGCATGAATAAAAATATATTAAACTGCATATCGTGGACCCAAATTTGTACTCTGTTAGTGATCGAAGTATTAATGGTGATATGGGTTTTATATCCAATGTCGCCATTGTAGCATGTTTTATATAATCATATTTCAAACACATGCCTCCTGAAATTAAAACAAATAATACATTTTTTTACATCAATAGAGTAAACACTCATATATCCATGAATCCATAGTTATTGTGCAGTTAATATTTGCATAATGCTATTTGATCAAATAAACAACATTAGCTAAATTAACTTACAGAATCGACACCAATACATACAAGGGCGTGTTCTTAAAGGGACACATATTGGATGATTACAGTTTAGAATAGAGAGGATCTATTATTCTGATCTTAACTTCTACTCTATTGTGGTGTAACAATTGTGAATTGTTCTATCAAAGGTCAAGCTAACACTGCATTCAAGAACTCAGCAGGTACACGAGAAAGTTGAGGCTATAAAAACTATGAACATGAGAGGCAACTGTCATATTTACTAGGATTAAGGAGGGAGCACAAAGGTTGACAAAATAAAGTACCACAATGAAGCCTACTGTAAATTAAACAACATGTATACATTTATTGACTAATGTCAAACTGCATTCATAAAACTAAAGGGAACAAGGAAGGTAGTTATTGTATTTCCTCTTCTGCTAATTAATATATTCTATTGTTCAGCTTTAAAATGTAAATACTCTCTTTTACCAAATGGACTAAATTAAAATTTAAGGGAAAATGTTGTCTTACTTGACGTGGATAATACAGATGCCATATCTTTGCCCTCGAGTTTGAGATTTCACATCCATTCAGAAACATGTGAAATGTTGGCTAAGAACCACTTATTTTTCTTGGAAAACAAAAAGAGCTTTATTGGTTCAGGACAAAAAGATGTGTACAGATAAGAGATTTTAGTTTTATTGGGCTGTATTTGCAGGCCTTTCGTCCAATAAATGTGCAAATTATTATTGTTATCTTTTTATATGTATAGTTCTTCTGATAAGCCACTGTTGTTACTACTGCTACTAATAATTATTATAATAATTATAATAATTGTTATTATTATACTATACATATATTACACAATATCATTCACATACATTATACTTGCTTACAATTAGGTTTTTGGATTGGTTGCAAAAATGAAAGAGACAAGGTGCCCTAGAATATATTGTGAATAACTCACCAAATAGTAAATGTGGTCCGGGTGCACCAGCCCCAGACCCCCAGCTTTAGGGAGTGGCACGTCTGAAAGTTTGAAGGGGCCGTTCGGCACTCAAATGGATCCACAGGACCAGAGAAGATTAGTTTAAAAAAAAAAAAATTATTTTACGAAGTTAAAAATTATATACTTGCAACTCCATCTGCCCTATGCGTTTCGTACCCACAAGGGCACTTAATCATGGGAGGAAGGAATTCAAAACAAAACATAAGGAGACACACCAAGCACCCCTATAGTGATAAAAATTAAACCCAAGACTCATTTTGACAAAGCAACATAACTTACAGAATATATACTTTTTTTAAACTTAACAAGTTTTATTGAAGATTTTCATAAAAGCAAGAAATGCAAACCTTCGATAAGAATACAGTGTTTCAGAAGTAATTATGGTATCATTACATTTTTAAGCAGTTACAGAAAGTTCGGTGGTTTGCCAGTTCCATATTAACACATGCTTTGAACTTCAAACAAGAGCTCAGAGTAACAGAATAGAATAATAACTACTTGGAATAACAAGGCTCCCAAATCCTCCCAAAATATGGATACACATGCTCCTATTCGGAGAAAAGGCAAAATCGTGTAGAGAATGGACGAAAATCAGGACGCTACATTGAGATATGTAACAACCGAACAACAAATATTGTATAAATAGCTAAGTAGAAACCCCAGGGTAATCAGATATTTATGCCTCTCAATCTTTTTTCCATATCTAAATTGAGAGAGGCTTGAAATAGGATGTGTTCTGTGTTAGGTGGTGAACACACAATATATACTTGTGTGAGCACAATAACATGAATTGTTTATGCCCTGAACACAAATGTCTAGTGGCCACATTTATAATGACATTCTACAAAAAAGTCAACATTTTGATTAAAAAAACATGGGACCTGCCATTGTTTTTCCTCTATGGTGCTGAAACAGTGCTAGTATGAATAGTGGCAATAATAATGATGGTAAGAAATACAGAAGCATTTGGACAAATGACATGTAAAATAAGGTCTCATTGAGGATTTGCATTTTAGGCCTTTTAATGCTTGAATCCTTGACACCTATCTCCTTTGTTTTTCCATAAATTGTTCTGTTTTCTACCTTCTTCACTAATGCTATTAGGACCACTATTATTGGAACATTAAGAGGCCGATTCACTATGGGTCGAATATCGAGGGTTAATTAACCCTCGATATTCGACTGTGAACTAAAATCGTTCGACTTCGAATATCGAAGTCGAACGATTTTGCGCAAATCCTGCGATCGATCGAACGATTTTTCGTTCGATCGAACGATTAAATCCTTCGAATCGAACTATTCGAAGGATTTTAATCCAGCGATCGAAGGAAAATCCTTCGATCAAAAAATCCCAGGCAAGCCTATGGGGACCTTCCCCATAGGCTAACATTGACTTCGGTAGCTTTTAGCTGCCGAAGTAGGGGGTCGAAGTTTTTCTTAAAGGGACAGTACTATCGAATGGTCGAATAGTCGAACGATTTGTAGTTCGAATCGTTCGATTCGAAGTCAAAGGTCGAAGTAGCCCATTCGATGGTCGAAGTAGCCCAAAAAAACTTCGAAATTCGAAGTTTTTTTTATTCTAACCCTTCACCCGAATTTAGTGAATCGGCCCCTTGGCTCATTTTTTTCTGATATTCTTTACTTAAAGTACAGACACTTCAAAAATCAATAAGTTAAAAATAAGGACATATAAAAATAAATAGAATCAATGACAGTGTGTATATTTATAGTTGCCAGTAGGGATGAGCAAACTTTTTTTTGCCTAATACAGAATTGTGGTAAAATTTGTTTTTTTTTTTTTGCAAATGTGTTCTATTACTGCTGGGAATAAAAATATATATTTTTTTTGAGTGGGAAAAAATGCAACAAAAACGCCTATTCACTTGCATTGCTGATTCTAAACTTGTATTGTTCTGCATGGAAGTGTCTTTTTCATAGACTTCATGCCTTTGATTTAAAACCAGTCAATGAAATGGGAATCAATCACATAGAACATTCTCCTATAAACAATGATGTATTGTATCTTTAGAGAAGGAAGAGTTTGTTTATAGTTATAGGATGAAGACATGTGCTAGGTGTGGGTGTATACAATATCTGCTTGATATACAAGATGATAATAACATGATGTAAAAGATTACTATTACACAAGTAATTCTGTGTGAATTATGAAGCAGAACCATTATAATTCACCTCATTGATGTCACTATCAAAAGTGTTTCTGGACTCAATACAATCTATTTTTTTATTTCAACTGTCAAGAGCATTGTACAGTCAAAATGTCACTCTCGTAGTTTATAACGTCAGAGTTCCTACTGTAGAATTATTCTCTGGTATTTTACAGCAATTCATCTAGTATTCCATACATTTATCATGAGAGTATAAAGCCTTCAGAGAAAATACATTTTTCAACAGTTTAATTTAGCTATACAATGCCAATCGTGTGGCAGACTTCATGGATCACTGTCAAGAGGATGATCCTGTTAAAAAATATGGCTCAGGCAATCCCATTGTATTCTTTATTAAACAGAGGATATAGTCTCAAAGTGCTTGATTGTTTAAATATCATATTTTGACATTTATATATTGATACATTGACATATACTTTAGCATGTGCTATCTAATTCTCATAAAAAGTGCTACAGTAGAACTGTTATATGGCTGGGTAAAATGCCCACTGAACATAGGATTTACTGGATTATAACTACATTATGACAAACGCAGATTTTTTTTTGTTAAAAAAAGTCTTTATTTTTTTTTCTATAATAAATTATTGCGTCTACCATATAACAAAAACAATAACAATTGCACTGTGTTAGTAAATGCATTGCATGTCTTTTTAGGGCCAGATTTATCAAGGGTCAAATTTTGAATAAAAAAAAAAAACTTTGAAATTTTAATAAAAAAAGACTAACCAAAATTTATTTAAAAAAAAAGATCATTTTCATTTGAATTAGAATCGTATGAATTGAAGTAACAGTGTATTTATCTAATTCTAGTTCATAGGAGGTCCCCCATAGGCTAAAACAGCAATTCGGCAGGTTTTAGATGGTGAATGGTCGAAGTCGAATTTTTAAAGAGACAGTACATGATAAATTACGATATTAGAATTGTCAAATTTTTTTCAAATTCAAATGAAATTTGGACTATTCCCTAGTCGAAATACATTGCTCTAAATTCAAATTTTTTAATTCTGCCCCTTAAATTCAAAATTAGAGTTCAAACTCTTGCATATTTATCAAGGCTTAAATTTCGGGTTTATGGGAGTTTATAAAAACTCCCATAAACTCGAAATTAGAAAAAAAACTAACATTTATTAAAAAATTTGATTTTTTTTTAAATTCGGGTGAATAGGATTGATCTGCAAACTCAAATCAAACTTGAATTGCATTTAATTTGAGTTTTTTCACCAAAAAATTAAAAATGTTTTTTTTTTTTAAAAAAAGTCCACCAAATGACTCCAAATTGATTGTAGGAGATCCCCCATAAAATAAAAAAAAAATCAATTCGGCAGGTTTTAGATGGCAAATAGTCTAATTCGAATTTAAAATTTTTTATCTACAGTATAGTAACACCATTAACTGTCTATATAGTATTCATACTTTCAAACTTGCAACTTAATTTTTTTCCCCTATATTGTTATATAATATATTACTATTATAGTCCTATAGTCAACTTTATGGTCACTGCCAATATCTTCTTCCTCAATTCATGTGCAGTTGAGCTCCTGAAAGAAGTGTCAGAACACTCTTCTCCAAAAGCAATTCACCAGGACCTGGGTGCATATTGCTGTATCAGTAGCAGTGTAAAACAAAAAATAGAATATTTGAGTAGATTTTTATCATTCTAGAAAGGCACAGCCATTATATCTGAAATGTTTTATTGTAATGCAGTGCAACAGAGGCAATGGCAGGGACACCTAAAGTTTTTTCTCAGTGTTCTATATTTTAATGATGTTCTATAGGGATGTAGCGAACCGCCGACAATGTGTTCGCGAACGCCGTTCGCGAACACCGGCAAAAAATGCAAACAGTTCGCGAACAGTTCGCGAACTTCGAACATCCGAAAATCGTTCGAATCGAACGATCGAAGCCATTGGATCGAATGATTTCATTCAATCCAATGGCTTCGATCGTTCGATTCGAACGAAAATCGTTCGATTTTTGCGATCGAATGGTCGAATGGTCGAACGATTTTGACGCGAACGCCTATTGGCGAACGTCGCGCGACGTTCGCGAACTTGCGGCGGACGCGAACAGTCGAAGTTCGCCGCCGAACAGTTCGCTACATCCCTAATGTTCTAACTATCATTAGAGAAACTGTGTAAATGAAAATGTGGCAGTATGTTTCATTGTGGTTGCAATGTATGAAAATTAAATATATTTGCATCTTTATGTAGTGCTACAATGCTAAACATGCTACAGATATTTTTACAAGTGACTGAGAAATAAAAGTGAAACCACAAGAGGGATAATTTATGTAAACATTTTCATTGAGGGAATGGGCTGAATAGCATGGGATTTCAGCCTTCACTCACCTAGAAGAAAGCCATAGGGAGATTTATAGGTTAGGATTTTTAATAAAGCCCAGAGCATATTGTGACCTATTTTGTTATATTTATAGTTATTTTACATAACTTAATTTTTGCACTTAAGGCATATAATTTGCAATTTTAACAGTGGTTGCATTCATTTTTGGTGTTTTCTTGCACTGTAAAATACATTATTTGAAACATAAATAAATGTCTTCAAGTGAAAATTATATCATTGCAAAAGGAGTTAGGACATAAATAGTCTACAGATTTTCATACTCATCAGATTTTCAACCATGAAAGCCTTTAATGCCAAACTTCGTCAATAAAAAGTTGTTGGGGTGCTATAGAAGTCAATGGGAGCTACGCTGTTCCTATTCGACCATTTTTAAACCAATTGGAAATTTAGAGGTTTTTGGATTTTATATTGCTAAGAACTGTCTGAAAAACTAAGGTTTTCGAAGGTATTTGGATTTTTTTGGATCATTCAGCATTTTTTTTCTTTTGTACTTTTTATAATCAGAACTTTTAATAAATTCAATGACAATTGTGGTTAGATTTTGTGAGTTTAGTCATGGTTTCAAAAACCTCTAAAATGGCTACAATCCGACCTTAAATAAATAAGCCTCCAAATAACCAAAAACTTTACCATACTAACTTTCCCTTTTATATTAGTTTTCATTTCAAAGTAAAAGATAAGTTGAAGCAACTTTAGTATATGACATTCTACAGTATTTACACCAGAAGGGTAAGATAATGGATGGTGGCAATGACACAGGGCACAAATAGCCAATGAAAAATAGCCTCCCTAGAATAGAGAACTCTTGTATCAACTAAAATGATTAAATGCATTCAAACCATACATCACCACCAGTACAGCCTGGTAAGACAAAAACAAAAGTAATACAATGTAAATTAATGACTATACAGTAAATAAAAAGAAAAAGCAAAGCAAAAGAAAACTACACGTAGAGCATCTTGTACATTATTTTAGTCAGCTACAAAGTTACTAAACTATGAGGAATAAAGGCAAGAAAACAGTATATGTCCCCAAAGATAAAAAGTGAAGGAGGCCTACAGGGACTTTTGTTGGTGGGAATCCCACAATATGACATATGAAGCTCACTTTTTTGGTTTGCAAGGCCTTAAGAAATGGTCTACTATTGTTGAGCAAAATAGTCCCCCAAGATCAGAATGCTTTCGGTATATCCAAATTCAACATTTTCTTAATATAGTGATTAAAGAGTGTACTAATATTACTTCGGCTGTATAACTGTGACAAATGATGGAAACAAAAGTTTTTGCTTTCTTCACCCTCATGGTATTTGAATCTGATGGCAATGTCCTCCTCTGCGTAGGAGAGTATCCATTATCTGAAAGTAAATATGTACAGAAATCAGCTATGACGAAAGTGAATGCTGTAATGTTATCAAATAAAAACGTTTTAAAAGAAAAAGTGAAGGAGGCCTGAGCAGTTCATTATTTATATGATTGAACAGAGCCTTACTTATTGGCACAAACCTGTGTCTTTGTCAAGTGTAAAATTATCTACAAAAATGTGAACTTAGTTTGGAGAAAAGGATGTGAATTAGACTACAAAGCAAAGGTGATGGCATAATAGCAGAACATAAAAACTTACCATTAAACCAAACAGTGGCATAGTAATAAGCCAAAAATAGCAAGAATCACAAAACAAGAGAAAAACAAACAAACAATACCCAGAATATGCTGGGAAAGCAAATTAAAACAAACAGAATTATGCTGTGCCGAGAAAAACCAATGTCAGCAATTCATTAGTTACAATAAATACAAAACAAATAAGCAACATAATAAATTAGAAACTCCTTTGGAGTGAATACTTATTTTCGGTCTTGGATTCTCTTGAAATTATGTCTGAATGTCTGATACAGTAATAATACAACTATGCTATATCACAAAATATTGGACCGTGATCCTTAAACTGAAAAAAACATTACTTTGCAGTAAAATAATAAAAAAAAAACCCCTAAAGGATGATCAATGCTTCACCACTTTATTGTTAAGCCTAGCATAACTTTAGGACAAATTTAGCAAAAAAAAGCTATTGAGGTGTGAGGAAAATCACCCATTGTTAGAATTTATTCAATTGAACCAGAATCATTCTCTCATCTCACCTTTTCTTACATCGACATGCCTGAACTGGGACTATGACTAATAAAGAGTCTGCATTGTATTTTCATTAAGTCAGTATAAAACCCAGTAGTGGTGTGTGGTATTTTATATTGTTAGTGATATTGTGAGCAGACAAAATTACAGTATAGGTGAGAAGAAATCATGGATTTAAATCATATTTACATTTATTAAATCCAAAAATTGAAAAACATGTATGTTGTTTAATTAGGGATAGGCAAATTTAAATGTGACGTAAGATGTTAAAAATGATAACATTTGTTTTCCTGACTTGCGGTTTATATGTTTTTGCACATGTGGTAGGGGAAAAGATAGTCAAGGCAATCCTGCAGTTTTGTGTTTTCCCCCTAAAAAGTATTGCAGACCTACAGGACAAAAGTTTTCTGCCATTTGAAAGTGTGAGAAGAAAGTAAATAATTACAAAACTATAAAAAACCAAATATCAGAAACAAATTAAAAGGAGAAGGAAAGGTATAATAACTGGCAGTATTATAATAGAAAGCAGGACAAATCCAAGGCAGTAGCTATGACTGCAAAGTGCTTTTATTGTGGATAAATGCTCCACAACATGTTTCGGGCATTGGCCCTTTATCAAGTGTCACACTTTGCAGTCATAGCTACTGCCTTGGATTTGTCCTTCTTTCTATTATAATACTGACTGTATCAATTTGGGTGTGGACACAGGACACCTTGCAGGAGAATCCACCTACATACTGTTTACTAAAGATGAGCTACAGCCTATTTATAATTGATTTACCGGATTTGCGGTATAATGACTGGGGGTAGAAGTAATATTTTTATTATTATTATTTTTTATTTTATTCTACAGTAAAGTGAAAAGCCAGCTTTTTGCTTCTAAGTTTGGTATTTCACTCTACTGCACAGGTGCACCTAGACTGAAACTTACGAGCATCCTAGCAGAAGAAAAATATGGCGATATGGTGCTTTTAGCCTGTTAATCTGAGTCTGTGCAGTTTTCAGAGAACAAAAACACCAGCCCAAGGTCTTAGGTATGCTGTTATAATCACGTGGGAGTGCCTAATGTTATGCTAAAAATAGGCCATTCTATAAAATTGGCTCTTTGGTCCTTTTGGTAAAGTTCACCATTATACATATGCCTCTAAAAATCCCATAGAAATTAATAGAAAGTGAGAGAATTGTACTTTAGTGAGCTCAAATGTCACACTTTGATAAATCAGCCCTTTAATCTCAAGGCCAATAGAGGGAGTAGCCCCAGCAGGCCATTGCTCTCAAATGCCAGCCTTACTGTAGGCAAGAGCATAGGCTAAACACTTCATTATTATCATTATCAATCATCACCGTCATTTACAGTATTTATGTAGCCCAGAAAGTTACATATTCATTGATTTTTGTGTTCACTGTTTAGCCTTGTGATACTAAGGCTCCAGAAACAGGTGGCACATTAACAGCAAATTGGAGCCAAAGTCGCTGAATGGGAGTCGAAGTCAAAGCCAACAAGTGCGACCCGAAGCCAAAGCTTTCGATTGGGAGGCCACAAAAAATGATTAAGAGGAAACCTTATAGGAGAACGAAAAAGCCAACGAGGAAGAAGACCACCTGCCAAATATTTTTAAGTTTTGAATGGCCACCAATGTTCTTGTTTACTTTTATGGAGGGAGGACCCTGGCCACCAATGATTTTTTTACTTTGTAAATTGAAGAGCGAGGTATCACTCAGAATTGATCAGAAAATTAATCCTAGCAATAGTGAGCTGTATAAATGGACCTCACTGAATGTGTTTGAGAAAATTAAATTGATTTTCCATGTTTTTCCATGTCTGTGTATTAATAACATTCTGTCATGATTATATTAATGTTATTGGCAATTTGATTTATGCACTGAAATAATGAATTTTGCTGTCTTAATTTTTTACTTTATATTGGATGATGGTTCTTAGTTTTCATCAGTGATGACAACAGATCACATTGTTGCTTATTATAAATAAAGAATGTGAACAGGTGTTGAAAAGCTGTTATTTCCTGTAGCTATAACATTGACATTCCATTGGGAATTCAATAATGCCACCATTCTAGCAATTAAGCGCAGAAATAAAATCATATTAGGCACCATTATGTTTAAATATAGTACTACTATATAAATATAGTAAAAGGGTTAAGATATTATTCTTATTAGGTATATTTCCTATACTATGCAGTGGCCTTGCTTTGGAGACTTCAGCAACAAAGCTCTTTATTATTGTTATATTCTCTGCACTGACTTGTATCCCTGATCTGGATTAGATTTCTAGAGTTTGGGTTACATGAACTTTTGGACAGTTTGGTATGATTAATATTTTTTGTTATTATCATTGATATATTGGCAGCGTATTTCTGAAAAACATATTTTAATATTTAAGAGAGATATGATATTTAATAGGGTGTATGAACTGAAGGTACAAGTGGGACCATATTTATGTTCCCTTGAGGATCATGGTTGGGCAAAAGGGATTTACCGAGAACCACCTCTAAAGAGGAAGAGCGCCTTCCCCTTATTTAATCAGGGGACAGGAGCAACTCACTCATTGGCCTATGGGAACACATCCCTCACCCAGGGCATAGGTTACAGCTACGAGGACTTCCTGTATTTGTAAGGGAATTAACCCCTTGGTACCCCTATATGTTTATTACCATTTGTTGCCCCCTTGAAATCATACTTTTTAATTAAGGGGTGGTCCTGTTTATACTTATTTTTAGTATGGTATAGATGGACCTGTTCATAGAAACTGTTCAAATGGTCTTCATAATTTATTTGGTATGTTTTTTTTAATTATGAGTTTTCCTATTTTGACTATTTCCCCGCTGCTACAAAAAATGATGAATTTGTGAAAAGGTAACTAAAAACAGGTTTTATTTGTTAATTATTTTTTATCTTTAATTGATTGTTTCTTTTTTCCTCTATTATTGATTTCAAATAGCAGTTCAAATTCCAATCTGAGAATTGCAGAACAAAACATGCAAATATTTCAAAACCAACAAAAACTGAATGACTAATGGCTTTAGAAAACATTGTATTATCAAAGGAAGACTTAAATTTAAGGTAGCCCAACATTTCAATTTTTTACTTTTTATATTGTATTATTTTTCTAGGACTTTTACAAACTGCTTTTGAAGGAAATATGTAATCATATCGTGTCCAAATGCTACTTCATTAAACCTCTTTAACCTAACTATTTTGTATCTGGATAACAAAACCAATAGACCATCATTTTAGTTAGCTCCTGTATCAGTTGAGACAAATAGCTGTCTTTTAACACACCCACAAATCTGCTTCATTTGGCTATTGTGCTATTTATACTGTCCAGCTTAATATACCATTTTGCTAGATAAAATATCCCACAATTACATAGGTGTACAGAATTATCCATGTGCAATAAGACTCATTTATATCTGGTTATTTATACTTTGTGGGCGTGAAACACTTGCTCTTTACATTAACACAAATCCAAAATTAACCAACTTAATATTTTTGTGTTCAAAAATGAAATGCTTTCGAATAAATAATGATACCAACTTATCCTTGACAAAAATGCAGCTTCCATGGCCAGGCATGATAAAGGAAAAGTAAACTTAAAACACATGTAACAGTACAAAAACTGACTTGAATATTTGTAAGGGTTTCCTATGGTTTATATTTAGAATACTCTTTTAAATGGATCACTATAAGCCCACTAAAGAAAATTTAAATGTTAAATAAACCCAGTAGGATTGTTTTGCTGCTAATATCGATTTATGCAGTTTAGTAAGAATCAAGTACAAGATACAGTTTTATTATAACAGAAAAAAATTCAATCATTAAAAAGAAAGTAAATTATTTGCTTGAAATGGACCTTATGGGAGATGGCCTTCTCATAATTTAGAGCTTTCAAAACAAGGAATCCCATACCTGTGGTTTTGTAGCACTAGATATTTCCTTTCTAACATACACATAGGGTGACAGAAAACAGAAATGATGCTTGATTTGTTATCAATTTAAAGTTATTCAGGCTATTTATGTCCTTCATTTGAATAAGATAGGTGAGGTGACTTGTTGTTGCAGAATCATCTAAGATTACTTGTGGCAAGTATTACACAGAAATAGAGAATTTTACTTACCTACTTGACGTAAATTCCTTTTCTTCTAGTCCCGACATGTCAGTACACATGGGGCATTGCCCCTCCCAGACCTGGAGGTAGGACCTATAACATAGCCAATCAAAATGAATCATGACCTATAAGACCACATGACTTCCTCCTCACCACAGTTATACTTTTGCCATAGCAGTACAGTAACCAAAGTAAATAATTGGGATGGGAAACCCTGTACTGACATGTCGGGACTAGAAGAAAAGGAATTTACGTCAAGTAGGTAAGTAAAATTCTCTATTTCTTCTACGTCCCTCCATGTCAGTACACATGGGATCTACCAAGCCATGCACCGAAAACAAGGGGTGGGAATAACCAACATAATGCAAAAACCAAACTGATGCTAAGGAGGCCCTGAGAAAAGGCCAGCATCACATCCATCCAACAGGGGAGCTGATAAAATGTATATCTCCTGAAAAGGGTTGATAAAAGGCACAAGAACAACATGTCCTAGGACATGGTAAACGATTAACAAGAACTACAAAATCAACCACAAAATTACAGAGACCGGTACTTGAGGATCAAGCATTGCAGATTAAGAATAAACATATTCTGCTTAAAAAGGTTCCCTCAGTGACTAGAGGGATACCTGCAATATGGTTATCTGACAAAACCCCACCTGGGGAAGAACAAAAATCCTGCAACTGTTAAAACAAAAAAGGTGCCTTAGGACAAAACCAGAATGATGGAAATAGCCATCTCAGAACTAAAACACCCTAGAAACCACCAGGAAATCAATCAGATCAGAAACTAAACACAACTTGAATGCATCTATCACCAGTGCTGGAGAAATACACGATACTCAGCAATAGCAAGTGGCCCTAAAAAGACTTGGCCCACATTAGCCTGGTCCTGCATCTTAATGGAAACAGCTCAAACCAGTGCTGACTGGAGTCACCTCTACACCAGAGATCAGTCCAAGATCCACTAACTCCATGCTAATAATACCTAATGAAGACTTAACTAAATGAACACCAACTCTGGGTTATCATAAATCAGCATATCATTGTAACCATTGTAGAGCCATGCTGGTACAGCCCAGTAGCTCCACCAACCACCAAATATAAACTGGGTATACAACAGCACAAGGATAAGCTGCTGAACCAACCAATGTGACTTAAAGCCATCTACCAGTAAGCTATGCTGTTGCCCCCGCCAACTGCTACACAAGCAACCAATGGGACCCAAGCCAATTACAGTTCTAGAAAACACCCACAAAAGCCGAGGCCACTACAGCTCAAGCTGCACAATGCTACAGTTTATGCAAAAACTGAACCAAACCTGTGACCATACATAGAAGCTACTGAACCAGCCAACAGCTGGGATCACAATCCAAAATCAGGCATGCCAGAAGCTTATAGCCTACAAAAACTGGTACCAACCAGCAATGATGCACAATCCACTGGCAGAGAGCCAGCCACCATACATGCAACCAGTGGTGGACCAGCCAGCTATTATGTATTCCAACATAGATGTGCAAGGCCATTGTCACACTAGCAGGCCAAGATGCCCGTCAGCTGAAGTGTTTGCAAAAAACCAGAGTGGAATTTGAATACACAAGCAATAGTAAATAAGCCAGCTATTGTGAATGCCACCCTTAGGGTCAAGGTAACCAACTGCACTGGCACAAAAGTCAATTTCCATACATGCAACAACAGAGCACGTCAGTTGTTGAACTTGCAAAACCCTGGTCCACAAGCCAGCCTTATTGATAATAAGCAGTGGCATACAAGACCAAAAACAATGCATGTAAGGCAGAAGCAAAGGTTAGCTGTAAGCCGACAACATATGACCAACATCAGCTGCTGAATACCAATCAGCAACAAAATTAGCTATGGGCTGTGAAACTCAGAGCAAACACCAGCTGATGGTACAACCCATGCTAGATCCAACCAAATAGTCAATCATGCCTACTGCTGGTGTAACCAGAACCATACCTGCAAGGATTGCAGACAAGACAAAACCAATGGCTGTTGTCCTGCCAAGGATTGCCGCAAGGCAAACAGACATGCCCACCAAGGGCCACAGCAAGAATAGTAACCATGCCTATCAGCCGCCACAGCCTGGCTGGTGACCTATGCACCATAGGTCACAGCCAAGACTGGCAGCCACAAGCCCACAAGGACTATAATAAAACTAGCGGCCACCTTAGCCAGGGGCCACAGAAAAGGCCAACAGCCCAAGAACCCTGGTAAAAGGCAAGCAAGCACCTAAGTTAAGGGCCATGAAAACAGGCCCGCAGCCATAATAACCCAGGTAAAAGGACAACCAAACAAATGTGCCAAGGGTAAAAGACCATATGAGCCAAAGGCTCATGCAACAGGCCAGCAGAACAAGGGCCCTTGTAAAAGGCCAGCAGACCCAGGAGTCGAGGACCATGGTAAAAAGCTATGGACCAAAACAAGGGCTCTAACCCAAGCCAAGGGCCATAATGAAAGCCAGAGGCCACACAAACCCAGCTCCCTGGTGAGATGCCCGAGGCCACACAAAGGGCCATAGACTACAAGCTGGCTTCAAGCATGTTAAGGTGCCAATAGACATAACAGTAAGTGCCCTTTAATCTACCAACAATTAAAGAAGGGAAACCTACAGTCACAAAAACTCAGTAGATGTAGTATAACTACAACTGAGCTCCCAACAAAAGCCACCAGATGGGAATAGAATATCTAAGAGAAGGGAATAGAATATCTAAGAGAAGGCCTACATCACACAAAAAGACACCATATAACTCGGAACACTGCCTGTTAAGTGTGGAAACATCATAGGAAAAAATGGGGCACAATGCTGCTACAGCAGAACAAACCCCTAGCCGGTCCTGGAAATACCAGGTGTAATAAGAGCACACTTACCTACTGTGTCTGCACAGAGAACTCAGCTCACAACCCTAAGACCTCAGATGACAACTATACAAGAAGTCAGAGGAACACAGGCACCTAACCAGATAATATGCGCTAGACAGTAGGAATAATCCAGACAGATCCTTGGTGGCAGACTGCTTCTAAGGAGCAGACTCAGGGGCGTAACTAAAGAGGAAGCAGACCCTGCGGCTGCAGGTGGGCCCAAAAGGTATAGGGACCCATGAGGCCCAAATAAAGAGCAATTTCAATACGTATTGGTAAAAAAGCACAACCTCTGGATATGTTAGGGGCCCTAAAATGAATTTGCTGTGGGGCCCAATGACTCAGGTTACAGCACTGAGCAGACTCAATGTAAGGAAGGAAGGGGCTACCATACTGCTTCAGCAGTGCAAGCCTCTAGCCAACCCTGCAAGCACCCAGTGTAATAAAAGGCAAATATAACCTCTGTGTCTGCACAGAGGACAATAGAAACAACAGTAGCCAACTGAGGAGTATCTGCACCTTACCTGATAGCAATGAAAAGTCCGCAGGTTGGAAACTTCAGCTAGAACTCGGAAAGGTTTCAGCGGAGGGACATAATTAGCTTATTAACATGCAGACTTAGTACCTTGTGTAACTGCATTTTGCACAGAGGACTCCAGCTCACAACATACGACTTCATATAATATAAGAAGGAACACAGGCAGCTTACCAGATAGCTCAGACTTGTCAGCAGGAATATCCAGTCCAGTGGAACACTGCTTGTTAAGAGCAGACTCATAAGAAAGGAAGGAGTTGCCATACTGCTTGAGCACATGAGCCAATATAACCACTGTGTCAGCCAAGAGGATGCAGGTTCACCCATACAAAACTTATATTAAACAGCAATAGCAAAGGGGCCAAAGGAATACCTGCATCTTACCAGATAGTGACTAGTTAGCTTGATGGAAACTCCAGCCAAAGCCCTGATAGCTTTCAGCTGAGGGACATATTAAGCATATTAACATGCAGACTTCCCAGTGAAATTAATGTTTCAAATACACAATGGATACTGAGAAATCAAAATCTCTTGATTCAAGTACCACACTGCTTAGGCAGAGGGATTCACCAGCCAGTACTTAAAGTGTAACAAGAGCCAATACTGTATTTTGCACAGAGGACGCCAGCTCACAACATAAGACTTCAGATAATACAAGAAGTCAGGGGAACACAGGCACCTTACCAGATAGCTCAGGCTTGTTAGCAGGAATATCCAGGTGGAACACTGCTTGTTAAGAGCAGACTAATAAGAAGGAAGGAGGTGCCATATTGCTTGATCAGTGCAACCTCTAGCCCTTCCTGGAGGTGCCTTAGTAACATGAGCCAATATAACTTCTGTGTCTGCACAGAGGATGCAGGTTCACCCATACAAGGCTTAAAATATTAAACAGCAATAGCAACGGGGCGAAGGCACACCTGCAATCAGATAGCGACTAATTAGCTGGATGGAAACTCCAGCCAAAGCCCCAATAGCTCTCAGCTGAGGGACATAATTAGCTAATTAGCATGCAGACTTCCCAGTGTACTACACACAGTAGATAATGAAGAATCATACTCACCAGCTTCAGGCAGTTATAACTAGCCCATATGCATACCCATGGCCCTTTTGCAGAAGTTCTGTAGAGTTCTGTAAAGTCTCACATAACTCAAAAGAAAAGGGGAGTCCAAAAAGCTCACAGGTAACAATGTGGGAAGCCCACACCTGTGTCTGTTCCCAAAAAAAGCACTAGATTGAATCTTGTGCCTCGCTGGGCATATAGCAGGGGGGCTATTTTAGCACAGGGCTAGGACTATGGATATGCCCACACCTGCATTTCTTCCCAATAAGCGATAATTTACAGATTATGCGTCTTGAGGCATCAGGTAAATTCTTCTCCATTACCTGGGAATCATCCCTCTGTGTCTACACAGAGGTAAAAAATAAATAAATAAATAAACAAAAAGAAAATACAAAAGAAAAACAAAAACTGTGTTTGATTTCTCTCAAAACGCAACAAAAAATAAAAAGTGAGAAGGGAGATCCTACCTCCCTGTCCAGTAGGACAAAAATAACTGTGGTGAGGAGGAAGTCATGTGGTCTTATAGGTCATGATTCATTTTGATTGGCTATGTTATAGGTCCTACCTCCAGGTCTGGGAGGGGCAATGCCCCATGTGTACTGACATGGAGGGACGTAGAAGAAATAAAGAATACAGAGAAGAAGCAAGTAACACTTACTATTAGCAGCAAGAGCCTGGCAGTTATTATGCTATATTAAATAGAGAATAGATTAACGGAAGGGAAGGGTAACAATTCCCCTCAAAGGACTGGTATGGTGCCTTCTAGATTATGCAATGCAGTTATCAAAGGTACCTAACCAATCTAAACTACTTGATGGTGGGCTAGGGATGGGATATTATAAACTGGGAAAGAGGCTCATAAAAGTGAATATATTCCCATGCATAAATACAGTATGTAAGTAGACTTCAGAGTAAATGTGAGGCCTCATCTGGAGTATGCAGTGCAGTGCAGTTTTGGACTCCAGTCCTTAAGAGGGATATACATGAGCTGGAGAGAGTGCAGAGACATGCAACTAAATTGGTTAGAGGGATGGAAGACTTAAATTATGAGTGTAGTCTGTCAAGGTTGGGGTTGTTTTCTCTGGAAAAAAGGCGATTGCGAGGGGACATGGTTACATGTTACAAGTAAATTAGAGGAAATTATAGTTAAATAGCAGGGGACCTTTTTACCCATAAAGAGAATCACCGTACCATAGGCCACCCATTTAGACTAGAAGAAAAGAACATTCATTTGAAGCAACGTAGGGGGTTCTTCACAGTCAGGACAGTGAGGTTGTGGAATGCACTGCCGGGTGATGTTGTGATGGCTGATTCAGTTAATGCCTTTAAAAATGGCTTGGATGATTTCTTGGATAGGGATGTAGCGAACCGCCGACAATGTGTTCGCGAACGCCGTTCGCGAACACCGGCAAAAAATGCGAACAGTTCGCGAACAGTTAGCGAACTTCGAACATCCGAAAATCGTTCGATTCGAACGATCGAAGGATTTTAATCGTTCGATCGAACGATTTCCGTTCGAATCGAACGATCGAAGCCATTGGATCGAATGATTTCATTCAATCCAATGGCTTCGATCGTTCGATTCGAACGAAAATCGTTTGACTTTAGCGATCGAATGGTCGAATGGTCGAACGATTTTGACGTGAACGCCTATTGGCGAATGTCGCGCAACGTTCGCGAACTTGCGGCGGACGCAAACAGTCGAAGTTCGCGCGAACTAGTTCGCCGGCGAACAGTTCGCTACATCCCTATTCTTGGACAGACATAATATCAAAGGCTATTGTAATTCAAAGCTCTATAGTTAGTATAGGTATGGGTATATAGAATTTATGTAAAAGCAGGGAGGGGTGTGTGTATGGATGCTGGGTTTTCATTTGGAGGGGTTGAACTTGATGGACTTTGTCTTTTTTCAACCCAATTTAACTATGTAACTATGTAATTATGTAAAGGAGGTTTGATTTAATGGATGGAAATATGTTTTATATAGTTAGATTTGTTAAGTTGAATTCTGTCATGAGGAATTCTGCCCTGGCAGATACTTTAGATAGCATCAAGCCTTATTCAAGCCTTGACTTCCCAGGAACTGTTCCAGCGCTTGGTTTACTCTTCCGACATCAGGCGCAGCTTTCTCAGTGTGGTCCTGGCCCGATGATTCTATCAGGGGCCTATCGACTCCTAGCAGAGAAGTCCGGACAAAGTAGGAGGCTTAGGGGTTAAAGACAAAGTTCACGGCATCCAAAGGTGTCAAGGCATAAGTGTAGTCAAGTTCAGGCAAAAGATCAATAGGCAGGTAGATGAGTAGCAATTTCAATGTTCAGACAGGGTCAAAAGGTTCAGGAATCAGTCAGCAGCAAAATTAGAAGCACCCAGAAAACACAAAAGAAAATCGTATCATAGGGCGTCGAACCCGTGACCTGGAAGGGCTTTTATTTTCAAATTTTGCTGCATTCCTCATCGCGCCGAAGTCACGCGCCCAGTGCGGCGTGATGACATCAGTGTGTGGAGCTGGGCGCCACCATCTTGGACGGAGCGCTCCCAGCACTCCTGACATTAGGCAAGTCTGAATATCAAGTTTGCTAAAATTAACTCCTGATGAACTCTTGGGGAAATCTTTAGTTGTGGCTTTTCTCTTTCCTATTGAACCTAAAGGAGATTACAGTATTTTGTGCTTAAAGCAATATGCATAAAGTAATGCATTTACATGGACATTTACATGTCTTTTGTCAACCTTACCTGCTATGTAACCATGTGGCACATTGGGGTGGGGGGTAAAAGAGAGAAGAATTTAGAATGTTTGTGGGACTTACAAATTCTGACTTTATGAGTGCATGTGTGTGTGTATAAGAGAATTAATATGTTTATAATTCTAAAGGAAATTGTCTCCAAACAACTCAATAAACATGTGAATCTCTTTCAAATATAGACAGAAGGGCTGTTAGTGTATGAGATCAACACTGTATGTAAATTCTACAGAAAGAGTGTTCCTTTCTCTAAAATGTATTTAGCACCTTTAGAGGGTTATTTACTAATCTCAGGTTGGGCTTTTTAGTGTAAAACTCGAATTTTACATATTTTTTTGAAACTCGAATTTTTCTGGATTTTTTAAAGTCAGATGCTGCAAAAAATCCAAAAATCCTTCATCTCAGACCTGCAGAGGTTGTATATAAGTCATTGGGAGAGGTCTCTATCCTATTTGGAAGTTTCTGTGGTTTGCACTGGAATTAGCTAGAAAATCCAACTATTTCAGGCTTTTCGGGCAAAAATCAGAAAATTAGCCTTTTTGGGAAAAAGCCCAGAAAAATCTTACGATTCGGATTTTCAATTGATATCGACTTTCCCCCTTATCCGATTCATTTGTGCTTTTTAAATAATAAATAAGGTCCAAATGTGGATTCTAGTTGGGTCTGACATTTTTTATTTAAATAATCAGAAAAATTAAGATTTTAGCAAATAACCCTCTTAAAGTGGGAAAAAGCCCAGAAAAAACGTACGATTCGGGTTTTCAATTGATATCGACTTTCCCCCTTATCCGACTCATTTGTGCTTTTTAAATAATAAATAAGGTCCAAATGTGGATTCTAGTTTGGTCGGAAATTTTTTATTTAAATAATCAGAAAAATTAAGATTTTAGCAAATAACCCTCTTAAAGTGCATTTAACTGCACCGTATTTGCTGCAGAATATTTGTAATTTGGGGAACAATCTGATAAAGCATTTTAGATTGGTCTCGTGATACACTTTATTATCTATCATTTAAAACTGAAAATTAAACAATATTTTTCCTGTGACATAATGTTCTGAAGGATTACGTTTGCAGTGCTGTGCATATTGCAGCTCTTTAGAAGACAACATATTACAGCTGACATTTTTTTCATGGCATTCTTATTATGCTAATAAAGAGAATGAATGAACTCTTAACAAATATAAGTTTATGCTGACAGGAAAAATGACACGGTCAATTTATTAGGTAATATATCTGGGAGAATTATTCTTTGCATGGTTTAATTTTGCAAGATTAAAACCACTTCACAGCAAAAATGTATTATCACTCTGTATTCCACATGGTGCTTTCAATGAAAAAGGGAGTTGCAGAATAAAATGATGTCCTTGTCTGTCCCTTTTTCCGTACAAACCTCCAATCAAATTTAATAAAGCTAGTTTGATACAATGCCAGCCTACACATGGTTTACCCTTGGTCGACTTTAATAGGGTCAAAAATATTTCACATTGGCACTGTATGCATTAATCATTTTTCCAGAGGATTTACAAAATTGAAACAGACAAGGCCAAACAAAATTTTAAATTAATTGGGCCTACCCCAGTACTCAAGGGTCACCTTGTGTCAGTTGTGCCACATTTTCCAGGTCACAGAGTTGCTGGGTATCCTGCAGCTGCCATGAGGAGAGATCCATGCTGTGGGCGCACAAAGGTGAAAGAATTTCTCTCTGAAAGTTTTCTTACAAGCTACTTCAATAATTATAGCTTCCAGATTGTCGCTAAACACTAACCACTTAAATAATGCACGCTCTGTTGACGCCTCTACTTGTGCATCCTATATTTTGCAAACATGTTGTTAATATAAATCATTTTCCTACTTAAACATAATTTCTATATAAAAACAACAAATGGATATTTTTTGTTATTTATAATTCACAGGGTTTTTTTCAATACTATTTCTATTTGGAAAAAAGACTATACTGAAATACCATCTTGGAAGAAAGCTTTATTCTGCCTACAGAAATACCAAAATTCCAAAAACCATACACTCAGTCCTAGCAAAAACTGCTTTAGACTTTTTTGTTTTAATTGTGACATAACTAGCAGGCCACTGTTAAATAGTGGTAGTCACGCCCGGATTTGTGGAGAGGCCACCAAGGCCCGGGCATAGGGTGGCAGGGTTTTAGGGGGCGGCATGCTACCAAACCACACCTACATTGGTTTAGAAACACTGGGGATGAGCAGGATACAATAGTTTTTTAAATCTCCTGTGCGCCAATTCCCATTCCTCCAGTCCTGATGATGAAATTTGAGTGAGTAAAAAAGAGGGGACGACGAATGACATTGGGCCTAGGGGTGCCCTCTATGTAAAACTGGCAGTAGTACTATGAAAATACAATATTACATATCTTATTTCATTCATCTTCCTTCATATCTTCCTTTTATTGGGCTAAAATCTATAACCAGTTTGCCATTAAAGCAATGTGTTCTGTATATTTCTTCTGAATATATGTCACCTTTACACTGATAAATAGTAAACTACATAAAATAGATTGGTGTCTATGGTAATAGGCTAATTTTGCTTGTCTCCAATTTAGAAATGTGTTTTACGGTATTTCACAAGCTTGCCAGTATTAAAATTGCATAAAGGAGATTTGTGACTATGTTAATAGTCTGTCTTTCCCTCTCTCTCAATTCACTGTTAAGCTGTATTTTATTTTCAAAGGCTAACCTGCAGTTAAAGACTCATATGTTTAATAGTATATAACTGATGAAAATAGAGGAGGTTAACACCTCTATTTAGCAGTGCTGGGGGTTCTCAGTTCAATTCTATCTGCTAGTGGTTTGTATGTTCTCCCTGTGTCTGTGTGGGTTTCATCTTGGTACTCCTGTTTAACCCCAGACCCCAAAAACATACAGACAGGTTAATGGCAACTGATGAAATTGTCACCAGTGTGAATAAGATAGGGACTTTAGAAGGTGAGCTTCTTTGGGACAGTGACTGAACTGAATGCTGAATAATTATTAAAGCTCTACGTAAACACATCAACACTCCATGTGAAACCCTTAAATTTAACCTGATTGTAGAGTGTTGTCAAGACTTGATGGCCTTAGATGTTTAAAATTGGGACCAAATAGGAATCTGCTATGCAGAATTTAGCAGATAAAAGTCCATTTTGTAGACCAAAGGGATTAAACAGTTCAAAGTTGATTTCCACATGTAGGGGTGATTTCAGGATAGTGGGAATGCTTTTGGTGTGGTGGGGCATGACTGGGCAGAATGGGTACATGGCTGGATGTGGAAGTAAATTGCCAGTGATGTGGAAGTAAAAAAGCCAGTGAGCCCATACAGGTGGTAAAGTGGTGACTAATAAATGAGGGGGGGGGGGAAGGGCCTTGCTAACTAAGTATTGTTCCCTTAATGGAGAAGGAAGGGTATTTTTACTTGAGGGTGTCAAAAGTTAGGCAGTGGCACCCCCAAGTAATTGTATCTACTTACCTGAAACCCTGGACTGGTGCTTCTATCTGGAGAAAACTGCACTGGTTCTTCCAGCGAGCACCAAGAAGCAATCGTCTTCCTGCTTTTTCGTTAAAGTTCGGCTCTACTGTGCATACACAGTCGAGAGAAGAAAGAAGAACCAGGAAGATGATCTCTTTTTGGTGCACGCTGGAATAACCCTGGACTGATGCAGTTTTCTGCCGATAGGAGCACCAGCCCGAAGTTTTCAGGTTAGTCAATACAATCACTTGGGGTGCCTAACTTTTAGCACCCCATTATAACATGCCTTTCCTTCTCCTTTAAGAGCATGAAAGCTTTAGTAGTGAATATGTGTGCATTCTAAGAAGGAGCAGGATTGGACTGGGCCCTGGCCCTCCTGTTGGCCCAGACACCCTTCCCGATCTGCCACACACCCCAAAAAAACTGTTTGCGGCGATGGGCCCCCAATGTACAGTCCGACCCTGCATAGGAGCATTTTTCTGCTATTTTCTGATGATTCAACTGCAAGTTACCTAAGCTTAGCAACTGTCTCACAATATATTGTATATATTATATATACTTGACATAGTACCACACTCAAAGGGAATGTGAAAAAATCAAGATTTATTGAAAATAATTCGACGTTTTGAACACCAACTGTGCTCTTTCTCTTGGGGGCAGATTTATTAAAGGTCGAGGTGAATTTTCAAACTGGAAAAATTCAAATTTTGATCTATTTTTCTGTATTTCGACTAGGGAATAGTCCAAATTTGATTTGAGTTTGCAAAAAAATTGAAAATTTATCATGTACTGTCTCTTTAAAAATTCGACTTCTTAATGGTGACCATTCGCCATCTAAAACCTGCCGAATTGCTGTTTTAACCTATGAGGGACCTCCTAGAACCTATTTGGAGTTAATTGGTGGACTTTGAAAAAAGGTTTTTCTTGGGAAAAACTTTGAATCGAATTCGATCGAATGTGATATTCCTTCGATTCGTACGAATCTAATTCGGCCGAATATGGACCTATTCGATCGAAAAAGGACCTATTCTACCCAAAAAAACTTCAAAGTTTTTTTTCAATTCTACCTTTGATAAATATGCCCCATGGTGTTCAAAACGTCAGATTTATTTAATTAAATCTTAATTTTTTTAACATTCCCATTGAGTGCAGTAATATGTCACTTTATTTACCTTATTTACTGGGCAAGTTGCTAAACAAGTTTAGGGTGTGTTCCTCCATGTTTTATATATATATATATATATATATATATATATATATATATATATATATTATCATTCATAATAAAAGGCTGATTAGTTATTCATTCATATGACAGGGCAGTGAGTGATTATCTAACTTCTGACAGGCCTAAAAATGCTTTTTGTGTATTTAGAGTTTTTAGTTTTATTAACCATCTAGTGAATAATAATACATTACAAAATGCAATTTCCATTTAAACGCTTGCAAATGTTTATTCCTTTTACAACTTTAAGTACATACCATCCTAAATATCTTTCAAATGTCCAACACCTTACCATTGAAGAGTTTAGTTTCTAACACTATAAAATTTCTACTGTTTGAGCTTCAAGGTATGGCATTTTGTTTTGTCTTTGATATTCCTCTAAAATACAGACTTTTCCTAAACTTTGTTGTGCTCTGTGATTTCTGCATATATTTCTATCATCCAGAGCTATACATATTCAGCTACTGAATCAATCTTGGATTTATGATTTATGCACCCCTAGGCCTGTCACTTGGCCACGTGGATGCATAAGTAGTTGGGCCTCTTCTCCCCCCCACTGCCCCCATCGATTGCACATAGTTCCTCTTCTCTTGCTGTTTTGCTCCAACATGACGCCCCTAAAATCGTGACGCCCTAGGCTCAGGCTTTTGCAGTCTTCCCACAAATCCAGACCTGTACTTAATCCAACTTTCCCAGTGAGTGCATGAGGGTACAATGTGCACCTCCACATAGTTGCTGTCTATATAATTACCTGAGATGCCAGGCACACAATTGGTAACTGAATATAGGAAATAAGAAGAGTAAATCAGCATACCACACTAAGGGCACCTTTATAAAAATATATATATCTAATTCTTTAATTATTTACAGTTCCTATCATTGTGATCTTTGCAATTTTCATGGGACAGCATAGGCCACCTTTGCAATACAGCAGAATTACTGATATTAAAGCGGTCCCATTTTCAGCACTGCTTGTTAAATTATAAATGTCTATGTTGATTAAAGGACATTTCTCTAGGAACTTATTAACCAGTAATTCACATCACTGAAATATATTAGAGACATTAAGTAATATACTGAAAAATAATTCTGTTGGATACATATGTTGCTAGCTAGCACATTCTCCATGTTTTCTTTCAGGCAGTTATTTTGATAAACAAGCAAAAAGCTGCATTCGTTACTCTCCCTTGCGTCCCTTCTGTTAAAATGAACTGTGTTTTTGGCAGTATTCACAATGTGCACAAGGAAAAGAAGCAAACTCAACAGCCCTTAACTGATCCTCGATTATGTTACATCATTTACATCTAATTGAAGTTATAATGCCTATGTTCACTTTCCAGTCCTCTTTAATACTCTGAAGATCTCGCTGCAGAATATTTCATGTTCGGGAATTTATTATTTTTTTTAAAGGGATTGGTGTGCTACTCTTCATCTGTGCAGTCTGACAGCATACTAAATTCTTGTTCACAACTATAGGATTTGTTTAGCTCCAGGCATCTGTGTTTGGATTACAAGAATGCTGATTGGTTCACTGACAGAGGCACAAAAAGGTCAAGCTTTCTTTTTTAAGTACTTTTTTTGACTCATTAATCAGAGTTAAAGAAAAAACTGGCCAGCTGGTAGGTTAAATACGTCTCTTTCTGAGGGCATTGAAAACAATCAAAAGAGTCTTGATGGTGTGAAAGGTTGCCTTAATTTTGGTATGGATCACACTATTTATCTACTCCATACAAAAGACCCAGCAGTTTTTTTTTTTTTTTTTAAAAGGTAATTTGACATAGGGGCAGTTATCAATTCAAAGGTGTCTTTTTTCATGCTATTTCATATTTTGTCACATTTCAGAGGAGAAAATGAAATGTAAAAAATATTGCCATAGGCATAAAATATGATCGCAGTGTCTTCAGCAGTTCAGTTAAATTCTGATGGACAAATCCCTGGAACGTTAAGGGAAATGTATCATTTTTGCTATCAAGTTATTTTACAGGTTACATTTCTCTCTTTGACTATTCAATGTCTCTTTCGGTGTTTTATTTGACACATTTGTAGGGAAGATTCATATGATTTTTTTTTTGGTGTGGAAGGTAGATTTTCTTCTGAATAAAGTTATAGTAAGGATTTCTGTATCCGTTGAATTTGATGCAAGTTGATACCATTCTGGGACATCCTTATTGACATTTATAGTCATATAGGTCTTGTTGCAGCAAATGTAATGTTTAATTCAAATATGTTAGGTAGACACCAAACTATTACTCAACCCATGACAGACTATTCAACCCTTGATTGTTGAAAAGTCGCTTGAAAGGAAGAAGGTGTGCTAGAGTAGGGCAGGAGGAATTACCAGATAAATTCATTCTTATTATCCTGATTGGGCAGGAAATTTTGGTTTTGAAACCAATCAGTTGCTGAGTCAGAAATTGTATCATCCTTAAGCATGTGCTAAATGGCTAAAGGTTATTGTTAGTTAACAGCGTGTGTCAATTCAGTCCTACACTGTACATATTGGCACAATGAAAGCATTGTTTATTCTGTAATTTGAAATACAATGTATCAGCATAAATGACCAAATAGACTGCTTGTGACTTGGTGCCTACATTCACCCACAGAGCAGTTACAAATCCCCAAAAAGGAGTGCAGTGGTTGTCAATCTTTTTCAGTTCAAGCCCTACTTTAGGTCCAACCCTTGGCTAGGGCCAAGACCTACAAGTGTGCCCAAAAGTTTCATTGTGCCTGCCACTGTGGTTCAAAATCTTTTGCCCTGCCTTTCCCATACAGCGGACACACAGGACTTCTGTAGAACAAAGCAGTGGGTGCAAAACCTACTACTTGCCACATAAGAGGATTTCAGGTTCTATTAATGGGAAGAGAACACTCCTGCTTGGCGTCTACCTAACTTATTTAAATCAAACTTTACATTTGCTGCAACAGGACCCTTTTTAATACCTTCATTGCAAAAATTTGGGATTTCAGTCCAACCTGAGCCACTCTGAGCTTTCAATATATGAAAAACATTAAGTACTGCAACCTCCAGCAAGTGATAGGAGAGTGAGTAATTCTGTTTTGCCTCCTTATACCTACCGTGAACAAAAAAATGGAATGAGCAGCTGTTATGTGCTCTATTATGAAGAGTTCAACCAAGTTATCAACCCCCAAGTCTTTTTTTTCCAGGGGAGGACCTATCTGCTCCACTGCTAGACTAAACCAGCTGCTTTCTGGCCTCACCCAAGAGCACATTTGAGTGTAATGCACATCATTTTAACTGTTGCCGAAGCTGTCTTTTACACATGACTTGCCCCTTTACAGTTATACAGTGTTGAAAAGTACACCCTTATGGGTTTATTTCACCACCACATAAGTGTCAGCTTCCCTCTAGTGACGAGCGAATCGGTCCCATTTTACTTTGACAAAAAATTCTCGAAACTGAGAAAAAAAACTGCGAAAAAAGTCAATGGATTTCAAAAAAATTTTTACGCACTCGACAATTTGCTAAATGCAAACAAATTAATCGAACAATTTAATGATTTCATGTTCTGTTTGGAATTGTTTTCTTGAGATCACACCAAGAATACAATGTGTAATACTCTGTAAGGAAGTATAATTTTATCATACTTCTTTATGTCTAGGAAAATGTAGAAATCCATTTCCTGGTACTCGTGTAAACTAGCTTTGGTTTCTGGCAGGTTTTTCAACCTCTCTGACTCTACAGTTAAGAAACATAGAAGTGAAACATTCATTACATTAATACAGAACAATGCAAAATGATCTTCCAGTTCCCTTGTTCCATTCAGTGTAGTCTGAGCTGTACTTTGCATGACCCATATCTTACTGTGTAGCACAATTTGCTCTTATTTTTCATTTCAGAAGTTACTTTTTCCCAATTTTGTTAGCAATATATAATGGTGACTTTAATTTTGCTGATATTTCATTTTGAAGACAGCTTTCAAGGGTACATAGAATGCATTGTGGTTACAATTAAATTATGATACAAAGTTGTCTATTTGTATGGATAGCAAGAACTACAGTATATCAGTTCCAAATAAAAACAAAATGTACTAATTAAACTAATTATGAAGAATAATGTAATATCAAGCTGTCATATTTCTGTATATTTGTTTTTTTGTTTATAAGAAACGACAATGAAAATATAAAGAAAAAGAAAAAGGATCTACATTTTGTGTTCTATGCGATTCATTAAATCCCCTCTCCTAATCTTACCATAATGCTTGTGTTATGTGAGTTTGTGACCTTGCCAGCATGCTTAGTATGTAGAAGAAGCCTGAGAGTGAAGGGTATTTTTGTTTTACATTAAGGTCCGTTAAAATGTTTAGTACTCGGGGACTGTGCCACTGTGATGTTATCTCTGTTGATCCTAATAGAGTATATCTGTTGTTCAGTACATTAGCTGGAGGCCTGACAGAAACAAACTAAACAAAACATAATTAAAATATATTAATTAACATAGACATCACAGACACAGGAATGCAATATACTGTAATGTAATGCGATTCAATACAAAAATCTGCAATAAAAATTACCCAGCGTTTTGCAGCATAGTTAGAGCTGTAGTTTGTCCATAACAATAATATGGTTATAGGGAAATATTTGACCTCCTTATTTAATGAACTATTATTACAATAAAAAACCGCAAGCATCTGATTTTATAAAGTGGAAGTTATGCTAACAATATGGGGCCGATTCACTAAGGGTCGAATATCGAGGGTTAATTAACCCTCGATATTTGACTAGGAATTGAAATCCTTTAGCGCAAATAGTTCGATCAAAGGAATAATCCTTCGATCGAATGATAAAATCCTTCGAATCGAACGATTCGAAGGATTTCAATCCAACGATCGAAGGAATATCCTTCGATCAAAAAAAGTTAGCAAAGCCTATGGGGACCTTCCCCATAGGCTAACATTGACTTCGGTAGCTTTTAGCTGGCAAACTAGGGGGTCGAAGTTTTTTTTAAAGAGACAGTACTTTGACTATCGAATAGTCGAATGATTTTTACTACGAATACTTCGATTCGAAGTCGTAGTCGAAGTAGCCCATTCGATGATCGAAGTAGCCCAAAAAAAACCTTCGAAATTCGAAATTTTTTACCTTCGAATCCTTCACTCGAAGTTAGTGAATCGTCCCCTTTGTGTTGGCTTTTGTAGATATTCATCAAGATGACAACCTTATGTAAATACTATTTATGTAAATGTATTTTAAATACCTGCCAAATCAATAAAACATCTTACAGTCAGACAATGTGACTCAGTTTGCATTTGCTCATATTTTTGATTCATCACTACTGGAATCCAAAAAGTCTTTTGGTTACAAAACATATTACCACTGTTATTTCCCACCTTAAAGGGCATGTATAGGCAAATAAATAAAATCCCATTTTTACTTTCTTTAATGAAAAAGAAACCTATCTCCAATATACTTTAGTTAAAAAATGTGTACCATTTTTACAAGAAACCTGACTCTATTCTCCCTTCAATTACTGCTGTGGATAGGAATTGTCAGATGGTCCCTAACTGCTTGGCAGGGAAACAATCATACTTATGAACAGCAGTAGGAGCCCCTGCCTTACTTTCCAGCCATGCAGAACTGAAGCAGGTTTGTTTGTTTCCCTGTAGAGCAGTCAGCGACTGTGTAGAGAGTTGTATTGGATTTTATCTTTTCCTTTACATCCACTTAACTGTTTCCAACTCCAGCTGCAGGGACAAAGATCATGGAGCCAGATTTAAACAGATGAACTGGGATTCCATTTGGAGGATTATTTTGCTGCAGCCACTGGTTCTGCAGAGTTGGAGAAAGTTTGCATTAAACAATACAAAAACTATGAAATGCACATTAGATTACATGACAACACAGGATCAAGTGATTATTAATCAGTCTTGCTGTATCAGCTTCTGGCAGATATTATTTGACTTGTGCTTTTTTGATAATTTATGACAATCTCTTGTGCACAGTCTTGGTCTTGCAAAGATTTTTAACAAAGTTACAAGATGGTGACCCCCTGCGGCCAACTTTGAAAGCATAAATCATTTGTTTGATTAGGCTTGTTGTAAGTAAGTTCATGTTTATGTTTATACAAAATACAGCATTTCTAGCCTTATTCTATTTTAGACTTTACTTCCCCTTTAAACCTTTCTGCCTTGCTGCTTTTTGGAATGCCATCCTTGGATTCCTCCAAAAAAAATGTTGTCTCTTCAAAAATAAAATAAAGGAATACCTCTTGGCGTATTTGCATAACATTTGAATCAGTTCTGGCACTTATAGGGGGTTATTTACTAACCTCTGAATGCAAAAATCACGAAAAATTCATGATTTTTTTTTTATAAAATCTGACATTTAAAAAAACATTATGAATTTTTCAGAATTTATTAAACCCTGAGGATGGAAAAGTCTTTGGGGGTTATTTAATAAACCTCGAAGCAAAAATCATGAAAAATTTGTGATTTTCTTTTATAAATTCGGACTTTCAAAAAATCACAAATTTTTCGGAATTTATTAAACCCAAAGGATGGAAAAGTCAGAATCAGAAAATCCGGCATCTCAGACCTGTTGAGGTTGCATAATAGTCAATGGGAGAAGTCCCAATGATTTTTTGATGTGCGCTGGGTTTTGGGCAATACCCCAAAGTTTTTGGAGTTTTCGGGTGAAAATTACCAAAAAAAAGGTGAAAATCTGATTTTTACCCGCAAAACAAATTTTGGGAAAATGTAATAATAAATAAGCGTTAAAAAACAGAGCGGATTTGATCGGAGTTTGCAGCAGAAAATATTGAGATAAATTCGGACTTTGATAAATAACCCCCATAGTTTGTAACCATTATAACTTGCAGCGTAACTTCCTTGTATTTGTGTCTGTTACACACTCACTTCGATTGTAAACTCTACGGGGCAGGGACCTCCTTCCTCTTGTTATTTTAACCGTTAAGTTTAAATACTTTAAATACTTTATTTGACACTTGTATAATTTGTACTGACTCCTATTAGACCCCGGTGTCTATTTTATATGCACCAAAAAAGTTATGGTAGTCCATTTCCCTAGTTCAACTGGAATGGAATTTTTTTTAACACCATGACTACCAAACACCTTTGATATATATTTATAAAATTATAAAGTGATCCCAGTGCCCAGTGAAGAAGGAAATTGGGTGCAACCTATAAAGCTGTTGATTTTGCACCATAATGTTTTCATGATTCCAAAAGGCAAATGAAAACGGATGCATGTTTGTGCTCCATTAACATATAGCACAAATGGCTTATAGGTTAAAATGTATGACTTAAGAATGATGATTAGAAAATTTTATTTAAAGAGACAATGTTCATGTTCAGTAATGAAATTAATCAGGGGCAAAATTTGTCAAAAAACGTTGAGAGGGATATGTTACTGATTCCTAATATTGAGGAGTCTGAACAAGAGCATCTGTTGCTGCAAACAGCAACAGCTGCTCAATTAGATCTTTTACTTATGGGATATTTCAAATTTTCAGAAAATTACTGGAGAATAAAATCTTGCTTTACCGTTAGCAGAAATATGTTTAACTATGAAGAAGACAGCTACTGTTCATGTCCCAGTGAGGGCGCAGAATAGCCATCTTGCAATGGAACATTGTAATCTCAAATGATGAGAGGAGACATTAAGGGGCCGATTCATGAAGCTCGAGTGAAGGATTCGAATTAAAAAAACTTCGAATTTCGAAGTGTTTTTTGGGCTACTTCGACCATCGAATGGGCTACTTCGACCTTCGACTACCACTTCGACTTCGAATCGAACGATTCGACCTAAAAATCGTTCGACTATTCGACCATTCGATAGTCGAAGTACTGTCTCTTTAAGAAAAACTTTGACCCCCTACTTCGGCAGCTAAAATCTACCGAAGTCAATGTTAGCCTATGGGGAAGGTCCCCATAGGCTTGCCTGAGATTTTTTGATCGAAGGATATTCCTTCGATCGTTGGATTAAAATCCTTCGAATCGTTCGATATTCGAAGTCGAACGATTTTAGTTCCTAGTCGAATATCGAGGGTTAATTAACCCTCGATATTCGACCCTTAGTGAATCGGCCCCTTGATATTAAGCTAAATAAGCATTTGGGAAATAACACTCACAATATGGTTCCACTGAAACTTTGTGAAAACTGTGCGTAATGAACTAAAATACATCATATAATTCAATTTTCCGTACTAAAAACATCATTACAAACATATGTTCAGAATGAAAGGTGAAACAAATGATCTTAAAGATCTTTAAAGAAGGAAAAACAATGCACAACGACTGAAACCAAACTAACATAAGGGAGCAAGGAAAACTGATTATTGTATTGAGAGTAAGAACTAGGTAGCAATTAACTAACACAGGAATCAAACCTGAATTCACACAATAACAAACAAATATGGCGGAGCTTTCACTTCTTTTTCAGTAAGACAGTAATGATAGAAACCCATTTTTACAAATGGCAAAAGACACTGGTACCAACCTACATGGGCATCTTAAGATTTGGGGCTCAATGCATTTATAAGATGCCTGCAGGAGTCCATAGTGACCCAAATGGGATTACATAGCGGGTTTTTCACTAAAACTTGACTTTTTCTCACTTTAAAAAAAATCCATCTAAATTCCCAAACCCCTTAATTTACTGATAAAACATCTCAAAAAATCGGACTCAACTTTATCTAATTGTGGCCCTGAAAACTCAAATGGATCGTATTATCGAACGAAAACCAGCACACAAAGCCTAAAACTATTGAGAATTCTAAGATAAAAAACATGTTTCAATTTTATCTGCCATTGACTTCTACATGATTTTGACAGGTATTAGATGGAGTATTTTCGGATTTTAATTTTTAGCAGCTTTCGAGCATAATAAATCTCAAATAAATCAAGTTTTCCCCTTTAAAAAAACCAACCAGAAAAATTCAAGTTTTACTAAATAGGCCCCATAATGCCATTGGGATCAGATAAACAGACCAAAACTAGAATACTTTTTAGCTGATAATACTGCTTAAATGATAAATAAGCCTTTTTTTTTTTTTTTTTTTTTTAAATCCACAGGTCCCAAGCATTCTGGATAATAGGTCCAATACCTGTATTATGCCCTTAAACATTGTTTATAATAGCACTTCTCTGATTTATGGGAGTTAGGGGTTTTTAATATTGAAATTCGTATTTGTGTAGTTTTAGAGCTTTTTTTCTATCATTAATTAACTCACAACTTGAGCATTAATGTTTACTTACTTATTAAAAAACTAAAATACAAAAACATGAATAAATAAAAGTGTGAAATGAATATCAATATGAATAACTCAAAAAAAAACCTCATTCACTCAAATATTTTTGTGCATTTAACTCTAAGGGGCAGATTTATCAAGGGTCCAATTTCGAAGTGTAAAATACTTCAAATTCGACTATCTAATTAAAATACTTCGAATTCGAATATCGAAGTCAAAGTATTTTTCACCAAATTTCGAATGATCGAAGTAAAATCATTTCGAACAATTTTAGGGTACGATCGATACGATTTTACTTTGATGTATAAAGACTCAGAAAATGGTTGTAGAAGGTCCCAATAGGCTAACATAGCCTTAGGCAGGTTTAATTTGGAGAAGTATAGAAGTCAAAGTTTTTTTTAAAGAGACAGTACTTCGATTATCGAATGGTAGAATATTCTAACTATTTTTACTTCGAATCAAATTCGAAGTAAATTCGAAGTCATAGTATCCTATTCGATGGTCGAAGTATCCAAAAAATTACTTTGAATTTCAAATTTTTTTTACTTCGAAAATTCCCTCGAATTCACTTCGACCCTTGATAAATCTGCCCCTAAGGGCCAGATTTATTAATGCTCATATTTTTTCCACAATTCTAATTTGTAGTTCAAAAATCTTGCATGTGAAGAACATTTTTTAAAGAAGAATTTTCAATATTTATTAAGGGGCACATTTACTAATGGTCGAATATCGAGGGTTAATTAACCCTCGCTATTCGACCCTCGAAGTTAAGTCCTTCGACTTCGAATATCGAAGTCGAAGGATTTAGTGCTATTCGTTCGATCAAACAATCGAAGGAATAATTGTTCGATCAAACGATTAAATCCTTTGAATCGAAGGATTCGAAGGATTTTAATCCATTGATCGAACGATTTTCCTTCAATCAGAAATTGCCTAGAAAGCCTATGGGGACCTTCCCCATAGGCTAACATTGATGCTCGGTAGGTTTTAGGTGGCGAAGTAGGTGGTTGAATTTTTTTTTAAAGAGACAGTACTCTCGAATGGTCGAATAGTCGAACGATTTTTAGTTCGAATCGTTCGATTCGAAGTCATAGTCGAAGGTCGAAGTAGCCAATTCGATGGTCGAAGTAGCCAAAAAAAATACTTTGAAATTTGAAGTATTATTTATTCCATTCCTTCACTCGAGCTAAGTAAATGTGCCCCCAAGTGTATTGTACTTTATTTAAAATGTTAGTTTAGTCAAGGTTGAAAAAACCTCCAAAACTACAAAATTCGAATTATAAGTAGGTCTTCTCAACCTTGAATTAATGGGAGGCCCATTTATCAATATTCTCACTGTAGTGGTTTTTAAGGTTTTTGAAACCACAAATAAACAAATTTTCTCTAAAACAACAAATGCCATGTACTTCTATATGACCTTGAGAGCTTTTAGATGATGAAGTTTTGCATTAGTTTTACATAGTTAGTTAAATAGTTAAATTGGGTTGAAAAAAGACAAAGTCAATCAAGTTCAACCCCTCCAAATGAAAACCCAGCATCCATACACCCATCCCTACTTTTAATTACATTCTATATACCCATACCTATACTAACTATAGAGCTTAGTATCACAATAGCCTTTGATATTATGTCTGTCCAAAAAATCATCCAAGCCATTCTTAAAGGCATTAACTGAATCAGCCACCACATCACCCGGCAGTGCATTCCACAACCTCACTGTCCTGACTGTGAAGAACCCCCTACGTTGCTTCAAATGAAAGTTCTTTTCTTCTAGTCTAAAGGGGTGGCCCCTGGTACGGTGATCCACTTCATGGGTAAAAAGGTCACCTGCCATTTGTCTATAATGTCCTCTAATGTACTTGTAAAGTGTAATCATGTCCCCTCGCAAGCGCCTTTTTTCCAGAGAAAACAACCCCAACCTTGACAGTCTACCCTCATAATTTAAGTCTTCCGTCCCTCTAACCAATTTAGTTGCACGTCTCTGCACTCTCTCCAGCTCATTTATATCCCTCTTAAGGACTGGAGTCCAAAACTGAACTGCATACTCCAGATGAGGCCTTACCAGGGACCTATAAAGAGGCATAATTATGTTTTCATCCCTTGAGTTAATGCCCTTTTTTATGCAAGACAGAACTTTATTTTCTTTAGTAGCCACAGAATGACACTGCCCAGAATTAGACAACGTGTTATCTACAAAGACCCCTAGATCCTTCTCATTTAAGGAAACTCCCAACACACTGCCATTTAGTGTATAACTTGCATTTATATTATTTTTGCCAAAGTGCATAACCTTGCATTTATCAACGTTGAACCTCATTTTCCAGTTTGCTGCCCAGTTTTCCAGTTTAGACAAATCACTCTGCAAAGTGGCAGCATCCTGCATGGAACCTATAGTTTTGCACAATTTAGTATCATCTGCAAAAACAGAAACAGTACTTTCAATGCCCACCTCCAGGTCATTAATAAACAAGTTGAAAAGCAAGGGACCTAGTACAGAGCCCTGCGGTACTCCACTAACAACACTGGTCCAATTGGAAAATGGTCCAATTAGAAAATGTTCCATTTACCACCACTCTTTGTAGCAAAGTAAAGTAAATCACATCCACTGCCATCCCAGAATCGAGGTCTCTACTTACATTCTCATAAAAAGAAATTAAGTTAGTCTGGCAAGATCTATTACGCATAAAACCATGCTGGCACAAACTCATAGTATTATGATTTGCTATGAAGTCCAGTATCTTATCCTTTATTAACCCTTCGAAAAGCTTTCCTACCACTGACGTCAGACTAACTGGCCTATAGTTTTGAGGCTGAGAACGGGATCCTTTTTTGAATAGAGGCACTACATAGTGTGGTTGGTACTGTTCTTCATGTTTCATGGTTTAAATTATACAAAATATTAATGTTAATATTTTACAATTAGCAGTTACCATTGACTGTTACATCAAATGAAAGTTTTAAGATAGCATAGTTTTATATTGTTTTTTCATGGTTTTTATGCTTAATTAATAACAAAAATGTCATGCTTAAAAAACATTCTTTACATACCTTCAAATACAGACATTTTTAAATGGGTCCCTAAATCTGTATACAGATGACTAATTATGATGGAGCAATTACAGCTATATCTTAAGAAATTAGAGCAGTTTTCAGGCATACTACAAAAGCTCTTACAATATAAGACCAATATTTGACCTGAACAGTTACATTTTTTAAAAAACAAAAAACATTAATTTTACTTATATGACAAAAATGAATCTACCTACTGTATTATTACCTTATTATCAGTGTAGAAATATAGCAAGCATATCTCCTTTTCACTCAAGATTACCTGAATGGTCAAAACCTCCACAACTGGAAAAAGCCTTGTTCAGGGGATCGAGTTTTATAAAATCCTGGCAGATGTCATTAATCCTCCCCTGTGGTCTCATTTAAATAATATCCACAAAGCTCAGCATCTCCCCAAACTACTTCTGAAAGAAGACAGTCTGATTAATCCCTAAGCTTGGAAAAGACCCAACATCATGCTTTAGTTATAGACCAATCTGCCTGCTGAATGTTGATGCAAAACTTGTCATTGCTTAGAGAATTATCAAAGCCCACTTTGTACTCATACAGAGGCCAGAGACAATTTCTTAAGACCTTCTTCATAATTATCTATGCAAAAAAGTTTACTTTTTTATTCTCTCAACTAAAGCTGAATACACATTTGATTGTGTTAAATGAAATATCCTCCATGCCACACTGTGTCGAATAGGCTTAAGTGCTAGTTCATCAGTATGATTATGCTATTTTTTTTAAAAATCTGCCAACCGGATCATGTGTCAGTGTTAAACTATCTCCTTAATAGGGATGTAGCGAACGTCAGAAAAAAAGTTTGCGAACATATTCGCGAACTTGCGCAAAAATGCGAGCGGTTCGCGAACGGTTCGCGAACCCCATAGACTTCAATGGGAAGGCGAACTTTAACATCTAAAAAAGACATTTCTGGCCAGAAAAATGATTTTAAAGTTGTTTAAAGGGTGCAACGACCTGGACAGTGGCATGCCAGAGGGGGATCAAGGGCAAAAATGTATCTGAAAAATCTGCCTGTGTGTGCTTGGAAGAGATAGTGTAGGGGGAGAGCTGTTAGTGATTTCAGGGACAGATGATAGTAAGTTTGCTGGCTAGTAATCTGCTTGATACTGCTCTGTATTGGAACAAAAAAATAAATAAAAGCAGTCCTTACAAGGACTACTGTTATTGCAGCAGTCAGCAGATGAGATCAGAAGCAGGACAGCTGCCCACTGCAGCTACATACAGAGCACTGCAGTAGAAGGTAGATTACTAGCCAGCAAAGCTACCTAAGCTTAAATGTCCCTCAAACCCCTGCAGACTTCTGTCCCTCCAATAACAGAGCAGTATCAAAACGATTACTAGCCAGCAAACTTTCAACTGTCCCTGAAATCACTAACAGGCAGCAGCTCTCTCCCTACACTATCTCTTCAGCACACACAGGCAGAGTGAAAAAACGCTGCAGGGCTTCGGTTTTTATAGGGAAGGGGAGTGGTCCAGGGGAGAGCTTCCTGATTGGCTGCCATGTACCTGCTGGTCTGGGGTGAGAGGGCAAAAAAAAGCGCCAACAATGGCGAACCCAAAATGGCGAACGTCGCGCGACGTTCGCGAACTTCCGGCGAGCGCGAACACCCGATGTTCGCGCGAACAAGTTCGCCGGCGAACAGTTCGCGCCATCCCTACTCCTTAAGGCTGTATGCTGAATAGATGTTGCCCCCCAATTATGTACATACAATGGAATACCTTTCTAATGCAATTCGGTGTAACAACCACATTAATACATTATCATTGAGGGTAATGCCTAAAAAAGGTGATGCTCTTCTTCTCTATGTCACATATATGTGATAATATCTCAACCAGATATTTTAATTAGCAATGATAACGTCATAGCTCCCATTAAGACCAGAAGGTTTCAACAGATTAAAATAACTTCCTAGTCATCACTTGACAATCTACTTCCCTGAAATACATGGAAATCCTATGTCCTATGTCAAAGACTTTCCAAGTTTGCTTTTGTAGAAGCAGTTGTTTACCACATCTCTGTGTCTAACCTTAGGCTTCAACAACCAAAAAGACTTAATGAATCAAAATTAATGATTTTCACCTGTCCTCCCAACTAGAGCAATTTTACAGATCTCTTCTATTCCATTGTCTTACGTTTACCCTTTAAGATATGTACCAAGTGGAAACAAGATTTAGGAAAAAACATTTTCTAAACCAGACTGGTTGAAAGACTTTATTTTAGCCAGTATCTACTAAATTGCAGGAAACCAGCTACAAAATACTCACTATGGTACAGATGCCCGCCCTGTCTTTTTAAATTATATGCAATATTTTTTGGCTATGTAGGAAAAAGTGGGGTTCCGTTCTCCATACATTGTAGACGTTCAATAATGCATCATGTTTGGAAATCATTTTTATTAATAACTTGTCTCCTGCTGCAACCCTCATTAAGATGGTCTTAAAGGCATTCTGAGTCTAGTCATTACTAGTCACATACTATGAATTATTTTCTTTGTCGCTTCTGAACTTTTGGTCTATTCAATGAATTTAAACATTATACAAAATGTTTACTATTGAAATATTTGGTCTCTTAGATCTGCTTCCTTCCCTCTATTATTTATATTGTTTTTTGTATCATTGTCACTTTTTAAAATAAAGAATGTATAAAGACATGCAAGTCAAAGTATTCACATACCTAAAAAATATCTAAAAATTATATAAATCTATGTATAGGATTAATCTAGATAATCAATAGGGTAGTAAAGTCATAGGAGGTTTAATTAAAATATACATTTATTTAAAAAAATGTTACAGATAATTCAGTTATCACTAATGCCCAATACACTAAGGAACACATCACTATACACACAGGTTATATCATTACAGTGTATTTAAAAAATATTTATTACATAGATTTTTATTTGTACATAATTGAACAGATATCTAAATATTGTAGAAAACATAAGAAATCTATTTGTCAAAGTGCAACATTTAAAATTCGCACACATTTTAGAGGTGTTTTTTTTTAGAAAGATGTTCACTTTTGTTCTGTTTTTGCATGATCATAATTACAGTAGTATATTACCTATTAGTAAACTGGCAAAAACAACGCAGAACTGGCAAATATTATTAGGGCTCTTTATAGAAGAGTAGGCAACTTGGAAAATTGGTAAACATTGCAAACTCTGATTGGCTAGAGAAATGGAAGATTGTGTTGCTGATGACCTCATTGGTGGCAAGATGTGTAAACATGTAAACTATTTGATTTTGAAGTTGGATCAGTCCTCAGATCTCCAGACAATAATGTGATCTCTTTCATGCAGGAGGCCTGCAAATTAACTCTTACAAGCACAGGAGTCAACAGAAAGAGATAAAAAGTAAAATAACTCTGCACTTAGTCCAATATATAAGTTGCAAGCAGCACCAACACAACGTATGGACCCACCAGTCCATGTGTTATTCAAATCGATTCCAATAAGGTGTGATTCAATGGATTTACTTGTTCCTCGGGCCCTAGGAAAAACAAAGTACTTCCAATAGTGTGTTACTGTTTAAATAACCAGCCAGACACAACTTCAATCTACTTACACTGAGTATGATAATGACTGCACCTGTCTGAGTTAAACTCGTCTGGAGTCCTCCTTCTGCCTCGTAATTGTGCCTACAAATATATCTACAATAGTGTAAGACCTTCTTGTTTACAGGCCCACGCGAGGTTCTACTCACATAATTATGTGTAGATCGTATATCCTTAATTGTTTCTTTTGCAGGTTCTCCTCTACCGACCATTACTCCTATCTCCTTGCATGTATTGGCAGAGTGTTTGATCTCAGGCTGACTCCACGTGGTTATTACTGATCTCCGCTGATTATCCGAAGCGATCATCATATGGAGCAACATTCTGGGTTCAAGCAGTTCTCCTCACTCTTGCTCAATAATTTATGTAATAAATATTTTATTTCAACTTTAACCCCAACGTGTTTCGTATGTTTTCATACTTCCTCAGGGGAATTTCCCATATTACACCTCAGTGTTATTTATCCGGAACCTGATTAGTTAATTAATTTATATAAAAAAATTTCAAACTGTACCTTTTAACAAAGTTTTAAAAACATCATTAATTTGATAAAAACAATTATATAAGCACAGAATTCAAAGCATGTTAGACCTCACTTTTAAACTTACCAGATCTCTGGATGTCATCAAGGACAGAAGATAAAGTCCAGATCCTATTGAAGTGAAGAAGACTACAGATATGCACACTGTTTTAAAAAAAAAAAAGCTGCCCACGTTTCTTTGTTTAAAATATATGTTAATCACTCCTTGAAATGTTTATTTCTCTTGCCTCCTTTGCCAGTCCCAGGGACATTTTTTAAGATCACAATATATACAAAGTTCAAACCCTGCATTTACTAATATCAGTTTGTATCAAAAGTACTCAGCTTGTATAGTGGCTCTACACAACTGTATCATTATTATTATCTATATAACTGTATTATTATTATTTTACTCCCAATTTTTAAAAACATATATAATAAGACTCTGACTGTCCTCAACTTGACGTATAGGTTTAAGTCTGACCTTATTATGATAACTATAACCTTTCAATTGTTTTGTAGGGACAAGACTATTGACAAAAAATATAGGGTATTGCTGAGCATTACTGCTCATTAGGCATTTTGCCTCTGACACAGGTGTGTGTATAATCATCGGTATTATGTTTATATAACAGCGCTGCGAAGTATGGTGGCGCTATATAAATACATGTTAATAATAATAATAATAATCTACAATTTTAGGCAAACATTACTTGTGTAATACCTGAAGAGTTTTCTATCTACTATAATAGGACATAGCACATGCATCCATTTTGTTTCTGAGTTTTCACAACAGCATGATGGGTTTCAAATTTTGGGCTAAGCAGAGATAAGAGACAACTGTGAATTAAGTTAATTTATTAATATTATTATTATTAACATTTATTTATATAGCTCCAGTATATTTCTCAGCACTGTAAAGTAAATGTGTGTATACAACTAAATCACATTAATAACATACATAGAACATATGGAGTTCCATACATCACAACCAATACGGTACTTTAGGTGAGGAAGGCCTTAGATTAATTCTAATCTATGTATTAATAGCTATAGAGCATGATCAACTGGTAAATATTCAGGGGGATAATTTGTTGTCCCTGAAAAGTTACCATTGCAACTACAAAGTTTAAATCATAGTCTTGAATTTGTTTTGTATTACAACTTT
The DNA here is from genome assembly GCA_038501925.1 of Xenopus petersii. Taxonomy (NCBI): domain Eukaryota; kingdom Metazoa; phylum Chordata; class Amphibia; order Anura; family Pipidae; genus Xenopus; species Xenopus petersii. The sequence goes on from CM076673.1 coordinate 171,803,867, forward strand.
AAAAATGTTGGGGCTGAGCATTTGAAGTTATTAATTTTATTGTCTTCTGCTACTTGGAAAAATAGACTCAGTAAAACAGTACATAAAGTAAATTCTACATCTATAGTACTTTTGTATTTTTGTATGCAGAAACTTGGGAAGGGTACTGGAAGGAGATAAGTTAGAAATAGAATGTAAAAAATAAATAACAACACTGTGGAAGATGAGGCAGATAATCAGACAACTGACAGAATTTAACTTGTAGTTTCTCTGTCTAGATTTCAATTTAAAAATTATACTGCTTGTCAGAAAATTCTGCTTAATCTGGATTTTATCAGCATTCTGTCTATCATTCTAGAAGATGAAATTGCTGCTGGTATTAAAATCAGCTATAGTTATACATTTGCAAACAGGCCTCAATCATTAGTTGTGTAAATTAAGATCATTTTTATAGATGAATTCAGTGATTAATGGTAAGAGTGAGAAAAAGCATAAGAATGATCAATAAGGAAATTAGTGTAGCATAGCTTTAACAAGATTTCTCAGGCATATTTATTGAATTAAAATCAGCCATGGCAGCCAATGAGACGTCTTCTGTTTATATAAAATTTACAAATGTGCCATACTTTCAAATAGGTCAGTCAGTATGTAGTCACACAGTTCCAAAGCTGCCGAGACTCGAACATGTGAAAAAGCTTAAAATAAGTAGCTAACAGTTTAATGTGCAGTGTGCAATTTGTCTTACACTAGGGAAGATTCATCAAGGGAATCACTTGAAAGGTCTTGCCTATTTAGCCTAAAACTGTCCTTGGAAGTTACATCATGCCCTGTAAAAAGAAAACTAAATAAAAAAGCACTCAATGCTATATTAATGCTTAGAAATACTGAAAATATATTGCCAAAGAATTTAATGTATCTACAGTGTATATTGTGCCAACAAATTTGCACTTGTCTTTACAAGATTTCTACAAGAACCTTTATACATTTATGGGGGAATGTAATATGTTTCTTTTGTGCGAAAATTTGTGACCAAAGATTTTCATTGTTTGCACCCTTTGGACCAATTTCAGACCTCAATGAATTCCTTGCAAAGTTTCCAAACAAATTTTTTTTAAATTTTACTTATTATTATTAATAACATGTATCTTATAAATGTGTTTTAAGAGATCTTTTGAAAGCAGGAAGTTTGGGAGAAAGTCAGACAGTCTTTGGTGGGGAAGGCCAATTAAAAGAGAATTACAGTAGTCCAGATGAGAAATGATAAGCATCTTGGGTTAGAAATGATCATATTTGGGATATGTTCCTTAGGTGAAAGTATAACAAATAACGGAAAGTTGTGCTCACCACTAATTTTTAAAAACATTAGGCGGGGTGCAATGAGGCTGTGACCATAAAATACATATAGACAAATACAAGAGTCCTCTGCAATCAACCCATTATCAATATATTTAAGACAGAAACATTTTGTGCATACTGCTACTGAAAAATGCCTTACCCTTTAAAGAAAACAGGGATTGTTTGTCCATATATTGCAATATATATATAGGCTAAGGCATTTTTCAGTAGCAGTATGCACAAAATGTCTCTGTCTTAAATATATTGATAACGGGTTGAGTGCAGAGGACCTCTTGTATTTGCCTTAGGTGAAAGTGACATACATGGTTTTGTAAGAGACTGCATGTGAGGAGTGAAGGAGGGAAGGATAGAATCTAAAATGGCTTTTGCAAACACACATAGGGGCAAATTTATTGAAGGTCCAACTTTTCTGCTTGGGTTTTTTGCCTCAAAAAATTTAAAAAAGGAGACTTTTTTGGGCTTTATTTTGCAATAAAACTGCAACAAATCCAAATCTGAAAATACTGCAGCTTAAACCTGTCGAACTCATGTAGAAGTCAATGGCAGATGGAGGGGCGTGATTGAGCAGTCGCAGTTGTAAAGAGCTCTGGTGCCCAAACTCCAAAACATCCTGATTAACCTGGCGGAACCACAAATCCGGATTACAGTGGAGCACCCCTGGGGCCAGCTACCTCCCAGACACCTGATGGGCCAGAGCCAAGCTCAAAAATGGGCCTCAGAAGCTGGGAAAGTTCGCAGGGAGGGAAGTACAGCAGAAGATAGTTCCTCTCTGTCTCTCTAGGCCTAGCTCCCCGGACCCTGATGATCCTCAACACAGCCGGAGATGGAGGAAGCCACACTCTCCGACCTGTTGGCGGAGATCCGCTCCACAAGAGAAACATGTGCTTCCCTGATTACGGCCACAATGGAGGAGATCATTCCATTATTAAACATGATATGCAGAAAATTAGGGAAAGAGCCAAGATGGCGGAGCAGCGGATTAGCACGCTAGAAGATACATGCCTGCCTCTACCTAACTCTATACAACAGCTACAGCAGTCCCTGAAACAGGCCCAGATAAAGCAGATGATATGGAGAATAGGCTCAGACGAAACAACTTGAGATTTGTGGGCTTTCCCGAGGGAGCAGAGGTTGACAACCCAGGAGGCTTTCTGGAAATTTGGATTAAAGATACTTTTGGGGATCAAAATCTCTCCACAAAATTTGCCATTGAGAGAGCCCACAGGATCCCTACCAAACGCGGGCCTCACAGGACTCCTGCAAGGCCATTGATTGCGCCCCTGCTGAATGCAAGAGATCGGGACAAATTTTTAAGGTTGGCTAGAGAAAAAGGCAGCATTACATTCCAAGTCTGCAATGTGTCCATATATGCAGACTTCTCAGTGGAAATACAAAAACAAAGCAAGAGGTGAATGAGGGAGCTCAATTTACAATACTCCATGATGTCCCCAGCATGTATGAGGATCTCCATTGATGGAACTACTCACTTTTTCACTTCTCCACGAGACCTTAACAATTGGCTAGACCGCAACGGGCATTGGGGAGATCCAGAGCACCCGAACCCGCAGTAACAGGTCCCAGTCTTTGTCAGAACTCTCTCTTCGACTTAACCCAGTGTCACTCTGAGGTAACGGCTTCACACAACTGCGCCTTGGTGACTCTTGCGCTTATACCATCGCCGTCATTTTTTACTCTTGTTTTTCAACCTCACATTTAGTACTATCCAGAATTGACTTTTGTGAATGATAACTCTCTTGCATGTATTAAAAGGGCAGAATACCTTCCTAGGGGTATAACAGATCACGCACCTTTAGAGCTTACATTGGATAAGCCACAACTACAGAACTGGTGGGCCTTGAATCCAGTTTGGTTAAAAATCCTGGATAATGATAAAGAGCACAAGGGGTTATTAAAGGAATTTTGTCAGATCAATGCTAGTACTACGGACCTGAATGTTTTATGGGATTCCTTCAGCATATTTAAGGGGTCACTGAGATTATAAGGTACAAAAAACAGTCCAGACAACAGCAAACACAACTGGAGCATGACATTGCACATGGCGAAATCCAACTTGCCAACTCCCCCTCCCCTCTGCATTACACCCAATTAAAACAAATACAGGACAAATACTCCTAACATATGTGGGAAAAGTCACAACATAAGTACCTGTTTACAAAAGCCAAGGTACTAGAGCAAGGGGAGAGAGCAGGTAGAATGTTAGCACTCCTTTACGAGAGAACAGACTTCCCCCCCAGTAATTACAAAGATTAAGAAAAATGCAACAGAGTTTACTTCAGACCCAGAAGAAATTAAGCAATTGATGGCAAGTTATTATGCTACCCTGTATAGCTCTAGACACCTCTCCTTCAAAAAACATTTGAGTTTGCCTGCAAAAAAAGTCGCTTCCAGCGTCCATGTATGAAGCCACAATTATACTTCTTCCTAAACAGGGCAAAGACTTAGCGTGTCCATACTCATACAGGCCTATATCTCTTCTCACTGCTGATGTCAAAGTATTGGTTAAGGTTTTGGCTAGAAGGCTTGGGCAGGTAATCAAACATCTGGTCACTGAAGACCAAACAGGTTTTATCTCAGGGAAAATGACAGCTCATAATGTTAGAAGACTCATGCTTAATCTCACTATAGATCATGTTAACACGGGCCAGAGAGCATTTGCAGCCCTAGATGTGGCAAAAGCATTTGACACAGTGGAGTGGGCATATTTATGGAAAGTAATGAAAGCCTTTGGTATTGGCCCATACTTTACTTTGCTTACTCAAATTCTATATGAAGCACCAATAGCTTCCCTGAAAGTTAACTCCTCCCAGACCAGCAGATTTGAACTAACCAGAGGCACTCGTCAGGGGTGTCCTCTGTCGCCCCTGCTCTTTGCCCTAGCAATCGAACCGCTGGGGCTTGCAATTAGGCAAAACCCACAAATCAGGGGTCTCAAAACTAGTAAACGAGAGGAAAAAGTACAAATGTACGTGGATGACACGTTAGTGTACTTAGGGGACACCCTGGGCTCACTCAAGGCACTACTGGTCCTTACTAAAGAGTTTGGAGAAGTCTCAGGTCTTCAAACAAATCCGGCTAAGTCCTCCTTATTCCTGATTGACCCAGTGAAGAACTATACATTTCCTATAGAAATCTCTTTACAGAAAGCCACTCACTTTGCAGATCTGGGATTCAAGGTGGCCTTACCAGTAACAACATATTACATGCATAACATTGCCCCTCTGCTACAATGGTCCCGTGACAAATTTCAAGTCTGGAAACAACTTCCATTGGGCCCAACAGGGCGTATACAACTCATTAAAATGGTGATAGCCCCAAAAAGTCTGTACATGCTATGGCAGGCGCCTATTAAAATACAAAAGCCCTTTTATTTGCATATGCAAATTAGGATTCGGATTCGGTTCGGTATTCGGCCGAATCTTTCAGGAAGGATTCGGGGGTTCGGCCGAATCCAAAATAGTGGATTCGGTACATTCCTACAAATTATGGTGTTTTTTTACTTTGCAAAGCCTGGTGATGTGTGGCGAATTATCCCTCCATTTTTTACAACACATAACAAATCTGGGTTTTTTTTGTGTCTTCAGGGATATACCCTGAGCCATGAACATGGTATTATCCCACACCTAACAAAAATGACAACAATAAATTGCTAAAAACCAATAAATATTTTCAAAAATGTAAGCTTCTGACAAACTGTCAGGAAAACCTTTGGGCTGTACCAACATGCTTAGCAACATGTAGATTTGTTAGTGTTATTGTTTATTAGGATCAAACCAGGTTATAAGTAGTGATGGGCGAATTTATTCGGCAGGCGCGAATTCCCGGTGAATTTGCGCGATTCGCCGTCGGCGAATAAATTCGCGAAACGGCCGAGAAAATTCGCGGAAAAAATTCGCCGGCGTCAAAATTTTTTTTCGAAAAAACGGACGCCGCCGCCAAAAACGGGCGCCGGCGTCGGAAAAACGGGCGCCGGCGTCAAAAACGAGACGCCGGCGCCGTTTCGCGAATTTTTCGCCGTTTCGCGAATTTCACGCGAAATTCGCGAATTTTTCGGCGAAGCGAAACTGCACAAATTCGCCCATCACTAGTTATAAGTGGTTCTGGTTATATAAAGCTGGAGTAACTGCTGACATCACCTCTGATGAAGTGCCAGAATGAGGCATGAAATGTGTCAGGTGAATACACTGTTATAGAATAGGAAGTATATTTCTTGTGGAGCCCTGTTCACTGTTTTTAAATGTGACCTGGAATAAAGCTTGTTGATTTTAAGAAACTGCTGTTTGTATACACTCCTTAACTTCTTTTGCTGTAACACTGGTCCAACTATAAGATGTTCCATTTCCACTACAGTCTGTAATATATTTTTTTGCCTGGTTATTGGTCCAAGAACAAATATTATGTTCCAGGCTAATATTCTTAAATTGAATCAGTCAACTGTTGTGTAAAACTTCCTTGAAAGGTAACTAAATATCTAATGTGGATGAAGGCATGCTGTCACAAACTCATCTAGTATTGTCATTTAATATATAACGAGTCTGTTATACCTTATTACCCTTCCAAAACCATTCCTACCTCCAATATCAAACTAACAGGCCTACAAGGTTGAAAGCAGGGCATTTTTGAATAATGGTACCACATCAGTAGTTTACTTCGGTAAATTACAAAGGTTTCGCAAATTTATTCGCGCAAATTTGCTTCTGGCGAATAAATCTGCCCATCACTATCCTTTGATAATAAGGGGCAGATTTACATAGGGTCAAATATCGAGGGTGATTTTAAACCTCGATATTCGACTGCCGAATGTAAATCCTTCAATTTCGAATATCGAAGTCAAAATTCGATTGAAAGAAAAATCATTCGATCATACGATTAAATCCTTTGAATCATTGGATTCAAAGGATTTTAATCCATCGATCAAACAATTTTACTTCGACCTAAAAATTGATAGAAAACCTATGGGGACCTTCCCCATAGGCTAACATGGCACCTCGGTAGATTTTAGGTGGCGAAGAAGGGGGTCAAAGTTTTTTCTAAAGAGACAGTACTTCGACTATCGGATGGTCAAATAATCGAATGATTTTTAGTTCGAATCATTCGATGCAAAGTCGAAGTCGAAGGTCGAAGTAGCCAATTCGCTGGTCGAAGTAGCCAAAAAAATACTTCAAAATTCAAAGTTTTTTTTGTTCGATTCCTTCACTCGAGCTAAGTAAATGGGCCCCTAAGGGTCCCAACCAGTTTTGAAAAACATTTTTACAGTATATAAATATTGAAAATAATCAGATTTATTATTGTCTTTTATAAAAGACATTTACTGGGCACTTGTTTGAAAGTAAACATCTGATTGTTGATATGGGTCACTAGAGCTGGCCAAACCTTGCATCTATTTTACTATTCCTGTTATGCTCACTCTTACTTTCTTCATTGCTTTCATAAAATAAGCCTTCTTATAGCATTGTTATAGTTTTAGTAGGGCTTTATTCAGTGTTTGAATTTAATGTTATAGAAGTATATTCGTTCATAAACACAATTAATACAATATAAAGTCTACTTTTATTCATGGGATTGATATGATATACAGTATCTAAACAGTATTTATAATATGATATAGTTTTTCACAATAAAGCAAAATAATTTTAACTGGAAACTGCAGCATATGAGCCTGGCTTTAATCTTGTATAATGATTTTTGCTTTTGACTTGCCTGCATCTTTGGACTTCAGACCTCGCCAAATCCTTGATCAATATGATATTACTTAGCTGTGGTTGAAAACATTCGTCCGATGAAAGACCTTGCTAAAAATCTAATTTGACTTAGGCCCCTCCTATATGAACTATGCTGTGGCCTTTGCATATCAATGAAGAAAAGCTTAAGCAAATACAATACTAATGGATAATAGTGAGTCACCTTGTCAAAATATGTTTAATGCCTTCTGTGGATACTTTTTGTATGTAAAATAATTAGTAGTTAACTATGACCTTATTTATGTCATTCTGGAAACAAATATTATTATGGCTGGCTGCTGAAAACTAATTCATTAGAGAGTCTAAACCTTGTTTAAAGTGTGCCATAAAATATATATTGTTCTGTGTCTAGTACAATCACCAAACAATGGTCTGCAATAGTGTAGTCAGAGCACATTTAGAACTAGTCATTAACACATACACATACTGGCCTGTGTCAGAGATTTATATGCATACCCATGTCCCTGAGTGCACTGGATGTTAATGTTTCGCAAAGTCAAAGAAAGTTCATCCTGTGATCAAGGTCTTTGGATTTACTCCAAGAACATGTCATTCACAAGACTGTATTAAATATACAAAGACTAAACTGAAATGTCTGCCCATGTGCTCGTCTACTCGCATGGATTATTGGTGCAGATTAAGTTCATAACTAGTGCTTGTCTAGCATAAGAAACCAGAGGGATTTGCTACAAACATCATCTTCTCTCACTCAGTTTAAACTAAAAACACAGCCTTGTATTCTTACTATCTGTATGCAGTTTTATAAGGGACAAGAAGAGGTGAATAAATAGCTGCCAGTGCAGATATATAATCTATAACTTGGAAACCTGTTATCTAGAAGGCCCAAAATTAGGGTATGTTCCCATAGTGTCCTACTTAAAACAATTCTTCGTTATTGACTTATTTGCTTGATGTTATCTGAGCTATTTTGGTGTCAAAGCAATCCTATTGGTTTAATATGTGTATGTATGTTCTTCCGCTCTTTCTAACCTGTCCACATCTAATATGGCCACTGATGCTGTCTCTGATGGATTGTCAGATATTGTAAGGCCCATTCGTGCACGAGCGTCAACATGGACGCGGACGCAGGCGCGTCGAAAACTGACGCGCGCCGGGGTGGACGCGGGCGACGAAATGTCCGCTGATGCAACGGCGTGCGGCGTAATGACGCTAGCGTCCTCACGTTTGGCGCCAAAACATTACTTTAAAAGGACGCTCTGGGAAAGGATCCTTGCTTGGTTATAATCCTAGCTCCTGGATGTGGCTTGATTTCTGATTTCGGCTTTGACCTTCGGCTTGTTTCCTCGGACTTCTGATTGACTTCCTCCTGCTTGACCCCTGCCTGTTTCTGGACTTCGCTTGCTATCTGCCTGCCCCCGACCCAGCTTGTTTCCGGTTACGCTCGAATCCTGCCTGCCTTGACCTCGGCCTGTCCCTGACGATTCTTCCGCTTATTCCCTGGTACCCTGCTTCTGGTTAATTCTGGGACTACTGATCACTCCTTGCCTCCTCACATCTGGACTTACTACCCCGGCTTGACAGTATAACCAAGCCAAGATGGAGTCCAAGGAGGAGAGGTCGGTGCTGAAGACTATTTCTCAGCAGATCGCTGGTCTAGCTCAAGCTGTCCATGAATTACAAGGCGGCTACCAAGTTATGCAAGATCAGCTACAGGCTCTGCAAGAACCAGTAACTCATCCACGTCCTGCTTCGGGTCCTTCTTTCTTGTCTCCTGAGGATTCTGGGGCCGGTTCTGGATCTTCCTCTGATCCCAAAGTGGCGTTACCTGACAAGTTTTCGGGGGACAGAAGCACCTACAGGACTTTCATTAATGGGTGCAAACTCCTGTTTACTCTAAAGCCTCATACGTAAGCTACTCAGCAGGCTCGGGTGGGAACAATGATCACCCTTCTACAAGGACAACCCCAAGCGTGGGCCCATCGTTTGATGGAACAGGACAGTCCTATCCTAGCTACTACCGAAACTTTCATTCAGGCTTTGGGCGCAATCTATGAGGATCCTCACCGCATTGACACAGCAGAAATTGCTTTGGGGGCCCTCCGCCAGAAGCAGAGACCGGTGGAGGATTATATTGCCGAATTTCGGAGTTGGGCCCCAGACACGGAATGGAATGACAGGGCTCTAAAGAGACAATTCCGCATTGGGCTGTCTGACGGTCTTAGAGATGAGTTGGCTCGAGTAGGTATTCCAGATACCTTGGAAGAGTTGTTTCGGCTGGCGGTTCAAATTGACCGAAGGCTGCGAGAGAGGCAGCTGGAGAAGGTGCCAGTTAGTTTTTCACCGTCTCCTTCATGGGTCATTCCGGTAGCTCAGCCTCCCATCCATCAACCGGCCCCCTCCGCTGTCTCTTCAGAGTCTGAACCTATGCAGATTGGTGTGGCCCGGGGGGCTTTGACAGCTGAGGAGAGACTTCGTCGCAGACGTTTAAATCTGTGCCTGTATTGTGGCCAATCCGGTCACTTCCTTCGAGGCTGCCCAACTCGTCCTAAGGGTAGTACATCCGCTAAATCATCTTCAGTCTATAATTCTTCAATTCCAACGAACTCTTTTGTGACTATTCATCTTTCGTTACAGATGGGGCCAAGAAAGATTGAGGTTGACGCCATTGTGGACTCTGGGGCTTGTGGTTGCTTCATGAACAAGACTTTTGCTACACTGCATAATCTTCCGTTACTTCCCAAGTCCCAGCCACTCGGTATTAAACTGGCAGATGGTTCCTTGATGTCTTCTGGCTCAATTCTTCACGAGACTCCACTTTTTGTTGCCTCTCATGTTAAACATTATGAAGAAATAAAGTTTGATGTGATGGATTCCTTGTTGTTTCCTGTGATCCTAGGTCTGCCTTGGTTGAAACTCCATAATCCTTCTATTGACTGGTACACCGGTTTTCTGATATTTAACTCTTCTTTTTGTCTTCAAAACTGCCAATCAAATCTTCCCTTGAAAGAGTTCATTCTTCTGGATAAAGGTGAAATTCAAGCAGTCCCTCTTGTTTATCACGAGTTTTTTGACGTCTTCGATGAAAAGGGAGCTGATTCTCTTCCTCCTCATAGGGACTATGATTGTCCTATAGATCTTCTTCCTGGTGCTCCCATCCCGTTTGGCAGAATCTATCCGCTTTCTGAACCTGAACTTCAAACTTTGAAGAAATATATTGACAAGAATTTGGAGAAGGGGTTTATTCGAGCTTCTACATCTCCCGCTGGTGCAGGAATATTCTTTGTGGAGAAAAAGGATCATTCTTTAAGACCCTGCATTGACTTCAGAGATCTTAACAAAATCACAGTCAAGAACCGATACCCCTTACCACTTATTTCAGAACTTTTCCAAAGGTTGAGTCAAGCTAAGATTTTTTCAAAGTTGGATTTGAGAGGGGCCTACAATTTGATTCGGATCCGCAAGGGAGATGAGTGGAAGACAGCTTTTCGTTCACGGTATGGGCATTTCGAATATACAGTGATGCCATTTGGTCTCTGCAATGCCCCTGCTACGTTCCAACATTTCGTAAACGATATTTTCCGCGATCTCCTTGATCAATTTGTTATCGTTTACTTGGACGATATTTTGATTTTCTCTTCTTCTCTGGAACAACATCGTGTACACGTCAAAGAGGTCCTGTTACGCTTAAGGAAACATATGCTGTATGCGAAGGCCTCTAAATGTGAGTTTGAAAAGTCATCCATTGAATTCCTGGGTTTCGTTGTGTCTGCTTCTGGGGTCTGTATGGATGTAAGCAAGGTGGATGCAATTCTTAAGTGGCCGCCTCCCAAGGATCGAAAGGGGGTGCAAAGATTCGTGGGCTTCGCTAATTTTTATAGAAGATTCATTAAAAATTTTTCTGCTATAATCAAACCAATCACGGACTTAACCAGCCTCAAGAGAAAATTTTTCTGGTCTTCAGAGTCACAAGAAGCCTTTGAGAAATTAAAGACACTTTTTATCTCCGCTCCAATTCTCATTCATCCTGAACCTTCTAAGCCTTTTTTACTTGAAGTTGATGCCTCTGAAGACGCGGTTGGGGCAATTATTTCTCAAAGATCTGGAATTAAGGACAGTGTTCACCCAGTTGCTTTTTTTTCTAAGAAGCTCAGTCCCACTGAAAGAAATTATGGTGTGGGTGATCGAGAGTTATTGGCCATTAAGTATGCTCTAGAGGAATGGAGACACTTATTGGAAGGTGCGTTACATCCAATTTTAATTTTTACGGATCACAAGAATCTTGAGTACTTAAGGTCAGCCAAACGCTTAAATCCTCGCCAAGCTCGTTGGGCCCTGTTTTTCTCAAGGTTCCAGTTTCACATTACGTATAAACCCAGTTCTAAGAATGTGAAGGCTGACGCACTTTCCAGGCAATTTTCTGAAATAGAATCAACAACTCCTCCAGCTACCATCCTTCATTCAGGAAACTTTCTGCTTCTTCAAGCCTCTTTTCTCAAGAAGGTGGAGGACACCCAGCAGTCTGTTGAAGATTACCCCGATTCCAAGTGGTTACATGTAAAGGATGGTGTCCTCTTGTTTAATCAGCGAATCGTGGTTCCTCCTTCTCTTCGGGCTGAAGCATTGAGTATTATGCACGATCATCCTTTAGCAGGTCACTCGGGAATAAGGAAGACGTTAGATTTGGTGAGACGGTTTTTTTGGTGGCCATCGGTAGTGAAAGACTGTATTTCTTACGTTCGTTCATGTGAAAATTGTGCCAGGTCTAAGATTTCTCACCTCAAACCAATGGGTCTTTTGAAACCTCTACCACCTCCAGAGGCACATTGGAGTTCAATTTCCATGGATTTTATTGTGGAACTTGCTCTTTCCAATAAACATAATACTATTTTTGTGGTGGTGGATCGTCTCACAAAAATGGCTCATTTCGTTCCTCTCTCTCATCTCCCTTCGGCTTCTAAGACTGCAGATGTTTTCATCAAAGAGATTGTACGGCTTCATGGATTGCCTCGAGAAATCATTTCGGATAGAGGCACACAATTTACATCCAAATTCTGGTCTGCTCTCTGTAAAGCTCTGGGAATCGTGTTAATGAAATCCTCTGCATACCATCCTCAGACTAACGGACAAACAGAGAGAACTAATCAAACTTTAGAACAATACATCCGGTCTTTCTCTTCTTATTTGCAGGACAATTGGGTGTCAATTCTTCCTCTGGCTGAATTTTCTTACAACAACACCATTCATTCATCTACGAAACAGACGCCCTTCTTTTCTAATTTTGCATTTCATCCTACCATGTTTCCTGGCCTTTTTCCAGAAGTATCTCTTCCTTCGGTCCAGGATAGACTTACATTTCTAAGGGAGAATGTCGAGGTGCTCCAACACATGATCCGCAAGGCTCAACTCCAATTTAAAGTTTTTTCAGATCGAAGACGAGGAGCAGATCCAAACTTCCAAATAGGAGACAAGGTTTGGTTAGCCTCTACCAATCTTCGCCTTCCTCATCCATCGAAGAAGTTTGCCCCTAGATTTGTTGGTCCTTTTCCAATTAAAAGATGTATTAATCCAGTTACCTTTGAACTAGAACTTCCGGGGTCCATGAAGATACATCCAGTTTTTCATGCTTCTTTATTGAAGAAATTTCATTCTAGTCCTTTCCCCTGCCAGCACCCTGTTCCTGCTCCTCCTATTGTTTGTCAAGAAGGGATCGAGTTTGAAGTGGAACAAATTTTGGATTCTCGGCTTCGTTGGGGGAAACTGCAGTATTTGGTCAAGTGGAAGGGGTTTTCGGTTGAAGAGAATTCTTGGGAACCAGTAGGAAACATCCATGCTCCTAGGCTCATCAAAGCTTTCCACAAGAAACATCCTGAGAAACCATCCAGAGGTGTCCAGAGGCCACCCCTCGGGGGGGGCAATGTAAGGCCCATTCGTGCACGAGCGTCAACATGGACGCGGACGCAGGCGCGTCGAAAACTGACGCGCGCCGGGGTGGACGCGGGCGACGAAACGTCCGCTGACGCAACGGTGTGCGGCGTAATGACACTAGCGTCCTCATGTTTGGCGCCAAAACATTACTTTAAAAGGACGCTCTGGGAAAGGATCCTTGCTTGGTTATAATCCTAGCTCCTGGATGTGGCTTGATTTCTGATTTCGGCTTTGACCTTCGGCTTGTTTCCTCGGACTTCTGATTGACTTCCTCCTGCTTGACCCCTGCCTGTTTCTGGACTTCGCTTGCTATCTGCCTGCCCCCGACCCAGCTTGTTTCTGGTTACGCTCGAATCCTGCCTGCCTCGACCTCGGCCTGTCCCTGACGATTCTTGCGCTTATTCCCTGGTACCCTGCTTCTGGTTAATTCTGGGACTACTGATCACTCCTTGCCTCCTCACATCTGGACTTACTACCCCGGCTTGACAGATATAGAGAACAGCAGATCAAGAGAGGAACATAAGGTTCTTGGCAGTGAAGGCAAAGGGACTGGCAAAAGAGAAAACCAAAATCACATCAGACAAAAGAGGGGAACAGACTGAATGGTAGCATTACAGTATTTATAAAGACTGGCATTCTGGTTTGTATACTATGCAAAAAATTAGATTTTATTCGACAATTCAGTCCTAAACCATGCTACAGGGAAGATTATTAAATTCTGATTCTAGTTGCACTAGTTTCTGTGCTGCCATGTAGTAGTTATCCATATTAATCACTAATCAGCCTTAAATACTGTAACGACATTTGTATTCTATGTGTACTGTATATTGTGAGTGGGTCCCTAAGCTCAGTAAGTGACAGCAGCACAGAGCATGTGCAGTAAATGAGCAGAAAAGAAGATAAGGAGCTACTGGGGCATCTTTGGAGGCACAGATATTTACTGCTAAAGGGCTGTGGTTGCCTTGAGCTGGTACAGAAGCACAAAACATAATGTACAACATTTCTACCTACTTCTTTAGTTAAGCTTTAGTTTTCCTTTAATGGATGATATGAGTTTATTATGTATAGTAATTTGTTATTTACATTATGGTTGACAATATGCTTGCTGCAGTTGCTGACTCTAGTGGCGATATGAACCACTATGCCTTACATTCCCTATTGATTTTGATGCTAACTTCTGTGACATTGCAATTTTTCTTTCCTTCTGCTTCTCCTTTATCCCTCTATACCTTCAGTTGGGTGTGTGCCACACTGCTGTTAATTAAACCTTTTGGGTCAGCTAACAGTTTACACATGGCCTATTTACAAACTGTAAGTGAGCAACAGCCTAAGTAACTACCCTCATCTGTACTGTAGCCCTAAAGTATTCAGACTGCCTATGAAGGCCAACTTGAGATTGGCAATGGAGTAGATGCTTTTTTATTTCTAACCAATTTATATACTAGTTGGCTGTGTGCTGGTCAATAATAATTCTGGAGAACCTGGTGCACCAATTAACCTGCTATGCACTGTTCGTTTATGCTAGGACTGTCCACTAGAAAAGCCAGCAATATGCTGTATAAGACAGCGAATGGAGACCATGGTTGCTATGGTTATATTTGTAACACATGTAGGGGCACATTTACAAAGGGTCTAAGTGAATTTGAAGTGAGTTTTCGAATTCAAAAACTTCGAATTTCGAAGTAATTTTTGGATACTTCGACCTTCGAATTGGCTAAATTCGACTTTGACTTCGAATTGAAAAAACTTCGAATATTCAATCATTTGAAAATCGAAGTACTGTCTCTTTTAAAAACTTGGACTTCGACACTTCGCCACCTTAAACCTGCCGAATTGCTATGTTAGCCTATGTGGACCTCCTAGAACCTATAGCCAACATTTGGCTAAGTTTTTAGAAGTCAAAGTTTTTTTTTTTTTAAATCGTTTGAATCATTCGAATCGAAGGATTTAATTGATCCATCGAACGATTTTACTTTGATTGCAAATGGCCATATTTTTTTCACTTCTAAATTCGACCCTTAGTAAATGTGCCCCGTACTGTTTTTATACACTGTTGCCTAGAAACCATTGGGCAGTCATCTTGTTTGCTGGTGGAGGCTCTGTTTGTTTGCTGTTACTGATTAAGGTCCTGGTTTAGGCCCAAAATGGTGACTAAAATCTCCTTTTTTTAGAATACAAACCCTGAGTGTGCTAGATTTTATAATTTGCTTTACATATTTGCACTTGGCACCCAGGTCACAGACTCTGTTTGTGGAGTGCACCTATATAACTGTATCTATATACAGTTTGTCAGTAATGATGAAAACATTTTCTTTTGTGAAAATTAGTGATTAGTGACTAGTGAAAACCCCTGATTACTGACACACACACACACACACACACACACACACACACAGTAAAAATATGTGACAACAATAAAATACATGTCTCTGAATCAACAGTTCTCTTTAGAAGAATGAATTGTAATGGTAAAGAAACATAAAATACATGTTCTTTGGTATCAATTGAGAACAAAACTCTTATTTTCTTCTACATAATCAAATTATTCATAGTGATAGATACACCCTGTGCTTTACATCTGCTGCAAGTTCCCTTGCTTTGCACACTTGCTTCTACTAATTTTTCAGTACCAATTGGTAGGTACTGGAAGATACATTCGGATCTACTAATCTCACAGATTTGATTTTTCGTGAGATTTGGAATGATAGCAGTAGAATATACAATGCTTTATCATTTTATCATCTGTCAGCGATTCGAGGATGTAGCCAATTACATATCCTATATCTTATCAGACAAAGGGGCTCTGCGGATAGTATTCTGTATAGTTGCACTTGGGTGCTGAGTTCAATTCTAGCTTGAGCACACAATCTTTAAGGCATTTGTATGTTCTCCTCATGTCTGCATGTATTTCCTCTGGGTAGTCCAGATTCCTCTTATTCTCCAAAAACATACAGACAGGCTAATTAACTCCTGACAGAAATGAACCCACTGTGTGTAAATATGATAGGTGCCTTAGAATGTAATCTTCCCGGGGCAGGGACTGACTGTGAATTATGTGTAATCTCCGTAAAGCTCTACATAAGTGTTCTGTCATGTAAATAAAATTTTAGAATTGTTTATATTATATGAACAGTGGAAAATAGGAAAAATAAATTCAGTTCTTGTGGTGCCTTCAAAACATTTTTCTACTCTACTATCTTGCTGAGGATGAGTTAGGGGCTCTGAATATCTGATTACTAAATTATTCTGACAGTTTCACACATAATTTCATGTGATATTTTTGAGAATATGCTTCGCCTGATGACTGGTTTGTGAACTAATTCCTTAATGCCTTTGATATGCAATCCTTTTAAGAAATGTACTTGTTTTTGTTGTACAATGGTTTCCAATATGCCAGAGAGGCCATACTTGTTCCTAAAAAGAAAGCTATTATTCACATAATGAGTTAATAAATAATTATACAAATAATTTGTCACTGTATACCCTGGTGTGAATCTGAAAAATTAAGATATTATACAGGAAAAATATATTTATATTGCAGTGTTGGCACATCGAAATTGGAATTAGCCACAGGCATGCCCGAGTCCAAAATATATAGGATAGTTAAAAAAAAGTACAAGATATTTCATACTTCACTTTTAATATTTCCTAGTGAAAAAATATCAATTTCAAATTATTATTTTGTCAGCATTTAGGGAATCCACAATGATTACTCTTATACTTATTACTTATAACAGAATGAATTACACTAAAATGATAGATATACTATAATCTCTGAACACCTGCAGATAAAAAGATTACACAAATGTATTACTTTTTACAGTTAGTGATTTTGACTAGTTCATTTATTCATTTCCTAAACAAATATTAGCAATAAAATAACATTTACATAGATGAATAAAAAGAACGGCTACAAAATATCATTTTTAGACTAGACAGCAAATCAGAATACTAAATTCCTTGCTGAATAAAATACAGTATTTGGAGTCTAATTTGTTTTTAAAATGAGAGAAAATATTTAAGCTGTAATAAAAAAAAAACCTCACTTTATGGTTTCCCAATTCTAATGCCTTAATCAAATAAAATAATTTATGTACTTCATACATAAAAATTCGACACACATATTTATCACTTTGAATTTCCACAGTTCCTATGGAAAACAAAGAAAACTTCTGCCTCTCTTTTTTCAGATGAAATAAGCAAGTGTTCTTTTTGACATCACTTAGAAATCATGTTTTCTTATTACATTTTGATTAGAAAAATAATAATACTGCATGGGAAAAAACATTTTTTACGTTGTATGCCTAGAGGCAATTTATCAGTTGTTCAAGGGGGTATTTTGAAACATGAATTTTGGGACCATGATATTTTTTAAACGCTAGCATATTTATGAAAAAACTTAAATCTGAAGTGTTACGTTAAGTTAAGAGTCCATTATCCACTAAAATAATGAATTTATTACGAAAATAAAAAAAAATGTAATCAAAGGAGAACTAAACCCTAAAAATGAATATGACTAAAATGCCATATTTTATATAGTGAACTTATTGCACCAATCTAAAATTTCAGCTTGTCAATAGCAGCAATGATCCAGGACTTTAAACTTTTCACAGGGGGTCACCATCTTGGAACGTGTCTGCAACTGTAATAACTTACCCCAGTAGGGGTTGTGGAGTTCGGCGGGGACGCTGCCGCACTCCAAGCAGGGACGCCTGCAGGGATCTTCAACACCTAGGGCGCGCGCGCCGCTTCCATCCGCGTCTTAAAGGCGCAGTCGCACTGACGTGTGCGAGTTTTGAATATATTTAAAGGGACAGTTTGTAATTGTAGATTGCCTGTGATAGGATTGTATTCCTGGTGCTCCTGAGCCTTGTGCTATTTGTTTGCTTCCTTCTGAACCTGTCTGATTCCTGTTTTGACCCCTGCCTGGCTATTTTGACTATTCTGATTTCTGGATCCTGACCTTGCCTGCTTACAACTACTCTTCAGTTTAAGCCCTCGATTGATCACTCGGTTTTGACCCTTTTGCCTGTTTGACGATCCTTGCTATCTGCCTGCCTCGACCCAGCCTGCCTGACTACGATTCTGCCTAATCCTTTGTACCGTGACCTTCGGCCCAAAAGGACTCTGCTAACAGCCGTGCCCCTTTGCCAGTAAGAACATCTCGCCTTGCACCCCTCGTTAAGTCCAGGTGGCACCCAAGTAAGCTGAGGGCTCCTCCCGAAGCCCAACGGTGGTCACACTACTGGTGAAGCCGAGCCGAGACCAGGGTACTTGGCATTTGTTCTGGTATCGGGTGCCGGCCGTGACAGCAACACTCACATGCTCAGTGGGCTCAGATAATCTTAGGGGTCGTCTCAAATTATTCAGGAGAAAATGAGGTTGGCCTGTATTATAAGATAATGCTACAAGGCTGATATATAAAATATATAAAAAAAAAATCTGATGCTAATTGCACTGGTTTCTGTGCTGCTATGTAGTTATTAACTATATTAATTTCTAATCAGCCTTACTATATATTGTGACATTTATATTATGTATATATATATTTAGTATATTGCGTGTCAATCCCTCAGCTCAGTAAGTGAATCAGCAGGAAAAAAAAATGGGGAGTTACTGGAGCATCTTTGGAGACACCGATCTTTACTGCTAAAGGGCTGTGGTTGCCTTGGACTGGTACAAAAGCCCAAAACATTATGTACAACATTTCTAGTCTACTTTTTTAAGTTAAGCTTTAGTTCTCCTTGAAAATGTGGTGCATAATTGTTTTTTGGTTGGAAAACTGAATTAATCCAGGACCCAAGGAGAGGGTTACTTAAACTGCTCTAACAACAAAAAGAAGGAACCACTGCAGTCTTACTATAATATGTATATGTTGTATGATGAATAATCTATGTTGTGTGCTGCATAAAATGTGTCGATATTATATAAATACATGATAATAAATGAATAAACAACTGTCAAGCTATGTATTTTCCTAGACTCATCATTATTAATACATAAGTGTCATATATAGAAGATATTGTAATGACTGTTTAAAATTCAGGTTTTTTGCTGCAATAAGAACATCATTTTCTAGTGTCAGTTTAAGAATATAAAAAAACCTCCTAATTATGGATTTAAACATTGTACATGAATAATGTATTCACACTTTTCAGTAGGGTAATCTATGCAGAATATTATAGATTATATTACTAGAATGTCACTCAGCCTACATAAGTAGAGCAATTTAATTGGAGAAACACCTGGTAAGCAACGGTAGATTAAACCAGGAAATTATGACATTTGGATTTGCTGTTTACAATGTAGTCAGTTTGAACAACACATTCATTTACAATCAGAAGGATTAGAATGGGTGATAGGTTGGATAACTAAAATAGACAAATTCTCTTTCTGTTTATTTGCAATTGAAAGAAATCAAGATCCTATCAGCAAAAGCAGATCCTTCCATGAACCTAAAGATAGCTTTCAAGTGCTCATTAAGACATATCAACCCATTTCCACCATAGGCATAAACAAGAGCAATTTCATTTGCATTGTACTGCAATGTGTAAGACTAACAATTGTTGACATAAATACTTTTTACAGCATATTTGTAAATAAAAAGTTAGTTAATAACTACTCATGTGCATATGCATGCCCTGAAAAAATAAAGAATATTTGAATTATTGCATTAAACTTTGGATTTGTAATGGCATCATTAATTGGTTTGAAAAAAGACCAAAGTCCATAGAGTTCAACCCCTTCAAAAAGATGTTAAGATCACACTAGCCTTCAATATTATGCTTCATAATAAAAAAATCATAATAAGAAAAATCATCCAAGCAAAGTCAATAGAATCTTTCATTACAATATCAGCCAAAAGGCATTCCATAATGTCACTGCCCTTAATGTAAAAAAACCCTTTAACTACTTTATTAAATTAAAACTCAGTTCCTCAAGTCTAAAGGGATCACCACTGGTTAGTTGAACTTCTCTTTGGGAAAAATATAATATCCTTTAATGTACTTACAAAGTATTGTGTCAGTATCCCATCATAAAACTCTCTACAGACAAAAGTATGTAAAGTGACTCTTTAAACAAGAATGCATATGTTTGTTCATTGTTGCTGAGTTTCAAAACTATCCAGTTTAATTATTTTATTAAACTTTCAGCACAGCCATATGTTTAAATGTGCTGAAAAGGACTCACATGTTTCATGTTTTTATGCCATTCATTAAAGGTACTTGAATTCCTCATACTTCTATATAGTTGTTTTTTAAAAAACATAGGGACAGATTCAATTCATTGAGAAAAAGTTATCTCATGGTTTATCATGTGAAAACTCATGGATGAGATTCAGTTCAAGGAGAAAAAACTTTTCTCCAAATTCAGTTCCATTTTTTTCCCCATAGACTTCATGTGATAAACCGTGAGATACATTTCCTGAATTGAATTGCATCTCAAATTGAATCTCGTTTTTATGTGATTTTCTCATTAAATTGAATCTGGCCCATTGTGTCTGTCGTGCCTTATAAAGGTGGACGACTGTTTGGGAAATCTTTAGATGAGATCATCTCGAAATCATCTGGAGGAAAGTCAACTTTCTCCCCCAGAATAATAATAAGTAAGGAAGTAATAATAAATAAGTACGGGAGATCTGCGCCTTATTCTAGACTTGAAAAGATTAAACAAACACATAAGAGTCCAGTCCTTCAAGATGGAATCTTTAAAAACCATCAAGCCAACAATCAATTTTGGAGATCAAATTTTCCAAGGACTTTCTTCAAAGTGAGTCTAGGTCTAATGGCTTTCTGCATTGGTCTAGTAAGGTAGGCCAGATGGATGATGAGGCCATTGCAGTATCATTTTCTAAGGCTGTGGGACAAAGATCAAAAGAATTGGTCTCAACTTATTCTCAAAGAAACAAGACAAGGGGGGGCGTGTCCTGATGCCAGAGTGAACAGACGCACTACATGAGAGCTCCGTCCGGGCCTGGACTAAATTTTCGCATTTCGGCTACTTAAAAGAATCATGAGGAGGCAAACTCGCCCCAACAACACGAACGCGACTCAACGCACCCCGCAATCCAGAAAAGATAAAGAAATTGGCAGTTTCTTTGCTAAAACAGGCACTCCGCCGGACGAGCGTGAAGAATCCAATATGGCCGACCAGCCTAAGGAACAAAGGGCCCGACCCTCCCTCACACCGAGCCAAGAGCGAACCTCTCCACAACTGCCAACGGAGTTGATGGACGCTATCTCTGCACTGCCACAGAAAGTCGACTCTTGGAGGAAATAAAAGCCACACAAAAACAAGAGACGGCGGAAATAAAGGCCGAACTGGGCGTCCTGACGCAGCGATTGGAGGTGATAGAGGAAGACCATCGCACTCTTCAGGACCGGGTAGCGCACCAAGAAATGGAGGTTTCCGATCATGGCAAGCAATTGTTGGAACTGCGTAGGCTGCTGGTAGGGATGTAGCGAACGTCGGAAAAAAAGTTCGCGAACATATTCGCGAACTTGCGCAAAAATGCGAGCGGTTCGCGAACGGTTCGCGAACCCCATAGACTTCAATGGGAAGGCGAACTTTAACATCTAAAAAAGACATTTCTGGCCAGAAAAATGATTTTAAAGTTGTTTAAAGGGTGCAACGACCTGGACAGTGGCATGCCAGAGGGGGATCAAGGGCAAAAATGTATCTGAAAAATCTGCCTGTGTGTGCTTGGAAGAGATAGTGTAGGGGGAGAGCTGTTAGTGATGCTAGATGGCAGTTGGTTGAATAACACACTGGGCAAAAAATGCCTACAGGGCAAATAATGCCTAAAAGGTCAACTTATACACTACTACAGCGATGGATACGGATTACGTAAAATTTATTATGGCTGCTTGAAAAAAGTCACTCCGGTGTTTTTTCTGGAGACGGTAATATTATGGATATTTAGACAGAATGTGAACACGGTCACACAGCTAGATAGCAGTTGGTTGAATAACACACTGGGCAAAAAATGCCTACAGGGCAAATAATGCCTAAAAGGTCAACTTATACACTACTACAGCGGTAGTAAAATAAAAAAAAGTTAAATAAAAAAAGAATGAATATTAAAAAAAAAAAAATTAAAGTTGGTGCTGCTGAACTACTAGGAGCAGCAGATTAGCACACCAGTCCCACTCCCCAACACTGCTAGACTAATAGCACTGGGCTCTTATAGTAGTAGTAGTAGTAGTAGTAGTAGTAGTAAAACAACAAAAAAATAAATAAAAGCAGTCCTTACAAGGACTATTGCTATTGCAGCAGTCAGCAGATGAGATCAGAAGCAGGACAGCTGCCCACTGCAGCTACATACAGAGCACTGCAGTAGAAGGTAGATTACTAGCCAGCAAAGCTACCTAAGCTTAAATGTCCCTCAAACCCCTGCAGACTTCTGTCCCTCCAATAACAGAGCAGTATCAAAACGATTACTAGCCAGCAAACTTTCAACTGTCCCTGAAATCACTAACAGGCAGCAGCTCTCTCCCTACACTATCTCTTCAGCACACACAGGCAGAGTGAAAAAAAGCTGCAGGGCTTCGGTTTTTATAGGGAAGGGGAGTGGTCCAGGGGAGAGCTTCCTGATTGGCTGCCATGTACCTGCTGGTCTGGGGTGAGAGGGCAAAAAAAAGCGCCAACAATGGCGAACCCAAAATGGCGAACGTCGCGCGACGTTCGCGAACTTCCGGCGAGCGCGAACACCCGATGTTCGCGCGAACAAGTTCGCCGGCGAACAGTTCGCGCCATCTCTAGCTGCTGGAGGACGCCGAGAACCGCAGTCGGAGGAACAACTTGCGGATCCGGGGCCTACCAGACGACGTCCAAACACCCGAAGCCAAACAGCTGCTGACCCAACTTTTCAACCGCTTACTAGACAGAGATCCTGACACTGAGATTCTGATAGAGCGAATACATCGAGTCGGAGCACCGAGAAAGGGCCAACCGAAGGACATGCTGTGCTGTCTCCATAACTACGCACTAAAGGAGCAGATTCTAAGGAAGGCCAGAGAGGCCAAGACCCTCAAGATAGAGGATGACGATATAGAACTGTACCAAGATCTCTCATACTCCACGGTCCTGCAGAGACGGCTCCTCAAACCCCTAACTACCTTGCTGAACGATAAGCAGGTGAAGTATAAATGGGCCTTCCCTTTTGCCTTGCATGTATTCGCAGGTGGCCGCGTACACATCGTCAGAGACCCGCACGATGTCCCGCAACTTTGCGAGAGGCTGGCCCTTCCAAAGACAGACCTTTCCAGATGGATGACCTACCTATATGGAGACCTTCGTCCTCCGTTGCGCGACGAACCGAACGCAGCGGACTAGGAGCGGCCCGAACGCCTACAACGAACTGTAAGTAGCAATCCAGCCAGGCTTCTCCACGCACCCCCTTGATGTCGGGATTAGCAGCCCCTCGAGATGACATTTGTTGGGAACTTTGCTTGTAGTTTCGCCAGGATTTTTGGGACAGAGACGCTGCCTGATCCTGTACGATAACCCCGGTGCACGACCGGTTAGTCGGGTCGGGCCTTCTAAACGTCCATTTTGGCTAACCCTGTTGGTTAAACAGAGAAGAATGTCCTTTTCTCAGGTCGGACATCAGAACATTCTGATTCACTTCTCGGACTCTGGTCTTAATAGCAAGGACATAATTACTAACTACTACTATAGTGTTCGTTTATATGTTTACTTGGAATGTTTACTGCTTTCATCGAGATGCCTTAGACTCAGATAGCAATTCATGCAGGATGCAAAAGTTAGTCGGAGAGAGGACATAACAAAAAAAGGGGAAAAAAAAAAAAAAAAAAAAAAAACATATTCAGAAAATAACATTAAACAGGGGGGAATCTTTGCGAGCATTTTTAGATCGCCATGTGCTTAGGCTGGCACAGCTACTCAGCTATTCAGTTATACTTGTTATTCATGTTCAACTTTATAGGTCCACAGGTCAAAGAGCTGTTTTAGTTCTACAAAGGGTTTTTTGTATATTATACGCTGCAGGACTTTTCTACATCTGACGAGGTTCGCATTACTACATAAATGTGTATTATTGCTTTGTATTACGTTATTTCCACGTTCCTACTGTTGCATTGGTTCAGAACGTTCCCACGCAAAGGAGTTAGTTTCCCACTATGTCCCCAGACGAGAGGTCCTTGTCTGGGACGGAGCTCTTAGGATCTTTATTACTGTCCCCACCTTACTCGGTCCTTACGACTGAGACGACCTCCCCGGACCCCCCCCAGATTTGAGCCGTGATTCACTACACTAGGTGCGCCTATAGTGCCTCCTGGGGTAGCGGCACATAACCTCACCCACCCCCCACACCTTTTACCCCCCACACTTTTTACCCCCCCTTCTTTTTTTTTTTTTTCTCTTCTTTTTCCCCCTTCTTTTACCCCCCTTTGTCCCGCTTTCTAAGCAGCCCTAACGCTATCCCTCTCTCTTTCTTCTAATTTCCCTCACTGGGATCCCATCTGAAGACACACTACAACCGAAAAGATGACAACGCCCACTGTTAAAATACCCAACCCAGACTACACTTTTAATTTGGTGAGCATCAACACAAATGGCCTTAACTCTCCCGCCAAACGGATTCAACTTTCAGCTGAACTGCAAAGAGCACATGCAAATGTCGCATTTGTACAAGAGACTCATTTCAAAGCAAACTCTGTCCCGACATGGAATAACAGACACTTCCCAGAGGCTTATTTTAGCGTCCCTCAACCGACCAAAACCAGAGGAGTCGCCATCCTGTTCTCTAAGAATTTCCACTTTCAAGTTACCGCGCGCGAAGAGGATGCAGAGGGGAGATCGGTATTCGTAAAAGGTCTCATTGAAGGCCATAAATACACCTTTGCTTGCATATACCTCCCAAACACAGACCAAATGACTTCCCTGAGACAAATAACAGACGCACTTTGCAACTTCTCAGAAGGCACCCTGATCCTTGGTGGGGACTTCAACTTCCCTCTTGACCCTACACTGGACTGCTCCAGAGGCAGATCCAGTATCTCCTATAAACACATTGCAAAAGGAAGGAAGCTGATCCATGACCTCCAGCTGATGGATGTCTGGCGGATACAGCATCCGAAAGAACGAGATTACACCTACTACTCCCACAGCTATCAGCAATTCTCTCGGATCGATTATATCCTCATCCCACAACATATTCTGTCTAATGCCCTCAAGTCAGATATACACGTAAGATCCTGCTCAGATCATTCTCTGATTTCTATACGGCTTCGACTCCCTAATAGGTCAGCGGCCAGCCCCACTTGGCGCCTCAACGAATCTCTCTTGTCACACCCCACCGACGTTGAGACCTTAACGCATACAATAGAGAACTATTTCACTGAAAACCGTGCAGAAGATACATCCCCGCTAAACAACTGGGAAGCTCACAAATGTGTATTGAGGGGGCAGCTCATAAAAATGGGCTCTCTCAAGAAGAAAGAAAGGGAATATAAACGGACAACGTTGCTTAATAGAATAGCGCAATTAGAAAGAACCCAAAAGCTATCACAGGTCATACAAGCATCACCTGATCTACTACAAGCAAGACTTGAACTACAACAAATGTCAGACTTGTTCGCCCAAAGAGCCATAATGTCCATGAAACACAAGTATTACGAGCACGGCAACAAATGTGGCAGAATGCTTGCGAACCTGCTAAAGATTAAGCAACGCCGCAATTATATTCCCTCGGTTAGGACTAAAGCGGGGGCAACCGTGCATACCTCAGAGCAAATAGCGACTACTTTCACCGAATTCTATTCATCACTCTATAATATCAGAAAGGGAGCCACGCAAGGTGATAACGCCGTTCTGACCGACAAAATACGAACATTTTTATCTAATGCCCCCCTTCGGACTTTACACCCCACGGAAACAGAGGTGCTGGAGCAAGATATCACTCTAGCGGAGGCAGAGCAAGCTTTAAAGGACACCCCTTCAGGGAAATGCCCGGGTCCAGACGGTCTGCCCACCGTCTACTACAAAGCCTTCCAGAAACAACTCCTGCCACCTATGGTACTTGCTTTTAACTATCTGATGCAAGGGCATGGTTTCAGTAAACAATCATTGGAGGCTCATATTACTGTCATCCATAAGACGGGGAAGGACCCACTGGAGCCAGGCAACTACCGCCCAATTTCTCTGATTAATGGGGACGTCAAATTACTGGCAAAAATTCTCGCAAGTTGACTGCAAAAGTATCTCCATAACCTGGTGGACGCGGACCAGGTCGGGTTCGTGCCAGGAAGGGAAGCCAGAGACAATTTGAACAGACTCATCAATCTGATGTTCTACAATAAACAGAACAAAATCCACAGCCTCCTCCTGTCTACGGACGCGGAGAAGGCATTTGATAGGGTGAGCTGGCCCTTTATGTTCGAATGCCTTCGACACTATGGGATAGGCCCTAAATTCCTCAGCTGTATTGAATCTTTATATGCCTCTCCAACAGCACGACTAAAAATCAATCAAATAATTTCGGAGCCTTTTGGTATTTCTAACGGTACCCGACAGGGCTGCCCTCTCTCCCCGACACTGTTCATCTTGACCCTGGAGCCGTTCCTCGCCAGGATCAGACAGAATCCGAATATCACAGGCTCCGCGATAGGAAACATAGATCATAAACTAGCGGCTTACGCTGATGACCTCATCTTTTTTATAACGGAACCTGAAAATTCCCTAAAACATTTAGAACTCGAGCTTAACACTTATGGTGCACTGAGCAACTTTAAGATTAACCCGACCAAATCCTTCGCTCTTAATCTGTCGATACCGGAAGACCGGATAGACCAGTTGTCCAAGACCTACCACTACAATTGGAGGCAGACTGCTATCACCTATTTGGGAGTGATAATCACAAAAGATTACAATGAATGGACCCAAATTAATTTTTCGAAGATGTTGAGACAGATAACGGCGGACCTGAATAGATGGAATGTGAAACCAATCTCCTGGCTAGGACGGATCAACGTGATAAAGATGAATACCCTACCGAAGCTTCTATATTTATTTCAAACGATCCCACTGCATATACCCAAGAAATTCTTTGTGAGCCTCAATGCTCTTATCCGGAAATTTATTTGGGCTGACAAACACCCCAGGATAAGCTTTGCTACACTCACGAGGCATAGAGATAAGGGAGGACTGGCATTACCACACCTTGAAAAGTACTATCACGCTGCCATATTAAACAGAATTGTAGATTGGTCCCATCATGCTGACACCAAAAAGTGGATCCAAATGGAACAACAAGCGACTTTCACCTACTTATTACACCTCCCCTGGATAGACTTAATTCACAGACGTATCAGATACAGGGACCACCCGTCCTTAGCCAACACAATGGGTATTTGGGACAAAATCAGATCTAAAGGGGAACTTCATAAACACCCTTCCCCTCTCCTTCCGATTATAAACAACCCTGCCTTCCCACCGGGACAAGGTACCTCAAGGTTCCAGAAATGGCTCATCCACGACAACTTGCAAATGGTGAATTTTATGGAAAAAGGACAACTTATCCCTATAGATAAGCTTTCGCAAACACACCTACTATCGGCGGCTGATTTGTATGCACTCTCCCAGATTCGACACTATCACGGCAGCTTAGGAGTAGAGATGTCGCGAACTGTTCGCCGGCGAACTTGTTCGCGCGAACATCGGGTGTTCGCGCTCGCCGGAAGTTCGCGAACGTCGCGCGACGTTCGCCATTTTGGGTTCGCCATTGTTGGCGCTTTTTTTTGCCCTCTCACCCCAGACCAGCAGGTACATGGCAGCCAATCAGGAAGCTCTCCCTTGGACCACTCCCCTTCCCTATAAAAACCGAAGCCCTGCAGCTTTTTTTCACTCTGCCTGTGTGTGCTGAAGAGATAGTGTAGGGAGAGAGCTGCTGCCTGTTAGTGATTTCAGGGACAGTTGAAAGTTTGCTGGCTAGTAATCGTTTTGATACTGCTCTGTTATTGGAGGGACAGAAGTCTGCAGGGGTTTGAGGGACATTTAAGCTTAGGTAGCTTTGCTGGCTAGTAATCTACCTTCTACTGCAGTGCTCTGTATGTAGCTGCAGTGGGCAGCTGTCCTGCTTCTGATCTCATCTGCTGACTGCTGCAATAACAGTAGTCCTTGTAAGGACTGCTTTTATTTATTTTTTTGTTCCAATACAGAGCAGTATCAAGCAGATTACTAGCCAGCAAACTTACTATCATCTGTCCCTGAAATCACTAACAGCTCTCCCCCTACACTATCTCTTCCAAGCACACACAGGCAGATTTTTCAGATACATTTTTGCCCTTGATCCCCCTCTGGCATGCCACTGTCCAGGTCGTTGCACCCTTTAAACAACTTTAAAATCATTTTTCTGGCCAGAAATGTCTTTTGTAGATGTTAAAGTTCGCCTTCCCATTGAAGTCTATGGGGTTCGCGAACCGTTCGCGAACCGCTCGCAATTTTGCGCAAGTTCGCGAATATGTTCGCGAACTTTTTTTCCGACGTTCGCTACATCCCTACTTAGGAGGCGACAGAGTACTCAACCGGGATCTATTACCATTCGAACATATGTGCTCATTAGCACACCCTCCACTGAAAACGATGTCAGCACTATACAAAATGTTACAAGATCTACCTCAGGTATCTCTGCCGGCAAATTTGCTGAACTGGGGCAGAGACCTAGAAATGGACTTAGAAGAGTCACAATGGACTACAGTAACCCGACTGCTAATGCACAGCTCACGGTGCTGCAGAATGAAAGAGACCAATTATAAGCTACTTTCGAGGTGGTATCTTACCCCGTCAAGACTCCACAAAATATGGCCAGCCACTTCAGACAAATGCTGGAGATGCCAGCACTCCACAGGAACGTTACAACATATTTTCTGGGACTGTCCTAAGATAAAGCCTTTCTGGCAACAAGTCAGGAGCCTGTCAGAACAGATCACCCAGTCTCCTGTACCAGACGACCCGGCCTATGTGCTGCTATTTCATTTAGACAAACCGATATCACAATTTGTTTCGACTATAGAACCACACCTCTTGAACTCTGCCAAAATGCTGATCCCGACTAACTGGAAACAAACTCATCCTCCGAAGATCCGAGACTGGCTGTCCAAAGTGAACGAGATTTATAGGTTTGAGGAACTCTCCAACCCTGCCCCGGACCAGATGACGAAATTCATTAGCAGATGGGCGCACTGGGCTTCCTTCAAAGCCTCTGAGGAATACAGATTCTGGTTCCCCACAGTAGAGGGATAGCCACTCAGAACTGAATATCCTCCCCTGAATCCCAGGCCAGGCACTCCCCTTCTGTCGATTGCCCTCCTTCTTGGCCTTTCCTGCACCTATTCCCGCTCCTTTCTCTCACATTTTAAGATTTTATGGGTGGGATGGTTCCTTTTAAAGAAACAGCAGAATGCAAATAAATGATGGGCCCCTAGCACAACTAAGCAAATGTATCTCAAGGTCATTGCTCACTGATCATAAAATGTATTTCTTAAATGTGCCATCAATAAATGACAGTAGTTTACGATATTATACTATGGCTTTGATATTGTATAGGTGGAGAAACATTTTGGACGGATAGTTATAAATATGTCTAGAAAGAGGATGCTGGCATTTTATCTGTGTTGCCATGTATGACTCCCCACTCCCTTCTTCCTTTCTGTACCCCCCTCTTTCTTTCCCCCACCCCCATTTTCTTTTTGTACCCCCCCCCCTCATTTAAATTTTGGAAAATTCAATAAAAATCTATAATTCAAAAAAAAAAAAGAAACAAGACAAGTCTTCAGTGGTGGGGAGAAAAAGGTAATTTGGAAGATGGTTTTCCATTCCTAAAACCTTCCTGAGTCAAAGTTTATACAGAATCAGCCCAAGGTTTGTAGCACATAAATGCAGGGCACATTCCTTAAAATGTATTTGAATTAAGCGCTATACATTTTTTATCCTGAGAAAGTCATTCTTAGAACTATGGCAAATTTTCTACCTAAGGTAGCCTCTTCAGCCTACCATTCTTCCATCTTTTTGTCCAAAGACTTCTTCTGAGGATCAATCAAGGTGGAAAAGCCTGGATGTCAGAGATTGTTTAGAGGAATATATTATCAAAACTCAAGCGATAAGAAAATCCAAAAACCTGTTCATCATCACAGACTATTAGATGTTGGATTGTCATGGCCACAACAACAGCCTATAGTGAACAATGATATCCTATGATGGAGGGCGTTAAAGCCCATTCTACTAGGGATATGGCAATGTCCTGGGCGGTAGAGGTACAGGCGGCTCCAGAGACTATCTGTAAAGCAGCAACATGGAGTTCCTCCAACACTTTTC
The DNA here is from genome assembly GCA_038501925.1 of Xenopus petersii. Lineage (NCBI taxonomy): Eukaryota > Metazoa > Chordata > Amphibia > Anura > Pipidae > Xenopus > Xenopus petersii. The sequence goes on from CM076673.1 coordinate 171,834,181, forward strand.
TTAAATTTTATAAAATGGATGTTTTGTCTCATAATGAATCTTTGTTCGATCAAAAGGTAATTCACGCTGTTTCTTTATAATTAAAACATTTTTCTTTCTGCAGCATAATCTGTAGTGCAGTGTGGTTTGTTTCCCTCCCATCCCTCCTGGATGGCCAGGAAAAGAGAAAATTCTTTCATACTTACTGTAATTTTATTTTCCTGGCCATCTTCCATAGTAGCATCTGCCCAAGCCCCTTTTATTAATGATGTGCTTTATATTCCAGAAGCTTGGGACTAGACACGTAGCGGGGAGAGGGAGGAGGCTTTATAGTGGGCAGTTTGTTTCTCCATCTGTCATCACTGCTGGAGGAGGGATTTAAGGTTTTTTTTTAAATGTTTTTAAGGTTTTAAGATGCTACTATGGGAGTTGACCAAGAAAAGAAAATTACGGTGTGTATGTTTTTTTCAAAATGTTTTTATTAGTTTTCAAAGCATGTTTTACAAATATTGGACAGTTGGCATGTCCAATTATAGATGCATATTAATTATTGATGTCAAAAGAACATGCATTTAATGAGGAGAGTAGAGAAATAGAAGAAGAAAGAAAAGGAAATAAATTCAAAGTTAACATAAAGGTATATTCCTATGTGTAATTTCACAATATATTATATCAAGTTTCGAGATCAGTTCAGAGTATTGATAGGAGGAGGAAAAATTTAACAGTCTAGGTTTGTTTACCTTAGGTAAGATGTCAAAAGTCTATTAGTCCGGTGATTCTTGGGGGTGAGCTTGTAAGTGGTCCAGTTCTTTGCAGCATGTTTTGAATATGATTATTTGTTTCTAGTAGTAATGAGTTGCCCTTTAAAATTTCTGTGTCATACCACGTTGTATTCATGAAGGTGTGGGTGGTTAAATATCTGAGTTGTATGGGGAGACTGCTAATGTAAGTGATCCACGTGGAGAAAAATGTTTCCGCTTTTTGTCATGTGAAATATGTGGTGTAAATTCTGTTTCATGAGTGTGATTGCTGGGGCCTCTATGGAAAGCCATTGGTGTAGAATTGTTTTCTGGGATGCTGCCGCTAACCTAGCTGCCAAATGTCTCTCCCCTTTATTTAAATTTGGGTAGTATTGAACAGTGCTGAACAAGGCCAAATCTATAGTGGGTTGGATTGGTTTGTTCACAATCTGTATCCAATAGGAGGTTACTTCCAGCCAAAAGTTTTGTATTTGAGGACATGACCAGAGCATGTGCAAGAGATCTGCCTTAGGAGCCGTGCATCGAGGAATTATGAAGAAGCTGAAACGCCATTTCTTGATATCTGCTGCTAGATAATAGCTGAGTTATGCGTATATGAGATTTTAAGATTTCGGTGGTAGGAATTTGTGGTGTAAGTGTTGCCCATTTGAGGTAGAGGGGTTTTTCTGTGTCTATGTCTATATTTGTCCATAGCATGTGGTATATTTGTGCAGTTGAGCGTATGGTAGTTTTCTCTTTCCAAAGATTGTCTATCGTATTATTATCTGCTGTGTCTTTAATTTTGTGTATCGTATTTCTTGTGAAATGTAATATTTGCATGCTAAGAAATATGTGAAAGTTTGTATCTGGAAATTTTCTTGAAGTTCCATTGGGGAGAGTAGGTTTCGGTTGTTGTTGGTAAGGTTTCGTACAGTATCTAATCCTGCATCTCGCCAACTGTATAGAACCGGATTTGATAATCCCATAGGGTAGTCCTTGTTTCCTAGCCATGTTAGATATGGCGAGTGGTGTGGGGCAGTCAATGTCTTGTTCTTAGGGATTGCCAGGTTTTATACGTGTCTGTAACAATGGGTTATCTTTTAGAGATTGGGGAATTGCTGAAAGTGGGGAGTGTAGAAGGTAATTTAAAGTGAGGCCCTCTGATTGAGATTGGTCTAGATCTGTGTTGGCAAACCAATTCCTGTGTGTTAGCCAATCTCCTGCATATCTGAGTAGTACTGCTTCATTGTATTCCTTAACATTTGGTAGATTGACTCCCCCTAGGGTTTTTGGTTGTTGTAGTATAAAAATGCTGATTCTGGAGAGTTTATTCTGCCAAATAAAGGTGCGAAATATATGATTGATACATTTTAGATCAGTTGGTTTGATACGATATGGTAACATTTGCATTGGATATATTAGTGGGGGACAAAATCATTTTAATAAAATGGATTCTACCCAAAAAAGTTTCCATTTACTGAAAGTAAAAAGTACAAAGAAAAAAATGCTGAATTATGAATTCTACAAACCTCTAAATGTCTGAAATGATTTAAAGCAGTCCATTAGGATCAGCACAACTCCCATTGACTTCTTAGCTTCTTGACAGCTTTTGCTTCACAGAGTTGTGCCTTAGAGGTTTTCGTGTGTTTTACACTAAAAATTTTTTTTGAGATTCATGGAAAAAAAATGTTAAGTAAATTCAAGAGTAAATGAGCCCTTTAGTGTAATGGAATGCTCATGCTAAACTGTATATTTAACAAAATAGACTGTTCGCGGACATTGAAATAAATGAACCGAGAAAAGAAATGTTCTATAATGCAGAGTTAAGTGATTAGCTAAAAATATTTACAAAAGTAAAATATTAAGTGAGTTTCATTTTCAGTGAGATTTGCACATTAATGAAATATTGTGTTAAGTTATGCTTAGTCAACTGGAACGCATAAAAAGTATTTTTCCTTTTTTTTCAAAACAATGGTACGGCATAAAAATGTACCATTGTTTAATAAAAAAAAGGATTTTTTTTTTACAATTACTTGTGTAATATGTAACAAATTATTATGTTTATGTTAATATTCTTTACTTTACCCCCTTATGCCTATCTCTTGTTTATTCTGTACCCACCCCAATCCCCTTCTTTTTGAAAAATAAAGGAAACATTGATTTGAAAAAAACTAAAAGTCTGTTCGTGGCTTTTGTCTTTATTTGTTAGACATGATATTACTGAACACAAGAAACTGTCTTGCCCATTCAACTACTTTGGTCAAAAAAAAGTATCAGGTTTCCACTTGTCTTGTATATCTCGGGTCCCGAGATATTGCTGACTTGTAGTGATGGGCGAATTGATGGAGTTTCACTTCGCCGAAAAATTTGCGAAACTGAGAAAAATTTGCAAAACGGCAAAACTGCGCCGGCCTCTAGTTTTTGACACCAGCGTCAGTTATTTGACATCAGCGTCCAATTTTTTTTACGCTGGTGGGAATTTGCAGGCGAAAATGCGCCGGCGTCCATTTATTTTGATGCCGGCGAGTTTTCGTGGTGGTTTCACGAATCACGGGAATTAACCGTAAATTCGCACCTGCCGAATAAATTCGCCCACCACTACTGACTTGGTCTCAAAGTTAAGTAAGTTAGGGGCCGCCATATGGGGTTTACCTTGACGTGGTATGGTGGCTTTTCAACTTTATGATCATAACTTTGTAACTAAAAACCCCTGTTTTGTAAACATATGCATTTGCATTTATATTGAATTACTTATGAGACAGGGGCCCAGGGAAGTGCATTGTAAGTAGCACTTCCATTATACTTAAATATATTTTGTATTAGCCTTAAGAGTGCTTCCACCACCCCCCCTAGATTTTTTATGTTCGCCTGAAGCTGTGGCTCAGCTCAGTGTGGTTTTTTAATAGCACCCCATACCCACCCCTTTATACTAATGGTGGTCCTATGCTTTTAAATATGGGCGTTGGTTTAAGCAATCTCTCTCTCTTAAAAGCCCTTACTGGCGGGGGAGGATTTAGCTTTCAGATTGAAACAAATGCACAGCACACATTGGGGCCGATTCACTCAGCTCGAGTGAAGGGTTCGAATGAAAAAAACTTCGAATTTCGAAGTTTTTTTTGGGTACTTCGACCATCGAATTGGTTAAATTCGTTCGAATTCGATCGAAGTCGAACGAAGTCGAACGATTCGAAGTAAAAATCGTTCGACTATTCGACCATTCGATAGTCGAAGTACTTGCCCTTTAAAAAAAACTTCGACCCCCTACTTCGGCAGATAAAACCTACCGAAGTCAATGTTAGCCTATGGGGAAGGTCCCCATAGGCTTGCTAACCTTTTTTTGATCGAAGGATTTTCCTTCGATCGTTTGATTAAAATCCTTCGAATCGTTCGATTCGAAGGATTTAATCGTTCGATCGAACGAAAAATCCTTCGATCGTTCGATCGCAGGATCAGCGCTAAATCCTTCGACTTCGATATTCGAAGTCGAAGGATTTCAATTCGAGGGTCGAATTTCGAAGTATTTTTAACTTCGAAATTCGACCCTAAGTGAATCTGCCCCATTGTGTACAGGTAATGCTATAATGCAGAGAAGTATCTTTTTATATTTTGACCTGAGTTAAGTAAGTTATGGACCGCCATATGGAGTTTACCTTGACGTGGTATGGTGGCTTTTCAACTTTATGATCATAACTTTGTAACTAAAAACTCTGTTTTGTAAACATATGCATTTGCATTTATATTGAATTACTTATGAGACAGGGGCCCAGGGAAGTGCATTGTAAGTAGCACTTCCATTATACTTAAATATATTTTGTATTAGCCTTAAGAGTGCTTCCACCACCTCCCCTAGATTTTGGTCTCGAAGGAGTCAGCAACTTTTATTGGCCCCTTTGTGGCCACCATTATCAAGTACTTTTTAAGGATGCTGAGCTTGGTTATGTAGTTCAATTTATTGGAAACACTGGTTACATCCCTGTCAATGTATCTGACAAATTAGATTGTGGCATTTCATTGTATCGGATGAACAGCACCATAAAATGCCTATTTATCAAAAAGCTTATTTTAGTGGTTTTTGAAACCACGACTAAACTCACTTTCTCTAAAACCACAAATGCCATGGAATTTATTAATTTATTATTATACTAAAAGAGTTTTAGTAAATACCCCCTTAATAAATATAAAATTGATAGAGTTTTTAAAAAATATGGAAAAATCACAATTTTTTATAGATTCATAAAAAAAATTGTACAAAAAAGTACAGGCATGGGATCCATTTTCAGGAAACCTGTTATCCACAAAGCTCTAAATTATGTTAAACTAATCTCCTATAGATTCCATTTTAGTCAAATAATGACTGATAACGTTTTCTTTGTAATAACAAAACAATACATTGTACTAGATCCCAGCTAAGATATAATTACTCCTTATTGTAGACAAAACAATCCTGTTGGGTTTATTTAATTATTAGACTTGATTTTATTTTTAGTAGACTTAAGGTGGCCATAGACACACAGATCCTATCGTATGAATCGAGGATTCGTACGATTTTCAGATCGTGTGTGGCGTGTGCCGACATCTTTCGTCCTGTCGTTTGGTCAATCGGTCAGGTTTGATTTTGACCTGACCGATCCCACCAGAGCCCACGGCACATCGTAATCGGATCATTCGGCCATACGGCCGAACAATCAGATTACCCCCGATATAGCCATGTTTGTTAATGGCATATCGGGGAAAGATCCGCTCGTTTGGTGATGTGGCCAAACGAGCGGATCTTTGCATCTATGGCCACCTTAAGGGACAGATTTATCAAAAGTCAAAGTAAAAATTTGAAATAAAAAATTTTGAATTTCAAGCTAATTTTTGTGTACTTAGACTAGGGAATAGTCCAAATTTGATTCAAATTTGAAAAAAACAGTCTCCTTAAATATGTGACTTTGACCATTTGCCATCTAAAACCTGCCGAATTGCTGTTTTAACTTATGGGGGACCTCCTAGAACCCATTTGGAGTCAATTGGTGGGTTTTGAAAAATTTAAGTTTTTTTTTTTTTAATCAATTCATACGATTCAAATGCGCTATTACTTCAATCCGAACGATTCGATCGAAAATTTACCTATTCGGCCAAAAAACCCGATTTTTTAAAATAAATTTCAGACTTTTTTACATTCAAAACTCGACCCTTGATAAATCTGCCCCCAAAGGTATGGTATCCAAATTAGAGACACCTTAAACATTAAACCCAAGCCCAGAGCATTCTGAATAAGAGGTCCCAAACCTGTATTGGAAAACTACTCAGCATAGCATTTTGGACACACAAAAATATAGAAGACACCTTTAATGTGGATAAAATAACAAAGCAAACAAAACAGTATAAACAGAAAAGGGAGTCTCTTAATATTGCTAGCATTAACCTTGGGATTTCTTTCCCAACAGTCAACTTTAATAGCTGGAACTGGATTTAAACACAAAAATATTTTTTATCAATTTGTTTTTAAATTGCAATATGCTTTGTAATGTCTTTTTTTTTAAAATACATATTCTATTACATTAAAAATGTAACATCAGATTTGGGTACATTTTTAGCATGAAAGAAAATAGAATGGTACTTGTATCAATTCATTTTAGTTGTTTAGTTGTTTATTGGTCTGATTCAATTGCTGTTTATTTGTTACTGAAGCTGAGTTTAGCTATGGAAATTAACCTCATACAAAATCATGTCAGTTTTTTTGCTGGGGAAACACGGAAAACCCTGTTCTGAGAAATATTTAGAAATTGTTTAAGAATCAATGGGAGGGTTATTTGTAGATAGCCATCCTTCGATAAGGCTCTCAGCACATGTTTGGTACTTCATAATTGAGTGATTAAAAGATCTGCCTAAGACTACAAGAACCTGACCCATTTTGTTTAGCCCATTTTGTTAAAATTTCACCAAACGCATTGGAGTCGATAAGCAATTTTTTTTTGTATCAAACATTTTGAAATCAATGGGCATTTTTTTTTCAACAAATGTATTTGAATAAATGGGTGTTTTTTCTTTCAGCAAACAAAGTAGAGTGAATGGTAATTGTTTTCTTGCAACAAATGCATTGGAGTCAATGGGGCAAATTTACTAAAGGGCGAAGTGACTAACACTGGTGAAAATTCGCCAGCATGACGTCATTTTGGCACTTTGCTCATTTACTAACAGGCACTGGCGTAAATTCGCTAGCGAAGGAGATAGACTCGAGCACTATTTCGTACTCTAACGCCAGTCAAATTTTTGCTCTGGCGAATGGACGTAACTACGCAAATTCACTAAGATACAGATTTTAATGAATATTACCTCTTGCGCCAGACTTGCCTTCACCACCTCAGACCAGGCGAAGTGCAATAGAGTACACAGGAGTTCCTCAAAAAAAATTAGAAAATTTTTCTAAGACCCAAAAAACGCTTGTGACTTTTCAGTTTTTCAGGGTGATAGGCTGCAAAAGATTGTAAAAATTTATAGGGTACTCGGCTTCTCCCCCTACATTTCCTTAGATAAAGGCACATAAACTATACACTGGGCTCATGTGTAGGACAATTTAACAACTTTATTTTATTTTATTAAGGTTCCCTGGGCTTGTGTAGTGTAATTTATTTGCTGCAACATATACGTTCATTGAGATTTAACTTCCAGCTGTATGTAAATTAGCCAACGCTAGCAAAACTTCAACATCGTTCGATTCCCTGGACGCAACTTCACATTTTAGTGGATTAGCGTTGTCCTGGCGAAGTGTGGTGATGGGAGCGAAGCTGTCGCTAGCGAATTTCTGGAGGTTAGTGAATTTGCCCCAATGTGTGTTTTTCTTGCAGAAAAAAAAGTTCCCACCAAAGCAAAACATATGCCAAGATTATAGCGAGATTTTTGCAATTTAAGATAACAGAAATGTTGTTGCAAATCTGTATCTGAAAAAAATGTAATCATCCCTAATGAAAAGTACACTATATTATTATAATTATTGCATGTTCTAGTCTGTAGTTTGAACTTCCTTTTAAATAAACCTGTTGTCAATAGTTACATTATTAGAACTCGGTCTATTAAAAAGTATGCCTTTAACTTTATTTAATATTATTATACCTTATTTGTGTAAGTTTTAGCTTTTTTTTAGATTAAACTCAAAAATTTGTTTCCATGTTGAAGGGAGTTGTTTTCATCGAGTTTTTAAAATTTTTAGAATGTTTTTCGAGCTTCTTTTTTTTTACGATTTAAATATGTTTTTCAGATCTGAATTATTATTACCACCATCATCATATCAATAATTATAATAATGTTTTACCTTATCCTATATTTTATATTTGGTTCTATAAAATGCCAGCGAATAAAATAAAACCTACATAAAATCATACAGTATACTGTACACGTCAACATGATAAGAAATTAGATTACGTTATTAGAAACTTCATTACAGTTGAAGTTATTCTATATTAATACAGAGACTGATCCAGAACAAAGAAGATAACAAATATACAGGATTATATATTTTCAGTAAAACCTCAAGAGATTTATCTGGACAGACAAAATGTACAGTATATTTCAAGTGAATGGTGTGCAGAGTACAAGCTGAGTGCTGTAGCATGTTTCAATGTCTCCTTCACCTGTCTGTACAAATTGTATAAATCACAGCAATAAAGTCCTTCCTACAAGGGATGCAGTGTGTTGACTTGTTTTTGACCTCGTATGCTGGGCCCCAACTGACCCTAACTGAAAAGTTCATGCAGTCAATAGCAGGTCACCCAGGACAGTTTAAAATGCTGTTTAATTCCCATTTTATTGCAAGGTTAAATAACTGCAGAACAGGTACTTTTCTTTTATATGGAAATAAAAACCAATTTTGTGAAACATCTGGCATTATCTACAATCACATTTCCCTTTTGGTAACAAAGAACGGGTGCCAACAATTTGGGGCAGATTTATCAAGGAACAAAGTTAGTAAGGGAGTATATCCGCACAGCAGTTCCTTAAAATCAACAAGCTTTATTCCATTCTAAAACCATGAACAGGGACTTCACAAGAATCACACTTCCTGTCCTAAAACAATGTGATCACCTGACGCGTTTCATGCTTCATACCGGCATGTATAATTTTCTGGATTGGAGACCAGTGTGTGGAGGAGTGAACAGCAGCAGGAGGTGTGCCCGAAAGTGAGGACAAGGGATACGGACACGTGAGTTGTACAATAGCAGATTTATCAAGCGTCGAATTTTGAGGTGGTTTGAAATTTGAATAAAAAAAGACCAACTGAAATTTATTCAAAAAATTGAATTTTTTGACTTCGGCGGAATAGGCTATATTCGATCGTTCGATTAGAATTCGTATCATATTCAATCAAATTTGAATCAAAGTGTTTTCCAAAAAAAACTTTGATTTTTCAAAGTCCATCAAATGATTCCAAAAAGGTTCTAGGAAGTCCCTCATAGGCTAAAACAGCAATTCGGCGGGTTTTAGATGGCAAATAGTCCAAGATGAATTTTTAAAGACAGTACATGATAAATTTTGATATTTGAATTTTAGAATTTTATCAAGGGTCGAATTTCGAGGGGTTAAATCCCTCGAAATTCGACTGGGGAATAGAATTGAATAGGGAATTCGGGCGAATTTACGCGCTGGCGAATAGTCGAATGGGCGAATATTTGAATGATCGATAGAATGCCTTTTTATTCAATCAAAAACTTAGAAAAAAAGCCTTTGGGACTAGTGATGGGCGAATTTATTCGCCAGGTGCACGATTCACCGCCAGCGAATAAATTTGCGAAACGCCCGCTACAATTCGTGTCAAAAAATCGCCAGGCGTCAAAAACATTTTCTTTGAAAAAACGGGCGCCGGCGTCAAAAACGGGCACCGGCATCAAAAACGGGTGCCGGCGTCAAAAACAGGCACCGGTGTCAAAAACAAGATGCCCGCGGCATTTCGCAAATTTTTCACCGTTTCCCGAATTTTGCGGCGAAGCGAAACGGCGCAAATTCGCCCATCACTATTTGGGACTTTCCCATAGGCTTTTAAAGCAATTCGGTACGTTTAATCTGAGGCAGTCGAATGATTTTTAAAAGAGACAATACTTCGACTATTTAATGGGCGAATAGTCACAGCGTTTTTTCACTCAATCTATTCTCAACATTCTACTCAGGCGAATTTACGCCAATTCGATAGTCGAGGAGCACAAAAAACTCCTCGAAATTCGAGTTTTTTTCCCTCTATTCATTCACCCGAGCTTAGTGAATGTGCCCCTAAAATTACCTCGAAATTCTAATTTAAAAATTCAAATTTTCACTTTGACCCTTGATAAATCTGCATCTTTGTGTATGTAACTTTTTTATTTCAGCCACTTTTACAGAACTGTAATACAATTATTATTCATGAAAAATACAATTGTGGCTGTTTTAATACAAATTGGGAGCATCCACTGCATTGTTATTATTGATTTTTTTTAAAATTTACCTTACTGTACCATTTCCTGTAAACAAATTAATTATAATGTAGCAAGGTAAAATGATTGTCATTAAAACTATTTTCTCTTTTCCATAGTTAGAGCTGGTCATTAGTCAGTAGAATAAGGAATAAGGAATAAGGAATAAGGAATGTGCTAATCATTGTCTGTTTTTTTTTAGAGTCTGTATCTGTTTTAACCATTTGTCAGTCCTTTACTTTTAAATTTACCAGAGACCTGAATAGTTTTCATTGAGGGTTTATGTGGGTCACACTTATAATTCATGAGAGTCAGTGCCAGTCTACATGGTTATGAAAGTTAGCTCAGGAGAAAGCTGCATTTTGCCTCATTCCGCACAGCACAACTTCCCATAACTTACCACAAACATTTCCTTTAGCTTCCAAAGTGGCAGGGAAATGGATTGCCTGAACAGATACCAAAGCCAATATCAATAAAAGAAGATGGATGAAAACAGGGAGAGTGTCATACCACTAAGCCAGAGTAAATGGACAGCAGACACAGGTTAAAATAACACAGGATATTATTTATATAAGCAAGCAGATGAAGCATCTGTCAACTTCTACAGTTTAACTACTGGCAGCATTCACTCATGTGTTGATAAAACTACAAAGATTCCTCAAGTGTGATCTGTAAAAAAATGAACACTGCTGACAACCTTCCAGCATTACAGAAGAAACACATACTCAATACTAAATTGCAAGTTTATTCAAAGTAGAAAAAATCCCTAAACTTACAGAAATCTCTTCTGCATGACTTTGCAAGCTTTCACATTCCATGTTTAACATTAGATTTTTAGATGTTACTGTTCTAAAGTAAGATACAAAAATTGTTTAGTCATGGTTTTTAAAATAACAATTTTAACCACATTTCCAGGGTCACAAAGGATATAAGGCAGGCCAGTAGATTAAAACTCACAGTACCTCCTTTTGGTTCTAAAGGACATGTAAACCCCCACAAAAATGACTGTCACTCTGGTTTTTCAAAGGTTAGTAGTAAGGCTGCAGCATAAACTTAATCCCTTATGAATCCTCTAACCCACTCGGGCTCCTCCCTCAAGAATTTGCTTTGGCTACTGAGCATGCTTAGTTCATACAAAAACACCTCACATAAGGCATTATGGGTGGAGAAATGTAAATCACTCCTTTATGTCCCTCTGGCCAACTATGCATCCAGAACTGCTGGTTTTATATCACAGATACAGTCTAATGGTTCAGAACCATATTTACAAACTGGCAGACAGCCTGTTTCAATCTAGTTAGATCTCATCAGTGCAAGATATTGGAACATGGCTGCTGAGTGTGTACTGGGTAGGACTTGGAGTAGCGAAGCAAAGAACCTAGCGTTAGGGTGAGATGGGCTAAAAGCCCTTCATGTGTAAAACATGCAGCATAAGGCCTTCTGAAACAGAAAGTATTTACTTGCCTCATGCTCTATACATAGCACTGCCTTAATACCAAAAATGAGAGTTTAACATAAGGTATTATGGGTGGAGACATGCAAATGGCTATACACCCAACACAATGAACAGCTACATACTGTAATTCCTGTATGACCATTATGCACTTATGAGCGATAAGACACTTTGAAGCTATTGTACAGTAGTCTCTCTTATCTTGTTCTTGACAAAAGAACTGTTTATTGTTCAAATCAAATTTTTTTTAAGATATTTGTCAGTTATCAATGTGTTTTACTCCAGATATTTGAGAATGCCGATCAATGCCGAGTTGCTATACCATTAAAGTCAATGGGAATCTTGTGCAATGTGAAAAAAATATGCACTGGCATGTTCGTGCCTGAGAAATTTCAAATGAAAAATGAAAAAAATAGTTACATAGTTAAATTGGGTTGAAAAAAGACAAATTCCATCAAGTTCAACCCCTCCAAATGAAAACCCAGCATCCATACACACACCCCTCCATACTTTCACATGAATTCTATATGCCCATACCTATACTAACTATAGAGTTTAGTATCACAATAGCCTTTGATATTATGTCTGTCCAAGAAATCATCCAAGCCATTCTTAAAGGCATTAACTGAATCAGCCATCACAACATCACCCGGCAGTGCATTCCACAACCTCACTGTCCTGACTGTGAAGAACCCCCTACGTTGCTTCAAATGAAAGTTCTTTTCTTCTAGTCTAAAGAGGTGGCCTCCGGTACGGTGATCCACTTTATGGGTAAAAAGGTCCCCTGCTATTTGTCTATAATGTTCTCTAATGTACTTGTAAAGTGTAATCATGTCCCCTCGCAAGCGCCTTTTTTCCAGAGAAAACAACCCCAACCTTGACAGTCTGCCCTCATAATTTGTCTTCCATCCCTCTAACCAGTTTAGTTGCACGAAACAGGCTAAATATTATTTTAACTTTGTCTAATCTTGCAAAGAGTATTTTCAGTATATAATAGGAACCTATGTGTTATGACCAGGACCACTCTCCCACGGGCAAGTAAAAGCAGGTAAGCCTCACTCCACACTTCCACTAGGTACCAAAATGGTACCAAAAAGAAGGTACCAAAATGCATTCCAGTAAACAGGGGAATACAAGCCCCTTCCCACCCGGCAAGCATTCCCTCCCAATGAATACCCTAGCTGTAAAACCAAGCAATCCCCCAAAATTGAAATATGGATGAAACGGTGGGATGGATCTCCCTACCCTGCCTTCCATGGAAGAGGAGGTACAACTCCCCAATCACCCTCCACCTCTACTTATCCTTCCTTCTACTAATCTAAACTTGTCCTCCCTGCCTTTCTAATCTGGTCCCACCTACCATTACCCTTTAGTATGTGGATGGGGGCTCCATTGCTTCTTTCTAAAGTAGAACATAATCCACTATAATGCAAAAAGTTTGATTAGCATAACATGATTAGTATAATAAAACAACACAAATCGCCCCACTATCCCTTGGTATTTATCCTTCTAATTCAAGTAGAGGTCTGACTGCAGTCAGTATTCAAAATTTCACAATATCCGAAAAAATAGAAAAGAACCTCACTTGAACAATTAAAACTAAGGCAGTCACAAAGCAATTTTGACACCCTTATTAATGGTCGGTTAAATAGTAAGCACTTAGATAAGCCCCACTGATCAGTGCATAAAGTTAAATGTAACACTTGTTAATAATTTATAAAATGCTTTGCAATAAATTATAAAGTGCAGTGCAATAAGTTAGTTATAAGGAGCTCATTATAAGTAACTTATTGCACTGCACTTTATAATTTATTACACAGCACTTTATAAATTATTAACAAGTGTTACATTTAACTTTATGCACTGATCAGTGGGGCTTATCTAAGTGCTTACTATTTAACCGACCATTAATAAGGGTGTCAAAATTGCTTTGTGACTGCCTTAGTTTTAATTGTTCAAGGGGGGGTTCTTTTCTATTTTTTCGGATATTATGATTAGCATAATGTACAAGTTTGATTACCATAAAATGTTTAGTTTCAAGCTGGAAGTTAAAGTCTCAAAAACTCACAATTTAAATCCACACAGTGCAAGACATCACTAGGGTCGCCACCTTTTCTGTAAAAATATACCAGTCTTCTTATATATTTTCTTATTAATAACATGAGCGGCAAACAACAATTTTACTGGCCAGGCCGGTAAAATATGGGACAGACGGCAACCTTACTGATTTACCAATCACAGGCAGAAAGTACAATACTTCAATTGCCAGTATATCCAAAATGCAGTCTTACTTTTGCAACATTCAGTCAGCCATTAATAATAACATAACATGTTCAGGCACTTTCATATTTTCAGAATGTATTTGTTTAATGCTCACAGTTTTTGTAAATTATAATTACATATATACAGCAAAAATAGAAGATATAAAAGATAGATAGATAGATACATCTTGCTTACAAAGGTAGGCTCACCATATTAGATAATTCCCCTATAACATACACAACTACTCTGGCTAGCCAATGCTATAAACATAAATGGGATAAACAACCAGTTATGTAGTTTAACATTAGACTTAATATTACATAAAAGTTCATCACTATCTTACAAATGATTGAATTAAAAATCTCACTTCATAGTGTACTTTTAAAATAAAAATAAACATTATGGGGCACATTTACTAAGCTCGAGTGAATAGTTAGAATCAAAAAATATACTAATTTTGAAGTAATTTTCAACTTCATATTTCGCCAAATTAAAGCTACCAAAGTCAAATGTTAGCCTATGGGGTGGCATTTTAATAACTACTTTCATGCAGTGCTTCTTTTTTAGAGGAATAATGCCATTCACCCCTTCTGCATAGTAATCCAATATGGAGGCCTTTTGATCTTCCACTGCCATAATCTAATGTGATAGGTTATTAATGTCACGATCGCCGCCCGGAGCAGGTCCAGGAGCTCCGGGCGGCGCTTCCCTCCTGGCCGGCGTCGCTCCCAAAATGGCGGCGCCGGCGCGATGACGTCACAATGGCGCCAAATTCAAAATAAAAACGTCAACTAGACGCCAGAATGGCGCCCAAGTATAGGAATACTTCCACTAAGTGTATCCTGGGTTTCCTGTGAGCTTTATTGCTAAAATCTTGTTCCTGATTTGTATCCTGACCCTTTGCCTGGACTTTGGACTTTGTTGCTATCTGCCTGCCTGTGAACTCTTGCCTGGATCCTGACTATTCTTCGATTAACCCTTTGGACACCGCAACCTTGTTCCCTCAAGAGGGCTTCCTCCTTGATCCTGACTACCTCCCTGGAGGGGGCTTCCCGGCTCCCTGACAATTAATTAAAAATTCAATCCATTAATTATCATTAGCATTAGCTTTGCACACACCACAGAATAATTTGCAGTTGTTTTTCTTGCTCCCAATCCATTGTCAAGGGCAATTTTTATTCCGCACGGCTAAATTATGGGGCAGAGTCAC
Source organism: Xenopus petersii (assembly GCA_038501925.1). Taxonomy (NCBI): domain Eukaryota; kingdom Metazoa; phylum Chordata; class Amphibia; order Anura; family Pipidae; genus Xenopus; species Xenopus petersii. Next base: position 171,849,250 of record CM076673.1, read on the forward strand.
AAAATCATCTCCACTTTTAAAAATGTGAATAATGTTATGAATCTGTATCAACCGTCAAAATTTGCCCATACTCACCATTATATTTATCTGCTTTGTTTTTAATAGGTCTGGGAACATAACCCATATAATCAACATATTTTTCAGGTAAAGTTTTCGTAGTTCAATGATGGATACATTTTTCATATAGCAGTGACATATTCTGCAACATTTTGCAATGATAATGCATTAGTCACTGCCCCAGTGAAGCTTACACTATAAGGGCACTATCATACACATACAATGCTCAGTTTGGTCAGAGCCAATTAACTGACATGTATGTTTTTGGAGTGTCAAAGGACTCCAGAGTCCCTAGTGGAAAGCTACACAAATGGGGGGAGAACATACTAATGGATTATTGACTGGATTCAAACCTTGGACCCCTGCCATGTGATGCAACATTGCTAACTACCAAGTTACCTATTTTGTCTACTTTTGTATTCATATCTTGTGGCCATAGGCAAGTCAACTGTTGTCCTTTCTAATGCATTTATCTTGTATTTTACTCTTTTTCAGTCACAATTTGATTTACAGGTTGTGATTCTATAAATTGTAGACACCGGTTAATTTAACTGCAAACATTAAAATGCCTCAGGAAGATATAATAAATATAAAACGTCAGAGAAAATAGCATTAACTTGGAAAATGGTTTTTGATTTTGCAAACATTTTAAAATAAAGGGGATGGAAATGGCAGACAAAGGGAACAGCAAACCACAAGCCAAATTAGCTTTTGTTGAGGACTCAGCGATTTATCAAATTGCTTTGTCAGAAGTCAAGCCACAAGGTCAACAGGTCTCGACCTTAAGAGTGAAAAATCACACATTGTAAGAGAAGAGACGGATATGGACAATAAATGGATTTGGACAAAAAAGTGACCTCTTCTTAATTCAGGTAAGTAACTTTATTGAAAGTGACAAGAAAAATAAAATAATAATGCAAGGTACCTTTAAATAAATAGACAACAGGAAACCACATACAAATTATTGAATACTTTTAGGAGGCAAATATTATAATTGTTTGGCAAAAATCTCTACTGAAAAAAAGCAATTGTCACATATACTCTTCATTCAAATGTTATTTGTTTTCTTTTCAATGCTGTTCTGGCTGGTGGTTTGTACTGAAATGTCAAATTTTAAGTCAGAGGTCAGAAGGTGACAAATTGTGAAAGCTGTTGATGCCATTCAAGTGATGAAGCCTTTTCAAATTCTACTATTCATCAGAATCTGTCATGAGAATTTTCTTGCAACGTCTTTATCACAAACATATTAAAAGACAAGTTCACATGGTAAATATATATTAGTTTATTATAATAGGGTTTCTCCTATTTTGCACACTTTATATTGTACGATAGAAAGGACCAGCTGTATAACATTATATTGTAGTTTTTTTAAATTGTAACTGGGGAAAAATCAGAAATTGAGATATAAATTGGCTTATTTTCTCAATGGCTTTATATATACATTCCTCATGTTATGTGTAACATGACCGATGTCATAAATATAGTGTGAACTCAAAGAGCAAGTTAATTTTCTGTTGTGTTCTTAACATTTCGTTTGTGAGCAGATAAAGAGTATAATACCAAACACTGGAACTACTTGGATTCAGTGCTGACATATAAATGCAAATGTTCCAAAGCTTCTAAACCACAGAGAGAAAAGGGTTCTATAGGTGCAAGTATGCTGTATCTTCTGATGCAGGCTGCTGTGGGAGGCATGGAACTACTGTCACCTTGAAGGTGGTGGTGGTAGGGTTCTGTAGCATCAAATAAGCACATTTGTGCACTGGAGGTGGAATGGATGCAGGTGCACTGCTTTTATATCTGGTATTTTATCATAATGCAGTGCTATACAATAATTCCTGCTGATTCAACTTGGCAAAACATTTTTCTAGAAATATTTGTATAGTATGCTATTTCATGCTAACAACTATAATAATAATTGCTAATAACGTGTATGGATATAAGGGGAATTACCACTGCATGGATCTGAAAGATGGTGTGTCTTTAAGGCAAGGAACTGTTTGCAAAAAAACTGGACAGCCTGGATCGGGATAGAACAGAAGAAAGGCAGGAATGAAAGTCAGGAGTGGCCCAGTGAGCCTTGAATCAGGATACTTCCAGGATTGGCAAATACAAGGAAATCTACAAATAATACACTTTATAGAAAAAGGTAAATTCATCATAGAGAGGATGTAGAGGCAGGTAAAGGACCGGGGCAAGCCACGGTACTCAAGATGAGAGGAAAAGCCATGTGAAATGTAATGAGGGAACTTACTAGCTGCTCTCCTAGCCTAGTGGTTAAATGAGAGCAGCCAGAAACTTGGAGGTTCCTTCTTTAAATCCCAGAAGACCCTAAAATAACTCCATGAGTGATCCTTATGGAAGCCCTTAGTCAGTAGCTGATCTAAACAAGCATGTGGAGCCAACACAGTCTATCCCAAGCATATGGGTAATGAACACTGATTACAAAAAATAAAATAATTGCAAGTTCCATTTTCTTAGTGATCACTTGTGGATCATCCACCCAAATTCAACTATTCACCTGTGTTGAACTGATGTTTCATCTGTGTAGAGTTTGTTAGCTGATGAGGAGATTGCTTATGTTTATCATTCATCCATAACCCACTATATTTTTTGGATAAAGGGATACCATCATGATTTTTACAGTGTCATTTTTAACATGATTTTTAGATTGTAAGTTCTTTTGAGCACGGCCCTCTTTTTCTCTTTTATTGGTTATTCGTTATTTTTGTATGTTTTCTTGTATGTTTAATGTACAGTATATACCAATTTATTGCACATTACTTTGGAATATGCTGGTGTTTCATAAATGCATGCTATAATATTAACAACAACGACAATAATAACAATTAGAATGATAAATTACACTGTGCTCCTTGCAAATAATTCATTCATTCTACCATTCAAAATTTTTATTTTCAAACTTTCTTTGATCCTGTGCTTACAGAAATAGATAGCACAGCATCCTGCTAGCCCTTTCAGACAGCAACTGTTTCAGCAATTCAGTTCTTATCTCATGTGGTATGAGACAGTTTTAATGCCTATTTTCTAGCAGGTAATATTTATCTGCAGGATTCTAAAGGTGTCAGGACCCATAGTGACACATGTGCTAGAATACTTACGAGTGGTGACATGGGCAAAATGGGTGTTTTGACCACAGCTATTTATTCCTGGGATGTTTCAGCCATTTTGCCACTTAGTTCTTAGCCCCAAACAGAGCAGTGGTAACAGCACACAAACACAGAGCTGCTAACCATTCAGGCAGCTAAATCCATCAGAATAGGAGTCTGGGAAAGTTGTTTCCTTGTTGCCTGTCAATTTTTATGAGGCCAGACTAAACTAAACAGACACGGTTCTGTTCACTTAATAATGTCTTTTAAGAGTAGGTTACTGCAAGACTTAAACGTCTAGTCTAATGACTGAAATATTAAGTCAAATATAAATAAATTGGAATGGATCTCAGTACAGGATTATGTGTTAAGAGTACAGTTTATTGGCATGTTATGAAAGCAGTATGTTTCGAATATCAGTATTAGGGGTGGACGAATGTTTTCGCCTTGTTTCACCATCTGTAGACTTGTATGGCGTGAAGCGTCAAAAAATAAATGACGTGCGTCAAAAAAATTTGGTCAACTTTGGACATTTTGGTGGCGGCGAATTTTTGGCAAAATTAAATGAGTCACATTTGCCCAAGCCTAATCAGTATCCGTTTATGGTGCAGAACGTTGAAAGGCACTCACTTATATTTATATTTCTAACTTAGGTTCAGATTGTATAATACTGCATTGAAATTCGCTTTATTTCAAATGAATTTTCAATAAAAAAAAAACTGTGTATTAATGAGATACTATTTTTAGACCTGAGAGCAATGACATTTAAATATTTGGAATCACTAAGGTGCAGATTTATCAAGGGTCGAATTCGACCCTCGAAGTTAAATCCTTCGAATTCGAATTCAAAGGATTTAGCGCTAATGCTTCGATCGAAAAAAAAAAACCTACCGAGGTTTTTCTAACCTTTTTTTGATCGAATAAAAATAGTTCGATGGAACGATAAAATTCTTCGAATCAAACGATTTTAAGTGATCGATCTAAGGATTTTTATTCGATCAAAAAAAGGTTAGAAAAGTGCTGGGGAAGGTCCCCATAGGCTAACATTACACCTCAGTAGGTTTAAAGTGGCGAAGTATGAAGTCAAAGTTTTTTAAAGAGCCAGTACTTCGATTATCGAATGGTTGAAAAGTTGAATGATTTTTACTTTGAATCGTTTGAAACATTTGATTCGATCAAATTCGATTGAATTTGACCAATTCGATGGTCGAAGTGCCCAAAAAAATTCAAATTTTTTTACATTCAAATTCTTCACTCGAGCTTAGTAAATCTGCCACTTAATGTGATAAATTGGAAATTATCATTAGTGGTTTATTGTCTGATCTTTTACTCTTTTCACACAGAATTGAAGCCAGTGTTGGTAACTTATAGACTTTGATTTATAATATGCATATAAAGTATATATGCAAAGAAGAAACTAATTATCTTCATCTTTACATTAATTGAATGTAATGATATAACATTCCAAATCTAAGTAAAAATGTAGGGATTCTGAGCAAGTCAAAATTCATTTCCAATACAGTGTGGCTTATTTTTAGTAAAATATAAGAGTGCATTTATTAAGGTTGTGCCCATCCAGTGACCTCTTTGCCCACTTTATATAATATAGGCATGTGTAGCAATTGCTAAACTACCAAATTATAGTGACACAAGCCAAGCCGGAGAGATGATCAAGAAATGTGAACAATTTACAAACATTTTTTAAAAAAAATCTAAACACAAAACATTATGAAAATGGTCTCGTCTTAAAAAATTACATTAATCTAATATGTCACATCATAATAAAGAATTTACAAGTATTAAAACATTTCCATTACTTGTTTACCAAACTGTACTGTAACTCTCAGCAAGCATCGCATTCCAGCAGATGCCAACCAGGAGCTTTAGAAATTCTAAATCATCTGCTATTCTCCAGAAAATCCTTCAGTCTTTTCCAGTATTTCATCGCCTACCAATTCTGTTTATTGGCAATAATGAGCTTAATAGTTAATGAGAGAATGTATGCACTAAATGCTTAGTTTCAGCATCTTAATTAACATGGTCCTTTTTGGAAGATAACACCAAAAAAAATCTAAAGCTTACTGAGGTGTGTGCTGAGAGGCAGCAGGAGATGTCGTTAGCTGATCTCCACACTCATTGATTTATTGTTTAATCAAAATAGGATTTTCTTTGGTTCCTTTAAGAAAATAGCACCAAGTCAGTGTACCACAAGTGCTTTGCATATATTCTTCAAGATATGATTAAAATACAGAATCCAATTTTTTTTACACAGTTCAAGTTTTTTCTTCTTCACTCATCCCCCACCGAAAAAACTATACAATTTACTTTGTTAAATGACACACAAACCTTTGTATTTTCTGCCTTTTTCTGTCTAAAGAATTGTCAAATCATTTCTGTAACCGTAAGTCAACTCTATGAGACGCAAACATGTTGAAACCTTACTAAGATCTCCAAAAGAGATTATTTATGTTTGACGTATACATCATTTAATGTCATTCAAGTTGCACAGTTTGTATAGAAAAAACATAATCTCATAGAAAAGTTTTCAGTTTCAAAATCAATACAATTCATTTGCATAATCAGTTTATTATAAAAACTGTAACCCATCTGTGACCTTCTTCATTATATTCTTTATATAGCACTGTACAATTTTGGTAATATATGCAAAAATATGTATGAAATCGAGAGTACAATCCCAAAGGAAAAGAAAATAAATTGTAAGAATGCATCCCAAATAAATATGATTAGGGAACACTCAAGATATATCATCAGAAAATCAAATAATATTTTATTCAACTTTATATACTACATTCAAATGTTTTTCATGGGTACAAAGCACTTCATCATAAAGTCTAAGAAGGAAGTCTCTGGGGTGACTGTGTCCTGTGGCACTTACTATAATGAGGGTTCTTTTGTGGCATGTAAGTTTGAACATCTGCTTCCTATAATGGACAGATACTAAACTATGTCACAGGTCATCAATGACTAGAAGATCCCTGGAAAGTAAACAATTTCTCTGCCAGAAAATACAGGAGTGCTGCTGGGAGCCAAAGAATATGCACTTCGATCAACAGTGAATGGGTTCCCAACAGTTTCTGATCCTTATCTTATAATACTTGTAATATCTGGAATAGTGATGGGGAAAATTTCTCCTGTTTTGCTTCGGCAAAAAATTAGCGAATTTCCTGAAAAATTTGAGCAACGGCGAACAATTCACGAAACACAAATTTTGACACCAGTGTCAAAATATATTTGATGCTGGCGACAATTCTGACACAGGTGACAATTCTGATGTCCATTAAAGTCAATAGGTGCCTAGAATTGTAGAGAATTTTTGCAGCAATTTTGTAAATTTATTCGCCAGTGATGAAAAGTGTAAATTCGCCGCAAATTTCCCACCTGACGAATAAATCCGCCCATCACTAATCTGGGAATAACAATGGCTTATATGTTGATCAAAGCTAGAAATACACATGAAGAGATACTTATTTGGTGAGGAAACAAGGAATATTTCCCCGATACGCCCAGCTTGAGGTGGGCAATATGGAGCTGATCCATTCAAATCACAATGATGTGGTTACTGGCTATCAGATCAAAGACCACATTCAATGAGCCAATGATGTCATTGCACTGACAGGATTTTTAAACCAGTCTGATCAATATCTACCTGATTTTCAGCCAGTTATTGGTCAGAGTGCCCCACACATGGGCAGGAAAATTGGACTGAAGGATCTGAATTGGCAGATAAAATTTGTCCGCTTATGGCTACTTTAAGTCTAAAAATATTTTGTGTACTTTCTAGAAATTATTTTTTTTTTTTAACTAAAACATTCCTTTAAAGGGCTACTAAATCTTTATTGTTTTAGCTATTTATTTGTCTAACAAAACGAATGACTGTATATTAACTTTCAGGTCGCACGATGTATTTAGATTGTAACAATGTTATTTACTTTGCTTGCGTCTTCCATAAGAAACATTATTTAGTTCTCTTGCCAAAAATGAATAACAAGCTAATGCCCTTGCAGCAACCCAACATCTAGCGTGGTATACGGTTTTTCTTGGAGAGGGGTGAACTGAACATCAGTGGAGGAATGGTCAGGTGAGATTAGATTAGAAAAGAGTGCAGAGACCTGTGAGGATTATGTCATGTCTGGCTCATAGCATTGAAAAAACTTTTAGGGGCACATTTACTTAGCTTGAGTGAAGGATTCGAAGTAAAAAAACTTTGCATTTCAAAGGTTTTTTTTGGGTACTTAGACCATCGAATAGGCTACTTCGACCTTCGACTATGACTTCGACTTCGAATCGAACGATTCAAACTAAAAATCATCCGACTATTCGACCATTCGATAGTCAAAGTACTGTCTCTTTAAAAAAAACTTTGACTACCTACTTCGGCACTTTAAACCTACCGAGCATCAATGTTAGCCTATGGGGACCTTCCTCTGAGCTTTTTTTGATCAAAGGAAAATCCTTCGATCAATGGATTAAAATCCTTTGAAACGTTCGATTAGAAGGATTTTTCCTTCGATTGTTCGTTCAAAGTATTTGCGGTAAATCCTTCGACTTCGATATTTGAAGTAGAAGGATTTTACTTCAATGGTCGAATATCGAGGGTTAATTAACCCTTGATATTCGATCCTTAGTAAATGTGCCCCCTAGTGTGAGATTCTTTCGTAGTAAGTCTTGAGCACTTATTAAAGCAGTCTGCTATGGGAATCTTGAAACTACATTCATGTTCAACGTGGCTTCAGCTGAAGGGTTCCCCAGCATCAATACGTATACTTTTGCACTTCATAAGAGACAGGGTGGACTCAATGGCTCTGCACATATTTGTGGAAGTTTAAGTAGCGTATTTAGATGCAAGTAACTTTAATGAATAATGCCTATACAGTGTAACAAACTTACCTGGTGGACGACAGGGACGCCTGTCGCCCCCTCGACGGGGACGCCCGCCTCGACGAGCGGCTTCCGGTAGGCCGCAGGCGCCGGCGTTTTAGGGCGCGCGCTCCAGGTTTTCTTAAAGGCGCAGGCACGCTGACGTAGTGACGTCAGCGCGCAAAGGCGTGCAATTCAAAAACGATTTAAAGCCCATTAGGGCTGTGGGACCTTGCCCGTGATAGGATTTGTTCCTGGTGATTTGAGCTTGTGTTATTCTGAAACCTGTTTGATTCCTGTTTTGACCCTGCCTGGCTATTTGACTACTTTGACTTCTGTATTCTGACCCTTGCCTGATTACTGACTACCGCTTCTGATTAACCCTCTGATTTGACTCCCTGGTTTGACCTTTGCCTGCCTCGACCCGGCCTGTCTGACCACAAATCTGTCTTACGTTATTGTACCACGACCTTCGGCCTAACTGACTTTAACAACAGTCGTGCCCCTTTGCTTGCCAGAACTCCTCGCCTTGCTCCTCTCGAAAAGTCCAGGTGGCATATGAGTACGCTGAGGGCTCCTCCCGAAGCCAAAGGCGGTCACACTACTGGTGAAGCCGAGCCGAGACCAGGTAGCTTGGCATTAGTTCTGGTTTAGGGTGCCGAGCGTGACATTATCACGGGCCCAAAAGATGGACGAAGAAGGTCGAGCTGCCGCTGCCACTGAAGCGCTACTTACCACGCTGTTACAGCGCCTGGAAGAACATGAGCAGAGGCAAGATTACCTGATGCAAGGTTTCCACAATTTGACCCGTCGACTGGATGCTTCTGTTCAGTCTTCAGCTCCAGTAGTCACCCCTCCTGTGGCCACTCCTGTGGGTTCTTCTGCTATGTTGGGTAATGTATACAAAACCCATGAACCCAAAATTGTGTTTCCCGATAAATTCAATGGGGACGTTGTTCCAAGAGGCATGTAAATTATACCTCAGCTTTTTCCCCCATTCATTCACTACTGGCGAGGAAAAAGTGAGGTTCCTAATAACCTTATTACAGGGTGATCAGATTGCCCCTCTCAGAACTGGTCCGTTTCTCCCTTGATTCATTTTTTAAAACCATGGCTGTACTTCATGATGACCCGGATCGTGCATCTTCTGCCGACTCAGCGATTTGTAAATTGCGCCAGGGGAAACGGGATGCGGAGGTGTATTGCACCGAGTTCCGCCGGTGGGCAGTGGAGACTGGGTGGAACGACATGGCGCTTCGTAGCCAGTTCCGTATTGGGCTGTCTGACTCTGTCAAAGATAGCTTGGTAAATTACCCTTTACCCTCCAACCTGGATGATCTCATGTCACTTGCCATCCAGGTAGATAGGAGGCAGAGGGTAAGAAGGGGTGAAAGGGGTTCTCCTATGCATTCTGGGTTTACCAATGTGAAGTATAACTTTTCTAATGTGGTGTCCAATGTTAAGTCCCCTAACCCTTCCATGGTTCAACCTCAGGAGGAACCCATGCAATTGGGTATATCCCATCTAACCTCTGAGGAAAAAGCCCGCAGGTGTTCCCTTGGTCTTTGCATTTACTATGGGGAAAAGGGTCATTTCCTGAATTTATGTCCTAAGAGGCCGGGAAACTTCCAAGCCTAAATGGAGAAGGGGAGCTCCATTTGGGTGCAGAAGTTTCCTCTCCCCAGTCTACCTCTAGGATTTTGATACCTGTTAAACTCACCTGGCCTACGGGTTCTGTCAGGGTGTCCGCTTTTGTGGATTCAGAGGCGGAGGGGAATTTTCTGGATGCTACCTTTGCAGCAAAATTTGGTATTCCCTTAATCCCCCTGATTCCTCCTATGAGGATTTTGGCAGTTGATAAAAAACCTTTGGGTTCAGGCCTGGTAACTAAAAAGTCTGTGTCTCTTTCCATGTTCTCTGATAACCATCACAGTGAGAAGTTAGCCCTTTTTATCATTGAGGGTGCGTCTTCCCCTCTTATTTTGGGGTTACCTTGGCTCCAGACCCATAATCCTCATATTGACTGGGTATCGGGGAAGATTCTTCAATGGGGTCTTAAGTGTGGTGGTTCATGTATTCCTCAGGTGGTGGCAACTACTTCTTTAGAAGGTTTACCTGCAGCATATGCTGAATATGCTGACGTGTTTTCTAAGAAAGCTGCAGAAACCCTACCTCCACACAGGCAATATGATTGCCCTATAGATCTAATTCCTGGGTCTATTCCCCCTCGTGGTAGAACATACCCTCTTTCCTTGCCGGAGGCCCAGGCAATGAAAGAATATATTAAGGACAACCTTGAGAGAGGGTTCATTAGGCCTTCTAGTTCCCCTGCGGGGGCGGGTTTTTTCTTTGTTGGGAAGAAGGATGGTGGTCTACGCCCCTGTATAGATTATAGGGGTCTCAATAAGATCACCATAAAAAACGCTATCCCCTCCCGTTAATTTCTGAATTGTTTGACCAGGTTAAGAGTGCCAAGATCTATTCTAAGCTAGATCTTAGGGGCACCTATAATCTCATACGCATTAGGGAGGGGGATGAGTGGAAAACTGCATTTAACACCAGAGACGGCCACTACGTAACGCACCCGCCGTGTTCCAAGAATTTGTCAACGACATCTTTTGGGACCTGCTGGGGATATTCGTAGTGGTCTATCTTGACGATATCTTGATTTTCTCCTCTAATTTGGGTGAACATAGAAATCATGTTCAACAAGTCTTGTACAGACTCAGGGAGAATAATCTTTATGCAAAACTGGAAAAATGTACCTTTGAGGTTACTTCCGTTCAATTTCTAGGGTTAAATATTTCCAGCAAGGGTCTTGAAATGGATCCAGGCAAGGTGAGAGCTGTACTGGATTGGACCCAACCCCAATCATTACGTACTACCAAAGGTTCCTGGGGTTTGCAAATTACTATCGTCAATTTATTAAGAATTTTTCCATTATTGTGGCTCCCATCACTGAGTTAACTAAAAAAGGCGCTGACCCCAGCATTTGGCCTCCTGAAGCTGTACAAGCTTTTGAATTCCTCAAAAAGGAATTCAGTTCTGCCACAATCCTTCATAACCCCGACACTGCGCTTCCCTTTATTGTGGAGGTTGACGCCTCTGAGGTAGGAGCTGGGGCAGTCCTTTCTCAAAGGCACCCGACTACCAACAAGTTACATCCCTGTGCTTTCTTCTCCAGGAAGTTTTCACCCGCAGAGGTGAATTATGATATAGGTAACAGGGAATTGTTGGCAGTCAAATGGGCCTTTGAGGAATGGCCGCATCTTCTAGAAGGTGCTAAACATTTGGTGACGGTCTATACCGACCATAAAAACTTACTGTATATTGAATCAGCTAAACGCCTTAATCCTAGGCAAGCCCGATGGGCTTTATTCTTTTCTAGATTCAATTTCTTGTTAACTTTTCTGCCTGGTTCCAAAAATACCAAGGCGGATGCACTCTCTAGGAGTTTTGAATCCTTTCCCTCTGACTCTAGTGAGTGTACTCCCATCATTCCCAGGGAAATAATTGTTGCGACCTTGGAGTCTGACCTCTCTTCCTTGTTGTCCCCTTTACAGTCATCTGCTCCCGCTGATACCCCATCTGGTAAATGGTTTGTTCCTGAGGAGCTTAGGGAACAAGTGTTAAGAGAGGTTCATGATTCTAAAGTGGCAGGTCATCCAGGTATTGCAAAAACCATTTCTCTTTTATCCCGTCATGTCTGGTGGTCTTCCTTCAAACAGGATACTAAAACATTTGTCAATTCCTGTCCAGTCTGCCAAAGGTCTAAGTCATCTCATCTTCTGTCCCAGGGTCTATTAAACCCTTTACCCATCCCAGAGAAACCATGGTCTCACATTTCCATGGATTTTATTGTGGAATTGCCTCCTTCTCAGGGTAAGACAGTGATTTGGGTGGTGGTCGATAGGTTCAGTAAAATGGCTCATTTTATTCCTCTTCCACATCTCCCTTCTGCTAAAACCCTGGCTGACTTATTCATTACTCATATTTTTAAATTCCATGGTTTTCCTGAAAATATTGTTTCTGACAGGGGGGTTCAGTTTGTTTCAAGATTCTGGCGTGCTTTTTGTTCCTTGGTGGGTACCGAATTGTCTTTTTCCTCTGCCTATCACCCCCAAACTAACGGTCAAACCGAAGGGGTGAACCAGTCCCTTGAGCAGTATCTCAGATGCTATGTGTCCGATAACCAGTCCACATGGTCTGAATTGCTACCCTGGGCAGAATTTGCATACAATAATGCTACCCATTCCTCCTCAGGAGAGTCTCCTTTCTTTGTTGTCTATGGTTTGCACCCCAAAGCGTTTTTTTTTTCGGACTCTAATTCCCCTGTACCCTCTGCCAATTCTCCTGTCCTGAAATTTTTCAAAATTTGGTCTTAAATCCATAATTCGTTATCCGCAGCTTCCCTAGCTCAGATAAAAGCTGCTGACAAATCCCGTAGGGAAGCACCCCAGTACAAGGTGGGAGATTTGGTATGGTTATTAGGGATGTAGCGAACGTCGGAAAAAAAGTTCGCGAACATATTCGCGAACTTGCGCAAAAATGCGAGCGGTTCGCGAACGGTTCGCGAACCCCATAGACTTCAATGGGAAGGCGAACTTTAACATCTAAAAAAGACATTTCTGGCCAGAAAAATGATTTTAAAGTTGTTTAAAGGGTGCAACGACCTGGACAGTGGCATGCCAGAGGGGGATCAAGGGCAAAAATTTATCTGAAAAATCTGCCTGTGTGTGCTTGGAAGAGATAGTGTAGGGGGAGAGCTGTTAGTGATTTCAGGGACAGATGATAGTAAGTTTGCTGGCTAGTAATCTGCTTGATACTGCTCTGTATTGGAGGGACAGAAGTCTGCAGGGATTTGAGGGACATTTTAGCTTAGGTAGCTTTGCTGGCTAGTAATCTACTGTTCTCTTTAAACAACTGCCATACGTTGCCCTTGTAGGCATTGTTTGCCCAGTTTTTTTGGACGCAGCCACTGAAGCACAGTTGCCAGAAAAAATATGCCATATAAATGCTGAAAATAGTCATTTTTCGCCATACGTTGACCTTGTAGACATTGTTTGCCCAGTTTTTTTTGGACGCAGCCACTGAAGCACAGTTGCCAGAAAAAATATGCCATATAAATGCTGAAAATAGTAATTTTTCGCCATACGTTGACCTTGTAGACATTGTTTGCCCAGTTTTTTTGGACGCAGCCACTGAAGCACAGTTGCCAGAAAAAATATGCCATATAAATGCTGAAAATAGTCATTTTTTGCCATATACGTTGAGTCAACGTATGGCAAAAAATGACTATTTTCAGCATTTATGTGGCATATTTTTTCTGGCCTCTGTGCTTCAGTGGCTGCGGCCAAAAAAACTGGGCAAACAATGCCTACAAGGTCAACGTCGTTGACCTTGTAGGCATTGTTTGCCCAGTTTTTTTGACCGCAGCCACTGAAGCACAGAGGCCAGAAAAAATATGCCATATAAATGCTGAAAATAGTCATTTTTTTGGTCGCAGCCACTGAAGCACAGTTGCCAGAAAAATTATGCCATATAAATGCTGAAAATATAAATTTTTTTGGTTGCAGCCACTGAAGCACAGAGGCCAGAAAAATTATGCCATATAAATGCAGAAAATATGCATTTTTTTGGTCGCAGCCACTGAAGCACAGTTGACAGAAAAATTATGCCATATAAATGCTGAAAATATAAATTTTTTTGGTTGCAGCCACTGAAGCACAGAGGCCAGAAAAATTATGCCATATAAATGGAGAAAATATGCATTTTTTTGGTTGCAGCCACTGAAGCACAGAGGCCAGAAAAATTATGCCATATAAATGCTGAAAATATGCATTTTTTTGGACGCAGCCACTGAAGCACAGTTGCCAGAAAAAATATGCCATATAAATGCTGAAAATAGTAATTTTTCGCCATACGTTGACCTTGTAGACATTGTTTGCCCCGTTTCTTTGGACGCAGCCACTGAAGCACAGAGGCCAGAAAAAATTAAACCAGTAGGGTTTGCACCCTAGTTTGTAACGGTGGCGGAGGGAGGAGGACGCTAAAGGACAGCTGTGTGTGGAGTCATGAGGCTTGAAGAGAAGGACAGCTGCATAGAAGTCAGAACAAGTCTTCCGGCGTGCAGTAACCCTCCGAGATCCACCCCTCATTCATTTTAATAAAGGTCAGGTAATCGACACTTTTGTGACCTAGGCGAGTTCTCTTCTCAGTTACAATCCCTCCTGCTGCACTGAAGGTCCTTTCTGAGAGCACACTTGAGGCTGGGCAAGACAAGAGGTTCATGGCAAATTGTGACAGCTCTGGCCACAGATCAAGCCTGCGCACCCAGTAGTCCAGGGGTTCATCGCTCCTCAGAGTGTCGATATCTGCAGTTAATGCCAGGTAGTCCGCTAACTGCCGGTCGAGGCGTTCTTTGAGGGTGGATCCAGAAGGGTTGTGGCGCTGCCTTGGACAGAAAAACATTTGCATGTCTGATGTTACAGACCGGCCAAAGGGCTTTGTCCTTGCAGGTGTGCTCGTGGCAGGATTACTGGCACCTCTGCCCCTGGAATGTTGATGAGTTCCTGAAGTGACATCACCCTTAAAAGCATTGTACAACATGTTTTGCAGGCTGGTTTGTAAATGCCGCATCTTTTCGGACTTGTGGTATGTTGGTAACATTTCTGCCACTTTATGCTTGTACCGAGGGTCTAGTAGCGTTGCGACCCAGTACAGGTCCTTCTCCTTAAGCCTCTTGATACGGGGGTCCTTCAACAGGCATGCCAGCATGAAAGACCCCATTCTCACAAGGTTGGATGCAGAGCTATCCATCTCCGCTTCCTCATTATCAAGGACTGCATCATCCACGGTCTCCTCCCCCCAGCCACGTACAAGACCAGGGGTCCCCAAAAGGTCACCACTAGCCCCCTGGGAAGCCTGCTCCTGTTGGTCCTCCTCCTCCTCCTCCACAAAGCCACCTTCCTCCTCTGACTCCACTTCTGGCACCTCTCCCTGCGTTGCAGCAGGTGCCTGGGTTCGTTCTGGTGATTGCGACCATAAATCGTGCGCTTCCAGCTCCTCGTCACGCTGGTCTACAGCCTCATCTGTCACTCGTCGCACGGCACGCTCCAGGAAGAAAGCGAAGGGTATTAGGTCGCTGATGGTGCCTTCGGTGCGACTGACCATATTTGTCACCTCTTCAAAAGGTCGCATGAGCCTGCAGGCATCGCGCATAAGCACCCAGTAACGGGGGAAAAAAATCCCCAGCTCTGCAGATCCAGTCCTACCACCCAGTTCAAAAAGGTACTCGTTGACGGCCCTTTGTTGTTGCAGCAGACGTTCCAACATAAGGAGCGTTGAATTCCAGCGAGTCTGGCTGTCAGAAATCAAACGCCTGACTGGCATGTTGTAGCGCTGCTGAATGTCAGCAAGGCGTGCCATGGCTGTGTAGGAACGTCTGAAATGGGCCGACACCTTTCTGGACTGGGTGAGAACGTCCTGGAATCCTGGGTACTTGGAGACAAAACGTTGGACTATTAAATTTAACACATGTGCCATGCAGGGCACATGTGTTAAATTTCCCAGTCTCAACGCTGCCAACAGATTGCTTCCATTGTCACACACCACTTTTCCGATCTGCAGTTGGTGTGGGGTCAGCCACCGATCGGCCTGTGACTGCAGAGATGACAGGAGTACAGATCCGGTATGGTTTTTGCTTTCCAGGCACGTCATCCCCAAGACAGCGTGACAACGGCGTACCTGGCACGTCGAATAGCCTAGGGGGAGCTGGGGGTGCACAGGTGTGGAGGAGGAGAAGGAGGACCCAGCAGCAGAGTAAGAAGAAGAAGAGGAAGAAGACGAGGTAGAGAGCGATGGAGGAGTAGAGGTGGTGGCAGAACCGCGTGCAATCCGTGGCGGTGACACCAACTCCACTGTTGTTGTTGTTGTTGAGCTACCCATTCCCTGCTTCCCATTCCCAGCCATTACCAAGTTCACCCAGTGGGCAGTGTAGGTGACATACCTGCCCTGACCATGCTTGGAGGACCATGCGTCAGTAGTCATATGGACCTTTGGCCCAACACTAAGTGACAGAGATGCGGTAACTTGGCTCTGCACATGTTGGTACAGGTGTGGTATTCCCTTTTTAGAAAAAAAATTGCGGCTGGGTACCTTCCACTGCGGTGTCCCAATTGCTACAAATTTGCGGAAGGCCTCAGAGTCCACCAGCTGGTATGGTAAAAGCTGGCGGGCTAAGAGTGCAGACAAGCCAGCTGTCAGACGCCGGGCAAGGGGGTGACAGTCAGACATTGGCTTCTTACGCTCAAACATGGCCTTCACAGAAACTTGGCTGGTGGCAGATGACTGGGAATGGGAACAGGTGGTCAAGGTGGAAGGCGGAGTGGAGGGTGGTTCAGATGGGTCAAGGAGAGCAGAGGTAGAGCAGTAAGATGCTGGACCAGAAGGAGTGTGGCTTTTAGTTTGCCTGTTGCCTTTGAGGTGTTGCTCCCAAAGTGCTTTGTGCTTGCCGCTCATGTGCCTTCGCATAGAAGTTGTACCTATGTGGCTGTTGGGCTTACCAAGGCTCAGTTTCTGACTGCACTCATTGCAAATTACAATGCTTTTGTCAGAGGCACACACATTAAAAAAATGCCACACTGCTGACTTTTTGGAAGTCTGCGATCTGGCGGTAACAGTAGAAGTTGGCGGCATTGGCGGCAATGGCGGGTGCGTTGGCCGGCTGAACACAGGTGCCGATACATGTTGTTGCCCTACTGATCCCTGCGGGCTGGCCTCCCTGCTTCTTCTAAGTCTTATTCTCCTACTGCCTCTCTGACTCTCCGTCTCTCCATCTGAACTACCCTCCTCTTGCTCTCTTCTACTAGGCACCCACAAAACATCAATCTCCTCATCATCATTCTCCTCAGATGCATCAATTTCTTCTGACACATCACAGAAGGAAGCAGCAGCGGGGACCTCCTCCTCCTCCTCCTCATCACTCATCATTATGTCCATCTCTGTCGTGTTCTCTGCCAGAATTAAATCTGGTGTAACGTCCTCATCTCCTTCATCTTCTTCTGCCAATAATGGTTGCGCATTACTCAGTTCAAGAAACTCATGGGAAAATAACTCCTCTGACTCCAGTGAAGAAGGGGCACCGGTGGTGGAGGAAGTGTTACGTGGGGTGGCCATAGCAGTGGAGGATGAGGAGGATGTTGTGGTAAAGTTAGAAACGGTAGAGGATGGGGTGTGCTGTGTAAGCCAGTCAACTACCTCTTCAGCATTTTGGGAGTTCAGGGTCATTGGCTTTTTAAAACTGGGCAATTTGCTAGGGCCACAGGATTGCATAGCAGCACGGCCCCTAGCACGGCCTCTGCGTGGCGGCCTGCCTTTGCCTGGCATTATTTTTAAAAAAACAACAACAACAAAAACTCAGTTGGTTTTTCTGGAAACGATAATACACACAGCTAGATGGCAGTTTGAAGAAAACAGTGTGCAAATAATGCCTACAAGATCAACGTATACACTACTACAGCGGTGGATACGGATTACGTAAAATATATGAATGCTGCTTGAAAAAAAGTAACTCAAGTGGTTTTTCTAGAGACGATAATATTATCAATATTTAGACAAAATGTGAACAAGCTCACACAGCTAGATGGCGGTTTGAAGAAAACACTGTGCAAATAATGCCTACAAGGTCAACGTATACACAGCGGTGGATACGGATTACGTAAAATATAAGAATGCTGCTTGAAAAAAAGTCACTCCGGTGTTTTTTCTGGAGACGGTAATATTATGGATATTTAGACAGAATGTGAACACGGGCACACAGCTAGATAGCAGTTGGTTGAATAACACACTGGGCAAAAAATGCCTACAGGGCAAATAATGCCTACAAGGTCAACGTATACACAGCGGTGGATACGGATTACGTAAAATATAAGAATGCTGCTTGAAAAAAAGTCACTCCGGTGTTTTTTCTGGAGACGGTAATATTATGGATATTTAGACAGAATGTGAACACGGGCACACAGCTAGATAGCAGTTGGTTGAATAACACACTGGGCAAAAAATGCCTACAGGGCAAATAATGCCTAAAAGGTCAACTTATACACTACTACAGCGATGGATACGGATTACGTAAAATTTATTATGGCTGCTTGAAAAAAGTCACTCCGGTGTTTTTTCTGGAGACGGTAATATTATGGATATTTAGACAGAATGTGAACACGGTCACACAGCTAGATAGCAGTTGGTTGAATAACACACTGGGCAAATAATGCCTACAAGGTCAACGTATACACAGCGGTGGATACGGATTACGTAAAATATAAGAATGCTGCTTGAAAAAAAGTCACTCCGGTGTTTTTTCTGGAGACGGTAATATTATGGATATTTAGACAGAATGTGAACACGGGCACACAGCTAGATAGCAGTTGGTTGAATAACACACTGGGCAAAAAATGCCTACAGGGCAAATAATGCCTACAAGGTCAACGTATACACAGCGGTGGATACGGATTACGTAAAATATAAGAATGCTGCTTGAAAAAAAGTCACTCCGGTGTTTTTTCTGGAGACGGTAATATTATGGATATTTAGACAGAATGTGAACACGGGCACACAGCTAGATAGCAGTTGGTTGAATAACACACTGGGCAAAAAATGCCTACAGGGCAAATAATGCCTAAAAGGTCAACTTATACACTACTACAGCGATGGATACGGATTACGTAAAATTTATTATGGCTGCTTGAAAAAAGTCACTCCGGTGTTTTTTCTGGAGACGGTAATATTATGGATATTTAGACAGAATGTGAACACGGTCACACAGCTAGATAGCAGTTGGTTGAATAACACACTGGGCAAAAAATGCCTACAGGGCAAATAATGCCTAAAAGGTCAACTTATACACTACTACAGCGGTAGTAAAATAAAAAAAAGTTAAATAAAAAAAGAATGAATATTAAAAAAAAAAAAATTAAAGTTGGTGCTGCTGAACTACTAGGAGCAGCAGATTAGCACACCAGTCCCACTCCCCAACACTGCTAGACTAATAGCACTGGGCTCTTATAGTAGTAGTAGTAGTAGTAGTAGTAGTAGTAGTAAAACAACAAAAAAATAAATAAAAGCAGTCCTTACAAGGACTATTGCTATTGCAGCAGTCAGCAGATGAGATCAGAAGCAGGACAGCTGCCCACTGCAGCTACATACAGAGCACTGCAGTAGAAGGTAGATTACTAGCCAGCAAAGCTACCTAAGCTTAAATGTCCCTCAAACCCCTGCAGACTTCTGTCCCTCCAATAACAGAGCAGTATCAAAACGATTACTAGCCAGCAAACTTTCAACTGTCCCTGAAATCACTAACAGGCAGCAGCTCTCTCCCTACACTATCTCTTCAGCACACACAGGCAGAGTGAAAAAAAGCTGCAGGGCTTCGGTTTTTATAGGGAAGGGGAGTGGTCCAGGGGAGAGCTTCCTGATTGGCTGCCATGTACCTGCTGGTCTGGGGTGAGAGGGCAAAAAAAAGCGCCAACAATGGCGAACCCAAAATGGCGAACGTCGCGCGACGTTCGCGAACTTCCGGCGAGCGCGAACACCCGATGTTCGCGCGAACAAGTTCGCCGGCGAACAGTTCGCGCCATCTCTAATGGTTATCGACTAAGAATATCAAGTTAAAGATTCCCTCTCCTAAACTGGGTCCTAGGTTCATTGGTCCATACCCCATCATTGCAATAATTAATCCATCTTCTGTCCGTCTTCAGTTACCTCCTAATTTCAAAATTTCTAATTCCTTCCATGTCTCTCTTTTGAAGCCTGCCAATAATTCTCGTCATCTGTCTGTTCCTCCCCCAGTGTTGGTTGAAGGTCAGCCTGAGTATGAGATCCAGGAGTTCCTCGACTCCCGCCTCGTGAGGGGTAAGTTGCAATATCTTACCAGGTGGAAGGGCTTCGGTCCTGAGGAGAACTCTTGGGTCTCAGTTGATGACATCAAGGCTGACCGCCTCAGGAGACAATACCATGCTAGGTTTCCCGGTAAGCCTGGGGGTCCAGTGGCCCCCCCTAGAGAGGGGGGTAATGTAACAAACTTACCTGGTGGACGACAGGGACGCCTGTCGCCCCCTCGGCAGGGACGCCCGCCTCGACGAGCAGCTTCCGGTAGGCCGCAGGCGCCGGCGTCTTAGGGCACGCGCGGCACGCTCCAGGTTTTCTCAAAGGCGCAGGCACGCTGACGTAGTGACGTCAGCGCGCAAGGGCATGCAATTCAAAAACTATTTAAAGCCCATTAAGGCTGTGGGACTTTGCTCGTGATAGGATTTGTTCCTGGTGCTTTGAGCTTGTGTTATTCTGAAACCTGTTTGATTCCTGTTTTGACCCTGCCTGGCTATTTGACTACTCTGACTTCTGGATTCTGACCCTTGCCTGATTACTGACTACCGCTTCTGATTAACCCTCTGATTTGACTCCCTGGTTTGACCTTTGCCTGTCTGATTACGTTTACTCTCTGTCTGCCTCGACCCGGCCTGTCTGACCACGAATCTGTCTTACGTTATTGTACCATGACCTTCGGCCTAACTGACTTTAACAACAGTCATGCCCCTTTGCTTGCCAGAACTCCTCGCCTTGCTCCTCTTGAAAAGTCCAGGTGGCATCTGAGTACGCTGAGGGCTCCTCCCGAAGCCAAAGGCGGTCACACTACTGGTGAAGCCGAGCCGAGACCAGGGAGCTTGGCATTAGTTCTGGTTTAGGGTGCCGACCGTGACATACAGGCAACATCTATTTTAGTATGAAACACACTTGTAGTTTTATGGACTATTCCAGTCAAAGTCCACAATTAAGCTGGTTAACCCATTAGGAAATCCCCCTTATTGTTTGGTCTGAGGAAGGAAATATTAAAGTTATATAATCATATAGTAATTTTGCCATCTTTTATAACATAGTCAGAGTTATAGGGGTAGACTGAATGGACATACAGTACATGACATAGGTTCTCACAGGTTTTGGTCAGTACAGACCAGAATTAAATGAAACAGTGAGATATTGAGACAAATTTCATATGGAGTCATTTCATATCTGGGCTAACCCATATATCTGATTGTTTAATACAAGGTACAGTATGGCACCATTTTTCCAAGCATGTTGGCTTGTTGGCTGGAAATGACCCTGCTGTAAAAGAAAAGGGCTCAATAAACTATTTCAGGAAGAGTTATTTTAGCACTCACAAACCTTTTGAAATCAGTCTGAAGTGCAGCCATGTATTAACATTTTGGCATGCTTTATCGTTGACTATGCCTTGATTGTTGCATATATTTTATTGCAGTTTGTAAAGTGTAATGAAAATAACCAGTGACAATGAGATAGTTATCCTACATTTGCTTGAAAACATTTGGAAACTGGTGCCTGGCCTTCCATATCCTTAAATGTATTGATGTTTGTGATGTTTTTTTTTTTTAATAGTAACTTTTTATTGAGTTTTCATTAACAACAAGAAGGAAGGAAGTAAAGAAGGAAGGAAGGAAGAAGAAGGTAGACATGATAGGATATAAAGACAATTCTCAGTTAGTCATTGTTGCAGGAGAATCCAACCAAGGAGACCATATTTTATCAAATTTCTGTGGACAACCCCTGGCAATATATGTTAACTTATAAAGTTAAAGCTGGGAATTAATAAGATTAATCCATTTTTTAATCGTATGAGGAGTTGGTCCCATCCAGTGTAGGGCTACTGTTTTCCTGGCATAGAACAAAAGCGCTCTCATCAATAATCTTGAGTGGACTCTGGGAACCAGAGCATCCGTTATGCCAAAGAGGCAGGTAGCTGGGTTTAGTACTTGTGGTAGAGTAAATTCTTCAGCTAAAAACTGCA
The DNA here is from genome assembly GCA_038501925.1 of Xenopus petersii. Classification (NCBI taxonomy): domain Eukaryota; kingdom Metazoa; phylum Chordata; class Amphibia; order Anura; family Pipidae; genus Xenopus; species Xenopus petersii. Next base: position 171,871,150 of record CM076673.1, read on the forward strand.
TTATCTTTTTCCAAAATTGCTGTATCACTGGACAATACCATATAAGGTGTATGAAATCAGCATCCGGGGAGTTGCAGCGGGGGCATCTATGTTTGTGATGTTTGACAGTGACATGTACTGTCATCAGCTATCACTTCACTAAATATGACAGTTACAGAAGCACAAAGCTCATTCTTTACATGGAGCATACATATGGATAGAGTCAGCTCTTTTTATCCACCCACATAATTATATCAGTGAGATATTCATTTTATGAGATCAGTGTAAAAAAAACATTTTTTTAGAATCTCTGCTCAGAGAAGCTCTCCACAAAAGAATTTTCTGTTACCAGGCTCTAAGGATGGTTTCTAAGGATAGTAATTTTTTTTTAGTCTAAAGAGGTATTTTTTATTTTTCTGTTTACATACTTTTATTGGAGTCTAGAATTACTTAGATGTAGGAGACTTAGTACAAATTTCATATAGATAGATAGATAGATAATTTATATTGAGTTATGTTTATTTTAGTTATGCCTTGTTGGTACTTTCAATATAAACATATTATACACTAAGGGGCCAATTTATGAAGTCTCAAATTTTTCTTTAAAGGGGAGAAAATCATTTTGAGAGTAAAGGAAAACTTGAATTTTTCAAGATTTATTATGCTATAAAGCTGCTAAAAATCTGAATCTGAAAATACTCCAGCTAAAACCTGTCAAAGTCATGTAAAAGTCAATGGCAGATGGTCCCTTTAACAATTGGATGATGTTTTTTGCTTTCTCGAGAATTCTGGGCTGTTTGACGCTGGTTTTCATTCGATAATCTGATAAACTCGAGTTTTTCGGGGGGGGACAATTAAAAAAAGTTGCACGATTCGAATTGTCCCACGATTTTGTCACGACTTTTCCTGCACAGACAATTGTCAATCCAAATTGTTAGAAAAGTAAGCCAGATCGTGGTTGGGAGTTAGGTTGAATTTATTTTTTTTAGAAAAAATAAGATTCTTAGTAAATATGACCCAAATACTTTACAAGTACATGGGCATATGGCACCCCAAGATCACTTATAAAATGTGCTTATCACTACGGGCCTCTATCATATAGTTTTCTTTTTTAAACAGTGATAATGTATTATTATATGCACCTTCTTCCAATATCTCTGCCCTACCCCACCCCCACGATCATTAATAAACAAAGAAAAATACAAAGATATGTGAGCATTTATTTCAAGGGAAGAAAAGGCATGGAAATCGCCTTAAGATCTGAGAGCTGTCCATTCTGTGTCCTCCAATCAAGTCTGATTGTTGATGTCTAAGATAAATGGGGGTGACCCAGACATGCAAATAGACAAATCAGTCTAATAATAGCAGGTTACCCCTAAATAATGGATACAACAAACATAAAAAAGCAACATCTACTGCATCCAACAAATAACAGATACTAAAAGTTTTAACCAATGACAAGATAGCATCCTGGACTCTCAAACCCACCCTGTGCACTAGCAATGCTGTTCTTTTTAATCTGACATAACTGCTGTTACTTCAGGTAACACACACATAATGAAGCAATAGGCATTGAATTAAGGTAAAAGGGCATCTTTTATATTTTATAAAAATGGCTCCAAATACATAATGTTCCACACATTCTTTTGAGCCACATACAATCAAAGACATATCTACCCTGAGGTACAATATGTTACTATACCTTCATAATGGGATCAACAGTTAAAAAAATATTTTATACACATTTGTAGATTACTATGATGATAGCAGTTCAGCTTTTTCATATACATTATATATTTCTGGCAGCAAAGAAAGTGTCTATTTCTCTCTCTCTCTCTCTCTCTCTCTCTCTCTCTCTCTCTCTCTCTCTCTCTCTCTCTCTCATATATATGTATATTAAAGCTTTATTATGTCTTATTAAAAACAATAGTGCATGGCATTATTCAGATACACAAAAATCACCTGAGACCCTTTCCATTCTCAGCAAAACCATATGTGGCAATCCTATGCACTTTAATCATTGTTACATCCACTAGCACAACCATATGGGATGGGATGGTGCAAAAATGTGGGCAAATATACAACAAAAACTAAATGGCTGTCATCATGATCTCCATTTAGTTATATAGCACCAGCAAATTACTGCTTCACAATTATTCGATCGTCATCGTGAGACCACGATTATCTTGAAACATCCATCAACTAAAAAGACCATTTCAGGCGAAATTGCCAGGAAAGCAAAGGGTAGCTGCCTGCTTGGCCCTGCAAACACAAATAGATTGCACTGGGACCAATAAAGATTTTTTAACCTGGCCGATCAATTTTCTGACAGATGTCGGGCGAAAAATCGTAAGATGTACGATCGTTCGAATCCCACTAACCGCACGATAATTCGAAGGATTGGTCAGACTTCGCTAAAATCGGTCGTTCAGCAAGAAAAATCTTTGCTTCTATGGGGACCTTAAGGCACTTTGCTTTTTACTGCGGTATAAAAGAATGTGTGTAATATTGTGCTGACGGGAATGGCAAGATTTGGCAAGAGTCTAAACGTGAGGTGTGAAAAAGTGAGTGGAGATGACCCTTAGGGAGTGAATCTTGTTTGAATGAAAGGAAGAGGAGCCACTTAATTGGTTCCCATGCATCCTCTGACTTGTATTTTTATTTCTATTATTTCAAAATTGACATAAGTTTCTTCAGTACTGCACAAATGTGAAGTAACAGTACATTTTTTTACAACAAAAGATATAGCTAAACAAATACAAAGTGATGGGCTTTTCCAATTCTTAAAGGTTTGCTAAGAATATTCTCTCTACTGTGTCTATACAGAACTTCCAAACCTGCCGTATGTTAAATCTGAACAGAAATAGCAATGAGGGAATTCACTGAGAAGAATTGAAAAAAACTGCTAGAATGAAATACAGTAAATTATGTTGACAGCTATTATTGAACAGCTACAAATTCAGTGTGAAGAAATCAAGCCTTACCAATTCACATACTTGCATTTACTCATGAAACTGTGTCTTCTAAACACAGAAAATTCACAATTTTGTGAAGCCAATTAAACAGAACAGCATGAGGCTGTCAATCAGCTTATCGGACAACAAAAGCACCTGGTATCAAAGCAAATAATGTAAATGATTAAAGGAAACTCCTTTTTCATTTAAAATGTGCAAATCTTGAAAAGTATCTTGCATCAAAAGTCAACAAATGTCTTACAGTCAGGTTGACATGCTCATAAATTTGCGCAATTCATTTTCACTGGGTGTGTAATGGTGAAAAAATAAAACCGTCTGATCTTATTTTAAGTGTTAATATAAAATTAGGCACAATACAATGGATTTATGCTATAATAATATGTTCTCAGTGCCTTTTTACAAATGCATGGTAAGTCATCGCTTATCATCATTTAGAGATGCATGTGCATGCGGCTGTTTACTGAAACATGATTGGCTGCTACATAAATCAATGTGATAGAGATCAGTACCAAAAAGAAAAGATAAATTATTACACTGAGCCTTTTTGAATGCAATTCATTTTAGATAGTGGTTATTGATGATTGCATTCTGCGGGCACATGCACATGTTTATATCATATTGTCATAGAACATACAAAAGCTCTAGAGATTATCAGTTTTCCCACACACAAATACTCACACATGCACAGAGATATCCATAGAAATATAGAATACATTTTATTTCGAAAAAAGATAAATAGAGGTTAGAGATAGCTAGATAGAAAGAAAGATAGATCGATCGATCGATCGATCGATCGATAGATAGATAGATAGATAGATAGATAGATAGATAGATAGATAGAGACTGTAAGCTTTACAGGACAGGGACCTTCCTCGTGTATTTCTGCAGTTAAAGAAGAAGTATAGAGCTACAAGCTGGACATCTCTGTTGTATAAATGAAATGTTAATACATTAAAATATGTCTTTTCTACTTGTATTTATGTTCTTGCGCCAAAGAATCTGCTTTGATGCTGGGTGTACAGGGAAAACATGACAGACGATACATAGATAGATAAGCATAGATAAGATAGTAAGCACAACAATTAGACTGCATTATACAAAAAGTCTAAAGAAGATTTTGACAAGGCAACAATTCACACATCATCAAACTCAAATGCACAAAATAATCAGAAAATCTTAAAATCTTAATGGTTTCATAGTATGGCTCATTTATGAGCAGAGTGTGAAAAATGTACCTGGTGGTCCAGTGGGGGTGCTATTGAGGCATGCAAGTCTTCTGAAATCGGTGAGGGCACCACTTCCGGGTTCAGTGCGTCAATGCACATGACGTCATCGTGAATTGGCCCAAAATTCAAAAATTTAAAGGGCTCACCTTCAATTGCTCATTGCCCAATGTAAAAAATCTATTATTAGTTCCTGGGTGTTATTGTTCATGTTTTCTGATCCTGTTATTGAGCCCGTTCACCACAATTCCTGTTCTCTGTTTAAATAACACGAGCAGTTCCCGTGCCTGACCACAACTCTCTCTGTGGTCCTCTCATGTTAAGATATGGCGGCACCCGAGTAGTGGAGGGCCTCATCCCGAGGTGAAAGGTGGCTGTTATAGGTGGAAGATTGAGCCACGACCGGGACCTTGGCGTTTGTTCTGGGTTTGGGATACCAATCATAACACAGAGAACGTTTACAAAGGTAAAATTGAAATATCTGGATAATGAAATTGTTTTGTAATTTTGGTTCAGAGCATCAAGAATAATTTTCCCCAGGGCAACGATGTGGACATTTCCAATATGATCTACAGTATATGCACATTGTTTGGTCACAAAGCGTTTAGACACCATGTATTCTTGGAATACATTAATAAAAAAACTCTGAACAATATTTTTTGTAATTGTAGATTTTGACATGTAAGGTGCATTCATAAGGTCATATGGAAAAGGTAAAACAACTCAATTAGGACCACTTCTTTATCTATCTATCTATCTATCTATCTATCTATCTATCTATCTATCTATCTATCTATATATATATATAGTCACCAGGATTGGTTAACCATATATTTACAAGAAATGCAAGTTAAAAGTCTTGTTTTGTCTGTCCTTTAGAAACATAATCATGTACAATGTCATCTTTGTATGGTTCTGCAAAGGTCTAAGATTATTACATGCTACTATATTTTATTAATAAAAGTGCTAGCATGTTCCCCTTCTGCAGTATTGCACTTAATGATTATAAATGGTAGATACAATGGTACATATTGAGTTAAAAAGGACCACACGCACAAAGACAATCTGGCAAAAATGTAATGTTCTTCTTACTAGGATCAGAATATTTAAACTGTATTATGCTAGTAATCCTGCTACTATTTATTTTATAATATTTTGTTGTTATATTCTGAAAAAAATGATTGCCGCACTGCAGTAATTGACAAAATACATGTGTAAAACATTTGTAGAAAATGAAAGAGATTTTGACTTAAATGTTGAGAGGAAAGTGGTTTTAGGGCACAATGGGGCAAAGGTCATGGCGAACTATTACACTGAATAAACAAGAAATGTGTAAAGGGAAATATACATTAAAGCTGAAATAACTGACCATGCTAGAATACAATAACATACTAAAAAAAACAAATTCACAATGGAAAAATAGTTGGTCTCACCTTTTCATTCAAAGCTAAACTAAGAAAGTTTGGTTTTGTGTGTGTTTAAATTTGTTTTTGTTGGAGAAATATTTGAAGTCAACTTGTTTTAAAAAAAAATTTCAATGAAAGTGTGTCTAAGTGGTTCTAATATCTTTAATAACATGTTTTATTTCTGGCATCTGCAACTGTATGATTCAAACCGTATTTTGCATTTGTATCTACTTCCTGTTTTATGGAAGACAGTGGTATCAAAACTATTGTGCCACTAGGCAAAACTATTCCTATATCAAAGGTAGGCAGATTTATGAAAAAAAAAGTTTTCATTTGGAAAAAGCTTGAAAACGTGGAATTCAAAAATTTTTTAAAAAACATTATTTTCAATGACTCGAATTAATATTGAGAAATCAAAATGAAAAATAACTTGAATTTTGCTAATAAAAATCCAATTGACTCCTATCTGGATTTATCAGGTTTTAGATGCTGAGGTAAAACAAGTAAAATTTGAATGTTTAGAATTTTGCTTCTTGATCTAAATGGATCGGAGGAGAACATACAGTGCAAATTCTGTACTTCATTTACCTAATGGATCAACAGCACCATGTGTGTTTAACTAACTGATTATGATTGTGATTATGATCATGATTATCATATTGTATGTTTCTAAAAGTCTATACAGGAAAGCACAAAAATTAATTGCATCCAATGCCAAATTTTAAGTATAATATTATGCATTGATCTTTTTAATTTTTCTTTTTTTACCTTTGACTACTGGTTTGAGGACAGCTAAGTGTAATAACATATGCTTGCCATTATCAGGGGCATTGGATTGTAGTGTAAATTAAATCAGATAACTTAATGTCAGGGAATTGTGAAATACTCACTTTAAATGAATATGGTAATTTCATTGTTCATTGACTTCTTTGTTCTTCTCTTTGTCATTATGAAACAATTAGAGGTCATTGGTTATCGATAAAAATCCTTTCTTTAAAAAAAGGACAGTTATAGTAATTAATTATATGTCAATTTCAGCATATCATTAATACACTAATGTGACATTACAGCTATTGTATGTAAGAGACAGACTAAAACCCCTTTTATCTTCAGTTTGTCTAATGGCAGTATTCAAAGAATGATGAGGAATTACATTTCAACTAAAGGATTGTCCTTTCTTCTATGTAAGTGTCTCCAGCTCTGATAACAAAGTCTGACTGAGATTATATTTTTCCATCAAAATCATTCTTATCTTTTTCAAAAGCTGCCCACATCTGTTATAATAAGCTTATAATATAGAATGAATTGGATCACAATTAAATAACTGTCATTAATCAGAAAACAACTGGTTTATGACCTGTAAATAGAAATAGCATGCAATTCTGGCTAGGATATAGCTTCATATTTACTACTCTTAATCAAGTTCTGTGGGGCCTGGTCCTGATCACACATCAACCAGTGCCATAATGAATTCACCGGGCCCCCCAGCAAAAAAACATCAGAGAGGCCTGGAATACTGCAGCTGTGGCCCAGCACTCCCTTCACACAGTCACCTAGTTGCATCAAAAAATGTAAGCAAGTGGTGGGGAGGAGGGGATTTCTTAACCATAGAGAAGGCAGACCTGCGGTCTGGGCCCTCTGCAGGGTTGGACGAGGGGCCAGGGGCCCACGGGGACTAAGGTCCAGGGCCCCCTCCGACCCCCTGCCCCCTACTATGACACGCCGAGCATGCATACATGAGGGTGCCGCTCGGCGCCTGTGAGAAGGAGCCGCTCCTGAATGAATGCCGATCGGGCACTGGCCCGGCCGGGGCCCATTAAGGGTCTGGGCCCACCGAGTTTATACCCGGTGTCCCACCGAGCCAGTCCGACACTAGCCCCCTGGCCTCCCCGCCCTCTCTTGGCCGCGGGGTCTGCTTCCTCTATAGTTACATTTAACCATACACTTTTTCCCCATTAGTGATACTGACATATTGAAAAAATGTTTATCACTATGTACAGTAGTAACACCAGGGGCGATTCTTATATCTGCTGTATGCTGGCCTGAAGTGGCTTTGGTGCTGTCCCCCCTCTTTCCCCCAGCACTTCCCTTTTCAGTGCTGGAGGGGGTCCAAGAGGGGTCACAGTTGTGTTCTCTGCACTAGAAAAGTTACAATTCCAGTTTTCTAACTGGAAAGTTGACTCTTAAAGTTACCAGTTTTCCCTCCCTTGGTAAGTTGTGGGGTGCTGAGGAGAGTTTCTCAACTTGCCTCATTGCAGCAGTGCCCCTGAGTAGCACTGCATAACTATTTATATATCCATAAATCTGTAAGAATCTCTGGGCTCCTATTTGTTATCTTTGACTGCTCCTTTCCTTCTATAATTAATGAGGGCCCATCTAGATACAGGAGTCCAGTTTGACCCATGTTTGACCATTACTAGCTGGACAAGGCACATTTAGGCCAAGGTAGGGTTACACTAACATACTATCAAATGTTATCTTGTGCCACTCATATAATATTAATACACAATTGATACTTTTTAAAGAGTGGATTTAGTGCATCACTCTAATTACTGTAAATTATACTCTTCATTCTAATATCCTTTTAAAGTCTCTTCATGTATTGCAATCCATGCATGCAAACTCATATTGCTCTATTATATTCTGCAGCAGGTTGCCCCGGTCACTCCATTGCCTCGCTACATTTGCAAATTAGTTGAGGGAAAGGAATTATCCATGAGTATACTTTACCAACTCAACAGCTGTTTCAACAAAAAGGTGCCATTATAAAGTTATTAGCTGATGTAGCCAAAGTAAAAAAAAGTAGGGAAATGCTATTTCCTGACCAATATTTAATCCTCTGCACTAATGAATTACACAAACAGTATGGAAGAAACCAACATTAGGGTTTTGTTCAGAATCCCTTGTGGGGAAATTAGAAGTCATTTAATGGTCATCATAAATCTTTAAAGCACAGAGTCACCTCACAAAAAATAAGCGAATAAGAGAATGATTTGAGAATGCTTTGCTTGTTTTTTTACACAAAAATATTTAGGTGTATATAAATTCAAAATGGCTTCATAATTACTTATACTATATTTACTGCTGCTGATGTTGTTTTATTAATACCTACACCTCCTCATCACCTAAAAATAATAATAGCAAGGCCAATATTTCAAGAGGTCTTTCAGTTATATACAGACTAGTGATGGGCGAATCTGTCCAATTTTGCGTCGCCGGAAAATTTGCGAAACTGGGAAAAAATGTGTGAAATTACAAAAAATATAGAAAATGCATTGAAGTCAATGGGCGTCCAAATTATCTTGACAGACGTCAATTTTTATGCAAGCAAATTTTTTTTCACTGCAAACTTTTGTCTGCAATTTTTTTCTGCCGAGGTTTCACGAAAGCAATTATGATTTCAGAATGAATATCTAAAATAATTAAAATGTATACAAGCAGAATATGTGTGAATATATTTATTCAGTTTCATAACTTGATGTTTGTCGGCCCCATAGCAAATTCAATTTAGGGCCCCCAAAACATTGGTAAATTGACCCATTATACCAGTATATATTTTAACAACTTATTATTAAGGGACCTTATGGGCGCTTTACACCGCTGGGCCCCCCTGCAACTGCAGAGTTTGCTTCCTTTGTAGCTACGTCCATGATTGTATTCCTATGTTATTCTAAAAGTAAACCTCTACAATAACTCTATCTGTATCCTTTGATGTAAAAACTGACTGATCTAGCACTGTTGTTGCATAGTTTTGCCATTCACTTCATGGACCTTGTACCTTGTGGAATTGCATCAAGCATTACAAGGCCATGTGCACCATCTTTGCCACACATTGGCTTCAAATATGAATGGTTTAGTATTCATAAAATATTTTATTTTTACCTAAGTTGAGAAAAAAAAAAAAAAAAATATATATATATATATATATATATATATATATAGAAAATTAGAAATAGAAATTTGAATGTTAGTTAATAGGCCCCTTAGTGGCCCATTTATAATTGCCAGAGGTTTCATGCATGAGTTTACTAATCACGTGCCGTGAAAAAAAAACACTGCAACCATTATAAGCTTGACCTAAAGGGCTTTTGTAGTGAAGAAAAACTTTGGAATCCTTATGAATACTATGGGGCAGATGTATTAAGGGTCAAATATTGAGGGTTAATTAACCGAAGTATATATAATATCGAAGTCAAAGGATTTTGCGCAATTCGTTCAATTGAACGATCGAAGGAATAATCGTTCGATCGAACGAACGATTAAATCCTTCGAATCGAACGAAACGAAGGATTTTAATCCATCGATCGAAGGATTATCCTTCGATCAGAAAAAACTTGGAAAGCCTATGGGGACCTTCCCCATAGGCTAACTTTGACTTCGGTAGCTTTTAGATGGCGAACTAGGGGGTCGAAGTTTTTTCTTAAAGAGACAGTACTTCGACTATGGAATGGTCGGATAGTCGAACGATTTTTAGTTCGAATCGTTCGATTCGAAGTCGAAGGTTGTAGTCGAAGGTCGAAGTAGCCAATTCAATGGTTGAAGTAGCCAAAAAAAACATTCAAAAATCAAACTATTTTTCCTCTATTCCTTCACTCGAACTTAGTGAATGGGCCCCTAAATGTGAAACAAAACAGCATAAGACACAGCTTAATGTAGGAGATTATGATGCACACAAACTTGTACCTTATTTTTCTTCAAAAAAGAAAAACTCATCTCCTGAGTTTGTGTCTGCTCTGTAGCGAACAAACTTAGGGGATTTTGTCAAAGATGAGTGAGACTTTGCATTTTGAACCAAAATCCACCGAGTTTATCTGTACTGGAGCCAACACAAGGCTTTTCACACAGATACATTTTAGTTTAACATACACAGATTTTTAAAATGCAAATGAAGGTTTAGCTTTGTTTTGACCAAATCTTTTATGGGGGATTCAGTTAATTGCTCAATCCAAAAATTATTTATTTTATGAATCCCTGCTTAGAACAAAACTAAGCAGAATACATGGATCTGAATTGATAAGGGAAAGCAGTTATACTATTCTATAAATTATTTTTCATTTTCAAATGAATTCAATTAAATCTATATTCCATCGGTGTTAGCTTCTTGCTAATAATCTTGTGCCTATGATTTAAGAAGAGTATTTCGAGAAGATAAAGGATAAAAAAAATCCAAAATCCAGTGCATTGTGTTTCTGTAGTTTATAAATAACAACAGAATGACATAGTTAATATAGGTCAGTGTTCTAGTGCCCTCTTCTGATTTACACAAGCTTCTGCTGCCCTTTTTAACCTATGCTCTTTAAGCTTCAACTTTTGTGCTTTCTCTTCCTGATCCTTTAGAACCTTGGCCCCTTCTGGTCCTTCCTGTCAATAAAAACTAAAAGAAAGGCCTTTAACACAGAGACGGCATGGGGAAAGAGATTTAGAAAAGAAAGGAGGGGGAGTAGTAAATGTGGTGCTGTTGAGATAGGGATACCTTGGAATTTCAGAGTGATTTATCTAAGCAGAGAAAGCATCAATCACAGTAGTCAAACTATCTTAATTAACCCTTAGTGGAGATAAGACCTCCTGGAGGAACTGAGAAGAAACTGAAGGACTATGAATTGCTTTCTGCCACAAGGATTACCACTAAATATGTGGATCAAAGACAATACTTTTACTACAGTAATTGAATAAAGTAAAGGTGGCCATACATGGATAGATCCGCTCGTTTGGCGATGTCGCCAAACGAGCGGATCTCCCTCCGTTATGCCCACCTTGAGGTGGGCAATATCGGGCAGATCCGATCGTGGGCCCTAGGGCCCAACGATCGGATTCTAGCTTTCACAAACGGGCGGTCGGATCGCTGGACCGCATCAACGAACAGATGCGGCCGCGATCCGACGGGATTTTTAACCCCATCCGATCGAGATCGATCGAGGAAGCCCGTCGGGGCCCCCATACACGGGCCAATAAGCTGCCGACACGGTCTGTCGGCAGCTTTTATCGGCCCGTGTATGGCCACCTTAAGTCTGTTTAAATGTCATTAGCAGCAAGACGTTTGCTCCAGGAGAATGGGCACAATTCACCCATTCTTAATTAAATGATAATCCACTGGATGCCCATAATCTTTTTCTATGTCCAAACCTTGTACTAACTATTTTGTACAGTAGCGTAAATAGCAATTGTAGCATTGTGAGCAAGGAAAGGAATGATGCCTCCACTGTTAAGCTATCCATGTAAGCAGCTGATATCATCAATTTGGCATACTATTATCTAAAATGGTAGAATACCTCAGTTCAGTAAGTCTGACATACATCTTTGAAAGTAAAGACATTGCATATGCATGAGCTGAAACAGATATGACAGTGCTGAAGCATTAATATTCTTGTCACTCGAGTGCTTCAAACTGTTAAGTGGAAGATATGAACAATCTGTGCCTATGGTTTATCATTAGTATGATGCAAGGCAATTAGTCACAACAAAAAACACTCACACATATACCTAACATTGTTTTAAGATGCTTAAAATTCAAATTCATTTTTCAGTTGGATTATATGCGTTATTCTTTTTATTTTTATTCCTTTAGAAATCAAGCAAGAAAGTTTCCTTGTATGTCTTTGTAAGGATTCCTTCACAACTTAGTTTAATGTGTGCTGGGTGTTTTCTTGCTCCTACAACCTGATACAATATTAATGTAGTTCCTTATGAATTTTAGTAAGGATAAAATTCCAATGTATTTATAGCACACGCTACAATTTACCCCATGTTGTTGGACACAAGGAGATATGTCACCCATGGGAAAAAGGTATTGCCAGTGGGTGACAAATCTCTTCTCAAAATGCCTTAGCACTGGTGACATCATCTGCTTTAAAACATATGAATCATATTACGGATGGAAAATGTTTCAATGTTATTTTCCAGTGGTTTTTAGTGATGGGCGAATTTCGTTGGCTTCACAAAAAATGGACGCTGGCGTCCAAAAAAACAGACACCGGCATCAAAAAAGGGCACAGTTTTGCAAATTTTTTGCCGTTTCGCGATTTTCATGGAAATACGAAATTTTTCGGCGAAGCAAAATGCCCCAAATTCGTCCATCACTAGTGGTTTTGTGATTTACTTGTCTTTTACCACCAGCGATTCACACTGACACCAATGCTAAGGTATTTCAGGAAATTTGTGTTCTGTTGGTAAATCAGATTTCTCATGAGTGACAAACCTCTTTGTCTGCTATTACCCTTAGACTTCTGAATAGTAGGATCAAAGGGCCCTGCTCCCAAGAGTGTACAATCTGTATACAGTTACTGTATATCCTGAATACATGTACAACAAATGCACTACATCTGTGTATTTAACTTTAGTGATGGGATAATTCCCTCGATTCGCCGCCAGCGAATCCACCTTGAAAAATCACCAGCGAAAATTCACCGGCGTTAATTTTTTTTTCCCCGTTCCATGAATTTCGCGGGAAATTCATGAATTTATCGCCGAAGCGAAACGCCCCAAATTCGCCCATCGCTATTTAGCATCTCTTTTTGGATTTAAAATGTCTTGCTACATTATTAGCATTCATTCTTTTTCATTTATCCTGTAGTTCTCTTGTTTTGTATTGTTATCCTTTTTTTCTTACTTCAAAGAGGGCATCTGCAGTCTGTCTTATATATTAAAATTTGAGATCACAATTTTTTCCCCTCTATTTTTTTTTTTCAAACTCATGTTTTACAAACTTGAATTTCACAAAAATTATAATGAAAACATTTGCCAACTAAAACCTATTGAGCCTGTATAGAATTCAATGGGAGTGTATTTTTAACATTCAAACATTTTCATTTTTTAGACATGTAAAAATGTATAAGATTTTCCCCACAATTGAGTTTTTTACTGTTTCAAGTTTTTTTCGCTTTCTACTTCTTCCCAAATATGTTATTAATTGAGAAAAATCAATCTTAATAGCGAAAAACTCAATTCAGTTTTATTAACATTTTTTTTTGCAGTCGAGTTTAAGGGAAAAGCTTAAATTTTTGGAAATGAAAAAAACTGCCTCTAAATGAGTTATTTCTAAAAGTTATGTAGGGACCTATAGGATCTATTAGGCTCCTATAGAGTTAATCCCCTACCTTTGCTTAAGTTCTCTTTTCCCTTGTTATTGGGCCAAGCCCTTCTAACTGGTAAAGTGTAACATCTACGCCTATTGGACAAAGAGTGTAATGACACTCCCCTGCCACACTGCTATATAGTGCTGTGTAGGGAGTGGCCTCTTCCTCTTTGGCTCCTGGTGTCTGTGCTGCTAGGTGTTTCCCATTGAGCCTGGGATCACCAAGGCCCCAGTAAGCCATTTACCCCAAAGGGACCTGTACCTTTGGTGCTTAAGTCGGGAACCAGGCAATCCCGTGAACGAGGATTAGCTATCATTAGGGCAGATCCTGTTATAGTCTCTCCAGGAGAGAGAGATAGCTAGATTTTAGTAGCATGAGCAGTTCTGCGCTCCAACAAGGAGAATAGCAGGGAGTAGCCTCCCAAAGGCTTTTAAGGTGCCTTTAGTGTAGGGAACTCAGTGATAGGGAACTCAGTTCGCAGAGCACTGCCTGACCCCTACTTGATCGATCCTGTTTCATTTTGGTCGCTGGTCTTTGGGAGTGAGATATTCTTCCTGTGTGTTTGACTTGAGGGGTGACATCTGTACATGCTGCATCATCATCAATGCTATCCTGTCTCCTCTGTGATATGCTAACTCCTACTACAGCTCCTGCGTGAGTAAACCTGTGGTCATTTGCTTTGCCAAATTATTGTGCTAATAAAGCATCACACTGTTTTCACTTTTTAAAGAACCTCCTGGCGTCCATTATTCTATCTTTTACACTTATATGCCTGTGGGTTGTAGTTATACACCATCTTAAAGGGGAAGCTTCCATTTAGCGAAGGCTCCGCCCTGAGTGTAGTTTCACAGTGTAACCCATGCTCATACACTAGCTGGACACCCTTAACCCCTAATTGGCGGGATAGGCCAGAAAAGCGTTACAGTAAGTAAACCTTTTATTTTGAAATCCCTAAAAACAATCGAAACTGCCTCCAAAATGACATACCTCTCTAACTACATTAAGGGGGTGATTTATCAACTTTTGAATTAGAATTTTTGCTACTATTCAATTTTTTTTTAAATCAGTGACTTCCACATCTAGTGTGAACCTCCACCCCCTTTAGTTTACTGAACTTTTTTTCATGTTTAAATAGGAAGTCGGTCAAAGAGCTATCTATTGCTTATGTTTGATTGCTTTCCATTAGAGCAGGAGGTAGAAAGAATGCATTTAAATTGTGTATCAGATACTGTGACTTTAATAATACTATAATTTAGAGGCTTGTGTTTGTGATTCAGCTTATACATATTGTACAGTTACAGCAAACGTTGTGCTAAGGTTTGGCTTTTAACTCTTCTGTGCCTACATGTTTAATGGAATTCACCTGGACTTCCACCTTTTGTGTGGTGAGCAATAATACTTTTTCATTGTATAAAAATTATGTAGATTAATTGCAGGATTATTTGCAGAATTTACGATAGCGTGCTTTTCCTAGGGTGCTGCCTTTGCTTTTCTCCAAGCAGGGGGCTGGGTGGATGATGGGTAAATGATGTCAGGGCATGAGGCTGTGATATCAAGGGCAGGGCTATGACACTGTGATCAGTGATTGATTGATCGCAGTGTCATTCAAGGGAAGATCTGTCCAGATTTCCTCATTTGAAAAATGGGCAGGTAGTCTTGACCCACACAGCTGTTCAGGCTCTCCAGCCAACCCTAACCATTTCCCTCCTATGTACAGGTGAGACATTACTAAACATATATGTTTAAAATATTGTTTAGCATTTAAGGCTACAGTTTATTAGTCTGTATGAGTTCCTTATAAGAAACCAAGTGAAGACATAGACGGGTAGCATTGATGGTTTTGCCAGTAAGAAGTGGCCTAATATGGCCTAGCATAGCCAGAAAAATGTACATCCTTTTTAAAATCCAGTGATCATCATATCAACTCTTTAATCCAATGGTAAGTACTGAGCAATAATCTATCAATTAATTCCAGTCTCTTGTTAAATAAGTTTGACTTACATGCCATTATTTTACTGCTTTATAAACCACCTAGGCTAACATATTTTAAGTATTCAAAATAAAATGTAAACTTCTGTGTTCTGCAATAATAAGGAATGTGTCCTTGCTGCTAATGCCTTATAAGTGCCTTTTTTGAATGACTTTAACTCTTAGACTTCAAAAACGTGGTTATTGTCTATCAAGAGTTTTGTATTTTTAAATGTTTTTACCACTTACTCTCCCCATCAAATACATTTATTGTTATTACTAAAGAGTAGAAATATATGAGATAACAATATTCTATTCTGCACAAATAGAGCTTTCATATTTCTAATTACTCAAGATGGTTCACCAGTGAGTACATCAGGTCTTATATCATTGACCTTCACGTTATGAAAGCAGCATTTAGCAACAGAAAATATTGGGATAATTTCACAAAGGCTAGTGTCTCTACCTTGACCTTGCCTCTTCTTCAGCAAATAATTCACAATTAAACAGATATACAAGGGCTAGAAAGATATAAATACTACTTATTCAGCTTTCAGCACATCTTGATTTAGATGACCAAAGTGAGTTTGCAATTATTTTATTTTTTATAATTGCATAGAATTCCTCTACATAAACGTTTTGTAATGTATTTTGTGTTGATTGTGACCCATTTAATTTTGGCATGTATGACCCCCCTCATAAATAGTAATGAGCAAAAAATTTTGGCATGTATAGATTCTTGTTTTGCTGATGGTTTACATTTTCATGAAACTGTGTAAGAAAATTTGCTATGTGTCTCATTTTGCTTTGAGCAAAAATAAAATGCAACGAAAAAAAGGCGGCAGCAATAAGAAGAAACATCATTTTATTCTTCCTCTCTCCTTCCACATACATATATGGTTTATTCACTTTAAAAAAGCATTTGTCGCATAGTGGATAGGAGGTTCTCTAATAATGTAGAACATGTGTGTAGCAGTATCCTCAGCAAAAAATGCATGTGATACTGCCACAAAAAACACCCATAGACTCCAATGTAGTTTGTTATAAAAATGACACAACAACAAAACAAAAATTTGGTTGCATGACAAAATAGTTTCACAAATTTTTAGCAGTTACATTCACAGATTTGCTCATCACTACTTATGACCCAAATATTACATAGATTACATCAACGAAAATGAAATTAGGAGCGGTAGACACAGTGTAACAAAGGCAACAACACTGCAAGTTTGTGTAGATTAAACTACTAATCACAGAAGAAGAAAAAGAAGAAGTGAAATCAAAACACTATTAGTCCATAAACACTCACTTCAAAGCAAACTAGTTCAGTGTGGCACCTATGTAGTATGATTGGCAAAACTGCCTTAAGTCAAACTTAACTTTTAATAAATTAGGCTAAAAAGAGAAGAGCGCCCACGAAAGACAAACCCACTTCTAATAGCCCATAAGGCCACAGTGCAGGAACAATGTCCCTAAAAAACATTCAATTAAAAACCAGCAAATGGTGGAAACGGTGTTATCTTAATCAGCCAAAGAAAATACTTAGACGGTAGTAGTATAAACCATTGGTTACAGTGCAAACACTATCCGCTCCCACCCTTCCACTTGTGCCCCAAGTTAGTCAGCAAGAACCTGCCTGTCTACGTAGGGAATGTTTTTTAGGGACATTGTTCCTGCACTGCGGCCTTATGGGCTATTAGCAGTGGGTTTGTCTTTCGTGGGCGCTCTTCTCTTTTTAGCCTAATTTATTAAAAGTTAAGTTTTACTTAAGGCAGTTTTGCCAATCATACTACATAGGCGCCACACTGAACTAGTTTGCTTTGAAGTGAGCGTTTATGGACTAATAGTGTTTTGATTTCACTTCTTCTTTTTCCACTTCATAGATTACATCAACTATGAAAGTGTTCTTTTTAAACTATATAACTGTTATTCAATTAAATCCATTAAAAAATCAACAGACACACACCCACACACACACACACACTGAATATAAGTTGAGCTGTGATTTTTTTGGCTTGTTCCAAAAAACATTATCTTAAACTACATTTGACACATGCCTTACCTGTATTGTAGTCAAAAAGTTGTGTATATTAAGTTATGAACATGTCTTACCTGTTGTATAGACAACAAGTTTAATATATTAAGTTCTTTTGTCAGCACAAAGCTTTCAGCCCAGTAGATTATTTGTAAATTCAGTAAGTTTTTTCTGGCCTTTTTCAAGAAGTTCTTGCTAAACTCTGAATGATAAGTCAGCCATTTACACTGCGTAGAGTATAAAAACATATACGTAAGTGGCATGAAGTTTTGACACTCTCAGTAGGCTAAAAGAAGTAATTAGAAATCTTATGTGCATCTAAATAACTGACACAGTCAACATAACAGCACATCTCTTGTTAATGTAATATTTTTGTAATACTTTATTAGAGAACTTACAAATATATAAGTATATTTCTTAAACATACCAAATCATATATCTGAGAATGTGTATGTGTTCTTTACAATATTGTCTTTGTTTTTTGTTGCATTACTTTTTATGCTGCTTCCAAATAAACAATATAAATATTTTATATGGGTGATCGGCTGGAAATTTCAGTTCTTGAACATCTCTGTGGGCTGTACATCAGCATTGAATAGTGTCTAAAAAGAATGTAAAATTCTGACATTTTAAAATTTGAAGTCAAATGATATATTATTATTAGCATGTTTTATAAAAACCCAACATATATCACAGTATTATACAATAAAGGGGTCTATACATTAAACATATAGGAAAGCATACAAAACCACTAATAACCAAAACAAGAGGTAAAGAGGTTACTGTCAAAGACAGCTTACAATCTGAAAGATCACTAACACGGACTGCTATTGCAATCTTCAATTTCCACCAATAAAGAAACTAAATCTCCAATTACAAAAGGAACCCGATAAAGTTGCTAGGGTTGTTTTTTGTCACCCCGATAAAATACTGCATAAGGGGAAGTTTTTACCTTGCCTCTAGGCATCTTTTGGGAGTACCTTGCAGGAGTTGCCATTATTTAGTGGAAAAGTATTATGTCATAGTCAATGAAACAAAATTAGTTCAAAGTGGGTTTTCCAGGTTTATTATCAGGTAATAAAGGACTTGATCTTCAGCACTAAAACCCCAGAGTGTTGGCTTACATCCAGTCAGAATTTGATCAATTGACAGAAAGTTTTTACAGGCTATGGTGGTGGCTTGTTGCTGGCTTTATGGAGGCTTAGTTGCCCAAGATTGGCATTGTGTATTTTGAAGAGCCCTGTCTGGTAGCAGTTACCAAAGAGTTTCAAAGGATCTGAAAATGAAGCTTCATCTCTAGTCTTTTTTGTTCCTGCCGAGGATGGAGTATAAAGCTTCCTTAAACTTCCTACTATTGGGGATGCCATGAAGTTTTAACAAAAAAGATTAGGAATCTCCTCTGTAGCTATTATGCTAACTAATGGGTCCTTTTAGAAGGGGGCCAAGAAAGGCAACATAGACCAGTTCAAATGTGTTGTTGCTTGGATTGAAGTAGGAGGTAGCAGAATCGCAGGAAGGATATACAGTAAGCTTACAGGAATTATGCTTCCCATATCACGTATGTATATTCTATTGCCAATCTTACTAAGCTATAGTTTGCATGTTAACTCAGGCTAAGTTCACTTGTGGCCATGTGGCCTCGTTGCAAGTAAATGAAGGCAACACTACTCTTAAGTCACAGGCTTAAGTACAGATATTTATTATCCAAAACTATATTTCCTTATGTGCATATTTAAAGAAACAGTATCAACAAAAAAATGAAAGTGTTTCAGAGTAATGACTATTTAATGTACTGTTGTGCTGCAATGGTACAACTAGTGTGATATTTGTATACATTTTTGTTCCATACTACATTTTACACTATTTCATTTAAGCCATTGAAGAGCAGGTTAAGATATGTTTCTCCTGCATTAATATTTATGTTTTGCTGTTTTATCTGCATTGATCTTTATGACATGCAGTTTTGTGTGCATTTATCTTTATGCTATGCAGTGCCATCTACATTAAGGTTTAAATGGTGATGATTTTGTGCATTAAGTTTTACACTGTGCTGTTTCATAGACACTGAGTTTTACTCCTGTGGTTATAACATTTTTTTCACATTCTATACAGACAGGTTTCTCAGCCCTGAGCTTTGCTTTAAATGGATTTGTCTGTGTATATCCTAGTTAGCTTTATGCCATGTGAACTGTTCCTGTTCATTGTAAATAAACTAAAGAGGTCAGGGCAAACAGCAATAAGAAATGTAATAGAACATACAAGGGTCACAGAAAAAAATCAATAGGCATAGCTGCAAACCCTTTAGATAGAGACCTTTAGATAGCATTTGAACCAAAGGCTGTATCACATGACATCCAAGAATACATAGCATCACAGTTTATCTGACTGCCATTTTGATGCATAGGCATAGCAATTCAAAAAAAACCCACAAGAAAATACCTTTGCATGTGAATATGGCCAGAGAGTAAAGGGTAAGCCCTCATAATACTGACTTTCATTGTGGGAATAATGTTTTACTTTATTTTCTTGCTGTACTTCAGTTTCCTTTGGTTCTATGTTTAAATGTTAAAGAAACATTCACTTTTAGAAGTAAATATTCATCATCATAAATGGTGGATAACAGACAAGGATTACAGAGTACAATAGGGTTTACAAACTAAAAGGTTAGGGTACAATTGAGACATTAGGATTGTATAAACAATTTGTCATTTTTGATACAGCAATGATTAATGAAGGTACATCGAAAGGCCTCTTTAAACAGATGGGTCTTTAAAGGGCAACTAAAGTCTAAAATAGAATAATGTTAGAAATGCTGTATTTTGTATACTAAATATAAACATGAACTTACTGCACCAGCAGCCTGATAAGACAAATGATTTATGCTTTCAAAGTTGGCGCAGGGGGCTGTCATCTTGTAACTTTGTTAGACATTTCTGCAATAATTAAATCCAGTGCGTTCAGCCAGTGGAGCACAGGAAGAAACAACAACTCTTTAAAATGGCCCCCACAATGACTAGGGATGCACCGAATCCAGGATTCAGCCTTTTTCAGCAGGATTCAGATTCGGCCCGAATCCTTCTGCCAGGCCGAACCAAATTTGCTTATGCAAATTGCGTGACTTTTTGTCAAAAACAAGGAAGTAAAAAATGTTTTCCCCTTTCCACCCCTAATTTGCATATGCAAATTAGGATTCGGTATTCGGCCGAATCTTTCACAAAGTATTCGGGGGTTCGGCTGAATCCCAAATGGTGGATTCGGTGCATCTCTAGTAGTGACACAGGCCCATGTAAGCGCCAAACACAGAATGTTGCATTCCACCTGCATTCAGAGCTTACATGCGTCTGTGTCAGTATGGGAAAGAAACGCAGCATGTGGCATCTTGATAAAACACTCAAACCTGCACATCAAATGCATAAAATAATACCCCTGTGTATGAGCCCTAGGAGTGAATTTTCTCTAATTACACAATCTGATAAGTCATACTTTTGGTTTGCTATATATTATGTATGGCCCAAACACACAGAGATGTGTTGCCTATGGTAAATCTATCCTGTCACTGGTGACAAGTCTGCAAAAATGCTTCCACGTGCCTAAAATACATTATGCATCAATCCAAATGAATCCCAGTAACATTGCCTTCTTTTCCTCATATTACCACTATGATTTTTTGGCAAGGAGAAAGCATTTTCATGAGATTTCTTGCTCATAGTAAACATTAACTACAGGTATGGGATGCATAATCCAGAAACCCATTATCCAGAAAGATCTGAATCACAGAAAGACTCCCACAGACTCCATTCTATCCAAATGTAATAAAACAGTAGCTTGTACTTGGGATTATTTAATGTTTACTTCATTTTCTAGTCGATTTAAGGAAGAAAGATCCAAATTGAATCTGCTATCTGAAACCCCCAGGTCCTGAGCACTCTGGATAAAAGGTCCCATACCTGTACCACATCAAATCTCCATGTGTGCCAGTACTCTGAGAATATTCCCAAGGGACAGGAAAGATGTAATTGCCAGTAAATTAAAGGGCCATAGCACGTTTAACCCCACGTACACTTGTTCATCACTAGACACCTTCACTAATATGCTCCACATAGATATTGAAAAAGGTTTGAACAAAGTCATGAAGCCCAAGAAAAATAATTTAAAGTATAAAGAAAGAATAGCCCTACAGAAATTAGAAAAAGATAAAGATTTAATTATAAAGAAAGCTGATAAAGGGGGCAGCATTGTCATTATGGACAGAAGTAACTACATGAATGAGGTTTATAGACAATTGGGTAATACTGCACATTACATGAAATTGGATAGTGATCCAACCATGAAGTTAAAAATGGATATTAAATTATTCTTGGAAGATGCATGGCTTTCTGGTATAATTACCGCAGATATACAAGAATTGTTACTAAAAGACAACCCTAGGGTCCCCATTTTTTATATGCTACCAAAAATTCACAAGACATTGGAAAATCCCCCGGGGAGACCTATAGTTTTGGGGGTTAATTCATTACTACAACCACTGGCACTTTTTGTTGATACCTACCTCCAAGATATTCTTCCTAAACTTGACACATGTCTAAAAGACACTACACAATTTTTACAGACAATCATATCTTTTGAAAACAGGTCATACTCTTACTGTGTACTATAGATGTGAAAGATCTGTATACCTCCATACCACATGAAGAAGGAATAGAATGTACTAGAGAGTATTTACTCAATGAAAATTTACCAATACATGAAACTAATTTTGTTTGAGATTGTCTGGAATTTGTCCTAAAAAGAAACTATTTCAGGTTTGACACAGAATTTTTTCTACAAATCCAGGGCACGAGTATGGGTGCTAACATGGCTCCGGCCTATGCGAATATTTTTATGCATAAATTTGAACACATGCATATTCTTAATAACATCCATTTCGGGAAGCATATAGCGCTATGGAAACGTTATGTGGACAATATGTTTTTGATATGGACAGACTCCCTACATGATTTATCAGAATTTCTCGCATATCTCAATGACATACATAATACTTTAAAGTTCACAATGTGCATTGGCCCCCAAAGTGTAAGTTACCTTGATGTACAGGTAAATTTCTGTGCAATTTCATCACAGATGTATACAAGAAACCAACGGATAGAAACAACACACTACATAGGGATAGTTTCCATCCAATAGGCACAGTTAAGGGGCTCCCAAAAGCCAGTTTTTTAGAGCAAGACGCATAACATCGTCAGATGCCCTTTATAGAAACCAGGCAAAAGAATTGGTTGAAAAGTTTACACAAAGAGGTTATGGTAAGCAGAACTAGAAGGTTACACACAGGAAGTAGCGACCCTCAAAAGGGAGGATTTACTTGAAAAGAAAAAAGAAAAACAGAGAAACCTAGGGATTCCTTTTGTTACAATTTATAGTCCCCATAGTTCTCTGATTAAAAAGGTGATAAGAAAACATTGGCCCATATTGCAGAATGACAAAACATTTGGGAAACTTTTCACTGAGACTCCTCTATTTTCTTACAAAAAAGGCAAAAGTATTGGTGATTATCTAACCAGAACGGATGTTAGGAACCCTCGGATTACAAAAAAAACAAACCGCAAGGGTGGGAACATTTCCATGTATGAACTGTAGCCATTGTAATGGGATTATAAAGGGGGAGGTCTGCACTCATCCAAGCAGAGGGCATCCCATTAAACTCAGAGGCTTCGCAATTTGTAATACAGAAGGGGTGATCTACCTGTTAAAATGCCCCTGTGGCTTAGGCTACGTAGGTCAAACATAAAGGGCATTTAGGATGCGACTCAATGAGCATAAAAGTGTCATAAGAAACTATAAGCCGGAAAAGAAAACTGAGGAAGATAAGATTAAGGATAAGGTGAAAAAAGAGACCATACTTGCAAAACATTTCTTTGATAAAAGACATACTGTCTCACAAATAAGATGGCAAATTTTGGAAGAGGTGTTGGTGTCTCCAAGTAATGTTATTAATAAAAAATTAGCTTTACTGAAAAGGGAGGCTTTCTGGATTTGGAAACTGGAAACATTACATCCTAAAGGTCTCAATGAACATTTCAGTTTAAATTGTTTCATATAATTTGCTATTTTTTTAAAAAGATTGTAACACTTTTTTACTTTTCACAGATAAACCGGCCAGAGGGAGAAGAGAAATGATGGAGCTAATGATAAAAAAAACCCCGCTGGCTGTGAGTAATTGTACCATAAGAGGCTATATTATATAAATATATATTTATATACCATTGTAGTCTGGATTTATATATTCTTGCACTGAGATATTTGTGTTTATCTGATGCTTTACATGGACATCCTTGACTTGATTTATTTAAGAAAAAAATCTTTTTTTGTTACACTACAAAATGGACCCACAAATTATTGTTTGGACAGGACTGAGTACCAAGCCTCAATTTGGATCCATACAGGAACTTGGTAACATGTGGTTGGTGGGTGTGGCCTAATGGGCTTTAAAATATGATGGTTTGCACTGTGTGTTTATCCTGATGAAGGGTGGGTGAAACCCCCCCCTGAAAGATTGATTTTCTTGTGATGAAAATAAATGGGGAAGCTCCCCACCTGCAACAAAATGGTGTTGTGCTGCTCTCTTCCATTTTGATGTTATTACCATATTTAACACCAACACAGTCACAGGTGGTGAAATACCATAGTAAGCAGGTTTCTGATACTGAAAAGTAAGGAATGGGTCCAGGTAGTTATTATAAAGCTTCAGGAGCCAGACATGCTCAACATATGGAAAATGCCACTTCTAGGCAAGAAGGTAACCAAATTCTGGTCTGGATGCATTCTATTCCTCATGCCAAAAATTCAGAATGAGATGCAGTGTCCAGTCACCCCCTCCATCCCTCATGAATATAGCTCTCACAATCACAAAATGGAGTGCAGAGACCTGCAGCAGTTCTTTAAAGAAGAAAAGCAGTGCCTTCCATTTGGTAAAAGACTCCTTATAAAGTTAACAACATTGAACATTTGCATTCTCAGTGCATTTGTGCTCGATTCACATCAAAACCAGAGCTGTCAACCCCAGATGAACTGATAGCATGGGACCTTTGTGGTGGGAAAATGTTTGCTGCAAACTGAAAGTGATTTCACATGCACACGAGCACTACCAGAAATGATGTCACGAGCATGCTCAAATGTGATCCTGAAGCTGTCAAAAGCTAGCTGCGGAATCACCCTGGAATCTAAGGAAAACGTAACAAATTTGGAAGAATTCGATAGGGTGGCAGGAGGCCTGGGGATGGTGGGAAGCTTATTTGTAATAAAATGGGTTAATAAAATGGATACATTTTAAATGAATTACTGAAGTAAGTGATTTCTATGAAGGCCCGGAGAGCTACAGCTGGTGATATTTGGAGATAACGTTTTTCTTAGCAATGGACTCGGGGGGGCGCGGCACCCAGTTCAGAGTGCCGACATGGGAAGCCATGCATTTATTACTTATATAGCGGAGACTATTTGGAAGGGGACTGCTCTAAATCTGGAAAAGTCTGAATCATAAAATCCGGCATCTCAGACCTGTCGAGGTTGTATATAAGTCAATGGAAGAAGTCCCAATGATTTTTCTGGGTTTCGTGCTATGCCCCAAATGTTTCTGGGTTTTTGGGCAAAAAGCATAAAAAATCAGAGTTTTCTGGTGAAAAATCCGAAAAAATCAGATTTTCTTCCAGCAAAGCAAATTTTCAGGAAAATGTAAAAATAAATAAGTGTAAAAAACACGAGTGGATTTGATCAAAGTTTGTAGCAGAAAATGCTGAGATAAAATCCGACATTGATAAATAAACCCCCTAAAGTTTCATAGCTGTAGACAATTTGAATAAAAGCAAACATAAAGGAAAAAGAAACATTAACATCAAACATTTTTTTTCACAAGATGTGATCCCTCTATATTTATTGCATATATACATGCAATTATATACTGTGTTCATTTATCCCAGCTCTATTAGCCTTGCATACTACTTCATTTTCCTCTATTTTCATCTGTGGGAAGGCAAAGTAAAGTCTATGGTTTTTAACTGAAAGAACGGACACATTTTATTTTAACATGAATTTGTATATCTCTACTTATGGTGGGACCAAAACCATTTACCTAATTTCTACTAAAGGTAACCAATAAACTATACCTAGCATTCCAAAGAAAGATGCCTACCCCTGCCCCCAATTGTTTACAGGCTTTTTAAATTCCAAAGGCCTGTTAAACTGCTACCAAAATAAAATAAATAATACAAAATCATTTTAAAATTGATCATGCATGTGCTTCAAGTGCTTCAAATATATTGACAGCAGTGCATAATCTTTTAAAATGAGAATCTAGCACAAAATACATATTTTAAAATATTCCTCACCTTGCACAATATTTAAAATATCTATAAGATTCCTTGATATACACATGCCATGAATTGACAGGTAGCTTTTGATCTGATATCTTTTACTTTTGATTGCACTGAAAATGGAAGGTATCACCCATTGACAGCAAGTGCCCTTGATTTGGCAATACATACATTTCTTCAATTAGAGACACACATGAGAGCAGCTGCTTCTTGTAATATGCAGGGATTGAAATAGGAATCATTAGTAATGAGCAATCTCAAAATTTACATGCTCTTGTGAGAGTTGAGTTATTAACTCTGGCATCAATACTTCATTTTTGCATATGTTTGATTACTAACATAGGAAATATCCAGAGCTTGTTGCAAAGCACATACCTAGCATCTTACTGAATTAATTCTGAAATGTGAATGACACTCAAATTAAACCAGAAATGTATTTGCTCATATAAATGTTGTTTCCAGGAGGCTAGCATACATATAAATGTATTTAAAGACAATGCTACCTTGCTTCTTTGTACATCATTTCTTGTTTTTATGTATTATCTATTTAACACAGACATAATTACACAGTACTGTACAAAGGTATTTTATCATTTACATCCTGCCCCAGTGGAGCATAAAGCCTAAGGTCCCTATCATATTCATACAACACACAAGCCAGAGGAAACCCACACAGACACGAGAAGAACAAACAATCTTTTTCAGCTAGTGCCTTCATCCCTTAAATCAAATTCCATTTCATACATTTTATTTCTGTTAGTCTTGCAGTATGGTAAACTTGTTAGCTACAGAGATAGCTTTCACAACCCTATGAGCATCTTTGTTACTATGGCTATTGTGCATAACTTTATATGCCCACTTAAAGGGATACTGTCATGGGAAAAAAATTTTTTTTCAAAATGAATCAGTTAATAGTGCTGCTCCAGCAGAATTCTGCACTGAAATCTATTTCTCAAAAGAGCAAACAGATTATTTTATATTCAATTTTGAAATCTGACATGGGGCTAGACATATTGTCAATTTCCTAGCTGTCCCAAGTCATGTGACGAGTCCCTATGACCATGTAAAAAAAAGTAGATACAATTTAAGTGTCCTATGGCTACAGGATTATCCCCTGCAACTCCCTATTCTAGTATGTTGAACCCTAGAATGCAATACTATTGTCTAGAACTGTCTACAATAGAGATGGGCAAAAAAGAAGTACAGATTCACCGCATGCAACCATTTTCACAAAACTGCATCAAAAGTTCAGTACAAAAAAAGACGTGCAACAAAAGCATGTCATTTTTGAAGACGAGCAAAACTTTTCGCCAAATTAATGACACCCATAGACTCCAATGGATGAAAATGAAATGAAATTGTAGCTCTACCAAAAAAAAAATTGAGGTGTCCCCAAACAAAATGAACAAACTTGGAGGTCTATTTATCAAAGGTCAATTTTTGTGGTTTTAGAAGTTTTTGAAACTAAACGGTGATTAAACTCTTTCTCTAAAACCATGAATGCCATGAATGTTATTAAAATATCTGAAAACACAAATGAAAAAAAAAATGCTGAAAACTCTGAAAATGTAAGGTTTTCGGGTAATCACTAGCGAAAACCTCACAAAACTCTGAATTGATTGTAAAATGCTTACTAAAGAAAATGAAGATATCACAGTTTTCCCAAAGTCCTTCAGCAATCATTTCACCAAAAAATTAAACAATAAACAAAGCTTTAAATTAGCATATTGTTTGGAAAAACAAAGAGAAAAAAACAGAAGTTGAAAGTGCAATCTGTTTTTAAATACTTTGAAGCAAAATGGTAATCAAGAGGAAATATTTTTGAAAAATGTCCAAATAAAAGGTATCTATAATATAGGCAGAAATACTTTTTTCTGTCATACTCTAAATATTTTAAACTTCACAGAGGAACTTGATTTCATATACAGTATGTTTTAATATTGCTATAATTTAGCAAAAAGTAATGGGATGGAAATCCATGTTAAATAACATACATTGCATAAATCACTCTAAATGGATGCCTAAAGTACCTGCATCAAGTTTCTAATGATGTTGACTGCACAATATACAAATGCATCCTTATGAATCAGCTTACTTTGTCTTTTATAGTCACTTATTTTAAGTGAAAAGCAAAAAAATAAGTATACTTTACTTTTTGAATGTTACCGTTTATATTGCTCACACAGAAAAAAACAGTAATTACAGCAAAGACTTTTAGGAAGGGCTAATGTTATAAAAGTGACAATGTTTTCCAAGGTCTAGTAACTCATAGCAACCAGACCCATTCAAACACCTGTCCTGTAAATGATGTCTTCTAATTTTCAGTTATCAGGTATGTAGAACACTTTGCACCTTTTATTACATCACTCCATAAGATTTTGTCACCAAATTGTTTACCTAACCATCTGTCCCCGCCTACTAATGCTATTGTAATGCTAATCTGGGCTATCCAGACCACAAGGAGTTAACGTGTCCAGCTATTGGTATGAGCTTGGGTTACACTGCGACTTACACAACAGGGTCAGGGCCTTCTCCAAGTGGAAGCTTTCCCTTTAAGGTATAGTAGAACTACAAAACACAGGCTACTGTATATAAAAGATAGGAATTGGACACCAGGAGGTTCTTGATGCAAACAAAGTGGATGGTTTATTGTACAAATGCAAAATGCAAGTGACCACAGGTTTACTCAAGCAGGAGATGATGCAGGTGTAGCATATCACATAGGAGGGAGGATAGCAGAAGATGATACAGTACAATGAGGACTGTCACTCCCATAAGGCATAGTAGTCAAGTGTACATTGATTCCCAGAAGACAGATATACCTTTGTGGGGATTTTGATCACCAGTGGAGTAGTTAGGGAGACGAAGTCTAAAGCCTAACACCCTATCCACTGAGTCCCTGCACTAAAGGCAAACAAAGAAGCCTTTGGGAAGCTACTCCCTGCTACTATCCTTAATGGAGCACACAGCTGCTCATGCTATATAAAGTTGTCTATCTCACTCTCCTAGAGAGTCTATTAAAGATCTGCCCTAATGATAGCTAACCTCGTTCACAGGGTTTCCAGGTCCCTGACTTAATCACCAAAGTTCCAGGTCCCTTTGGGGTGAATGGCTTTACTGGGGCCTTGGTGATCCCAGGCTCAATGGGATACACCTAGCAGCACAGACACCAGGAGCCAAAGAGGAAGAGGCCACTCCCTACACACACTATATAGCAGTGTGGCAGGAAGTGGTACTACACCCTTTGACCAATAACTAGTGGTATACTAAATGCCTGTTACAGAGGCTTTATCCAATAACAATAGATAAAAAAAGGTAGGGAATTAACTCTATAGGGCATAGTAATCCTACAGGTCCCTACACTATTAACTAATATATCCCCTGCCCTCAAAGGCCATGAGTGTGCTACCATCAAAGGCCTTAAAGGAACAGTAACACCTAAAAATGTAAGTGTTTTGAGGGAATAACGTAATAACGTACTGTTGCCCTGCACTGGAAAATTTGTTGCATTTGCTTCAGAAACTCTACTGTAGTTAATATAAACAAGCTGCTGTGTTGCTATGGGGGCATCCATTCAAGCACAGGATACACAATAGATAACAGATAAGTTCTGAAGAATCCCATTGTATACTATGAGCTTATCTGTTGAGTATCCTGTGCCTTTTCTCCTCTTTCAGCTTTGAATGGCTGCCCCATGGCTACACAGCAGCTTCTTTACAAAAATTATAGTTAGTAAAACACTCTCACAAGATGTACCAGTGCAGTGCAACAGTACATTATATTTTTCATTACTTTCAAACACTTTAATTTTTTGGCATTACACAGTAGAAAGTAGTTCTCTGCTTCGTAGAGCAGGGAACTAAAGTGGTGTGTACAGTATAAAATACAGGCACAAATAGAAGGGAGAAAGTGCAAAGGGTTTGAGTATTGCGAAAAACTTGATCAGATACGGTTAAAAACAAACATTTTCATATCCTGGGACAAATAATGAAAAATATAACATCAGTTATGTTATTGTAATTAGTGATGGGTAAATTTGCGCCGTTTTGCTTCGCCGAAAAATTCCCGAATTTCAGGCGAAATTCGCTAAACGGTGAAAAATTAGCTAAACTTAGCAGGCGTCTCGTTTTTGACGCCAGCTCCCGTTTTTTTACGCCAGCGCCCGTTTTTGACGCCGGCGTCAGTTTTTTTGGAAAAAAAATTTTGACGCCGGCGAATTTTTGCTGTGAATTTTCGCGGGCGTTTTGCGAATGTATTTGCTGGTGGCGAATCGCGCAAATTCGCCGTGAATTCGCGCCTGGCAAATAAATTCGCCCATCACTAATTGTAATAATATTTTGTTAATGAAGCAGAAACAACTGATGGCCCTCCAGTTGTTGAACTACAATTTCCAACTGTCAGGAAAAAGTTGGGCTGTCATTTAGTGATGAGTGCAATAAAAAAAATCCTCTACACTGACACATATCAAAGTCACACGTATCTACATCCAGAGAAGCAAAAATGTAGCTATGTTTTTCATTATAACCTCATGTTGCTTGGGGAAGTTTTTTGTTGATAGATTTTCCTAGAATCTAATTTTTAGATGTTACTCTCAGCAGACTTGTGCAAGTCATGACATTTACTGAGGGCTATATCGTTACTCCTTGAGGGACACTATCTGGAGCTAATTACATCTGTGTGGCTTCATCACCTGTGTGTTACTGACTTAAATATAATGTTCTTGGCCAGGCTTTTCAATGAATTTAAAGATAAACTACATTTTGAGGTGTATATAGTAAATAGAGTAACAGTCAGGCCCAGATTTGTGGAAAGGCCACCTAGGCCCGGGCCTAGGGCGGCATGCTGCCCAACCACACCCACATTGGTTCAGAAACACTGGGGATGTGCTGGAGATACAATCATTTTTTAAATTTCCCATGCACCAATCCCCATTGCTCCTGTCCCCCTGGAGGGGACAGGGGCGATGAACGGTTAGTGGGCCTAGGGGCGCCCACAATGTAAATCCGGCCCTGGTAACAGTAACAGTTTCACTTCAGTTCAGCTAATAAATGAAAATCCCTGCAGAACACCACCATAACCAATATAATAAATAATTACTTTACATACATGCGTGCATAAACACATGCACACACAGGTATAAATGCACACATGTTTGAATTTAGGTTTTCATTGAATAATAGTGCGGGCATGTATTTTCTAGGGATGTAGCGAACGTCGGAAAAAAAGTTCGCGAACATATTCGCGAACTTGCGCAAAAATGCGAGCGGTTCGCGAACGGTTCGCGAACCCCATAGACTTCAATGGGAAGGCGAACTTTAACATCTAAAAAAGACATTTCTGGCCAGAAAAATGATTTTAAAGTTGTTTAAAGGGTGCAACGACCTGGACAGTGGCATGCCAGAGGGGGATCAAGGGCAAAAATGTATCTGAAAAATCTGCCTGTGTGTGCTTGGAAGAGATAGTGTAGGGGGAGAGCTGTTAGTGATTTCAGGGACAGATGATAGTAAGTTTGCTGGCTAGTAATCTGCTTGATACTGCTCTGTATTGGAGGGACAGAAGTCTGCAGGGATTTGAGGGACATTTTAGCTTAGGTAGCTTTGCTGGCTAGTAATCTACTGTTCTCTTTAAACAACTGCCATACGTTGCCCTTGTAGGCATTGTTTGCCCAGTTTTTTTGGACGCAGCCACTGAAGCACAGTTGCCAGAAAAAATATGCCATGTAAATGCTGAAAATAGTCATTTTTCGCCATACGTTGACCTTGTAGACATTGTTTGCCCAGTTTTTTTTGGACGCAGCCACTGAAGCACAGTTGCCAGAAAAAATATGCCATATAAATGCTGAAAATAGTAATTTTTCGCCATACGTTGACCTTGTAGACATTGTTTGCCCAGTTTTTTTGGACGCAGCCACTGAAGCACAGTTGCCAGAAAAAATATGCCATATAAATGCTGAAAATAGTCATTTTTTGCCATATACGTTGAGTCAACGTATGGCAAAAAATGACTATTTTCAGCATTTATGTGGCATATTTTTTCTGGCCTCTGTGCTTCAGTGGCTGCGGCCAAAAAAACTGGGCAAACAATGCCTACAAGGTCAACGTCATTTTTTTGGTCGCAGCCACTGAAGCACAGTTGCCAGAAAAATTATGCCATATAAATGCTGAAAATATAAATTTTTTTGGTTGCAGCCACTTAAGCACAGAGGCCAAAAAAAATTATGCCATATAAATGCAGAAAATATGCATTTTTTTGGTCGCAGCCACTGAAGCACAGTTGACAGAAAAATTATGCCATATAAATGCTGAAAATATAAATTTTTTTGGTTGCAGCCACTGAAGCACAGAGGCCACAAAAATTATGCCATATAAATGGAGAAAATATGCATTTTTTTGGTTGCAGCCACTGAAGCACAGAGGCTAGAAAAATTATGCCATATAAATGGAGAAAATATGCATTTTTTTGGTTGCAGC
This sequence comes from Xenopus petersii, assembly GCA_038501925.1. Taxonomy (NCBI): domain Eukaryota; kingdom Metazoa; phylum Chordata; class Amphibia; order Anura; family Pipidae; genus Xenopus; species Xenopus petersii. The sequence continues at coordinate 171,903,644 of CM076673.1, forward strand.
CACTGAAGCACAGAGGCTAGAAAAATTATGCCATATAAATGGAGAAAATATGCATTTTTTTGGTTGCAGCCACTGAAGCACAGAGGCCAGAAAAATTATGCCATATAAATGCAGAAAATATGCATTTTTTTGGTTGCAGCCACTGAAGCACAGAGGCTAGAAAAATTATGCCATATAAATGGACAAAATATGCATTTTTTTGGTTGCAGCCACTGAAGCACAGAGGCCAGAAAAATTATGCCATATAAATGCAGAAAATATGCATTTTTTTGGTTGCAGCCACTGAAGCACAGAGGCTAGAAAAATTATGCCATATAAATGGACAAAATATGCATTTTTTTGGTTGCAGCCACTGAAGCACAGAGGCCAGAAAAATTATGCCATATAAATGCAGAAAATATGCATTTTTTTGGTTGCAGCCACTGAAGCACAGAGGCCAGAAAAATTATGCCATATAAATGCAGAAAATATGCATTTTTTTGGACGCAGCCACTGAAGCACAGTTGCCAGAAAAAATATGCCATATAAATGCTGAAAATAGTAATTTTTCGCCATACGTTGACCTTGTAGACATTGTTTGCCCCGTTTTTTTGGACGCAGCCACTGAAGCACAGAGGCCAGAAAAAATTAAACCAGTAGGGTTTGCACCCTAGTTTGTAACGGTGGCGGAGGGAGGAGGACGCTAAAGGACAGCTGTGTGTGGAGTCATGAGGCTTGAAGAGAAGGACAGCTGCATAGAAGTCAGAACAAGTCTTCCGGCGTGCAGTAACCCTCCGAGATCCACCCCTCATTCATTTTAATAAAGGTCAGGTAATCGACACTTTTGTGACCTAGGCGAGTTCTCTTCTCAGTTACAATCCCTCCTGCTGCACTGAAGGTCCTTTCTGAGAGCACACTTGAGGCTGGGCAAGACAAGAGGTTCATGGCAAATTGTGACAGCTCTGGCCACAGATCAAGCCTGCGCACCCAGTAGTCCAGGGGTTCATCGCTCCTCAGAGTGTCGATATCTGCAGTTAATGCCAGGTAGTCCGCTACCTGCCGGTCGAGGCGTTCTTTGAGGGTGGATCCAGAAGGGTTGTGGCGCTGCCTTGGACAGAAAAACATTTGCATGTCTGATGTTACAGACCGGCCAAAGGGCTTTGTCCTTGCAGGTGTGCTCGTGGCAGGATTACTGGCACCTCTGCCCCTGGAATGTTGATGAGTTCCTGAAGTGACATCACCCTTAAAAGCATTGTACAACATGTTTTGCAGGCTGGTTTGTAAATGCCGCATCTTTTCGGACTTGTGGTATGTTGGTAACATTTCTGCCACTTTATGCTTGTACCGAGGGTCTAGTAGCGTTGCGACCCAGTACAGGTCCTTCTCCTTAAGCCTCTTGATACGGGGGTCCTTCAACAGGCATGCCAGCATGAAAGACCCCATTCTCACAAGGTTGGATGCAGAGCTATCCATCTCCGCTTCCTCATTATCAAGGACTGCATCATCCACGGTCTCCTCCCCCCAGCCACGTACAAGACCAGGGGTCCCCAAAAGGTCACCACTAGCCCCCTGGGAAGCCTGCTCCTGTTGGTCCTCCTCCTCCTCCTCCACAAAGCCACCTTCCTCCTCTGACTCCACTTCTGGCACCTCTCCCTGCGTTGCAGCAGGTGCCTGGGTTCGTTCTGGTGATTGCGACCATAAATCGTGCGCTTCCAGCTCCTCGTCACGCTGGTCTACAGCCTCATCTGTCACTCGTCGCACGGCACGCTCCAGGAAGAAAGCGAAGGGTATTAGGTCGCTGATGGTGCCTTCGGTGCGACTGACCATATTTGTCACCTCTTCAAAAGGTCGCATGAGCCTGCAGGCATCGCGCATAAGCACCCAGTAACGGGGGAAAAAAATCCCCAGCTCTGCAGATCCAGTCCTACCACCCAGTTCAAAAAGGTACTCGTTGACGGCCCTTTGTTGTTGCAGCAGACGTTCCAACATAAGGAGCGTTGAATTCCAGCGAGTCTGGCTGTCAGAAATCAAACGCCTGACTGGCATGTTGTAGCGCTGCTGAATGTCAGCAAGGCGTGCCATGGCTGTGTAGGAACGTCTGAAATGGGCCGACACCTTTCTGGACTGGGTGAGAACGTCCTGGAATCCTGGGTACTTGGAGACAAAACGTTGGACTATTAAATTTAACACATGTGCCATGCAGGGCACATGTGTTAAATTTCCCAGTCTCAACGCTGCCAACAGATTGCTTCCATTGTCACACACCACTTTTCCGATCTGCAGTTGGTGTGGGGTCAGCCACCGATCGGCCTGTGACTGCAGAGATGACAGGAGTACAGATCCGGTATGGTTTTTGCTTTCCAGGCACGTCATCCCCAAGACAGCGTGACAACGGCGTACCTGGCACGTCGAATAGCCTAGGGGGAGCTGGGGGTGCACAGGTGTGGAGGAGGAGAAGGAGGACCCAGCAGCAGAGTAAGAAGAAGAAGAGGAAGAAGACGAGGTAGAGAGCGATGGAGGAGTAGAGGCGGTGGCAGAACCGCGTGCAATCCGTGGCGGTGACACCAACTCCACTGTTGTTGTTGTTGTTGAGCTACCCATTCCCTGCTTCCCATTCCCAGCCATTACCAAGTTCACCCAGTGGGCAGTGTAGGTGACATACCTGCCCTGACCATGCTTGGAGGACCATGCGTCAGTAGTCATATGGACCTTTGGCCCAACACTAAGTGACAGAGATGCGGTAACTTGGCTCTGCACATGTTGGTACAGGTGTGGTATTCCCTTTTTAGAAAAAAAATTGCGGCTGGGTACCTTCCACTGCGGTGTCCCAATTGCTACAAATTTGCGGAAGGCCTCAGAGTCCACCAGCTGGTATGGTAAAAGCTGGCGGGCTAAGAGTGCAGACAAGCCAGCTGTCAGACGCCGGGCAAGGGGGTGACAGTCAGACATTGGCTTCTTACGCTCAAACATGGCCTTCACAGAAACTTGGCTGGTGGCAGATGACTGGGAATGGGAACAGGTGGTCAAGGTGGAAGGCGGAGTGGAGGGTGGTTCAGATGGGTCAAGGAGAGCAGAGGTAGAGCAGTAAGATGCTGGACCAGAAGGAGTGTGGCTTTTAGTTTGCCTGTTGCCTTTGAGGTGTTGCTCCCAAAGTGCTTTGTGCTTGCCGCTCATGTGCCTTCGCATAGAAGTTGTACCTATGTGGCTGTTGGGCTTACCAAGGCTCAGTTTCTGACTGCACTCATTGCAAATTACAATGCTTTTGTCAGAGGCACACACATTAAAAAAATGCCACACTGCTGACTTTTTGGAAGTCTGCGATCTGGCGGTAACAGTAGAAGTTGGCGGCATTGGCGGCAATGGCGGGTGCGTTGGCCGGCTGAACACAGGTGCCGATACATGTTGTTGCCCTACTGATCCCTGCGGGCTGGCCTCCCTGCTTCTTCTAAGTCTTATTCTCCTACTGCCTCTCTGACTCTCCGTCTCTCCATCTGAACTACCCTCCTCTTGCTCTCTTCTACTAGGCACCCACAAAACATCAATCTCCTCATCATCATTCTCCTCAGATGCATCAATTTCTTCTGACACATCACAGAAGGAAGCAGCAGCGGGGACCTCCTCCTCCTCCTCATCACTCATCATTATGTCCATCTCTGTCGTGTTCTCTGCCAGAATTAAATCTGGTGTAACGTCCTCATCTCCTTCATCTTCTTCTGCCAATAATGGTTGCGCATTACTCAGTTCAAGAAACTCATGGGAAAATAACTCCTCTGACTCCAGTGAAGAAGGGGCACCGGTGGTGGAGGAAGTGTTACGTGGGGTGGCCATAGCAGTGGAGGATGAGGAGGATGTTGTGGTAAAGTTAGAAACGGTAGAGGATGGGGTGTGCTGTGTAAGCCAGTCAACTACCTCTTCAGCATTTTGGGAGTTCAGGGTCATTGGCTTTTTAAAACTGGGCAATTTGCTAGGGCCACAGGATTGCATAGCAGCACGGCCCCTAGCACGGCCTCTGCGTGGCGGCCTGCCTTTGCCTGGCATTATTTTTAAAAAAACAACAACAACAAAAACTCAGTTGGTTTTTCTGGAAACGATAATACACACAGCTAGATGGCAGTTTGAAGAAAACAGTGTGCAAATAATGCCTACAAGATCAACGTATACACTACTACAGCGGTGGATACGGATTACGTAAAATATATGAATGCTGCTTGAAAAAAAGTAACTCAAGTGGTTTTTCTAGAGACGATAATATTATCAATATTTAGACAAAATGTGAACAAGCTCACACAGCTAGATGGCGGTTTGAAGAAAACACTGTGCAAATAATGCCTACAAGGTCAACGTATACACAGCGGTGGATACGGATTACGTAAAATATAAGAATGCTGCTTGAAAAAAAGTCACTCCGGTGTTTTTTCTGGAGACGGTAATATTATGGATATTTAGACAGAATGTGAACACGGTCACACAGCTAGATAGCAGTTGGTTGAATAACACACTGGGCAAAAAATGCCTACAGGGCAAATAATGCCTACAAGGTCAACGTATACACAGCGGTGGATACGGATTACGTAAAATATAAGAATGCTGCTTGAAAAAAAGTCACTCCGGTGTTTTTTCTGGAGACGGTAATATTATGGATATTTAGACAGAATGTGAACACGGGCACACAGCTAGATAGCAGTTGGTTGAATAACACACTGGGCAAAAAATGCCTACAGGGCAAATAATGCCTACAAGGTCAACGTATACACAGCGGTGGATACGGATTACGTAAAATATAAGAATGCTGCTTGAAAAAAAGTCACTCCGGTGTTTTTTCTGGAGACGGTAATATTATGGATATTTAGACAGAATGTGAACACGGGCACACAGCTAGATAGCAGTTGGTTGAATAACACACTGGGCAAAAAATGCCTACAGGGCAAATAATGCCTAAAAGGTCAACTTATACACTACTACAGCGATGGATACGGATTACGTAAAATTTATTATGGCTGCTTGAAAAAAGTCACTCCGGTGTTTTTTCTGGAGACGGTAATATTATGGATATTTAGACAGAATGTGAACACGGTCACACAGCTAGATAGCAGTTGGTTGAATAACACACTGGGCAAAAAATGCCTACAGGGCAAATAATGCCTAAAAGGTCAACTTATACACTACTACAGCGGTAGTAAAATAAAAAAAAGTTAAATAAAAAAAGAATGAATATTAAAAAAAAAAAAATTAAAGTTGGTGCTGCTGAACTACTAGGAGCAGCAGATTAGCACACCAGTCCCACTCCCCAACACTGCTAGACTAATAGCACTGGGCTCTTATAGTAGTAGTAGTAGTAGTAGTAGTAGTAGTAAAACAACAAAAAAATAAATAAAAGCAGTCCTTACAAGGACTATTGCTATTGCAGCAGTCAGCAGATGAGATCAGAAGCAGGACAGCTGCCCACTGCAGCTACATACAGAGCACTGCAGTAGAAGGTAGATTACTAGCCAGCAAAGCTACCTAAGCTTAAATGTCCCTCAAACCCCTGCAGACTTCTGTCCCTCCAATAACAGAGCAGTATCAAAACGATTACTAGCCAGCAAACTTTCAACTGTCCCTGAAATCACTAACAGGCAGCAGCTCTCTCCCTACACTATCTCTTCAGCACACACAGGCAGAGTGAAAAAAAGCTGCAGGGCTTCGGTTTTTATAGGGAAGGGGAGTGGTCCAGGGGAGAGCTTCCTGATTGGCTGCCATGTACCTGCTGGTCTGGGGTGAGAGGGCAAAAAAAAGCGCCAACAATGGCGAACCCAAAATGGCGAACGTCGCGCGACGTTCGCGAACTTCCGGCGAGCGCGAACACCCGATGTTCGCGCGAACAAGTTCGCCGGCGAACAGTTCGCGCCATCTCTAGTATTTTCTACTAGAATGAAATAATTATTTTTATTAGCTTATTTTACCAACCAATTACAAGACCAATCACTGAAATTGAATGGTGTGCTATAAATGTGTGCAGGGTCGTACTTCACAAAAGAGATTGTATTTTAATTTTAAATATGCACTATAACTGAAATGCTGATGCTGTGAAATATTATTGAAATCTAGACTGCTGCAGCACTCAGCTAGTATACCAGATGTACTGAGACTCATGGAGCAATCAAAGGTGACCAAGGCTCTGCCGAGGGCCTTATTAAGTTTGACTCCAATCCCACACCTTCAGCTTATTAAACTGTCAGGTTTCTGTGATTAAAACCAAAAGAAAGGTCAGTTGCAGACCTTCAGAATTTCCTTGGACTAATGTTTTCTTATAGGCCCAAATGAAGACTCTTTGTTTGATACGTGTTTTTAATTTGTGTTTTGAGCTGGATTTGCTCATAGCTTGAGAAAATCTTTAATAGGGTTTGCTCCTTCAGAATTCTGCATATAGTTATTAAAATCCTAACCAATAGGAATAGAAGATGGTTTTGCATATCATCACAATGCAGATATCAAAGGCACAGGTTAATGGGGATCTGTAGAAGAATAATTATGTATAAGGTAAGTAATCAAGGATACCAGTTACAGGTGGGGCTATTCATATAAGCTTCAGATGTTTAATAGCCATGCATTTAATAGTTCTCTAAGGGCTCTTACACATGACCGTTCCGACCTGCGCTCCCCTGCGTTCCGTTTTTTGGCGTTCAGCCGCAGGGGAGCACAGGAATAGACGCAAGTAATTATTTGAAATGGGGCTGTACTCACTCAGGCGCGTGTAGGCGCCGAACGCAGGAAAAATGCAGCATGTTGCGTCTGAACCTGCGTTCGGCGCCTACACGCGCCTGAGTGAGTACAGCCCCATTTCAAATAATTACTTGCGTCTATTCCTGCGCTCCCCTGCGGCTGAACGCCAAAAAACGGAACGCAGGGGAGCGCAGGTCGGAACGGTCATGTGTAAGAGCCCTAAAAAAGTTTCAGGTCTCTTGCACATAACATTTCATATAGGCTTTCATATTACATAATCTTTCTTAGCATAGGCTAAATTTGAACACTCATAAACGCAGTTTCTGTATCAGGGTTTATGTTCTTACTGTTGGGTTTAAATTCTATTGTGTAGAATGGTATGTCTGTAAAATATAATTTAATGTTCTTATTCATCTGTATTTATTTATGAATTAACTTACTTCTTTAAGGGGCAGATTTATCAAGGGCCAAATTTCGAAGTGAAAAATACTTTGAAATTCGACCATCAAATAGAATCTTCTGACATTCGAATTCAAAGTCGGAGGATTTTATTCATTGTACGATCGTATTCCGATCGTATCACACAATCGTATGATTTTTCTTCGAAACCCATAAAGCAAATATGCTCTGGCAGGTCCGCATAGGCTAACATAGCAGGTTGGCGAAGTATTGAAGTCGAAGTTTTTTTAAAGAGACAGTACTTCGATTATCGAATGGTCAACTAGTCGAACGATTTTTACTTCAAATTGAAGTTGAAGTAAATTCAAAGTCGTAGCATCCTATTCGATGGTCGAAGTATCCAAAAAATTACTTCGAATTACGAATTTTTTTACTTTAAAAATTCCCTCAAATTGACTTGACCCTTGATAAATCTGCCCCCAAGTGTGAAAGTACATCATACCTTGTGTGTTCCCCTACATCGTCACTTCTCTTTAGTAGTGAAATAACTCTAAAAAAATTAATTATTTCATTAAGCAAAATAAACATTACTTACACAATATAAATAATTTAAATGTTGTTTCTTTAAGTCTTAGAATTCACAATCACAGCTAACAGGCAGCTGCACTTTGGGGACACTGAGATTCAGGCAAGTTTTGTATCACCCCAAAATCTTGTATATGTCTCGTGTATGTGCCAGAATTTATGACCTTATGCCCAGGTCAATCACAGCTGCTCAATTATAGACCATGATGAGGGAGAAGCATGTGAGGAGTGCAGTGACAGCTAGGAAGTACTGAATGGAAAGTGAAAGTAATTGACTGCTCCACCTCTATGTCTTAAGCATAGAGGCCAGGCAGACAATATATGATTAACAGATCAGATGTTTAAATACCTTTATAAAAGGTATGGATGGATGAATAAAAAGAGAGTTTGGTTTTTATGTTTAAAGGAACAGTAACACCAAAACATTAAAGTGTATCAAAATAATTAACGTATAATGTACTGTTGCTCTGCACTAGTAAAATGAGAAAAAGAAGAAAAGGCTCAGGTTACATGGCAGATAGCAAATCTGGTAAAACTTCTACAAAGTTTACCTGTTATCTGCTATGTACCTGTGCCTTACCTCCTTTTTCCAGCTTGATTGGTTGCCCCCATGGCTACACAGCAGTTACTAATAGGGATGTAGCGAATTGCCGATTTGGTGTTCGCGTACGCCGTTCGCGAACACCGGCAAAAAATGTGAACGTTCGCGGACAGTTCGCGAACTTCGAACACCCGCTAAAATCGTTCGATTCGAACGATCGAAGGATTTTCATTCGATCGAATGCTAAAATCATTCGAATCGAACGATCGAACGTTTTAAGCATTCGAACGAATGAAAAATCATTCGATCGAACGTTTTAAAATCGTTCGATCGTTCGATTAGAATGATTTTTAGCGTTCGATTGAATGAAAATCATTCGATCGAATGCTTACAATCGTTTGAACAAATGGAAATCGTTTGATTTTTAGCAGTCGAAGGAATCGAATGGTCGAATGGTCGAATGGTCGAACGATTTTTATTCGAATCGAACGCAAACTCAAAATGCGAACGTTCCCAAACGTTCGCGAACATTCGGCGGACGCGAACGGTCGAAGTTCGCGCGAACTAGTTCACAGCAGAACAGTTCGCTACATCCCTAGTTACTAATATACTATACTATATTGTAACAGTATTTCTGAAGCAAAAACAAACAGACAGGGCAGCAGTACATTATACAGTATGTTATTTACTTTGATACACTTTCATTTTTTGGTGTTACTATTCCTTTACTTTGCAAAGAACTTTTATTATACAATTTTTAATGTGTGGGTGGCAGGTCCCTTTAAGTCTTCTTCTTTCCTCAGCAGGTATTTATTAAACAAATTAAATGTAAGTCTTTTTTTTTTAATACATTTTGGGGTAATGGTATTCCTTTAAGTCAGGTTAGATGTCCACCTTTCTCTTGCCTCTGGTACTTGCACTTCATATAAGCAACTGCATTCAGTTTTTTCCTTTATTTTGAGAATTCCAAAAGAAGGTCCAAAATGATATTGCTGAGGTCATCTTGTGGTTTATTTAACTAGCTGGGCTTTTTTTTTTGTAAGCTTCTCTGTCTTAAATATGACACAGGTTGCACATTTTATGGTTCAGTTAGGGCAGTGAGCAGTTCAAAGTTCCTTCAGAAATGTAGTGTGTATAGAGTACTGGATGTGTGACAGCATAATCACGCTAGAGACATGTTCAGTTAAAGAAATATTAACATCAAAAAATGAAAGTGTTTTAAAATAATAAAAATATAATGCACTGTTGCCCTGCACTGGTAAACTGATGTGTTTGCTTCAAAAACACTATTGTTTATATAAATAATTTGCTGTATAGCAATAGGGGCAGCCATTAAAAGGAGAAAAGGGTCAGGTTACACAGCAGATAGCAGATAAGCTCTGTAAAACATATTGTTATCTGTTATCCACTATTTAACCTGTGCCATATAGCATTTTTTTTTTCAAGTTCCACCATTGCTACACAAGCAGCTTGTTTATATGAACTATAGTAGTAGTTTTACCACCAGTGCAGGGCAGCATTACATGATATTTTCATTACTTTAAAACACTTACATTTTTTTGGTGTTACTGTTCCTTTAAGATTGACAACCCAGACATTGCTATTTCATTTCATAAGTGTTATTGTTTATTGTGGCACTATATTGGAAGCAGCTACGAATTCATCAGAACCTTACCATAGCAAGCTTAGAATACTCCCTAACGGTTGAGTGTTACTTTCTCCTTCCCCACCTTACACTACTGTACAACACATATATAGTATATATAGAGCAGTATCATTGGCAGCAGAAAACTAGGGTGATCTAGCACAGGGCATAGGATAGGAGTCTTAAAATGTACATATGTGAGAATGTTAAATGATATGTAACCTTATAGACTTCTGCCGGTGTTACATTCCATGTGTGATGCTTACCTAATGGACAAACCTGAGCTGTACCTGGTACTTATTAGTGCATTGCCTACACCTAGTGGGATCTGGGAATGCACCTACGAGTGGCCCCACTCGTAGGTGCAATAAATAATGCAAACACAGACTTTTGTGAACTAAATAACCTTTCCTCTAAAAGTATATGGCCAACTAGAACAAGCAACACACCTAACAAGGTGACAATTTGGGCCTCACTAACTAACTTGGCAGGTGCAAACTGTCTGACTAACTAAACAAAATAAAGTCCATTAACTTAGGCCAACACAATACAGTCTTCATAATTTCCAATCGCTCCTTTAGTGCTGTCACTTTAATAGTTAAAACTCACTCCAAGGGGGATAATTATTAGTCAGATTTTTCCTGGTCAGAGTTTTAAAGGGGAAAAACCATTTTGTAGTAGAAAAAAACTCGATTTTTTTCGAGATTTATTAAACCCCAAGAATGCTAAAAGTTAGAATAAAAAAGTACTCCATCTTGAAACCTGCCGAGGTCAATGCCGAAATCAATGGCAGATGTTTATGTTTACAATTGGTAGATATGTATATATATATATATATATATATATATATATATATATATATATACACACACAAAGGGAAGGTACGTCAATGGGAGCTCCAATGGCACCTGCCTATGCGAATTGCTTTATGGCTCATTATGAGCAAGAAAATATTATACCTGTAATTAAGGACTCCCTTTTTTTGTACTTGTGGTACATCGATGATGTGCTGATTGTTTGGCGAGGAGAAAAAGTCGATCTGTTTAATATGGTAGAAAGCCTCAATAACTTAAATTCTACAGTTAAATTTACATTAACATGTGATAAGCAAAAAATTCAGTTTTTGGATGTTGAAATTTATAGGCAAACCAATAGGTTGGGTTACAAATTCCACAGCATTTTTTAAAAGAAGGACATAGGCTCCCCGTCTTAAAATTCATGGGTATTGATCTAATCCCAGAACCTAACAGGGGTGGAGTTTGGGACCGTCTATTGTTACAAAAAGAAGTTTATTGGATCAGAACGCTCTATACTGTAGCTCCCCGGGTTTAAATGAGTATTGTTCTTTTACAACTTTTCTAGAAGTATAGATAAAGTAACAGCTACCGTATTATTGCAAAAGTTAATTATGCTGTCTTTAAGAAAATTTTCAACATGTACATTATTTTTATAATCTAGTTTTAATCATTTATATATTTAAACATTTACACACTATAAGGGTATGTATTATTATGTGCCATTATGTATAAAGGTATATGTTACTATGGGGGTTATTTATCAAGGTCCTAATTTATCTCAATATCGGCTGCTAAAAACTTTGATCTAACCCACTCCGGTTTTCAACGAATATTTATTATTACATTTTCCTGAAAATTTGCTTTGCGAGAAAAGCTCAGATTTTCAAGATTTTTTCATGAATTGTCACCGAAACCTCCAAATTTTTCGTAGTTTTCACCTGAAAGCGCTGAAAAGATTGTGAAATTGCAAGAAACCCGACACAACCAAAAATCAATGGGACTGTTCCCATTGACTTTTATGCAACCTCGACAGGTTTCAGATGCAGTGTTTTTATATTCAGGTAATTTAGCCCTCGGTGTTTAATAAATTCCAAAAAATTTGTGATTTTTTTAAAAGTCAGATTTTATAAAAAAAATCATGAATTTTTTGGATTTCGGGGAATTTCTGGTATTCGGAGCTTAGTAAATAGACCCCTAAGTGTCACTGTGTATGTTGACATTTATAATGTTAAACTTATTGATAATAGTAGTTTTAATTCTAAATTATTGAAACAATGTATTTTTGGTTCACAGGTCATGCCCGTAAAATGAACATATCGTGACAACTGAATATAAGGGTACATGTGGGTTAATACATGTAATTGAGAAATGGGTGTGGTCTGGTGATGGGTCACTGGTGGGTGAGTCCCTGGTGGGTGAGTCCCTATATAATGTTTCCATTTGTACTAAGATGGATCTTGATAAAGGTCCCAGATGTGGACCGAAACGTTGATTAAATAAAGGAAGCTATTTTTTATTTATTTATTTATTTATTTATTTATTTATTTATTTAGAGAGAGAGAGAGAGAGAGAGAGAGAGAGAAAAGAATGCCGGCACAACACGTCTATAGGTATAAGGTGCCTGGGTGCATGTAGTAGCTATGTAGTAATATGTACAATGGTTCAAAAGAAGCTAGCACTCACAGATCTTAAAGTGGAGAAAAAGGTTTTATTGAAGCAAAAAAAATGACTAGTCCCTAGCCTTTCTCAATATATATATATATATATATATATATATATATATATATATATATATATATATATAAAGAATATATTTAATGTATTTTTTATGTTTTTTGAAGCCTATAGCAGGTTTCATAAATGTACATTTATAAATGCACTGGTCCGCACATGCTGCTCTCAGGCTAGATAGATTTTCACATCATTAACATTAATTCACTATCAAGCCACCAAGACAATTGCACCTCATTATACATACAATTAAACATAATGTTAACATTTTCTCACACATTCTAAATTTGCCCATGTATTATTTCGGAATGTAAAGGAGAAAATTGAAATGATAATAAATTATGTAATTTGGTTGTGAGTCAAAGTTTCATAACCAATTAATATTTATAAAACAAATTAAGTCCTGGTGTTTAACAGGGAATATCCCTTGTGTAGAGAACATATGAGTTTACTGTGGATCTAAGCAGATAATGTTCTCTTGTGGCAATTGCAGTGTAAAATCTGTATGTTGGAATAAAGGTCACCACATCTGCATTGCCGTCTCCCCTTGTGTCAAGTCTAAAGCTTTATCTACTTAACTGGAAATAAAAGCTTTTTTGTTAAATCTCCAGACACTTTTTCAGGGATAAGGAAAAAGAAAAAAACTGCAGGACCGGGGGAACTGAATGATGTTTGTGCATTTTTAATGGCTCTCTGCATCCTAAGAGAAGACTTCTGAGAAACCAAATCAATACTACAAGCATGTCTTATGCCATAGAAATGTTTTTTTCTTTCTGCTGAAGTAATCATTCACACTCTCAAGCAGCAGATATAATAAGTGCTACTCAAGTCTTATTGTTAAATCACCTGTGACTGGTTTCATATATCAGAAAATCCACAGCTAACAATAATTTCATAATACCCTGCTGACAACATTTTATGGCCTTCACCGTGTAAAGATGTGGAAACATCGCCAATGGTTGTAACTGTGATGTATATGCCTTTCTGACTGTTTTTTACATTTGTCTAGCCATGGGAAATATGTTGTAACAATTAATGAATATTTGCTTTTATTCTGGTGCCGGGATACAGCAACAAGGATTGAAAAAAATAAATACAATTATAAAAATGATCCCATATGGTTGTAATTGATACGATTATTTATAAACTATCAGAACCTATAATTTAAATGAATTATTTTTAACCAGTCTCAATTTACCAGTTCAGAGATGTTTTATTTTTGTGGAGGGTCTGTGAATATAATGTACTTGCCATCACATTTCTCAGGTGCCAAGATTCACTTTCATGATCGTGATCTTGTTCAAGTCATTGGTGCTCCTGCTGCATGCTGCACAAAATCTTCTTCTATGGCAAGTAATGTAACCTCTAACACTCTTTCTTCTTCAGATGTTAATTCCACCTCTGCAGCAGCACCTCTTTCCAGTGCCAAAGTGTTTTGGCACTCACATAAGATGTTTTTGTTCTAATGCAGGACCTTATGTCACTAACATTCGTCATTAATTATGAGGATTTAGCTTCAGCACCTTGCAAGTCAGAAGCTAGCGTAGAACACTTTGGAGAGAAGTCTAAGAAATTGAAATTTTCACACCTAAATAAGCGGATTAACGTTTGTTCACCTGAGCAAAAATTTTCCTGGCAAAATGGTGCAAAGCACTGTAGCACTGAAGTTTTTTGCTATTGAATTTTCTTTCTCGACTTTTAGTAAATTGCCAAATTTGCAGCCAAAGATCACAATTCACTTTATAGTAAATGTGCCCTGTGATGCAAGATGCAGCTTCTGCTGGTTTAGGGCCATCCTCTCTGCAATTAATTGTAAACAATTATATTCCCCACAATTGTATAATAAAGAATATTATATTGCAAAATATTTTTCTTATTTATGCAAATTGTTTTCCATTTATGACTAGTGATGGGCTAATTTCTCCCGTTTTGCTGAAAAATTCACAAACTTCCTACAAAATTTGCGAAATGGAGAAAAATTTGCGAAAAATTATTGAAACTCAGAAATTGATGCTAATTTTGACGCCGGGGTTAAAGTCAATGGGTGTCCATTGACGCGCTGCGATTTTGACGTGAGCGACTTTTCAGCGTGTGTCCACAAACTTTTGATGCCGGCAAATTTTCGCCGGGAGTTTCTCTAATTTATTCGCCCATCACTATTTACGACCTTTATAATATTTCCCCATCAGAAGGAAATGTGATAAAAGTCATTATCAGAAAAAAAATGTGGGCAATGCGAAAAAGATTGCTTTTTACCTTTGCGCAAATTTAATATAGTGTAAACCAGGAATTTATTTTACTATCCCATTTAGTGGAAGAAAAACTGCACATTTTCTAGTTTGCTCCAGTGCACAGTGTACGAATATGTAATAAAACGTATTTTTGCTCCAAAAGAATATGCCGCCTTTAAGCAGACCTTAAACATGTGATATGAGCAGTTTAAATTTGTAATGTGATAACTGTCTAATGAAGACTATTACATTGCAAAATGTTAATGCTAAAAAATGTTATGTTAGGACTCATATCATTTGCCCCATATGGACATTTTAGAAAACACAGGAAGTTATACATACAGAAAAAGATCTCTGTTATATCCAGCACAATACCTTGCTTATTAAAACTGTGTGATGCACACCCAGTCTAAAACAGCTCAGGATGTAAACCATAAAATGAAAATAAATCCCTTCCAAAGGTCTTGCCATGCCTAAAATCTGACAACAACGTTTGGCACCTAGGTATCTATGAAGATGAATGCAAAATGAGTCTATACCTGATCAGAGTTTAAAAGTATGTCTAAATAATTTACATGTAAATAATCTCCAAATACAGCGTTATCCAGAAACCAATTATCCTGAAAGTTCCGGTTGGCCATCTCCCATAGACTCCATTTTATCCAAATAATCAAAATTTTTAAAAAGGATTTCCTTTTTCTCTGTAAAAATAAAAAAGTACCTTGTACTTGATCCAAACTAAGATATAATTAATCCTTATTGGAGGCAAAACCTATCCGCAAAAACCCAGGTCCCGAGCATTTAGGGTAATGGGTTTTATACCTTTACTACCCAAATACAAGAATATAGATGTACAATATATACTGTATAATATGTAGTGTATGTATGCAATATAACACATTTAATGACCAAAAAACGTACCAAACATACATTTCCATAGTAATCGAATGATCAAATAATGTATAGAAATGTAAGCACAATATTTGTGGAGTATATTAAAACATATCTGATTTCACTCTGTCTCTCTGATACGAAATACAGTGTTTTTAGGTTCAGTGGCAGAAGAAAAATGTATTACTCCTAGAACGCAGGCATGATTTAATAAGTTCTATGAATAGTCAATTTGCATGACATCAGCCTGTAACTGGTGGTAATGGATTGTTGGCTTGATTTTATGCCACTTGACATCCCATTACAATGCACTGAATAAATGTTAACCTATAATCCCCTTAGTAAAAGCTACCATTGTTTGTCTTTCCTTGTAGAGACTACATTGATGTTCTTTTATTGGATGTTCAACCGCAGAAACCTAGATTGATTACTGTGAATTAAAATACACCAAGAACATTCATATGGTCTGAAAAGACCAAGCCTATCATGAAAGCAAAGGGGTTTTTTTTCCTCTATACCACATGTGCAGAATGGCCATTTCAATTTAATTTTTTAAAGCTTCACTATTTTAAATTCAAACTGCTACAATGCTGACCTCTTGTATGGACCCATGACCCTTGACCCTGACACATCTGACCAGTCAAGGCTCTGGAAGTGTCAAATTAATAGAAGTCTTGCTCATTAATTGCATAAGAAAAAAGCCAAAGAATTCATCACCTCAGTCATGGCCATTGCTTCCTTTTGACCTCTTCTCCCACAAGGCTTTTGCTGCTGGTCACAGCTGTGGTTTCCCTATACCCTGCATACTTGCCCTATAATTATTCTGAATCAAGCCCTATTAATCAAACCAGTGCTGTGTTTTAAATGGAAATTGCAGGATTAATACGAGCATACATTTCATCCTGAAAATCTTGATGGCTTTAGCACATGGAATCCGATCTGAATATAAAAGAGGGGATGTTGCGACATGATTAAATTAGGAGAGGCATGCTGCACATTAAGTTATGTATGCCAGCAGGGTCCTTTGTTTTTTTAGAGTATAATTTTAGACAGCATAAAACCCATGCATCTCACATAGTTTAATGAAATGGAAAAACATGACTACATATTCCATAAAAGTAATAAAGAAAAGCGCAGATATATTTTCATAAAATAATATTGTAAATAGTAATTTGAAAAAAAAAAACATTTATTTTTCTGATCTGGTTCCCAGAACAGTTGGGTCAGACCATATTTACCAGAATGTATGGATATGTGAATGCAAACTATGGGGCAAATTCACTAAGATTTGCAGTTGCGCCAGGCGTAACTTCGCCGCACTGCGCCGCACCTTGCCAGGCGTGGTTTCGCCAGCGCTCCGCAAATTCACTAAAATCCGAAGTTGCGCTCAGGGGTAGCATAAGGTTGCAAAGTTGTGCTAATTTGCATACGGCGCCAAATTCAAATTTCAATGGAGGAATACGTACAATCACTACAAATGCCTGGAAAACCTTCAAAACATCAAATAAAAAATGTTTTTTGCCCTACACATGTGCCCCCTGTATAGTTAAGTTGCCATGAGTTAGGAAATGTAGGGGGGAAGGAGGGGAGCCCCAAAAAAGTTTTTGATCTTTTTCAGCCTATCACCCATAATATATCTACTCTATTGTGCTTCGCCTGGTCTGAGGTGGCGAAGGAAGTCTGGCGTAAAAGGTAGCGTTCAGTACAATGTGCTCGTTAGTGAATTTGTGTAGTTACGTCCATTGCGAAAATTCGTAACACTAGCGAATTTACGCCAGTGTACGTTAGTGTTCGTTAGTGAATTTGCGAAGTAACGAAAATGACCAATGCTAGCGAATTGACGCTAGCTTTAGGCGCTTCGGCGCTTAGTGAATTTGCCCCATATATGAGAATATTGCTAGAATAAAACCAGAGAGCAGAGTGACACAATGCCATCCCTTGTTTTATATTTTATAACATACATATTTGTGCAATACCTAGCATAGGAATCGCACGTGATAGTGATGGGCAAATCTGACTAATTTTGCTTCGCAAAATACATTCCTGGTTTGCAAACACTATATTAAATTTGAGCAAAGGAAAACATGTTTGCAAAATGCACTCATTTTTTTGCATTGCCCATATTTTTTTCTGGTAAGGACTTTTATTACATTTCTTTCTTAAGGGGAAATACTATAAAAGTCATTAACGGAAAACAATTTGCATAAATAAGAAAGATTCCAATTTTTAATATAATATTCTTTATGAGACAATTAAGGAGGAATGCAGTATTGGGTCATTTGTAATTCATTCGCAATTTGAATAAATGTTTGCAGATTAAAACATTTTGCCCCTCAGCCGACAGTAGTGATTGCGATTTGTATAGGTTGCCATAGTGTATGTAATAAAATTTCTTAATGAAAAAGTTGTTATGTTTGCTCCAAAAGTTGACACCACCTTCAAGCAGGTTAAAAGTTAGCAAAGCGTCATTAAGATTCGCAATGCAATAAAAGTGTAATGAAGAATACTATATTGCGGCATGTGAATTTTTATTTACAAATTAGTTTTCTTTGAAATGTAATAACATTTCCCCCATTGTCTTTAAAAACATATAAATGAAAAAAATGGGCATGAGATATCTTTGTTTGATTCTTCCCTTTCTACCGTGAAAGGATAGACCTATAATATGCACAACAGTTATAAAAGTTTTTGTACCACACTGTATATTTTCAGGCAAGTATTGTGTCTATTGTTAACACCTTCAGCACACAGGCAGCAGTAAAGACCATCATATCACTAATGTGCCCAAATATTACAGCTACGCGATTCCTGATTGCACTGTGCTGGCGGGCTACATTATTATTCATTTCATGATGGAGGCTGCGGGCCGCATTTGGCCCCCGGGCCTGACTTTGGACATGCCTGCACTAAGGAGAAACATTATTGCCTACCTGAGCTCACTAGAAAAAAAACTCTATATGATTTTTGTTAAAAAAAAAAAAAGAATAAAACTGGTAGGTTGAATTGAATGTATTGAATTGTATTGAATGAACCATGCTTTGTACTCAGTGATTTTCAAATAATGATTTATATAGTTGGAGCTTTGTTGACCCTCCCTAAGTGAGGTGCACTTGTATTGTATCTGTCTATGTTCAGAATAATGTTGGCTTAATAATCATAATGATCTAGATGCTCATGCAGTGTTAGTTTCTCAATTGTATTGTTTTATGCCTTTGTAAAGGGAGGAATTGCTTCTGTAACATTTTATGCCTTTGTAAAGGGAGAAACTGCTGACTTTAATAAAGAAATTGAATAAAACTCCACTTACCACTATCTTTGAAAATGCTGGAAAAACTGGCAAAACATCACCTGGCTAAAACGTTATAATTTTAATATGCTTATAACATTTCATACTGCAAAAATGATGTAAGGGCCAAGATAATATCCAGCCTCATGGAAGATATTTTTCCATATGGATGCATTTCAACAAACACTTGAAATGCTACCAAACCCAATACGCCACTTGATTTGATTTATGATGTCATTAATGTCAAGCTATCAGTGGACAAGAGTAAAGAGACAACAGTAAAGCTGACTAAAAACAAATAGTTTGATTAAACTCAAGGACGTTCAGTACAGCATCCAACAAAAAGACATTTATCATTTCCAAAGGTAGTGCCTCTGTTACTTGTTTAATATTTTAAAATCCCAACAGTATGATACCAAGTAAAAATAATTCTTGGAAAATGTGTAAATTAAGTTCTAGTATTAAGATGCAGGGTTTCCCTGGAAAAATCAGATACTGTGCTAACTAAACATTTTTTCGTGCCAATACAAAACTGAAATCCAGATAATATATCACTCATTGGCATTTGCTTTGTGGAATTAGATATCTACATTTAATGACCATGGACTGTTTTGTAAATATGTTGTTGCTTCTTATTGATTTATTATTTATATGAATTTTTTTTTTAAGCTTAGCTCCCTCCCAAAGATTAGCTGACTGAAATACTAAGGGGAAGATTCATTAACGGGGCGAATTTTCGTCAGCGTTACTTCGGCGGTGTGAGCATTTCATAGCGAAGATGCACTAGCGTTCATTTGTGTCTAGCGAAAATTTGCTAGTGATCTTGCACATAGGGTGGGCAATTTAAAGTTGTATGGAAGTCTTCATTATAAATGTTGGTGCAAATGTTTGAAGTTACTACTTTTTCTTACAAATGTCCAGGGAACCTTAATAAAGGCAAGAGAGTAAATATAATGCCCTACACATGAGCCCACTGTAAAATGAATGTATGTTATGAAATATCTGGAGAAAACTGGTTACCCAAAAAAAGTTTGTTAGGACTTTTGCAGGCAATCCTGCTTCAAAAAGAGACAAGTCACCATAATTTTGGAACTGTAATGCATTTTTTGGCACACAGGATTTGATGTTAGTGCCATAAGATTGAGGAAGATCAAGTTTCTTTTTAGCACTTTGCCTGGTCTGAGGTGGTGAAGTCAACAAAAAGTCGCTTGGTGATAGAGTGTGAACTAACACTAGTCACGTTCTCTTTACAGGCCTGTTAGTAAATTGGAGATGTCCTTGCAGGTGTCAATGCTGGCGAATTTTCAATTTTTTTCCCATGAATCTCCAAAAATTTGTGGTTCTCTACTGTTTTTTAAAAACTCCATATTTTTTAGATTTATTAAGTCTAAAAACCATGAAAACTTCTCTTTTTAGCACTTTGCCTGGTCTGAGGTGGCGAAGTCAACGAAAAGTCGCCTGGTGATAGAGTGTGAACTAACGTTAGTGACGGTCTCTTTACAGACCTGCACCTGTTAGTAAATTGGAGATGTCCTTGCGGGTGGCAACGCTGTTGAATTGTCGCTAGTGTTAGCCACTTCGTCCTTTAGTAAATATGCGCCATATAGTCAAATACTAACAGTCGAATTTTCGATATTTTTCCATGATTCTCCAAAAATTTTTGATTTTCTACTGTTTTTTAAAAACTCCAAATTTTTTAGATTTATTAAGTCTAAAAACCATGAAAACTTCGAATACAACACATCACCAAGTAAAAGTTGTCTAGGTGCTATAAAAGTCATTGGTTGCTGCAATTATCCTATTGGAATGCTTTAAATCACTTTTAGAGGTTTTGGGATTTTTTTCTTGCTAGGAATTGTCCAAAAAAACTCAGATTTTAGGGTTCAAGGTATTAGTATTTCTTAGTGCACCATTCAGTGTATTTTTCCATTCAAACTTTTTTTTGTTCCGATTTTTTAATAAATCGCATGACATTCGTAGCTTTAGAGTTTATGAATTTAGTTGTGGATTCAAAAACCTCTAAAACTACTAAAATCCGACCTATGATAAATAGGTCCCCACTTCACTCTTCAATCAGCATACAATTAAAAAAAATTAGCAATGAGGTAGATGGAGTTGCAGCTCCAGGATCTTTATGATCTGTGATGTATTTTTACAGACCTACCAGTCCATATCTGATGGAGCTAGGCACTATAAACTCAAGTACTTCAAGTATATATGTTTGGAAACAAAGGAACCATGAGGGTCCTGAAAAATTTAAACCTGAAAACGTGTTAAATATGCTCATTCAGATTTTGCGCTTATTGCAGGATCTCTCTCTTCTCTAGACATTAGGATGCAATAAAAAGAGTTAAAATGGAAATACTATCTCTCTTAATGTTAAAATTTGAGTTTTAATTATTGCTAGAAACTAGAGCGCATACTGATTATTTATCAAGATTGTAATATTTTATTATTTATCTTAGAGTTCAGGCCATCTCTTAGTCATCATTCATTCTGGCATTTAAACCACTTCTAATGACCCTAGCTGTTTTGCAAGGGGATCTTTTGAACTGACCTATTTTACAGGCAGGATAGACCTTTATCATTTTAAATTAGGCATTTGCTATGTTATATAAATATAATAATACCCAGAAACAAAGAGAAACAAGTAGATTTTTTTCTGTGTGGGAGTACATATTCAGCACCTGGTCTATGCTAAAAATGACTGTAAAATGAAAGAATAGTGTAAACCTTGCTGGGTTAGTAAAAAATATTTTTCTATAAAGAATGTTACCTGTAAAAAATTGTAGGTTTGTTCAAAATATTTGAATACTATTTACATAATTAGGCTCTTTCATATCAGTAAAAGCAACTATGTTAGTTCTTCTCTAAGCCCATTTAAAATTGTATAACTGATAAGTTATCGAGAATATAGTGGTTTTAGTTATTACATCTCCAGTAATTACAATCTCCATAATTAAAATTATGAATTTAACTGCACATGCTATTCATGCCTATCCTGCACATGCACATCTATTGTTTTAAGTAGAATGACTGTTTTTGTTGCAGTATGTTTGCTATTAACTCTGCGTTCACGAGTAAAAGCCCCCAGAACTATTTTGTTTAGTAGAACATCTTTATGGACTGTCCAATAAATATTCCACCATCTTGACCCCAGCATATTAGTATCATGCACATGGAGCCAGATTACTACCCTGGTGGCCCAGAAAATGCTACACAGTTTGATGTATCAGGGCAGCAATGGACGTTCTCACCACATCAATAGGAAGAATGTATTCAGTTAATAGGTGAGTGTTTGAAAGCCTTTACTCATTGTCAGCCCCCCATAACAATGTGAATAGGTGCATCATCATATGGAATCCTTTCCCAGCACTGCTGTAACTGCCCAATACCTGGTGGTATATGCTACATCACATATCAGCTTATTTCTTGTTGGTCCTATTGCCTCAGTAAATAATGGATGTGGATGTGGCTCAAATGAGGCATTTTAGACCAGGATACATGTACATTAGGATCATCATCCACCACTTCTAATTTATTTAGTTAGTGACAAGGTGGTTTTATGTATTTAGCACCTCCAGTCTTTGACTTCTGGATGGTTGAGGTATGTAAACAAAGTGGGCTCAAGACACATGGTGATTTAAAGCACTAAACACCTTTAACCTCTGAACCCCAATTTGCTGCCCTACAGCTTGTTAACCCATATCCAACTGTTGATTTAAATTTGCCCAGTTCTGCCTCCAGTCAAATCTTTAAAAGATAATTTATTAAATTGTATTCTCTGTTTGATAAGTGCATCTTATGGCTATAAAAAGATTCAACTACTAAAATTCAAGAAGGTTAATTGGCTTTTGACCAAATGACCATTATATGTGAATGTGATAGGGACTCCTTTGGGACAAATAAAAACAATGTATTATTTATGTAAAGACAAATACAAGAGTCCTCTGCACTCAACCCATTATCAATATATTTAAGACAGAGACATTTTGTGCATACTGCTACTGAAAAATGCCTTACCCTTTAAACAAAACAGGGATTGTTTGTCCATATATTGCAATATATTTAAGCTGGCCAACTACGTCAAAGTCATCCCATATCTGGCCAGTCCTATGCTCAATTTTATCTGATTCATTAAGAATTCTATTGCTTCATTATACTTTTTACAAATGGACTAAGTTTTACCTGCAACTTACTAGCTGTATAAACTATAACAAACAAGGAAAAGTTGTGCTCACCATTTTTCTTGTTTGTTATAGTTTATTTATGTAAAGCACAGAAAAAAATGTAAGCACAACTATTCCAGATTACTTAATCTTGCTTAGAGAAATACTGAACCCAGAAAATAAACTGTTTTATCTATCATATCATTGTCTTTTAATGCTATTTATAATTATGCCATAAAAGTATTTGTCTGATGCTTTTACATTACTTTTCTTGCCCCCGTGTTCCTCTATGAAGAGGCTGCCATATTTGTCCAGAAGTAGTCCGTTAGCATTCAAAGCTCTAACTGACAGGTTAAGAAGTGATAGTCAGGTTGGCAAAACAGTCAGGTTTAGGAACTTCAAGTAACAATTACTTACTAAAGCAAAAACGATCAACATGTCCCATGGGTAACTTTAAGGGACAGATTTATCAAGGGTCGAATTTCGAAAGTGGAAAATTCTCTGAAATTCAACCATCAAATAGAATCCTCCGACATTCGAAGTCAGAGGATTTTATTCATCGTATGAACATATTCCGATCGTACTTTGAATTGTACGATTCAAATGATTTTATCGTACGATCGTATGATTTTCCTTCGATACAAAAAACTTTGAAATATGCTCTGGCAGGTCCCCATAGGCTAACAAAGCACTTTGGCAGGTTTAAGTTGGCGAAATATTGAAGTCGAAGTTTTTTTAAAGAGACAGTACTTTGATCGAATGGTCAATATTCGAACGATTTTTACTTCGAATCAAAGTCAAAGTAAATTCGAAGTTGTAGTACCCTATTCGATGGTCAAAGTATCCAAAAAATTACTTTGAATTTCGAATTTTTTAACTTCGAAAATTCCCTCAAATTCACTTTGACTCTTAGTAAATCTGCCCCTTAATGTTGATTATTATTTTCGAAAGAAAATTTTTAGTTTCAGCATCACTAATAATTTTAGCACAAACTCCTAATGCCAACCACCAAGGATAGAGCTCACTAATTCCCTCTTTATTTATCACCATCATTTAACCATACAATGCCAGCAAGTTACGCCACACTTTTTAACAATTTATAACAAACAGGGGTCTTACAATAATTTAATAGACAAGGGTTACAGTGTAAAAAATAGGATTAGAGGGCCTACAATGTAAAGTGTTTGAAATATGAGGAATAAACAGTTGTTAATTTGTGATAAATTGATGTCTGATTAATCAAGATTTGCTGAATATGCTTCCCTAAGCAGGTGGGTAGACAGGTTGAAGCTTGAAAGAAGCTTTGCAGTCAGGAATAGGATGAGGTAAGGAGAGGAAAAGAGAGGAGAAGGTCAAAAGTTCAGAAACAGTGTATTTTGAGATGGGAGCTCACATGTAGGTAGGAGCTTCATTGTAAATGGCCCGCAATGTGAGTGTATGTAATTTGAAGAGAGCCAGTGAAGAAATATGCATACTGGAGTTATTAACTGCAGTTAATGTGGAATGATGAGAAAAAAAGTCTAGTCAGGATTTAGAACAGACTGGAGTTGTGAAAGTTGATATGTAGGAATCCCTGAAAGAAGTAAGTTGCAATTGTGTAGGTGGTAAATAATATGAGACTGATTAAAAATGAAAGTGTTTTAAAGTAATGAAAATATAACGTCCTGTTGCCCTGCACTGGTAAAACTGATGTATTTGCTTCAGAAACTCTACAATAGTTTATATAAACAAGCTGCTGTGTAGCCATGGGGGCAGCCATTCAAAGCTGAAAAGGGAGAAAAGGCACAGGATACACAGCAGATAACAGATAAACCCTGTAGTATACAATGGGATTCTTCAGTATTTATTTATTGTGCATCCTGTGCTTGAATGGCTGCCCCCATGGCTAAACAGCAGGTTTTTTTTTTTATATGAACTATAATTGTATTTCTGAAGCAAACACAAACATTTTACCAGTGCAGGGCAACAGTACATTATGTTATAGCTAGTATAGGTAAATCTAAAAACAACTGGACTTGCTGAGTAATCAATGAAGACGTTTCACTACTCATCCAAGAAGCTTCAGTTCAACTGACTGGTGTGGGAAGTTTTCGGCATATAAACTCTTCCAACATTATGTTGTCATTCCTCTAAAACACTTTCATTTTTTGGTGTTGCTATTCCTTTAATTGTTTTAGTATCTTAGCCAAGGTAATGATCTATTGTGTATATTTTTGTAGAGATGAACATGGCAGGATTTGGCAAGTGTTTGGTAAGTCTAAGATAATTCCTTGACATTTAAATTTTTCCTACCATTTGGAGTTGGGGTAAGCGTACAACTGTACTGTTAACTTCTATAAAGTATGGAAAAGCAGTCCCCATTACTAGATAAATGATATCCTTCTGGGTAATAGAAGGAGACGTAAAATCCATGAAAGTCATATTGTTTCTTAAATAATCTGAGAATTCAAAGCAGTGATCATAGGCAGATTGTAGTGAGTTTATGGGACAGAGCATAATTTGCCAATGACTGACGGAAGAATATGCTGAGGCAAATTAAATTATATTTATTCCTGCATTATTCTTACAGAAAATCGGACCAAGCATTGCTGTTTTTAATTGGCACAAACCATGATGTAGACATTGCCTAAAGTCTATTCTAACTTTTAAGTTTATTATAAGTGGTTCTTTTTTAGTGCTTGTGGTCAATTTATATAAGGGATAAAGAGGAACAATTCTTGCTAATCATATTAGCATTATTTTAATAAAGTGGAACTGAGAATATTATTTCATCACTTTATTTCATGTCGAGTTTTGCCAAATGTAGACAGACTGATTATGCCAAAAAAAATCACAATAACAGAAATATAAAAATAGAAATCCTGAGCAACATTTCAAATGTAAATTGTCATTCACCAAAATAATTTCCAGTAATTAAGCAAACTTTTTAATACTTCTCTAAAATTGATGCATTTGTATATATCTTGAATTAATGTATTATTTTTTTCAGATGCAGGGGTTTTTTTTTTCAAAGAGGTACAGTGCTTTTTCATTAATTAGGTCTCTCAGGAATTGAAATTTAGTACGTTAAAAGTAGAACCGAAGGTTTCATTGTCAATTTGTAGGTCAAGAGAACCATAGCAAGTATTTGTAGCAAGCCAAACTTATCTTAAGTCTTTTCATTTAAAATTCAGAAAAAAAGTGTTTTTTCCAGGTTATGCTGACCATTCCAAGTGATAAAGGATCAGTTAAATTAATCTCCTGATCCCTTTAAAGTAATGAGTTTAACTTGATTATTAAACACGTTTTTATTATGCATAAGTCCTAAAATGTTTATTTTGCAAGCAGAAAACCATACAACACCACATTTGCACCACATGCATTTGTACCATGGATTTATAGGATACAGCAGTGGCGAAAATATTAGCTGTGCCATTTCTAGAGATGGGCAAATCTGTCCCTTTTCACTGAAAAACTTCAGTGAAAACCAAATGGCAATTTATTTTTTTATAGGGGAAAATAACGGACAACATTTTTAAATAAAGTTGCTTGAGACAATTCCCATTGTCTTCTATAGAGTTTCAACCTTGAAAGCAGCAAGTAAGTTGCAGGTAAAACTTAGTTCCTGTGTAAAATGTATAATGCAGCAATAGAATTCTAATGAATCAGATGCAATTTGAGTGGCCAGATCAGGGATGACTTTGACATAGTTGGCCAGCTTAAATATATTGCAATATATGGACAAACAATCCCTGTTTTGTTTAAAGGGTAAAGCATTTTTGGTAGCTTAAGGCACAAAATGTATCGATGTCTGAAATATATTGTTAATAGGTTGAGTGCAGAGAACTTCTTGTATTGGTCTGTATGAATTTTGTGGTCACTGCCTCATTGCACCCCCGCTTAATGGTTTAAAAATTTGTGGTGAGCACAACTTTCCCTTGTCTCCTATAGAAACCTGCCAGCTGTTAATTGAAACATTTGTCCTGACTTTTGACAGCCTAATACATTCTGACCATTTGAGGTTTCAGAAAAGATATGCATGTACAGTATATTAACATTTATTATTTTTTATATTGACAAAAAATGCTTGAAAAAAACTTGATTTTTCAGCCTCATGGTTTATTCAAAGATCCACAGGTACAAACGATATTTATATAAAGAGAGAGAGAGAGTAGGCATGTAGACAACTAGTAAGAAAACACTTTCAGTGATATCCTTAGCCAGTATCACAATTTGAGCACTCCACCAGGCAAATTAGAATGGTACAACAACAAGCATTAAGACAATTTTTATGGTTTAATGGAAATGTGTGTCCACAAATATAATAATGTGTAATTGTGTTTTCACCAAAGTGAGAACAAAGTCATGGAAAAAGGATCAGTAGAAGTCTATGCATACAAATGACTGCTTACAAGCCACTGATTTATAGGTCCATTGCTCAATATTTCAAAATGAATGCCTTTTATCTGCTACCATGAATTGTTAATGACTATTCTTTATAACAGTTTAAAAAAAGGCCCATTAAAAATCTGTATGCCTCAGCACTTCCTAGTTGTCACACTTCTCAATGTGTTCACATGTTGTACACACCTGCTAATCAAGCTAATCAGTTGAAAAAATATTGGGGCTTCCTCTACTACACATACAGTATATAGATGGGGAAAAAAGGTGCTTGTATAAAATGCTGCAGATAATATGAAAGATTCAGCACCTATCTTCACACAGTTTGGCTCCAGTGATGTAAGGCAACTGCTGGTCTTCAGAACCATTTCTATGTTGTAAATGTTTTATGGTAAATAGTTATATTCCAGGTTGGTGCTTTAGTATTACAGAACTGGTATCCATACATTTTCATAGTCCAATTTGGTTCCATTTTGTCTCTTAAATAAAAATGAAACACAAATGATATATTAGAGGTAGAAGTCAGATAAAACCATTGAAGCACAGTAAAGCAGAATGTCACCAGTCACCAAAGTAGATTATTTTGTCAAAGTAGATTATTTTTGTACATCTATACTAGATGTACAAATTTCCCTTTTGAAAATTTTGGCTATTAAGGTTTAAAGTATGAAAGTTATCAGAAATTAATTTTTGTGGCCTCTGGCAAAGTGCCATCTGAGGCAAGGTCTTTGTAAGGTCTTCGGAAGGTCCTTGTCTGCTTTTTCTGTGCCACTGATAAAGACCCCCTAAATTTGTGCAGACCAAAATGTTTTGGGTTCTTTTTTATTAATGAAATAAACTGAATTTTTTATTAAAATATACCGGTGTGTCCTGCAATGATTTTATTATTCTCACCTTGCCTCATGGCTGTGGACATGAAGGGTTATTACCTGTAGGGCTGGGGAGCAAAGTGGAAAAAAATAAGCACAATCTGCCATGTGTTTCCTACTTTGCTCCCTCCAGTGGCAGAAGTTGGTTGTGGTATAAATGCAGATGGCTGTTAGTTTATTTGAAAGAATGAACACATGCATCAACAGTCTAAAGTACTTTGTAAAGAATATACAGTAAAGCCAGCTACTAGTTACTAAAACCAAACTTTGCACAACAAAATTATATAGTGGAGTTAAGTAAATTATAGTGTTGGTCTTTTAAGCTTTAGGTACTAAGAATGCTCCCAGTTCTCAAAGAATGTGAGAAAT
Source organism: Xenopus petersii (assembly GCA_038501925.1). NCBI lineage: Eukaryota > Metazoa > Chordata > Amphibia > Anura > Pipidae > Xenopus > Xenopus petersii. The sequence continues at coordinate 171,932,218 of CM076673.1, forward strand.
TTGTGGCAATGACATTTTTTTTTTTTTATGAAGTTAGTATAGCTCCGGCAGAGAGATTGCAAGTTTTATCGTTTGCATCAGTGTTCACTATATGAAATAAAATTATAAAATTTACTTAAAAAATCATTATTTTTGTATCAACAAATTTGCCATATTTAAGCAGGCCTTAAAAATGGGTGTTCTTTTTATTATTTGCCTTAAAGTTGTTTAGTGTTTCAGCAGGACAAACATGCTCATTGTTTGAGATAGTCTCACTTTACTAGTAGTGAGAGTTTTCTGAAATGGTGTACGATGGCCTCCAGTTGAACTACTAAACATACTCAGCCCAGTACATTTGTAATTTATATATTTTTATTGGGCTGCACTTCTATGTAATTTATTCCAAAAGATATAATCTGTTATTTATTATGGTTTTCTAGATAATTTACCATTTTAATTTATATGGGTATAATGTTGCCTTTGTCTTATTTGTATGTTGTTTTGTAAAATCTCTAGTGAATTAAACAGATTTATGGGCTTTATGTACATATTCTGCTTAGTAAGCACTGAAAATTAATTATTTTGGCACTTGAATAAAGCTTGAAAAAACATTTAACTGATGATCCTTAAGATAATTTTTAAACATTCCCAAGAATGGTAATTAAATAAATTTCACATTGCATTTAAAGCATATACAGTAAGAGCACCTGTAACTTTCATATGTGTTTACTGTTTTTCAGCTGCGGTAAGGCAGCTTCACATTGCCTCTACATGTAGGGTGGAGGGGCAAGAAAGCCAGTCCCTAGGTTCTTGGTGAGCCTACTGCATATGTGATTTGGGAATATACTGTAGGTTGTCTTGGAAAGAAAAAGATCCCTCCCAAGTCTATGTCTAAAGGCCACAATTTGGCTTATCTATAAAGCCAGTGAAAATTTTAGATCAAATACACCACAAAAAAACACCTGGAAATAAGGCATCCCCTCATGAAATTGGGTTTATTTACAATGTATAATGATGTGCATTGCTTTTAGGAAAATATGAAACACAGTGTAAATTTCTGACATAAAATTGCTGTGTATAAAATATGGTATTCATCATTGCTGACACTGTTTTTTAACACTGGAATTTTCTTGCATTCATTTTTACAATAGACTTTAATGGGTTATGCAAAGCCAGAGATGGTGCAAGGCAGTCTTCTCCTCTGAATAATGCGCAAATTAGGTGATAGTAAGGAAGTAGGATGGGTGGCTTGCCATGCTTCTCTTTATGGATACAGTGCTGCCCTAGTTGTTTTAATTTTGCAGTCTGCCCCAATGATTGTAAATATGAACTATATATGTTTGCAGCCAATTCCACAGACACAACATAGATTTGCACCATCAACGTTCTCCCCTGGCCCGTTTTGCCGGGTTCATTATAAGCCATTTTTATCTCCCATTTGGTCGCCAGTGCACATTCTGAACATGGTAGGACAGTGTGCTTTTTTTGCAGTAGCTCCAAGTCCTGTTGGGTTTTGCTAAAACTGCTGTAACAGGGCAGAAAAAGTGGGTGAGTACCTGCACATTGTGCCTTAAATTAAAGGACATCCATATATTAAACTAAGCACAATAAAAAGGAGTTCTTGTGGGCACTAGGCACATCAGGGTCATTGTACTTAATTATGAGTTAGTGCTCCACTGCTCATTATTGCTCCTTCACCTTCTTTCCTGCTAAATCTACCTGCCCTACTTTGCTCAATTCAGTTATAGGAAAAAGAGACTTACTAGATCTCCATGCAGCCTCTATGATCACACTGATTGAAGAATAGCAGAGTGAAGAGAGCTTGAGGTAATCAAGAACAAGAGGTATGTTGAATGTTAACACAAATAACCAAATCCGTACTGACTTTACCCACTATTTAGCAATAAATTTTTCTGAAAATTTCTTCTGCGGGAATTTTTTTAAAAAAAAAAGTAAAAAAAAACCTAAATCTGAAAAAAAAATTTGTATTTCTCGCGGACAACTATGACTTTTTCGGATTTGACACCTGAAACCTCTGAATTTTTTTGGATTTGACACCCGAAACCACAAAATCTTCGGATTATTGAACGAAACCCAGCTCAGATCACTATATCAATGGGACATTTGCCACTGACTTCTACAAGAACTTGACAGGTCTGAGTTGGAGTACTTTTTTATTTGGACTTTTAACATCATCTGAGTTTAATAAATCTTGAAAAATTTCATTTTTTATTACAAAAAAATAGTTTTTCCCCTTTAAAAGTTTAACAAAAAAAATCAAACTTTAATAAATATTCCCCTTAAAGTGGAGAATTAAATCTACAAATTTTACATACTTGGTTATCCAATGCAATCAAAGTTAACTTACATTTACCCAAACACTTGTGTAAAATTGCATTTTCAAAAAGTGGCTTTAGTGCTTAAATAGAAGATTAATGTGTAATTGAATGGATAAGAATCTAACCATTTTCTTGCTGAGTGTCTAGCTTTGGGGCAGAGCATTCAGACCATGGTGGTCTGAGATCTGAAACAAATCCTGTAGGTTATTTTAGCCTTTAATGGAAGCAACACTTTTTAATATACACCTTGTGCCTTATTTTAGGAAATCATAAAAATAACTAATTTAAAGGACTATTTAAAGATGATTCATTTCTTTCTTACCTTCTACTCAATGGCAATTTGCATTGACCAATAGTGGTGTCAAAACAATTCTGCTGGGTTTACCTAGTGGGTTATTTACTAAAATCCAAATATTTCTCATTATTTCAGTAAAACAACTTTGACCAAACTTCCATCTACACTTTTACATTATTTATCAATATATTAACTCAAAAAAATCTGGTGTGGTAAAAGACTTGATAAAATCACGAATCATATGATTTTTTGAATATGACACATGAAAATAATTTTTTTTTCAGTTTATCACCTTAAACAAACAAATTTTTTGGATTCTCGCACAAACCCAGTGCAGACCATGATATCTTCCAATTGTTAAAGGGACATCTGCCATTGACTTCTACATGACCTCGGCAGGTATGAGATGGCGTACTTCATTATTCTGACTTTTAGCAGCCTCTGGGTATAATAAATCTCGAAAGATTTTAGTTTTTTTCCATGAAAAAATAGTGTTTTCTTTTTTAAAATTTTGACCAAAAAAAATCAGACTTTAGTAAATAACCCCCTTAATGTTAAAATGTTTTAGTAGACTTAGAAGAACTAAAGGTTAGCACAGAGGTACAGGCCCTGTTTTGTGGCAAGCCCAGAAAGGCCTGGACATAGTGAGGCAGAATTTCAGGGGCGGCTTTCAACCCAACTGTAATCGGGTTATTTCCGAGCACTGGAGACACAACACCCATCTCTAGTGCTGTGATAGACCGAACTGTTCAAGATGTGTGTATGCGTACATGCACAGGAAGGTGGACTTGGACAGCTTCGAGGAGGGAGTGTAGACAGTGAGGGGCAGACAGGGAACAGGAAGGAAGGGTGGCAACTCGAGTTTGTAAATCTGGGCCTGTGAATTAGGCTACAAATGCTGCACAATATGTTTTGAGATACTATACCAACTCAAGGCGACCACAGCCCTTTAGCAGTGAAAATTTGTTTTCTTTATATGTCAGCCCCAAAACCAGCACACTTATTCAGCACCAGAACTGAATAATCAGCCCTATAGCATCAGCTTCTATGACATGTGAAAATCATTTTCTGCTTGATTATATGTTATGACTCTAAGTTTGTCAACAGCTGCCCAGAGCACATGGAGCGTGTTAGAGTCACCAACACAACTAACAAAATCCAAAATGGTGAGATCCTGTGACATCTTTGAAGGCACAGACAATTTCTGTTATAAAGATTCTGAAACAATAGAGCTATAGATATTAACAGACTTGTGCAGTATGTTCAATATATAAAATACAGCATTTCTACCCATATTTTAGGGTTTAGTTCTCCTTTAAGGTATGGTGATCTAAATTACAGAAAGATCCCTTTGGAAAATACCAGGTTCCAAACATTCTGACTAACAAGCACCTGCATGAAAAGCTTTGTCTTATGATTTAAAATATAAAACATAAAAACTGTCATATACCCCCTTCAGAAACGATCACATATATAATGATTATTATATTGCATATATGTATATATTAACTATCAATTTTCTCAATTACTCAACTTATGTAAAGAGGCATCAAAGCAATGGACTAAAGAAAAATTCTTGTTAAGAAAATGTGGAGGCCCCTGTGTAAGGATCTGATCCTTCCTGGTGAAAGCTCAGTAACTAGACTGTATGTTGTAAGTAGCTAAATATCATATTTTACTCTAGTCTTTAGTGTAATGATCTAAGTAAATAGAAAAAATTGAAATGTATTTGGCTTTTTGCCTGTGAGCATCGCCAGGGTCTCAATGCAAGTGCATTGTTTGGGAACTCATGGATTATTCATGTGCAATTATAGATCTCCCGTGTTCTCATTTAAATCATCTCTATGGCCCATAATGGCCAATAACAACAGATATACCAATTGTCTTAGTAAAGCTGAAACCATGTCACAGAAAGCAGACTGTAGCCAATAAATAAAAAAGGGGGAAATTTTAATGTTAATCAGTAGAAAATCGATGTGGTTTGTGTTATAAATCTGTACGAATGGCGTGTATCGCAGCTGCAAAACCAACAGATCTGAGAGTCGAATTACCCCCAAGCACACACCTCTATAATAGAAGTCAGGAGAAAGAATGGCCAATATGTCAGCTCTAATAATCCACATTGTGCCGCAGCACATTTTATTATACATGGGGTGAAATCTAGGTTGTTTTCAAGGTCAATCTCAGGTGAAAAGGGGGGTCGTCAAAAGGTCATTCTTTCTCCCATGCAGGTCAATAACGACTTTTTTGCTTCCACGGAATCCAAGCTACTCACAGCCAATCAATCTACTGGCACTGCTGTAGCACCGAGCATGCTGAACACTGTATAAATGCAGTCTATCATCACACAACATGCTCTTTAAGTACTTTTTATTTTCATGTAAAACCTTTTGCTGTCCAGATTCAACGTTCATTCATGCAGCAGCGAGCAACAAAAGTGAGAAATCTCACACTGGTCGGGGTTGGTAAAAGGTCACAACTGGCAGACAATGAGGTTAAAATGGCAAGTTAAAATACTGTTCATACTGCTCATAAGTGCTACCTCTTTCTTGCTAACTACCCTTTCACATGTTCTAGGTCAAATGTACACCAGTATCCGTGGCTTATAGATATAAGCTGTGCATTTTCTTTTTACAGTGTTTACTTTTTTATCTAGCATAAGTTTGTGTGTATATACAGGGCTGTATTTAGGTCCGATACTGCCCTAGGCATCAGACCTAAACACGCCCCTACGTCATGCGTGCTGCCTTCACACATTGGTCATGCTGATGTCATCCGCCATGCGTGCTGACATCACGCATCATGTGGGCTGATGTCCCGCGACGTATTCATTGGGATTGACGTCAACACGCTATGTGCGTGATGTCACTTCCGCATTCTTCCTCGGCCCCCCTATTCCCTACCCCCTTAGCTCCATCACCGGATTTCCTACGGAAATCCATAGCGGAGGGTGGGGAGGGTTTAAAAAAAATAGACACCCGAGGGCTGCCCCAAAACCATGCCACCCTAGGCACAGGCCCTCGAGGGCCTATATATAAATACGGCCCAGTGTGTATATATATATATATATATATATATATATATATATATATATATATATATATATATATATATATATATATATATAAAGGCAGAAAAAGCTGAAGCACACCAGGATTTTCTTCAAAAAGATAAAGCTTTTATTACATTAACGTTTCGGCCCTGATGTAATAAAAGCTTTATCTTTTTGAAGAAAATCCTGGTGTGCTTCAGCTTTTTCTGCCTTTGGATATTTGATTTCTGAACTGCACCCAGGTATGTAACTTTTGAAGTGTGTGCTAAAGCCTTTCACAGCATATATATATATATATACACACACTTCAACAAGAAAGACCTTTGAGTAGGCCTGTCATGTTGGGCACCCTAACTCCAGAACCAATGCTAGGCTTCCTGGTCTCAGAAGGAGCCCTCAGCTATTTGGATGCTGCCAGGTCTTACTAAGAAAGGAGCAAAGCTAAAGGTTCTGGATAAGCAAAGAGGCACGATTGTTTCACCAATGATACTGTATGGAAGACAACACAGCTTGGAAGACAGACCAGACAATACGGGGTAAGCCACTAGACCACCAGGGTAACATATCGTTACATTACCCCTCCTCGAGGAGGGGCCACTGTACCCTTAAGCTTACCAGGAGACCTGGGATGGGACTGTCTCCTAAGGTGGTCAGCCCAGACATCAGACATTGTCAGGGGACGAAGAACCATCAAGAACATGAAAAGATAATTTTTCACAATGCATATTGTTTATACACATGGATAATGCCTTGGATCTTTGGGTTACCAGACCTGACCCCAGTGGAATTTTATCAATTTCAGAAATCCTCACAAGAGGTGTAAGGGGAATATTATACCTTTCTGCGAAGGCAGCATCTAAGAAATTCCCCCCAGCCCCAGAATCCACCAAGGCCGAACTTTAACTCTACCCCCAGGCCAGGACAAAACAACGGGTACTACATTTTTAGGAAAATTGGGCAGAGGAAATAATGCTTATTTTATTGCATACATGTACTGTCTATATTAACTATCAATTTTCCCAATTACTCAGCTTAAGTAAAAAGGCATGAAAGCAATGGACTAAAGAAAAATTCTTGTTAAGAAAATGTAGAGGCCCCTGTGTAAGGATCTGATCCTTCCTGGTGAAAGCTCAGTAACTAGACTGTATGTTGTAAATCTCTCTGCCCAAATGGAGCTCTCCATCTCTATCTAGGTTTTGAGGTTTTCCCGGCCTCTTGGGATAATTTATAAGGAAATTACACTTTTCCCCACAATATATGCATAGACGCAGGGATCGCCTTCCGGCCCTCTCCTCAGGGGACAAACGAGTAGTCCCCAATTGGGTTAGGACAGTGAGCGTGTTGGTGACTTACATGTAGGGATGTAGCGAACTGCCGTTAATGTGTTCGCGAACGCCGTTCGCGAACACCGGCAAAAAAGCGAACAGTTCGCGAACAGTTCGCGAACTTCGAACGCTCGATAAAATCGTTCGATCGAACGATCGAAGGATTTTATTCATACGATCGAAGGATTTTCGTTCGAATCGAACGATCGAAGCTATTCGATCGAATGATTTTAATTCAATCGAATGCTTATAATCGTTCGAACGAATGGAAATCGTTCGATTTTAGCGATCGAACGGTCGAATGGTCGAACGAAATTTTACTTCGAATCGAACGCGAACACCAATTGGCGAACGTCGCGCGACGTTCGCGAACATTCGGCGGACGCGAACAGTCGAAGTTCGCGCAAACTAGTTTGCCGGCGAACAGTTCGCTACATCCCTACTTACATGCCTCTTGAAAAATAAAAAATATACTCTTATCCCCACTAAACTTATCAGGGAAGGGGATTTTGGGGTCAAGGGAAGAACCTCTATTACCAGGAATATATGACGGGGCAGACCCCTCAGGAATCGCAGCAGAGGATTGCTGAACTCCATCAAGCCTTTCAGAGAGAGATCACAGACCTTGAATAATATAGTTCTGTTTCCCTCTTGTTCATCTAGGAGCAGGAGGAGAGTCGAGTAACGCATCTCAGTGGTTTGCGGAATAGCAGGAGCTTCTTCCATTTTCTTCCATCTCATGGGCCCTTTGTACTGTCACGTTCGGCACCCTAACTCCAGAACCAATGCTAGGCTCCCTGGTCTCGGCTCTTGCTTCTGCCTTTAACAGCCGCCTGAGCAGCCCTCAGCCAATTGAATGCCGCCAAGTCTTATTAAGAGAGGAGCAAAGCTAAATGTTCTGGATGAGCAAAGGGGGACGATCATTTCACCAAGGATACTGGATGGAAGACAACACAGCTTGGAAGACAGACCAGACAATGCAGAGTGAAATGGACAGGCTGAGCCAGCACAAGCAGAGTTAAGAATAGTCAGACAGGCCAGAATCAGGATTGGAGAGCGTAAAATAGTCAGACAGGCAATCAATAACCAGAAGATCAACAGGATTCATGTAGAAATAGCACCAGGAACATACTAAATTGAACCTAACAATGGGCAATGTGTTTTTTTTCAAAGCCCCTTGAAATGTTTTGAATTTCACGCCATTGTGCCATGACGTCATCATGCCAGTGCATAATCCCGGAAGCACGCGGCTGCACGCACCATAGGGGAACCGGCACTCAACAGGAACAGAACGCATGCAGCGGGCACGGGGTAAGCCACTAGACCACCAGGGTAACATATCATTACAATGCCGAAACATTAGTCTGTAGCTTTTACTATGTTCAAAGGTCTCTTTTATTATATATTTTGCATCATGGTTCAATATCTGTGTTCTGCCATTTTGCTCCCCCTTTGGACCTTTCATGAGAAAAGTGGAGACCTTTTTGCTATATATACTAGACATGCACCAAAGCCACTTTTTTGGACTGAACTGAATCCAAAATCTAAGGGGTCTATTTATTAATAAGCAAATGTCTTTTTTTTTTTAACTAATCTCTAAACATGTGGGGGCACATTTACTTAGCTCGAGTGAATGAATAGAATAAAAAATACTTCGAATTTCGAACATTTTTTTTGGCTTCTTCGACCATCGAATTTGCTACTTCGACTATGACTTCGACTACGAATCGAACGATTTGAACTGAAAATCATTCGACTATTTGACCATCCGATAGTCGAAGTACTGTCTCTCTATCTAGCTAGCTAGCTATCTAGCTATCATCAATCTATCTTTTTATCTATCTCAGCTCAAAAAACTATTTTCCAGAGCTGCTAAACAATTTCAAAAAGGAAACCTAAAATTGTTTAATAAATTAGCTTTGGGACTGAGAGTTGGTTTAGAAACAACGATGCATCTCATTTTACTCTCCACTAGTGATGGGCGAATTTGCGCCATTTCGCTTCGCCAAAAAATTTGCGAATTTCGTGCGAAATTCGTGAAACGACAAATTCGCAAAATGTGCCCTTTTTTGACGCCGGCATTTTTTTCGGAAAAATTTGTTTTGACGCCGGAGATTTTTCTCTGAGTTCCAGAAAATAAATTCCTCCATAAAAGAAAACAATAGATAATAATGTGTAATGCAAAACCTTTCACCCATGATTTATAAATGTTACCCAATATATGAAACCAATGCAAAGGCAAGTTCATCATTTCAGGTAATTGTTTCCTCTGTGTTTTTCTTTTTTTGAATGCCTAACCATCATGTTATGGTGGACCTGCTAAAGAGTCTGTTAAACTGGAACCATACCACAGAAAAGTGGAAAGAAGGGGAAAAAATAATTTATCAGTATATATATATATATATATTTAAAGATCCAGTGGATGGAACACTTTGTTGTGCTCTGTTTATGATAAGCTAATATTTATCTATATAACTGTACCTCTAAGAAACAAAACACTTTTATTTTTTACCATTTAGAAATATATTGAATGATTAAGTTAAAAAAATGAATGCATGTTTTAATAAACTTGCTATATACAAGATTACTAAAAAAATAATAATTAATGTTTTAAGGGTTATAACAGTTAAATTGGTGTGTTTTCCTATTTTTTTCTCTCAATAGTCTTAAAGACGTTCCTAAAATCACAAGAGACCAACTTATGTTTTAGAAACTAGAGTTGAATAATTTTAGGACAATGACTCTGACTTTATCAAAAATGTTTCAGTTCTGTGAGCATATCGGTACATAAATAATTCAGAAATAATCCCTGCTGAGCGGACAATGGGAATTGTAAATTATCCATGTGCCATCCTTAACATTAGAGGCAATGAACCTATAGTAACAAACTATGAGTGTTACTCATTACATACATTTTACAGACACCTTAACCTTTTGAATATTAATTTGTCTCTGCAGCAAACAGTGTGACACTGTTTTCTTTCATTTATATGCTCTTTTTCTGTCTAACTTATTTCTTCAAATCAAACGGGGGAATGTAATAAAAATTGCAAACGGAAAAACTATTCGCAATGCGAAAAGTTATGCCTTTGCGCGAACAAATTTTGCTTTGTGCGAATTTAATATAGCTTTTGCGAGCCCGGAAACTGTTTAGCGGCCACTTCCGACAGTGAAAGACCGTTTGCGAATTTTATAGTTTGCGCCAATGCGCAGTCAATGTAATAAAACATCTTACTGAAAAAGTCATTATGTTTGCTCCAAAAGATTACGACACCTTCAAGCACTTCTTATGAGTTTGCAATTAAAATTCGCAATGCGCAATTAAAAGTCGCAATGCGCAATTAAAATTCGCAATGCAATAACAGTTTAAGGAACAATATTACATTGCGAGATGTGGATTTTTAGTCTTATTGGTGCGAATTATTTTGCTCTTTGCAACTATTATTACATTCCCCTGAAAGTGTTCAATTAACATAGACAAAATATTTTACAAAGAATAACATTTCTACAAACATACATATTATATCCTTGCCAGAAACAGATTTCTGTTAAGGGGGCGGATTAAGTAAAGAAAAGCTAATTTTTGTTTGGGGTGATTACACTTTTTAAGACATAAACAGATACATATACTCATCATTTGTGCTTAGCAACTCACACATTTGCCATCTGTTGTTTATATACTATTAAATATAGCAATTTCTAAAAGAAAAGTAACACTTAGGGGCAGATTTATCAAAGGTCGAATTTTGAGGGTTAAAAAACCCTCGAATTCGACCCTCAAAGTAAAAATCCTTCGAATTCGAATATCAAATTAGAGGTATTTAGCGCAAATGCTTCGATGGTTCGATCGAATAAAAATAGTTGATCAAAGGATTTTTATTCAATCAAAAAAAAACTTAGAAAAGCGATGAAAAGCAATGTTAGTCCCCATGGACTAACATCGCACCTTGGAAGGTTTAAAGTGGCGAAGTATGAAGTCAAATTTTTTTTAAAGAGACAGTACTTCGATAATCGAATGGTTGAATAGTCAAACAATTTTACTTCGAATCATTCAAATCATTCGATTCGATCGAATTTGACCAATTCGATGGTCGAAGCACCCAAAAAAATACTTAAAAATTCGATTTTTTTTTTCCATTTGAATTCTTCACTCAAGCTTAGTAAATCCGTCCCTTATTGTATCTAGATGATCAATGTTATTATTAGAATTTGTCTGTATCTTGCTTATACAGGTATAGGATCTATTATCCAAAATGCTTGGGACCTAGGGTATTACAGATAAGGGATCTTCTCGCTATTTGGATCTCCATACCTTAAGTCTACTAAAAAACATTTAAACATTAAATTAACCCAGTAAGGTTATTATTAGAATTTGTCTGTATCTTGCTTATACAGGTATAGGATCTATTATCCAAAATGCTTGGGACCTAGGGTTTTACAGATAAGGGATCTTCTCGCTATTTGGATCTCCATACCTTAAGTCTACTAAAAAACATTTAAACATTAAATTAACCCAGTAAGATTGTTTTCTCTCCAAAAAGGATTAATTATATCTTTTTGAATAATGGGTTTCCAGATAACGGATTCCATGTCATTCAGTCTATTTGACAGAATGGCCTAAGCTTAAGTGAGAAATAATATAATATCTGGCCACAAAGCCCTGATCAGAGCCATGGTCAGCTTTAGTCTGATGTTTGCCATTATTTAATATAACCCCTTCAATGATAGTACATAAACAGCAACCACTAAAGAGATGCTCTGTAGGTAAGTATAGTAGTAAATATAACTTGACACCCATAGACTTGTATGGCTTCACGTGTCAAAAGAAAATGATGCACAACAACATTTTTTTTTTGACGCCCATAGACTTTAATGATCGTTGGTGTCATTTTGCAGACGTGAATTTTTGGCGAAATGAGTCAAATTTGCCCAATCCTACTTAAAATGCTTTATGGATCTCCAGTGTGGCAGCTCAGTTAATTAGCAGTTGGAAGAGTGAGTAAGTCATGATAACACATTGGTTAGCTTTGTTACCTCCCAGGAGGAGTTTATTCTGGCATCCAGAAACATACTCATGTCAAGTCAAGAGTCAAGAGTCAAGAGTGAGTTTATTGTCATTTCATCCATATACATTTTTACAGTACACAGTGAAACTACATACCATTCCTCTAGGACCATGGTGCTACACACAACATTGAAGTACTGGACAACAGACAAAAAGTGCAAGTGCAAAAATATGCAACTCCTGAAAGACGGGACAGCATAGTGCTGGGACAGGACAAGAAAGTGCACACTTAGCAGATGTAATATGTTAAGCAAATAATGCTAAACGTCAGACATGATGGGCATATCATTGTGATATGATAGTAGTAAGAACATGATAAAGTACATGATGAAGTGCAGATGTGCTCATAGAGAACAATTGTATCCAATGGCTATTTATTTATACAATGGCGTACAGTGGCTGTGTAACGTTGTGGTATATAGTAAGGTCAGATGGAGTGTGTGTGTGTGAGAGATCTGTCCGGTCCCTGAATATTCAGGAGCCTTATGGCTTGAGGGAAGAAACTGTTACATAGTCTGGTAGTGAGGGCCCTAATGCTTTGGTACCTTTACCAGATGGCAGGAGTGTGAACAGTGAGTGTGAGGGATGTGTTGGATCAGCCAGTGTCGGACTGGGCCACCAGGATACCAGGAAAACTACTGGTCGGCCCAGGGGTCAGTGGGCCTTTTGCTTCTAACCATTTGGCCCATTTCATGGTCATTCCCTATTTCTTTATGAGAACAAAGAGGCTTAATAATGGAAGAATAGAGTATAGTATGTAGAAAAAAGAGACTCGGAGAATAAAGAGGTTGAGTGAGCAAAGGAGGTATAGTAGTTTGGAAAAAGGGGCCCTCAGCCTAATGTTTTCTGGTGGGCCCCTGGCATCCCAGTCCGACACTGGGATCAGCCACAATGCTGGTGGCTTTAAGGATGCAGCGAGTGGTGCAAATGTCAGTGATGGAAGGTAGAGAGACACCTATGATCTTCTCTGCTGTCTTCACTATTCTCTGTAGGGTCTTGTGCTCAGTTCCCAGCCCAGACAGTGATACAGCTCCTTAGGATGCTCTCGATAGTCCCTCTGTAGAAGGTTTTGAGTATGGATGGTGGGAGATGGAATTTCCTCAGCTTGCGCAGGATTTCTTGGCTAAGTAGCTGGTGTTGTGGGACCAGGAGAGGATCTCCACCAGTTGGACACCAAGGAATTTGGTGCTGTTGACGATCTCCACATTATAGCCATCAATGTACAGTGGCATGTGGTCATTCCTAGTCAACAACGATCTCCTTTGTTTTGTCTACATTGAGAGACAGGTTGTTGGCTCTGCACCAGTCTGTTAACTGCTGCACCTCCTCTCTGTATGGTGACTCTTCATTATTGCTGATGAGACTCACCACAGTCGTGTCATCATCGAACTTTATGATGTGCTTTGTGCTGTGCATGGCTGCACAATCATGCGTCAGCAGAGTGAACAGTAGAGGACTAAGTACACAGCCTTGAGGGGCTCCGGTGCTCAGTGTGGTAGTTCTGGAGATGATGTTTCCAATTCTGACTGACTGAAGTCTGTCGGTCAGGAAGTACAGAACCCAACTGCAGAGGGAGGTGTTCAGTCAGTCAATTAAACTGCCAATACTGGCAGTTTAATTGATTTCCGATGAAATGTATTCCAGTGTGTTTGTATGTGTGTTTGTGTGACTGTGCTAAGGAAATTAGAATATTAGCTCTACTGGTAGCTCCAGGTAAACATGTCGTACTGTATTAGCCAGACAAAATGTTATAGGGTTAACATTTAGATATAAAACATAACAAAAGTGATATAAAGGTGATTCCTTTATTGGCTAACTGAATTGGTTAACTGAACATAGTTTTTTCCTTTTTCAAAGCTGATTAGAAAGAAGCTATACTGGCTCTGATTTATGTATATATATATATTTATGTACAGAATTTGTACACCAGTCAAGTGACAAACCAAAGGAGAAACATAAAAGCATAATTTCAATTGCAAAGTCAGGATCAAAGTGATCAGCCAAGAATTAGACCAAAGGGGTGAAGTCCCAACCACAGTCTAGATGACTTCAGAATCCCTGTTGTCAATTTCAAAACAGAAAATGAAAGAAAAGTACAGGAACACAAACTGATGGAAACTTTAATGGGGTTATTTATCAAAATCCAAAATCTTCTCACTATTTTCTGAAAACCACTCCTACCAAATCTGCCCAGACTTTCCCCCCTATTTATCAATATTCTGCATATATTTATATATATTAGAGCCATCATAACTTCTTTGTAATTAGCTTTGAATTGGTTAGCATTTAAAATAATAGAATCATCTAAACCCTTTCTCCCTACAGGGAAAATTTTGGGAGCAAGGATATGGACAGACAGTAGTGCTTAACAGCTGAGCACTATCATTCCCATTGTGTGTTATTAGTGTGACTTCTCAAAGTATCTATTTATTTTAATTAGTATATCAATTTATTAAAAAACGTTCCTGCCTGTTAGATAAATGTTTCTTTTATTAAAGAAACAGTTGAAAACCATAAATTATATTGAATGTCTGTTAATCCTTCCAAATTCCATAGTTTTATCTCTACAAATCAGCTCCTGTGTGTATGAGCATGTACAATATATTTAAAACATTCCCAGATGCCATCATAATGTTACTGAACTAAACAGTGTCGGGCTGGCCCAACGGGATACCAGGAAAACTCACTGTAGGCCCAGGTGTCAGTGGACCCTCATGCTGCTAAACATTTGGCCTATTTCATGGACATTCCCTATTTCTATGACAACAAAGAGGTGAAATAGAATAGAGGTTGAGTAAGGAGAGGAAGAATAATAGTACTGAGAGAGGACCCCTGGTCTAAAGTTTTTGAATGGGTCCCTGTTGTACAAGTCCAACACTGGAACTAAATATCTGTAAATTTTGCTCAGGCATGAAACTCAGACCTATGACTTCATGTTCAATTGCTCCTCCAGCATCATCATCTAATAACTGAGATCCAGGTTTCCAAATACAGAGAATTACCATGACTCAGATCTTCAGACAAAATCTTAGATGCATTCAAACTACAAAATATAGATACAATATACATTTTAGATTCAGGAATACCGCATAATCACTTCAAATGTAAATATATTATAATAGAGCTAAAGTGATCAATGCTCCCAGTTTTGAAGAAAAATGTCTAATATCAATCAAATCAATTTTTTAAATAAAATTACAAAATATAGATTGAATTATCCTATCTTTGCAGCCTTTACAAGGACACAAAAGGACATAATCGGGAACACTCATAGCTTTTCAGAATTTCAATATGAACATAATAACTGGTTTCATAAAAAAACCTTTTATAAAGCATAACTCATACACAATATCACTAAACTATAACTCTGCATACTTTTGTATTAAGCAGATTTGTATATCTTTTAAATAAGTAGAAGGCACAACATAAGCTGAATGCAACAAGCTTTTTAAATATTTAACTGATCCCTGTTAGAGAGAACAAAGCCATTGCCACATTAGGTTTCTGTCTGCAGTTAATGATAGATGGTGGCAGTGAATTAATTTTATTGTTGTTGGTTGGTGTTTGGGGTGCTGGTTTGTTGGTCTAACCTGTGTGCCAGGCGTGTAAATGTTGCTGACCCCCTGATAGCCACACCTGAAGTCAAATGCAGCTGGACGTGCCATAATCGTGACCCACACGAAAACATGTTCTATAATACCAAGAAGTAATAATATCTTAATAAATGTTGCAAAAGCCTTATTTATGTACAAATGTCACAAGTAGCATTATATAATATATTAATATATGCAAAAATCTGTTCTGTTTTTGAAACCTTGATCATTTATAGTTACATACATAGTTAATTTGCCTTAAAAAAGATTCAGGTTCAGCATTTCCAAATGAATCCCAGTGCACATTGAATGTTATGTATGCTTCTTAAGTCAATCCTTCTCATGACTTTACTAGCTGTTCCAGATTTGGGTATCTTTTTCTAGCTTGACTTCATAGGTCTTGTTGACTTCTCTCTAAACATAACTAGCAGAGTTGTAAAATTACATTTTGGTCTTATCACAGATGAATTTGTTTTAAAAGTGTTAGGCTTCATTAGGTGCAGTCTTCCTCCTCTTCCTTTTCTTTGAGTGAATATCATGGTTTACCTTGCATCCTGGAGCAGTACACTGTGCGTGAGCTCGAGCTATGCTGTGTTTAAGTTGTCAAACATAGCCAATATATTTGTACTTAGCATTACTTATGTACTCACTGTAATCTTTGTCTATTATTATTATTACTATACTTTTCTATTTGTAATTGTACTTTTCTACTTACTTCAAAAGATGAAGGGGAAACATTTGGGAAAGAACAAAGACTTGCATACACTGTACTAAAGATATTTTTCCATATCCAGTATGCAATTAGGTCTTTCAGTCAAAGACATCTATAGAAATCACTCAAATGCAATACTGTCATTAAACATTAAACAGTTTTAGTGCAATGTTGAGATGTGCTTTGGTACTATAACCAATTCAGAAATAGAGCAATCTAACTTGCTTATACTGGAATAAACCATACCATATTATCAATTAAATATATCATTTTTTTAACCAAAAATGCTTTATTGAGTTCTTCACATGTATCAAATGATATAATTTTAACATTTTATCTTAAGATCAATTCTAAGAGCACATGAGTTCAATATACCTCCTTTGTAATCAGAATGAGTAGGCTGGATTAGCAAAAATCAAAAATGCATCCCATGTTCTAATCACCTGTTATCAGTATGCAGTGAAGCTTCTCCCATAACATAAAATCATTTCAACGTGATCATATGAAACTTATTTCTTATTTAAGGTATTACTGTTCTTTTTAGCTCAAGATGAAAGGTTTTTACAGAATTCTCTTTGCCACCAAATGCCAATTTCTTTAGCTTTAAAGAGCTTTTCAATAGGCTTTAAACTAAAGTAGGGAATGACATGAAAGGCTTCCTTGGCTTTGAGTGATACACTTTTGTATCTTATATTTACTCAAAGATGTTTACCAAAAGGCTTGGGTCACTATGGTCAATGTTTTAATGAGCATGTGTTTGGACATTTGAAGCTCTGTAGGTTTCTCTTAAATCAGAGCCTCAGAAATACTTGTGACTGATAATCTCTGGAATCAGCTACAAATGCAGAGAAGCATTCTTGACTTGTCCTCTGAGGTGAGTTGAGAAAGTCTTGTTTCTTTGTTTTCGGAGGTAGATCAGTCCTCAATAAATGCTTAAGGACATATATAAACATGTGTTGAAACCAATGTTGAATACACATCACATTGATATTTGAACACTATGGTAGTATTTGCAATGCCACACATACTTCTAAAGCTTAGTAATTATTTTGCAAGAATCTGTAAATCATCATCATCATCGTCATCAAAAGAGCTGACCTTAATAAAACCAACATAAAGCTTCAGGCTGCAATATATTGTAGATCGAACTGCACAAGCTCCTCCATGATCTAGAGAAGTGGATCAAAAGCAGACATTAGATGGTGCCTTTGAACTCTGCTGTGCAACTATGCAGATTTATAGCAGATAGGGATTTCTGAAAAGAATACCTGCTGTGAGTAGGGAGCTTGGAGGGGGGCAGGGAGGCAGGGGAAAGAGCAGTGGAGGGGAGGAAGAGTTTTGTTCTCCTTTAAGCACTCCCAATGGCCCAAAGACCTTAATAATTATTTTTACTAGGTTCTATTCACAGATGATATTAATACGGAAATTGTGGCCTAGGATTAGTCTATATATTCTCTTATAGCTAATTCTTTTGTTTTATCATTTAATGTGATGGATTTGATTCCCAGTTCTAGACACTAATGTGTTTCAGATTATATGAAGAATAAATAATAATTCAATTTGGTATCCTTAATCTGTGAAAAATGTGCTCAGGAAACATTTATGTTTATTGTTGAAGGTGTTAAATAAATCAGATATATCTTAACTTCAAAATGTTGGTATGTTATAAACAAATGCACAATACACAGAAGGGAAAAATGAAGAGTTGTTACTACAATCATACATATAGTCATTTATAAAGATGCACATTTTCTTTTTAAATCGGCAAAATAATTTTTTTCCTAGCTATTGTTAATTGTACTTGTTAGTAACACAGCACTGCACAATATGTTGGCGCTCTAAAAATACATGTTAATAATAATAATAATAATAATAATAATAATAATAACAACAACATTACTTCTGTTTACATGCACAGGAAAGGGTGGAAATATTCAATTCCAATATGATGTGCTGACTTTTCACATAAATTGGCTTTCTGCAGCTCTTGACCTTTTGACTTTTGAACCATGGTTACCCAGGACTTAACTTTGCTTGTTTAAATCAGTGGCTCTAGCATCACTCTGATCCTCTCCCAGAGGGGCTGGAGATGTATCTCTCCTGAACTGTTAAGCCCCCCTCTAGTGTTCATTGCTCATCACATTATTCCAGGACTGAATAGAAAATCTGACAAGATTCCTACAGTGAAACAGAAATGTTGCTTAGCATTTAGAGTATCAGAATGGTAAGAGTTTAAATAAATTCAGCATTCATTTACAATCATTAAATTTCCTTTTATGTTCAGTAAACATTAATTTAAAATGTTTTTAATGTATTGATTTTGTATTATAATGAGATTATAAACAATTACTCATAGGCAGACAGCTTATTTGAACTGTCAGTTTGAAGAAGAGATACCTGGTAGAATTGTGAGAAAGCATAGAGGCTTGTGGATGTTTTTTAATCTTGCAAACTCTTTGTAAATTGCCGCAGAAGTATAAACTTTTCTTATTTCTGCTTCCCTATGTGAAACTTGACACTGATCTATCATAATATTTCTTTTTCTCGATAAATGAGCAAATCAGTGTTCAGTTCAATAAATTTTACACCAGTTTAAATAACACCACTTCTACTTCTAATGACTATGAAAACATATTTATTTTCAGCTGCATATCTGATTTCTTATGTGTTGCTAAGCTGAAATGAGAAGATAACTGTGATAACAGACAAGGACTGAATGGCCAATATAATCAATATGTGCCCTTACGTATTTTCTATAAATAATATATGTATAAAATAACAGCCTTACCAGTGAGGTATATCTGTACTCTATTTACTATAATTTTTAGTAGTTTTTAGAAGTAGTAACATCTATGGTACTTGTAAAAAGGTGCAGGTATGGGATCTCTTATTTGAAAAGCTCTCAGTTTTAAGCAGTACCCTTTATATGATCTAAACTAAGGGGCCGATTCACCAAGGGTCGAATATCGAGGGTTAATAAACCCTCGATATTCGACTGGGAATTAAAATCCTTCGACTTCGAATATCGAAGTTGAAGGATTTTGCGCAAAAACTGCGATCGAACGATCAAAGGAATAATCCTTCGATCGAACGATTAAATCCTTCGAATCGTTAGATCAAAAAAACTTAGGAAAGCCTACGGGGAAGGTCCCCATAGGCTTTCCTAAGTTTTTTTGATCTAAGGATATTCCTTTGATCGTTGGATTTAAATCCTTCGAATCGAACGATTCAAAGGATTTAATCGGTAGTTCGGTAGCTTTTAGATGGCGAACTAGGGGGTTGAAGTTTTTTCTTAAAGAGACAGTACTTTGACTATCGAATGGTCGAATAGTTGAAAAACTTTTAGTTCGAATCCTTCGATTCGAAGTCAAAGTCGTAGTTGTAGGTCGAAGTAGCCCATTCGATAGTCGAAGTAGCCCAAAAAACAGTTTGAAATTCGAAGTTTTTTTACTTCGAATCCTTCACTCGAAGTTAGTGAATCGGCCCCTAAGAGTTTCTTAACCAATATTGGTGGCAAAACAGTTCTTTTTGGTTTATTATTTTTAATTTCTTTTTAGTAGATGTGAGGTATCGTTAAATTATGGAAATGCCCCTTATCTAGAAAATCATGGGGTTCCAACATTATGGAAAATTGGTCCCATACCTATTTTTGGTCCTATTTCCTTTTAATAGCTAGCATTTAAAAAAAAGCAAATCACAATTTGGTTAATAGCATTAACATGTTTTCCAAATATTATTTTTTATGTCATTATTATGTCATTAATGTCATTATTTTTTTAATGATTATTTTTTTAAGGATAAATATTAAAAAAATATACTTAATTTTCCAAAATTAGACAGTATACACCTTGTAAACTAATAAAGATTAAAGTAAAGTTTGGAATTCAGCTGTATGTGAATCTTGCAAAGAAACATGGTATCCCTCTGAACACCTTCCAGCATTTGGCATATACTTTTAATACTACTCCGTACATCTTGTGAGAGTTAAGGCATTTGGCCCTGTGACCACTTACAATTCCTTGGTGAAAAAGGATCTTTAGCAATGTCTCCTTTATATCAGTACCTGGACAATGGATTTTAGTTTAAAATGTGAGGGTTCCTGGAGGTATATCCCTTAGATGAATGTAGTTAATGATTTTCATACTAGAGGATTTATGTTAAAAATTTGACTTATTGTACTGATGTCCTTTTCTTGCTTCTGAATATGCTAGAACATTTTACTCAGCTGTCAAAAATGTTAACTGTTAAATGTTAAATTTGATACTGGATAAAAAATGCAACATCATTTTATATATATAGGAATAGTATGCCTTATTCAGGAAACTAAAGGTCATCTACAATAGCATCCTTTATAACCAAATAATTATATTTTTAAAAGAATAATTTCTTTTTACTTTTTAATAATGCCAATGTACCTGATAGTAACCAAGCTTCATGAATAAGTATTGGTGGAAAAAAAATACTATTGGGTTCAGGTTTTTTAGCAGACTTAAGCTGGCCACAGACGCAAAGATCCGATCATACAAATAAACGTACGATCAGACTTTCCCATCTCCTGACCTGCCACTAACCATAAAGATCAAAGTCTTACCATTCAGAATTAGTAAGAACAGATCAGCCGATGTTCTGCCCCTTTTTACAAAAATTTCAGACTAGCTGAAAATTGATTTTGTTGAGGCAAGAGATGTTGTGCTTCATGATTCAGTCCCATTCTTTACATATAGAAGAAGCTATTCTAGCACCAAAGACCTGACAGCAGCAGCAGAGCCGGGTATGTCACGTTTCATTGTATGAGCTCAGGAAAGGAAGGCTTCATATTACTTTAACACACTTGTGGATAATTGGGGTTTTATGGAACATAATACTCCTCCGAGCAGCAAATACCTTTATTAAGCACGTGGATATATAATTGGAGAAGCTATAGGGTTATAGCCAAAGAAATACAATTATAGATATGTTTCCTCAAATGACATCTTTTTTCTACAGTTAATGAAGACTCAAGGGTAAGCTTGGTCTATACATTTGAACATTGAATGCAATCAAATAATTCCTCAGCTGCAAGTCTTATTGACACATTTAATATTATTTGGCATGGGGAAAAAGAAAATATCTTTTCATGCCAAGTTATATGTTTAAAAAAAAAAGTCCAACAAACTTCAGTATAGACAGAAAATAGAAAATATGAAAATATATTTTATGCTGCATAGCAGCTTTAAGTTTTAAGGTGTGTAAGACAGACAGCTCATTTCCATTTGTACTATATGAACATAATGAAATGCTTTCATTTTTTTTTTACTAAAGACATATTAATTATTAGTAGAGGGTAGTTGTTTTATTGTAATAGTACTATTTTTTGTATTGTAGTAGCAGTAGCAATAGTAGTTATTTATTATAGTGTAGTAGTGCAACAAACAAATCTGTCCCGTTATGAGCCAAGCTGTTTGCAAAATGCAGTGAAGTCAAAGGGCATCTTTTGTGTGAATAATTTGGAGTAAAGTGCAAAAGTTTCCTCTTGCACCAATAATGCATTAAGTCATGACTGCTGAAACAGTGGTTGCTGTATTTTATATTAGGAGTATTAATGCTTTATACATTTTTTGCAACTTGAATTTAAAAATATAGAGGGGCTTGAATTTTTCCCATAATAATAAAAATTTGACTAACTAACTCCCAACCATGGTCTGGCTTAATTTACTAAAAATCTGGATAGAAAATTAACTGCGCAGGAAAAGTCTTGTCAACATCGTGTGACAATTTCAACTGCACCCACAAAAACTTTAATTATTCCACTTATCGAACAGAAACCATGCATTTTTCAGATTATCAAAGAAAATCTGCCCTTCACTTTTACGACAGGACTCCACGGACGATTCCGCCGCGATTCGAGACGCCACGTCGGATACCACGGAAATAAGGTAAGTAATTCGATCGGATCATGTTGCAGCGGTGATACGCCGTGACACGACTGTCGGATGCAGACGCTGCACGCTGCGTCTGCATCCGACAGTCATGTCGCATTGCATCAACAATGCTACATGATCCAACAATACTATTACTTAACTTATTTCCGTTGCATCCAACGTGATGCCTGCGTTTTTGCGCAGCACGCCGAATCGCGGCAGAATCGTCTGTGGAGTCCTGCCCAACAGGTCCAACAGGTTTTAGCTGGAGTATTTTTGAATTTGGATTTTTATCAGCATCAGAGTATAAGGGGCATATTCATCAAGGGTCGAATTCTGATTTGAAAAATCTTTGAAATTCGAATTCAAAAAGACCAACCGAAATTAAGTCAAAGGGTTTTTTTTTGGTCAAATAGGTCAGTTTTCGATCGAATAGGTCTGTATTCAGCAGAATTCGAATTGTATGAATCGAAGGAATAGTGCATTCGATCGAATTTGATTCAACGTTTTTCCCCCAAAAAAACTTAGATTATTAAAAGTCCTCCAATTGATTCCAAATGGGTTCGAGGAGGTTCCCCACAGGCTAAAACAGCAATTCAGCAGGTTTTAGATGGTGAATGGTCAAAGTTGAATTTTTAAAGAGACAGTATATAATAAATTTCGATATTTGAATTTTTGCATTTTTTCAAATTCAAATAGAATTTGGACTATTCCCTGGTAGAAGTACACAAAAAATAGCTCAAAATCTGCCCCTATGTAATGTCGAAAAATATGAATTTATTCCATTAAAAAATCGACCAGAAAAATTTGAGGTTTACGAAATAGGCCCCTAGGCCACATTAAGTGAGGCTAAGTTACAAGCATTAGTTATGCAAAATAAAGAATAGCTAGAACAAATGCAATTAACACAAGTAATTAAAGTAACTAAAGATCTACAAGTACATTTGAACTGAGTGTGCTTGCCAAATCTACAAAATCAAGATGAAGAGTACTTTTTGCCTCATCCCAATCTTAACACAGGTATGGGATCTGTTATCCGGTAACCCTTATCCAAGAAAGATCTGAATTACAGAAAGGCTCCCATAGAATCCATTTTACCCTAAATAATCCAAATTTAAAGATTTTCTTCTTCTCTGCAATAATAAAACAGTACCTTGTACTTGATCTAAACTAAGATATAATTAATCCTTATTGGAAGCAAAACCAGCCTATTGGGTTTATTTAATGTTTATAGGATTTTCTAGTAGACCTAAGGTATGAAGATTCAAATTACAGAAAGATACGTTATCCAGAAAACGCCAGGTCCCAAGTATTCTGGATAACAGGTCCCATACCTGTAATCCTAATATTCAGAGTGACCACATACATTTGTTTTATTACACAATTCACTGTGATAAATTCTGTTCAACACATTCCCCACATTTAGCCAGAAAAGACATCTAGCTAGAAATCATTCTGCATTGATATAATCAAGTCATACAGAAAAGCATACAGTCATACAGAAAGCATAAGCATGAGATAGGATCTTCTCTAAATGTATAATTAGTGTGGGGTAAGAGCTCACAAATGTAATAAAAAAAAGAAAAAGAGCATAATATATTTTGACCAGCAAAGCACCAATATTAAGATAAATACTTTAAACCTAGAAAATCTGGTATCGTACCTACTGGCATAGCTGCCAGTAGTGCTTTTGGACTCCGTTTGCACATAGAGCAAGTTACTCAGTTTCTACAATATCTGCCTCTAATACATTGACATCACGATAAAAGATGTTTACTTTAGAACTTCAGCCTTAATCACACTTTGCTAATATGTTGCTCCATAAGACAGTATCTTTATTTTTACTTGTCTTTGATTCCAGTAAGTCGCCTTCTAGACTGTAGGTATTTGCTATTAAAAGCTTGGATAAAACACACATCTTAAAACTGTTATTAAAAACTCAGAGACTTTGCTACAGGCACATTGTAAAACTTTGGCTTTACTACTAGAGGGTAACATTAAATGGGACAAAATATTCTAGTTACATTAAAAGGTTATAAATATTTGTTGTTGATATTTTGGAAGATAAGCAATAATATACTTTGGTAACATATATCTCAGGGGTATTCATCAAAACAGCAACACCAAACAATGGGAGTACTTTATTTTAGTTTTCAATAAGTAATACGGCATATTGGGTAAATGTTTGTGCAGTTAAAAAAAAACTTTGGCTTTAAATGCCAATGTTGGAACACTATTATAAAGCTTGCTGGACAGAATCACATCCAGCCATGTAACCATAGACCATAGACACTTAGTTAACAGATGGGATTTTAACTTCTATCTGTTGTTGGGACCCCAGCAAGGAGTGAATGCATTGGTCCTTGAAGTGAAGTGCTATTGTTTGGGCAGCTCTGTCAGTTTCACCAGCCAACACCCCTAAACAATTTAAAATTTAGCCCCCTGATCTGCATATCCTCTTTAACATATTGTACTGTATATGCTCAGTTTCAATGGCATTGAATGTGGCCCTCACCCTTATTATATAATAAAATAACATTTGGTTTGTTTAGTTGCCCTTTAAGAATTCTATATAAAATTCAACAAAAATGAGTAAACATATTATTTTTATTTTATACACAATGTACAGATAAGCAAACTAAAATATGAACGTCATTATTTGCTGGTATTTATCAGCTCCTACAGATCAGACATATGAGTAACAATTGCAGACTTTTTGACTCTGCTGTTCTATAGTCTGCTAAAAAAACATAGGGCCTATTACAGTGAGTAGCCTATCCTTGCTACATCTGACCTCTCTAGGTTCCACTTCTTCCTTCCTGCCTGCGCAGCTAAGGAGATGAACAAAATTGGCCCTGAGCATGTGGCTGCTCGAGCTTATGTAGTACAGTGCTATCTTCTGGACACTTATTGAAGCCCAGTCACTTACCGTTGTGTTTTTTATGAACACTTTGTGGTAAATTTATAAAACCAGCTCACGAAATATAAAGACACGTTTTTGTAAAGATCAATTTAAAAGTAAACCAAAGCAGTCCATTACAGGAAAAAAGCAGTGAGGTGAAGAATTAACTTGCATTGTCTGCATAACAAATTAATATTCATTTTATAAATATGATTAGATAAAGTCACTAAATGGACAAAACCTAACAAAACGATTCTTCCTTATGTGAAATGACACTCATTCTTCAACCACTAATTACTGACACCAAGAGCTGCTAGTATATACAGTAATTTACTCTCTAAAATATTCTTCTCTCAGAACTCTGAACAACAGCATCGCCGGCAGTATTTAAATTAATTGACAATGACAATGTGGCAATAAGTGGAATTCAGTAATGGGCCAATATTGATGCAGTGGATTTTTCGCCGGCAAAATGTCACCACAGTTTGCGAATTCATTTGTTTGTGCCAAAACTTTGAAATTCGTCGCAAATTCATGTTTGGCAAATGTAATCGTCCATCACTAGTAGAATTCCATGTACTGTACATCTCTTTTTCATTTATACAGATTTCTTTCTAAAAACTTACACTTCAGTTGTCTTTTAAAATACAGGGGAATGTGATTAAACTTCTCTTGGATGAAAACAGACATTGCAAGACTAAAAGGAAATAAAATCTTAATCCTCAAACCCTTTGGCTTCTGCATCTTGCTGAACAGCATTGTGCTCTCAACCATTAAACTACTTTAACCTTCTGAAAAGACAAATCAGTTTACATTGATTGAAAATTTGCACAAAACGACCTAGGACCTCATTGATTTCTACTTACGCATTGCATTACAGACGACCCACAGGTGCGCTATATTTAACCAGAAACAATTGTACTTCTTCCCCTATTTTTAAATATAAACATCTCTATCAGTTGTTACAGAGAATTAAAATACAGGAAAAATACTCTCTACTGCTCTAGTGCAGTTCCTGCTCTAGTGACGCTGGCGTCCGACGCCCAGCACCTTGACGCCTGCATCGTGAGGTGGAGCGTCAAGACATCATCATTGCGCATCAAATTTGAATTTTGATGCCAAAGACAGCTTAAAAGGCCAGTCCACCATTTTGTGAATGCCCAAGCTGGTTCTAGTTTTACTGTTCCTGCCGAAGCGGTGTTTGTGATTTTGCATTCCTGGTTTTTGACTTCTGCCCGTCCCTTGACTACCACTTTTGCCGCTTGCCTTGAATCCTTCGCCTGACTTCAACTACGTCTTCTCTACAACCCTGCCGGTACCTTGCTTACTGTTTTGTTATGCACTTCCTTGTTGGTTTCCTCAGCAGAAAGCCCGGGGCCCCAAAAAGGCGTCGGTGAACACCTGTGCATCCGCAAGGTACAGTCACTGAACAAGGTTCCTGATAACGTGGTCGTTACAACAATGCTGTCCAACTTACTATATGTAGCATGTTTAAGGGTCAAATTAAATTAAATGCTGATTTTCAACAGTGAAGTCTATGAATAGCGATGGGCGAAATTATTTGGCAGGCGCGATTTTGCAGCAAATCCCTGAATAAAGTCGCAAAACTGCAATGAAAATTTGCCAGCGTCAAAAAACGCTGGCGCATTTTCAATGGCGAATGTGCACCGGGGTCCGTTTGTGGGAATTTTTCACCGTTTATTTTTCAGCAATACGGGGCAAATTCGCCCATCACTACTGTATGTCTGAAGCCACCCCACTCTATCAACACTGATTTTCAACAGTGAAGTCTATGAAGCCATCCCAATCTATCTTAGCATTCTGGGTGCCATAAAATTCCTTATGGTTTTGTGTTAAAGAAACATGTACTAATCTACAATTTGTTTATTGTGTCAGCCACTTTCATGTCATCAGAATAACATCATTTAAGCTGAAATTGAAATTGTATATGGAAGAGTGAATTATTTGCAGTGTCATTTAGAAATAAAAACTAGACCATAAAAAGCATGACAGAATCCCTTTAAGAATCCCTGACATTGAGATTGTTCAGCAAAAGGCATCTATAATCAACGTTGAAGTATCTGTAATAAATTGTTACAGGGAGATATTGTGCAGGTGCTTACAGCAAGAAGAATTTTATTGAACAAAGCTGTGTTTTATTTGGCAGCTCTCCATGCCCCCTGCTGCTGACAAAACTACCAATTTCTGTTTGAAGTGTTTTAGAAGATGATCATACTTGGCAGAGATAGCTGCAATGGAACATTTACCACATTTATCTTTAAATTAATATTTTCACCGAGTGCACACACTACACACCTTCCCTAATCTTTAAATTATAGGAAAACACTAGGAGTATCTTTTCAGAATTCAGCAGCTCAAGGAACACAAGAGATTTCTAACTCTGATGTCAATGCCTGTGACTGACCTGCACTCACCAGGGCTGCTATTCTCTTTTTTTACTTCTCCTTCATATGTGCAGCTGTCTTCAAATAAGACTCATTAATGCCATCCTTTCCTGTGTGCTAAATAAGCCCAGCTCAGGCTCCACTTTGTAATTCTCTGTTGTATGTTGAAGAGAAAATTTGATTTTCTTTCCTTCTTCATTTTCAAATAATTAAATTATGTCACTTCAACATGGCTGATTATAAACCAGTGTTAATTTTACATGGAATCAAATGTCTCTAATTAAAAGTATGATGTTTCTAAATATAATCTAATTTTCTTGAAAATACCAAATCTTAGCTTTAATCTTTTTTTGGTGAAAGCCTCCTAGCTGCATTACACACAACTAATTAAAAATAATGAGGAACTATTTAACCCTTTTGTTCCCTTAGAGGTCTGAAGATGGAGATCATTGTAAAAACTACTTGGCACTAGCGATGGACAAATTTATTCGCCGGCCATGGATTCGAGGCAAATTTCTGGATTTGCCACCTGCAAATTTTTTCATGAAACTGCTGCAAAAAAGTTGCTGCTGAGAAAATTTGCTGCAACAAAAAAGTTGTGAGTGTAATAATTGACTTGCGTTAAAATTATTTGGACACCCATTGACTTTAATGCATTTAGACAAAATAGTCAAACATGTAAAATTTGTCATACACGTAAAATTTGTTGCACATCAAAATTATTTTGGCGTCCATTGACTTCAATACGTTTCACAAATTTTTCGCCGTTTAGTGAATTTTTTCAGAGTTTCTCTCATTTTTGCGGCAAAGCAAAACCAGACAGATTCGCCTATCCCTGCTTGGCACCAAATCAATTTTCAGCTTTGAAGGAAAAAAGTTAAACTGTCACTTCCTAAAAAAAAGTTTTTGAATTCATAAAATATGGATAATTTTCGTCTTGAAAAACTATTAGTGCTAACACGTCGTTTGCACATCTTTGCTTCTATTGAGATGCAGTCTTTATGTAAACATTATGAACAGTGTTTTGTCTAATTTGTCAGATTAGATGAGCCTGTGTATTTAGGGGTAGCAAAATGTGATGCCACACCTGCTGTGCAAAGTTGCGAATTCACAAGTCTTCTGACTATTTAAATGTGTGATGCTGAGGGCTCTTTTGCTGAATCTGAAATGTTGGTGCTTGCGTGCCTCAAGTGTTACAACTGTCCATCCTCAATTATCACTCAGAAAGGCAACTCCTTTTCGTAAAATACTATAAAAATAAACTGTCATAGCTCACAATCTGATTAAATATTCGTATGATCATTTGACCTAAAATTTAAGTTTATTCAAACGGTACATGATAGAGTAGAGGCATATGAAGAAAAGTGCATAATTTTACTACATTGTTTCTAATATCAGAGAAATGCAATAGTAAATAGAACTTACACAAGTATATAGTTTAAAGTGGACCTGTCACCCAGACATAAAAAGCTGTATAATAAAAGTCCTTTTCAAATTAAACATGAAATCCAAATTCATAGCTGTTGTAAACTCGTTTAAAAATCTCAACTGTCAATCAAATATTGCCTGCCCCTCCTCTATGCCTTAGGCAGACAATTACTTTCACTTTCCATTCAGCACTTCCTAGATGTCACTGCTCTCCCCACATTCCACCGTTCTCTTCACCATTTAATTGTGTAGCCAGTGCATGGGGATGGACATCAGGTCCCCCATTCTGGTGCACATACAAGATTCTGAGATGATAAAAAGTTTGCCTTAATAACAGTGTCCACAATATGGCTGCTGCCTACTTGCTATAATTATGAGTTCCCAGACTGAAGGAAACAACATTTAAATAATTTATACAGTGTAATTTAAGTTAATTTTGCTTGACTAACATGATAAAATAGGATTTGGAATAATTTTTTTGGATGAGGGGCCCCCTTTAACTCATTTATATGTCTGGAGGCATAATTCAAAGTATGGGATTTAAGTCAGTGGACTTGGTTTTACTATAAGAGATAGAACATTGTATTTAATAATAAAAAGTAAAACAATGATTTACTGTTAATATTAATCCTTCATTTTGACCATAGATTAAATGTCAGGTAACCTGCAAACTGTTCCTGCCCCCATTCCAGTCAACCTTTGTTCTTTTGTGCACTATTAAAGGAAACTATACCCCCAAACAATGTAGGTCTCTATAAAAATATATTGCATTTCCATTCAGCGACACTGGGCCAATGAAGCGAGTTGATCATCTGCTTCCTAATGCCTACAATCAAAAGTGATAGAGAGGTAGGAAAAATCTTCAGAGATACTCCACGATTCTCATACAGGCGAGGGAAAACAATAGGCTAGCTAGTCTCCAAAAAGGTTTTAGAGAAACCTAAAGAAAGTGGCTTATTAGCACCTCTAAAAATGGGAACCTTTAGTTGTAACCAATGTGCACATTGCACTGGTATTATAATGGGAGAGAATATAGCTCATCGCACTAAAGGCACGCCAATAAAGATCAAAGGGCACTTCATCTGTAACAGCTTGGGTGTAATCTATTTAATAAAATGCCCATGTGGGCTGCCATATATAGGACAGACACTGAGAAGCATTAAAACTTGTTTAAAGGACAAAGAAAGTCTAAAATAGAATAAGGCAGAAATGCTGTATTTTGTATACTAAACATAAGCATGAACTTACTGCACCACAAAGCCTAATCAAACAAATGATTTATGCTTTCAAATTTGGCCACAATGGGCTGTCATCTTGTAACTTTGTTAAACATCTTTGCCTGACCCTGCACATGCTCAGTGTGATCTGGGCTGCTTAGGGATCGTCATAAACAAAGCTGCTTGAGTTCTGCATGGCTGGGAAGTAAGGCGGGGGCTCCCCCTGCTGTTCATAAGTATGATTGTTTCCCTGCTCAGCAGTTAGGGACCGTCTGACAATTCCTATCCACAGCAGTAAATGAAGGGAGAATTTTACTGCATACAGTCAGGTTTCTTATAAAAACAGTACACATTTTTTAATGAAAGTATATTGGAGATAGGGTTCTTTTTCATTAAAGAAAGTAAAATGGGATTTTATTTTTTTGCCTTTCCTTGTCCTTTAAATGAACATAAGAGCAACATACGCAATTATAATCCAGAGAAAGAAATAGAAAAAAATGAGGACACATGAAAATATATGGCAGAGTTATCAGTTGCAAAACATTTTTACTATGCAAAACACATGCCCAAATAAGATGGACTGTATTGGAACAAGTCAAGTTACCTAGAGGTGGCAACATTAGCCAGCAATTACTAAGGAGGGAGGCAGCATGGATTAAAAGAGTATATTCTCTATTTCTCCTCAGGGACTAAATGAAAGCTTTAGCTTAAGGTGCTTTTTATAGATATTAGGTATCTTTTGAATGTTAAGTCGTAAAAATTGTTTTAAAATGATGTTATATTGTATTTTATTGTTACATTTTTCAGATAATGAAATGAGGACTGCTTTTGAAGCCAGATTGTTTATAACCTTTATACGGATTAATGTTAAACCACATGGGACTTTATAATGACTACATGGTGAAGATGGGGTTAATGAATCACATGGTAGTATCACATGGGTACTGAGGTATTTAAAATGTGTTGAGTTCACTAATGTTTGTTGCACCTGAGGCAGGGGTGCTTCGCCAATGAGGCAAGTTGAGGCTGTCGTCTCAGGCGGCAGCGTCCCACTAGCTACCAGGGGCAGCAAAAATGCTGCTCCTGGTACTTTAAAAGCAAATTTCAGGGGGAAAAGGGCCAGGATCGCCCCTGACCTAAGGAAGGGGTTGGTCCCAGAAACCTTGTGCTTCGATTACTTCTGCATATAAATGTATTAAAGTCATTGCCTGGCTGAGCTAGTGTGCTTCTTCACTATTTGGAACCTACAATCAAAAGTAATCATTTTTGATGCAAGTGCATGCACCTTAGTGCTCAGGCAGATTGAACTTGTGCCTATGGCTAGCTGTGTTCTGCACCTTGTGCTACCACCTCTCTCTTTCCTATATGAACAACTAGTTAGGAGATTGAAAGGGAGGCAGATCTTGGGGACTCCTATGCGCCTCCCCAGCCCATCCCTTATCAATACAGCACTACCGAAAGCAGGAAGCACTGTATTCATAGGAGAGGCTATAATACGGAGAACATAAACCTATAGCAGTCTGGTAGCAATGCATACATTCTTTTGTTTGCACTTTTCATCCTGCCTTTCACATGGTAAATGTCTGTCCACACTATTATGTGTGGTCGCTTGATTGTTTGCCCTACTACTTATTAGGGGTGGGCAATACAGAACATTAAAATGAGGAAGTCTATGGAACACTTTAGAAGCAAGGTACAAAAATCCCTTATTTTTTATTTATATTGCATCAATATATTATGCAGCACTTTAAAGAGATTGTTCATCACTCACATCAGTCCCTGCCCAAGTGGTGCTTACAATTTAAGTTCCCTGTCACATATACAAGCAGCAATCAACTTTTATAGAAACCCGTCACGTGCGGCACCCTATATCCAGAACCCAAACTAAGCTCCCTGGTCTCGGCTCTCACTTCTGCCTTTCACCTTGTGAGGAGCCCTCGGCTAATCGGATGCCACCAGGTCTTAATTGAGAGAGGAGCTAAGCTAACCGTTCTGTATGAGCAAAGGGGCACGATCATCTCACCAGGATACTAGAAGGAAGAACACCACCAGGAACAGGCAGGCCGGGCCAGCACAAGCAGAGAATCGTCAGACAGGCTGGAATCAGGATAGGAGAGCTTAGAATAGTCAGTGTACAGGCAAAAGGTCGGATTAGAGAAGCCAGCATAGTCACAAATAGGCAGGATCAGGATTGGAGAAGTCGGAGTAATCAGGCAGGCAAAGGTCAGGATTGGAGATAACAGGGTAGTCAGGCAAGGCAAGGGTCAATATACAGAGGATCTGATAGAGTCAAGGCACCTAGGAACTTCACAAAATAGAACCTAACAATGGGCAATGTGATAAACTACAAGGCCCCTTTAAATACATTTTGAATTTCGTGCCAATGGGCATGATGTCATCACATAATTTAGAAAGAGCACGGCGTGCACGCCATAGAGGGCCAGTATACGGAAGAGGAAGGAGCAGCGGGCATCCGTGCCGAAGGAGCGGCGGTGGATCCCGCTGCCCACTAGACAACCAGGGTAAGC
This sequence comes from Xenopus petersii, assembly GCA_038501925.1. Lineage (NCBI taxonomy): Eukaryota > Metazoa > Chordata > Amphibia > Anura > Pipidae > Xenopus > Xenopus petersii. The sequence continues at coordinate 171,964,958 of CM076673.1, forward strand.
GGAGGTCATTACAAAGCCATTTAGCATCTGGTCTATGGGCTTCCAGTTGGACAGCTCCGTGAATGGATTATTTTTTGTTGTATGTTATTGTTTGTTACATAGTAACATAGTAAGTAAGGTTGAAAAAAGACACATGTCCATCGAGTTCAACCCTTTTTTTTTTTTTATTAACTACCTATCTGCCAGTTGATCCAGAGGAAGGCAAAAAACCCATCTGAAGCCTCTCCAATTTGCCTTAGAGGGGGAAAAATTCCTTCCTGACTCCAAAATGGCAATCAGACTAGTCCCTGGATCAACTTGTACTATGAGCTATTTCCCATAACCCTGTATTCCCTTACTTGCTAAAAAGCCATCCAACCCCTTCTTAAAGCTATCTAATGTATCAGCCTGTACAACTGATTCAGGGAGAGAATTCCACATCTTCACAGCTCTCACTGTAAAAAACCCCTTCCGAATATTTAGGCGGAACCTCTTTTCTTCTAATCGGAATGGGTGACCTCGTGTCAGCTGGAAAGACCTACTGGTAAATAAAGCATTAGAGAGATTATTACATGATCCCCTTATATATTTATACATAGTTATCATATCACCCCTTAAGCGCCTCTTCTCCAGCGTGAACATCCCCAATTTGGCCAGTCTTTCCTCATAGCTAAGATTTTCAATACCTTTTACCAGCTTCGTTGCCCTTCTCTGTACCCTCTCTAATACAATAATGTCCTGTTTGAGTGATGGAGACCAAAACTGTACGGCATATTCTAGATGGGGCCTTACAAGTGCTCTATACAGTGGAAGAATGACCCCCTCCTCCCTTGACTCTATGCCCCTTTTAATACAGCTCAAGACCTTATTTGCCCTTGATGCTGCTGACTGGCATTGCTTGCTACAGCCAAGTTTATCATCTACAAGGACTCCAAGGTCCTTTTCCATAATGGATTTGCCTAGTGCAGTCCCATTAAGGGTATAAGTGGCTTGGATATTTTTACATCCTAGGTGCATGACTTTACATTTATCAACATTGCCACTTGGCTGCCCAGATTGCCAGTTTGTCAAGATCATGTTGCAAGGATGCCACATCCTGGATGGAATTAATTGGGCTGGATAATTTTGTGTCATCTGCAAACACTGATACATTACTTACAACACCCTCCCCTAAGTCATTAATGAACAAGTTAAATAAAAGTGGACCCAATACTGAGCCCTGGGGGACCCCACTAAGAACCTTACTCCAAGTAGAGAATGTCCCATTAACAACTACCATCTGTACCCGATCCTGTAGCCAGTTTCCTATCCATGTGCAAATGACTTCATTAAGCCCAACAGACCTTAGTTTAGAAAGCAGTCGTTTGTGGGGCACAGTATCAAACGCTTTGGCGAAATCCAAATAGATCACATCTACTGCCCCCCCACTATCCAGAATCTTACTTACCACATCATAAAATGCAATCAAATTAGTCTGACATGACCTATCCTTCATAAAGCCATGCTGATTGTTGCTCATAATGCCATTCATTAGGACAAAATTTTGAATGTGATCCCTTAACAAGCCTTCAAATAATTTGCCCACCACAGATGTCAAGCTTACTGGCCTATAATTGCCAGGCTGAGATCGTAATCCCTTTTTAAATATTGGAATAACATCAGCTTTTCTCCAATCCATAGACACCATACCAGATGACAGTGAATCTGAGAAAATCAGAAATAAGGGCTGGTCTAAAACTGAACTAAGCTCTCTTAGAACCCGGGGGTGTATGCCATCAGGCCCTGGAGCCTTGTTTACATTAATTTGTATTAAAGCTTTTTGAATCATATCCTGAGTCAACCACTGACTAGATTGAGCTGAACCATTCGTGCAGTTATTAAGTGGGCCTGTGAACCCAGACTCCTCTATTGTATACACTGAAGAAAAGAACTGATTTAACACATTTGCCTTATCTGTATCTGTTACAACCATACTGGTACCATTATTTAATGGAGCAACACTCTCAACCTGCATCTTTTTACTATTAATATATTTAAAAAACTTTTTAGGGTTAGTTTTCACCTCCACCGCAATTAACTCTTCATTTCTTTTCTTAGCCTTCCGGATTGCTGATTTACAACATTTATTACAGTGTTTATATTCATTAAATGCAGCTTCTGTCCCTACAGATTTGTAGTTTTTAAATGCCTCTCTTCTGTCCCATTAACTTCTTTACTTCTGTATTAAGCCACATAGGATGATTCTTAGAGCTTCTACGTTTAGTCCGTAAGGGAATAAATTAAGAACAGTAATGATTTAATATCATTTTAAAGGACAACCATTTCTGTTCTGTGTTTTTAGCTGAAAACCTAATGCCCCAATCAATGCTCTGTAGGGCAGCCCTCAAGGCACTAAAATTAGCTTTTGCAAAATTCATGGTTTTTGTTGCCCCAGTATATTTTTGTTTTTTGCACCAGACATTAAAAGATATAACCTTATGGTCACTATTACCCAGGGGTTCAATGACTTGCACATTTGCTATAAGTTCTGGGTCATTTGAGATCACTAAATCAAGAATAGCATTTTTTCTGGTAGGCTCCTCAACAACCTGTGCTAAAAAATTGTCGTGCAATAAGTTTATAAACTTGTTTCCATTAACTGATCTAGCAGTACCGTTGCTCCAGTCAATATCTGGGTAATTAAAATCCCCCATTATCATTACTTTACCTAAACTAGTAGCCTTTTCTATTTGCATTAGGAGCTTTGTCTCTTCCTCCTCACTTACATTAGGGGGTCTATAGCATACGCCTACAATTAATTTGCTGGATTCTTTACAATTGGTGAAGAACTCCACCCATACGACTTCTGCCCCCTCATTTTCTAACATAACCTCCTCCTTTATATGAGCTTTTAAATCCTGCCTAACATACAGACATACCCCTCCTCCTTTTCTATTGCCTCTGTCCCTCCGAAACAAAGTATAGCCACTGATATTTACTGCCCAGTCATGCGACTCATTCAGCCATGTTTCGGCCACACCAATCACATCATATTTTCCTTCCATCACCAGCAGCTCCAGCTCTCCCATTTTACCAGCCAGACTTCTTGCATTTGTAAACATACATTTAATACTGGCACCATATTGAACATATGACATGTGGTCCTCCCTCTCCTTAACAGTATCCCCAGCCAAATCTCCTCCCCCATTTTCCCTTTCTTTGCCCACTATCTCATCTAACCTGTCTACCACTGAATCTTTTACTGAACCCTCCCCCCCACACCTAGTTTAAAATCTCCTCCAACCCTCTAGCCATCTTCTCTCCCAAAACAGCTGCCCCATCATCATTGAGGTGCAGCCCATCCCTAGCAAAGAGCCTGTAACCGACTGAAAAATCAGCCCAAAAATTCTCCAAAAACCCTCCTCCCTACACCAATCTTTCAGCCATGCATTAATCTCCCTACGCTCCCGCTGTCTTCTTAGCGTTGCTCGTGGCTCAGGTAATATCTCTGAGAAAATTACCTTGGAAGTCCTCGCCCTCAGCTTTGAACCTAGTTTTTTAAAATCATTTTTGAGGACTTCACCACCTCCTCTAACTTTGTCATTGGTACCTATGTGTACCAAGACCGCTGGGTCTTCCCCAGCCCCTCCCAATAATCTGTCCACTCGTTCCACCACATGCCGAACCCTAGCACCAGGCAAGCAGCAGACTGTTCGGCATGTAGGGGCCTTGCGACAGATTACCCTATCCACCTTTCTAATGATTGAATCCCCTATAACTAGAACCTGCCTTTCCTTCCTTGCACTTCCCCCACCACCCGTATTAGAGCCACTGCCTCCCGGGGTGCTCCGAGAGTCAGCCTGCTCCATACATGCCAGTTCGGAGTTTTCCTCCCCAGCATCTTCAGCCAAAACGGCGAATTTGCTGTTTTGGACAAACTGTGGACCAGCCCCCCTACTCTTCTGTCCCCTACTTCCCCTCTTGACTGTCACAAACCTTCCTCCCTCATTAGCCTCCACTGCCCCTTCTCCTCCCCCCGCTCCACTAGCCCCTGCCAGTGGTTGCTCTGCAAGCCTCCTGTCATTCCCCTCGTTTGCCGATGCTCTCAGTGCTGCAAGTTCACCCCTTAGAGTCTGCAGCTCAGATTCCAAGATGAAAACCCACCGACATCTCTCACATGTAAATACTGCATGGAACTGCTGCTCCAACACCACATACATGTGACAAGACACACACTGAGTAATACCAGCAAATCCACTCATATTTACACGGGGTACTTACAGTCTCCCAAATGTAATTCCTCACCAACGCCTTTTCAGTTTTAAACGCCTTAAGGTTTTTAACGCTGCTTAACACTTAATTCACATGCAACACTCGCTAAGCAGCTCCCACACTTGCTTTGCCTTCACAAGTGTAAGGTTTCAACCAGAGCACACAAAGCCTGTTCAGAATTTACCTGATTAACCCCTCCCCCTTAATTAGAAGAAAGAGGGAAAAGAGAAAAAAAATGCTATTTGCTACCAGCAGTAAATAACCCTTATTAACTTTTTTTTTTTATGTTCCCCTTAGACCTCTAAAGCTAAAACACAAAAAGAAAGTAAATGCTCCTAATGTATCAAATAGTTTACCCCAAAGAGAGAAAAGAAAAAGCTGTTTGTCTCAGTCAGATAACTCACAGAACACACAGCAGTCAGTTATTTGCACTTACTCCCTCCTTGCACCCAGCACTCCCAGCATGCACAGCAAACACCAACACCTTAAGGTTAACGCTGCTTAACACTTAATTTACATGCAACACTTCGATCACATGCAACACTCGCTAAGCAGCACCCACACTCGCTTTGCCTTCACAAGTGTAAGGTTTCAACCAGAGCACACAAAGCCTGTTCAGAATTTACCTGATTAACCCCTCCCCCTTAATTAGAAGAAAGAGGGAAAGGAGAAAAAAAAATGCTATTTGCTACCAGCAGTAAATAACCCTTATTAACTTTTTTTTTTTTTTATGTTCCCCTTAGACCTCTAAACACCAACGCCTTAAGGTTTTTAACGCTGCTTAACACTTAATTCACATGCAACACTTCGATCACATGCAACACTCGTTAAGCAGCTCCCACACTCGCTTTGCCTTCACAAGTGTAAGGTTTCGTTATTGTTATTATTGTTATGTTTGTACAGGTAGACATCAATTGTAAAGTAGCCCATTATTTAGAATTGTCCAAAACTGGTGCTGGCATTCCTTAAATGGTATTGGTTAAACAAACAATTCTTGCTTGATTCATTGTTCTTCTGCTAACATCAATACAAAATGTATTACATAATGTAAATATTTCTTTAATTAGCACAGTTTTGCCGTATTTCAACATTAATGTTATTTTATTGCCAGTATTTAGCAGTGCAACTCCTGACATAATGTGGCAAATATGTATCCTAGTATTTTCCTACACAGTGAAAACTCCCTAAAGGATCGCAGAACATCAATATTTGCATTGACCTGATATAAGTTCTACACTGCACTTCTAATGCAGACCATATTCAAATAATAATTACTACCAAATTCAATTTTGGAGCAGTCATATCATTTCCTTTTTATAATGCAACATCCAATAAAACAATTCTTTATTCCCCAAATGGAAAAGCACCATCATTTCTACAAAATACAAGTTTTCATGTAATATACATAAACCGCTGTGCAGATCAGTATGGGATTAATAGCTCACAATCTGATTAAATCTTCGTATGATCCTTTGACCTAAAATGTTTCATTTATTCAAACGGTACATGACAGAGTAGAGGCATATGAAGAAAAGTGCATAATTGTACTACATTATTTCTAATATCAGAGAAATGCATTTGCAAATAGAACTTAAACAAGTATATATTTTAACTCATTTATATGTCTGGAGGCAAAAATATGTACGTCTGTACAATGTCGATAATATGCCCCTGTCTAGGTACAACGTATTGCAAACACCTTTCAATATAAACAGTTTTGTATTTCTCTGGTCCTTGTTCAATATCCATATCACCTATAAAAATGGGAATTATAATAATGCAGGCTTGGAATCCATTATCCAGAAAGCTTCGAATTATGGAATGGCCATCTCCTATAGACTCCATTTCAATCTTATAATTCACATTTTAAAAAATTATTTTATTTTACTCTGTAATAATAAAACAGTATGTTGTACTTGATCCTAACTAAGATCTTTGAGGCAAAGCAATCATTTTAAGTTTAATTAATGTTTAAATTATTTTTTTGCACACTTAGGGCCTTATTTATCAAAGTCTAAATTAATCTGAGTATTTTATTAAAAAAATTCAGACCAAATTAGAATCCACAATTGGTCCTGAAGTGTGCTCTTTGGTGTGCGAGAAATATGGAGTGAAAAAGGAGCAAATTGCAATTTGTATTAACCCTATCTGTTCTACAGAGGACTTTCCTCAATCATGCAGAGTTTCATATCTGTTATGATTCCTCTATTATTATAGTCCTCTGCACTCAACCCATTATCAATATATTTAAGATTTTGTGCATACTGCTACTAAAAATGCCTTACCCTTTAAACAAAACAGGGATTGTTTGTCCATATATTGTAATATATTTAAGTTGGCCAACTACGTCAAAGTCATCCCATATCTGGCCAGTCCCACGCTCAATTTTCATCAGATTCATTAAGAATTCTACTATATTACCACAATTTACATTTGGAGCCTTTGCTGAGATGCTGAAACAGAACATTATCGTTAATAACACAGGCTTAAATGTTTAAGTGGACATACCTTTGCCATTCACAGATTGAATAAACTGACCAGACTTTGTTATCCTAGAGTAGCATCTATCTTTTTCACTAAGGGGTTCATTTACTAACAACTGGTGATGGGAAAATACATTCGGCAGACACTAATTTGCAGGGAATTAATTCATGAAACTGTGGCAACAATTCGATGGCGAAAAATCCACTGCGTTTAAAAAAAATTGCCACGAGCATAAAAATTTACGCACATCAAAATAATTTTAACGCCCATTGACAATGCATTTTGCCAATGGCACAGATTTGCCCTACTAACAATCGAATTTCATTTTTTTTTTTCAAATTTGTGGTTTTCTTATATCTTTAAAAACTCGAGATTCAGGATTCAAATATAAACATAACAAAAACCTCCAAGTAAAAGTTGTCAAGGTGCAATAGAATCAATGGGAGCAGTTCCCATCCTATTAGATCATTTTTAATCCAATCGGAATGTTAGAGGTTTTTGGATTTTTATCTCAGATACTTTTTGTAATTGGAACTTTTAATAATTTCAATGACAATCATGGTTTTAAAGTTTGAGAGTTTAGTTGTGATTTCAAAAACTTAAAATTTGACCTTAAGAAATAAGCATCCAAGTGTAAAAGCCTGGTTTTGCAGAGACACCCTTGCAGCTCCACTTAGGGGAAAGGTTGATAGCTTGAAGAACCTCTGTCTATTCTGTGTATCTTTATAATCTGACCATTGGTGCTGTGAGTATATGCCTATACACTGATGTTACATGTTCCTGTTTATCTCTCGTTGAACTCCTATGTGGATAACATTGTTTAATAAAAAAGGTCTATGGTTAAGCTGTAAGAACCACTGGTGCCCATTCATTCAATATACTTCTAATATACAGTTGTACAACAGCCTCCACACCATTGGAAGGTCACACCCCCTAAGAATAATAGGTCTCATCTTGAGCAAATGCCAGATATTGGAGTAAACTATTAGTTAGAATAATGGTGCTGCTCATTGTACTATAGCCTTACATGTATATGATGTATTAGTGTTGTATTAATGCCTATTGTTTGTTTTAATGTACAAAGTAGGGATGGACGCCTTGTTTCGACGTGGAAATGACACCCATAGACATGTTTGTCGGCGTATGTGAAAAAAAAATCGACCCGTGACAAAAAATTTTCGACGCCCATAGACTTTAATGGCCGACTTTTCGCTGGCGCCAAATTTTTGGCGAAACGAAACGTGTCAAATTCGCCCATCCCTAGTACGGAGCTGCATAAACAAGTAGCACTATATAATTAATACCAATAAAGGATAAACATGATAGAGCTAAAGTAAAAAATATGCAGTCCTGGGTTAAATACTTACATGAAAGGTAATTTAAATAATCCAGTATTCTCTCTAAAGACAGCTATGTCTCTCCTTAGTCTCCTATGTTGAATTTCAGATATTTGCAGAAAATATGAAAAGAGAGCAGCAGGACAAGGTTCTAGAGATTTATAGCTTAAGAATTATTTCCAAGGCATGCTTATAGGTAAAAAAATATGTTTAATACATATTATAAAAGTCAAAAATCCCCTCATAGCGCCTAATGCGTTTCATGCTTACCTAGCACTTAGTCATAGGCAATCTCTCATAAAACAGTTCCTTTTTAGACCTTAAATACTAACTCTCATAGACCCTCCCCACAATAAAACCAATCACAGTTAAACACATACTGTATGTTGTATATATCATCCATTATCACCAGGGCTATTAGCTGAGTTTTTTAGTTGTCACCAGATGATCGAGCAGTTATACAATCCATGTTACAGGGTATTATCGATAAATATAAATATACAATATAAAATGTTATAAAAATAGTACATTCAGTTAAATATAACAGGTTACATCAAAAGTATAGTTTAATCCAAGTGGCAGCCTGGTTTACAAGTGAAAAATCCAGTATACTTTTCTTTTACGCAGTTTTGTCAAAAGATCCCCTCCTCTAATTCCTGTTTTATTCCTTGTATGGAAAACTATTTTAATATACTGTCATTAAATTCTGCAAAATGTCTAGTGACATTGGTTTTGTTGCTTAGCTTAATATTGTTAACTTGATTAATGTGTTCTCTAATCCGTACTTTGAGTGATCTAGTAGTGCATCCCTTATATTGTTTACCACATTTGGTACATGTAATGAGCTAAACAATGCCTTTACTACAGCAATTGATATATTTTTTTAATATTTTATATGTTCTATTAGTCACTGTTGTGCAAAACTCTTGCGAAATCTTTAAGTACTTGCACGTAATGCAGCGGTTATGGCCACACTTAAAGCATCCTTTAAATTTCAGGAACTCACTTTGTTTTTTTACAAAGTTTTACCCTGTATAGACTCCGGGAAAAAAGATCACTCAGAGTGTGTGCCTGCATCATTTATCCCCCGAGTCAATGTGCCAAAGAAAAAAAACTTTTTAATCACCTTAACTATACTCCTAACTGTACTAGGCAAATTGAACCATGTTGTGTGGCATGAGGAATTATAGCTGGGCCCCACTTTATTCATCTATCCCAAGAACTCGCTCTATTCATCTATCCCAAGCTATCAAATATAATTTGGACAACTATAATGTACCTCTAGAGGAGTCCAGCATGCTACCCTAAAGTTTACTGGGCTTTAGATCCAAGCTAAATAGATATATTATCTAGAGATTTATAGGGCACCCTGTTGGCATACTACTATGGTATTATGCTCCCAATTGGGCTCATTTATCAATACATTGCTGCGATAAAATGGTCACATAGGTCCAACTTTTGCCCAGTGCATGTATATTTGATAATGTAGTGCACAAATGTTTTAAAATGCAATTAATGTGCTAATTTGCTTCTCAAGAAACTGTGCATTTTCTTTTCCATGACTTGTATTAAATGATGCGCACATACTAGTGATACTGGCTACAACTAAGAAGTACACCACAAACTACCGTCATAAAAAATATCAATGCCGCTGTGTCGGCGCACATTTACACACATGTCCATGCCAATTGCCTAACTCCCACAATATTGCGCAATGTAGCCACGCCCACACCATGCACATGCCAACAAGAGCATCAATACATAAGAATTTAATTGTGGACTGATTGGCACTAATTTGTCAGGATTACAGTATGATCTGTCAAAACTGCCACCCCCTGGGAGCCATATGTTCCAAAACAAGAAGTAAGTATGGGCGAATCTGAATGCCTTTGGTGAGCTTCAGAATGAATTAACTCTCTGGTCAGCATGTGACATGTTCTTCCTGTTTTTATCATGCTATAGCTGTGCAGTTTGAATAAAATCTGGACATGAAAAAAGCCAACAGACCAAAACATGGCAAGTAAAAGCTGGCGAGGCTGTATAGAAGTCAGTGGGAATATTCTCTTTATTTTCACAGTGTATTAAAACATTCAAGTTTTTCTGTCTCTTTGAAAATGAATAGAACAATGTGATTCTCACTTGTGTGTGGCATTATTTAACAAAACACGCTTAAGAATATTCTGTTTTGTTTTTTTCTTAAGTAAAGTAGTGCTTGAGGGCTCGGTTGGCTTTTTTCTCTTAGCGATGTCATTTTTTCCCCCCATGAACCTGAATTTTGATATTTCACCCCTATATGTATAAATATTTAATTTCAGGTTCTAAAAATATAACATCCCAAATAATTAATGATTAATAAAGAGATGTAAAAGCTGAAACATTAAACAACTGCATGAGTTTTGCAATGTTGTGTTTTATTTTTCATTTATTTTTCAAGAATGATGAAACAACACCAGCAGGTAGGTGTTTCCTACAGTGCATTCCATTGGTTGTAAAAGGTTGTCTGGTACTCCACAAATTTGCTAGGATATCAAAGAAATCTAAAGAGTTATGAATCTACTGTATTTTTACCATAAAATACTTATTAATTTCAGGACTATTACCCATGTTCTCTCTCTCTTTCATACTAACTAGTTCAGCTTTGAGCCTTTCTTCTCCTTTCATCAATTCATCCCATTCCCAATGCAAGACCCACTAGTTTAAAGCCAATATAATGCACCCTGATTGATCTTATTATAACACATTGAGTGACTTGCTGGTTCTATATACAGTAAATAAATGATGGTATAGTTTCAAGTACAGATTTTCAAAATTTTTCAGTGTCAACATACAATTACAACAACACAACACACAGTTTATTTTGCAAGGGGTATGATCGAATTAAAATACTTCATCAAATTTGGCCATTGAACGATCAAACGATTTTAGCGTACGATCGAGCGATTTTACTTCTATGTATAAAAAATATTCTAGAAGGTCCCCATAGGCTAACATAACACTTTTTAGGGTTTAATTTGGCGAAGTATTGAAGTAGAAGTTTTTTTTAAAGAGACAGTACTTTGATTATCGAATGGTCGAATATTCGAACTATTTTTACTTCGAATCAAATTCAAAGTAAATTCGAAGTTGTAGTATCCTATTCGATGGTCGAAGTATCCAAAAAATTACTTTGAATTTTGAATTTTTTTACTTCAAAAATTCCCTCAAATTCACTTTGACCCTTGATAAATCTGCCCCTTATTTCTCTGCAGAGATCATTCTTGTTTTTTTGTTGTTGTTTTTTTTGTTTTTTTATGATAGGTCAGAGAGGCAATTACTAGCTGGGCGATTATAAATGTATCATTTCATCTCCCACTTAACCTTATTTTGCAATATTCTCAGAACACATCACACTTATACCCAATAGAAATGAGCAATTACTAGTTCTTTTAGTTCTTGGGATTTTAATAAATTTTACTTACTTTGAATTAAATTTGCCTATTATAGGCAGTGTGAGGTTTAATATATTGGTTTAAGAGCAACGTTCCATCTATTTCATTCTCAGTTATATGCGCAAAAAAATTCTAGTCAGAATCAATGTAAAATTTTGCTTTTTTACACAAAAAACTTTGTGCGTACCACAATTAGTTGATGCGCTAGCTTCAAAATTTGAGTGCACATGCACAAGCACACGACACAAGAGTGTTGTGGGTTCTAGAAGCTAGAAACAAGAACTCTAGCTTGATAGGTATCTTACAAAAACAGAGAATTATTAGAACCCCGATTTGTATTTTTTTTCTTTATTCAGTAGTTTTGTATCTGACATGCTTCTGTCACGTTTGCCTCTTTTGACTTTTTTCCAGCCTCTAAATGGGGGGACCCAGCAACCAAAAAGCTATAGCTCTTTGATGCTACAATTTTATTGTTTGCTCTACTTTTTATTATTTATTTTTTTATTCATGCCCTCTTGTATTCATTTCCCAGTCTCTCATTGAAGTCACTGCTTGGTTGATAGAAACATGTGGACCCAAGCTTCCAAAATAGAAAAAATTGGCCAAATAGTTAAAAAAAATCATAAAATATAAAAATATTAACACCAAATCAAAATTGTCTAAGAATAGTACTGTCAAAATCATACATAAAGTTAATTTAAATTTGAACAACCCCTTTAAGGTCCCTTTCCTGCTTTGAGGACTAGATGGACCATATATTGTCTTGGTAGCTAGTGCCATCACCAAACCTAAAACCAAAACAGTTTTTTGCAGCTTCTCTTTTATTAACATATAAAGAAGGTTTTAAAGCATGTTTGGATATGTAGAAAGTAGGAAGAAGCGGTTCCACACTCCGACAGACACGTTGTACACATTGCTTTACGCATTTCGGACGCAGGCGCCCTTAATCATAAGCACAGAGGAATAGCACGGAAATAAACAGTATAAATAGCCAAGGTTTATGGTGACCACTTTTGGTAGAATACCAAACTACAGTTATCCAATTTAAGAGAATGACATAATATATATTGTTAACCCCTGAAAGTAAAAATATATTAAAACCATTATAATATTTATGCAATTCAAATAGTTAACATTAAAAAGTGAAAGAAAAAACATGAAAGAAAAAAGAAAACAGCCGACCAAATATACAGCAACTATTATGAATTTATACAAAACAGGAAATATCAAATCTGGTATTTAAAACTTGGGGGCTACATGTGTTAAGGGTTAATATCCAATATGCCTCCTGGGTGTTCAATATGTGCAAAACACCCCCCCCCCTTCAAGGGGGCACGTACCCTTTCAATAATTTTTACACCTAAGTCTGAAATACCCCGTTTGCTGCAGATACTAAAATGGGGGATCTACTGTCACGCTTCTCAATGGCAATGATATGCTCCCTAACTCTTTCTTTAAAAGGGCGGACAGTCCGTCCAACATATTGTTTTAGACATGATTACACTCTAATAAATAGACCACATGGTCTCTGCAACAATTACCGTATATACTCGTGTATAAGCCGACCCGTGTATAAGCCGAGGTACCTAATTTTACCTACAAAAACTGGGAAAACTTATTGACTCACGTATAAGCCTAGACACAACTACAGCCCTGTCTCCCAGCAGCTCACATTCTGCCAAAGCGACCCCCCCAGCGATCAACCGGACTTCTTTGCAAAGCTGATGGTGACAGAGAATTGCCAAACTGATTACTGTGTGCATTGTCCCACTGTCCCACTACCATGTGCAGAGGGTGCTGTTTGATATTGCCATCACTGTTAATCTTTTGTATAACCAACAGAGGGCGCTGTGTGATATTGCAGTCACTGTTATTCTTTCATACAACCAACAGATGGCGCTGTGTGATATTGCAGTCACTGTTAATCTTTCATATAACCAACAGAGGGCGCTGTGTGATATTGCAGTCCCGGTTATTCTTTTATACAACCAACAGATGGCACTGTGTGATATTGCAGTCCCTGTTATTCTTTCATACGACCAACAGATGGTGCTGTGTGATATTGCAGTCCCTGTTATTCTTTCATACAACCAACAGATGGTGCTGTGTGATATTGCAGTCCCTGTTATTCTTTCATACAACCAACAGATGGCGCTGTGTGATATTGCAGTCACTGTTAATCTTTCATATAACCAAAGGAGGGCGCACTGTTATTCTTTCATATAACCAACAGAGGGCATTGTGGGATATTGCAGTCTCTCCCCAAGTGAACTGTTGGTATAGGAATGATTAAAAGTGACTGCAATCTCAGCTACTCTGGTCGGGTACCGCTGACCCGTATAAGCCGAGGTAGACTTTTTCAGCACATTTTGGATGCTGAAAAACTCAGCTGATACGCGGGTATATACGGTATTATACATTCGATTTTTATAAATTTTACCTGCAATATTGGATTTGAAATCTGAACTAATTGTAATTACATTACATGTTTTACAGGGATGTCTCCCACATTTATAGGTTCCCTTGGTACTCAACCAACTGTTCGAAAATGATAAAACCAGACTGGACACCAGACAGGGAGATAATATTTTGCCCATTCATCTCCTTGATATGAATTTTAATGCATTATTGAACAGAATTTCTTTTAATACATGATTATTAAAAATAATCTAATGATGTTTTCTTATTATTTTATAAGTGTCATATTCATTGCTGTACTCTGTACTAAAATAAATTGGGGTATTGCTATCTCCATTTCTTTGCTGTTATCTGGACTTTTTTTATTTTTCCGTTAAGTATCAGAAAATATGCTGTTTCTATCTTGTGAAAGTGCCTTATGGTAAGCCGATGCAACAATATCCACAGTTTATTCAGTTTATTTTTATTTGATTGTTCATATATTTCAATTGTTGAGCAATTTCGTCTGAAACGGATAAACTGACTGAATGGAATGCTCATTTTAGTATGTAGAGGGTGGCAACTATCAGCTCTTAAAATAATGTTGCCAGCAGTTGGTTTGGTATAGTTTCAATTCTACCCATGTGTAATATGCCCATTATGGTAGTATCTAAGAATTCTATATTGTCAGGATTCTGGTTAACATTAAATAACAAATTTAAAGAATTATTGTTAACATAGTTCAAAAATGTATTTAATTTATCTGATGACCCTGACAAGAGAAAAATAAGATCAACCATGTAGCGACTGTACCAAATGATACAGTCCCTACATGGATTGATATCTCCAAAGATGTGGTTGCGCTCCCACCAACCCATGTAGAGATTAGCATAGGATGGTGAGAACCCAGCTCCCATGGCTGCTCCACGTCTCTAGAGATAATATGACCCATCAAAAAGGAAATAATTCAAGAAGGAAATACAATCTTAAAGAGTAAAGTCCAGAATTCTGTAACATATAGGTAATGGCCTCAAGCCCCTTAGAATGTGGAATACATGAATATAGGGATAGGACATCCATTGTAAGCCATCTATAATCGCTGGACCATGGTATATTTTTATATATCCCTCTGTTACAAGGTAAACAGAATAATACTAACTTATAATATATAATTACATATAATTCTCCACTAAGTAATGCAACTTTCAGAAGTAAAAGTAGTAACCTCCGCTGTATGCTGGCAAATGCATAGAGTTTGTCAGGTAAAATGGGAGAACTAGAATTAATTGCATGCTCTAAAAATTATGATATCATTGGTATCACTGAGACCTGGTGGGATGAAACATCTGACTGGATTGTGCATTTAAATGGTTACACCCTTTTTAGGAGGGACAGAGGGATTAAAAAGGGTGGAGGAGTGTGTTTGTATATAAAGCCTGAATTAAAGCCATGCGCTAAAGAAATAACAATAGCTGGCACTGGTGAGGGTATAGAATCACTCTGGGTAGAGAATTTGACTGGGCAAAAGGTAACAAAAAGAATTATCATTGGTGTATGCTATAAACCACCTCGTATAAGTGTCGAGTATGAAGCCCAGCTACTCTTGCAGATACAAGCGGCTTCACAGCTGGGTCAGGTTGTTGCTATGGGTGACTTCAATTATCCAGACATTGACTGCGGTAATGGGGTTGCTAAGACAGAAAAAGCTAGTAGGTTTGTAAATATGCTGAATGACAACTTTTTATTCCAGCTCGTTCAAGAACCTATTAGGAATAACTCGCTTTTGGACCTTGTAATAACTAACAATACTGAACTCATCTCTAACATTTGTGTGGGTGAGCATTTAGGGAATAGTGATCATAACATGGTCTCCTTTGAGATTCTGTTGCAGAAGCAATTCTATAAGGGAGAACCAAAAACACTAAATTTCAGACGTGCAAACTTTGACAGTATAAGGGCATCTCTGCAACATATTAAGTGGGAAATGCTTTTCACAGGGTTAAAAACAGAACAAAAATGGGAAGTCTTTAAAATGCTGCTTAATAAATATACTTTTCAGTATATTCCACTTGTAAGCAAGGAACGTCGTTGCAAAACAAAACCTTTTTGGTTCAATAGAAGCGTTGGTGTTGAGGTGGGTAAGAAAAGACGTGCTCTTAAGGCTTTCAAGTTAGCTGGGACAGCCGAAACATTTATAAGGTACAAGGAGGCCAATAAATCATGCAAAGAAGCTATAAGGCAAGCTAAAATTGATATAGAAAAGGATATTGCAGCAAGCAGTAAAAAAAATCCAAAATTATTTTTTAAATATGTTAATAGTAAAAAAATGAAGCAGGAAGGGGTGGGGCCCCTACTATCAGAGGGGGGTCAGCTGGTTGATGAAATCAAAATAAAAGCGCAGATTCTGAACTCATATTTTTTATCTGTCTACACAAATGAGGAACCAATAAGTGAAGATTTCCTTCTTAAAGGGAATCTATCGTCATTTTAAAAAAATTTTTTGCATTTTTATAAAAAACACACATCCATAAACACTGTCTGGCAAATAAAATGTTAATCCACAAATGCATGCATAAGTTATTTTAGTTTGTATTTTGTCATGGGGGCTTCCATTTCTGCTCATTACACATTCATCCTGTGCTGCTCTAACAGCAGGCACAGCATTACCTGTGTGCTTGGAGGCATCCACTCTGTAATGAAAAGCCAAGTCACACTACGACATGAGAATCCAGCTGTACCCTCCCCCTCCCCTCTCTGCCCATGCGTGTGAGGAGAGCGGTCACATGGTTTGCAGGGAAGCAATTACTTTCACTTTCCTACGTTCTGCTCTACAGCTGCACTAGCAGCCCCTCCTCCCACAGACACTATCAAAGCTCCTGCCGTTCTGTAAGTTTGTTCTCTGCTTTCCTTTGAAAGGGGGAGCTTTCTCTCCTTGCTGCCTTCCTAGTTTGTTTTACTGGTTACTAGATGAGGTAAAGGAGCTGTGAGTTCCCTCTGCTATCCACCTCACACACACCTTGCTCCTTTCCTGCCTGCAATACTTCTTTTTACATTAACTACTTACTGCCTCCTTTTCATGAGCTATTTTAACCCTTCCTAGACTTCCTCTTAAATTTTCCTGGTTTTCAAGTATGTCCTTATTTTATCCTTTTTTTCTATTCCCTGTCATCAGTCCTGGGAGTGTACTCCTGTGTTTCTGCCATTCATTTTTGTGTAAACAAATATAAATAAACTATCTATATAAAATATTTTTTCCAGTGCCCAAAATGAATTGTGTGTGTGTGTATTATATATATATATATTTATTTATTTTTTTAAACGTAAGCGGGGGCAGTGATCCCAGGACTATCTTATTTCAGTCCTTCTGAAGTGGTGTCAGTGGGAGCTTATCTTGATTCCTGCCTATTGTTCAGGCTCAGCAGACAAGGCTCTATTTGACAGGCTCAGCAGACAAGACTCTATTTACATTACAGCAGCTTGTAGGAGGGAGGGGTAATGACATCACTCCAACTTGCAGTGCAGCAGTAAAGTGTGACTGAAGTTTATCAGAGCACAAGTCACATGACCTGAGGGCAGCTGGGAAAATGTCAAAATGTCTAGCCCCATAGCAAATTTTAAAAATAGATATAAAAAAATCCATTTCTTGTTTTGAAAAACGGATTTCAATGCAGGATTCTGCTGTAGTAGCACTATTAACTGATACATTTTGTAAAAAACATGTTTTTCCACGACAGTATCCCTTTAACAATCCCAATTCTAGTAATACAACTAATGATGCATGGTTCACACATGATGAAATTCAAAAGAGACTAGAACATGTTAAGATTAACAAAGGTCCGGGGCCAGATGGTATTCATCCCAGGGTAATTAGCGAGCTTAGCTCTGTGATTGCTAAACCTCTTTACTTAATTTTTCAGGATTCATTGAGATCTGGCATAGTGCCGAGAGACTGGCGAATTGCTAATGTGGTACCTCTATTCAAAAAAGGATCCCGTTCTCAGCCTCAAAACTATAGGCCAGTTAGTCTGAAGTCAGTGATAGGAAAGCTTTTCGAAGGGTTAATAAAGGATAAGAAACTGGACTTCATAGCAAATCATAATACTATGAGTTTGTGCCAGCATGGTTTTATGCGTAATAGATCTTGCCAGACTAACTTAATTTCTTTTTATGAGAAGGTAAGTAGGGGCATCAATTCTGGGATGGCAGTGGATGTGATTTACTTAGACTTTGCTAAAGCATTTGATACAGTGCCACACAAAAGGTTACTGGTTAAATTAAGGAATGTTGGCCTGGAACATAGTATTTGTACACGAATAGAGAACTGGCTAAAAGATAGACTACAAAGAGTGGTGGTAAATGGAACATTTTCTAATTGGACCAGTGTTGTTAGTGGAGTACCGCAGGGCTCTGTACTAGGTCCCTTGCTTTTTAACTTGTTTATTAATGACCTGGAGTTGGGCATTGAAAGTACTCTTTCTATTTTTGCAGATGATACTAAATTGTGCAGAACTATAGGTTCCATGCAGGATGCTGCCACTTTGCAGAGTGATTTGCCTAAGTTGTAACTGGGCAGCAAACTGGAAAATGAGGTTCAAATAAAGTTCTGTCTTGCATAAAAAAGGGCATTAACTCAAGGGATGAAAACATAATTATGCCTTTTTATAGGTCCCTGGTGAGGCCTCATCTGGAGTATGCAGTGCAGTTTTGGACTCCAGCCCTTAAGAGGGATATAAATGAGCTGGAGAGAGTGCAGAGACTAAGTGCAACTAAACTGGTTAGTGGGATGGAAGACTTAAATTATGAGGGTAGACTGTCAAGGTTGGGGTTGTTTTCTCTGGAAAAAAGGCGCTTGCAAGGGGGCATGATTACACTTTACAAGTACATTAGAGGACATTATAGACAAATAGCAGGGGACCTTTTTACCCATAAAGTGGATCATCATACCGGAGGCCACCTCTTTAGACTAGAAGAAAAGAACTTTCATTTGAAGCAACGTAGGGGGTTCTTCACAGTCAGGACAGTGAGGTTGTGGAATGCACTGCCGGGTGATGTTCTGATGCTGATTCAGTTAATGCCTTTAAGAATGGCTTGGATGATTTTTTGGACAGACATAATATCAAAGGCTATTGTGATACTAAGCTCTATAGTTAGTATAGGTATGGGTATATAGAATTTAATTAAAAGTAGGGAGGGGTGTGTGTATGGATGCTGGGTTTTCATTTGGAGGGGTTGAACTTGATGGACTGTCTTTTTTCAACCCAATTTAACTATGTAACTATGTAACTATGGTATATTTTTCAATTTGGAACAAGTGGCCAGTGTCTTTCAGATATGATCTTAGGTTGAAAGCATCGTTCTACCCAAATGGAGAGCTCCTCATTTAGAGAACCGATACTCGGCACTATTGGTCTACCCTGGGGGTGCAGTCGAGATTTATGAATTTTCAGTAAATGGTGAAATATTGGGGTAATAGGGAATTCCTGAAGTAAAAAAGGCACATCCTTTACATCTATCACCCCCAGGCAGACTCCAAACTTTACGAGGCTGGTAAGCTCTGATGGAAATTTCAGTTTATGATTACTCGTTAATTTGTGTATATATCAATATCAGATAGTTGACGTACAACTTCAGAAATATAATCAGTGGTGTTTAGTGATGGGCGAATTTGCACAGTTTCGCCGGTAAATTCGCGAATTTCGTGTGAAATTTGCGAAACACCGGCGCCCGTTTTTTTGACACCGGCGCCCGTTTTTGATGCCGGCACCCGTTTTTGACACCAGCGTCTGTTTTTTCGAAAAAAAAATTTTGCCGGCGGTGAATTTTTTCCGCGAATTTTCGCCAGCGTTTCGCGAATTTATTCGCTGGCGGCGAATCGCGCAAATTCGCTGCTAATTCACGCCTGGCGAATAAATTCGCCCATCACTAGTGGTGTTTAAAACTACCACTGATCCACCTTTATCTTCTTGGCGGATGGTGATTTGTGTATATTCACGTAGTTCTTTTAGGGTTACCCTTTCCATTTTGCAGAAGTTGGAGGACTGTCTGGATCTTCTATTTTTGCTTTTCATTAATTTCCATAAATCTTGTTCAACTAGATCTTGAAAAACATCCATAGATGGACAACAAGGATTAATCAGATAAAACTTGCTTTCTGGTCTATGACCCAGTGAAATTTGTGTCACATTTTCATTTTTAGCAGTATTGCCTTCGCAGTATAGATCCTCCAAGTTCTGTAGACCAAATCTGAAAAGGAAAAAGAAGAAACATCAGCGTTAACATTGGACTGGTTAGCATTTATAGGGTTTTCAATAACTCTCACAAGATCTGAGATTAATATATTACTGGAATTAAAAAATAATTTCTGGTAACCCAGATACTGAGTCATTTGAAGAAGAGTTATGAAAATGTTTTCTTAAAGTTAATTTCCTTACTAATTTATTAATGTCAATTAGGGTGTTGAAAACATTTCAACTACAGTCTGGAGCAAAGGACAGATCCTTACTTAAAACCCTTTGATGATACACGGATAGGGGAAAAGAAGACAGGTTAATTATATTTAATATTGCTTCCCCCACTTGGGGCGATATCTCGCAATTTGCATCTTGTTTCTGCGATGTTTCTTTCCCCCTATCCTTGTCTTACCTGGTTGAAATGTCCTCATTTACATCTGCATGTATTTTTGCTCACATCTGAGTTGACCCTCTCTTGGGCCTTGGGTCCATAGTTTTTTTTATCTTCTATAATCCGGGGTGCTGGTGTTTGTATTAAATTCCAATATCAGGTTTTTCCTGGTATCCTGTAATACAAAAGACTCTGCATCCACCACTCCACAATAGGTGTCATCATCAGACCCGCTCGAAAAAGATACACTTTTGGATTGTTTAAACAAATGTTTCAAAATCGACCTTATTCTGCACCAAACATAAACCGAATCATTATCATAATCCTGCTTATCCCTCAAAAATGTCATTTTTTATTTTCACTAATGGATTTCTCCAATGTATCCAAGTGTTGTTTTAACTCTTTATCAATTTGTATGAAAGAGGCAGATTTTTCACAGAAAACTAGTTTGGATTGTTTCAATTTAATTTGTTTTAATTAATTTAATTACAAATTTAAAATTGATTTAATTAAAGTGTCTTTCTTTTGATCAATAATAAGCGACATAAATTCAAATGAGGATTTGGATAGGACCTTGTTCCATTAGTTCACAAAATCTGGATTTTCTTTAACGAACATTGGATAGTTTTTTATACGAAGTCCTCTAGGAATGCGGGATACCCCAATATATTTTTCAAATGTGGCGATATCCCAGGATAAGAAGGTTTCCTGTGATAGTTATCAGTGGATAGTGGATATGTAGTACCACAACATCTGGGATCCCAATGTAAAGAAACCAAGTTTTAGGTAAATGTCGTAAACTTCTTTTTAAATTCTGGGATTTAATTTATATTATCTACAGTGCCAAACTTGTAGTAGTCCTGAAGCTTATTATCCCATCTATTTCATAACCAAGGCAAATAATGTTGGTTGGGTTACATTCTGTTTTAGTGGAGTTGGCCTCCCTTTTAAGAGCTAGGTGTGTTTAAACATATAGGTGAGGTCAGAAGTTCAGTCAAACATGTCATGCCATGCCACTAGGTAATAACAAACAGTACAATTGTGTTTGCTTTGCTTCAGTTTTCTTGTAACCCCAGCTACTAAGCCTTTTATCCTTTCAAAAATTTGTTAATTATTTTGGGCTTTAGAAGTATCCCATTCATCGAGTATCAGACTGGTTTGTTCCATACCATCCTTAAAATAACTTTTACCAATAACAAAAAAAGTCTTTTCATGAAAAAATAAATAAAGCTTGATGTATTCAGACACAATATGTGGCTGCTCTAACTTAAAACAATTCTGTATTTCAAGGTCATTTCGTTTCTAGCCACAAGTGGACATTTGCCTCATGTGATATCATCTGATATCTTTAGTAGATGTATTTTTTCAACAAATGGGGTATAAAATATCTTTACTGATATATCGGTGCCATCCATTGTTGTAGGGGCACAGGAGGTTACAGTCACTGTAACCGGAAAGCGCACAGTACCTACAGACCAGATAGACTAAAGTCATTCTTGAGATTAAGACACAATATTGATGTAAGAAAGGCAATATAAGCATATATTTTACCTTTTTTTATGCAGGATTTGCACTTGTTTGTATCAAAATAAAAAAAAGGGTTATGTTGGAAAGGATATACTATGGATAAAAACATATATTAGTAATAATGAAAAATAACTTAGTATTAACAGTACTGATGGGAGTTTTGGATGTTCTATTCCATATATGTGTGTAATTTCAAGATGGTCAAAAAAGATACGAGTAGAGGGAGTTGCTGTGAAAGAATCACACTCTTACAGGGCTGCCAAACCTCTTGGATAGAACTCGGGTAATGTATTACAAAGTCTTAATTGGCCATATCTAGAAACCCATAGCAACCAGGGCTGGGCAGACTATTTCATTACAGTTCAATGGCAAAATTCTCAATTTCACCAGTGCCAAAGATTATCACAAATACACACTAGAGTTTCCCATGTGTTCTGTTATGCTAGAAAAAAACTGCAGGCATCATTATTATCTACCCCTTTCCTTCTACATCAACCAATGGGATCAGAGCCCTCCCCTCAGAGAAAAATTTCTGGACAGCGCACTCTTCGGATCACATCAAGGAATCGCTTGGTCATCGAATCATTGGTAAAAAAACTTGAATTTTATTAAATATTAAACATCTTTAACAAACTGTTAAGCCCTGCGCCATGAGGTCTGACGCGTTTCGTGTCACTGCACTTCATCAGAGCCCTCCCTCCATGTGAGTTGTTTGGCACTGTGTTGGAAAGAATTGGCAAAATGGTAGCCTCTTTTTTATATAAAGAACAGTTTTAGCATTGTTGGAAAGAGCTCTTTAACAATATTAAGCAGTGTACATGCTATTGCCTAGTAAAAAATGCCTTATGCATTTCGGTGAATAATCAAAGCTCAATTTTGCTCATAACTAATAGCAACCAACTACAGTAGATGTTTATTTTCAAATAATTGACCAATAAATGCTACCTGCTGATTGGTTTCCATGGGTCTAGACAAATACAGTAGCAAAGGTTGTTTACTTTTACATTAACTTTTATTATGATGTAGAGAGTGATATTCTGAGTCAATTTGCAAATGCTCTTTGATTCTTATTATTTGTAGGGTTTTTTATTATTTATTTACATTTTTCTGCATCTCTCTACTTGGAAATTTCAGCAGCTATCTGGTTGATAGGGTGAAAATGACCATAGCAACCACATAGTGGTGTGAATGAGATACTGGATTATGAATAGGAGAGGCCTGAATAGAATGATAAATACTATTGCTGACAGATAAATAGTATTTTGGCTCCTGGGGTCAGTGAAACCCCTTCCAATGGGAAAACTGGAAAGAGTAAGAAGAAGAAGAGGAAAAATTCACAAATGATAAAAAATTAAGACTAATTGAACATTGGCTTGTAATCAGCTATTCTATAACATACTAAAACTTAAAGGTGAACTACCCCTTAAAGACTATTTATTACCCTACGTCCTTAGTTCATTATCTGGGCTCTCCTTTTTTCTCCCAAAACATACAGACAGTTGAACAGGTGCCTGATAAAAGAAATTGACCATAGTGTAAGTGAATGTAGAGAGGGACTTAAAACTGGAAGTTTCACTGTAGCAGGGACTGATATGAATGGTGTATAATCTCTATAAAGCACTACGGAGTGTGGTGGCAATATAAAAATAAAGAATAATAAAAATATATAGGTTACAGTGTTAACACCATATTGTTTTTGGTTCTCATTTAAAGAATCTAGTTTATATTAAGCGTATTATGGTAAAGAATATATTTCTTTTGCGAATAGATGTTAAACAAGCACACATGTATGTTCAAATTAGGGCTCATTCACAAATTCATCTAGGCATACACCAGGGATGACCAAACTGCTGCCATGAAGATGTTGTTAAAGTCCTGATTGTTTCTTCTCAGAACGGGGCCCCAGCTTTTCTGCATCACCCAGGGCCATCTTTTTTTTAATTCTGCCCCTTTAAAAGCTGACAAATCACCAATTATGTATGTAACTTTGTAAATTAGTATTAACTTCTTTCTTTAACTAAGATCCCAGTTTAGTAAAGCTCTGCTCTAAGCAATGTTCTTGCTGGAGCGCCTTTCTTCTATACTAATTATTTGCACAGGTTTCAGACAAGAAGGAGTTTCTCGTATTATATAAGAGTTAAGGCTTTTATCCCAATCAATAGTCTTTAGCCTTTGAACTCGTGTGACTGAAAGACTCGTCCATCAATTTCTGCTGTACCTGACCTCTGTGGCTTCCCAACGCATTCTGCCATTTCCGAGGGTGGAAAAAAAGTAAAAAAAAAATATAAACACACAAAGTATTCACAGCTCTCTCTTTCCAAATGGCATTCTTTATGGCAGTATAGATGTGTGACTGTAATGATGATGTTAAGATGAATTTTCTTGTTTCCTTTCACTGGGCTTTGTGTACCTCAAAGGGGCCCCATATGGTGCTCTTTGTCCATGTCATTACCTCGTTACAGCCTCTGTCTGGCAGCCAAAGGTAGAACACTGCAGCTGTAGACAGCGATACAACTAGAATTGTCTAAGGTCAACAGTGCCGTAATTACTTTAAAATGTCAGCGTACAATAAAATACAACAGTTCATCTGGCAGAAAGCAAATTAGCTTTGACCATAGCGTAATTACCCTTTTCTCAGGACCATTAGAAGAGATCAAATCTCCACATTCAGTGTTTGAGGAAAGGCCATCAGAGTACACTCTACCTGACAAGGATGCACATTTGCCATCTTAAGATGTAATTAATTGTCTCTATAATAGAACATTTTATATTTGACTCTGGAATTGAAATGTGTGATCACTGGGTTGGGGCTTTTGGTTAACCATTTACACACCGTGTAATGATGGGAATGAACTAAAAGGCTAGCTAAAAATGAATCGATTAATAAAGCACATAGTAAGTACATCATGAAGGGGGTTATTTTAAATCCGAATTTATCTCATTATTTTATGAAATAATTGCAGATTTATCAATACATTTTCCCTGAAAAATTCCAATTCGGAAATGTTTCAGATTTTCCATCTGAAAAATCAGATTTGTTTGGATTTTTGGTCAAAACGACAAAATCTTGGGATTTTTCCACAAAACCCAGCACAGACCAGGATACAGTCATATGAAAAAGTTTGGGAACACCTCTTAATTCTTTGGAGTTTTGTTTATCATTGACTGAACTTTCAAAGTAGCAACTTCCTTTAAATATATAACATGCCTTATGGAAACAATAGTATTTCAGCAGTGACTTAAAGCTATTCGAGTTTTGCACTGCTCCCTCTGCATAAATGCTTTTGTAGATCCCTTGCTTTTCAACCTGTTTATTAATGACCTGGAGGTGGGCATTGAAAGTACTGTTTCTATTTTTACAGATGATACTAAATTGTGCAGAACTATAGGTTCCATGCAGGATGCTGCCACTTTGCAGAGTGATTTGTCTAAGTTGGGAAACTGGGCAGCAAAGTGGAAAATGAGGTTCAATGTTGATAAATGCAAGGTTATGCACTTTGGCAAAAATAATATAAATGCAAGTTATACACTAAATGGCAGTGTGTTGGGAGTTTCCTTAAATGAGAAGGATCTAGGGGTTTTTGTAGATAACAAGTTGTCTAATTCTGGCTACTAAAGCAATAAAGTTCTGTCTTGCATAAAAAATGGCATTAACTCAAGGGATGAAAACATAATTATGCCTCTTTATAGGCCTCATCTGGAGTATGCAGTGCAGTTTTGGACTCCAGTCCTTAAGAGGGATATAAATGAGCTGGAGAGAGTGCAGAGACTAAGTGCAACTAAACTGGTTAGAGGGATGGAAGACTTAAATTATGAGGGTAGACTGTCAAGGTTGGGATTGTTTTCTCTGGAAAAAAAAGGCGCTTGCGAGGGGACATGATTACACTTTACAAGTACATTAGAGGACATTATAGACAAATAGCAGGGGACCTTTTTGCCCATAAAGAGGATTACCGTAACAGAGGCCACCCCTTCAGACTAGAAGAAAATAATTTTCATTTGAAGCAACCTAAGTGGTTCTCCACAGTGGGGACATTGAGGTTATGGAATGCACTGCCGGGTGACTTTGTGATGGCTGATTCCATTAATACTTTCAAGAGGGGCTTGAATGATTTCTAGGACAGACATAATATCAAAGGCTATTGTGATACTAAACTCTATAGTTAGTATAGATATGGGTATATATAATTTATGTGAAAGTATGGAGGGGTGTGTGTATGGATGCTGGGTTTTCATTTGGAGGGGTTGAACTTGATGGACTTTGTCTTTTTTCAACCTAATTTAACTATGTAACTATGTAAGGGCCCCAGTCCCTGAACTAGCCACACAGCCCCACAGCATGATGGAACCTCCGCCAAATTTGACAGGTGTTTTTCCAGGTGTTTTCTTGGAATGCAGTGTTCTTCTTCCACCATGTCCGAACCAATTTGTTCCAAAATGATTGTGACTTGTCTAAATGAGCTTTTGCATACAACAAGCGATTCTCTGTTTGAGGCATGAGTGCAGAAAGGGCTTCTTTCTCATCACCCTGCCATACAGATGTTCTTTGTCCAAATTGCACTGAATTGTAGAATGATTTTCAGATACACAATCTGCAGCAAGATGTTCTTGCAAGTCTTTCAAGGTGATCTTTGGGTTCTCTGTCACCATTTTCACAATCCTCCACATATGCCGTTCCTGTATTTTTCTTGGCCTGCCAGACCTGGGTTTTACAGCAACTGTGCCTGTGGCCTTCCATTTCCTGAATACATTCCTTACAGTTGAAGCTGACAGTTTAAACTGTAGCCTTCCCCTAAACCATGATACTGAACAATCTTTGTTTTCAGATCTTTAGAGAGTTGCTTTGAGGATCTCATGTTGTCACTCTTCAGAGGAGAGTCAAACAGAATTACAACTTGCAATTGTCCACCTTAAATATTTTTATTCTCATGATTGGACACACCTACCTATGAAGTTCAAAATTTAATAAGCTAATCCAACCAATTTGGTGTTGCCAGTAATCAGTATTGAGCAGTTACATGCATTCAAATTAGCAAAATTACAAGGGTACCCAAATTCTTGCACAGCCAGCTTTTCACAACTGATTTAATTTCATACAACTGAATACTGCTTCACTAAAAATCTTTGTTCAGAAAACACCCCAGTACTCAGATGTTCCTGGGAAATGAAAAACATACCACTGTTATCTTTTTTGTTGAAAGTGGAGTAAATTATTATTCAGGCTGAGAGGGGCTCCCAAACTTTTTCATATGACTGTATCTTTGGGATTTTTCCCTATTGACATTTATACAACCTCAGCAGGTCTAAGATGACGGATTTTCGGATTCTGACTTTCTCCATCCTATAATAATATAATAAAAATGAATAATAATTGATTAATAATAATTACTTAATAATACTAGTATAATAATTGTATATAAAAATCTAATTTTTCAAGTTTATGGCATTCAGACTTTAATAAATAACCTGATCTGCATTGTTGCTCAATGTAAATAATATATGTACAAAATATAGAAGTTGTGACTTGTATATTTTCTGCAATTGTCAAACAAATGCACCCCAGGGTAACTTTCCTAATATATATATATATTATATATTTTAATAAGCACTAGTGATGGGCGAATTTATTCGCCAGGCGCGACTTTGCTGCAAATTCCCTCGATTTGCCGCTGGCAAATAAATTTGCAAAACTGCCCCAAAATTCGCAAACGCAATCCAAAAAAATGGATGCCGGCATCAGTTTTTTTGGACGCAGGCACATTTTAACCGGCAAATGTGCGCCGGTGTCCAAAAACGGACGTCATTGACGCCGTTTCACAAATTCGCCCATCACTATTAAGCATTTCTCTGCTCTATCAGGAGTTACTAATATCAGGCATTTTAACATTTTGTTTTCTTGTTTTTACAGTTTTCTCAGGAAAGAACATCCAGATTGGTTTTAAATCAGTTCTCTGAGTACTTCTGAGAATCCTCTTGAAACTATATAAAGGGCACTGAAAGAACTGCAAGTGTCTGTTTCTTGGAACACTCATTACATCTAGTTCTCACCATTTCTCTAAATCTTAATTTCAGAACATTATTTCCAGATATTGAGACCGATTGCAAGCTCTTGAAAGCAGCACACTTTATGTCATTATTATTATTTTATATATATATATATATATATATATATATATATATATATATATATATATATATATATATATATACAGTGTTAAGTAACATTGCACTGAATATTAGAGCCCATTTACTAACAACTGAATTGTGATTTTTTTTTCCATAAATCTCGAAAAAATATTGTGATTTTCCTATATTTCTTAACAGCTCTAAAAATGCCAGATTTAATCATTGTAAAAACCACCAAAACCTCTAATGTAAAAATAAGCCAAGTTGTTGAGGTGCTATAGAAGTCAATAGGAACTGTGCTGATATAATTGAACTGCTTTTAATTAATTATGATTTTTAGGGGGTTATTTACTAAACTTTGAATGCGAAAATCACAAAAAATTTAAATTTTTTTAAAAATAAAATCAGACTTTTCAAAAATCACAAATTTTTTGTAATTTATTAAACCCTGAGGACGGAAACGTCAGAATCAGAAAATCTAGCATCTCAGACCTGTCAAGGTTGCATATAAGTCAATAGGAAAAATTCCAATGTTTTTTTTATGTACGCTGGGTTTCATGCAATACCCCAAAGTTTTTGAAGTTTTCTGGCAAAAATCAGAGTTTTCTGGCTAAAAATCTGAAAAAATCGTGAAAATCTGATGAGAAATATGAAAAAATCATGAAAATCTGATGAAAAATACAAAAAAATCAGGAAAATCTGATTTTTTCCTGCAAAGCAAAAAAAAAATATGATAAGCGTAAAAAACCCAAGCGGATTTGATCGGATTTTGTAGCAGAAAATATTGAGATAAATTCAGACTTTGATAAATAACCCCGTTAGAGGTTTACTGATTTTTTTTTTTTCGCTAGGAATTGTCTGAAAAACATTTAAAACAAATTGTTCAGTGTTTTTTTTCATTCATATTATTTATAATCAGATCTTTTAATAAATGCCATGACATTCATGGTTTTAGAGTTTAGTTGTGGTTTCAAAAGCCTCTAAAACCACTAAAATTCAACCTTTAATAAATAATGCTCCACATGTTAAAATTAATTAATAAGTCAAATGCATGAATATAGGGCTTATAGGATTAATCTGAATATTAGATATGCTAGGCTCATGAGTTTATTTAGTTTTCATTACTTTAGCTGCCTGTCCTTTCATCACCAGAAATATCAATACTAACAATATCTTGGAAAGAAATCTTGCATGCTCTCACGAGAACTACTTGAACTTGCTGCAGGCAAAGTAAAACCATTGTTATAGTCTAAAAAAAAGAGAATTGTAAATCTTGAGGTACTGCAATTTTGTACTGAATGGTAACCATCATCATAATCATCATCAAATGTGATCATTAATTTAGCCTTAGAGTGTCTGCATGTTACTTAGACATTTCCTATTAATTCTAGTTGGCTTTAATAATACATTGTATAATAATAAGCAATATATAAGCATTCTACTTGATGATGTTCACATTCACAAAAACTGAACAGATTAATTGGCTTTCTTGGTCACTTCACGAGAAATATATTCAGTTTGCTTTTGAATAACACAAGTATAAAGCCTCATAAGCATTATTTGATTTTTGTTTTGTTAAATGCTTGTTAGAGGGATTACAAAACAATATTTACAAACTCTGTTGTAATTTGCTGACTATGGAGAGGTGCTTGCTTATTTTGAAACAAAATGAAAGAAACTGTAAGCAACACAATATTTTATTAAGATTGTGCGTTTGTTTATTGCAGCCACAAAATCAAGAAAACATTCCAACTCTACAATAGAGAAAGTGGAATTAAGTGAGCAAACCTGACAAAAACAAAAGTAGGTAGAGCCCAATGGAAAACAGGTGAGCAGCTATAAACAGTAAGCTTCTCCTCTCTGAAATCAAAATTTATTTAAATGTAGATTGTTCCTTACAGTCTGTCAGGGAGGTGATCATGGCTTGTTACAAACAGTGCCATTCTGAGTCTGTGATTCCATTTCCCAAAACCAGCTCTGTGCATTTATCTTTAGTGCTTGGATGGAAAAAGGGTGCAGGGCAGATTCCTTAGTGTTGGTTGAGGGCACAAGTGAGCTCTCAACATAAAACAGCAGAAGTTCCAGTTGAATTCAATGTAAGGGGAGGAAAGCAAAAGCTGGTGATAGTTTATTATGTACACAACTGGCAGGTAAGAGAATAGAAGAAGCAGGATGAGTTATTAGAGGATTGGGAAGAGTTTCAGGCTGAATACACATGATATTGCTGTTGGCCTGAATTTCTCGGAATCACTAACTATCACTACCACTCAGGTGCAGGCAGATGTGGAGGATTTTGTCACTTAAACACAACACTTTGCATTTTGTGCCCCAACCGGCAGTACATGATGAAAAAATGGAAGTAGTGGGGCAGCAGGTTCTCCACCTTCAGAGAATCTGTATTGTGTGGCCCTAACCTTAATATTTAAAATTATGGGCTATGGGGAAAGCAAAGCACATATATTTTATTAGGGATGAATTCTGTACTTGCAGGATCTAAGTAATATTGCCAAGCCAAACTAAATCTGAACCCTTACAGTCATGTGACTTGGCACTGGACAACTCAACACAACTTTTTTTTTGGACTCTTTTTGGATGGAAGTTTTTTTGTTTGAATTTGCTCACACTGGAATATTCAACTTGGGTTTTGGATTTTCTTTTGGTTGAATCTTTTATCTAAAGACAACCATAGTTACCAATCAGATCTTTGCTTTTGTTTTCTAATGTGTAGGTTGCTGTTTAAATCTAATTGCTGATTGATTGCCATGGGCAAAATCTCCAGGGACATTTTTCTCCAATATTAGTTAACATGCCTAATAATTTGTATAAAGAATATTTTAATAAGACAACAGTAACCTTGTAAAAAATGGATTATATGTAGGAGAATACACAATATAAAAAAGAATATATCAGCAATGGCCTTGCATTATCTACACTTGTCAAGAACTACCTATGATCAAACTCTGAACTATATACTAACAAATTTCTGCATTACCTCACTAAGCCACTGGAGACTTTTGGGATATGCTTCTACTCAACTGATGAAAGACACTCTGGTTACCTTATGTATTGCTCACTTCTTCCGCACTCATCAAACCCAGGTGTTTATAATTTGTTAATTAAGGGGCTGTATAAGCCTGTTACAAACAATGCCAATTGCTTGATCATTGTAGCCCCAAAGCCAAATCCAGCGTTATTAATTTCTCCTGTACATGGTTCCGGCCTAGTTCCCTGTTCCTACTCTTGTCCTGCCCGGTTCTCTGCTCTGTGCCCCTGTTCCCATTGACTATTGAATCTCCTGGTATTTGACCTCGGCCTGTCTCTGTGACCATTCTCAGCCTTTATCCTGCCCCTGACCTCGGGCAATTTACCAGACTCTCCTAGTTTGCCACCAGTCCTGACCTTTTATCGAATCACTCTTGTCTGCAGCCTGCCTCTGACCACTGGCCCGGTAAAAGGATTTCTGTCATTCTTTTGCATTTTACCTGCTGTATTGCCTGTATTTGTGTTAATAAACCTTTATTCTACATAACAACATGTTTCCAGTATATCATCACCTTAAATACCCACTGTATCAGTGTTGCACAGCACCAGGGCTTCTACCTGCTAACCATTCACCTGTGGCCCAGCATGACAACACTAAACCTAATTTATGACCCTACTTATACTTCACTAGTGTTCTAGTGTTACAATTCATCTAGTCATCTAGTAAACAATACATAAATGTAGCATATCGAGACCCATCAGTTTTCTTGTGGGTAGTGATGGGCGAATTTGTCCCATTTCGCCACAAATTTCACGAATTTCCAGCGGAATTCACTTAACGGGTGAAAAATTTGCGAAATGGTGATTTAAACTGGACGCCGATTCAAAATGGGCGCTGGTGTCAAAGTTGAGTGAGTGGTGCCCATTAAAGTCAATGGGTGTCCATTAGTCGCTGCTTTCCGTCCATCGCCGGACCTTTGATGCTGGTAAATTTTCGCAGCTAATTCGCAAATTTATTTGCCAGTGGTGAAAGACGCAAATTTGCCACAAATCCACGCCCTGCCGAATAAATTCGCCCGTTCACTACTTGTGGGTCTTTTCAGTAACATAACATTGATTCGATTAGAGCGTACTGACCATTAAATTGCCTTAATGTTACTTTGGTTGAATAGAAGTATGAATGCAAATGTCCTTGAATCCTACATAATGGGCATATTGTGTTCAGAACTGCTTCCCAGCCTGAACCGTTTCATTTTCAGGCTTACCTAAATTGAAAAGGTTCATTTAATAGTATTGTAATAATAATATTGTTGTATTCATATTTTGATTTTGCTTTTGCATTTTTGCAGCCTAAGAGAAAAATGTAATAAAAGTCAAAATCAGGAAAATACTTAGCAGAACTAAGAAGAAATGATAAGACTAAATCTGAGTCTATGGGGCAAATTCACTAAGAATCGTAGTTGCGCCAGGCGCAACTTCGCCGCACTTCGCCAGACTTCGCCAGGCGTAGTTTCGCGAGCGCTCCGCAAATTCACTAAAATCCGAAGTTGTGCACAGGGGTAGCGTAAGGTTGCGAAGTTGCGCTAGTGTTGATTCGCTAAGTGAAGTGAAGTTACACTAGCGATGGTTAATTTGCATACGGCGCCAAATTCAAATTTCAATGGAGGAATACGTAGAATCACTACAAATGCCTGGGAAACCTTCAAAACATCAAATAAAAAAATGTTTTTGCCCTACACATGTGCCCACTGTATAGTTAAGTTGCCATGAGTTAGGAAATGTAGGGGGGAAGGAGGGGAGCCCCCAAAAATTTTTCGATCTTTTTCAGCTTATCACCCATAATATAGAAAAAACGCCAGCATTTTTTGGGACTTAGAAAAAATGTGACCTTTTTTTTAAGCAATCCCTATCTACTCTATTGCGCTTCGCCTGGTCTGAGGTGGCGAAGGAAGTCTAGCGTAAAAGGTAGCGTTCAGTACACTGTGCGCGTTAGTGAATTTGCATAATTATGTCCATAGTGATAATTCGCCAAGCGTAAGGGTGCGAAGTAACACTAGCGAATTTACGCCAGCGTTCGTTAGTGAATTTGCGAACTAACGAAAATGCCCAACGCTAGCGAATTGACGCTAGCATTAGGCGCTTCGGCGCTTAGTGAATTTGGGTCCATGCATGCATGTGTATTTTTAGTTACACTTGTACTCAATATATTTTATACAATTGATTTTGTCTGATCCTATAATTGGCCAGAAAAAGGATTATATTTAACTTTATTACCCTTCTGTATTACACCATCCTATAGTAAGGGTGGTAAATTAAACCAATTTTCATAGGCTGGGTGCAACTCATGAATTTTAAAAAGTAAAAGGGAACCTTAATAAGATAAGAGGAAAGAAGAAACTAAGAACTGAAATATAAAATATTAGATTGGAAGAAATGTATATCTAGTGAGAGGGAAAGATTGCAAGTGTTTTGCAATATGAATGTAGAGAAGCATGGTAGGGGAAATCACCTCTGCAAAAAGAATTATTTCATGTGACATTTTTAAAGGGATCCTGTCATCAGTTAATAGTGCTACTCCAGCAGAATTCTGCACTGAAATCCATTTCTCAAAAGAGCAAACAGATTTTTTTATATTCAATTTTGAAATCTGACATGGTACTAGACATTTTGTCATTTTCCCAGCTACCCCCAGTCATGTGACTTGTGCCTGCATTTTAGGAGAGAATGCTTTCTGGCAGGTTGCTGTTTTTCCTTCTCAATGTTACTGAATGTGTCTCAGTGGGACATGGGTTTTTACTATTGAGTGTTGTTCTTAGACCTACCAGGTAGCTGTTATCTGGTGGTAGGGAGCTGGTATCTGGTTACCTTCCCCTTTTTCTTTTGTTTGGCTGCTGGGGGGAACAAGGGAGGGGGTGATATCACTCCAATTTGCAGTACAGCAGTAAAGAGTGATTGAAGTTTATCAGAGCACAAGTCACATGACTTGGGGCAGCTGGGAAATTGACAATATGTCTAGCCCCATGTCAGATTTCAAAATTGAATATAAAAAAAATCTGTTTGCTCTTTTGAGAAATGGATTTCAGTGCAGAATTCTGCTGGAGCAGCACTATTAACTGATTCATTTTGGAAAAAAAAAATTTCCCATGACAGTATCCCTTTAAGGTCAATAACTAACTAAATAACTAGTATTATGAACCATAGCACATCTGATGAACGGATGACAAGCACAAACAAATGCAGAAATGGAATAATTTAAAAAAAATAGTCTCATTATTCCTACCTTTCTGTTTTTTTACTCAAATGAGTCTATCCTGCTGCACTTACTTAAAGTGTACTTGACAGAAAAGCAAATGTTTTTTCCCTTCAGGATATTTTCTGATACTTGTAGTATTTTCATGTATCTAATTAGGCCAGTAATGGTCCCTGAAGTTAAACCAATTCAAATTATTCATATGACACATAATGTAGAGATAATTATCTAATTTCTAAATCCAGATTCTGCTTACTTTGCGATAATATTCAATAGGAAATACAAACCACTACTTTCCATTTCTTACCTCTATATTTGTTTCTTTTTTATGCCTGTAGAAATGTAAATATAGTTTAGTTGGCTTTAAATCATGAAAATAATACAATTATTTTATTCTTAAAACAGCATAATAAAAGTTTTAATATGTATTTAAAGCAAAACAACATTTTGCCACAAATGGAAATATTTGTATCTGTTTCACCGCTCATCCAAGTTAATCAATAGAAAATGGAAAAGTATTTTCATACAGTCATTTACTTTTCTGGTTGTACAACATGGAAGTGAGCAACACATAACTTAATTTATGGAATTATTTGTTTGAGTTCTTTGTACAGTATGTGTAGATTTCATGGGTTGTTACCGACATCTGGTGTACTATACAGTATGTTGACGTGTTCAATACTTATTTTCCCCTGCTGTAAATAGTACTTTGAATAACTATAATGTCTCTGGCTTTGCTCATTCCTAACTTGACTGTGGTAGTTTTAGGACTGAGTGTGATCATTGTTAAACTTTAGCTTCACCTGTGTCCGTGAAAATAAGGAAGATATGTTGCTGTTGTTTCCTGATCAGCCTTTCTATACTAGCGAGTCTAGTTCTGTGCTCAGAACAAGATTTCCTGCATGTTTCCTACAGTAGGCTGTTTATATTTATTCATTTTTATTTTTAACTTTCATTAGTAGCCAGTTTATTTGCTTGAATGTTTATGAAGGAAATATACTTCTACTATAAGAATTGATGAAGAACAAACTCCTTGCAGATTTACAGTAGCCCTACCAGACTAAATAGCAAAAAGATAAAAGGCAGCAGTGCAATCCACTGAGCCACAGTGCTGCTTAACTATGCTTACTGCTTATATAAATACAATGTTGGCCTCCTATATGTGCTATGCCAAGGTAAAGTAATTTTCAAGAGGACTTTAGGCACCATCTCTCCCTAATATACCTTCTATTACACATCCACAGTTCCTTCCCATTGGCCATGCTCCCACCTCTATTTTAAGCACCATTGCTCTCCACTATTCACAGTTGCTTCCCAGAGACTATTATCCCCACTGCTACTATAAGCACCATATCTCCCTACTATACCTGCTATCCCACAGCCACAGTCCCTTCCCAGAGATTATTATCCCACTGTTACTATAGGCTCCATCTATCCCTACCATACTTGCTATCCCACAGTCACAGTCTCTTCCCAGAAACTATTATGCCATTGTACTTGCTATCCCACATAGTACCATTCCAGATTCGACTATCTAGTAGAAGAAAATCCATTACTATTATGCCATCAAGTCCCTTTCTAGAGACTATAATACTACAGTCATCCCATCACCCCCATTATACCTGCTTTGCCACAGCCCCTTTTCTAGAGGAAAACTGCAACTGCTACAGTGGGAATTGTACGTAAATTTGCTTTGTACAGGCAATGTCTAAAGTAACTTTCTATGTTTAACCTACCTACCTACAAAAGGAGTTTGTATGTTCCTTAGGGTACTCCAGTTTCCTCCCACAATCCAAAAACATAGGATAATTGGCTCCTTATAAATATGTGTTGTAAATGTGAGAGAGACCTCATACTGTAAGAGCCACTGGGGTAAGAAGAAATGTGATATATAATGACTGTAAAATGCTGTGGATTATTTCAGAATTAGATAGAGAAAAATAATAACTGTTCTGCTGTCCAAATATGTGTAAGGTTCAGGGCAATCAGTCCTGATAGAACAAGAGCAAGACAACTCTGACATTGGTAGTTGTGTCACTTGATGCAGCTTACCATGTTTTGCCGACAATGCAATATTATGTTCCTAGAATTCCAGTGTTATTGTGCCTGCTGCAATTAGGCACACAATTTGAACCAAATACCAAAGGTACAAGGATGTGCACTGCTTATTAAGCAAATGGAAGCTTGTACATAAAGCCTGGTCAAAGTAGGTGTTAGGTTCACCCATGCACCCAGATTGTGTGCATCCTACAAATTGTCACCCAGTGCAAATAGGCACTGGCACAGCATGCAAAACAATTTTAGTGCCTAGTGCTACATTTAGCAACCATATACAGTATAAACCCTATTTATTTCCATGCAAGTGGAGTTACATAAAGGAACTGGTTGGATAATCATCATTAAGAGGAGGTTCTGGCCAAAATCTTTTAAATTTGTACTGTCTTGAAAACTTGTGTAAAAATATTAGTTTCAAAATGTTTGGGCTGAATGAATGAATTTTAAAACCCACAATTATTTTCATGCGTTTGTGTGGTTGTGTAGAAGGTAGAGCATCTGTGAGTCATGTGCTATGAATTGCTTGCTCAAACAACACCTTCAAAGGGATCAGCATGAGATTAATATCTTTGTATTATGCTGAAGGCATGTTCATCTAAATGAAAACCCCAAATCTACAGATAGCAGTAAATATACGGAAAACAAAGGACAAATAAAGCATATTTCAGTTCTGGCTGAAACAATGAACATGTTCTTCTTTAGTTATAATCATTCAGCGTTTCCATTATAATAAACTTTTCAGGAAGGCAAGCCCAAGAATTTATTCACTGACATCCATATTGATTAATACATGCATTTCTTTAGATCCTTATTAGGGCAAATTAATTTTGGGTTTATAGAGTTATCACTGGAACTTGACACTCATCCTTGATTTAGAGCAAGGTGATCACGGGGTTAATAAGGAATGCAATTATGTTTCTGCTCACTCAGAGACGTACTACTTGGATTCCCCTATAAATTGATTGGTTGTTCAGGAGCCTTAAAATGTGTAAACATATTAAATGCCCTGTCTCTGCAAATGAAAATCTGTGTAGAGCTAGACATGTGAAACATATCTCAGAGACAGGAGTTTATAATCCTGTTCATTAATTTTATCACTAACATAAACTTTTAATATGCATATGATCAGTATTGGACTTCCAGGGCAGCTTAAACTGATTGTAACCTATAATTACTGTTCCAGTACTTGATTATCGTAATCTGATTGCAATTATTCAGTGATTTTAATACAAGCCCCAAGCTACATAACAATAATTCAAGTGCAGCGATTGGGAACATGTTTCTGTTTGGCTGTGAAATGATGTTTTAATCCTCTCTAATTCAGGGATCTGGCTTTTTGTACATGCAATTAAGACTCATTTATTCATTGCAGTAGACTTTTACTATTTAATTTGAAATTAAAACTCAGGGTAAAATAGTTCAGACTTTAAAAAAATTATGAAACAGTAATAACAGTTCATCAAATACATTACTGTATAAATGTATAAATATTACAGATTTTTTTTAAAAACAAGGGGGATATTGGTAATTGGGCTATGTACTTTAGGTGTTGGTTTTGCATTTAAACTGTACTGTAATCACTTAATTAAAACATCAATGTGCAGTAACATTGCCCTGTCCCTCTCAAAACCACTTTGCCATTAATATTTCTTTAGTGGTGCTTAATGCGGTGCTGGAGAGATTGGCTGAAAAATTGCCCTTGTTGTCAATGCCTGACGTGACCATTTGTAATGAAAGATTCTCACTGGGCCTACCCAATGTTCCACTGTTAAATCATAGCATGTTTTCAAAATATGTGTCTGTACAGTATTGTATATCAAGATATCTAGGGGGTTATTTGCTAATGTCTGATTTTTTCTCGTTAGAGTTTTAAAGGAGAAAACACAATTTTTCGAGATTTATTTTACCCCAACACTGCTAAAAGTCCAAATAAAAAAATACTCCATCGCAAAACTGTCAATGTCATTTAGAATTCAATGGCAGATATCCCGTCTACAATTGTAAGATATCATTATCTGCCCTGGGTTTTTATTTTTTGGACAGTAATCCAAAATAATCAGAGTTTCCGGGTATCAAATCTGAAAAATGATACGATTCAGATTGTTTTGCGATTTTGTCAAGTCTTTTCCCGCACCATCTTTTTTCAAGTTAATTTATTTATGAATAAGGTAAAATTGTGGATGGGATTTTGGTTGAAGTTGTTTTAATAAAAAAATGAGAAAAATTCAGATTTTAGTAAGTAACCCCCATAATGTTGAGAGTCTAGTGCAATTGTTGTCAGTGCATGCCACACTTCAAAGTCTAGCATTTGGCCAGGGCTCTCCTTGAAGGTCCAAGATTTGGTCTGCCCCCCCCCCGTAGATAAGGAAATTAGTACAAGCACTTCAGTAAGGTCAGTCATAAAGTTTTGGAAAAAAGGTGTGGTCTTATTAATGTATATTGCCCCTCTTACAAAGTTAGGTTCGTCTATTTAAGACATAAATCATCTGCACCATGGCTGGACACCCAATGCTTACCCATCATTGTCTGTGAATGATTATTAAGGAAACACAAGTTGAGGCATTCCAAACTGTGATCAGTCCTTCCATGTGACAGTAGAACAGCCAGGCTATCATGGAGCTCAGGTTGTTCTTAGATAAAGAGACCAGTAGGTGATAAGAACTTATTTATGGCACAAGTGCAGAGTACAAAGTGCAATGTAGCACAGATGTCTCCATGTGTTTTTACCCATAATGTAGTGTTTCCCCATAACTCTAGTGTTTACGCGGTTAGGAGGGGGAGATGTGCCTGTCACTATTATGGTGATACATTAAAACATTCACTACTGAGCTTGCACAGAAATTGTAATTGCTAAGAATTCTTCTTTTGTCAGAATCTTGACATTTTGCCCATGATTAATTAGGTGCAAGTGCATTACCTCTATTGATGCAGGTCACTGTGGGACACCTGGAGTTACTGCCATCTTTAGTACTCCAACTACATGAAATTCATAACAGACATGCAAGTGGTGGCTTTAGACTCAAGTACCTTTAATGAAACAGAATTTGTTCATACAACTGTTGCAGCAAACTCGGTAAAATTAGCCTTTCCCCAGCTTGAGGAAAGGCTAATGGAAGCCTGAAACGTGGCTGTATTTCGTGCTGTATTTCGTCTGAATAAAGCCCTTTAAATAAAAAGAAAATTCCTGTTGGGTGCTGTCTATTTTGCAAAGTGTTCCTGAAATTTCGGCTGTTGGTGGCAGCCTGGGACGTGCATCAAAAGACTGTTGATGAAGGGTGAGTGCTGACCTTTTATCCTGTGTACAAGACCACAATTGTGCCTACTGGTTGTAAATTACCCCTAATGTAATATAGTCATATATGTCTACATCATGTTCAATGTTAATTGAAAGGGAAACTACCCCTTTGCTAAGATGCCATCAAGCCAAGTTTATTTGCTTTGGGAAACTGGAATTAGTTTTTTAGATGAGTACCTTGCTTTATTCTGTTAAGGGACTGCCACTATTATTAACTGCAGTAGAAATTTATTAAATCGGTTTCACAAATAATTTTCATACATTTTTATTTTTAAATGTAACAATTTATTTGTAAGTTGCTCAACCTAACACCTTTTACTGGCGGCAAGCAACACACTCATGCTGTAAGTAATTGACATTTTGATGTGCTCTGGCTCATTCCAGTATGTAATTTGCAATGTACTATTGACAAATCACATCAATAGTACATGTTATTTTCTGTTGTTTAAAGGCAAATTATATTATTTTAAACCATACATACAGAAAAAATAGCTACTAGTTACAATTTGAACTAATACAATAGATTACACAGGAACTTGCAATTTTGA
This sequence comes from Xenopus petersii, assembly GCA_038501925.1. NCBI lineage: Eukaryota > Metazoa > Chordata > Amphibia > Anura > Pipidae > Xenopus > Xenopus petersii. Next base: position 172,005,238 of record CM076673.1, read on the forward strand.
GTTAGACATCTACATCTGATACTTTGTTAAATCGTGAGTTTGGAATACCATACATATCCCCTTCATAATGCCACTTCTTTTGCTGTATTACAGCTTGCTGCAGAGGTGGCAGGGGATGACCCAATAATCATATAAACTTTCCTGGACTTCTCTTTTCTTGTATACCTCCATTTTGTTAAAGGTATTAATCTATTTACCGAACATATGCAAGAGTGTACAGAGGGAGTGTGTAGATGGGTATCAAATTTTACAAACGAATTAGGTAGCATATCCTTGTGTAGCGCTATAGTAAATTGAGTGCTCTGGATAAGACCTTAATTATTATAGGGTAAACCCTCACAAACGGTGTGGAGGCAGGGTGTAGTATAACTGTAACTTGGTGCAGAGTACAATAATTGGGCACCAGTGGTTCTTATAACTTTACCAGAGAACATATTTATTGAACAGGAGCATCTACAATGGTACATACAGAGCAAGCAGGATCATACAGCAACAGTGCATAGGCATATACTCACAGCACCTTTGGTCAGTATCAGACCCCGTAGGGAAGAGAACATGTACAGCAGCGAGGAGGTACTCCAGCTTTCAGCCTTTTGCCTAAGTGGAACCTGAGGGGAATCTCTACATCCCTAGGTCTGTACTCTTAGTCCCTACTTCTGGGCAATTAGTACCAGGATCATAATCCCATTCAACTCCTCAGAGGAGCCTCAAGATGCTCAGCTAAATAGCCTGTCTGTCACTCCTAGAGTGGCCTCTTAAGGTGAGTAGCCTATCCTTAGTAGACCTGACCTGTCTAGGTTCCACTGGAGCCCTGTCTGCCTGCTCAGGCCAGGGATAACACAAAATGGACCCTGAGCACATGGCTGCCCAGGACTTTATACTTTAGCACAGTGCAATCGACTGGGCACTGCTTGAACAACAGGGGCATAGCTTTAAGCAGGATAAGGTAACAGGTCCCCCTCCTAAATGTATTTTAGGACCCAGTTAGGCATCTATAACACTAGGGGACTGCCTGCTAAATAATGCTAGGAGACTAATTTACCAGTCCCCTTCACTTGCATACTTGGTTGGTATTATGTCACTATACACAGTACTAACATTTGGAAAACCCAAATAGTTGGCTGAAAAGTCCATTATTTTGTATTAGTGACTCAATATTGGGGGCAGGTCCATATTATGTAGGGATGCACATTTCCCGTCTTTTCATCCTTATCTACAATGGGATTATGCAGAGCTGATGAAAAGATTTGAAAGGTAGGAATACCTTTTTTAATTGAGGAAGCATACTAGTATACCTCAAAAGCCAAAAAAATAAAATCAATAAAACCTATAATTCGCTACAGTTTAGGGAATGTTTATAACAAGAGTCTTGACTGAGTTAATGCACTTCCTTTCTTTTCCATGTGTTTTCCTATAAAGTTAAATGTCATGTGAATATAACAAATAAAAATAATAAAAACAAAATTATTAACCAATAATGTAATTAGTGTGTCAGTAATACTTTTTATCTTGGGAAAAGTTTCAAACATTGACCTGTTTCTCAATAATGTACACAAGAAATGAAATTGAAGTCCACTAACAAGAGTGGTGTTCAGAGTCTTAGGTTCAAGGTAAAGAATTATTTTAGAGATAAGAGGTAAAGATGCATTGTACTAACACACTCAGGGGCACATTTACTTAGGGTCGAATATCGAGGGTTAATTAACCCTCGATATTCGACTGTCGAAGTAAAATCCTTCGACTTTGAATATCGAAGTCAAAGGATTTACCGCATTTAGTACTCAAGTGATTGAAGGAAAATTGCTTGATCGAACGATAAAATCCTTCAAATCGAATGATTCGAAGGATTTTAATCCATCGATTGAACGATTTTCCTTCAATCAAAAAAAGCTAGGAAAGCCTATGGGGACCTTCCCCATAGGCTAACATTGATGCTCGGTAGGTTTTAGGTGGCAAAGTAGGTGGTCGAAGTTTTTTTTAAAGAGACAGTACTTCAACTATCGAATGGTCGAATAGTCGAACGAATGTCAGTTCGAATCGTTTGATTCGAAGTTGTAGTCGAAGGTTGAAGTAGCCAATTTGATGGTCAAGGTAGCCAACTGGATGGTCGAAGTAGCCAAAAAAATACTTCGAAATTCGAAGTATTTTTTATTCTATTCCTTCACTCGAGCTAAGTAAATGTGCCCCCACAACCGTATTTCCAATTCATTAAACGTGCTATTTGACTTGGCAAGCAAGCTGGTATATGTATTAGCTCAGCAGGTTGCCTAATCAAGTAGATGGCACGTTTGCAGTAACCCTTTTGTGATACATTAGCCTTAACCAGTGACCTAAAGCAAAGTGGGTTGTTGAACCCTAAAGTTAATAGCATTAACCTTTGCTGGAAGTTCAGTCTGATTTGAAACCTCTTTTTGTGAGGTGTTCCAAAAAATGCAAAACGCTCTTTCAAGCAAATGGGATCCAGAGTACTCAGCACCATCTTCACAGGGAGGCTTGCATTGAAGTTATCCTCCATTAATGCTGACGCATGCAAAAGAAATGAAAAGCATTAACTCAGCTATAACACTGGATCAAAATCACTTTGTGGCTCAGTAACTATGGTTTTTTCTGACAATATATGTGCTAATTCTTCAGATAAAACTAGGGACATTTAACCTTTGATATGCAAGGACCTCAATCTCAATTCAGTTGTCTCGGGCAGTTCTTAATATATTACCCACTGATTGCACATACACGTGCACACACATTACCCTCCCACATTCCATGTATATAATAAATGATACATAAATATAGAACAACCAAATAAAGTCCAAATTCTGAGTTTAGCATTAATAGCCCAACCAATGTGATCCTTGATATACAATTTTTTCATTTTAATAATGATTCTTTATAACTAGCAGACTTGTCCTTGCAAAAAAAGAAGTAAATCTTGTAACTACATAGGATACAGTAAGCTTGGTTTTATAAGGATTAATATTATTAATACCACATATTTTTTAAGTGCCAACATATTCTGCAGCACAGTATGGTAAATGGGTGTAAATACCGTACATACAGATTACATTCCAAAAACAACCAATAACCAGTACACACATTAGAGGGTCCTGCCCTAAAGAGTTTATAATCTAGCCCCACGGTGTGTTTAACAAAACACTTCCAGTGGCATTGGCTTACTAAATCTAAACAGTTTGCTTATGTGACACCCAGTTGCTCATTCTCCATGTTCACCTATCAAAATTTTTATTTATGTCTTCAAACTATTTTTAGAGTTTCCCTCAGCTGCTCCTACATTTGGACCAGTCCAAAAAAATTGTATTAGTATGCATGTAGTTATGTCAGTAGAGTAAGGCAAAGGGAAAATTGCCTAATGCAAGGTTTTATTATTTTCAATGTACCATTGCAAAATGTCTTTTTCAACTGGGGAAATTCTGCCATGTTTGTATAATGGAGGAGTCCAGATTATCCATTTAAATCCATATTAATCTAAAATGCAAATGCTTCACAGATACATATCAACACATTAGTATCCTGCACAAGTTTCTATAAAGTTATGCAGAATGTATTCAACTTAAGAACTGGAAAATCATTCTTTTGTGTTGATTAAATATAACACAGGGCTAGCAAAGGAGATAGACTTTTAGCACTATTTCACACTCTTACGTCAGACAAAGTTTCGCTCTGATGAAAGAGCATTACTTCGCAAATTCACTAAGATGCGCCTTTTACTCAACATTACCTGTTCTGCCAGACTTGCCTTTGCCAGCTCAGACCAGACGAAGTGCAATGGAATGTATAGGGCTTCTTCAATTTTTAGTTGAAAAATGTTCCAAGTCCCAAAAAACGCTGGCGTCTTTTACTTTTTTATGGTGATAGGCTGAAAAAGTCGTAAATTTTTTTTTGGGTACCCGGGCTCCCCCATACATTTCCTAACATATGGCACATAAACTATACACTGGGCACATGTGTAGGGCAATATAACAACTCTCTCATGCTCAGTGGGCTCTGAGCAGCTGTTGAGAAGCTAAGCTTACGGGTCATCACACATTATCAAGCAGAAAATGAGGTTTGCCTGTACTATAAGCTGATGCTACAGGGCTGATTATTATTATTAAAGGTGAGTACCTTGCCTCTGGCAGCAGTGAGCGGCCAGTTACAAGGGGTAGCAAAAAGGCACCTCTACTTTAAGAGCCAAATTTTCTGGTTCTAACCAGGAAATTCAGCTCCGCTAGAGCAAAGAGCGTTATTGAACTCAATGCACTAATGATGCTACCCCCCTTTGACCCGCTCCGACGCTGCTTTTTAAGAACGGAGTGGGAGAGGGAGGACTGCAACTGGGCTGCTGAATGTATACATTCTTTTTTTTGGTGGATTTCTTTCTCAAATTGAGAAAAGTGTCAATCACAAAAATTTCAGTTTTGGTCTCATCAGACAGAACTTTTTTTCATGTTTTCTGTGTCTCTCCCCTGTGTTTTGACAAACTCAGAATGTTTTTTCTATCAGCAATGACTTTCTTTTCTCCACTTTTAATAAAATTCTATCTTTGCTTTATAGCTTTCCAATGGATGGTTTCTCCCATTTCAGTTTTAGATTTTTCCAGCCGTTATTGGCCTCTTATATACTTCTCTGATTAACACCTTCCTTAACCTGTCCCGGGGTCTGGTGGATGGTTTTCTCTAAGCAGATTTGTGGTTGTATTTACATTAATACTACTTTTTAAAGGAGACACTTATGATAAGTGTTATGTTTTTGTAGCAGAGGATGAGTAGAGTATAACAGTCTTTATTGACAGGTTCATGCAGCCATTACACTTCAACTCTAATACTTGAAAAAGGTCTAGAAAGTACTATGTATACACAGTATAACTCATGTGCACAATGACACCTACAGGCCCTTTGTATAAACATCACAATAAGTTTAATCCCCCTAATTTTGTAGGCAATAATGAATACTAAATCGTGTTAGTTTCACTTTGGACTAAAAGTTATCACTAAATTTAAAAATGTCCCCTTCATTGGAGCTGTCCATGGATGTTCTATAGAACCTGACTTTGTTTCAAATGAGGGGTGGGCGTGTCCTGCCAGAAACACAATAGGATGGGATAGCCAATCACAGCCCTGCATTCACACATGCCAAGATAGATTGCATTTGCCTATTGGGTCAGCTTATTATACGCTCATACATTCTTGTATGTCTCCTTTAACATTGCTCTGGGTGGCGCTTATACTTTTTTTTACCATGATTGGCGCTTTTTTATAATAATTCCAGGCTGGTTTTGATAGTACTTTGGACTTCCCAATAATATTTATTTAGATATAGTCTTAATTCAACTAATTATGTGACCTTAACAGGCACTTTGTTGTGCCAAAGCAATGGGGATTCACAACAAATATAAAAAACATAGTTGTTGAATTAATATGTATCAGTTTATAACTGTAAATCATTTTGAAAACTATTTTGATTTTTTTCCTACTAGATCGTTTAATTCCAAGTTGCAACACAAAAAAGTATTTATGCAAAAACAATTATTTATGCAGGATACTGTATACCATAACCAGGCATGATATTGCATTTTATAAAAATGTAATTACATTTTAGCTATATTTCTTATGTGTAATTTCTTTGGCATTTGACTGTATTTAAGATGACCTCTATGTATTTGCTAGCAAGGGTACAGCCCCTATTCTTTATCCTTCACATTTGTAGGATTCAAAGAGATGAACTCTGCTCAAAAAGAGATCAAAACTGTGTGAAGTATGCAAAAGGAAACTAAACATAATGACATGCTACAGCATCTACATTATTTTTAACAATCTACATGGAAGGCGTCTATGGACAAGGTTATGCCTCATATAGATTAAGAATTGCAGCAAGAGAAATGTTAGCCCATAAATAATGAGGCTGTTGACCATTTTGCTTGACAATCTCACTTCATCAAAGACAAATTAACATATTTAAGGTCATTGAAAGGAAACTATTAAAAATATAAATATTTTTATATTTTGTTTCCATCTCGCGGCTGGATAAAGCTCAATATATCAGAGTGGGGTTAATTAGTAAAGACTAATGCCACCCCTTTTCTCTAGAAATCCAACAAATAGCATTTTTGATTCATTATATAGATTTCAGACTGCAGTCGACTTAAAGGTTACCTTGCATGCATTTACTGAACTGATTTTGATTCACCAACAGTGACTCTTTATAGGAAAACTCAAGATATTTTTCATAGGTGGAGATATGCATTTCCCTTTCATGTTTGCATAATCATTTCACAAAAGTTGTTTCTTATCCAACGAATGAAGACAGTACTTTAAACTAAGTGATTCAATTACATTTGTCAGAACTAATGAGACTGGTGATATAACTGTTTTTTTTTTATGTCTCCCTATTACGTTTATTAAAACGTAGACACTTAGGGGGTTATTTATCAAAATCCTCTGGGTATTTTTTCTGGTATTTTTAAATAAAGTCTGACTAAACTAGAATCCATGATTTAACCCTATTTATCATTAAAAACATGAAAACATAGGATCAGGGGAAAAACTTGATTTTTTCAGATTGTCGCACAAAAAGCGCAACCTTTTTTTACGCTTTTTGGATTTGACGCTTGAAAAGTCAAATTTTTTTGTGAAATCAGAGGAATCAGCGGAAAAGACAGAAATGTTTGGATTATCATATGAAACCCAGAGCAGTATATCTTCAAATTGTAAATAAGACCTCTGCATTGACTTCTACAGGACCATGACAGGTTGAAGATTTAAGATTCAGATTGTTTTGCATCCTCGGGGTATAATAAATCTGAAAAATTTGAGTTTCTTTTCCAGTAATAATTTGGATTCTATAGTAAAAAAAACCCTTGAATTTATCAAGTTTTTTTGCATTTGGACTTTAATAAATAACCCCCTTAATTGTGAGCAAAGAGAAACACAGTTAGCACTTGTATAGAAACTAGGCAAAATCTTATGGCTTTATTGCATTGCATTTGAGATTATTTATGTTAATATATTTTATATTTTCTTCCACAGGTAAGAAAAAAAATGATTGGTTAATTATACTTATTTTGTAATAATCACTTGTTCTGATGGAAAATTGGACAGTGAAATCTTGACAGCTGTGATAAAATTCAAAAGCAAAAGTATGAGAAGGTTTTGAATAAGCATAGGCTCTTCAAGGTAGAGTTTTTCAAAGTGGAGTTTTTGTAACAAATATAGTGTTTTTTCTCAGTGTAGATAGAAGTAATTTAACCCCACAATACTTTAGTGGTTATATTCAATTACCTAATATGACTGGAAAAACATAGACCATTTGATCTCAATTAATCAATACTTGAACGATCTGAGCAAACTTTCTGAATTATCAATTCTTACAACTGTGTGCATTAATACTAATAAAGTGCCCTGTGCTAATCAATTCAGTGATGAGTTGATCCGATTAATTGTAAAGTGCTTAGTGCTTATCATTCAAAAATTAAAAAGTGTCAATTCATTTTTCACATCAACATATTCAATTAATTCGCCAAACATTTGATAATCAATTCTGCACAATGAAAAAAAAACCCTATTGATAAATCCAATTATTAAAAATCTTTTTCAGCAAGAATTTTTTCAATATAAAACCATGAGTAGGAAAAGGAAAAAACATTTAGAAGTGGAGCTGTCCTGGTTTCTTCTATCTGAGTTGTTTAAATTTTAGGCCCTTGGACACCACACATATGAGAAGGCAGAACACAAAGGACTGTGGCTACAATTATTACCTTTCCTATCTGTTCAATTGCTAACTAACCTAAAAAACTACAAATCCAGAGTGTCTCTGAGAAAGAGGAGAAGAGAGAAGTGGAGCTCAAATTTCCATGTAAATAAAATTCAGTTCACTACTGTATATTTAAAGTAAATCTGTTAAACCAATTAAGTGCTAGTTTGAGGTGAGGAAGAACGCCGCCAACATGTGTTTCGCAGTGATCATTGTCGGTACCGTGCGGCTATTTTAAATCTATGACGAATGCGTCACTGCTCAACTCCCATGAGAGCTCCTGCATGTTTGCGTGACTTCCGCACATCGCATTTTGGGAGGAGGCGGCGATGGTACGTTGCATGTGACAGAGGAGGCATGTCATCCTCATCATCCCGCCTTCTCCTAACATACCGCCAGCGCAGATTTTCACATATAAGGAGGGAAGGACACTCTCCTATATTTTATTCGCCTCTGTGTGCGTTGTTGCCATGGAAACTCCTAAGACCTCGCTATTAGAGAAATTGCCATGCCCCTATCACTCTCTAATATTTGGTCATATTAGGGGCAATTATTATATTATTTGTTGGGAAGACCTTGTGTTATTTAAGGGAGATCAGTATGAATCTGTTCCCGGGCTCCAAATTCCATGTATATGAAAACCTGAAATGGTTATTGTACTAATAATTAAAGGAAGGCAGTGAAAAGATTGTTCTCATTGATACCTTGGGGGGAGACCGTATTCATTTTAAATATCCAGTAACTTTCACGCTTGAGTAGCTCACATTCTAGGTCCCCTCTCCTAATACCCAGGTTAATTGTTTAGATGGCCCAGAACCTGATTACTATTCGATACATGGACATTCCAAACGATAAATGAACCCTTACGTTTTACAATTAATGGAACTGTTTATTGTATGTTTTTTATTAAATCTATCCGTAAATTCTGTTTTATGAAGCATTTTTTCACACATATTGCACTCCCCACATGGGAAACAGCCCTTATATGTTGTTGCAGATAGGTGTCCTCCAAAGTGGCTCCTACTGAGCATGTCTTTGAGATTGGGACTTCTCTTGTAAAATTTTGTAATAGTTTTTCCCACTTCATTTACTTGTCTCAAAAATAGCCCTGTTAATGCTATAGAGATCTGCAAAATAAGATGCAATCAGTGGAAAGCCTTTCATGCAGTTTCACAGTGGGTAGGCAGCCATTCATTTGCCAAGTAATAAGAACAGTTCATAAAATAAAACTCATTTATTTATACTAATGCCATTGCCACCTCCATTCCCTTAAAATCACCAGGTACATTCAACCTGTCGATCACCAAGCAATTCAGAATTTGTATCTTGCTGGCACCGCTGATTATTGACAAAGCAATCCAAGAAGATATGTGACATGACAAACAACAGTGACAGGATTGTGTTTACCGCCTCAACTGCTCTGTTTCTGCTCAATAAATCTTTTGCTAAGAGTAAACTTTGTCTTAATGTCAAATCACTTGCTTCTTAACCCTACTTTTTTCTGCATGCGCTACTTAACTATTTAGAGTGCATATTCATAGTACAATAACATATCTACAGTATCTTCTACCACTTTATTTTACATCTGAGATCCAACTGTTTATCAGTCTACCGACATTAGTCTGCAGATGTTTCTCAACCAACATTAACATTTAAAGCATTAAAGGGCTATGGACAAAAAAAAAAAAAAAAAACTGTGCATAGGTTTGAGAAAAAAAACATATTTTCAGGTTAATGCCTCCCCTCCCTCATATTGTTTTTGAAGTGATGGATTTTGGAATTGGGATATGTGCATCATCCACTAAGGAAAGCAGATGGAATTCAAGTCCAAGAATAAGAATCCATCACACCACAAAAGAAGAAACTGAGGGAAATCAGAAAATAGGGTGCTTAGAATGCAACGTTAGGGGGTGCTAGATACATACCTCTTCTGGCTACATCCCCCTTTGAAAGCTTTGTGACCCTGAAGGAGCGCTGTGATGCACAGTCACCATTGCCCATTGGCCCGCTTGGAGCCTCCTGCTCTTTACTTCATGGGGGGGAGTTGACGGCAGGGCTTGCCTTGGGCACTGCCTGGGTTTGGCTCAGCACTGGAGGGAGGAGTTGTATTATACTGCAAATCTAAAGACGTTGGGGGGGGGTAGTCCAAAATAGTGCAGACATATACTATTATGCGCATTTTTTCAGTCTGTGTTATATCTGTTTGTATAATCCCAATAAGCTCATGTCCGAAGGGTGGTATATTTTTCCTTTAATCAGATTTGCCAATTCTTTTTCTCAGCAAGAATTGCTACTGTAGCTCAAGCTGAATGATAGATATAAATTTAGATCCACAGATTAACTAGATTATGTTACTGTTACAGAAGCAAAATAAAAGGCTCATTGGATTCAGATAAACTCACAACCCAACACTGATGTGTATATTCTGCCTAATGAAATAAACTGGAGTAATTTTGCTTTATCAAAAGTTAATTATAAAGAATGAATTTAGTAGGCTATTAAGCCAAATGAGAATTTTGAGAAGAAAATGAGACATCACTAAGTTATATTTAAAGTAATGAGCTTGTTTCATGTTTTTGTTCTTTCTTTACAAAAATATGTTGCAAAAGCAAATCTGGAATAAAAATAGAGTAACTATATAGAATTACTATACAAGATTTTTGATTCTTTTTTTCCCTCAAAATATGCACATACTAATTATATGAGTATCTTTTTATTTTAAAGTGTAGGTTGAAAACCTTATCCAGGATTAGTGATGAGCAATTTTTTTTGCTAGGAATGGTTTCACCTGCAATATTCCATGTTTTGCCACTGGTCATTTTTTCTTGAAAATTCCTGCAGAAAACAATTTCACTGGGAAAAAAATATGCACGAAAAATGCTGCCTTCAGTGCATTTTGTTGCAACAGCTGCAAAAAATGGCAATTGACTTAAATGCATTATGCAAAAAAAAAAATCTTCTAAAATACTGCACTAATAATAATATGAAACTCCAAAATTAAGTAGACAGAACAACAGCTGTTTTTTGAATAGTTCTTAATTGAAGTTTGCTTATTTTTCTTATTTAATTATTATCTAGAGCATTTTTAATAGCATGGCATGGCAGATAAGATTCAACGTAGATTAATGTAAAGCTGTGCACTAGTGATGGGTGAATAAATTCGCTAGACACTAATTCATGTTTCACCACAAGCAAATTAATTTGCAAACTGCAGCGACAAATCTTCGGCGAAAAATCTGGCACGTCAAAACAAAATTGATGAGCATCAAAATTGCCGTGAGCAGAAAAATTGTCGTGCGTCAAAATTATTCAAATGCCCAATGACCTTAAAACATTTGAATCAAATAGTCGCACGTATAAAAATTGATACTCCCGTCAAAATTGACACGCATCAAAATTATTTTGATGCGCATTGACTTCAATGCGTTTCACAAACTTTTTTGACATTTCACGAATTTTGCTGTAAAAAACTGCACAGATTTGCCCATCACTATTGTGCACCTGACTAAAAATATAGAAGCTGATTATACCATTAGTTGCAATTCTGTGGGCAAATCCATTATGGAGAAAGTCATTGGAGGCCCTTGTAGATTATCAACTTGGCTGTAGCAAGCAATGCCAGTCAGCAGCAGAAAGGGCAAACAGGTTTTGAGCTGGGGGGTCATTCTTCCACTTTACTAAGCTGGTAAAAGGTATGGAAAGTTTAAGTTATTGCCAAGTTGGGATTGTTTACACCCAAGAAGAGGTTCTTAAGCGAGAATTAAAACCTAACTAAAAAAGCAGAGCAGAAATATTGTCGATTATGTTTTGGCTTCTGTACCAGCCCAAGGCACCCAGCAGGAACGATTTGTGCCTCCATAGATGTCCCAATAGCTCTCCATCTTCTCTTCTGCTGATTCACTGCACATGTTCTGTGTTTCTGTGCCCTTAGTTATTGAGCTTAGGGGCCAACACACAAAATACTGAACATCTAATATAATTGCCACAGGGTGATATATAAATTAATGAAAATATGAAAATAATTTAGATTATAGGTCCATGGCAGTTTTATTTGATTCAAGAAGGGGTTAGATGCCCATTTGTGTTACACAGTACGCACGTGTGCAACGTTATATAGCATTCAAATGTTATTAATAGGGATTAGAATAACCACATAATACGCCACATTGAAAAGAAGGTTTAGCAGTGACAATAGTTTCTTTCCATCTAATCAGGGATTGTTTTAATTAAGGCATATACTAAAAAGCTAAGGACAGAGAAAACCAAGGAAGGCACTCAGCCATAGTATGTGATTGATTCGCCTGCCTGCTGCTGAAATAAACACAATGAAATCCATCACCTTGTCTTTAATAACATTAAGGTTTTGTGATATTAAGGAAACAAAATAATATAAACATGGGCTTATGTGATACATGCTTGAATAGAATAAAGAAACTTTTTGATAAAAGCCTGGCATTGATTCTCTATGAATATTTATATTTTATGGGTTTCTATGAGACGGAATAGCAACTTGGTTTCACTGACTATTGAACGCCTGCCTTTTCCAAACTTCTCAATGAACTTTGCATAAAACATTTACTCAACGTTTTCCTCATACACACACTACATATAAATAGATATATATAAAATACTAAAACAGCAAGGCTCTTTTATTATCAAAAATGTCCTTGTTGGTTTGTGTTCTAAGTATAAATTATGGATGTAACATGAAAGCACTAAAATTGGTTGTATCTTATATTATCTTCATGTTAAAGGCCACAAAAGCTCTTCAGTGAAGTGAGCCATTAAGAAATGACAGGTATTGCTATCAGCCTGCTTTATAGCCTATTACCTTCAATGACAGCAACTGCTACAGTACCTCTGTACAACCTATCACATTATTTCCAGCTAAAGCCAGCTACTGTGTCATTTAGGCTCATTTCCTTGACAGTACCATCATAAATCCATGCAGCTACGGGGTAACTGCCGGCTGCCTCGATAATCTTCATAGTTCGAATGATTCTTGAAATGTATGTAACAGGCAATGACTGTTATGGATTAGGCACAAGGGCCATTCTCTATCCATTCTGTCAGTTCTGTGATGCAATATGTACCTCAAAGATAGTCCCTAAACTACTGTGATGTAATCACATATATAGTTCCTGAACTGTAAGAAAAAGTTATAACATCTCTCTAACTCTACTCTTCTAAACTCTAGTTTGACACAATATAAAATTGCTTTTGTAAAGTCACGTAGAAATCTGAAATGAACACCTTGCAATTAACACAGATCTATGATATAAAAATATCCGGAATGCACTTTATGACATTTCACATTTTTGCTAAAAGTTACCCTATAGGCATGTTCTGAGCAAGATGCGAAAAATGGCTGAATTGCGGGACAAAATAGTGTATGGTTTTTTTCATGTTACCTAGAATTTTTTACGAAGAACCATACCGTCAATGGAAAATAATTCAATAAATAATTTATGTGTATTTGTGATCATCAAGTGGACACAATGCAATTGTCAATTTGGGGAAGATTAGTAATCTGATCGAAGACATATCAAATATGCAATATTAATATGCCTGTGGTCCGCCAGACTTGTTTTTCCACTGAACATTCAATATACAGAAATGCTAATAAAAATCTTTGCTTTACACAACTGAGATGGAACACAGATCATATAAGGCTCAAGACAAATAACAACAGAGAGGAAATTAAACAGATTAAAAAAAGGACCAATGAACTGCAATCCTACATCTCAGAAACTGGCACTGGTGAGGCTGTTTGCAAGTTTGGATGTTTGACTCTGAGTTCATGGCCTTATCTCCATATTCAGGTTCTTAACTAACATTTATGTTCTCATTTTTGCTTTTGAGGGGAACAGATAGATGTTTGAATTAACCAGAATGTGGTTTTGAGCCATGATTCATTATTCTGCTCAATGTGGTCTGCATAGTGATTTTTTAAATAGATGACCTGCTCCTGAGGGTACACAGAATGGTCTCATTTACCAAAGCACTGACACTCCACTTTAACCCTAATCTGAATCTTTAGAAGTTCAGGGTTTGGATTTCAGAACTTTGTTTTGCTATGCAGCATAATGTTGTTGATAATCTTTTGGAATAAATGAGGTAACTTCAAAACAATATAGAGAAATTAAGAAAACAACAGCATCATGTCCTTGTCACTTATTCAAATGGTACTGTATAAATCTAAAGTTGAGTTTAAAAGAGCAGGAAAGGTAAAAACACTGGGGTATCAGGTATTCTCCCCACCCACATCCAGTGATTCTAGTTGCTTTCCTGTTAGTACTAAGTTACTCCTTACAGGTTGATCTTCTTTCTTTTCCTAGATATCCCCTTCATGTGATTTTCACTCTGGAGGAGTCAAGGAAGACTGTGACCCGCTGCCTGCAAGTAGTACTCTGAACTAATATGTTTTGAAGTAGAGGTGACCAAGGAAGTGACGAGGATCACTGTGTGGTTCCTAACAGCTTTATCAGCCAGGGTAAAACCATAACGGAACAGTCCAATAGACTGGAATACCAGAAACACAGAGAAAGATGTCAAGTGTATCAAGACTGTCAACAGACATTATGTGGATAGGCAGGATTGATTCAATGTATTGAACCCAAACGTCCTTCCTCACTCATTATATGAAAGTAAACACCCAGAAACAGTGACACTGAACCCTTGAGCAGCTCCACCAAATATAGAGCCTTCCTCTACTACCTTCCTACTTCCTCATTAAACATGTATGTTTCTGCCTGGGTGTATAGTACAGAAGTTGCAGCTCATGCTATGTAGCAGGTGCCTTCAATGATTATAGAATTTGGCAAAATATTACTGCATTGTTGGTGCTAATGTACAGTTGACAATTCACCCTCTAGAGTAGGTTATCTGTTCTAATACAGTATTTCAGATTGACCTTGTTTTCAAGTAAAAATGAAAATAAACCGATTCACAAGCTCTGAAATGCCAGAGTTCTGTGAATTCCCACATTTTCAGAAGCCTTTTGCTCATCTAATCTGTGTATGATGTTAATATTTAATTATGTATGTACCCAGAGACAGAGTAATTATTTTTACACAGTGAATCATATTTACAAGGAAGTTTTTTTTACAGTATAGAACAGCTGCAGCTTCTTAAGAAACTTGCATGAAAATAATTCAAACATTTTTTTAACATACTTTAAAAAGAAAGAGAGAAAGATGAAAGCAAATTTCAGTGTCAAAAGCATATCTGCAGATATTACTTTTCTAAATGAAAAATTAGTTTAATCTTTACAGCATTCCCCATTTTTGAACTCATTCCAGACAAATCCTGCATAATATAATATAGAAATCATCCCAACAAAATATGGCTGTATATTGGCATTTAACTTGAAACGATTTTTTAATATTTGTTTAATCTTATTACCAAGACCATAACATTAACATGAATGAAGCAAGAATATAAAATTAATAGTATGCCTTTTCCCTTTTAAGCACAATATGCCACAAACAGTAAGAAATTATCATAGTTTACAATTGGTAAAACATTACCGTATATACTCGAGTATAAGCCGACCTGAGTATAAGCCAAGGTACCTAATTTTACCTATGAAAACTAAGAAAACTTATTGACTCGAGTATAAACCTAGACACAACTACAGCCCTGTCTCCCAGCAGCACACATTCCGCCAAAGCGACCCCCCCAGCGATCAACCGGACTTCTTTGCAAAATTGATGGTGACAGAGAATTGCCACGGATTACTGTGTGCATTGTCCCACTGTCAAACTACCATGTGCAGAGGGTGCTGTGTGATATTGCAATCACAGTTATTCTTTCATATAACCAACAGAGGGTGCACTGTTATTCTTTCACATAACCAACAGAGGGTGCTGTGTGATATTGCACTCACTGTTATTCTTTCATATAACCAACAGAGGGCGCTGTGTGATATTGCAGTCTCTCCCCATGCGAACTGTTGGTATAGGAATGATTAAAAGTGACTGCAATCTCAGCTACTACCCGCTGACTCGAGTATAAGCCGAGGTAGACTTTTTCAGCACATTTTGGATGCTGAAAAACTCGGCTTATACTCCAGTATATACGGTACTTATGCTTGGATTTAACAATTTAGCAATTTATTTTCCTCTGTAGGACAAATCATTCTAGTTCAGAAAATAACCTGCCCATATCTCTTTGGCATTGGGGAGAAATAAAAGTGGACTTTATAGTACTCAGCACTGAGTGACGTTGATTCAAGGTAATCTTCTACTCACTGAGTTAACCCTTTCTTTATGGTAGAAATCTTACTTATTGGCACACCACCTTTCTTGATTCTATTATTTCTTATCCAAATGTTAAGCATTGCAAGTAGAACCCTTCTTGTCTACACATGAGTTAAGGTGGCCATACATGGTCAGATTTCCTCGTTCTCAGATTAATTATTGTATCATTAAATGATCATTTGATTGTTGTTTTAACCATGTGATAAGCCATCTACCTATGGATTTCTGACTACAGTTTTAAGACTTTTCGACAAGTTGCAGCTAGGGATGGGCGAATTTTTTCGCCGAAAAAATGACGCCCATTTTAAGACTTTTCGCCGCCGGCGCGTCAAAACAATTTCGCCGGCAGCGAATTTTTGGTGAAGCGAAACGGGTCAAATTCGCCCATCCCTAAGTTGCAGCCACTGACTGCAAAATAGAACATGTGCACAATGCAAGCTATACCTGCAGAGCAAAGACTGGTAGCAAGACGGAGGCCTTTTTAAGATTTAAAATTCTCTACTGGAATTAGAATTAGCAACAAACAAACTAGGGTCCTTCCTTATACCGTTGTTAACTTGTGTAGGTCAGCCATTCTCACCAAATTCTCACTCAAATTTCTGTCATTCACACCAAGTGCCCAATACAATACTGATTATTAAAATTCATTTTGTGATGTTGCATCTAAAAATGTAATAGTAATCATCTGAAGGGAGTTAAATATAAAAAGGAAACTCTGCCTCAGACATGTGGGTGTATAATCTCATTGCAACAGCAATGTGCTAATTTATTTTTTACACAAAATTTCATGATGGTTTCCAGTAGACTGCTAAATATGCAAAGTGCAAACACATTTCTATGTAGCACCATGAATTAACATTACATAAATGCTTTACTTGGCTAGTAGATTCCATACAGTTAGAAAATTTAGTTATTTATAGTTAATATTAGCCAATGGCTAAGGCAAGATGTTTTATTGATGTTACATAAAGTGCAAAGTACATAGTAACAGTGTCATATTTAGACATTGGTAATTGTATGAATGTCTTAAACATCAGGATGATAATAGTCCTCTAATAAAAGAACATAACCAGACTTAGCACTTGCAGAGTACAAAATGCTGCTTGTAGTTTTAATTTATACCAAGCTTAAAATATCACTGTTATACCAACAATACGGGGCACATTTACTAAGCTCGAGTGAAGGATTCGAATGAAAAAAACTTTGAATTTTGAAGTATTTTTTTGGGTACTTCAGCCATCAAATAGGCTACTACGACCTTCGACTTTGATTCGAACGATTCAAACTAAAAATCGTTGGACTATTCGACCATTCGATAGTCAAAGTACTGTCTCTTTTAAAAACTTCGACTACATACTTCGGCAGTTTAAATCTACCGAGGTACAATGTTAGCCTATGGGGACCTTCCCCATCACTTTTCTAAGCTTTTTTTGATCAAAGAAAAATCCTTCGATCGATGGCTTAAAATCGTTCGAATCGTTCGATCAAACGATTTTTCCTTCGATCGATAGATCGTAGGATTTGCGGTAAATCCTTCGAATTCGATATTCGAATTCGTAGGATTTAAATTCGAGGGTCGAATTCAAGGGTTTATTAACCCTCGATATTCGACCCTTAGTAAATGTGCCCCTATGAGTTATTCCATTCAATTGTTAAAAATCAAGGTTTCGAGGAAAATGTTCAAATAGAAACAAGCAGTGTTTTTATAGTATTAATTAAACTTGCAGATATCTAGGATGAATGAATACACTGTTTGACTTTATTCTACATAGGTGCAATATCCAGGACAAATGCATGGAAAAATAAGAGGAGAAAACAAGCTTTCCCTTTTCAGTTTTATCAGCACATAATAAATGACAGGCCTCAAGTAACAAGTTTATAAAGAGTAACCCCTCAGGCATATGTCATGAAGCCAATCGCCAAATCTGTGCTTCTTTTGCAACTTTAAAAATATATGTACATATCAAATCTATAAAAGCATGAAAGAGAATTGCAAGAGGCCCTAGTAGGATTTAAAATGTTCAGTGTTATTTGTGCTAAAACAATTACTGTTTATAAAAATCTGGACTATTTTTCCCATAAATTGGTAATTACTACAATCCATTTAATCATTTGCTAAAATTGGATATCAATCCCCTTTGGCCCCATGCATGGTTGGGACACAGAAAACAATCTCCAAATATAAAAATAGTGAAAATTCATATGACCACGTTCTCCTTTTATATGAAAGTACTACATGAGGGTTAATTGATCCATGAGCCCTCCATCACCCAGTCAGTCCATATGGAGATAATCTTTGATTAGTCTACAATCAAATATTATCCTGTATAAGGGCTCTTACTGACAAGCGGTTGAAGCTGTGGTGCATTCCGTTTTTCTGCGTTCAGCCGCAGGGGAGCGCAGGAATAGACGCATTTAGCTTTTTTCAATGGGGCTGTACTCACACAGGCCCGTGTAGGCACCAAACGCAGGAAAAATGCAGCATGTTGCGTCTCAACCTGCGTTCGGCGCCCCCATTGAAAAAAGCTGCCTGGAGGGGGGGAGGATGAGTTCATTTCTTTATCTTTCTCTCTTCTCTGTTTTCCTCTGTTTTCCTCTGTTTGGAAATATCTGACGACACTGCTTGATTGTAAAACCATTTTCTTTTCTTGGAAAATCAATAAAAAACTATTGAAAGAGAAAAAAGCTAAATGCGTCTATTCGCAGCTTCAACCGCTTGTCAGTAAGAGCCCTAAAGTTGTAGACTAATCAAAGATTATCTCCATATGGTGATTTTTTTTTTATAAAATTGGACTTGGAAAAGTCAGAATCTGAAAATCCGGCATCTCAGACCTGTCGAGGTTGCATATAAGTCAATGGAAGATGTCCCGATGATTTTTTGATGTGCGCTGGGTTTCATGCAATACCCGAAATTTTCTGAGTTTTCAGATAAAAATTAAGAAAAAAATCTAGATATTCGTGAAAATCAGATGAAAATTTAGGTTTTTTCCTGCAAAGCAAATTTTTGGGAAAATGTAATAATAAATAAGCGCAAAAAACCTGAGTGGATTTGATTGGAGTTTTTAGCAAAAAATATTGAGATTAATTTGGACTTTGTTAAATAACCCCCTTTAAGTATAAATTTTAACAAAATATGATATTTTTTTATCTTATTAATACCTCATATAAAAGGGTCAGAAACAATGCTACAACTTCTACAACTAAAAAAAATGGGAGACATGATACAACTCACTTTCATTTTATTACTGAGTATAGTGCAGAATATCAAAACATCTGCCATATTATCAAAAATATTTACCTGTTTTGTGTAATGATCTCCATTTAAGAGAGGTTTTATCTTCTTGTAAGGTAAAATGTGTTTCTAGAAAAGCACAGACTTTAAGAAGCACTGAGTTTAGTATCTTCAACACAAGGCAGAAGTAGTGGCACTTGGCTATTGATGAAGGGTAATTACAGATGTGGTTCTTCAAATTGTAAAACTTGCAGTTTAATAAAAACTAGTACAAAGAAATCTTGCAACACAAAAAAAAGAGTAAGAAATGGTTGTAGTGCAAACATTGTGAAAAACAATCGAAGTTAAATCTTTCGACTTCGAATATCGAAGTCGAAGGATTTACCGCAAAACGTTTGATCAAAGGAAAAATTGTTTGATCGAACAATTCGAACGATTTTAATTCATCAAACGAGCGATTTTCCTTCGATCACAAATTGCTAGGAAAGCCTATGGGGACCTTCCCCATAGGCTAACATTGGTGCTCGGTAGGTTTTAGGTGGCGAAGTAGGTGGTCGAAGTTTTTTTTAAAGAGACAGTACTTTGACTATCGAATGGTCGAATAGTCGTACGATTTTTAGTTTCGAATCATTCGATTCGAAGTCGAAGTCGTAGTCGAAGGTCGAAGTAGCCAATTCGATGGTCGAAGTAGCCAAATAAAAACTTCGAAATTCGAAGTTTTTTTCCTTCTCATCCTTCACTCGAGCTAAGTAAATGTGCCTCACAGTCTGAAAGACGCTAGAAATCTCAACGGTTTAAATATGTCTATTTAATTTATATGTTATATTGTTTTTAATACATCAAGCATAGTAAATAATAAATGTATACATTGGTTTTAAATATGAAATCCAGCAGGGGGTAGTGTTGCTCAGGGTATAAATCTTGCTGATGGTCTCTTTTGATTGTACCTATGATTAAGGGCATAGCCTGAAACACATCAAGTTAATGGCTTCCTGTTGCAGACTTTGCTAACTGCAATGAACCAGTGTGTCTTAGAATGCTGCTCCTATTGTTTTTGTCTGTGGAGAAGCCAGCAGAGGGGGAAGTGATGGGGAATTTCAGTGGGTGAGTCTGGAGTGGCATTTTGAATAAGAGAGAAAACATAAGGTTCCAGCACTAACAAATTCACTAACCTCCAAAAACACTTCACCAGGCGTAGATTCGCCAGGACAACGCTAATTCACTAAAATCCAAAGTTGCGTCCAAGGCGACGTACGCTGGCGAAGTTGCGATAGCGTTACTGCGTCAAGTGAAGCGAATTTGCACTAGCGTTGGCTAATTTGCATATGGCGGGAAGTTAAAATTTAATGGATGTATATTTTGCAGCAAATACATTACATTACACAAGCCCAGGGAACCTTAATAAAATAAAATAAAATAAAGTTGTTATATTGCCCTATACATGAGCCCAGTGTAAAGTTTATGTGCCATTTGTTAGGAAATGTAGGGGGGAAGCTGGTTAACCCCAAAAAAATGTACGCTATTTTTCAGCCTATCACCCTGTAAAAAGGAAAAGACGACCGCATATTTTGGGACTTAGAAAAATGTTCAACTTTTTTTTGAGGAACTCCTATCAACTCAATTGCACTTCGCCTGGTCTGAGGTTCTGAAGTCAATTCTGGCGATAGAGGAAATGGTCAGTAAAATCAAAAACTCAGTGAATTTGCGTAGTAACGCTCTTTCTTCAGAGCGAAAACTCGCCTGGTGTTAGAGTGCGAATTTTTGCCAGCGTTAGCCACTTCTCCCTTTAGTAAATTTCCCCCAAAAGGTGATGCTGTTAAGCCAAAGCTAGATAAGGTAAACTTGTCCGTGGAATCACTGCCCCTACCAGATATTGCATGTACATTTTTATATTCAGTTATAAAAGGATGGTCATGTATTGCACCTAAATAATAATAATAATAATAGAGCATTATTCTCCATATACAGTAGTAGTCTGTTTTGTATTATAAGGTAGTCTCAATGTTACCTGGTAACAGCTTGGGACCATTAATAGCAGGAAGCCCAAAAGAAGCAAATGTTTTATACAATCACAGAGAATTACAGTTACAGTTATAAGCCTTATTAGAAACTCCTCATTGTGTCCTACACTCATATTGTTGCAGTGGTGGAAAATATGTGCAATGGCATTTAACACAATTCAATTTTCGTGATTTTCAATTTTAAGAAAAAAAAACACAAAAATATTATATTTCTGCCTATCATCTTGAATGTCAGCCTTTATCAATTATGTTCAGATTTCTATATAAATATATAATATATAATAAGTCCAGAAGTGAACTTAAGCTTAATTTGAAGTCAGCAGCCATTTCTAATGTTTGATGTATGGGACCCAGAATACAGAATAGCCATTTTCAATTCCTCATTAAGCAAACAATTCTTAGTTTTTTGACGGGTTCCTCTTTTCCCTTTAATAAATATGTGACATAAATCTGTGTTGGTTGCAAAACAATCCTACTGAGTTTATTTTCATAATCATAAAGGTTTTTAGCAGCCTTAAGGACATGTGCTAAAAATTACAGAGAAACCACTTGTCTGGAAAACCCTAGTCAGAAGCATTCCATTTTTAAAGCAGTACTATCAAAACAGAGAAAAATATTCACTCAAACCTTACAGTATACTAGCGTAACAATTTCTATAAGCACCGCTTAACAGTCAAGTACTCCCACACACATCTACACCTAATAGTGCAAATTTCTGTTGCAAACTGTTGGTATTATTCCTATAAGTAATGATGTCCATTATCATTTGCTCCACTACTACATATCATTCCCACCCACCACTTTTGCCTTAGGTAACAATCTAAGCTTGGTTGACACTCTTATGATATCTGTATATACAGCAGATTTCAATCTCACTATGGGGCACTTTTACTTAGCTCGATGAAGGATTAGAATGAAAAATACTTCGAATTTCGAATTGGCTACTTCGACTTCGAATCAAACGTTTCGAACTAAAAATCGTTCGACTATTCGACCATTCGATAGTCGAAATACTGTCTCTTTAAAAAAAACTTTGACCACCTACTTCGCCACCTAAAACCTACCGAGCACCAATGTTAGCCTATGGGGATGGTCCCCATAGGCTTTCTAAGTAATTTCTGATCGAAGGAAAATCATTTGATCAATGGATTAAAATCCTTTGAATCATTCAATTCAAAGGATTTTTCATTCGATCATTTGATCGAATGAATTGCAGTGAATCCTTCGACTTCGATATTCGAAGTCGAAAGCTTTACCTTCGATGGTCGAATATCGAGGGTTAATTAACCCTCGATATTCGACCCATAGTAAACGTGCCCCTTTATGTGCAAGAGAAGTTTTTTGTACAAAACTTTTGTAGAGAGATAGTATAAGCTCAGTATACATTGGGAATACCCATTCCCTTTACTACAACACCTATGCATTTATGCTTTTGACTACATTAAAGGGCATTTTCAGCTTTAAAGTAACTATTATTATGTCATAGACATATTTTTTGGCAATTTTAACTTTTTATAAAAAGTTTTGGGATTTTGCATAGTTCCAGCTTTAAGTTTTAAACGCTGTATAATTGCTGGGGGTCACAAAACATTCTCTGCGAGGTTCCATTAATATTGTTGGTGTCATTTTAAGGCTATCTCCCTTTCATGTTCAATCCATACTCCCAAACACCTACCTGTTTGCAAGGTAACATGAGCCCTGGCAACTTTATATGAATTTTGGAGTACTGCAGGGCAAAAAGTCCTGCAGTACTCCAAAAAACATCCGAATTAAGGCTGTCTCCCATAAACTGCATTTTATTTCAAATAAAACCTAATTTTTGACAATTATTTCCTTTGTCTCTGTAATTATAAAACAGTACCTTGTACATAATCCTAACTAAGATATAATTAATCCTTATTAAAGGCAAACCAACACTGCAGGGTTTTATTCATGTTTAAACCTTATTCTAGTAGACTTGAGGGGTTATTTATCAAAATCTGAATTTATCTCAATATTTTCTGCTACAAACTCCGATCAAATCCGCTTGGGTTTTTTATGCTTATTACATTTTCCCGAAAATTTGCTTTGCGGGAAAAAATCTGATTTTCACAAATTTTTCTGACTTTTTCATAAAATTTTCACTATTTTTTCATAATTTTCACCCGAAAACTCAGAAAACGTCGGGTTATTGCCCAAAACCCAGCGCACATCAAAAAATCATTGGGACTTCTCCCATTGACTTATATGCAACCTCGACAGGTCTGAGATGCCGGATTTTCCGTTTCTGACTTTTCCATCCTCGGGGGTTTAATAAATCCCGAAATATTTGTAATTTTTTTAAAAGTCGGATTTTATAAAAAAAAAAAATCACAAATTTTTCGTGATTTTTGCATTCGGAGTTTAGTAAATAACCCCCTTAATGTATGAAGAGCCCAATTACAAAAAGATCTGTAAAACCCCCAGGATACTGGATAACAGGTCCCATATCTGTATTTGCCAACATGTAATAATGTTATATGTAATGCAATAATCTTATCTACCTTGCTTTGGACCACTTTCCCAAAAATATAACCAAGCATATTCACAATGTCAATGCAACTGCATCTTAGTCATTGTTGATAAAAATAAAGCCTAGTGTTTTCAATTTGTTTGTTTGTTTGGTTGACAATTTGAAGTTTTTTGTTCATAAAAAATCTTGCCAAATACTCACACATAGATATATATTTTGAGTGTGTTTTTTTATGTTCTTCTTTTTATGGAAAAAAAATACTTTCTTCTTCTCTGTTCATCTGATAAAATCTATGGTGGCTGTTACAACCAGCAGTATGAATGCAAACTAGAAAGTGACAGAGGAGAAAAGAACATGAAGGCAGTTTGTCAGTTGTATGTGGATTGTAACATGGATTAAAATAGATGCTTTGTCCACTCAGTCTTTATAAATTACTATATAGGTATTTTGAAGACAAATTAATTTATACACAGTACAGGTATAGGATCCCTTATCCGGAAACCCCAATATCCAGAAAGCTCCGAATTACGGAATGGTCCCATAGACTCCCTTTTATCAAAAATAATCCAAATTTTTAAAAATGATTTCCTTTTTATCTGTAATAATAAAACAGTAGCTTGTACTTGATCCCAACTAAGATATAATTAATCCTTATTGGAAGCAAAACCAGCCTATTGGGTGTATTTAATGTTTAAATGAATTTCTAGTAGACTTAAGGCATGAAGACCCAAATTACAGAAAGATCCCTTATCTGGAAAACCCCAGGTCCCGAGCATTCTGGATAACAAGTCCCATACCTGTATATTCCTATAGAAACTCAATAACGTGCACTGATATTTCTGAGAATAAGACAACAGTCTGATTATGTTAGTATTATTGCTTTAAATTTGGACTGCTCTGTAATACAGTCTGTGATATTTCTTATGGGCCCATCATTGCTAAGATCTAGATGTTTGAATTATACATCATACCCTGAAGAGAATTAAGAATGTTTCACCAAACTTACCCAAAGAATGCTTTTCTCTAGTTCATTCTAAGATATTTTAAGAAAGGATGTATGAAACAGGTTTGCTCCCATCTGAGCCCAGATCAATTGACTGAAATCTGTATTGCTGTTGGCAATATCTTTTACTACCTACATGCTGCCCCATGTGTACACCAGACAACTTAATTTGGTATGGTGTCTTTAACTATTCATGATTCCTTAGATTGGTGTATTTCCAAACTTCCCCTTTGTATTTCAGTTTGGTCTGGAGGTATTGGGGATACTTTTTGGCAGTATTTACCTAGTGCTTAATCCTAATGTCACAATGATCATAATATCAAGCAACATGTACGTCCATAGTATAGCAAATCAGCTAAGATTACAAGCAAACCTTGAGAGAACCTCCTTTCTCTTCTACAATTTCCTGTGCAGTAGGGATGTAGCGAACGTCGGAAAAAAAGTTTGCGAACATATTCGCGAACTTGCGCAAAAATGCGAGCGGTTCGCGAACGGTTCGCGAACCCCATAGACTTCAATGGGAAGGCGAACTTTAACATCTAAAAAAGACATTTCTGGCCAGAAAAATGATTTTAAAGTTGTTTAAAGGGTGCAACGACCTGGACAGTGGCATGCCAGAGGGGGATCAAGGGCAAAAATGTATCTGAAAAATCTGCCTGTGTGTGCTTGGAAGAGATAGTGTAGGGGGAGAGCTGTTAGTGATTTCAGGGACAGATGATAGTAAGTTTGCTGGCTAGTAATCTGCTTGATACTGCTGTGTATTGGAACAAAAAAATAAATAAAAGCAGTCCTTACAAGGACTACTGTTATTGCAGCAGTCAGCAGATGAGATCAGAAGCAG
The DNA here is from genome assembly GCA_038501925.1 of Xenopus petersii. Classification (NCBI taxonomy): domain Eukaryota; kingdom Metazoa; phylum Chordata; class Amphibia; order Anura; family Pipidae; genus Xenopus; species Xenopus petersii. The sequence continues at coordinate 172,030,833 of CM076673.1, forward strand.
GACAGCTGCCCACTGCAGCTACATACAGAGCACTGCAGTAGAAGGTAGATTACTAGCCAGCAAAGCTACCTAAGCTTAAATGTCCCTCAAACCCCTGCAGACTTCTGTCCCTCCAATAACAGAGCAGTATCAAAACGATTACTAGCCAGCAAACTTTCAACTGTCCCTGAAATCACTAACAGGCAGCAGCTCTCTCCCTACACTATCTCTTCAGCACACACAGGCAGAGTGAAAAAAAGCTGCAGGGCTTCGGTTTTTATAGGGAAGGGGAGTGGTCCAGGGGAGAGCTTCCTGATTGGCTGCCATGTACCTGCTGGTCTGGGGTGAGAGGGCAAAAAAAAGCGCCAAGAATGGCGAACCCAAAATGGCGAACGTCGCGCGACGTTCGCGAACTTCCGGCGAGCGCGAACACCCGATGTTCGCGCGAACAAGTTCGCCGGCGAACAGTTCGCGCCATCTCTACTGTGCAGTACTTTGTCAGGTCATACCACTGCTGTGATAAATAAAACTTAAAATACATATCATATATTCACTGTTTTGATCCAAAAGAAGCAAAAAAACCTGAAGCCAGTGCCAATTTTGAGGGTAAAAAAATCTTCCTGACCCTGATCGGAAACATTCCATGAATTTAGCATTCAGAATAAACATGAATTACTAAAATGCAGGCTGTCACATTTATACTGTATAATGATACAAAAACCACAATATAACACTTAAATCAGGAAAACATCCACATTCGGTTATTAATAGATATATGAGATAATATGAGAACATAGAGAAGAGAAACTCCTGACATTTCATAAAATTTGCAGAAAAGAGGGGAGGGAGGGTTTATACATGCTCAAAAGATAAGAAAGTGAACTGCTTTTTCCCCTGACATCACATCCTTCTCTTTCTCCACCCCCAGACCAGCTTTTCCATGCCTTAACTCATTCCTTCTCACCCAATCACAGCTACATCTGATTCTGCCAGTCTTTAAAGATAAACCAGTGTAATCTGACTGCTGGTCATATGCATCCCTTTAGACAAATACAAGAGTCATCTGCACTCAACCCATTATCAATATATTCAAGACAGAGACATTTTGTGCATACTGCTACTGAAAAATGCCTTACCCTTTAAACAAAACAGGGATTGTTTGTCCATATATTGCAATATATTTAACCTTCATGTGATTTATTAAGATTTCTATTGCTTCATTATACATTTTACAAAGGGACTAAGTTTTACCTGCAACTTACTTGCTGCTTTCAAAGTAAAACGCCCAAACTTGGCTGCCCTTTTATTAGACACCAGTGGGCTCACCTGACTATAGCTGGGAACAAGGGAAAGTTGTGCTCACCACTGATTTTTAAAACCATTAGGTGGGGGTGCAATGAGGCTGTGACCACAAAATACATATAGACAAATACAAGAGTCCTCTGCACTCAACCCATTATCAATATATTTAAGACAGAGACATTTTGTGCATACTGCTACTGAAAATGCCTTATCCTTTAAACAAAACAGGGATGGTTTGTCCATATATTGCAATATATTTAAGCTGGCCAACTACGTCAAAGTCATCCCATATCTGGCCAGTCCTATGCTCAACCTTGATCTGATTCATTAAGAATTCTATTGCTTCATTATACAAAGTTTTACCTGCAACTTACTAGTCCCTTTGTAAAATGTATAATGAAGCAATAGAATTCTTAATGAATCTGATGAAAATTGAGCATAGGACTGGCCAGAAATGGGATGACTTTGACGTAGTTGGCCAGCTTAAATATATTGCAATATATGGACAAACAATCCCTGTTTTGTTCACATAGCAACTTTTCATAGGGCAGGTGTTAAGGACAGGACTCCTTTGCATCTGACACACATTGGGAAAGAGAGATGGAACACCTTTTCACCTCCCTTCATGAATACAGAGCTGCTAAATGTATGCACTGGTGTATTCATGCAGGTTCTTGTGCTTCAGACCTGAGCCCACAGCTGCTGATGGCAGGGCAATGTATAAAGTAAGAAAAACATTTTATCTTGTGTAGGGATACAGAGGGTTAATTCTCCTCTGTTCCTGAAAATCTGAACCACATGGTGGGAAACCCCTGTTTGTGCAGCTACAGGGTCTCATAGAGTTTTGGCAGGGGCCAGAGCCCTTGTGCTGATGCAGCATGGCAGATATCCTGGAAAGTGTCACTAGGTGTCGCTGCTGCATCATTTTTCTATAAATAGGAGAGCCATGTGCTCACATGGTTTATTGCTGAATGCTACTTCACTGAGGAGAGAGTGATTTTGAGCTGGCAAGATGTAGGCTAAAGTGGAGTTTGATAGGCCTGCCAAGCCTGAGGCAGGGTACTCCAATCCCTGGTAGCTCAACCCTTCGGGTTAAGAGCTTGGATGCCTTTTTGTGTGCTCGCGCTATGGCAAGTGCTTGAAGCTGTAGTTCAACAGAGGAGGACTTAATTTGCTTGCACTATAGACAGTGTTGGGAGCTATGTCTGGAGGATGTGCTTCATGGAATGGATTTCATCGCTGTGGATGCCTCTGGATGAGCCTATCCATCTGAGTGAATCCCCAGGGTGAGTTATGCCCAGGGGAGGGTAGAAAAAGAGAGGATCCTGCATATTTTCAGTTTGTGACACAGGCTTTGTTGATGCCTGCAAGTGGGAGTAAGTACCAGGTCCAACGGGAAAGTTATTTGGGGCAGGTAGTACTACCTGGCGACAAATGTGGGGAAAATGGACTGAGTCTCTTTGTCTGCCAAAGGAGTTGCAGGACTTTGCCTGTTATGGAGGGCCAGGACTAGACTGGCATACATTCCCAGGATAGTGGGTCAGTTAATATGTAATATATTTTACTTTGCCTTTTTCTCTTACATAAAGTTATTTGTTACACAGTACTTTGTGTGTTTGAATGTTTTCATAATGGGGCCACCTGCAGGTGTATTCCCAGATCCCATTAGGTGGAGGCACTGCCAGAACAGGAACTTCCCAGTACCCTTTCGCCTTGCAAAGGGGACTCAGGACCTGAGGTGGTAAGACGGTACAACCTTGGCACCAGGGGAGTTGCCAAGAGGGTGTTACATTTGCACCTACTTTTTGCACTTTTCCCATCAATAAGTGAGCCCTCGTAGTCCACAGTCATACACAACTTAAGATATAATTTTCCATTAAGTAATGTAAATTACAAAAGGAAAGGTAGTAAGCTTCGCTGTATGCTGGCAAATGCACAGAGTTTGTAGGGTAAAATGGGAGAGCTAGAGTGTTGCATGCTCTTAAAATTATAATATAATTGGTTTCACTGAGACCTGTGGGATGAAACTTGACTAGGCTGTGAATTTAAATGGTTACACCCTTTTTAGAAGGGACAGATAGATTAAAAAGGGTGAAGGAGTGTGTATGTATGTAAAGCCTGAACCCATGCACTAAAGAAATATCCATTGATGGCACTGGGTAGAGATTTCAACTGAGGAAAATGTTACAAAGAAAATGATCATTGGTGTTACTACAAACCACCTCAAATAAGTGACTAACATGAAGCCCAGCTACTATTACAAGTAAAAGCTTCTTTGCAACTAGGTCAAGTTGTTATTATTATTATTATTATTATTATTGGTGACTTTAATTATCCAGACATTGACTGGGGTAATGGGGTTGCCAATTTCTGAATGATGAAACCCCTTTGTGAAGTTTGTAGACTTTTTATTCAAATCCACAGAGCCTTTATATTGCCTCCAAACATGCTCAACATTCTCTTTCTATTAGAAATAAAAACAAATGGGAGGCAAATGACAATATGGAAAAACACTTTAAGAGAGTTTAAAACAATAACATCATACAATAATACAGCTTTGTACACCTGCTTCTTTATTTAATAGAATTTAATAGAACGCTGCAGGTCTTTATCAGTTATCAAGGAACACCCTCTTGTGTTCAAGATATGTATGACCATGTGTGATAAAATCTATACACACTTTAACATAAAAACCAAACAACAAATGAATATAGACAAATATTCTGATCTATTAATACCAATACCAATTACTTATTAGTAATTATTAATATCTATATACAGGTTTTTGATTGACAGCTCACTTCCTCACTGTACAAATACACAAGACAATTTGGGAAAAAAAATCTACCAAAAAAATGAAAAACATAATAGTAACATAAGATAATAGAAATGCTGTGCTAATAATGCACAAAAATGTTGCAAGAAATAATGAAATTCCTTCCACTTGCTTGTACAGATGCGTTTGTTTTGTTGTCTCAAGCTCAACTCACCTTGAAATCACAACTATGCTGGAAATATGGGGAATAGAAAACCGAACCTGGTTAGGATGAGATGGGCTAAAAGGAGCCAAAAAGCTCCTCACAAGCAATTACATGCAAAGTGAAGCCTTCTGAAATCAGAAGGTATTTACTTGTCTCATGACATACACACAGCACTGTCTAAATACCAAAAATGAGAGTTTTCATTCTCCCATAAGGCATCATGGGCAGAGACATGCAAATCACTCCTTTGTCCCTTTGGCCAACTATGTATCCAGAACCACTGGTTTTATATCACAGATACAGCCTAATGGTTCAGAGCCATATATCCAAACTTGCAGATAGCCTGTTTCAATCTTGTTCTCATCAGTGCAAGATATTGGAAGATGTCAAATCATAAAGGAGTGGTTTGCATGTCTCTGCCCATGATGCCTGGACCATGGACCATCTGCCTGGTTGGTGAATTGGGTACTTTATACCCAACACCAATCATTTTGTGAGTATTCCGTGGGTACCAGACCTGCTGCAGGTCGCAGATCACAAGGCAGCAGGCTGCACTCGGTGTGCTTTAAAAAATGTATATTTTATTGAAATTAGCCCAACATTGACCATATAAAAGCATGAGGCAGAAAGGCCGAGTGTTTTTATACAGGTCATGGAACTCCGAGGTAACTTCTAATATCCTCATATTTTGCAACTGGGGGTACTTTATTTATTATAATACATACGTTTTAGGGAGTCATGTGACAGAAGTAAGTTGCTGGTAAAACTTGGGCCCTTTGTCAAATGTATAATGAAGTAATAGAATTCTTAATGAATCAGATGAAAATTGAGCGTAGGACTGGCCAGATATGGGATGACTTTGATGTAGTTGGCCAGCTTAAATATATTGCAATATATGGACAAACAATCCCTGTTTTGTTTGAAGGGTTAAGCTGGCCATAGACGCAAAGATCTGATCGTACAAATCGAGGATTCGTACAATTTTTGGACCGTGTGTGGAGAGTCCTGACATTTTTCGTCCGGGGGAGATTGGTCGTTTGGTCGATCGGACAGGTTAGAAAATTTCTGTCGGCTGCCGATAATATCTCTGCATGTATTGCCGATCGTACGATTTTCAGTGGGAGACTGTCACTAGCTTTGGTTGGACATAGATATCGTACGATTGCTGTCAGGGGCAGAACATTGCTGATCTGTTCTTTAACTAATCTGACTGGTAAAACTTTGATCTGAATGGTTAGTGGCGGGTCGGGAGATGGGAAAGTCCGATCGTACGATGATTCGTACGATCGGATCTTTGCATCTATGGCCAGCTTAAGGCATTTTTCAGTAGCAGTATGCACAAAATGTCTCTGTCTTAAATATATTGATAATGGGTTGAGTGCAGAGGACTCTTGTATTTTGTGGTCACAGCCTCATTGCACCCCTGCCTAATGGTTTTAAAAATTAGTGGTGAGCACTTTTCCCTTGTTTCCTTGTTTCTTTTATATATATATATATATATATATATATATATATATATATATATATAATTATCTATACAGTCCTGTCTGGTTATACACCATAAAATATTTACTACCAAAATTAAACCACACTTGCTGGACTTATTTCATGAATAAATTACATTGAATAAATCACTTTTTTATCATATAATAAGTCCTGTGAGTGTGGTTTCATTTTGGTAGTATATCTATATATATATCTATATATCTATCTATATATATATATATATATATATATATATATATATATATATATATATATATATATATACACAGCATGATGAGTAAATTCATTGACATGCCATTGTATATTTAATTGTTTAATGTGTATTTGTAATTTCACATATTGATTGCATGTTCACATTTTGTCAATGCAGATATTCCACTTAAGGCACAGAAAGGAGATAATCTGCATTCCTACTGTGCTCGGCATTACAGCATGACCTATACACCCTTTATAACCAATAACGAAAATAAATACAAGGTACAGGACACACATGCAACATTCTGATGAGCAGTGGTCCTTTATCCATGGGTCACCATCCTGCTAAGGTTAGGTTACAATGACAATTTTAAATACAGTGAATTGTCCTCCTACAACAAGGCTGTTATTGCTATTGTAAACGTAAATAAATAAATATTTATTCCTCTTATTGCAGAGGGCTTGAAGGATATTGTTGTGTACTTAATATGCGCTTAGTAACCACTAACCAGGAGTCATGACTATGTTTGGTTTGAGTGAAGAATGCTAATATTTTCCTTTGGGGCAATTCCTCCAACTAAGAGCATCTATCTTGCCACATTACAAAAGGCAATATTCAGAAGTGACAAAACAATTATCTGCAGTGAATCATAAAGTGCGAGACAAAATAACACATAACAATAAAATATAATAGTAGATATAAACGAATTTCAGGTACATTGAAGTGTTTTTTTCACACATTTCACATGGGGAAGTGTTTTTTGTTTTTAAAATTTTTATGTTGATCATTTGATATGTTGCATTGGGAAAGATACTATTTTTTTATGAGCATTAAAATCTAGAATTGTAATACATTAAGGTAGGAAGCGTTGTGTATCAAAGAATATACTAAGAACCCATGAGTTCAAATCATGTGCATGAGCCCTAGGATAGATTCAGTGTTTTGTAGCTGTCACGTTGCTGTTTAATATAGGATAAAAAATGGATCAGCGCCTTTCGGCAACGGAGTCAAACTCGCCAGAAACAAAGAAGAGGGGGAAAAAAATTAAATAGACATATAGGGGCAAATTCACTAAGATTCGTAGTTGTGCCAGGCGCAACTTCACCGCACTTCGCCACACTTCGCCAGGCGTAGTTTCGCCAGCGCTTCGCAAATTCACTAAAATCCGAAGTTGCACTCAGGGGTATCGTACGGTTGCGAAGTTGCGCTAGCGTTGATTCGCTAAGCGAAGCAAAGTTACGCTAGCGATGGTTAATTTGCATACAGCGCCAAATTCAAATTTCAATGGAGGAATACGTATCAGCACTACAAATGCCTAGAAAACCTTCAAAACATCAAATTAAAATTTTATTTTGCCCTACACATGTGCCCACTTTATAGGTAAGTTGCCATGAGTCAGGAAATGTAGGGGGGAAGGAGGGGAGCCCCAAAAGAATTTGCAATCTTTTTCAGCCTATCACCCATAATGTAGAAAACACGCCAGCGTTTTTTGGGACTTAGAAAAAATTTTGAGTTTTTTTGAAGCAATCCCTATCTACTCTATTGCGCTTTGCCTGGTCTGAGGTGGCGAAGAAAGTCTAGCGTAAAAGGTAGCGTTCAGTACACTGCGCGCGTTAGTGAATTTGCATAGTTACGTCCGTAGCGATAATTCGCCAGGCGTAAGGGTGCGAAGTAACACTAGCGAATCTACGCCAGCGTTCGTTAGTGAATTTGCGCAGTAACGAAAATGCCAAACGCTAGCGATGTAACGCTAGCGTTCGGCGCTTCGGCGCTTAGTGAATTTGCCCCATAGTGTAGCATTTTTGAAATGGTAGTTTCACACCAGGTGCTTATGTGTAGAATTTGTATTGTTTTTTATTTGTTCCCCTTTTCCAGATTCCCCTTTATTTTAGTCCTCCACTTCGGGAGCTGTGCTTATATTCACTTTTCAGCATGCACGTGAATCTTCCACCAGAAAAATGGCTAAAGTGACTACTTACAAGACTTTTACTTTATCGATCACATATAGTAGTGTTTTCCTTTCCCTTTACACCATATACGTGTAACTTCCACAAAGAAATGACTAGATTGCCTATTTACAAGACCTTAATCTTTGGCTCGCATGTAATATTGCTTTACGTCCCTCTCCTCTTCTCTCACTTCTTCCAATCACTCCCACATGGAATAAAGACTTATATTGTGTAGTATGTTTTAATAAATATTTAAAAAATATAAAAAGATTTTGTACTCACATTTTAATCAGATTCTACAAGCATTTCTATAAAATCAGCTGTCCTTTGCAGGTTGCCCAGGTCTTTCCGGGGTAGGAATAAAAGAGCCGGCTTTTTCTATCCCTCGTGGTTGCGTTCCTGCTCGTCACCGTCTTGTCCCCACTGCCTGACGTGTTTCGCTGGTCCAATCAGCTTCCTCAGAGGCATAAAATGTGAGTGCAAAATCTTTTTATATTTTTTTTTTTGTGTAAATACTTGTTAAACATGAAAAAGATTGTTGTCATCTAAAATAAAGCATTATTTTGTCAATTAGATATTAATTTAATCAAACTGGGAAAAGTGCTTTTATCAAGGGTGTAGTACAAATGCTGAAGCAAATGTTATATGTAAAGGCCTATTTTTAATGGCCAAATTTTATGAAAGTTATTAAAAGTGCAAATGAAAAAATGTGAACAATGCACTTAAAAATACAGACACTCTATAACCTCTAAACATTTTAATTTATTGGACAATTACTAGTGGGAAAAAATCTTTTACAGCTTTTACCTGGCACAGTTTTGTAGAGTTTATCGTTTTAACACTTATATAAATATTGAAATTGTAGAGTTTTAGAGAAATTAAAAAAAATATATATGATTTGTGAAAAGAATATAAATCAGCCCATAATAGTTTCTCATCTACTTGATTCTATATGAAGAAATTTGGATTATTTTAATTTTTAGGATTCCTACCTTGATGATATGTAGGGGGTAGGCAATGATTGAAAATATATTTATTTATATATTTATTTTTAGGGATATTGAACAATCTGTTGAGACATTGGGCAGTGGACAAAATGCTAATTCTGTAATAAAGGTCATCAAAGAATCCCATATTTTAGAACTTAGGTCAACACTTTAGTGAATGTAATGTCACAATAAGGATTTCACCAGAAGTGAAATCCATAATGATACACTTTTACTCACATGAATATAAAAGTAAACATCACAACTGATGGCTAGTTTCAAAAAAGTGTGACAATTTAAAAATCTTAAAAAAGACACACTGTATACAGTAACATAAACAAAAAATCCCCAGTGGTTTAGGTAAATATGAATAATATATGGGTCTGGTTTCACATTGGGCTAAAAATTTATATTTTCATGAAAAATTGCCCCTCTATTAGAACTCCTCATATATCTGCTATATATAAATGAAGTTTGTAGTAAGTTTGTAATAAGCATTAAGAAGTTTCAACCAGCTCTAGTAACCCATAACAATCAATTGCATTCATACAGGTGCTGCTAGTTGTTTGGTTGGTGTTGAATACTAGAACTGGTTCAAGCTTTTTGACTTTAATTATGTGACCCCTGACTCAAACATATTGGTGCTATTTTATGCTACTTATAATAGACAATGACATAAAACACCTAAATTATATTCTTGCTACAAATTACTGTTTATGAAAAATTTATTTTATTTCATATAGACTATTGTATACTACAATTTAACCTCAACCCACAGGATTTAAAAAAGATTATACAAAATAGCTGAACTTTCAGTAGAAAATGTTTGTTATGAAAGTGATTTAGAGATGTGCTATACCCATAAATCAAATGTAGTGTGATGTTGACTCCATTGCTATTTTGTGAAAATGACATCAAATGGTAATGCCATGATTAATGGAGAATGGATAAAAGAAACCCTTAGGGGAATGTGAAGCAAGGCTAAGTTATACGGAAAAGAATAAGATTACCCATAATCTTTTCTTTTATCTATGTCTAGAAGTGCTCACCATGCATATACATGTCAAATTCAACATTCAAAATTTAACATAGCATAATTTTAATTGAATATATCATATATCAGCATTTTTGTAATTAGGTAATATTGTTTCTAAAGCATTGCGTGCTTGTAGATAGGTACACAGGTATAGGTGTGGATAGGTATACAAGTATCAAATTAATTATACATCTTCACCTCTGTGACACACCCAGTAGTGGACTGGATCACCTCAGGGAAATCCTCTATCCTGATTCCCTCTTCAATAGGATCCCTGCACTACAGGAAATATGGCCTGGGAGAGATACCTCCTAAACTGACACTCCTATGTTGGAGCTCAGAACTGCTCTTTTTATCTCAACCCTAACTGACTATACTGCCTCTATCAAATGCCTCATTCACAGGGCCCTGTACTCTGACTTTAAAAGGGCACATGGCCAGGCCCAAGAGCAGACATCAACCCTGTTCCTTAGGTGGAAGGCAAAGAGGATGTACCACTCCTTTAGCAGCACTACATCAAAGTGAGGCAGGAAGTGGTCACCCTACCTGCTAGCCAATAGCATCCATATGCAAATACTTAGATACATTCCCTACTGCCCAGAAAATAAGGCAACTGAACCTGTAGATATTTAAAGTCATAGGGGCTATTAAACCTACGGGTCTCTACACAGGCAAAGTTTGGTAGCTTGGTAACAAAGGAATATGCAGGTTAAAGTTCACTGGAACTGACGCTCCTATGTTGGAGCTCAGAACTGCTCTTTTTATCTCAACCCTAACTGACTGTACTGCCTCTATCTAATACCTCATTCACAGGGCTCTGTACCCTGACTTTAAATGGGCACATGCCCAGAACCAAGAGCAGACATCCACCCTGTTCCTAAGGTGGAAGGCAAAGAGGAAATACCAGTCCTTTTGCAGCACTACATCAAAGTGAGGCAGGAAGTGGTCACCCTACCTGCTAGTCAAAAGCATCCATATGCAAATGAAATTTGATACATTCTGTATTGCCAAGCAACTAAGACAACTGAACCTGTAGATATTTAAAGCCATATGGGCTATTAAACCTATGGGTCCCTACAGGCAAAGTTTGGTAGCTTGGTAACAAAGGAATATGTAGGTTAAAGTTCACTTTTAAGCACAGGTCAGAGCAGGCAGCATTCAGAAAACATGTAAAGGGTCAATTACCAGAATTTGAAGAAAAAAAAAATGCCTTCAGAGACTAGCAGAGGAGACCTACAATCAGACAATGAGATTGTAGGTTTTGACACTTTCACCTTAGGCAATTCTCAGTGGAATTTGTCCTCAGGCCTTTGTTGTTGTCAGTTCTCAGTTTCATCAGCCAAAAGGCACTTATGCCACATACTAACATGGAGTTTCGGAGTGGCGAATGCAGTTCCAGCCTTACATTCTCTCTTTCACATGACTCTTATTTCCTGTCATATTAACTGCTACCATTCTTTTCAACTTTTAATTCTGATTCTGTGTCTTCTTCTTTAATGACAACCATGCCAACCAGACAATTTCAACTGCCACATCAGTGATAACTTATAGGTGGTTATTTATCAAAATCCGAAAAGTCCTCACTAAAAAAAAGAAAGCCATGCACTAAAGAAATAACAATAGGTGAGGGAGTGGAATCCCTCTGGGTAGAGATTTTGACTGGGCAAAAGGTTACAAAGTGAACTATCATTGGTGTATGCTATACACCACCTCATATAAGTGTCGAGTATGAATCCCAGCTACTTTTGCAGGTAGAAGCGGCTTCACAGCTGGGTCAAGTTATTACCATGGGTGACTTCAATTATCCAGACATTGACTGGGGTAATGGGGTTGCTAAGACAGAAAAAGCTAGTAGGTTTGTAAATATGCTGAATGAAAACTTTTTATTCCAGCTCGTTCAAGAACCTACTAGGGATAACTCTCCTTTGGACCTTGTCATAACTAATAATACTGAACTCATCTCTAGCATTTGTGTGGGTGAGAATTTAGGGAATAGTGATCATAACATGTTCTCCTTTGAGATTCTGTTGCAGAAGCAATTCTTTAAGGGAGTAGCTAAAACACTAAATTTCAGATGTGCAAACTTTGACAGTATAAGGGCATCTCTGCAACATATTAACCCTTTAACTGCCACAGAACGTAGAATCTACGTTCTGTGGAAAAGTAACTTGAAATGCCACAGAACGTAGATTCTACGTTCTGCAGCACTTCCGGGTTCTGGAGCGGCTGTTAGAGCCGCTCGCTCCGTTTCGCTTCGATCCCCTGCCCCTAGGCAACGAGCAGAGCAGGGGATCGAGTGGCCCCTGGGGCGCGATCGCCCAGGGGCCAAAAACAGCAGCAGGCACGTGTTACTTACGTGTCCTGCTGCTGCAGCCTACACCGCGCCGGAGATCTCCGCCCCCACAGCACAGGGACACAGAAGACGTCGCAGATTTCTTCCAGGGTCTCTTCCTGATCGTGTGCAACAGTCTCCAGCGACTTTTTCAGGTTAGTGCAACAATTACACACACAAACACACCAACACACACTTATTACAGTAATACACACTTAGATTCACACTTTTTGGGGATTGGGGGGGTCACTTACACTCACTGCACTTACACACACGTGCACACGCACACACGCGCACATAACATGTAATTTACCATTTGTACACATGCACATGCACATACATGGCATTGTGGCTTTTTTTTTTTTTTCTTATCGCATCGTCTCTTTTTTTGGCTGAAAAAAATGTTTTATTGCCATTACGAATAGCGTATTCGCTAACCATACTGTGCAATATCTTTTTTATGTTATTTCGGTGATTATATTGCAATTTTGGGTATTTTGGTGCATTTTTAGCCATTTTATTGAATTTTTAGCCATTTTATTGCATTTTCAGCTCTGCGTATGTTGTGTTCACTTGTTTCTAGCCGTATAACCTGTTTGGCCCAGCTAAAATATTCAAACTGTGATTCTGACGGCCGATAACACTAGTCTGGAAAAAAAACATTGATTTTTGTGGTTTTATTGGATTTTTTTGCATTTCACTCTTTACTGCCTTATTTTGTTTTGCCTTGTAAATTTTATCTACTATATATCCATTTGGGGGTCTCTGTGCGCCACATAGTTTGGTATATCTATGCATATTGGGCATCAAAGTGTTCAGTAGACCCCTGGTGTTCATATTTAGGATGTTTTATGCTGATACGTTACGAAATGTGGGGCATATAATGCGGTAGAATTCAAGCTTTGTGACGATTTTCAGAAATTTGATAAAAACTGTTACGTTCAGCAGAGCTTTGCAGTTTGGCAGTTTGCAGTAGAAACACTTATTTACCCATATTGGATTCGTCAGAATGTGTACTTTCTGAAAATATATGGTTTTCTGGGGTCTCTGTACTGTTAGGGGGGTCTAATGTCACATAATACACACACCAGGTGCTCATATTGCAGCAGCCTGCGCGTCAGCCGTGAAAATGTATATACACTATTGTCATTTGGGGGTCTCTGTGCGCCACATAGTTTGGTATATCTATGCATATTGGGCATCAAAGTGTTCAGTAGACCCCTGGCGTTCATATTTAGGATGTTTTATGCTGATACGTTACGAAATGTGTGGCATATAATGGGGTAAAATTCAAGCTTTGTGACGATTTTCAGAAATTTGATAAAAACCGTTATGTTCAGCATTGCTTTGCAGTTTGGCAGTTTGCAGTAGAAACACTTATTTACCCATATTGGATTCATCAGAATGTGTACTTTCTGAAAATATATGGTTTTCTGGGGTCTCTGTACTGTTAGGGGGGTCTAATGTCGCATAATACACACACCAGGTGCTCATATTGCAGCAGCCAGCGCGTCAGCCGTGAAAATGTATATACACTATTGTCATTTGGGGGTCTCTGTGCGCCACATAGTTTGGTATATCTATGCATATTGGGCATCAAAGTGTTCAGTAGACCCCTGGCGTTCATATTTAGGATGTTTTATGCTGATAAGTTACGAAATGTGGGGCATATAATGGGGTAAAATTCAAGCTTTGTGAAGATTTTCAGAAATTTGATAAAAACCGTTATGTTCAGCATTGCTTTGCAGTTTGGCAGTTTGCAGTAGAAACACTTATTTACCCATATTGGATTCGTCAGAATGTGTACTTTCTGAAAATATATGGTTTTCTGGGGTCTCTGTACTGTTAGGGGGGTCTAATGTTGCATAATACACACACCAGGTGCTTATATTGCAGCAGCCAGCACGTCAGCCGTGAAAATGTATATACACTATTGTCATTTGGGGGTCTCTGTGCGCCACATAGTTTGGTATATCTATGCATATTGGGCATCAGTGTTCAGTAGACCCCTGGCGTTCATATTTAGGATGTTTTATGCTGATACGTTACGAAATGTGTGGCATATAATGGGGTAAAATTCAAGCTTTGTGACGATTTTCCGAAATTTGATAAAAACCATTATGTTCAGCATTGCTTTGCAGTTTGGCAGTTTGCAGTAGAAACACTTATTTACCCATATTGGATTCGTCAGAATGTGTACTTTCTGAAAATATATGGTTTTCTGGGGTCTCTGTACTGTTAGGGGGGTCTAATGTCGCATAATACACACACCGGGTGCTTATATTGCAGCAGCCAGCGCGTCAGCCGTGAAAATGTCTATACATATTGTCATTTGGGGGTCTCTGTGCGCCACATAGTTTGGTATATCTATGCACATTGGGCATCAAACTGTTTAGTAGACCCATATGTTTATATTTAGGATGCTTTATGCTGGTAATGATACATGGACAATACGATGCTGGAAAGTTGAAGCTTTGAGGCAATTTCCAGATATTTCACCAAAACCGCCAAATTTGGCAAAGCCTTGCGACTCAGTAGTTTGGAGCAGAAAGGCATGGGTACCCATTTTAGATTCTGTAGAATGTGTACTTTCCAAAAATATATGGGGTTGGGGGGTAAACATATATTTCTGTGTTTTTACCCCACAAAAATGCAGTCAATGTGTTGATTTTTCATTAGCTGAAGTTACCCACCGGACAATTTGTACGTGCTAACTTCATTTTGGGGCCTCTAAATGCCATATACTTTGGTAAACTTATGAACAATGGTCACCAAAATTTTCAGAGGAACCCTGGCAATCATATTTAGGGTGCTTTTTCTTAGTACGTAATGACACATGGGTGATATGGTGCTGGGAAGTTGAAGCTTTGAGGCAATTTTCAGATATTTCACCAAAACCGACAACTTTGGGAAAGCCTTGCGACTCAGTAGTTTGGAGCAATAAGGCATGGGTACCCATTTTAGATTCTGTAGAATGTGTACTTTCCAAAAATGTATGGGTTTGGGGGGTAAACATATATTTCTGTGTTTTTACCCCACAAAAATGCAGTCAATGTGTTGATTTTTCATTAGCTGAAGTTACCCATGGGACTGTTTGTATGCGCTAACTTCATTTTGGGGCCTCTAAATGCCAGATACTTTGGTAAACCTATGAACAATGGCCACCAAACTGTTCGGAGGAACCCTGGCAATCATATTTAGGGTGCTTTTTCTTAGTACGTAATGACACATGGGTGATATGGTGCTGGGAAGTTGAAGCTTTGAGGTAATTTTCAGATATTTCACCAAAACCGACAAATTTGGAAAAGCCTTGCGACTCAGTAGTTTGGAGCAATAAGGCATGGGTACCCATTTTAGATTCTGTAGAATGTGTACTTTCCAAAAATGTATGGGTTTGGGGGGTAAACATATATTTCTGTGTTTTTACCCCACAAAAATGCAGTCAATGTGTTGATTTTTCATTAGCTGATATATTATTCAAATTGCAGGTGAGTGATTGCTCACCAAAGTTAATCACATCTCAAA
Source organism: Xenopus petersii (assembly GCA_038501925.1). Lineage (NCBI taxonomy): Eukaryota > Metazoa > Chordata > Amphibia > Anura > Pipidae > Xenopus > Xenopus petersii. The sequence continues at coordinate 172,046,625 of CM076673.1, forward strand.
GGAGATAATTAACTGATTAAAATACAACTGTCACTTAAATTAAAGTGCACTTAAATATGGAGTGTGAGAATTGTCTGAACAGAAACCAGGTCTGGGGATACTGAGCAAAGTACCCCATCTATTGCCCACTGGTCAGCAAATTCTTTCAACCGACCAGTAAACACTGCTTGGGTGTACTCTGCTCGGATTCGGGAACGCACCAGCACTCGGAACAAGACCTCTGCTGGCAGAGGATTCCCACCTTCCAAACATTGCTTTCTAGATTTATGGATGGCTAATTTAGCTAAAGCCAGGAGCAAGTTGGAGAGAAGGTCTTTCTCTTTATTGTCCCGGGATACTGGGCGTCCAAAAATATAAACATGAGGGGAAAAGTGTAACCAGAACTGCAGGTAAAGCTTTCTCAAAAGAGCCAATAGAGGTTGCAGTCTGGCACACGTAAAATAAGCATGAAACACAGACTCTCCTTTGCCACAGAATGGACAAGCAGCTGGGGAGTCTGTAAAACGAGCTAAATACTCTCCCGTGCTCAATGCACCATGCAGCACTTTCCAACTCAAGTCTCCAGTTGGTCTAGGCACCAAACTGGAATAAAGAGCTCGCCACTGAGGTCTTTCACCCTCATTAAGCACACGTCTCCAGATGGTATCATATCGGGAGATGAGGGCAAGGAAGTGTACAGTGTGAAGCATTAGAGAGTACAACAACTTTCTTGTTATATCATGAAAGCGTGTCAATGGAAAATTCTCCAACTGGCTCAAGTTGGGAGAAGGAGGTGCTTGGGGGGATTGACGGATTTTAGGTGCTATTATTATGTCTGGAGGTGAGGAGTTCCAAGGTGGACGTGGCTCTCCAGCATGTAAAACCCCATCAATGAAGGTGTGAGAATCAGGAGAGATTGTGTCCTTGATTTCCTTGAGAAGACGGTGTGGAACCCTAGTGGTGAGGAATCCCATGCGTTGCATAACTGCTTGAGAGTCCACCCAATCTGATTTCTCAAAATCCAGGAGATCTCCAACTCTGGTTAACCGAGCCTGGCAAAGGCGACGTCGAATGCTGATGGATTCTAACATCCTAGTCTTAAAAGATGGATTGTAAAGTAGGGGCTCATTTAGAATGTCTTCCCCTTCAATGCCTCCTTGCCTTAACACGGATACCATGCTCCAGGTCTTTAGCGTGTCTTGGTAGTAAGCCGGCAGGGTTGAAAGGTTTCTTAGGAAACCCTCAGGTTCAATTATAAACAATTGCCGGTCATATCCCATATTTCGTACCTGGCGATAAAAACTCGATGCTAGAGTACACCACTGTGGAGAAGGATCTGCATACAAGTATCTCTGTATTTGCTGGAGACGGAAGGTGTGCACTTGAGAACGTATACACACGACTCCCTGCCCTCCCTCTTTCAACGGGAGGCTTGAGACACCTGCAGAAACCCAATGCTTTCCTATCCAGAGAAAGTCCAGTAACCTTCTCTGGATCTTAGCAATGAATTCTTGGGTTGGGCTAAGACATATCAGCCGGTACCAGATCTGAGAGGCCACCAGCTGATTAATCACCAAAGCTCTCCCTCTCATAGAAAGTACTTTAGCAAAACCCTTCCACTTTCCAAGGCGCGTTAGAACACACTCCTCAAGTTCAATGAAATTCTGTGAGACAGGATTCTCCTCAGCTGATAGGTAGACGCCTAAATATTTAATGGTTTTACTCTCCCACGAGATGTCACGAAAAACAGGAGGCAGGAAATCTACCTTTAGAGAACCCTCCAGAAGGCCTGAGCTCTTGGACCAGTTGATACGGGCAGATGAGGCAGCAGCGTAGACTTCTTGACACTCTTGTGCCCGCTCAAGATCAACTGGGTCCTGGGCCACAAGAATTACATCATCAGCGTAGGCTGAGAGAACCACCCTCATGTCAGGTTCTTTGAGCACCAGTCCCGTGAGCCTTTTCCTTAAGAGACACAGGAAGGGCTCAATGGCCAGCGAGTACAGTTGTCCCGACAAGGGGCATCCTTGCCGAACTCCTCGTCCAAAGGCCAGAGGTGCAGTCAGAGACCAGTTGATTTTAACTAAACACTCTGCAGAGGCATACATTGTTTTCAGGTAGCCCACAAACTGTGGGCCAAAGCTATAGGCTTGCAGAGTGCCTATAAGATATTGGTGATCCACCCTGTCAAATGCCTTCTCTTGATCCAGAGAGAGAAAAGCAAGAGATAGACCAGTCCTTCTCGCAAAATGTAGTAAGTCTCGGATTAAAAAGACATTATCAAAAATTGTCCGACCGGGGACTGTATAGGACTGGTCAGGATGAATCACCTCTGCCAGCACTGATTTGAGCCTAAGTGAGATAGCTTTGGCCACGATCTTATAGTCTGTGCTAAGCAGTGAGACTGGTCTCCAGTTCTTAATAAGACGGAGATCCCCCTTCTTAGGAAGTAGTGATAAAACTACTCGACGACACGAAAGTGGCAACTCACCTTTCTTGAAGGCCTCAGTTAGGACCCTATGGAAATCAGGGCCCAGAGTATCCCAAAAGAACTGGAAGAACTCTATGGTAAGTCCGTCAAGCCCAGGAGATTTATTGTGGGGCATTAAACGGAGTGCTTGAGAGAGTTCATCTAGAGTGATTGGTGTTTCCAACCTCTCTTTTCTCCTCTCACTGACCACTGGAAGCCCATCCCATAGCTCCTCAAAGGCATCTGGAGAGATGGGATCTGGAGAAAAAAGGTTTTGATAGAAGGACCGGGCTCTGTCCCGGATAGCCTCCGGATCCTCAAGGGGGGTTCCATCCTCCGCAAAAAGGCATGTGATTTGTTTTCGGTTCCCCTTCTTCTTCTCCAGAGCATAGAAGAATCGGGAACCACGATCCATATCACAAAGTAACTGCATCCGGCTTCGCACAAAGGCACCACGAGCCTGTTGTTGTTCCATGTTACGCAGCGCTTCTTTCCTTTCTAGATATTCACACTGAAGGGCTTGGTCTTCAGAGCCTGATAGCCTTTGCTCAAGATCAAGCACCTCCCCATTCAGTGCCTCAATCTCTGCATTGCGCTGCCCGCTCACACTTTTGGTATACTCTTGACACAAGAGCTTTAGGTGAACCTTGCCTACATCCCACCACTGGTTCAATGTGGCAAATTCATCCTGAAAGGCCCTCCAGCCTCTGCATGTATCCCGGACTGACTTTGCAAAACCCTCATCTTCTAATAAACTGTTGTTAAAGTGCCAGTAAGAAGCTTTTGGCAGAGATGGTGCGATTGACATTCTCAGGGATAAACAATTGTGGTCTGAGAATGGTGCCAATCTAATGGTGCTCGACTGGGCTCGTGACATGAGATGGCTCGATATATATATCCTATCAATCCGGGATTGAGAAACATGACCATCTCTCACCCTGACATAGGTAAAGGCAACCGTCTCTGGGTTCTGTTCTCTCCAGACATCAACCAAGGAGAAATGAGCAATTAGTTCTCGCAAAACGGACTCAGACGAGTCTCTTTTCTTGGGTACATTGCGATCTCGAGCATCAAGGGTGTAATTAAAACCACCCCCTATAATCAAGGCTTCATCAGAGTCAATTGTCTCCATGTAGGCTGACAAACTTTCAAAGAACCGTGCCCTCTCTGGTCCGGTAGTAGGAGCATACACATTCATTAGATTATATGTTCTACCTGACTCCCGGACCCGAAGATGCAATAGACGGCCAGGGATGACAGAGGTAGCACTCAGGACCTCTGGCTGGAAGGAATCTGAGAAAAGGGTCACCACCCCGCATGATGTCCAAGTGAGGTGATTAAAAAAGACCCTTCCCTTCCACTCCAGATTCCAGCTTGCTTCAAGCTCTGGAGTGGTGTGGGTCTCTTGGAGGAAACTCACAGAGTACTCTCCTTGACGAAGAAAGGAGAGTACCTGAAACATTCGGAAAGGATTCCGACAGCCATTAGTATTAAGTGTGCTTATACTCAAGGCCATTACTGAGTCTTAGGAAGTGCTTTAACCTTCATCAAGGTCTGATGAGACAAACATTTTTTGTGAAACTTCATTATACGGAGATATTCCGCTGTTCCATAGTTCTTGGCCTCTTTTATGACCTTAATGTACTGTCTCACAGAATTGATAACTAAAGGCAAATCATGCCACTTCTCCAGAGCCATGTGCATCTTCTTCTCTAATTTAACACCAAGGGTGCTCTCAAGAAACTTTTTGAGTTCCTCAGCAGGGATGATTGGGGTAGAAGGATTTGCCACTCCTATGTCAACCTCCTCTTCGATGTTCCCCTCATCCATGAGCTCTTCCTGGCTAAGGGATTGATAATCTCCCCTCTCCACTAGAGCTTTGAGAATCTCTCCACAAGTTGTTACAGGAAAAGTATCAGAATCACTTTTCAGGAGACCCTGCAATGGCTCAGGTGTTCCCTCAACTTCACTTGAAACACATTTGGAAGTGTTTGACACAGGAGCAACAGAACTAATTAGCTCCCCAGCAACAGGTAGAGCTTTGGAGGCTCGATGGTTAGCCTCTGCCCTCTCTACTACCTCCTGTGCTTTCTGGATGGCAATAATATTTGGGTCAGTTGAAGACAAGGGAGGAGAGATTTTAGCATGAACAGCAGAGGTTGTCTGGCTACCCTCTTCCGTATTTACAACTCCACCCTCACCATCCTTCCCAGCAGTTTTATCTGCAGGGTCCTGTATGGGGGTTAGCCCAATATTGTCCCCCTCCTGGAGTGAAATACCCTGAGGCACTAAAAACTGAGGCTGGTTGCAGTTGCCAAATCTCAGCACTTCAGGAACACTGACTGCCCACTCTGCAGGAGTCTCATTAGGTGTCTCTTTACACTCCAAGGGAAGATCTTCCAAATGATTTTGAGGCAGATACTGCACCCCTGACTCTGTGGGGAAACCAACACTGCCATGTTCAAGGCCATGCAGACCATTAACCTCATTATTCCCCACCTGGTCTGGAGGCAAGAGTGCATGGTCTGACACCGGTTGATCGTGACCAACAGTTGGGCCAGACAATGTCACCACATGAGGAGCAGAAGTTTTGCTGCCCTTTTTACCCTTGGATGGGGGTGCCCCATCATTAACCACTGATGCCCATTCCTCAGGTACCAGCCAGTTTGATTTAAATTTCCTCTTTTTCTTGGCATCTGAAGAGGAAAGGCCACTATCTGCCCCAACTCCAACAGATGTTGCAATCATGGGTACCCCCACACCTTCAGGGGTGCCCATAACAGGGGTACACCCTTTTGTGGTATGAACAACTGTGACCCTGGGGGAAGCTTTGACATGTTTTCCCCCCTTCTCTTTTGCCGCAATTGTAAGACATGCTGCAGCCTTAGATGTCTTCAGTGAAGAAGGAGGAGGTTTGGATGTTGTAGAGGTGGGTTGTTAACAGCCACCTTGAGGTTCTTTAGTGAAGGAGATATCCCCTTTGACGACCCTGCTGAAATAGTCCCAGCAGGATAAGATGTTTTATTTGAGGCACTGGGAGCAGGAACAGGGGCTGTGGTCTTAATTTGCCCTTTGGGGCAACTCTGCCGAGTGTGCCCCAGGTTCTTGCAAAGGAAGCACCTCACTTCCTCTGTGCTGTAAAAAATTTTATACAGCACCCCTTCAAATGGAACCCCGAAAGACCCCTCAATAGTGTCTTGCCCCCGAGGTAAAAGTAGTTGCACCTGCCTTTTAAAGGAAAGGACGTGCCTCAGTCTGCTCTCCTTACATCCCAGGGGAATTCTAGACATATTTGATTTTAACTCCCCAAGGGCTTGCAGGTGGGGGTACAATAAGTGGTCTTGCAGGAAGGGGGGCACATTAGATAAAACCACCCTTGTGCCCAATCCTTCCAGGGGTTCTACAGGGACATAACTCCCTCCCACTGTGATACCCCTCTGTACCAGAGTATGCACTGCAGTTAGCGTACGGGCAAAGATTATGGCTTTCCCATACATTTTACTTGCTGCCACTACTGCAGAGTGGCCCACCACTTCAGCTGCAGCCTTTATATAAGCCTCTATGCCATGAGTGCTTGACATTAGGCATCTGACCCCATGCTTCCTTGTAAGCTTCTCTACCCCAGCAGTGACTTGGCTAGGGTTGCTGCCAGTAGCTACCGCGTGTGCAAATGTTTTAGCAGGGGTCACATTGGCTGCAGCAGCAGAAGTAGAGGCAATGGGGCTTTTTGACATGGGCTCTGACTGGTGTTTCCTTGCAGAGCTACAGCTGGGTTTTTCAGGTCCTTTTGCTTTAGAACCAAGAGATGTTTTTTTATAACTTTCCTTTTTATTCCCTCCCATTATTTTACACAACACCACACAAAAAGAAAGCTTTATACTATTGATTAACAAAAAAGTAAGTTTTAAGTTGAGAAGCTGTGGCAGGGAGAGGGTTAATGTGAGCAGGTGCCTGGGAGCTGCACTGCTGCTGCTGGAAAAGATTTTATATTTATACTTATATTAAATCCTTCTCCCTTTAGCTTTCTCTCCTCACAGAACTGAGTGCAAAATCAAAATATCCACTCAATCTGTACAAAAATTAAACAATTTGTGCTGAAACAAGAGAAAAATGCAAATGAAACTGACACCCAGGTGCGGGGGAGGGGTAGGGGATCTAACAGTGAGTTTGTAGCCCAGAGCAAGTGAAAGGAACTGGGCTAGGAATCACTCACCTTCAGGGTCAAAAGAAAAATCGATTTTTAGTAAAGAAAATCAACTCAAAACTTCCCAAATTTCACACACCAAGTGGACAACACATTCACACACCAAGTGATAACAAAAAATCCTGTCTCAAACAGGAATTTCAATGCTTAATTCAGCACTAAACAGAGAGCTTTCTCCTGTGTGTTGATCTTTCATTAGCTGAAGTTACCCACGGGACTGTTTGTATGCGCTAACTTCATTTTGGGGCCTCTAAATGCCAGATACTTTGGTAAACTTATGAACAATGGCCACCAAAATGTTCAGAGGAACCCTGGCAATCATATTTAGGGTGCTTTTTCTTAGTACGTAATGACACATGGGTGATATGGTGCTGGGAAGTTGAAGCTTTGAGGCAATTTTCAGATATTTCACCAAAACCGACAACTTTGGGAAAGCCTTGCGACTCAGTAGTTTGGAGCAGAAAGGCATGGGTACCCATTTTAGATTCAGTAGAATGTGTACTTTCCAAAAATATATGGGCTTGGGGGGTAAACATATATTTCTGTGTTTTTACCCCACAAAAATGCAGTCAATGTGTTGATTTTTCATTAGATGAAGTTACCCACAGGACTATTTGTATGCGCTAACTTCATTTTGAGGCCTCTAAATGCCAGATACTTTGATAAACCTATGAACAATGGCCACCAAACTGTTTGGAGGAACCCTGGCAATCATATTTAGGGTGCTTTTTCTTGGTGCGTAACGATACATGGGTGATATGGTGCTGGGAAGTTGAAGCTTTGAGGCAATTTTCAGATATTTCACCAAAACTGACAATTGTGGGAAAGCCTTGCGACTCAGTAGTTTGGAGCAGAAAGGCATGGGTACCCATTTTAGATTCGGTAGAATGTGTACTTTCCAAAAATATATGGGTTTTGGGGGGTAAACATATATTTCTGTGTTTTTACCCCACAAAAATGCAGTCAATGTGTTGATCTTTCATTAGCTGAAGTTACCCACGGGACTGTTTGTATGCGCTAACTTCATTTTGGGGCCTCTAAATGCCAGATACTTTGGTAAACTTATGAACAATGACCACCAAAATGTTCAGAGGAACCCTGGCAATCATATTTAGGGTGCTTTTTCTTAGTACGTAATGATACATGGGCAATATGGTGCTGGGAAGTTGAAGGTTTGAGGAAATTTTCAGATATTTCACCAAAACCGACAATTTTGGGAAAGCCTTGCGACTCAGTAGTTTGGAGCAGAAAGGCATGGGTACCCATTTTAGATTCAGTAGAATGTGTACTTTCCAAAAATATATGGGTTTGGGGGGTAAACATATATTTCTGTTTTTTTACCCCACAAAAAATGCAGTCAATGTGTTGATTTCTCAGTAGCTGAAGTAAAGTCCTGAACAATTTGGATGTGCTAACTACATATTGGTGTCTCTAAATGCCAGATACTTTGGTAAACCTATGCATTATGGGTATCAAATTGTTCAGTGGACCCCTGGCAATCATATTTCAGGTGCTTTTTCTTGGTACCTAATATAGTTTGGGATATGCGGAGCAGCAAAATAAAACCTTTGAAATGATTTTTCAGAATTCTGAATTTTTTGTTGAAAAACCGCTATGTTCAGACAAGCTTTTATGTTTGGTAGTTGGGAGTAGAGAGTAGAGATGGCGCGAACTGTTCGCCGGCGAACTTGTTCGCGCGAACATCGGGTGTTCGCGCTCGCCGGAAGTTCGCGAACGTCGCGCGACGTTCGCCATTTTGGGTTCGCCATTGTTGGCGCTTTTTTTTGCCCTCTCACCCCAGACCAGCAGGTACATGGCAGCCAATCAGGAAGCTCTCCCCTGGACCACTCCCCTTCCCTATAAAAACCGAAGCCCTGCAGCGTTTTTTCACTCTGCCTGTGTGTGCTGAAGAGATAGTGTAGGGAGAGAGCTGCTGCCTGTTAGTGATTTCAGGGACAGTTGAAAGTTTGCTGGCTAGTAATCGTGTTGATACTGCTCTGTTATTGGAGGGACAGAAGTCTGCAGGGGTTTGAGGGACATTTAAGCTTAGGTAGCTTTGCTGGCTAGTAATCTACCTTCTACTGCAGTGCTCTGTATGTAGCTGCAGTGGGCAGCTGTCCTGCTTCTGATCTCATCTGCTGACTGCTGCAATAACAGTAGTCCTTGTAAGGACTGCTTTTATTTATTTTTTTGTTCCAATACAGAGCAGTATCAAGCAGATTACTAGCCAGCAAACTTACTATCATCTGTCCCTGAAATCACTAACAGCTCTCCCCCTACACTATCTCTTCCAAGCACACACAGGCAGATTTTTCAGATACATTTTTGCCCTTGATCCCCCTCTGGCATGCCACTGTCCAGGTCGTTGCACCCTTTAAACAACTTTAAAATCATTTTTCTGGCCAGAAATGTCTTTTTTAGATGTTAAAGTTCGCCTTCCCATTGAAGTCTATGGGGTTCGCGAACCGTTCGCGAACCGCTCGCATTTTTGCGCAAGTTCGCGAATATGTTCGCGAACTTTTTTTCCGACGTTCGCTACATCCCTAGTAGAGAGACATAGTTACCCATTTTGTAATCGGCAGAATGTGTACTTTTCAAAAATGTATGGTTTTCTGGGGTAAACCTACGGTTTCAGGATTTTTTGCCTTGGAATCGAAAGCATGCCGTTTTCTGCTTTAGTGCTTTCAAAATTTGGTAATATACTGCCGGGAGTTTTTGCTGTACAGAAATCCTAAATCTCCCTAAAACTATACATATCTGGTATTGGCACGTTCGAGAGACATAAGGCTTTCCAAATCAGTTGGATTTTCATCCGTAAAATGAAATATTTTTCTGGTATAAATTGATATACGATGAAAAATGGTAATTTTTAATTTTTTTTTGGTATTTAGCACTATAAATTTTTTTGCACAGGTGTAAATACATGAAAACTCAGGCAGATTTAGAAAGCTCAGTTTCTACCGAAAAAAACAATGTATAGTTTTCCTAGGTAAACTATAGGTTTCCCCTCAGAAAATGCCCCTAAAGTGAGAGAGCACAAAATGTTTCAAAAACGGCTGGCATTTCGCGCAACCAAAATGTGAAATTCTGCTGGCACTTAAAGGGTTAAGTGGGAAATGCTTTTTAAATTGTTAAACACAGAACAAAAATGGGAAGTCTTTAAAATGAATGAATGAATAAATATACATGTCAGTATATTCTCCTTGTAAGCAAGGAACGCCGTTGCAAAGCAAAACCTTTTTGGTTCAATAGAAGTGTTGGTGTTGAGGTGGGTAAGAAAAGATGTGCTTTTAAGGCTTTCAAGTTAGCTGGGACAGCCAAATCATGTTTAAAGGTACAAGGAGGCCAATAAATCATGCAAACAAGCTATAAGGCAAGCTAAAATTGATATGGAAAAGGATATTGCAGCAAGCAGTAAAAAGAATCCAAAAATATTTTTTAAATATGTAATAAAATATGTAGTAAAAAAATATAGCAGGAAGGGGTGGGACCTTTAGAATCAGAGGGGGGTCAGCTGGTTGATGAAAACAAACAAAGAGCACAGATTCTGAACATGTATTTTTCATCTGTCAACACAAATGAAGAACCAGTTAATGAAAGTTTCCTTCTTGATGGTGTCAGTTCACGAGGAAATTCAAAAGAGACTAGAACATGTTAAGATAAACAAAGGTCTGGGCCAGATGGTATTCATCCCAGGGTACTTAGCGAGCTTAGCTCTGTGATTGCCTAACCTATTTACTTAATTTTTCAGGATTCTTTGAGGTCTGGCATAGTGCAGAGAGACAGGAGAATTGCTAATGTGGTGCCACTATTCAAAAAGGGATCCCGTTCTCAGCTTCAAAACTATAGGCCAGTTAGTCTGATGTTAGTGGTAGGAAAGCTTTTCGAAGGGTTAATAAAGGATAAGATACTGGACTTCATAGCAAATCATAATACTATGAGTTTGTGCCAGCATGGTTTTATGCGTAATAGATCTTGCCAGACTAACTTAATTTCTTTTTACGAGAATGTAAGTAGAGACCTCGATTCTGGGATGGCAGTGGATGTGATTTACTTAGACTTTGCTAAAGCATTTGATACAGTGCCACACAAAAGGTTACTAGTTAAATTAAGGAATGTTGGCCTGGAACATAGTATTTGTACCTGGATAGAGAACTGGCTAAAAGATAGACTACAAAGAGTGGTGGTAAATGGAACATTTTCTAATTGGACCAGTGTTGTTAGTGGAGTACCGCAGGGCTCTGTACTAGGTCCCTTGCTTTTCAACTTGTTTATTAATGACCTGGAGGTGGGCATTGAAAGTACTGTTTCTATTTTTGCAGATGATACTAAATTGTGCAGAACTATAGGTTCCATGCACGATGCTGCCACTTTGCAGAGTGATTTGTCTAAGTTGGAAAACTGGGCAGCAAACTGGAAAATGAGGTTCAATGTTGATAAATGCAAGGTTATGCACTTTGGCAAAAATAATATAAATGCAAGTTATACACTAAATGGCAGTGTGTTGGGAGTTTCCTTAAATGAGAAGGATCTAGGGGTCTTTGTACATAACAAGTTGTCTAATTCTGGGCAGTGTCATTCTGTGGCTACTAAAGCAAATAAAGTTCTGTCTTGCATAAAAAGGGGCATTAACTCAAGGGATGAAAACATAATTATACCTCTTTATAGGTCCCTGGTAAGGCCTCGTCTGGAGTATGCAGTGCAGTTTTGGACTCCAGTCCTTAAGAGGGATGTAATTGAGCTGGAGAGAGTGCAGAGACGTGCAACTTATCTGGTTAGAGGGATGGAAGACTTAAATTATTAGGGTAGACTGTCAAGGTTAGGATTATTTGGGACATTATAGACAAATAGCAGGGGACCTTTTTACCCATAAAGAGGATCACCGTACCAGAGGCCACCCCTTCAGACTAGAATAAAAGACTTTCATTTGAAGCAATGTAGGTGGAAATTTACAGTGAGGACAGTGAGGTTGTGGAATGCACTGCCGGGTGATGTTGTGATGGCTGATTCAGATAATGCCTTTAAGAGGGGCTTGGGTGATTTCTTGGACAAACATAATATCAAAGGCTATTGTGATACTAAACTCTATAGTTAGTATAGATATGGGTATATAGAATTTATGTGAAAGTATGGAGGGGTATGTGTATGAATGCTGTGTTTTCATTTGGAGGGGTTGAAATTGATGGACTTTGTCTTTTTTCAACCCGATTTAACTATGTAACTATGTTACTATGTAACCAAGAATCACTTACACACTAGTATAAATTGCAAGTATATTACATCTAACATTGCTTTTTCTGAGTAAATTATCAGACAAACCCTGTCTGGGCTCATTGCCAGTAGCAACTTAGCTAACACTTGATCTCATTATTGTTAAGGTCTAGATTGGCTTTTAAATGGAGATTCTCTGTCCCACTTGCATGCAGTTATCGTGGTAAAACGTGAAGATGACAGAGATTAGAGAATACATTTTCATAGAGGTTATTGAAATACAATCTATTTATGTTATTAAATGTTTTCCATATGAAACTAAAGCTACACATTCTCACACAAATTGATTCTTTATAACTGACACCTTTAACTTGTAACAATCTTTATAAAGCTCCCAGAAAAATTCAAGTCAGTAGTCTGCAATCCAAAGGCAACTTGCCTTAAAGGCAGAAAAGAAAATCATCAGATCAGATCTTAGATCAACACCGTACAATAAATAACTGAAGCTGAACTATGAAGTGTCCATCAAGTTCAAACATTTGCTCGAGCTATTATTATTTGATCTCAGTGATGGTGTCTCAAGTTTGTGTCTGAAGAAATAAAAACATCCTGGCTTTGAAAAGGTAATGGAATAAATTCCTTGATCTTTTCATTTAACATTTATACCATTAAGTTATTTTTCTCACTGGTTACAAATGACATGCAACTTTTTTTTATCTATATATTGTATGTTTGCACAGTACCATGAGTTTTGCACTTGAAAATACTTCTGATAAAACTGGCCATAACATGTGCTTTGTTGTGACCTTAGATTGTAAATTCCACTAAGGCAAGGACTGGTGTGAATAATGATTTTTTGGTTAAAGCCTGATTGAGACTATATAATCTTATTCCTGGGCTTTTAGGGTGGCAAAAGCACCCTCTTTCCCCTTATTATTCAAAACAAAATGTGCTATTCTCACCTCTCTCTCTCTCTCTCTCTCTCACTCTCTCTCTCTCTCTCTCTCTCTCTCTTTCTGTCTTACTGAAAGAGTCTGGTGACATTCTAAATGAACACTGTTCAAACTTACCAGATGACATTACTGCCTGCTTTATAGAAAACGTGTTGGAAGTAGTTGTAGGACCTACTGTCAAAGGGGCAAGTTATTATTTTACTTTGGCTCTGAGATGCTTCATAGTCCAAGAAATAAATTACCTGGGAGCACCACGATGTGTAACTTCTCCTCTATGTGCATCACATATTGGAAAAGTACCCCGGACAAAACTCCAGCCACTTTCTTTTTGAGAAAGTGGCTGGATAGCCATGATAGTCATGATGTGCCGATTTTAATGGATCAATACATTTTTGGACTTTTATTAATACTTTTGACTTCATTCCTGTGGCGCTCCGTGTTTCTACATACAAGTCTGAGATGCTTCATAACATGTTAATTAATATGGGCAAGAAGTGGCAGTGAACTAGGGGAAAGTGAAAAAGTATAGGAGCTGGATCCTGTTCTGTTATTTGTTGCATGCAACCACTCTTTGGTTTTGATTATGAAGAAGAACTAATGGCATATCCTGGGGACCCAGCATTGCAATCTTTCCCTTTTTCTTATATGCCTGAATAAAACACACATACTGGTTGCAAACTGAGTAACTTGGTAGCAAGAAGAAAAAGGGGCACAGATGAAGTTAACTATACACTCTGCACCACTTGTAAATTAGTCTCTGTATCTCTTGGTAGCCAATTACAAATTGGTGAATTATTTATATACTGTAGAGTCCAGAGAAAGATCAAGCTAGAAAGTAATACAATGGCACCAGCCTAGAGAGAGTGGCAGAAAGAGAAAGAGATACTGTATGAACAAAGAAAGATAAATTGAAAAGTCATACTCAGAGACAAACTCATGCAAGCTCAAACCTAGAAAGACAGATCAAGTAATCCACGTGCACAGTAAAAGACCTGTCATAGAATTGTCATACCTTCTAACATTGTAAGATCACAGGCCTCAGAACTTCAAGATCCGTCTCAGGCCACTTTTGCGCTGTAAGTTTTGTGCAGTTTAAATCCAGCTCCTTAGATGAATTTTTAAACGACATCACTCTTCACCAAATCGATTATATAATTATAAGTGCAATATGTATTACTTTTTCTGTGAAATGAGAAAGGTACAGCGTAGCATTGTCCACCTCATGATTAGGCAGCACCCATTTTTCCCTGAATAAAAGGGCAATAGGAAGAAACACATATACTGTATACCGTTATATAAAAGACAGGTGTGTCTCTTTTATGTTAACAAATCCTAGAAGTTGTAAGAAGTAAATGAATGAATGTTAGTGCTGTGAGCAAAAATAAAATCATTGCAATTAATCTTTAGATTTGTTCAAAGGCAAGATTTGACAATTGCAAAAATAACCATCTTGCTAGGCTTAACTGACTTTTCCTTGTTTTTTTTGTTCATTGTAGTTGCGGAAACGTTTAGGCTTTTATAAGAACAATTATTCCTGTGCAATGTATTTTACACAATAAAAATCTAAATAATTTCATAAAACATACCCAGCCAAGATGAACGTCAGAAATATGTGTCGTTAAATCCTGGTTTATCTTCTTCAGACATCATTATAGCAAAACATGGATATTGCCTGCAAGTCTGAAGTAGCACTAATATTACAGCAATAATTCTCATCTTGTTATCTTTAGGAATTTATATACATTATTACTACAGTTAGCAAACCATCAATGTCTTAATAAATGATCGATTTTAAATAATTTCCTAAAGAGGTCTCAGGCATAATGAATATAATGAAAATTAACACACTAAGAGATGCAGAAGAAATGAATTCATGATAATGGCAAAGCGGTTTTCAGATTAACATTTTTTAAAAAAAAATGATTTTATAATCTGGCAAAGGGAATTATTTTTTATCTACAAGAGTTGAATGACTGTAGAATGATAGTATATGTTTTGTTCTATGCTACTTCCCTTCTGCTATTAGCATTATGGTAAAGTGAATAGTAAATAATTATTCAATAATATATATATTTTTTAATTTGTGTCTTTACAATATGATCCATGGCCTTTAGGTTTGGTCTTGAAAATGTAAAGGATATGAACTAGAACCTTACTGCACTTGATGGCTATGAGATCAGATTATTTTATCTACTGTTCAAAAAAAAAGAATATTTTAGCAGTGGTTGTACATTGGTAGCATTGCTGCCTTGCAGATTTTGGACCCTGGGTTTGTTTCTGATTAATCCACAAGACAAGTTCTCCCTAGGCCTGTTGGGTTTCCTCTGGGTGCTCCTGTTTCCTTTTCACACTACAAAAACAAACAGGCAGGCAAATAAATTGACTTGTTATGGAAATCACCCTAGGTCATGTATGATGTATGAATGTGATAGGGAAGTTGGATTATAAACTCCACAGGGGCAGGGCTGATGTGAATGATGAGCAAACTATGTAAGGCACTATAGCACATTTCTACTGTAAATAAATACAGAATACTTATCAGTGTCCCACCATCTACATGCATGGTGTAATGATACTGGTGCTCAGGGATAGACCTGCCATAAGGAGAGATGACTACCTTTGAAACTCATATCTGCAAACCCTAAGGGCTAGTTCATACCTGGCTTTCAGTACTGTCTTTAATCAACGACATATTTATTACTATCATACAGACTGAACGTCAGTCAGACCAAGCCTAATATCTTGTGTTGAATATGTAAGCAACTTTTATGTATAGCTATTTAAATGATTATATATTATTATATTAAGCACTAATAAATTCCTGGTGCAGGGAAGCCGCAGTGTGATGTCTGTGGCCTCTTTGGCCACAGTCTCTCAAAGGGTGCTATCAAGTCTTGTCTTTGGTGATGGGCGAATAAATTTGCCAGACGTGAATCTGCGGCAAAATTCCATGTTTCACAGCTGGCAAATAAATTCACAAAAATTTGACGGCAAAAATTAGCTGGCGTCAAAAAAATTTGGACACACGTCGGAATAGTCGCTTGCATCAAAACTGTTGCGTGTCAACATTATTCAGATGCCCATTGACACAGATTGATGCGGGCATCAAAATTTTTGCTTATCTTATCTATATTCTCATTGCACCTTTCTCTTCACCTTTCTCCATCTTTCCCAGTCTCTACAAGTGGTTGCTAAACCTAGTACTGCATAGCTAAACACTAGATTTTCAACCTCCCTTACGTTCTGTCCCACCTTTCTTCTCTTTCTCTTAAAGGGGTTATTGACCTTTAAATTAACATTTAGTATGATGTAGAGAGTGATAATCTGCGACAATTTGCAAGTGGTTTTGATTTTTTATTATTTGTGGTTTTTGAGTTATTTCGCTTTTTATTCAGCAGCTTAATTTGCAATCTCAGCCATCTGGTGCTAGGGTCCAAATTACCCTAGCAACTGTGCAATGATTTGAATAAGAGACTGAAATATAAATAGGGGAGGGCCTAAATAAAAAGGCTAATAATAAAAAATAGCAATAACAATAAATGTGTGACCTTACAGAGATTTTTTTTTTAGTTGGGGTCTGTGACCCCCATTTGAAAGCAAGAAAGAGTCAATATAGGAAGGCAAATATTTAAAAAACTACAACAATTTAAAAAAAAATGAAGATCAATTAAAAAATTGCTTAGAATTAGCCATTCTATAGCATACTAAAAGTTAACCAAAAGGTGGACCGCCCTTTAAGGCTGAATGTGTTCTTTCAGCTCTACTAGCTGATGCCTCATCAACCTACACTGTGACTACTGTCTTTCTTCTTCTATACAGAAGACTTAATACTGATTTAATGATTAGTGATCATTTTTATGCTGGGCCTACTCTGCCTTCATCTTAAACAATGGATAAACACGTCCCATTTTAAGCAGAAAACTCAGCATTTAATTATATTCTGCTACAAGACGATAATTTTATGTTATATTAATATCTCCATTTACTATTTATCTTATCCTTATCCTAGATCAGTTCAAAACACGTAATCCACTGACTGTGATGTACAATCCACTGACTGTCATATAGATCCCAATTATAGATCAAATACTGAAATACTGACTTTTTAATAATCTTATATTTGATAAAAGGAGGTACATTATGTTTATAATACACATTTTCAACGAATCATAACACAAATGACATAACTAAGCATGCTATAACTGATGACATCACTAAAAACCATTTTAAGTGTCATGGCTCTTGTCTATTACATCTTTATAAATTGTGTCCCTTTGCCTTGATAAGAAAACAGTGGCCTTCAAAGTATATTGAGCCTTGACTAATTCTCATTTTTCCAAAATACAACATTTATATTGAGACTTAAATCCTAAAATTAGGTTTCTTAATTTTACATTACGAAAAAAAAATATTTTTTTATAAAAGGAAAAAAAAAGTAAACTAGTTCCTTACATATTCAATTCCAATACAAATTTGCTTAAAGTCTTTGGAGATAAGTAGGAACAATTTTCCTCAGTGTTCTGGAATGACTTTGGCCCATTCTTCCATGCAGATTTGCTCAAAGTTGTTCTGAATTGGTATTCCAGAGAACTAAATTTAAGTGTAAGATTTGTCATTCAGTAAAATGTGAGAACTGGTGAAGCATTGTGGAAATGTGTAAGACATTATATTTAGAAATTCAATAGAACTGTACTATCTTAGAACCGATTAATAAAAGAGAAAATGCTGAAGTTTTATCAGGTATAACCTTTATAACTCTGCTTGTCAGCTTTTCCATTAGAGACCTCATAAGCAGCCCTTGCATATCAGTCACATTGTACCTTGACAGGTTCAACCTCCCCAAGTGGCTGAAAACACTGTCTTCAATGCAGCCTATTGACCAAAGCAATAAGCCATTCTATATAGTGTATTAAAGTAATTTTCCACATGCTACCTCAGCATGACCCATTGTTCATGCAGGCCCCTGCTGCCCATGGAAAACCAGCATTCTACACTAAATTGATACACTTTAGACCGTTACACCAGTTAAGCAATGAGTCCCCAACTGAATTGTTTTCTTCCTCCCTGGTATAAAAGGCATAGTGATTATCACAAATGCTCAAGATGCAATTTTTAACTGTCAAAACAACCTACACATCATTGTAACTTTTAAAATTTGTGAAATCATAAACAGTGTACAGTATAAATTCAGAATAAAAACTGCATTTAGATCTGTAAAATTGCCGATTATTTTTCTGTGTTTTTTGTGACTTCTATTTCAATCTATATACAGTATCAGGCTTTTGTCATTCTTTACATATAGCTTGGGCAAATGAACCCAAAATGTCAAAGATAGAACAAAAACAAATAAATTAAAATTTTTAGTAGATAATTACTTGTGAGCACATTACAGAACAAATTCTTAGCAGTTTTTATGAGAACTAAAAGCAGTGGTGGGCCAAGTCGGCTGTGCACGCCTCTAACCACGAATGCTCGAGCTTGCCCCTGACCGCAACGTGTGCGCATTCATGCACTGTAGGCAGGAGAGAGCGACGGAGGGGAGAGCAGAGGGGAAAGTGATGGAGGGGAGGGAGGCAGGGGACAGCTAAATAGGAGAGAGCAGCGAAGGTGGACTAGGGGTACGCAAAAGACAGGTACTGTCCAACGCCCCCCTTTTGTTGCACCCTAGGCAGGTGCCTCTTCTGCCTACCCCTAGTTTGTAATGTATAATGCAGAGGATATCACCAGGATCACTAATGGGCTTATTTATCAAAAATTTAATTTTTAGGGTTTTTTACGACTCAAAATATGAAAAAAATGTAATGTCTTTTTATTTATTAAAAAATCAGAACATAAAAATCTCGATTCAATACAACCATTAAAAACGTAAAAGTTTGAACTTGTGAGTTTACCAGCCCAAAAACTCAAACAACTTGAATTTTACAAGTTTGCCAACTCAAAAAAATAAAAAATCTGGAATAAAAATACCAAATATTCGATCTTTTTAAAATATAATTTTAATTTGTGAGTTTTTCTGCAAAAAAATCGAATCATATCGGAAATTCAAATTTGAACATTGATAAATCACTCCCTAAGTATTGTACGTGTGAATAAATTCAATTTTATTCAAAATTATTTTAGAAAAAATGTGAACGTATAAAACCCAACCTGAAATTTCTAATCAAATTCAAACTTTCAAATTCAAAATTTTTTTTGAAGCGCAACATTTATTTTCTTCCATTGAAGTCTATGGGCGTCATTTCGCAGAGAAACTTGGCGGAAAATTTCACTCATCACTACTATTTACATCTTCAGATAGTTAAATGGATCCCTGCCATTGACTTCTACATGAACTTGGCAGGTTTTAGGTGGCAAATATTCAAATTTGAATTTTTGAAGGGTCTGACTGTAATAAATCTCACATTCAAATTTCAATTAGTGAATTTAGAACTCATACGGGTAGATTTATTAAGGGTCGAATTGAAATTTCCAATTTGAATTTTTTTATGGTCAAAACTGTCAAATTTGACATGGGAATTATTCAAACTCAATTCAAGTTTTTTTAAAAAATTCAAATTAGATTTTTGAGATTTATCAAACTCTGGCATTTTAAGAATTTGAATTTGACTATTTGCCACCTAAGGGCTATTCCACACGGGGAGATAGCGACGCGTTTGCGGTCGTGGCGACAAAGCGCCGCGACAGTCGCCGCGACCGGCGCAGGCGACAGTTTTGTATGGGCGCCTATGTAAAAACGCCTGTGCTAACCACACGAGGCGATGCGCTTTTCAACAGTCGCCTGAAAATGCCTCGCCAGGCTTTTTCAGGCGACTGTTGAAAAGCGCATCGCCTCGTGTGATTAGCACAGGCGTTTTTACATAGGCGCCCATACAAAACTGTCGCCTGCGCCGGTCGCGGCGACTGTCGCGGCGCTTTGTCGCCGCGACCGCAAACGCGTCGCTATCTCCCCGTGTGGAATAGCCCTAAAACTGGCCAAATTTGCTGTATATGTCAATGGGAGAGGTCCAGTGACCAATTTGGAGATGTTTGTAGCCTTCCTGACATTCAAGTAAAAAAACTCGAATCAAGTTTTATCAAATTCTAATCGAACTTTTCTTAAACAACCAATTTAAAATATATTAGAATTTAAGGGAGTTTAAAAAAAACTCACATGCATTTTAAATTCGACACTTGATAAATATCAAGTACACTTGATTCTTGAATTCGACACTTGATAAATATCATTTGTGAGTTTTTACAAAAAAAACGCAACTCCAAAATTCCAATTCCAATTCGAACCATTGTAAATCTGCCCCTAGGTCTCTTTACTCCAAAAGCTTTGTCTCTTTACTCCAAAAGCATTTGTGAGTTTTTACAAAAAAAACGCAACTCCAAAATTCCAATTCCAATTCGAACCATTGTAAATCTGCCCCTAGGTCTCTTTACTCCAAAAGCTTTGTGACTTTACAGCAGTCTAGAAGAATAAAAGAAAAGCTAGGGCAAATATGTCAATACAGTTTCAGTATTTATGAGCAATGCAAGTTTTTACAACAGAGATTTGTTTTTCTTATGGCATGCCATGTATTTGCAAGAGCAGCAAATTGCTAGCAATCCACTGGGCTAGTTCTGCATGCATCTACAACTGCCACTATCTACTAAAGGTTGACATCAAGCTGCCAGCTGCTAGACATATACCCTAGGTGCTTATAAAGAGCGGACACACACTATCTCACAAATAGGTTCATATTCAAAATATCCATAGCATTTTTGAGAAGTCATTTTTGCTGTTTACAGTATATGTGCTAGTATACATTAGCTAGCAATTTCTCTGTTTTAGATGTTACTTCTGCCGACATCTGCATTTTTTGGAGTTGATACTAAAATGTATTGCATGGCCTTGGGAATCCCTGTTGCTGACAGAAGCTCCCCTTGGACTGTGATAGCAATGACTGTACCACAAAATAGAGGCTAGAGTAATTTACTATTCTGAAAGTGCAACACTGCAAAACACCCACCATACATAAACCTATATAGATTGTTTCACTTTCCAAAACTGCAGAACATACGGTACACTTAAACCATGTGCTAAAATGATATTATTCATGCTTTCCACAAAGCCATACAGTAACGTCACCTGAATTATGCAAAACAATAGTAAATGGAATAAAATGAGTCTTAAAAAAATAATAGGTTTATAAAACCCAAAGTATTAGCACAGCGGGATGAGGCTGTAAAACCATTATAATAAATAAGCATGTTTTGCCTTAAAGTTAAAAGATGTAATATCTGTTTTGTTACTTCTGTACTGTACTGTATTCAATAATGGTTTGTGCAGAATTTTTTATTTATTTGATTTGTATTATTATGGATTTAAATCTACAACAGCTATTGCCTTCCCGTAGTAGGTACAAAATCAAAAGTCAACAGAATGCGTAATCACATGCATTATACAGCATACCATCAACTTGTATTGTTTTAGAACATCAACAACAAGCTTCCAGGAATGTAGAGGGGTGCCTGGGTGACTAAAAAGTGCAGGTACATAACTCAATCCAAACATTTATAGAAGAAATATTGACATATTGTTATTGATTGATAATGGTGTCATTGATGCATATATATAGTACAGGTATGGTATCTGTTATCTGTAAATCAATTATCCGGAAATATCTCAAATACTGTAAGGATGTACAGTAATTGCATCCTATTTAAGAAAAGCTAGTATTATTAGGGTTATTACTTTGGTTCTCTATGATAATAAAATAGTACTGTGTGCATTATGCAGTAAGCTGCATGAATTCATGTTGATGGCAAAACAATCCTTTTGGGGTTTTTTTAATAGTTGAAAAGGGGCAAATTTACTAAAGGGCAAAGTGGCAATTCACCAGCGTGACGTCATTTTGTTACTTTGTCGATTTACTAACAGGTGCTGGCATAAATTCGCTAGCGAAGTGGACCTACTCTAGCGCTACTTCACACCCTTGTGCCAGGCGCAGTTGCGCTATGGCGAAAGGATGTAACTACGCAAAATCAGTAACTTGCGCATTTTACTGAATGTTACCTCTTGCGCCAGACTTGCCTTCGCCACCTCAGACCAGGTGAAGTGCAATAGAGTAGATAGGGATTGCTTCAAAAAAAGTTGATATTTTTTCTAAGTCCCAAAAAACGCTGGCGTCTTTTACTTTTTTAAGGGTGATAGGCTGAAAAAGATTGTACATTTTTTTTGGGGTACCCTCCTTCCCCCCTACATTTCCTAACATATAGCACCTAAACTATACTGTGGGCACATGTATAGGGCAAAATAACAACTGTATTTTATTTTATAAAGCTTTCCCAGGCTTGTGTAGTGTAATGTATTTGCTGCTACAGATACGTCCATTGTACTTTAACTTGACGCAGCATGCAAATCAGGCATCGCTATCGTAACTTCGCTTTTCTTGATGAATTAACGCTAGTGCAACTTCGCTACCTTTCGCCTCCCTGAGTGCAACTTCAGATTTTAGTGAATTAGCAGCGCCCTGTCGAAACTTCACCTGGTGAATTGCGGTGAAGCCAATGCTGGCGCAACTTCGAAGGTAAGTAAATTTGTCCCGAAATGTTTAAGTGGCCTTAAGACATGTGCTCCAAATTACAGAAAGATCCCTTATCCAGAAAACCCTGTATTTGGTTCAGGATTTAGTAAATTGCCTAACAACCACTTAATTTTTTATGAAGAAATACACAAAAGTCAATTTACAATTAACTGGGTCACTGTTTTAAACAGATTAATACAACATAGCTACTCTAGCTTTATGGCACTTCTAGCCACTATCTGTGAAATAAATATTCTGTTTATAGGGATCTCTAAGGAATGTCTACACTCTGTAGGGTCCCCATGGATGTCAGTGTTGTAACACATGCTCAAATGACACCTACATCTTAAAAAAAAAGGACACACGTTTGAAGACTGGCAAATCCAGATTCTAGACCGGGAGAGCAACTGGTTTAAAAGAGGTGTTAAAGAAGCCCTATATGTAAAAACTGAAAAACCAAGTCTGAATAGAGGCGGGAGGGTGCGACACTTATTGTCTGCCACTTTCGCACCTCTCCCTGGAAGGTTTAATAACACATCAAAGCTCCAATCTTGCTAATACAATCAACACCTAATTTAATGACATCATTGTGGATAATGATTAACAGTTTATGCTGATTGGAACAACATTACAGAAGATATATAATCTCGAAGGAAGATTCACAAGTTATTCTGAATTGAGAAATGGATGACTGGTGAAACGTCTTCAAGGAAAAAAAAAAAACAAGTCCAGTTGATTTGTTTTATTTCTATAGATATGACACATCTACCTATTTATAGGCTCCTTCCTGTTAATCCTTCCAATGTGTTTTCGGTATGCTACATTACCTACTAGTGCCATTTTTGCCACTGTCCTTGTTTATCCTTTGTGCCTAGATCTGTAGCTTGTCTGTCTTTTCTGAACTACAGTAGAACACTGCGTTTACATAGCTTCCCTTGCCTTGGTTTGCTTAGGGACAATTGCTGCTTGCTCCAAACTTTAACCTAGATTCTCCTGCCTGCTTTTAACCTGTATAGCATTGTCTGGTTATTTAGCCCTATGTGTTCTCACCTATCTGCTTACCTAAGGGTAGTTGGATCTTGGTAGGTGTCACAGAGGGGATGGGACTGGGGCACCAATTAAGTAATGGTGAGCACAAGTACTTGTAGAGTTCTCCATCCTTACTGAGAAAAGCTTTACAATGCTATCCTGGGTTCAACCTAACCAGCACTTCATACACACATGAAATAGCCATAGCCATAAGAATAGCTGGCTAAATTTATCCAACAATATCCTTTTATCTCCCCTGCTAAAAGGAAAGAAAAACTATTTGAAATATATATATATATATATAATATATATGCATGACATATTTTATCCATTTTATTACAGAGTTATTAGACCATGATTATAAGGCTTTATAATGGAATCTCCGTTTACAGCTTACTAGACTGACGACTAATACTATCAGTCTAATATATATTACTGTAAGGCAGCAAATTGCCTAACCATTAATACATTCTTTTTGGTGAAAAGTGACAAATAAAATGGGTAAGTCAGACATATTTGGTTCTTAGGCTTATTTCAGTATTTAATATCTCACTGTAAAATCTAAGTGTTAAGAAATCTGTCTCCCAAGTAAATTTATATCTTGAACACTGGATTTTTTTCCCTCAAGCTAGGAAGCAAATATATTCTCGTTGTCTTCTGTCTGTTATGCTGT
Source organism: Xenopus petersii (assembly GCA_038501925.1). Classification (NCBI taxonomy): domain Eukaryota; kingdom Metazoa; phylum Chordata; class Amphibia; order Anura; family Pipidae; genus Xenopus; species Xenopus petersii. The sequence goes on from CM076673.1 coordinate 172,070,695, forward strand.
ACATCTTCATATTTCTAAAATCTTGTTTCCATGGTTTTTCAATGCAGAACATAAATGTTTCCTTGTTCCAGGTATCTGTTGTCTCCTTTACTTGAAAAATGAGATTCTAGACCAATATTTTAGAAACTGATACTGTTAGAGAAACATTGCTATATTGTTTACTGCTAAACCCTGACGGTTATAGTGCAGATGGATGTGTTATACATCATGTATGCTCTAATAATCTGTTTCACAAGAAAGCAATCATAGAAAAGAATCATAGAAAAGAATATTGCTTTATGGAGAACAACATTGTAAATACTTTTTTAAATAAAGTATAAATAAAAACTTATGTGTATAGTTAAGTTATACTATGTATAAAGATATATAAATACAGATAAAACATGCACTACACAGGTTATAGTTCCAAGAATATCCAAGAGACCAATTCCATTTTTTCCCTAAATCTCTCCTGAATTATAGGGGCAGATTTACTCGAGGGTGAAAATTTGCCGCTTCACACCCATTGCTACACTTTTCTACACAATGCTAATTCACTGGAATGCGGAGTTTGTTCGTGGCCACCGAACACTGGCAATGTTTTTCTTTGCTTTCGAATGCAAACAATTGAAAGCGAAGATGTGCTAGCGTTCATTTCTGCCTAGCGTTAATTTGATAGAGGTCTTTCGCTCAGGTTAATTTGCATACGATGGGAAATTTATAGTTGAATGGACGTTTATGTTGCAGCAAATACATTACATGACACAAGTCCAGGGAACCTTAATAAAGAAAATAGAGTTATTATAATGCCCTACACATGAGCCCACTGTATAGTTTATGTGCCATATGTTAGAAAATGTATCGGGGAAGTTGGTTACCCCCAAAAAAATTATAAGGACTTTTGGCATCACTCTGAAAAAAGGAAAAAAACAGTTTTTTTTGGACTTAAGCTATCTCTTTCACTAGTGAAGTGATGCCTGCTCCCGTTAGTAAATTGGTGATGTCCCTAGCTAGCATTAGCCACCTCACCCTCGAGTAAATTTGCCCTATAATGTGGTGCTCATGGGGTGTCACCATAACAGAATTTACAGAATATAATGTTTTAAACATAGTAAAGTAAAAACTTGTTGGGGGGTTCTGCAACCATCTTGGACTGTGCTAAGCTGACTCAATGCAGATCCCTTATAGCAGATCAAACTGAGAATAATACTTCTCTACTTAGACCAGAGAGTGGTAGGTGGGGTTATGTTTGGGAGAAAAAAGTTATCTATTGAGGCTTATTTGACAAAAACGTATTTGCAATCAATATAAACTCTCTGAGCCAAAGGGTAAAACCAGGTCAGCAATAAAAAGATACATACTGTAGGAACCAGATAGAGCCCTTGGAGCACAATATTAAAACGATGGTCAGCATCGTGTAATCCCTTCCAAAGCTACAGTATAAAAGAAAAAGCATTTGGGTAATGATGCTTTTCTTACATTTTGCACATAATGGTCTATTCCCTCATTCACATTTTGGTCTTTTAAATACACTCTTAAAAACAGTGGCTTTGCAGATTGCCATTATAAACAAATTTTAAATGATTATATTATAGTATGACTTAAGCCTTCTCACTGACACTCTTCCTCATTCTCGGAAATTTGAATATGCTTATTGTTAGATCTGCTCTATTTTGGGGTGCCAGGCTAATGACTTGAGACAGACTGATCTTTAAATAAGTGGTATTTATTTACAAAGGAGCTAAAAGGTATAACATAAAAAGGGAACTAACTAAGATGGAGGGAGGTAGAAAGGGATAGGGAAAGATGCAATGGAAGGGAGTGGAAAGTGACCAACTAACAAGGTATTTACAATGCTCTTTATATACACATAAGGAAGACCATTCAAACAAACATACTACCCTGTTCCCAAAACAGCCACACCCAAAAGACAGTCCCAGCCAATCAGGTCGATGTTAGCTGTTCTTGAAGTTGGTTTATCTCTTCTTAAATAGACAAGGGACTGAAATCAAGTTAGGATGCACTGTGAAAGAAATCCCATAATCCAATGCTCCAGATATCCCTTTGTTGATCCAGCAGAGTGTCATTCCCTTGGGAACTCTTGCTATCCCTGCACCCATACCAGTATGTCCAGTTATTTGCATCTCTTTGATATGGACATTACTGTAGCTACAAGGATTGTTTTATGGCAGGATGGCTGTTGTCCAGGCTTGCACCTTCACAGTTGCCATTGATGGATAGGCAGATATCTGTTAACCCATTGCGTGTATGGGCATATTGTTGAATATCCAAAATTCAGTACTACACTTATTAAAAATCCCATTATCTTTAAATAATCTTTTCAGACCCCTGGACGCAACCTACATTAAAACCCTAAAGGTTACGTTCAACGAAACCTTTTTTTATTACAAAAAGTTCACAAACATACAGTATAATATATTTTCCAATAAATAAAAAGCTCCTGTAGTTGTGGACTGATGGACTGTTGATAGTGGCTGAGTGATGATATGGCATGTGTTGCTTTTTCTGCTTCTCCAGTTTCTGGCAGGTTGTCTGCCATCCCTCCAGTTTTTCTCCCAGAAACATATGCATTCATTAACTCAGCACAATGTGTAAAATTTGGATGCAAAAAAATTTATTTGATTATAGGCTCAACAAGAGCAAGAATTTATGTGAATTGTTTGTCTCTATAAAGTGATACAGGGTAGGACCAATTTATCAAAAATCAAGTTAGCGTTTTTTCCATGATTCTCGAGAAATGTTTCAGCGAGAATTTTCTGAAGTCACTAATAGTTGGGATGTATTAGTAAAGACTGAAAAAAGCACCAAAAAACCCTCAAAAGTGATGAGAGAAAATTTTCACCACAAAAATTACGCCCAAACACTCTAATGGTTGAAAGAATTTGTTGCGTGCCAAAAATGTGTCATGTAATTTGTCGCTCGTCAAAAAAATGTTGGCGTCCATTGACTTCAATGCATTTCGGCAAATTTTCACTGTTTTGCAAATCTTCCACGAAGCGAAACGGGTCAGATTCATCCATCATTACTTGCCAAGTAAAAGCTGTCAAGTTTGAATAGAACTATAACAAAAAAGGCAAAGTTGAGCTTACCAATTTTTTAAACCATTATGTGGCATTGCAATGAGGCGGTGACCACAAAATTCAATAGAAGCCAACAGGAATAATATAACATATTTTTTCCAGGTCATTAAAAAATTAGAGGTTTTTAACCTCATTAAAATGAATGGATCAATATGATTCTAAATGATGTGGAAATCTGTTAGAAAAAAATTGCGCACCAAAATATTTTGTAGTGTTTTTTCTTAAATAAGCTAGCATTCAGAGAAACAAATTGGTGAGTTTTGTTGCTTTTCTTCACCGCTTGTATTTTTTTCTTGATCTCAAAAATTAGTAAATATGCCTCCAAATGTTGGCACTATATAATATATATATATAATGGATTATATCAAGTGTTATATAATAATTGTAGCTGATTACCTGGCATTAAATAAATTACAACCTTTAGGGTCTTTATACCTACAGCATACTCCCATAAAGTGGAGTGCATTCCACTAAACAGGACATTTCTGAAGGTAGCAAACTAAAAAAACTATGATGCTGAATGCAGATTAAACTAATTGAGAAAATGGGGTCCTGCAGGTACAAATAGATGTCCCATTACTGTGTGTGTTTGTAATACTTTACTGCTATCTTTGTTGCTGTATGTTGAGTTCCCTAATCATCATTCTTACATATGGCACCCAGAATTAATCATCCAGTTTTTTGATAGTGATAAGTAAGGGATGCATGGCATTTCTGATCTGCACCTAGGGATAGGATAATGTCTGTGTATACCTGCACAGCAGGATGCCCTAGCATTGGGATTCACATTAGGAAAAAAAACTTCCCAATGGGTATATGCATATATATAAACATATTTTATCAGAATAAGGTGACAAAGTGCAACAATTGGTGCAACATTGGTGCAACAATCAACCTCAGGTATCTACATTGACTATAAGCATATTGACCACCTGTATGACCATAGCTGGTTGCAAGTAGAATGCACACCACATCATATATGTTTTTAATTTTATAGCAAGGGCAACTTGTTCATTTGTATAATCTAGGTCTAGAAAGAGTCACAAAAATGTCACAATTTGTTGGGTAACAAAACTAACGCCCACATATAATAAAGGGTTATCTCAATGATAATAGACAAATTCCTGAATATATATTTATATATATTTATATAAATAAAGATTTCATAGGAAAGAGACACTTCAGTTGTTGCTGTAATGCTACTTTACAGGATCAGTTTAATTCACGTAAACCATAAGTGCAATGTGATGGGCATAACGTGAACTCGTTCTTCAGCCAATTTGGTGCAATGTACACACAGACACACAAATACACACTCCAAGAAAAAAAATTATGAAAACAAATAATCTTAAAACCCTATCCTAAAACAAGATCCTTTTTAGTGTATCCATTGGATATAAATTATTCAGTTCTCTATTTTCACTTTTTACGTTGTATTGTTGATCATCTAAAAATCCTGAGAAATAAACTTTTTTTTCTTACTAAATAGCTCTTCAGGGCAAAGTGCTTTTACAGCTGACAGAGTAAAATGCACTTCCAACATTTCATTACATTTATCAACCGAAAACAAGGGTGATCCATTTTTTTCTGCAGCAAATATTTCAAGCAATACGTATTACAGTGATAAATTTGGTCCTAGGGTAGGAGTTTTCTTTAGTTTTATTTTCTGCTTCATTTGTGTTCAAAAGCTATACAGCAAATATGCATTCAGCTGTAACAGATAAAAAAAAACATTTCAGGTCTTTTACATAAAAATCTTAGAGTCTCTATTTTAGCAGTTTTTTTTTATATAAAACACAGAATACTTTACAATAGAAAAATTACACATACCTCTTGGCTCTACAAAAACCCATGTAAATATAATAATGTTAATTTCCAAACTGGCACTATCCTATGGTCCAAAATCATCTGGTTTACACAGAAGCACAAAAACACATAATCTCTCTTGTTCTCTTCCAGAAGCAGCTCCTTGTAGGACAGGGTGGCAACAGAAACACTAGCCTTTTATATACCCCACCAAATGTCTTTATTCAACAAAAAATCGTCCCTCCACTGTGTAGTTAGCTTGTTCAAATTAAGGCAATTTGTTTTGTCTCTGGAGATTTAAAGATACAAGACTATGAAGAAACAGAAGCAGACTCTGTACAAAGATCAATAATGCATGCTGAAAAAGTGTAAGCTATTTGCTTTTTTATTGATCTGATGATGTTGGAGAAAAACCTAAGTTGTTAAACTGAAAAAAAGAAAAGTCTTTTATTTATGTCTACGGTTTTAACACTAGGAAGAAGGTTTTAGTATCAGACAATATTACAGGTATTGGTTAACTGAACAGAATAGCAACAATATATTTTTGATATAAAAAGGAATACATTAATATGCTTAGTCCATTAAAATCCATTAAGTTAACAAGTAAAGGACAACTTAATAAAACTTGATTTTCCCCCATTATTTTAATAACAAAAATTTGACCAAACTCCCATACACAATCTGACTTAATTTTCTAACAATTTGATCAAAAATGACCGTGGGAAAAGTCGCAACAAAATTGTGCAGCAAATCGAATTGTGCGACTTTTTTAGAATTGATGCCTGAAAAACATTAATTATTCAGATTTTCTAACAAAAAAATCGATTTTATCAAATTATCGAACAAAAGCAAGCAATAAACATCCCAAAACTTTCGACAATCATAAATGCAAAGAACATGTTTTAATTGTTAAAGGGACCATCTGCCATTGACTTTAACATGACTTTGACATGATTTAGCTGTAGTAGCTCTAAAAGTTTTTACCCTTTGAATTTCCACCAGAAAAAATGAGGTTTAATAAGTAGGCCCCTAAAAAAGGCTTGGTGTACATATAGTATTTCAATAATTGTGGACAAAGTTGTATTGGATTCATTTTATGAAAGTGATCTCCTTGACAACATCTAGGGGCAGATTTTTAAAAGGTCAAATTTGAGATATTTCAGCTGTGTGATATTTCCCCAATTATCAAAACTTTCAGAGAGTAGTTTAAATGGGAATAATCATTAAAAACCAATGTAATATAATCACATATAATACACAAAACCCATGAATATCTTGTCAATTATATCCTTATAAACGAGTTCTGATGTCATCAGTTATTAACGGTGAGTTCTGATGTCATTTCTGATTCATGACTCACTGAAACTTGTGTATTATAATAAATAAAGTACCCCCTGTTGCAAAATATGAGGATATTAGAAGTTACCTCGGAGTTCCATGACCTGTATAAAAACACTCGGCCTTTGGCCTCGTGTTTTTATATGGTCATGAAACTCCTCTGTAACTTATGATATCCTTAGAATTTACAAGAGGGGGTACATTATTCACTATATAATCAATGAACTATTTTGTACTGTTTCCAAAATAATCACTTTTTTTGTCTTTTGTCAGTGGTCTTTGCACCATTTATATGTATATGAGGTAACTGCCTTTCAAAAAAACTGACTCCAACACAAAGCTTGCATATAGAGGGAAAAAATTTGCTTGATTATACCAGAGACAGTACAGATTTTTTATAAGTTATATTAAAAGTTTTGCATTTCCATATTTGTTCTCATGATACATGCATTTAATGAAATGACACATGTTCTATAAATCACTAATCCTGACTGCAATTTAAAACTTGGGATTCAAGATTAGTGTTGCCACCATAGGGGGCAGAACAGTGATGTCTGGTTGCCATCACTTCAATATTATTGTTACGTGGGTAGGCGCTTAATGTAATTCTTTTAGACCTTGATGTTGGCATTGTAAGTACTATCTTTCTGTATGGCGATGATACTAATTTCATACAGAACATTTGCACTTTGCACGACAGTACACTGGCAGCTGAAGGTTCAACAATGATAAGTGCAAGGTTTTATCTGGCAAAAACAACTTGAATTCTCGTTGTACACAAAATTTAATTGTGTTGAATGCCTCCATAAGTAAGAAGGATTTGGTGTTTGTAGATAACAGGTTTTGGCTAAAATGTTCAAATCTAAAGTATTTTGCCAGAAGAACTCCAATTTTTTGAGGTTTTAGAGGTATTGATATTTTAGCTTATCAGCACTTTGTTTCATTCATATTTTTTATATTCAAATCTTTTAACAAATTCCATGACATTAGAGAGTCATGGAGAGTTTTAGAGAATGTGACTTTAGTCATGGTTTCAAAACATCTAAAACCACTAAAATGAGAATGTTGAAAAAAAGCCTCTCAGTGTTGGCAAACATTCTTCATTTTCCAGGTTATACATCTCCAGCGCAAAAGTGAATATTTGCCAATTTTCCAACAGAATGTTTGGTTTGGTGAGCTTTCATAGGAATGTATAGAAAACATTTTTTACGTGGTGAGCTTAACCTGTCACAGATGAGGTTCAACAAAGATAAATATGAGGTATGATATTAGGCAAAATATCATGAATTCTACTGAATATGAAAAAAAATCACCTGATGCATTGAGGTTAGCATTTGGTGGAGTTAGATGACGAGAAAATTCATAAATATTCCCATGAGTGTGAAGCACTGTCAACAAGAGAGCTGGAGTCTTCTTGGAGAGGCTAATGTGGATCAGGCATATAGACAGAAATTTGGGTTAATCTTTATAGACAGTTGCCTTTTTAATCCCAGATTAACTATTTGTTAATGGGTTGATTAGAGTATATGAAAATAGTTGCAATAGTGGATTCTGTAACTGTACTGAACCTTTAACTGCATTGCATTTAATCTGTAGAAGCACTACATACATTTTTATTAGTGATTAGCGAATCTGTCCCATTTCACTGGAAAATTCACAAAACTGCAAAAAAAATTCACGAAATGGTGAAAAATTTACAAAACGCATTGAAGTCAATAGGCAACAAAATGTGTTTTACTTGCGACAATTGTATAGATGCGTGACTTTTTTCTCACTCCAAATGCATTGAACTCAATGGTTGTTTTATCCTATGTTGACTTTTTTTTATCTCTGTGACATTTTTGTCTTGTAGACTTTTTTGTAGTGGCAAATTTTTGCCTTAGTTTCACTATAGCAGATGACGTAATGCGGATTCCATATCTGACCAATAAATTCGCTCATCACTAATATTTATGTGACAAATAGGGGAATGTAATAAAGTATTGGAAAAAAATGTTCACAATGCAAAAAAGTTATGCCTTTGTGCGAACATAGTTTCCTTTGTGCAAATTTAATATAGCTTTTTAAAACCCGCAACTGTTTAGTGACCACTTGTGTTGGTAAAAGAAGGTTTGGGAATGTTATAGTTTGCGCCAGTGTGCAGTGAATGTCCCATTTCCACGAAACTCCGAAAAAATCTGGAAAAACTGCGAAATATATGCGAATCACATTGAAATTAATGGGAGACAAAAGCATTTTGACACCCGACAATTTTACGAGTGCGACAAATTTTATGTATGCAACTTTTACATCCAAATGCATTAAAATCAATTTGCGTCAAAATAATTTTAAAGCGTGACAATTTTTATGTGCGCATCAATTTTTACATCCGCCACTCTTTTGTCCAAATGCTTTTGTTGAATAACAAATCGAAGGTGGTGAAGAGTGGAAATTCAACTAGAATCCATGCCTGCAGAATAAATTCGCCCATCGCTACTTTTTGAGACTTTTATTAGATTGCCCCAAAATAATTATATATGCTAATGTTTTTTTAAGCCATCTCCCATGGCTGAAACATCGAATGCTTCATTCTGTTGCATTTATGCCTGGAAAATGTATAATTATCCATATAGCTGCATACCATGTATATTTTGGTATATCTGTGAAGGCAGATATACAAGGACAGAGCATGTGTGGAATGTTTACAAACAGACTTGTTGGCCAAAATCTGATCATTGTGGAGGCAAAAAAGATATCATTTAGAACCCTTTTTACCAGTTACACAGAAGAAGAAAGGATAGTAGAAACAAGGAATAGGAGCTGTATCAGAAAGGAGCATTATACAGTATAGGATAGCTACATTATATTAGATAGCTACAAACAGACATACTACTGCATACACCCACACAAAGATGCTATAATAGTATAGTTGAAAGTATATATGCCTTATATCTGATATGCCTGTATAAATGCCATAATTAGGGGGTGATTTATTAATTTTTTGAGACAAAATTTTTTCCATAAATAAAGAAATGTAAAAAAAAATCACAATCTTGAATACATTCAGGTTTGAGAGTTTTTGTAGATGTATTAAATAAAAAACATTTTTAAAGAAAAACCCCAACAAAAACTTGCAGAGGTTTTATAAAAGTCAATGAGAAATTGATATTCAGCATTAAAGCCATTTTTATTTTCTGTTTTGCCTAAAGTTTCTAAAAGTCGAGACCTTTTATGCAATCAAAAAATAAATTTATTTGAGAAAAAAAAAGTTGATCGAATTTTGTTTCACTTCTTTTTCTGCAATTTTGATTTTTTTTCCTGATTGATTTATCTCTGCCTTATTTTACATAAGTGCCAGGGTCATTGTATTAATAGGAGTTTTTTCAATAATGGCTCATGGTAATACTCTGATTAAACCCAATAGCTCATTGCAATACTTTGCTACAGAACTACTGTATATAAAACTATAACATAAAGAGCTGTTCTACTGTTGAACCTGATGTCGTATGTTGAGCCCAATATAGTGTAAAAAGACAGCTTTATGATGTATAATTGTGTATAATAAAGCTTTGTATCAAAGTATACAAGGCGGCCTTATAATCTGTAATCCTGTATAATGAAGCGTTGTACAAGAGAAATCATGGGAACTAATCAACTTGATGACCTAATACTTGTTCTTTATTCTTATTCTGGATATTTTCATATGTATTCTCTAATATGTGTATGATTTCTGAAGTGGTTATCAGACTCTTCTTTATTCTAGCTAGGGGCATAATATGCTATTCAGCTACCAGTTAGCCAAGATAAGATCTTTGCTTTGCATGTGCTTGTTGGGAGTCTGCCAGATCCTGATGAGTGCATGGGAAGCAAGATCTATTATTAACCAAATCATTATATCTTTTTACTAAATTACTATATGAGCACATTGTTTTCTAAGCCTATATAAACTGGGGTTCTCCATTCGGTCAGTTGAGATTCGCTTGTGGGGTTTACGCGTGACAACCACAAGGCCTGTGGTATAGCCACAGGGTCTTTGGAGCCATTTGAGCCTCCATCTGCGGACTGTTTTGTGGATCTCCCAGTCTTGAAGGCAGAGAGGTGTTGCTTGCATACTTTGCTCATGTATATCTTTTTCATTCTATATATGTAATAAACCTTTGCTTATACGTAGCTGGTGTGTTTCAATTATTTCCGAGAGACTCATAGAACCACAAATAAAACAGTCATTGACAGTTATAATGATGTAGTATTTACATTGCTTGGAGTTGATGGTGTGTATGGAAAGCCTGACAAGTTCTATTCACAAACTTGGTATTTGGGGGACTTTTATATAAGTAATGGTATAACCCTTATTTTTCCTCAAAGAGCTAACTCCCACTTAACTGGTGTAGAGCACTGGTTACAATAGACCATGAGTCTCAGCTGGGGCATCGTGTGGATGTGTGGAGGAAGAGATAAGTGCAGAACTATACCTCGTAGCTGCACATTCTATAAACATCTCTATTTATTTGATGCTACAAAGTAATCACATAGCATAAGGGATAAGATAAAGTCGTCATATGCAATTACAGAGCATAAAACATAATGACAGGAGAATCCCACTTCACCTCTGTGACACACTTTAGTGGAAATCCAAATTCACATAGGAATAAACCGCACACCACAATTCTTTCCTCCTGGTGCTCAGTGATAGGGAAATCGGCAACCCCTTATTCGGTGATTAGAAGAAGGTCACCGGCACACAAATCCTTGTGTGCCGGTGACCTTCTTCTAACACACTTTAGTGGACCTGGATCTCATCCAGTGAAACCTCCAGGAAATCCTCTAACCTCATTCCATATCCAGTACAATTTCTACACTGACAGGCAGTATCACCTAGGAGAGATGCCTTCAATTTAGAATTCTATATTGGAACTTTACAACTGCTACATCTCAACCAACTTACCTTACACTCATAGGGGTATATTTATGAAAGAGTGTTAGATATCCCAACAGTCCACTATAGAAAATTTCTACCACTCTCCATTCTTTTATATGGGATTTTTAAAAGAGTATTTATCAATGGGTAAGAGTGAAAATTCATCCTTTGATAAAAGTGCCTTTCAAAATCCCATAGAAATGAATGAAAAGACGCGTAATTTTACTAGCAGACTGTGTCTTTGATAAATATACCCTAGAGTGTACTATGACCTCATTCACAGGGTTCCTGTTCTCCTACTTCCTGTCAAGGATTAGGTTAGGGGGTGCTGTGGAGGAAGAGGTGAGAAGGTGAGTCCTTAAAGCAGGGACTGGCTGTGCACACTAGGAACTGAGAGGTAGGACAGGAACAGGATGAAGAGGGCGATGAGTCGGACTGGTACAAGACTGTATGGATGAAGAAAGCAGAACAGGAACAGACTGGAAAGGACAGGATGGAGCGGTGATAGCAGATCAGGAGCAGACTGGAAAGGACAGGATGGAGTGGTGGTAGTAGATCAAGAGCAGACTGGACAGGACAGGTATGAGCGGGCATAGCAGATCAGAAGCAGACTGGATAGGACAGGACAGAGCGGGCGTAGAACAGGAGCAGACTAGACAAAGCAGGCATGGAACAGGACTGGAGCAGGAACAGGATGGCAAAACAGAAAGAGCAAGGTACAAAGCAAGGTTAGGTAAGAAAAGGTTAGGTTCAGGCTAAACAGACAAGGAATTGTACAGGCTAGGCAAGATTCAAGGTACAAGGCTAGGTAGACAAGGCAGGATTAGATAAGGCTAGAGCAGGAACCTAGCTAGGGGCAATGCCACAGTGATAAAGAAGGCCAATGCTCAGGCCTTGATGGTGAGGAGTGCTGGCCTTTAGGGATGGGTGAATCTTTTAGCTTTGTTTCCCTGTGCGCCAAAAAAAAGACGCGTCAAAAAAAAATTGTTGACGCCCATAGACTTTAATGGCTGTCGGCGACATTTCGCCGGCAGTGAATTGTTGGCAACACGAAACAGGTCAAATTCACCCATCTCTACTGGCTATATTTGGCAGGATCAGACATGATTGGCTGATTGTTACCCACCAATTAGTCTGCTGCTGGGCAAGGGCTGCAAAGGTCAGCTGATAGATGATGAGCAAGCCTACTGGCTGCTCACCTGGCCCAATGGTCAAGGCACCGAGCCAGAAACCCAAAGGTCCCTGGCTCAAATCCCAGCAGTAGATTTGAAGAGTACAGAGCACCAAACGAGACCAGTGTCCATTCATTAAATACAAAGAAATATATTGGTCATCTTTAAAATCCATGCATAGCGTGCCCTAGACATGCTAAGGACTGCTCATTCTACGCGTTTCATGGCTTCCTGCCACTTAATGAAGTGGCAGGATGCCAGCAGGTCTGGGCACGCTATGTATGGATTTTAAAGATGACCAATAAATTTCTATTTTTTTAAATGAATGGATGCTGGTCTCCTTCTGTGAATACCAACTGTGTGTGATCGTGGCTTGCATGCAGCACATAGGAGCCCGGCAGTGTCGGTAAGTGCTCCCACTCCCTGTATCGTTCTCGATTCCCAGCAGAGCCTGACACTCACACAGGGCCCTTCTATACTGGGGCCATGTGTCCCAGGCTTCCCATCAAACATTCAGCCTGTTCCACAGGAAGGGTCATCAACTATCCAGGCCAATAAGGAACACATTTCATCCAGGTATCTACTCTACAGGTGCCTGAAATTCTGAAACCAAAATAGAGGGGAAACTTAATTGGGGAATTCCTAAATCAGTGGGGGTTAGCATTTTGGGTCCCTACAATTATTTGTAGAAAGCCTGCTAGATTTTACAGTCACCAACTATAAGGTGTATAGTCAACCAATGTAGAGGGTCTTTTTACAATTACAGCCCCCTAGAGTTGTGTAGGGTAGAAGAATCTTTACAGCACACACATTGCTGAATGCTATAAATAAAATTGCAAATTGGAAAGGTCCTTGGAATTAATTTAGGCAGCATTTTCATTGCATTCAGACCTTTATAAAAACACTGTATAAAACACTATTTTGAAACTCACGTACACATACTGTATTTGCAGCAAAAGATATGAAAAGAATATTGCTATATTTTATATAAAGTACATGTTCTCCTTTATATAAAATACAAGTTCTTGTTTCTGGCAGCTTGTTTTATGGATGCGACAAAAATGACAACTGGAAAACATGGCTCTCTCTGTCCACTCAAGGGCATGTGTATAGAAATCACAACAAAGGGTTTTACAGTTTGCAAAGCATGTTGCTTGCTCATCACAATAATAATAGATAGCTTTTAAAATGTGCCCAGCTGGTTTTAGATTAATGGCAATTTTTGTTTCTTATTCCGCAACCATTTTAATGTAGTTTTTGTTTTATTGTGCTTATCATTTCACATATTTATCATCCAGAAGGTACATTATTATTCTTTGTCTGGAAACTGTGATTAGTCATTTAAAAAACAAAACGATAACTGAAAGGAAGTCTAATAAGTGGTCAATTAATATTTATTTGGAGATCAATATTTGAACATCTTTTTAAAATGATATAATCACCAGTGGGTGCAAACAAAGATGCAGAGGTGATTTTGCTTGTACATAAATTGTTTATTAGTTCTATTCATTAGGGTTATGTGCTAAAAAGGCAGTTGAAATGCCAAAGCCCTGCTGGATTTAGTATAGACTTAAATTCCATTACCTGGAAAGTATTAATTGCTTAAAGAGTGAAGGGATTCGTCCCATGGGTCTTGTCATTTTGCTAACTATTCTGTCTAGACAAGTTTAAAGCCTTTAATCCACCAAGGGGATCATAAATTGCAAAATAATTAAGTCCTAATGATTAGTATGCAGTATAAGACATTGTAGCATTTCATTGTCAAAAACTATGCAAAAACGATAGTATATTTTAAATGGGGTGGGGGACAGGTTAAAATATTTCATAAAAGGTCAAGCCATCAGTGCTCCATTATATTCATCAATTACATATTTTTGTATACTTAACTTCCATTTATCATTCAAAGCACCTTAACCCATTTATACAGTATATATACATACATACACAAACCAAGTGAAATTGTATTTGCCATTTTACTTAAGGGCTTGCCTGTAAAACACAGCCTTTTTAAATGACACATCCTTTAATTTCTATCCTCAATATGATCTCCAATAAAGGGACCTAGGGGCATACACAAATGCTCATAATTCAGCTGCAGGAAGTAGATAATTAGAGAATTTACAGAAGGCTTACTCTCTCTGTTTATCTGCCTGTGACATTTATGGTTCAGCATCAACACTAGTATAATTATAAGATTTAGATGACAAATAAGTTGTAGCTCCTGGGAATGACTTGAACCTCCAGTTTTAGACCATTAAAGCTCCTTGTAGCCGTTGGCCAGCTTATACATATTTGAAAGCCTCAACAAACAAGTTAAATATTGATTGCAATTACATCTTTGTGATGTTAGATTTCATTTTCTTTGATACTTGAACTATTTTTTACTAGTACTGAACTACATGCAAATGAATATTTCTATAATTAAAAAACTATTGTAATATATCTATGGTAAAGAGATAAGGATTAGGGAAACTAAAGTTAACATTTATGTCAACTAATGGGCATATATATATATATATATATATATATATACAAATCCATTGTGTTAAATTTGCATATGTATTATTTTCTCAAGCACAAAGACACCAAAGAACATTTTTCTGGTGTTTACGGTAATTAACTTGCTCTACTAACCTGGTTCAAGAATTCTCAAGTAAGCACAGTGATGGAATTCTGCTATAATAGAATTGCTTGTGTGCCTCATTCATAGAGTTGGTCAATGTTAAGAACGAAAAGATAATGAAGTAATATCAAAAGAATCATGATGTGTGGTAAAAATGTTTTTAGAAAAGAAATTACCCTCGCACACCCTGACCTTCCTGATCTTCCCAGGTGCTCAATGAAGGAGGCGTTGGCAACCTCAAATTCAGCATGAAGAGCAGAGAAATCACTGGCACAACTTGGGTTATTTCTAGCAAGGAAAACCCTTGCTCTTTTATTGCGGATGCAACGTTTCTGGGCGTAACCCCTTTGTCAATGCTTGACAAAAGGGTTACGCCCTGAAACGTTGCATCCACAATAAATGAGCAAGGGTTTTCCCTGCTAGAAATAACCCAAGTTGTGCCAGTAAAAATGTTTTTAGCATAAGATTTGTAGCTCTGAAGCACTTGGCCGTTTGTTTCCTAAATCTGCTTTTCTGTGTTTCTGTTGTGTCGTTCATAACCATTTTAGCGCCACAAATTGTTAATTCTAAGCAAAAGTAGAGTGGGGGCCTAGGGGACAACAGCAGATATATGGTGACCAAGTGTAACCATACCTAGCTGCTCACCAGTCCTACACTTCCTGTTAAGGCACATGCACACACCATTTCTGGGGAGGTTTTTGCAAACATACATACGTAAAATTCACAAGTTAATTTCAAATATAATAAGCTGGCAATTTTGCCCGCCAGGTGCTAAAATTTTGAGCAGTATCATCCTCAAAACCATTTGCAACTCTGACACTCCTCTCTATATAACTCAGGAGTTCCATTGACCTACAGACTGCTAGTTACAGTATACTGTATGCCAGGTCCTACTATAAAAATAGAGAAAAGTGATGATGAATTCAAACTGGTATGTTCCAACTCTTGCAGAAAGAGGGTGACAATCCACTCTCATAAAAATATTTGAGGTAATATGAGCTAGACCAGCTAGATGCTGGGTAGATTTTACTGGATGTGAGTAAAAGGTTTAACACAATGGCAATTTCTTAATCTTTAAACTCAACTCCTATGCGAGTAGTGTTATATATGTCTTCAGTGATTTTAGTAAATACATTTTAAGGAAATTAGTACATTGAGTATACCTCAAATCACCCTTTAGTTATAGCTGAGCAAATGCAATTTTAATCAACAGTATAATGAGGCTTGTTAAATACAATACATGAACATGAGCAAATACAGTACCATTCAAAAATGTATACAATGCCCATATGACCTACAGTATATAATAAAAATAATAATAATAAAAACAGTAAGAGCAGGAGAGGAGGTTGGTTGTGTTTTGAGAAGCAAATAATAGACATGTTTATCCTTCTTTGCTTTTAATCATCTACTGTAGTTATCTACAGTATAGCAGTTATTCTTATAGCAGTTATTAATTTTTTTGTGGCTGCTAAGCTTCCCCAAACCTTCATTAGTAAACTTTTAGGCCAAAAAAGAATTGAATGCAAAGATTACAGGTGACCTTTAGGTCACAGCTATTCCAACTAAGATGCATCTTGTTAGAGACTGTTTAAAATATGTAGAATTAAAGGAAGTCATATATTTTATATATAATGCAGTAAGACTGAACTAATGTTCAGCATAATGGTAGCCATGGACTGTTGATGAATAAATCTGTCCGTTCGGCATTTTTTTTCATTACAAACAATTTAAATCTATGCCTGCCAAAACTTCATTCTTCAGCTTCATTCATCATTACCATGGACAACCAATTGTCTAAAATTGCCATTGAATTACAAATTCCAGCATCTCAGGAAACTTTCAGCTGTAAGTGATATGCTATAAATTGTAGCTGGACCATTCTCTAGAAGGCTGCCTGTAGCCCATGTCTAATGCATAGACTATATCTTTTTACTATTTTGAAATTGTATAAACCTTTTAAAAAAAAGCACATTTCATTTTCTCATCCCACAGTAGGTAGTAGCATCTAATCACCATATAACTCAATGCTCTTATCAGAAAATTGCTCTACACCTAGCAATTTAGTTTTATAAAGCCACAAATGGTAAACTGAAATAGCAATGCAGTAACAACACATTAGACATTACATAGTCTATTATTCTAGTAGAATAACTGCACACTGTAAGCAATAACTGCCTTTGGGTAAAACTACAAGGTAGGTTAATGGGCATTAACAACAATACAAGACAGAAAAATGTTGTCTTTTCTTGGCATTTGAGACAGGTGGGTGGCTCCTCTATTGATATTATTAGTGAATCAAGAATTTCCAAGGAATAAAGAATCTTTGATGCTTGGCTAAAATGATGAATTACGCAGAATGCTGACTTTTAGACTCATATTTAATTGTTTAATGTCATGGTTCTTGCTAGAGCATTGTTGCTTGAAAAATAAATTGAGTAATTCAATTAAACAGCTTCTGAAGATACATCATATCAGATGTAGAAAAGCAGTAACCCCAGCTTGAACTTGACAACCCATACCGCTTCACTTATTTGACAAATGGATTCAGGAACATAATTGAAACACATGACTGCCGGCATAGGTCAATAATACTTTTTTTTGCCATTCAGCCTCCTAACAGAACCTATTTGGTGCTTGCAATATGCTTTTCGGTTCAAAGATTGCATATGGTTGGCAAATCATACACTGTAAGCATTATTACTGAAACTGGAACTGGGTTAAATTGGCACTAACAGCTAAACATTAAATGATAGTACTAAATATAATACAGATTTAATTCTTCAGCAACATATTGAGGACTTGTAAATGCAATTTATTTGCATCTCATAATATTTGACTTTAATTAAGAGAATCTATATATTTTCTAATATGTGTGAGAATATTAAACCATAGTGTATTTTTTTAGTGAAACTTGCTTTTACCCAATTTCTATAGAACTGCTCTTTTGTTATAAAATATTAAATACACGTCATACTCTCATTGTCTGATGATGCTGAAACTGTAGTCCTACAATTCTGTACTCTAGAGAGGTTATTTAGTAAAGCAAGGTGCAATACTAAGGGGGTTATTTATCAAGGTCCGAATTTATCTCAGTATTGGCTGCTACAAACTCCGATCTAACCCGCTCGGGTTTTTAACGCTTATTTATTATTAAATTTAACCGAAAATTTAATTTGCGGGAAAAGCCCTGATTTTTTTGTGAATTTTCCCCAAAATCTCTGAATTTTTCGGAGTTTTCATCAGAACGCTCCGACAACATTGTGAAATAGCCCGAAACCCCTGACACAATCAAAAATCAATGGGACTAATCCCATTGACTTTTATGCAACCTTGACAGGTTTCAGATACCATGTTTTTATGTTCGGGCTTTTTAGCCCTCAGGGTTTAATAAATTCCAAAAAATGATTTTTTTAAAAAAGTCAGATTTTATAAAAAAAAATCACAAATTTTTCGGATTTTGGGAAAGTTCGGGTATTCTGAGCTTAGTAAATAACCCCCCTAAGAGAAAAATTCCTCCAAAAGCAATACTCAGTGCCTATGGCAATAGAGAAAACAGAAATCAATATAGTAGTTTCAGATATTTAAAAAGCACCTGGTGTTAGAAAATGTTCAAGTTTAAAATTTCCCCTTTAAACTTTACACTTCCAGTAGTGATGTACAATGGTTATTCTTGACATTCAATCCGTTACCACCACCATTTGGCTAAATTTCCTTCCCACAAGCCGAAAATTATATATATTACCCATAGTTTTTTGTCTAGCAGATCTCACTTTCCTCGTGGGTCTGCTTTTGTGCTTCAATGGACAGAAATACAAATCCAAAATAGTGTAACACAATTTATTACGTTAAAGTACTTTAAAGGAAAACTATACCCCCAAAATGAATACTTAAGCAACAGATAGTTTATATTAAATTGAATGACATATTAAAGAATCTTACCAAACTGGAATATATATTTACATAAATATTGCCCTTTTACATCTCTTGCCTTGAACCACCATTTCGTGACTGTATCTGTGCTGCCTCAGAGATCACCTGACCAGAAATACTACAACACTAACTGTAACAGGAAGAAGTGTTGAAGCAAAAGGCAGAACTCTGTCTGTTAATTGGCTCATGTGACCTTACATGTGGTTTGTATGTGTACACAGTGAATCTTACGATCTCAGGGGGTGGCCCTTATTTTTTAAAATGGCAATTTTCTATTTATGATTACCCAATGGCACATACTACTAGAAAAGTATATTATTATGATAATGGTTTATTTACATGAAGCAGGATTTTACATATGAGCTGTTTTACTCAGTATATTTTAATAGAGACCTACATTGTTTGGGGGGTATAGTTTTCCTTTAAAAACAAATTACACTCAAATTTGGTTGTTTGAAGTCAATCACACATAAATGTATAAATTTCTCAGGTTGTTAGCTACTATTGAAATGTAGCCAAATGGTGGTGGTAATGGATTGAATGTCAAGAATAACCTTTGTACATCACTACTGGAAGTGGAACGTTTAAAGGGGAAACTCATTCCAATGACTATTTTCTAACACGGGTGCTTTTAAAATATTTGAACCTGCTACACTATATTGGTTTCTGTTTTCTCTATTGCCATAGGTGATGAGCTAATTATATTTTATGGAGACTTTTGATATGGCTGAGAGACTGTGAGAAGATCGGCAAGAGAAACTAAACCCAAAGGACTGACTTTTTTTTATTGCAGTAGCAATATGACTTGTGTTTGCTTAGAACCTCCACATAAGTAGCAATGGCTGGATTAGTGTTAGGGTGGCATGGATTCGCAGTGAATTTCAGCATTTCGCATTCTGCAATTGTTTTCACAAAACGGTGGCAAAAATCCGCTGAGGAAAAAATTGCTTATTTTTAACAATATTAACGAATCAATGTCCTGAGTGTCACACACGGCTTCTGCACTTATCATTGGATCCTTTGAACAGTGCAAAGTCTACTAGACATCTCAGGTATGTCGTATCCATGATTACAAACAGTTACCAAGTTGTTGAAATATACGTTTCACATTAAATGTTTCAAGATGTTTCAAAACCTTTGGGTTTATATATTTAATTTTTGATATTTTTTGACACTGATATTTTATGGACACTCTGTGAAGATGGACTTTATTGATTGGACATTTTTTCTTGAATACAAATAGAAACGCATTTGGATATTGGACTATGACTCACAAACAAATGAGAATGCCATCATTATTTTAGTGAGGGGGAGGGGCCCACAATCCCCACCCACTTTTACCCCTATTTAAGTTGGTTTTTGAATGTGACACAATAGGCTTGATAAAGGACCCGGAGGGGTCCAAATGCTGCCCTTTTGTGACGTATATTTTGGGCTTGAATAAATCACCATTTGGACACAATTGCAAACAATTGCAATTTCTTTGCTATTATCCTACTGACCCCTATGCGAGGGAAGGGTCTTCCAGATAAGCACCCTACACTTACAAACAAATGTTTTTCTTGGGATTGGGTTGAGCTCTACATGTTCGTGTATTGCGAAAAAATTTGCTGTGACAAAAATCACCACAAGAAAAAATGCCCATAGACCTTAATACATTTGGACAAAAAAGTCGCTGAGACAAAAAAGTTACCGCAAGAAAAATGTTCATTGTCTTTAATGCATTTGGAGTGAGAATTTCATTTTACGGGTGTAAAAATTTGTCGCACGTTAAAGAAAATTTTGACACCCAATGACTTCAATGCATTTCTCGTTTTTTTTTGCAGTTTCACAAATGTTTCAGAGAAGCGAAATGGGACAGATTCTCTCATCACTATTCACTACAAAACTCTATGCAAAAAGACACTGCTTTTGGCATTTCACTAATATTGTCTACTTGAATAATTACTGATTACTGGTTAAAGAAAATATTGAAGTCCATACACACACACCAAAGATGCTGAAAGTTGTAGCTTTAGTAGAAAAATAAATTTAGATTGGCTGAGCTAAAGCAAAAGAGGTATGCAAAGACAAAGAGCCATCTATAGATATCTGAATTCAATGGGCTGTTCAGTAATTATATAAATGTAATAGATTTAAAGCGTTCATAGGTACTCCATTTATTCCAAAACTGGATTATTTTTGCATAATAAATCATTCCCACTGGAAATTCACAAAACTTAAAAATGTATAAAGTATTTCAAGTCAATGGGATTTTTTTCTCAATGACCTTTTCAATGCAAACTTCATTGGCGTCTATAAGTATAAAATGGAGTTTATGGGCTTTTTGCTGCAAATTTTACCACACAAAAAAAACACTGGGGTCTATAAGGTTTTTGTCTATGGGTCTTTTTGTGGTTACATATTGTGGCTTTTGCACAAATGTAAAATAAAAATATTTGCCGAGGTCAAAGATTTTCAATATTTGTAGATGTCCTTGCTAGTAAAATAGTACTGGCTCAGACACCTGAAACAATGTAGCAGATTCTACTATGGAATTATTATTCTGTTTCAATGGAAAATTGAAAAAGAATAATATTCAGCAAATCTCTAGGGTTGTTACTAAGCTGATATCTTGTAAATATTAGCAGAATGTTGTACAGATAAGTACATTTTCAAAGTTTTTTCTGCAAGAAGAATGGCCAAAGATCCTTGTGCTTGCAGCAACCACACATGCATGTTCCTTTAATGGTGTCCTATGCCTTTAAAAATGGTGGTGGTCTTGGAGATCTCTCCCTTATAAAAGATACAAGGAGGGAGGATCAGTATATTAGGTTTAATGTTTATTAAAATTTACACTGTTTAATATGTTTAATTGTCTTTGAAAATGTAGGATATACGATGGTCTGTTGACAAATAGGAGTCTATTGCAGCTATGTAGCATTTAATTGTTTGCAACTAATTGCATAAAATGAAGAATATTGATTCCATAGTCAATTGGCAGAAAGGTGGGATTATATAGAAGAAAAAATAATTAACATGTTTAGGTATAGATTTGCACATATATGACATTTCTCAAAAGGAAGGTTAATTGCACAGGATAACCTTTCATGGATCAAAATAGTTTTCAGTGAAGAAGACAAAAGGTCGGCTGGTTTTAAGCAAAAAGGGTAATCAGCAAAATATATGGGCCAGTCACTGCTAGGCTGTCATCTGCTCTACGTGTGTTTAGTGTATTTAAGCTACACTTTTTTTACCTTGTACATTTCATACATTAATTTGCCTTTTTTATGTTATGTTTAGTAGAGAGTATATGATGCCTAGGTAATATTTTCTTTTTAATTTGAAATTAATTTGCAGTTTGTTTTTTTTATTGTAAAATGATATTGCAAATGCCTAAATTGAAAAGGAGAGGTCATCCTCGTATTAATGTTACTCCTACAGATAAGTGTCATCAGAATATCACCCCCACTAAACATACAATAATATTGCAATCCATTAGTTTAGTTAACACTATTAATGCCATCTGGGGTTTTTCCCAAGCATTAGTTTTTAAGTCCATTCACATTTTGTATAAGTTTTCAATGATTCAAGAATAGGGCCAACAATTAGATCAGGGCCCATGGAGATCCATTAGGCTAGGACCTCATCAACACATCTACATGGTCCTTGATCGGTGGGATTAAAAAACCTGCTCGATGGATATCAACCCAATTTACAGCCAGATATCCATCAGGCAAGCTGATCAGTGGGTGAACTACCTGACCAATAAGCTCCTAACTCAGTCTGGAGGCTTTGAGTGGGCATCTTTTATTGGATGATTTATGGGCAGCTTTATTTTTCTTTAATCCTTTGACCATGTTACATTTTAAAGCCTTAGGCAAAGCAGGACATCATATAAAGGAAAGGTGAGGAAACCATGTGATTGAAACCTACCTTGAGTTTTAAAGTGTAGTAAAGTATAAAGTAATTTCTTAATATTCATTAAACAAACACAAAGAACATCCTTGAAAGAAGGATTAGCAACCATTAAGCTTACTACATACTTCTCTACTTACTAGCAAACTGCTTGAAAAGTCCATCTCCTGACAAATAAATGAATATAGTAAATAAATACAATTACTGAAATTTCCAGGTAATGTAACTGCACCTTAGGATATAATGGCATCTCCTAGTGTGCTTTGTAATTTAATAAGCTGACTCTTAAGAGAAATGTTAGCATACTGTTATTAAATTAATAATAAGGTCCATAATGAAATATAGATTTTTTTTTTTTTTTTTTAAATTCATTTAAAACTTAATAGAAGAAAGATAACAGAAAATGTAAATGTACTGAATTTGATTTAAGGTTTAGCTGAAAAGCTATTGAGCAAAAATAGAACCATCATACACTGTTACATTATATCAAAAAAAAAATTCATTAAAAATATATGATTGGGACATCTCTATTAGTGATATTATGACATTTTGAATATTTAACTAATTAAAAGAATGCTCTTATTTAATGTAGCAGCACTAAGGTCAGAATTAATAAGTTTCAATTTGTGGGAAAGTGTGAGAACAAAAGAACATTATGGATTAAAGTGATACTAACACTAAAAAAACTACACTTCAAAAATAATTTCCATAAAAACTTAACTATAGGTCAGATTGATGTTTTTTTTTTACAGCACAGATATGACAGCCCCTTATTGAGGAATATTGCCTGTTCTGTCCACAGCTCCCCCCATCTGCCACCCCCATGTCGACCCTAATTGAAACTTGAGGGACAAAGAAAGGGATGATATGCACATGGGGGTGAGTTGTTTTTAGGGTGTTGGACATACAGTACATAGGCTTCTATTACCTCACATGTGTTTTCTTGGTCAAGCTAAGGCTCTTTGTCCTTTGAACTTCTGTTACTTTCTTTATTATTTAGAGTCTATACAATTGAGCCCATATAACATATCCCACTACTGTGTTAACATTCTACTAAATAGTTCCCCCGGCTCCCTCAGATTTAGGTGCACCCCGGGGATCCCCACCAATAACATTAGGCTAGTCATATAACATCCTTTTTTATGCAGTTTAATGCATTACTCTGTGAACACCAGACATTGCCATGTAACAAATGTGTATTTATCAAGCTGTGTATAAACTATTGGCATAAAAGTTTACCTAGTAAATTCTATCACAAAAAGCATCAGCTGCTTGAAAATTCTGCAGGAATTTACTTGCAACTTAGTTCTGTGCTCCACCTCCTCCTATATATGCCAATGCAAGTGGCTCAATGTGTTATCATTGCTCTCCTCTGCAAAAAAGTCTGTCACCAGTTCTAATACCTTCCTGAAGACGGCCCGAGTAATGGCGCTGAAACGTAATTATTTGTTAGACCAGCACCCAGGCAATTTTTTATTTTGGTTGTGAGTATATATATATATATATATATATATATATATATATATATATATATATATATATATATAAAAATTAGCCGTCACTCACGGTACAAAAAAGTCAAAGTGCCTGGGTGCAGTCATAAAATATAGAATAATCGGACAACAATGTCCGCACTCTCAGAGCTTATAAAGTGAAAAAGTTATTTATTATATTATATATATTATATAAGAACTGACGTTTCGGCTAGCTTTTTAGCCTTTATCAACGGTATATATATTATTCAAATGACTTGTTCTAAACCACAACTTCTTAAAACTGGAAAATTTCTGGAAACATAAAGGCTCAATATTAAGCGCTATCCCAAAAAGGTATGTCACTGCTAAGAGCAAGATTTTTTCACCACCTACTAAAAAAAAAACATCACAAGGATCACCCTAAAACGGTGATGTCACTAAGATTTGCAGGTCTGAAATATCTGTGCTATTTGTAATTGAAAACATGTTTAAAGTGATACTGGTACCTTTTAAATATTATTGTAATGCCATCACTAGGACCCAAATTCCTCTAAAGTTCTTGGGGCTAATTACTAAAGGAATTCTGGTTGTTGCCAAAAGTAGGGCAGCTTCATTACTTTACTGAGTCAGGCCAGGAGTTTTGGGTGGCTGCACCACTGAAAATAGGGTGTTATGGGAAAGAAAATGTCATCCCTAAGAATTCATCATAATAAGTTTTTAAAAAACTGTATCAACTTAGAGGACCTTTAGATTTAAAAAAAAATCCAATAGGCCATTTGCTATAATCTTTACTTAAATTAATACAATAAAATGAACCCTAAGCATTTGTTTTTTAGTTATAAATAAAAAATAAAAGTTTTTTCTATTAGTGGTATCTGAATAATATGCAATTACAGTCTTAAAATTACTTTGCTGCATTAGTTATTGTCCTTATATAATACCTAGAGCACTGGCATATTCTGCATGTACAGCTGTTAAAAAGTTGTGTTTAATGTTTCTGTTTTGTTTTGATAAGGTGAGAATCAGCATATTTCATTCAAATTTGAATCCCTCTCACTGTAATATATATCTGTCTTTGTATTTAGAAATGCACGTATATTATCTAAAACTTCTAAAATGTAAACAGAAAAAATAAACTACTTGTTTTACTGTTAAGTTTCTGATAAATAGCAGCAAATAACTGATCAAAAGTATTTGCACCATTTGGCACAATACAGGTCTGGCATAGAGAGACTGTCTGTCAAATGCCTATGACTCCATACAGCAGTCAAGGGACCCTATAGAGCAGCAGATGGACCATTAACATAGTAATACTGGAGATACCATCAGTTATCAGCTTTGACTGGGACTTGTTCTTTAGCGTGATGAGCAGCTGCTACCATTTATAATGACAGCTTTCTACTATCCTCTGCCAACTGGCGCAGCATCAGCCTTTGTACCTGAACACATGTGTGACTTCTACCATATTACACTTCTATAGAACACTGTTTCATTTCTTTCTTCATTTTATTATTAATAATATTAGTAATTGGAGCTGCCAATGATGAATCGTTTCTGTTCTCTGTCCAGTATTTCAAGCCTTTGGCATTATTTCACAAGATATTATAAATTCTAGAATTCATTCAATTATTGTTTGTTTTGTTATTATTATATTTTGCTAGTTATTTATTCTATTTATTTTACATTATTTCTAAATACAGGTATGGGTTTAATTATTCTAGAAAATCATCCAGAAAATGATGAAATACAGCAATGTGATTTTCTGTTTTCTTTTTATCTTGGTGCCTTGCATACAATATTATATAATCTAGGGTGAATTTTTTTTGGTGGCTAAACAATCCTTTTTTATCTTTAAATGATCTCTAGTAGCCCTACAACAGGGTGCTCCACATTTAAGTGCCCTTCTGAATAATATATAATATACTTTCAATAACTGTTCCAATTTGTTTTAAGAAAAGTTGTATATCTCTTGACGTTTGGAAAAAATATCACTATTAGCTTTACATACTCACCCATACAGCAGAAATAAAATCTTTCATGTGCCTCCAACATGAACACACAGGAAATAATACAATGAACATGAACAATATATACAAATATATTCAAGATTAATCGACACTCAAATTTGAACTTTTGCTACTATTTGAGTTTCAGAAATTTGTAATTAGAGTTTCAAAAACTAGAATTTTAGAGATATGTTAAGTACAAATAAACTTGAATAGCATCTAAAATCTCAGTCAAGGTTATATAGAAATCAGTGGCTTTGCAAAATTAGAGGAATTGGTTCAAATGTTTTTGAGCTTGTAAACTCACAAAAAAAGCCAAGACTTAATTACATGTTATGTCAATGCTGCAAGAGGTAGTTTTTGAATTTAATTTTGAAGAGATGTAGGACACTTTATTTATGGAGGTATTCAGAGATGATGTTACAGAGTTAAGGCTCAGCAAGAGAGAAATCAGTGAAAGTAGGTGATATGAAAAGGTGGTGGCTCTGAGAAAAATAGACATGACCATGCCATGGAGACATGTAAAGATTTGCAGATGAATTAAGGAGTTTGAACATCATGCGAAGAGGTGCAGAGGAATGAAAGGTTTTGAATGTCTTAGAAAAGGTTAAAAGGAAAAAAAGGCTTTGAATGTCATGAGAAAATTTGCAGAGGAATGGAAGGCTATTTGGTGCTTAGTGGGAAGCCATAGTAACATATAGAGGTAAGGATCTTTCCAGTCCAGGGTACAATCCCTTCTCAGTCTTCCTAAGCATGTCTTTTGTTACATGTAGTTTGGGCACTACTTGTTTCAAGAACTGATGTGCATGTTCCTGTGCCCATTCAGTCACATACTGTATATTTCTATTCACAGTATTGCATCAGTGCTTGAAGCAGGCCCTGCCCAAACTGTGAGTGGAATAAGATGCTGTAAGAGGACAGAGAAAGGGTGTTGCATTGGAAAGATCTTTGAAAAGGTTAATTGCAGTCATTGGATATTTGCCAGTTGACTAGAAAAATGCTTATTTAGTTGAGAGAAAGCCACAGAGAAATTTCATTATGAGTCACCCCTTTAACTAGAAGGACAATCACTTAAGTTTCTTTATACACACTAGATAGATAATCTATTTTGACTAAAAATGTATAAAGGGCATATCATTCTGCTTCATAGTTGATGATATTATGCAAATGTTACTCTGGAGTGGTGCACAAGAGAGGTCTACAAAAGTTACTTCATCTGGTTTTACCTTTATGTATAACTTTATTTATAAGCAGATATGTACATTTTTACAATACAGTAAACAGCAAGGACAGGACATTCAATAAACATAGAGAGTTGCAAAAATGCACTATGCTAAGAGACAGGGGAGGCAGAAGGTGCCTGTCCTGTGAAGCTTACCATTCGAATTTGCAGATAACATGCAGAGACAAGCTGGAAGGGTGGATATTATGTGCCAACTCTAAGCGGATACCAGTCATGCGTTTTTTCATTTTCATTATCTCAACAAAATAATGATTCAAATGGTTTTTATTTAAGTCTTACAGAGACATTGAATATTAGTGCTTATAATCTATTTCTGAGACTGAATTCACATGTACAAACTGTTTTTATGAGCTACAAACTATTCCATTACATTTTTTTTTTGTTTTACTTTTCCTCATAGCCTTTCGCCTTTATGAAACGTATGTGTCTTGAAGGGGATGTTTGTGATTCAGACATGGGGGCAGATTTACTAAAGGGCGAAGAGGCCATTGCTAGTGAAAATTCCCCAGAAATACCATCCACAGGAATATTGGCAATTTACTAACAGGTATAGAGGACAATTTTTTAGCGTAAATGCACATCGCTATCGAAGTTTTGCACTGTTTCGCCAGGTGAATTTTCATATCCTGTATGCCGAAGAGTCATAAAAATAAAAAAAAAAAACGCTGGCGTTTTTCATATTTTAATGTGGGATTGTCTTTAAAAGTTGTAACTGTTAAGATTTTTTGTTTTAACTTTTTTTTTACCATTTGAGGGGCTTGCCACATTTCTTTTAGGGTGGGCTCATGTCTAGGAGGATCTCTTTTGTCTTTATTCTGTTTCTTAGGACATTTTTAATAACACTTCAAGCATTTGCACCATCACTAATAAAGACAAATATATATCCTACGCGTAAGAGTACTAACGAAGTTTCACAAAGCAGAAACAAACATTAGTGAGATTTCATTATGAAATGCTTGCACTGACAAATTTACATTAGCAAAACTTCATCAGTGTTTGGCTGCCGAGACACAATTTTGCATTTCAATGAATTAGCGTAATGGTAGCGAATTTGCTCCTGATAAAGTTGCATGAAGTGTTGCAAAGTCTTCACCCGTTAGTGGATTTGCCACATGGAGTTCTGGGGGCTAATCTTCTAATTCCAGAGAAAATCACTGGCACTCTAAGGCTGGTGCAAGCAAGGACGAGCCCTTATGTGTTTATTTGCAGAAACAGCAATGTTTTGGGAATGGACCTTGACAAAGGGGTTCATCCCCAAAACTTTGCTGTTTCTGCAAATAAACACACAAGGGTTCGTCCATGCTTGAACCAGCCTTAGAGTGCCAGTGATTTTCTCTGGAATTGTCCTTACTTGGAGGGTGCCGATCCCTCCATCACCGTGCACCAGGCGTCCATTATTGAAGGCCAGGGTGTGCAAACGGTGCCTCTCATCTTGGGCTGATCTTTTCAGTAACAACTGAGAATAGGAGTGATCTGCTGCCAATTTCTTTCTCTGATGCTCTAATTTATAACACATCCCTAAGAAATAGAGCAGTTTTTTTGGTGACTCCTGCCTTTTCCATCAGTCTATAACAAGGAAAGATTATAATTACACCAAATGTTTCTCAAATATTGTCTGACAGTATTATTATTACTCAGCAAGTCCAGTTGTTTTTAGATTGACCTATACTAGATATACTATGACCTGGATGAATGAAAATCTTCATAGTCATAAACCACAACTATATATGGTCGGGCTTTTTGTCACCAAAAACCCTAAAAAAGACAACTTTTCTGGGATTTATTATATGACAAAACTGCCACAATTCTGAATATGAAAATACTCCTGTAAAAATCATGTAGAATCATGTAGGATTGTTTTACATCCAATATCTTAGTTTCGATCAAGTATAGGGTATTGTTTAATTGTTACAGAGAAAAAATAAATAGTTTTTACAATTTTGAATTATTTGGTTAAAATGGAGTTTATGAGTGATGGCCTTCCTGTACTTTGGAATTCTATGGATAACAGGTTTCCGGATAATGAATCCTATACTTGTAATATATTAAATATTTGTTTTTTCTTATTTACAATTAGAATTTACAATTCTTATATTACTCTACTTGTCTACTCCTGATCTTTCTAACTCTGTCCTTTCCCAAGTCACAGACTGTCTCTCTGCTGTCTCCTCCTGGATGTCACAGCGCCACCTGAAACTGAACCTTATTTCCTCCAAGATCTTCCCCTGTCCCTCAGATATCACTCACCGTAAACAACACCACCTTTCATTCCACCACACAGGCACGCTGCCTAGGAGTCATCTTAGACTCTCATCTAACTTTTTCACCACACATTCAAACACTTGCAAAATCTTGCCGTATTCAACTGCGCAACATTGCTCGAATACGACCCTATCTCAGTTCAGAATCAACTAAAACACTGATTCAGTCTCTCATCATCTCCCGCCTTGATTACTGCAACTTACTCCTCACAGGTATTCCAACAAGTCACCTTTCACAACTCCAATCTATTCTAAACGCGGCCGCTAGACTCATTCATCTAGCTCGCCGCTCAACATCAGCTGCTCCCATATGTATGTCCCTTCACTGGCTCCCAATCTCATCTAGAATCAAATTCAAATTACTTACACTCACATTCAAGGCCCTTAATAAAGAAACCCCTCCCTATCAGGGATGTAGCGAACTGTTCGCCGGCGAACTAGTTCGCGCGAACTTCGACTGTTCGCGTCCGCCGAATGTTCGCGAACGTCGCGCGACGTTCGCCAATTGGTGTTCGCGTTCGATTCGAAGTAAAATTTCGTTCGACCATTCGACCATTCGATCGCTAAAATCGAACGATTTCCATTCGTTCGAACGATTATAAGCATTCGATTGAATTAAAATCATTCGATCGAATAGCTTCGATCGTTCGATTCGAACGAAAATCCTTCGATCGTACGAATAAAATCCTTCGATCGTTCGATCGAACGATTTTATCGAGCGTTCGAAGTTCGCGAACTGTTCGCGAACTGTTCGCTTTTTTGCCGGTGTTCGCGAACGGTGTTCGCGAACACATTAACGGCAGTTCGCTACATCCCTACTCCCTATATTTCATCTCTAATCTCCAAATACACTCCTTCACGAAACCTACGCTCTGCTTCTGATCTTCGCCTCACTTCTCCTCTGGTGACTTCTGCCCATTCTCGTCTACAAGACTTCTCTCGGACTTCTGCTTTTCTCTGGAACTCTCTGCCACAAGCTGTCAGACTTTCCCCTTCCTTCCAAACTTTCAAGCGCTCCTTAAAGACCCATCTGTTTAAAGAGGGCTATTCGATGTACCTTAATTAATCATTGCTGTATCAAAAATGACAAATTGTTTATACAATCCTAATGTCTCAATTGTACCCTAACCTTTTAGTTTGTAAACCCTATTGTACTCTGTAATCCTTGTCTGCTATCCACCATTTATTCCCTGTTTGCTATAACTGCAGTAAAGCACTGCGTATCTTGACAGCGCTATATAAATAAATGATGATGATGATGATGATTTACAAGTGACCCTGGTAGCCAAAGTAAAACTCAATGGTTTTAGATTTTTTTTCAAAAGTAATAAACAGTAGAATATGTCATGTCATGATGGTGGAGTTTACAACTTCACATTTAATGAGAGATCTGTCTGGCAGCTCTGAAGGCAGACCGCGATTAACAAAACACTTCAGAGTACAACAAACAGCAGCACTCAGACAAAACAGTGATGATCTCCACTTAATCGAAGGAAAGCCCACAGCATCTGCCAGCACAGTAGATCTAGAGTCATAAGGAGCCATAGCTCTGATAGCCAGACATCTCTAGAGATCCACAACCATATGCTCTCCTCAAGCACAAACTCTAGAGAAGTTAATTTTCTGACATAATGCTAAGATAAATATGACATTCGAACAAGTGTGCTCACTCAACACACGCTCCTCTGCGTGTTTCATTTTTATGCAACATTAAAACATAGACAAATATAATTTGACTAAAACGCAAGCACAGCCATAGAGTCATTGGTATAATTCATCTTTTCCCTGCAGGTGAATTTGATTCTGGCTTGAAATAAAATATTTATAAGACCAAATATTATAGGGCAAGTCATATAATCATAGTATTGCATGATGAGAATTATTTGAACAAAAATACCTTTAAAATATAAAGAATTGTCTCTGTGAATAAGCTGAATGATACTAATTACTGAAAAAATATGCTTGACATAAAACAGATACACACTGCAATTCCTTTTTTTTATCATTTTTATTTTTATTCACAATTATTCAAAAAGAACATAGAAATCCCTCCAAAGGTATGTGGATACAGTGTTGATATTTTCTATCAAAGTACCTTGACATATTGTATAAGTTATACTTTCTCTGGCGCATTTAGCCATGTCAGGGCATTCCCTAGGAGAAAATACATCTTTACAAACCTGTAAACCCACTGTCCGCTGTCCATGCGCTAGTAAGGATTGGGTAGGGATCAGGAATGAGAGAAGAAAGTTTGATATAAACCAGAAAGGAGGAAAGGGGAGAGAAGGGAAAAAGAAAAGAAAAAAAAAGGGAGAGGAGAGAGAAGGAAAAATAGACAGAAGATGTCAGGCATAGTGGGGGTAGATTCTGCTTTTGTGGATAAAAAGTAGAGAACAAAAGCTGCAGTTTACAATTAAATGTAGCATTTCAACAAAACAACTTCAATATCTGCATAATATTAATTAGAACCTGGTACTAAGTGTTTGTATCCTTGGTCTAGTAGTGACTCCTGTATTTAGCTTGTTTGGCAGAGGCATCTCTCAATGCTTCCATATGGGATGGAGTCTAGATATTGCATCCAGGTGGCCCAGTGATTTAACATTGCTTTGTGAGATTCCACGTGTTTCCTCAAATTTGCGTACCTCTTCCATTTCCTTCATCCATTCAGTTTGTGTAGGAGAGATGTCAGTTTTCCATTTGTGAGGGATCAAGATTTTAGCCGCATTTAGGGCGAATTGTTTAAGTGATCTTTTATATGAGGATAATGAGTCCATGTTATGGTGGAGGAGGATTGCAGCTGGATTGTTGGGTATATGAAGTTTTAGGTTGTTTGAGCAAACCTCTAGTATCTGAGTCCAGAATTGCTTAATGTTTGGGCAGTCCCATAATATATGTAGTGCCTGTTTGCATCTCCAGCACTTGTCTGTTGACCTAGGAAATATTACATGTAACTTTGAGGGGGTGTTATACCAATGAGAAAGTATTTTGTAGTTGTTTTCCAGTATTCTGTAACTTCTGGGACCAGTAAGTGATTTGGCTATAATGTTCTCCCAGTCTTGATCAGCGAGTGTGGTGCCCAGTGCTCTCTCCCTTTTCTTGAATTTTGTAAGAGGGGAATTTTTGATGGTCATCGAGTCTGAAGCATTTGATAGAATATTCCTTAGAGTTGGTAATAAGTGGCAGCATAGCTTTTCAAATGCTGTGTACATTGGAGCCCCTGCAGGTCGACTTAGCATTCCTCATGCAAAACTGGTGATTTTCTGATATTTGAACTGCTCAGCAATTGGCAGCGTAAAAGTGTTTTGTAATTGTTCCCAGGCAGGCATGGTGCCTTTGGGACATATGTGGAATAATGGTTCCACCTTTCCTCCTTGCCAGTTTTTGAAATAGTCAGTATGTAGTCATGGAGGAAAGTCTTTATTGCCTATCAATGGCACAAGAAGTGAATGTTTTGTAGTTAAGCCCATTGTAGTGCCTGCCAAGTTCCATAGGCGTAGGCAATAAGATATCAAAGGATGGCAATCCAGTAGTTGTCGAGATCTTTTAGGTGGGAGCCATGGAAGGATCTTGAGTGGTGATGATATAAAAGTTTGCTCAATTTGGATCCATGCCTTAGAATTTGTGTGGTATGTCCAGTCTGTGATCCGAAGTAGAGCACTAGCCAAGTGACACTGCAATGACTTTTATCCTATTTATTAACCTATGCTATAACTCCCTATGTTTTTATCCTCAAATGGATTATGTACTATAACCATAAACATTGACTGAAATAATATAGGTCAGAGCACATAATCACGATAGTATTACATGATAAGAACAAAAATTGTATTTTACAAATAAACAATGGTTTCTGTCAATAAATTGCATTGTGATACTAATTGCTTAAAACTGGTTCCATCTAAATTACTGCTTTTAATGTAATTTTAACTCCATACTGGAGTTTCCCATGTTTCTGTGGTTTTTTTTAACTAAGAAAAACTAGACTTACTTTAAATTCTATCTTACAAGTAGGAAATGACACCCATAAACTCCAATGACCTCAAAAAAATTAGTAAAAAAAAATTTGCTGCACATCAAAATAAAATTGTTGGCTCTTCCGGGGGGCGGACCCAAAGATGGCCGCACTTTAGTCGAGCTCCTGACCGGGATTTACAATCTGGTGTAATCGCAGAGTAATATTCACCCCAAGTTGCTGAATTACAACACCGGGACATCAGGATACAGAGGGGTAACGATTGTTACCAGCATCGGGCTCCCCTTCCACCAGCGACCCCGGAAGGTGGCCCACACGTTTCAATATGGGCCTAGACCGTACTACCGTGAACTCCGGGTCAGTGATATTCATCCTACCTGATCAGCCAGTTCGGGCATATTGGGGTGCGAGCTGGTCATCCAACCGGAGGAGCCAAACCGTCCGGATATTTAAGGCACCATACGCAAAGGCGTCAGAGCTACCACGCGGTGCTTCTGCCCGCGATAAAATTAAGGCCGCACATTGACTGCCACAAATTTTTCCCCTTTTGGTATTGCACTACCCATCAGCCCGGACTGAACGGCTCGTTTAGAGGCATAAAACCCGTGGACCCGGACTAGGCAGCACGTCACAGGGACGCAGGGCTGGTGAGTGGATACCCTCACTTTGATATTCCTAGGCCCCAACACTGGTCACGGGAGGGCGGTGAAATAAATGGCGCACTTCTAACCCGAGCTGATCGCTCTGTGGCCATACTATTTTCATTGACTGGGGGTGACACCTTCTTCGCTTTGTGGACTTTGGGCTTGATTCATGTGACTTGCACTTCTGTTCTATATATTATATCTATTATATATTATAAAACGCCACAAATGGAGCAGGCCTATATATTCCAGGTAACAAATCCTGGATGTGTCAGGGATATCGCAGCAACAAAAAAAAGGCCTTGTTTCCACCGTATCTACTGGCTAGCGGTATTGGGCAACCGCACAACTCACTCGTGGACTTTGTAAGTGGCATTTACTTGTCTTAAAGGCCTTGCAGAGGTTTTTAACCTACCCTAATACTTTCTGGCCAAGAACATTACCACCTTACCGGGGCTCTACCCCACTCATGCCTTAATGTGACAGGACACATTAACACTTCTCTATTGCCCCCTACATAGAGTCAACATATATCACACCTTCCGAGTACTGATAGTGCTGAAGAGGGACGAGCACTTATTACAACGGGGATTACTCTATTAACTCCTGAATTCACCATGGATAAATATGTGGGCTGCTCTACGTCAAAACCACAGAAACAACTGAAATAAAAAACAAAAGACAAAAAAGAAATACATGATTATGATCCAATGGAATCAGAATCTGAACTGTCTAATTCGCCTAAATCACCAAAAATACACCTACAAGACCGAACACAAACGTTAGGACCCTTCCTAGATCAAAAATTGGCGGGAATTAAGGAGTCTCTAACCGAAGTTTTGCAGCAGCTGACTGCCCAAACTCAAAGAATAACGGATGCAGAACAAAGAATTAGCACCTTGGAAGATGAACTGGATAAAACACAGTGGACTATTGACACACAGCAAAGAGAGATCACTATTCTTGCTGACAAGGTGGACGATTTAGAAAACCGAAGCAGACGTAACAACCTTCGAATAGTCGGCATTCCGGAATCGGTGAAGGGTACTGAATTAGAACAATTGTTAACCAAAAAACTACTGATTCTACTAAAAATGACGGAATCACAATCCAACATTGTCATAGAACGGTTCCACAGAATCGGTCCTTCTCCTACCGCAGATTCCACAAGACCGCGGCAGGTAATTTTTAGACTACTCAACTACTCTGATAAAGTCAATATTTTAGCGGCCTATAGAAGAATGAAAGCGATACAGTATGAGGATCACCGCATTCTTATCTTCCAAGACTTTTCAGCCTCTGTCACTTCGAAACGGAAAGAATTTTCCTCGGTCTGTACAGCCCTTTTTAATTCGGGGTGCAGATTTTCCTTGTTGTTCCCAGCGAAATTGAAAATTATTGAAAAAGACACGGGTAGATCCTTGTTCTTTGAGGATCCGAAACTTAGCTCTGAGCACTCCAAGTGGATTCCAATTGTATCTATTGACTCTCATATCATGCTATATTGCTCTGGACTTGAAAGATTGGGTAGATGGAGAAGTGACTTTGGGTTTCTATTTTCTCTTTTTTTCACCTGACCTAGTTACTTACCTTTCTCACTTACATAAAAATTGGACTGAAACTATGTTTAACATGTTTATATTAATGTTTTTCTTACGAATGTTTGCAATGGCTCAGACTCCGTACATGCGTTATCTCAGCAATTTACTGACCTTTAATTTCCCTTATGTAGACACGAACCAGGGAGGCTGGCCTGCTCGCTGGGACGGGCCAAACCCCCACTATTTCTATAATCCTAGTTCCATGGACAAATCAGGTAAATCCACCATTCACTCACGGAATAGAGCTAGGCCTTTGCACACACTATGCAATACACTGCAATTATATGATACCTACAGACACACATATCCTATCACAAAAGACTATACATTTTACTCGGGTGTCCACAAAACGCATTCGCGATTGGATTATTTTTTCATTTCCCAGTCAGTATTGCCGACACTGACTGAAGCCACAATTGGAAATATTGATATTTCTGATCATGCCCCAATATCGATCAATCTTACAATGAAAACACCCTACATGAGATCATTGAACTGGAGGTTCCCAGCCTATCTGAGCACTAATGAAGATTTCCAATTATTTCTTAAAACTAGTTGGGCTAACTATGTCGATGACAACATTGATCATTGGGACAATCCGCAACTCTTATGGGCAACGGCAAAACCGGTACTGAGAGGGCAGATAATCTCATATCTGATTAAACAAAAAAAATCATACCAAGAAAAATATACTCTTTTGCAGAAACAATTGACAGAACACTATACAAAGTTTAAAAGAACAAATACAGAAGAAGACAAAAATAAATACAAAGAGACAAAATCGCTTTTTGATACTTTATTGACTGGAAAAGCTTACAACACGTTAAGCCATAGGGCAAACCAATTTTATAGATATGGTAACAAATCCGGGAAATTACTGGCATATATAACAAAAAAACAGACTAGAAATACGTATATATCTAAACTTAAATCAGCTAAAGGTTATACACAAGAATCTAATGAGATTAGATATATACTGACTGAACATTTTAAAAACCTTTATGAAGCTCCGATTGATGATCCAGATGATGGTCTCAAATTCTTGCAGGAAGCTAACTTATCAAAATTAACGGTCCAAGATCGTGAAATCCTAGATGCGCCTATAACGGAAAAGGAAATATCAGATACAATTCGACACTTAAAAAATGGGAAAACACCGGGACCAGATGGTTTCACCGCGGAGTTTTATAAACTTTTATTACCAGATATTGTGCCCCTTCTCAACACATTATACTCGGATACGTTACAGGGTAACCCATTATGGCATGAGGCTAATGTTGCCAGGATTATATTAATTCCTAAGGAAGGCAGGGACCCAACTGATCCAAAATCAATTCTAAACAAAATCATGGCTGATAGACTACAACGAATATTACCCTCCATACTCACCGAAAATCAGGTAGGCTTTCTGAAATATAGATATCCAGTCCGGGCCCTCCGGCAAATCCTTACAGCAATCTACATTAATAACCTGGAAGAAAGAAAATATGGCATGTTAGTCAATTTAGATGCGGATAAGGCTTTTGATAGAATAACGCATATGTACTTACGT
The DNA here is from genome assembly GCA_038501925.1 of Xenopus petersii. Classification (NCBI taxonomy): domain Eukaryota; kingdom Metazoa; phylum Chordata; class Amphibia; order Anura; family Pipidae; genus Xenopus; species Xenopus petersii. The sequence goes on from CM076673.1 coordinate 172,108,196, forward strand.
CGATTACTCAAGTTCCAACATTTTGGCATACACATGCTTAATCTTTTTAAAAATCTATATTTGGCACCTACTACGTTTGTGACTGTAAACAATATCAATTCGGACAGATTCCAAATTCATAGGGGTACACGCAAAGGCTGTCCGTTATCATCTCTCCTTTTTGAATGTAGCGCTTGACCCATTATTAAGGCACTTAATACGACACCATAGCCTACAAGGTATCAAAATAGGCCAATCAAAATTACAGGTCACGGCATTTGCTGATGATATCTTACTGTTCCTTGGACAGCCTAAAACGGATATCCCAATAATCCTACAATTAATCGAAAGGTTTGGTAACATTGCAGGTTTTCAGATTAATTTGGATAAAACCGAAGCTTTGCAGCTATATCATTCGGACCCGGCAGATTGGCTCCCTCACTTCCCTTTTAAGAAAACCATACACAGTATTAAATATCTCGGCATTAGGTTGCCATCACATCACAAAGATACCTATTCCTTAAACATACAGATGATAATAGATAATATTCTGCGGGAGATAAATCAATGGAAACATACTAAGCTAACGTTCCTAGGTAAGATACATTTTATCAAAATGATCCTTTTCCCCAAATTATTATATCCGCTGCAGATGTTACCTTATCACATAAAGAATACCAATCTTAAAAAATTAAACCAAGCATTTCGACTGTTCATTTGGAATAAAAAATGCTTGAGGATTAGTCTCTTTAAATTACAGCAGCCTAAACACTTAGGTGGAACCAACCTCCCGAACATCAGGGAGTATAATGAAGCAGCACTCATTCGTTATGCTGGAGATTGGGTTCTAAACAGAGATCTTTATACAACAACATCTCTTGATTCCTACACAGCGCAAAATCACTCCCTCAATTATGTTGTACATTCGCCACTTCACAAAATCCCTATTTCATTGCGTGACAATCCTATATTTATTGACACATACAAAGCTTGGCATGCGGTCAGGAAAAAACAAAAGTTATCTCCGACTGTTTATCCCTACTTGTCATGGTTGGATAATGAAAATTTCCCTATAGGAATCCGAAATCCTATTTCATCACAATGGAGAGATAATGGGCTACAAAATTTGCATGACATAATAGATATTGATAACAATGTCTTTTCCCACGCTAAAATGCTGGACAAATTTCCGTTTACGGCACAACACGTCTTCCTAACTCTGCAACTTCTTCACTTTGCAACGACTGTGATCAAAAAAATGTCAGACATTGATAAAACAAACCCGTTCAATACACTTTGGAAAAACAGGCGGGTAAAACAAACAACATCACAACTGTATCAAATGATCAAAACACTGATAGACTTAGATGACGTACACAGACCAGGTTTTGCCTGGACCCTAGATATTCCAAATTATACAACTTCCGCTATTTTCCAACAACATACGAAAATAATGAAGTTACTTCCAGTCAGTAGGTACCAGGAAATGTCTCTGCAAATACTGCATAATTCATATTTAACTCCAATCAGAAGATACAAAATGGGATATCTGCCCTCTAATAACTGCCTTAGATGCCAATCCCCCAAAGCAGATTTATTACATAATCTGTGGTCCTGCCCCTTCTTACAGACCTTCTGGGAGGAGGTTGCTAACTATGGTGCTCAGATGACTGGTAAACCCGTTAATGCGCAATTAGAATGGGCAATATTTAGTAATGTTACTACTTTGACACGTTTATCGAAATCTGACAAAAATTTAATGGGGAAACTGGCTGCAGCGGCCCGGAAAACTATTCTGCAGCAATGGCTCAATAACGGTTACCCCACCATGGTAGTAGTAAAACAAAAATTACACTTAATTTTTCACATGGACTGGTTGGAAACTACGATTAAAAAGGAACAGAACACTGAAAGATTTTTCATGCCATGGTCGACATATATAGAATCTTTACAAATGTTACTTAGACACCTTACAGTTAACACATTTCGTTATACAACCTGGTATGATACAGCGCTACTTACGGAACAACCAAGGGTTATGGAATCGTCCCAGTATCTTAGAGACCAGCAACTAGACCAACGATGCACCAGCCACACGCCCACCGGGAGCCATCTCACCAACAGGTTATTAAGTTCTTACTCATGGAACCCTATATAGGGACTTCTTCTGATTATCAAAGTACTTTGTCTGAGCTGTTAGTTTAGTTTCATTTGTTATTGCTATTCTTGCTAAAATATGTCTATTGCATGAACATAATGTTACAAAACTAGCGTATTCATTTTCTCTCTTGGTCATGACTATGTAACCATTATGTGAAGATCCTTTAATAAAAACAAGTTTGAAAAAAAAAAAAAAATTGTTGCCTATAGACTTTAATGCATTGAATTTTTGAAGGCCAGGTTGTGCAAACGGTGCCTCTCATCTTGGGCTGATCTTTTCAGTAACAACTGAGAGTAGGAGTGATCTGCTGCCAATTTCTTTCTCTGATGGTCTAATTTATAACACAGCCCAATAACAAAGGATATAAGAAAACTGTCAGAAAGGTAGGGAATTAACTCTATGGGGCATAGCAATCCTATAGGTCCCTACATTTGTATGTTAGTTCTGGAGACCCTTATGGGGAGCCTCCCTTGGATTAGCACCTCATAATTAGTTTTAAGGGTGTGCGCCTTCTAACTTCATATTTTCATATATTATTTAAATAAAACTGCCCCAAGTGTTAAAAAGTTTGGGGATGTTTTGCATGATACGATCTATAGTTAAAATGTGTTTTGTAATAGCTAGCAAAATCTCATAAACTGAAAGTGGTATAGTAGGAAAGGAAGGGCAAGGGCCTATGGAAAAGGGATATATAAGGACAGGTAGCCACCATAATATGTGACAAAGGAAGCCAAAATAAAAAAAAAGTATCTTGTTCACCTAATTGCTAGAGATGATATTTTTATTATCTAAACTATTCTATGATCATTACATTTTAGTATTTCACTGGAAAATCTGGAAAATCTGTTTTACCACAGATGTTAATATAATTTGTAAAGGAAAGAATCCAAAACACTCTATGATCAAGGTGAGCACTTCCAAGAATACAGGCAACTGATGCTGTCTTACACTTCTCTATTGAAGGCAGACAGAAAAACTGGAGTTAACTCCACCAGTCTCAAGGAAAACCAAATACTTCTCTTAAAATCCTGTATTCCCATCCCTGGTATAATATTGATGTATATACACCATGTCATAATGTTTTACTTGTGTCCGAAAATAACAATTCATGTTAACGACATTAAATGCTCCAAAAAACACACATGGAAAGCAAAGAAAAACATAAACTGCAATGCTGTGAACTATTCTACTACAGATATGGGACCTATTACTGTACTGTAATACTACAGTACTATACTATACTATTTGTGGCCTAGACTTGTGGAATATGCTTATAAAAGTTGATGGATACGTTCAGTCTATCAGATCCCATTCAAGTGGCAGGAGAATAACAAACACTTTGAAGCCTACCCATCACAATTTGTATTTTTTATTTCTTATTTTTTATACTTTAAAAACCTCAACATTTGAAAAAATGTTATCTTCATTCAAAATTCTAATTAACATGAAAAAAATATGAATACCTCATATTTTTTATGGTTTGACAAGCTCAATTATTTTTTTAAAATACTCAAATTTAATAAATAGTTTACATTTTGCCAAGGACAATTCCTATTGACTTCTACATGACCTTGCAAGCTTTCAGATACTGTAGTTTTACATTAAGTAAAGTACTGAGTTTTTTGTATATACAGTCTACCATAAATTTGTGTTTTTTAAAAAAACATTATACAAATGATTTTTAGCTCAGAAGCACTGATACGTTGCTTACAAATTATGAATAAAAAATTAAATAAAAGAGGTTCCAATGTAGCACCCCCTAACAAGAATTACAATTACAACTAATATGCTATCATAGCATACTATTAACAAATATGAGAATTAGTCTTTGCATATCAAGCAATCAGTTCCTAATTTTCTGGGTCTTATTTTTGCTTGTGCATTATTTAGATGCCCTGAAAAGCATCTGTCCCCTCTGATTTGCAGTGTTAAATGATTTACTCTCCCTTATAATCAACTTCTTTACATCTGGGTTGAGCCACACAGGGTTGTAAGTCAGTTATACAGATCAGAATTTAATTCATATAAAGATTTTAATGATAACTAGTTTAGGTAAAGACCATATCCATTTGAGAGATATTACAAGTTCCCAAGACAAATTGCTTCCCATAGTTTGTGTCTTATCCATTTATGTGTCATAATCTAATTAAAAAATAACATTTTCAGCAATAGGGTGACCCTTCATGTATATTTTTCTCATTAGACAGGAATGTATTTTAACTGCCTTCATGGAATATTCTAACTGCATAATTAATATGAATGGGTATAAATACACTCTAGTGTATACTATTAGCAAATATAGTATGAACCTTAGAATGCAAAAGTTAATTTGGGTACTCAAAGTTAATAAGTAATGATTATAAGTACTGTATGTACATACTAAATCCACTTTTACAGCAATAAGCAAAAGCATATTTTTAGTAAAAAGTAAAAAGATAGTCGAACAAATACAGCATAATGTAATTATTGTTAAATGTATATAGATATAAAAATTCCCAGAAGATATTAGTGAACATATATATGGCAGGAGAGAAAAACAGCTGGAGAGAAGGATGTTCACATAGCAGCTGGATGGCAGAACAGATGTAAAGCAGACTAAGGGAGAACAAACCAGTAGAAAGACAGATAGAAGCACAGAGAGGCAGAGAGTAGAAAGAGAATACAGAAAGACCCATGCAGAGTACTTGAAAGAACCAGCACTGGAGCCATATAATTCTGGAGCATAAGACATCGTTGGTGGGATAGACCTTTAGAAAAAAACATTAAGGGGCATGTACTGTAGTAGTAAAGGGGACATGCTGCATACAGGTTTGGGGGACAGAAGACTAAGGGGCCGATTCACTAACTTCGAGTGAAGGATTCGAAGTAAAAAAACTTCGAATTTCAAAGTGTTTTTTGGGCTACTTCGACCATCGAATGGGCTACTTCGACCTTCGACTATGACTTCGAATGGAAGGATTCAAACTAAAAATCGTTCGACCATACGACCATTCGATAATCGAAGTACTGTCTCTTTAAAAAAAACTTCGACCCCCTAGTTCACCATCTAAAACCTACCGAACTCAATGTTAGCCTAGGGGAAGGTCCCCATAGGCTTTCCTAAGTTTTTTTGATCAAAGGATATTCCTTCGATCGTTGGATTAAAATCCTTCGAATCGAACGGTTCGAAGGATTTAATCGTTCGATCGAAGGAATAATCCTGCGATCGTCGGATATCGAGGGTTAATTAACCCTCGATATTCGACCCTTTGTGAATCGGCCCCTAGATGTTTGGAGAAAATAGGAAGGGGCAGAGCTTGTGATGAAGAAAATTAGAAATTAAATGTGGACCTAATGCCAGAAGAGGAGAAAGACTTCCTGTAAATAGAATTAGCGATTATTGCTTAAAATTATATTATCACAATAGAACCACCATATATTTCTATTTTCACTTACTTTTGCTTCATTCATTTTTAAAGCAGATCTTAATGAATGGCAGTCATTACATCACATCGATCCAGTAATTAAAAAATTGAAAGAAAAAAAAACATAGCCTGAAAATATACTCTCCGTTGACTCCCCATGCTCCTATTTTGCCAATAAAGTATACATCTCTAGCAAATAATTTGTACTGTGACTGACATAGAAACCAGTTCACAACCACCCTGTGCTGCCATTCATCTTTAAATTTCCCAGCTGCCTTTTGGTTTATCCTGCTTCTATTAAACACGGAGGAAGAATATTCTAGGTTTTAAAATTGTGTGTTTTTTTGTGTTGTTTTTTTGCTCAATGTTTGCTTTCTGATTCTAACCAGTGGTTTGATTTATACAAGAGAAATGACGACCTCAAAATAATTCTGTGTAACAGCTATTATAATCAGCAGCAATTGTAACTATTGATCTGGATTAGGTGACAACTTAATTTTCATTCTTGAAGATTTGTTGAAATATATTATATATAATGTTATCAATCTCCTTTTTATCATTCCCAGGAAAAAAATGGATTTTTTATCTAATTAGACAATATTTTACCTAAGATGTTCTGTTTATTACACTGACAGGTCTTCAAATTACTGTTACTGTGATGGTAGATGTTTATCTATGCTATTGATTAGTTATTTTATTCCATTTGTTGTTTAAAGGTGAAAAGTAAAAAACTCAAAACCCTGAGTGTTTCCATGTTCTCCTTTTTTTAATATCAAAGCCATTAACAATATTGCCCTTACTCTCTCTTTCTCATCTGTAAATATATTAGATATTGAAAACATATAAACGGTGAGTGGTATAGAAAACCCTTATCTAATAATGCAACCATGAATGTGGGTTAAACAAGAAAGCAGGAAAGATTACAGAACTCAAGGAGTCATCAAATGTTCAGACATTGGCTACCAACTTGCCCAATTCAGCAGCCTATTAGCTTATGCATTGACCCAAAGCGATTCCCTCTGATGATCATTCATATATTGATTGGACAGGATGGAAAATCCTATTAGCTGAAATCCATGGCTGACAGCTCTGCATGGACTCCCCATGTCCAAGCTCAGATCCGCACATTTTATCTTAACATGTGGTGTACAATTATGTATATAGTATATTACATTTGATTTATTATATGTTACTATATGCACAAACACATTTACAAAGTACTTCACAGAGATTTCTAATAATTTACATCAGCCTCGGCCCCAATGGAGCTTACAATCTAAGGCCCCTATCACTAACACACATTGTTTAAATCAAAGAAATCCAAAGAGAATTATACAGGAAAAGTCTTAGCAAAATGGACGAAAACCAGTATCAAACAGCCCAAAACCCTTGAAAATCTTAAAGGCAAAAAACATCTTCCATTTGTAAAAGGTACATCTGCTATTGACTTTTACTTTACTTTGACAGGTTTTATCTGGAGTATTTTTGGATTAAGATTTTTAATAAATCTCTAAAAATGTGTATTTTTGCCATTAAAAACTCAACCAGAAAAATGTGAGTCTTAGGGGCACATTTACTAAGGGTCGAATATCGAGGGTTAATAAACCCTCGAATTCAACCCTCAAAGTAAAATCCTTCGAATTCGAATATTGAATTCGAAGGATTTTAGCGCAAATCCTACGATCGAATAAAAATCGTTCGATCAAACGATAAAATCCTTTGAATTGAACAATTTTAAGCGATCGATCGAAAGATTTTTCTTAGATCAAAAATACCTTAGAAAAGTGATGGGGAAGGTCCCCATAGGCTAACATTGTACCTCGGTAGGTTTAAACTGCCGAAGTATGTAGTCAAAGTTTTTTTAAAGAGACAGTACTTCGACTATCTAATGGTCGAATAGTCGAACGATTTTTACTTTGAATCGTTCGAGTCAAAGTCAAAGGTCGTAGTAGCCTATTCGATGGTCGAAGTACCCAAAAAAATACTTTGAAATTCAACGTTTTTTCCATTCAAATCCTTCACTCGAGCTTAGTAAATGTGCCCCTTAATAAATAGGCCCCTAAATATTTTAATTATATACAATTTAAGATTCAATGTAATTTGTTAAGATATATAGGAGGGAAGATATAAATGCTACATGAAGCTGACAAAGGGTAGGTGTCTTAAAAACACACGTGGAGAGCTAATAAGTGCATTAGTTTATGATAGTGCTCCTACAATTTTCATTTAGGAAGAAATCCTAAAAATTAAATTAAGGGATGGAAATGCAGATATAAGAAAAGAGAATAAGGTAAGAAGATGGCAGAAGAGGGAAGCATGAAAAGTCAGTATCTTTGTGAAAAAAGAAGGAAGTGCTTAGGAAAGTGTGGGAATATTTGTTAAAGATGTAGTGCAGATTGAAAGTCTTTGCAAGTTAAGAAATGCCTAATAGGAACCATGATAAAGATTTTAGCAAAGTAATTAAAGTACAGATATGTATCCATTATGCAAAATGCATGGGACCTGGCGTTTTCCAGATAAAGGATTTGTTCCTTAATTTGGATCTCCATACCTTAAATCTGCTAAAAATAATCTAAGCATTAACTAATCCAGTAGGATTGTTTAGCCATTAATATGGATTTATATAGCTTAGTTACCATAGAAGGTACTGTTTCATTGTTACAGAGAAAAAAAGAAAACATTTAAAAAATGTTGAATTATTTGATAAATACGGAGGCTATGGGAGCCGAATGGGAGTTTTCTGGATAATGGGTTTCCAGATAAGGGATGTCATACCTGTAATGAATTAATTTATGACATTTTCTTTTCATATTTACTGTATTTAAATGTTAAAAGCTCCTTGATCCCATCCCATCCTCACTGCATTCTTCAATTAAAAACAGGCATGTTCCAGAATGATTAGAACATGTTTCTTCCATGTTTCTTTATGCTCATGGCATAAATGATCTTCAAAACTGTTCATTTATATTAAAGAGAGGCTTTCTGAATCATATTGAATCATGATTATTGAGTTTTTTTAAGGGAACTTACACGTTCAGTTAAATTGAACTCCATTACTTTCCAAGTTTTTCTATTAACTCTTATAATTTTGAGAATTAATTTCACCAATATTACATATATGATATGGAATATATATCCAAAGAAAGACCAAAAATATTAATAAAAAGTGAAACAATACATACAATGGATACAATATATAATACATGTAATTGTTTACATAATTGTCTTATATTCTGATTTAAAGGAACAGTAACACCAAAAAATGAAAGTGGTTTAAAGAAATGACAATATAATTTACTATTGCCTTGCACTGGTAAAAGTGTTCTGTTTACTTCAGAAACTGTACTACAGATTATATTAACAAACTGCTGTGTAGTCATGGGGGCAGCCATTCAAGCACAGGATACACAATACATAACAGATAAGTTCTGAAGAATCCCATTATATAATACAGAGCTTATCTGTTATCAGCTGTGTATCCTGTGCCTTTTCTCCTTTTTCAGCTTTGAATGGCTGCCCCCATGGCGACACAGCAGCCTGTTTATATAAACTATAGTAGAGTTTCTGAAGCAAACACACCAATTTTACAATTGAAGGGCAACAGGACATTATATTTTCAAACATTCTAAATGAAGTTGCTTCCACTATACCTCCGCTTTTTGTAGCGTCGGGTGCAGGCTGCTTTCCTACTGCCAAGGGAACCAGATCCTCCCAAAGAAATTATGCTGCAGCACTCTGAAAATTGTGATTAAGCTGTGTTTATTTGTACTGTACCAAAGACTAGGCGACTTTTTGGGCTCATGCCCTTTCTCAAGCCTACATATTTGTGCCACACACTCACTTAAATCAGTGTAACGTGGGGAGGAGTATATAGGCGCTACCTATTCACACACAGATACAACTTTTAAATGTGATAAAATTATTAGAATTTGTCACATAAAGTCCCATAGTCTATGAGTTCATATCATTCCCAGACTCTTTCTCCATTGACAATATTTTTGTTTAGTGCTCCACTTCTACATTTAAAATATGACTACTTACATAACAGCCCTATTTACTCTTATCTTGGGTCTGTGTGTCTACAGTTCAAACATAGCTTAATCACCATTTTCAGAGTGTTGCAGTGTCATTTCTTTGGGAGGATGGGGTTCCCTCTTTGGGAGGACATTATATTTTCATTGCTTTTAAACACTTTCATTTTTTGGTGTTACTGTTCCTTTAGCAGAGTAACAGCTGCTTAATTTATATTAATAACTGTCAATACTGTTAAAATTGAACAGGTATGGAATGCATTATCAGGAAACACATTATCCAGAAAGCTTTGAACTACTGGAAGGCCATCTCTCATAGAGTCCCATAATATTGAAAAATAATTTCCCTTTTCTCTGTAATAATAAATCAGTACATTGTACTTGATGGTAACTAAGCTGTATGAATCCATATTGGTGGAAAAACAATCCTCTTGGGATTACTTAATGTATAAATGATTTTTAGCAGAGTTCCAGTATGGGAATCCAAACCATGGAAAGATCCCTTGTCCAGAAAACCCCAAGTCCCAAGCATTCTGGATAATAGATTTTATACTAGTAAAAATAGCAAGCATTATACAATATCTTAATTTAAAGACAGTTAAGGTGCAGTCCTGTTGTAATAAAAGTTTCTCACCCTGGTGGTCCAGTGGTGCAGCGGGGACGCCCGCCTTGCCATCAGCGGGGACGCCCGCCACGCCGCTCCTGTCCTGCACCAGCGCCGGTTCCTTAGGGCGCGCAATTTGAGCTATTTTGTATCTTAATCTGTATCTTGTTTTGACCCCTGCCTGGCTATCGACTATTCTGAACTCTTGTATCCTGACCCTTGCCTGAATACCGACTACCTCTTCTGCTAAATCCCTTCTAAATTGATCACCCGGTTTGACCTTTGCCTGCCTGACTACGTTTGTACTCCTCCTGCCACGACCCGGCCTGTTCTGACTACGATTCTGTTTTACGCCTTGTACTGCGACTTTCTGCCCAGAGACTTTGCTATCCGGTTGTGCCCCTCTGCTTGCCCAGAACCCCTTGCCTTGCACCTCTTGTTATAAGACCTGGCGGCATCTGAGTAGCTGAGTAGGGATGGCGCAAACTGTTCGCCGGCGAACTTGTTCGCGCGAACATCGGGTGTTCGCGCTCGCCGGAAGTTCGCGAACGTCGCGCGACGTTCGCCATTTTGGGTTCGCCATTGTTGGCGCTTTTTTTTGCCCTCTCACCCCAGACCAGCAGGTACATGGTAGCCAATCAGGAAGCTCTCCCCTGGACCACTCCCCTTCCCTATAAAAACCGAAGCCCTGCAGCGTTTTTTCACTCTGCCTGTGTGTGCTGAAGAGATAGTGTAGGGAGAGAGCTGCTGCCTGTTAGTGATTTCAGGGACAGTTGAAAGTTTGCTGGCTAGTAATCGTTTTGATACTGCTCTGTTATTGGAGGGACAGAAGTCTGCAGGGGTTTGAGGGACATTTAAGCTTAGGTAGCTTTGCTGGCTAGTAATCTACCTTCTACTGCAGTGCTCTGTATGTAGCTGCAGTGGGCAGCTGTCCTGCTTCTGATCTCATCTGCTGACTGCTGCAATAACAGTAGTCCTTGTAAGGACTGCTTTTATTTATTTTTTTGTTCCAATACAGAGCAGTATCAAGCAGATTACTAGCCAGCAAACTTACTATCATCTGTCCCTGAAATCACTAACAGCTCTCCCCCTACACTATCTCTTCCAAGCACACACAGGCAGATTTTTCAGATACATTTTTGCCCTTGATCCCCCTCTGGCATGCCACTGTCCAGGTCGTTGCACCCTTTAAACAACTTTAAAATCATTTTTCTGGCCAGAAATGTCTTTTTTAGATGTTAAAGTTCGCCTTCCCATTGAAGTCTATGGGGTTCGCGAACCGTTCGCGAACCGCTCGCATTTTTGCGCAAGTTCGCGAATATGTTCGCGAACTTTTTTTCCGACGTTCGCTACATCCCTATAGCTGAGTGCTCCTCCCGAGGCCAAAGGCGGCTACTACAGGCAGAAGCACGAGCCAAGACCAGGGTGCTTGGCATCGGTTCTGGGTTTTGGGTGCCAACCGTTACACCTGTTTATTTATGACTCAAGCAAGTGACTGAATAATATCAAGGTTCTCTTGGTGCCTCAAGAGTTAATGAAGTGATCTGAGGCTAATGTGGATTTCAAAGTAAATGTCAGCCCCAGGTCACTGGTAAAAATAGAAGTTTCCATTATTCTGCAGATTCCCAGTGGCCTTTTGCATCATTATATGGACTATTTCTGACTTTTTCTAACTCTCCTAATTTCCGCCTTGTAATTGTAGGTCAAGCAGCCTTTCTTCTAAATTAACAAACTTTTGTTCTTATCAAAAATGAATAGCTAAGGATAAAATTATGAGACGAGATCTAAGAAAATAATTTCAATTAGAAAATCAAGCTGATCTGGTATGACCAAAGACTGTCAGGCATACTGACAGTGCTCTATTATGCAGTCATTTGGGCTTTTTCAAATTAGTTATGTTAATGTCCTGTGAGTGAATGTAACACTTGGATAGGACAAGATTTCCGCAATTAATTTCTGCAGTCAGTGGAGAGACACGCAAATCTATTTTCCCCCCACTCTGGGAATTGGTAGTGGAGGGTGTGGGGTGGTGAAAGTGCATTTAGGAATGAAGTACAAGCTAAACACAAGCTCTAAATAAAGCAGAAACAATGGGAGCCAATGCCTCCTCATTCATTCAACTGACAATGTTTTGCATCTTAAACCTGTTTTATTAATTATGTTTGACATTTCCTTAATTAGTTTCATTTACACCAAATCAATCCCTACTGATGTATGGCACCATTCATCATTTTGAAAAATTTGCATACTGAGTGCTGACTTTTTCTACTTAATTATACATTAAAAGTGTCAAGCGTGCCTGCTGCCTGGCATTATCTGCAGCAGAAAGGTTTGTGGCTGGACTGTGATGGCATTAATCATTAACAACCCCCAAGTGCTTCTGGGTAATATCTGGCAAATACAATGACTATGGGTTTAATGCTAGGGAGCATGAGTGTTTTTTTAATGACCCACAGCAACCAAATTAAATGACCTAAAGCATGAAGTCTAGTGGAATTCCTAAATTGTGCTATTTTTTTTGTTTTAACAATTCCTAGGTGATGATGGTTAATCTCTCGCTGTATTTGCATGTACTGTATATATATATATATATATATATATATATATATATATATACACACATTATATAACATTATATAAATATAAAACAAAATACCACACAGAAGTATGTTTATTTAATAGTGTATATCATTTATAAGTTCCATTAGGGGTATTTAAAATTAATATTTGGAACATAATTCAGTACATTAAAATATACTCTTACAGTTGTGTATGGCAGGCTCAAAGTGATTTCTTCTGGGAAAGTGTCGATTTTGAAGTGAAAATACAGTTAGGCTGGATTGTCATGAGAGTTATTTTGAAATTTAATTACAGTATGTTACAAAGAACATAAGCAATGTAGGAGGTCTCCTGAGTACACACAGAGATGAGATGTGTGAGTTTTCCAAACTTATTATTCTTGGGAAAACTTTTTTTTGTGGGTTTGTGTGTAATCCACTGTATATTATTATTTGTCAATTTAAATGCATATGTTTCGTCTGCTGTTTCAAGCAAGTCCAATGTCTTTTCTAAGTCCAGATTAAAGAAACATGTCAATGTGTAATTTAGACGGTTCTATTTGTCTGTAAATGACTTCTAAGATTTGTTGTATTTCATACAATCATATTAGCCAGAGTTTCCAAAAGATTTAATGATAAAATATCTGCTATGGAAGGGATACTCTGATTACATAGTTACCTCATTTTACTATAATGCAGTTCTCTACAGATTTTAACAGTGTTGCTTTTTTTTGCAGACAATGTAAAGGGGACTGGATTTCATATATTTTATACTGCTTTAAAGATCAATGTTTCTGTTTGCTCAGCCTCAGCTAAGTTTTCTAACCTTTTCACGTGTGTTAATTCGACGTAAAGGACATGCAAACCATCCCTTGTGAATTTACTTTGGCTGATGGCTACTGAGCATGCTCAGTTCTTCTTTACTCATTACTAAACATGCCCCCCAGTCTAGCAGCCAATGAAGAGGTGGCATTGCTGGTTTCCATAAAAACTCTGCTCTAGCTGTCTGCTCCTATTTCTTCTCCTTACCTCCTCTCCTGAGCATTACCATTACAGTGCTCAATCCAAGCTTTGCCCCTTAAAGCCTTCCTTCTTGATTGCATGAACTTAACAGCCCACATGTACTGTTTACCTATGTGAATGTCACTGGAGATGTGTCAGAGGAAAAATGGCCTCTGGGTGAAGATGCTATTTGTTTCCAGGAAGATTTGTTGGTGCTGGGGAACAGAAGACATATGTACAGTATATGCAGTACAAATCCATGTTTCAGGGGGGAAGATGTGCCCAACCACAAATAATTCACCCACTCTCTATTAATTACTAAGGGATTTTTAGAAGTGTATTTATCAATGGGTGAAAGAAAGAGTTCTCACTTTGATAAATATTCTACTAAAAATCCCATAGGAATCAACAGAAATATTTTTTTTTAAGTCCTCATGTTTGCATCACCTTTTCCACTGGTGCTGTGCCAATGAAGTGAGTTGATAAACTCACCTCAGGTGGCAGCGCCCCACTGGTTACTAGCGGTGGCAAAATTATGATCTGGTAACTCTTAGAGAAGTTTGGTGAACAGAAATAAAATTTTCTAGCGCAGAAATGCAATTATGCTTCTCTGCGCTAGCATTGTGAACCCCCAACACACCCTCCTGGATCCCCTATGTTGCCAAAAAGGTAAGTGTGGTGGAGCAGGCAGTAGCAGCAGCAAGCCACCTCAGGGTGGCAAAGGGACCAGCATCTCCCTGACCTTTCCTACAAAAAAAGAATGTAATAGTGATATTAAATTTGGAGTGCAGACAACAAATATTAATCATTAACTGACACAATAATAAGAACAGCAAGTATAACATTACAAGAAAATTAAACACAAAGTGTAACGATCTGTTACCTGGGATCCCGGAGGAGGACAGCTTGCCCTAGGCAGACAGATGGCAACTGGAATTCCTCTACGGCTCCGGTCTTCACCGACGCCCTTTTGGGGCCCCGGACTTTCTGCGGCGGAGTCAGCAAAGGAGCCAAGCGTGTTAGCCAAAAGCGAAGTATCCAGGGATCAGGCAAAGGCGTAGTCAATTACAGGCAGTGGTCGGTTTCAGGAAGCAGAGAAGCGAAGTACCAAGGGATAAGGCAAAAGTGCCGTCAAGTTCATGCAGTGGTCGGTCCGGGCAGCGAAGGTACAAGGTTGAATTAACAGGCCACGGGTCGAATAAACAGGAAAGCAGGCAAAAGGGGCTTGAGCAGGAACTGTGGAAACAGAAGCCAGCTTGGGCAATGTGAGGAGGAAGAGGAAGGTATTTAAGGGGACAGGAACCAATCAGGAGCAGGCTGAGGAAGACAGACAGATCAGGGACCAATAGGAAGCCAGGAGCCCAATTTAGAGGTCATAGCTCCTCAGTGTTTTGGCGGGAGCATCCATTTTGGTGTGCACCGGTGTTTATGCGCCGGCGCCTAAGTTGACGCGCTCCAGCGTTTATGCGCTGGCGTGCTGCCGGTGTTACAGTAAGATTTCCTGTTTGGAAAAGCATATATTTTAATGGAATACAAAGAACAATAAAAACAAGCATTTGGCATTACTGTTTTTCAATCCTAGAGTGTAGACACAAGTAGGCTAGATATCAGGGTAAGTGATTTGGAAGAAATAACAGATAATTTATCAAACCCAAATTACCATTCTATGTATATAATACCAAGTAGTTAATTCCAAGTTCTCAGCATCTCTTAAATACTTTGAATTCTTAAGAGTGCTAAGAGCTAAAACCTAATATTGTAATGTCAATTTAATCAGTTACAGGTGTGATAAAGTGCTACTTCTGTTCCCTAAGGACTATTGCCATGGATTCGGGACAGATTATACTACTGCACAACAGCAACAATTAAACAATCTTGACATTATGTAAACAAAATGATATAGATGGAATGATAAACAGAGGTTCTTGTATTATAGAAGGAAATTAGCAAATATGTAATTTTAACAGAAAGACAATCTTGTTCTTGCATCTCAGATTCCTGCATTACAAGGCCAATTACATTTTATACATGGTAACATAGTAAGTTAGGTTGAAAAAGACACACGTCCATCAAGTTCAACCTTTTAACTTTTTTAAACCTGTCTAACTGCTAGTTGATCCAAAGGAAGGAAAAAAAACCCATGTAAAGCCTCTCCAATTTGCATCTAAGGGAGAAAAAATCCTGCCAAAATGGCAATCGGACTAGTCCCTGGATCAACTTGTACTATGAGCTATCTTCCATAATCCTGTATTCCCTCACTTGCTAAAAAGCCATCCAATCCCTTCTTAAAGCTATCTAATGATTTGCCTTGTGTAGTCTCATTAAGGGTATAAGTGGCTTGGATATTTTTACATCCCATGTGCATGACTTTACATTTATCAACATTGAATCTCATTTGCCACTTAGCTGCCCAGATTGCCAGTTTGTCAAGATCCTGTTGCAAGGATGCCACATCCTGGATGGAATTTATTGGGCTGGATAGTTTTTTGTCATCTGCAAACACTGATATGTTACTTATAACACCCTCCCCTAAGTCATTAATAAACAAGTTAAATAAAAGTGGACCCAATACCAAGCCCTGAGGGACCCCACTAAGAACCTTACTCCAAGTATAGAATGTACGATTAACAACCCCCCTCTGTCTATCCATGTGCAAACAACTTTATTAAGCACAACAGACCTTAGTTTAGAAAGCAGTCATTTGTGGGGTACAGTATCAAGCCAAATAGATCACATCTACTGCCCCCCACTGTCCAGCATCTTACTTATTTCATCATAAAAATCAATCAAATTTGTCTGACATGACCTATCCTTTATAAAGCCATGCTGATTGCTGCTCATACTGCCATTCAATAGGACAACATTTTGAATATGATCCCTTAACAAGCCTTAAAATAATTTGCCTACCGCCATGCTAAGATCGTAATCCCCTTTTAAATATTGGAATAACATTAGCTTTTCTTCAATCCATAGGTATCCTACCAGATGAAAGTGAATCTGAGAAAATCAGAAATAGGGGTCGTCTGAAACTGAACTAAGCTCTCTTAGAACCCGGGGGTGTATGCCATCTGGCCCTGGCACCTTGTTTACATTCATTTTTATTAAATCTTTATGAACCATATCCTGAGTCAGCCACTGACTAGATTGAGCTGAGCCATCAGTGCAGCTATGAAGTGAGCCTGGGAACTCAGACTCCTCTATTGTATACACTGAAGAAAATAACTGATTTAGCACATTTGCCTTTTCTGTATCTGTTAGTCTTAGCCTCAGCCGCAATGCACTCCATTTCCTTTCTTTGCCTTCCAGATTGCTGTTTTACAACATTTATTAGGGGCACATTTTTCAAGGGTCGAATATCGAGGGTTAATTAACCCTCAACCCTCAAAGTTAAATCCTTCGAATTCGAAGGATTTAGCGCAAATAATAAAAATAGTTTGATTGAACGATAAAATTCTTTGAATCGAACGTTTCAAAGGATTTTAATCGATCGATCAAACGATTTTTCTTCGATCAAAGAAACCTTAGCAAAGTGATGGGGAAGGTCCCCATAGGCTAACATTGTACCTCGGTAGGTTTAAACTACCGAAGTATGTAGGCGAAGTTTTTTTAAAGAGACAGTACTTTGACTATCGAGTGGTCGAATAGTCAAACGATTTTTTAATCGAATCGAAGTGGAAGTCGAAGGTCGTAGTAGCCTTTTCGATGGTCGAAGTACCCAAAAAAATACTTAAAAAATTCGAATCCTTCACTCGAGCTTAGTAAATGTGCCCAGTAGTTTTTAAATGCCTTCTCTTATTTACTTCTATATTAAGCCACTTAGGGTGATTCTTAGTGCTTCTACATTTACTCCTTAAATTGAGATGATTTAATATCATTTTAAATGACAGCCATTTCTGTTCTGTGTTTTTAGCTGAAAACATAATGTCCCAATCAATGCTCTGAATGGCAGCTCTCAAGGCACTAAAATTAGCTTTTCTGAAATTCATGTTTTTTGTTGCCCCAGTGTATATTTGCTTTTTGCACCAGACATTAAATTATATAACATTATGGTCACTACTACCCAGGGGTTCAATGACTTGCACATATGCTATAAGTTCTGGGTCATTATTGATCACTAGATCAAGAATAGCATTTTTTCTGGTTGGCTTCTCAACATCCTGTGCCATAAAATTGTCATGCAACAAGTTTATAAACTTGTTCCCATTACCTGATCTGGCAGTACTGTTGCTCCAGTAATTAAAACCCCACATTATCATTACTTTACCCAAACTAGCAGCCTTTTCTATTTGCATTAGGAGCTTGCGACTCATTCAGCCATGTTTCAGCCACACCAATCACATCATATTTTACCAGTCAGACTCCTTGCATTTGCAAACATACATTAATACTGGTACCATATTGAACAAATGACATGTGGTCCTTCCTATCCTTAACAGTACCCCAACTAAATCTCCTCCCCATTTTCCCTTCTTTTGCCCATTATCTCATCTAACCTGTCTCCACTGAATCCTTCACTGAACCTAGTTTAAAATCTCTTCCAACCTTCTAGCCAACTTCTCTCCAAAAACAGCTGCACCATCATCATTGAGGTACAGCCCATCCCTAGAAAAGAGCCTGTAGCCAACTGAGAAATCAGCCCGGTTCTCCAAAAACCTAAAACCCTCCTCCCTACACCAATCTCTCAGTCATGCATTAATCCACCTAAGCGCCCGCTGTCTTCTTAGCATTGTTCGTGGCACAGGTATTATCTGTGAGAAAATTACCTTGGAAGTCCTCGCCCCTCAACTTTACACATAGTTTTTTAAAATCGTTCTTGAGGATTTCACCACCTCCTCTAACTTTGTCTTTGGTACCTATGTGTACCAAGACTGGCGGGTCTTCCCCAGCCCCTCCCAATAATTTGTCCACTCGTTCCACCACATACAACAACAAATCCCAAAGTTATGCGCAAACAGATGCAAGGGTATGCTGGAATTGCCATCACCCTAGACCTGAATGTAATTACAGGGTTTCCACAGCAGGGTGTGCCATATTCCTAAAGGTCCTGTGCCAACTGACTAAGCCACTAATTCCATTGTAAATGTTGTGCTCTGAAACTGATACCATTTGAACAAAAATGCAGGGCGAGGGGAGGAGATGTGCGCATAATTTGTCAAAGTGGATGCTAATTTGTGTCTATATTGGTGCAAGTTACAATGGACACAACTAAAAGGCTTATTTAGCAATGTTACAATTTTAATTTTTACCAAGTTTAATGGTTTTTTTAAGCTTACAAAAACAAAATTTATAGATTAATTAAGCACCAAAAAAATGAGAGGCTAGAATTTAAAAATGCGGCATCTTAAAGTTGCCGAGTTCATATAGAAGAGTTCTCCTAGGAAAACTATAAGCGCTGTTTTGAGCATTTTGAGTTTTTAGAAGTTTTCAAATTATTTTGAGATTTGGTAGACCCATTGAAAATGAATTTGATACATTTGATTTTTTTTACAGTTTTATTTGATCAAATGTTTTGTAGATTCAATTTATTTATAAATAAGCAGACATATGAGTTTGGTAAAAGGAATTTTGATAAAAGAAATTTGGGGAGACCCATATAGAAATTAAAATGTGTGTGATTTTAGAGTTTTTTTTCGACCATGAAAAAACTCACATTTTATAAGAACACAAATGTCTCCTTATATATTAAAAGATCTGAATATAAAAAGCCAGAACGAGTAAAAATGCATAATGCAAAACTTTGAAAAATTCTAAAACCTAACTAAATATTTTAAAATTTGCTCCCATTTGACTTCTACATGACTTCAGTAGATTTTAGCATACTTTTATATTAGAGTTTTTGTGTTTTTTTCGTTTAATAATTATGTCATGTTTTAAAACCATTCTTCACATGCATGATCTTTAGTGCTAAAAATCGTGGGAAGAAAAATACGAACATTAATAAATTGGCCCCTTAAATTCATGCATTTGAATTTTGATAAATAGGACTCTATGTGGCCTTTAATTACGCTGGGATTTGGGAGAAAAACACTGCACTGTGGATAAAAGATGTGGGGGCATGTAAGATGTTTTTTAGTGCAAAACAACTTTGAAAACATCCTTGCGATTGTTAGCAACCACATATGCACCATTTCTGACTGATTAAAGACCTCAAAGACTTCCTTGCAAAGTTTGAGACCAAATTGCTTTTGCAAACGTTCACCGTGAATGTAATAAAATTTTGAAATCGCAAACCATTCTTTGCGACAAAATATTTAACAAAACTACAGAGCCAGTGTTTAAAGGTTCACAAAGTGCAATTAAGATTCACAATGCAATAAAAGTCTAATGAAAAATATTAAATTGCGACAGGTACATTTTATTTGCAAAGTTTTTCTCTTTGCGAATTTTATTACATTTCCCCCATGGTGACAAATTTCCCACTATATTCATACAGACGACCTCACTATCCAGCATTTAAAACAGTGTTAAGAAATGTTTACTGAAAAATTCAGAATCACCTAGAGAAACTTTACATTGGTCTGAAAATGTAGGCAAAGTACAGTGACATGTTGATTAACCGAGAACAATAGTTTCTGCTCTTCTTAGACAGTGGGTATCTAAAAGTTTCTGCATTGTAGATTCAACCTTAAGATATTTTCTCCATAGGGTGCCTTTATAATGGCACATCTGTATATAGGGATTATTTTTATGAACTGCAGTCAATTCTTTTGAGCAGAAATCTTTACTGGAGTTCCAGAAAATGGTGCATACACTTGGTCCCTCCAGTGATACCTTGAACATGACATATGTCATCCTATTATAAATTGGCTCTCTATCTGTTCAGTTCTAGTCCAATGCTCCTGAGACGGAACTGTAAAAGAAGCTGCCTTCGTATGGTGGACCCAGATGTGCAAAATTAGCGTGCATGAAATAGATAGCAGACTGCAGGAATAAAAGTTTTCACAAATTTGTCTACTTCCTGGGATTTCGATGATATTGGCAGATGTTAGGTGTAAAAGAAACATCTGCATGCATAATAATGAACGTAACCAGAATTTAAAATGACAACTGTATCAAGCTCAGATGCTGCTCTGATTCCCCAATCGTGTCTATTTGCATGCAAATTAAATAAAAACAAATATTTGCTTTCCTGAATTACTTGACAAATAATCTGTGGGGGTTTGTCACAACAGGCTTGAGTCTACGGGCTGTTTGACAGATTGTGTTTCGAAAATAATATTTAGCTAGCCACTTATGCGTGCTGCTATCAAGGAACGCAAACAATCTTTTTCTTAGCATTTTATAACTGTAGAACAAGACATTATCAAATAACTAGAATTATAAAAACACAAAACATCATCAGCTTCCATCAGCTACTGTACATCTGAAAGATCTCTAGATTTCAACATTTGAACATTTGAACATTAGCAATACTGTGTAACTGTATGTTTTGGGGCTTTTGAGCATAATTATATTTAATTACTACCAGCAGACTACAAAACATTGACTTCTTTTATAATTTTTCAGAATATACAGGTTTTCCCATTCAGTGACAGTTTAGCAGCAAGAAAATACTGCCAAGAATATATTTCCCTTTTTTGCATCATTTCAAAACCTCCTTCCCCAAACAGAAGTTTGATGACATTTCTATAATACTGCCAGAGTAGCTATGTAAAGAACATAATTTGCAAAATTCTGTCTAACACAAAGTGGGTTATTTATCAAAGTCCGAATTTATCTCAATATTTTCTTAAAAAGCTTAGACCATAGCCATATGTTTTTTTTGGGCTTATTTATTAATACACTTTCCTGAAAATTTTGTTTAAGGGAAAAAATTCAAAAAAATCTTGAAAAATCAGATTTTCATGATTTTTTTTTCAGATTTTTCATCCGATTTTCATGATTTTTTCGGATTTTTCACATGAAAACTCTGAATTATGCCCAAAAACTCAGAGAACTTCGGAGTATTGCATGAAACCCAGTGCACATCAAAAAATCATTGGGACTTCTCCCATTGACTTATATGCAACCTCTGCAACCTCTGAGATGCCGGATTTTCTGATTCTGACTTTTCCATCCTCTGGGTTTAATAAATTCCTGAAAAATTCATGATTTTTTAAAAGTCCGATTTTATATAAAAAAAAAAATCCCAAATTTTCTCACTCTCATTATTTATTTCATGACTTCTTGCTGACTTTTACTTTACTATATAGAAAGACCCACTATTTTAAAAAGTCCTTTATTTTGTTTTTTATTTAATGGGGTCAATTGTAGTGGTTGTGTAGGGACCCATAGGGTTAACACTTTCCTATGGCTTTAAATTCCTACACTTCTTTGTTCTCTGATTACTGGGCAAAAGCCCATGTATCTACTTTTGCTTGTAAGCATTGGCCCATAAGCTGATGACAAGTTCTTGCCACACTTCAGTATAGTGCTGGGCAGAGGGTGGACTTACTCTCCCCTGCCATTCCAGGAGGTAGTGGATGGTAAAAGGAGCCTGGAGCTTAGGCCCCAGTAAAAGGACAGTTTTGGTGAAGTCAGGGATACAGGTGAATGAGGTGTAGTCAGGACAGGGTAGTTCTCTGAAAATCACTTTCTAGCAAAATGAGGCAGGTAGAACTAGTGAGCAAAAACCTTCTGTCATCCAATTCTGTCATGCAAGACAAGGTGTAGTTGCACCATTCCTTAACCCTTTCAGGTAGCAAAGGCCCATCCTGTGGAGAGAGGGTCAAATGTAACTCTGGCTATTTCCTAGCCAGACAAGGTCTAGCCTAGCCTAGATGGGGTTACAGTAGTACTGCAAAAAACACTGTGTCAAAAGAAAGGGTAAAAAAGGTTGCTCCTTCTTTACATGTGATGAGCTTTTGACAGTTTGATCGGGTCAAATTTGCCCATCACTAATTATTACCTGAAACGGAAAAAAATATTTTGTTTTGTTTTGTAAATAAAATGTTTTATTAAAAATAATGGACATATTTAAAAATGTGTAAAACAGTTTTCTGTGGGATATGGTGACAGATATAAATATATTATATTCCTTGTGTATGTAAAAAAGCATTTAAGCATGAGCAATGCAATTAAAGAACTTAGCTAAAGTTTTGGATTTAATTCTCAAAGAACTTAAGAAATCATGTAATCACTGTTGTAAAATATTCAAATGCTGGAAATCCTCAATAGTTAGAGGCTTACTGTATTTTTTATAATTTATATTTTTTATTATATAATATTATATTATATTATTCTTAATAGTGATGGGTGAATCGGACCCGTTTGGCTTCGTCAAAAATTCGGAAAATTCACCAAAATGCATTGAGGTTTATAGGCCACAACTTTTTTTGACGTGCAACAAATTTTTGAAGTGCAACAAATTTTCATCCATTAGAGACTATGGGGCAAATTCACTATGCGCCGAAGCACCTAACGCTCGCGTCAATTCGCTAGCATTGGACATTTTTGTTACTTCGCAAATTCACTAACCGACGCTGGCGTAACTTCGCTAGTGTAACTTTGCACCTTTACGCCTGGCGAATTTGCGCAACGGATGTAACTACGCAAATTCACTAACGCGCTCATTGTTCTGAATGCTACCTTTTACGCTAGACTTCCTTCGCCACCTCAGATCAGGTGAATCGCAATAGAGTAGATAGGGATTTCTTCAAAAAAGTTAAAAAAAATTCTAAATCCCAAAAAACTCTGGCGTTTTTTCTATATTATGGGTGATAGGCTGAAAAAGATCGAAAAATTTTTTGGGGCTCCCCTCCTTCCCCCCTACATTTCCTAACTCATGGCAACTTAACTATACAGTGGACACATGTGTAGGGCAAAATAAAAAATTTATTTGATGTTTTGAAGGTTTCCCAGGCATTTGTAGTGCTGCTACACATTCCTCCATTGAAATTTGAATTTGGCGCTGTATGCAAATTAACCATCGCTAGCGTAACTTCGCTTTGCTATGGGTGTCATTTTTGTGTCAAACTTGAAGAAAATCTGTGATTGCAGAATGATGGGCTAAAAAATACCTCAAAAACTTTTAGTTTGTCAGACAATTCCTAGCAAAACAAAAATTCAAAAATGTCTTGGGGCAGATTTATCAAAGGTCGAATTGAAAATTAAAATTTTTAAATTTGAATTTTGAATTTATTTTAGTTTAATTGGACTAGGAAATAGCCCAAATTTGATTTGAGTTTAAAAAAAAATATTTATCATGTACTGTCCCATTAAGGAATTTAATTTGACTATTCTCGATCTAAAACTTGCCGAATTAGTGTTTTAGCCTATGGGGGACTTCCTACAATCTATTCAATCTAATCTAAATTTGGAGTCGTTTGGTGGACTTTTGAAAATCATTTCGGAAAATCATTTCAATCATTTTTTTCTTTCAAAAAACTCAAATAGAATCCAATTGAATTCATTCAAATTTGATTTGCATTTGGGGGACGATCCTATCCACCCGGATTTTAAAAAAATTGAATTTTTTAATACATTTCTATTGGTCTTTTTTTTCAGAATTTCAAGTATATGGGAGTTTATGGGAGTTTCTCATAAACTCGAAATTCAACCCTTGATAAATATGCCCCTTAATGTCTGATTGGATTAAAAGTGGTCCAAAGAACCAGCGCAGCTCCCATTGACTTCTATAGCATCTCAACAAAAGTTTGTTATTAAAGGTTTTCGTGGTTTTTCACTTAATAGATTTCAAATTTTTAGAGCTTTTTAGAAACGTAGGAAAACCACACATGTTTTGAGATTCATGGAAAAAAATTGCAATTCGATTGTTAGTAAAATGGCCCCTTAGTGAATTCAATGAACTTTTCAGTAAAACTGCTCTATAAGAAAATGTCTGCTTTCCTGGTATCATTACAATGGGCAAAATGTAAAACAGAAAGATTGCCATCTTAACATTGGTGTCATGGGGAATAAATATATGAATAACTTGCCCAAAATTTGGAACCACCGGCCAACCAATGACTCCAATACGATCAACTGAGTAGGATTCTAATTTTTCAAAATAAGAAGCTTTTCCAAGATATATTCTGTCCTTCACCACATGGTCCTTTGGAAACTACCAGACAAGTGGAAGCTTGATCTTGGTACTGGGAAGAAGCACTAGAATTCCTTATGGCTGTAGCCTTAAGCTACTGCATATACATAGAATATTTCTATTACATTTGTTACATACTGCATATTTTAAAATGACCAAATTGTACACCTTTTTTTACTTCTTCTCTATGTTCTTGATACCACATTAAATAGGCAATTATACTTCCGCTATGGAATTGGAATCTTAGTAAGGGCCTCTTTATGCAGATAATTAATATCTCATAAGGGCAGAGTGAATATATTTGCCCTTCACATGGTTATATTTATAAAGAGTGGTGTATTTAGGGGCCGATTCACTAACTTCGAGTGAAGGATTCGAAGTAAAAAAACTTCGAATTGCCAAGTGTTTTTTGGGCTACTTCAACCATTGAATGGGCTACTACGACCTTCGACTATGACTTCGAATCGAAGGATTCGAACTAAAAATCGTTCGACTATTCGACCATTCGATAGTCGAAGTACTGTCTCTTTAAGAAAAAACTTCGACCCCCTAGTTCGCCATCTAAAAGCTACCAAACTCAATGTTAGCCTATGGGGAAGGTCCCCATAGGCTTTCCTAAGTTTTTTTGATCGAAAGATATTCCTTCCATCGTTGGATTAAAATCCTTCAAATCGTTCGATTCAAAGGATTTTATGGTCCGATCGAAGGAATAATCCTTTGATCGTTCGATCGCACTATTTGCGCTAAAATCCTTCGACTTCGATATTTGAAGGATTTTAATTCCCAGTCGAATATCGAGGGTTAATTAACCCTCGATATTCGACCCTTTGTGAATCGGCCCCTTAATGTGCAAACAGAATTGCAACTTTTTTTTTTTTGTTCTGCAAATGTTCATAAGAGCTTTTTGATTTGTGGATAGTTATGCTTTGATTTACTCCATGACTTTGGTGGCGGAGGAAATTTTCTCAAAATAGTTTCAAAAATATGCAAATTTATGTCAATGCTATTTTCATGCACAATAACCTCGCACAGTGGACACACTCACAAAAGACCATCTCATTTAAGGAAATTTGTGTGCAATGTGAATTCGCAAAAAACGGAAAGACGGGCAAAGCACCAATTATAAACACTGCTTAAAAAAAATATCTTTAGATATTCACAAATTTTAATACTTTTAAAATACTTTAATACTTTTACTAGTTATTACAGTTGTGAAAATTTTATAGCTACAATGACCTCTACTATTATTGCAAACTAGCTCATATATAAGACACCAATATGAAATATATTCTAAAGTTGCTGCACCTAAAATTAATTTTGCTTTTGTTTAGTTTCATAAATACACAAGCAGCTGCTTAAAAATAGTTATAATTAATTAGACAATTCTTGCATAAGCAAACAGCCTTTGTTGAGCAACTTTTGTCCAGTTTGATAAACGAGGCCCTGTACATGTCTGTGTTTAATGTTTGGTGTGTAATTTCCCAATTTACAGCAGACAAGGAGAAAATCTGAAAAATCTGAAAAATTTAAATTGTGCCATATGGAAAACATTAACTAAAATCATTGCTTAAACCTGTATGCATTTAACTTTTTCACAGATTGAATTTTTCATATAAAATGTTAGTATCCATGATTGTTACTCAGAAATGTCATTTTAAGATCTGTTTTATATAATGAAAAAAAGTTAAAATGTCACAAGGAAAGTGGTGTGAGAAGAATTAATGAGAAATTAAGTCAATGGGAATCTCTAATGCAGGTCCTAGTAATATACTGCTCAATGATAATTTTAACAATAAATTAATAAAATAAAATAGAATTCTGTATAATTTACTGGCGACATCTCAGCTGCCTCATTGGGAGGATATTAAAATAGTTAATTATGCCTCATTTATGCCTATCAATATGCAAGATTCCTTATAAGTCTGGATTTTAAGCATGTATGCATATATTACCATGTTATTCATTATTTAAAAAAATAAAAAAATATAATTACACAAAGAAAAATAAAATACTTTCATTTTCTTAATAGATGTGCTTTAGGGTTAATATGTATTTTATTATTGGAGGAAAATCCAGGTACTGAATAAGGATAAAGCTATTTATATTTTAACTTCTATATTTATTCGCTTGCATGAACAAATCTTTGAATAAACAGAGATGACCCACACCACTCTTACACCCCACATGTTTATTCATATCTGTCTCTGAGACCTAAAAACAATGTAAAAATAGCCAGAACCTACCATCATTACAGGGATCATTTATCGGGATGGGTGAATTTGACATGTTACGTTTTGCCAAAAAAAGTTTTTTTTGTGTGCAGTGAATTTCTTTTGACATTTTTTTCTCCCATTAAAGTCTATGGGCGGGTGGGGAGAGCCAAGTAGGGGTCCTCTAGCCTACCCCATCCACCCATAACATTAGCATAATTTAATGCACTAACTAGAGAAAATCAAGAAGAGGTACAGCCTGCATTGCGGCCCTGTCCAGCGACCCTTGGAGGTACAAGTGTTTTTAAGTGACAAAATGCTCCACTTAACAGTTCTGCATTTGTGCCCCGTTAAGACCCCTTATATTTGTATTTGCTTTTAAAACACATGCATTTGGGAAAGAAAATGTTTGTAATATTGAGAGTGTTGGAATATATATATATATATATATATATATATATATATATATATATATATATATACAGTTTATATGTCAGACTTCTGTTGGTGCGTATAAAATCTTTCAAATCTTCACTTCAAATCAAACTGAAGGGAGATCTGAACAGAGAATCAGAAACCAATGGAATACATTTGTTCAAATAAATGTTGTTACATGAAGGAGTAATGTTACGGTTTTTTACAAAAAGAAAACCTATTAGATATTTTAGACACTGTGACAATAAAAAATACATAATTAGACCTCATTATTTTAGAAAAGTACTAAATAACTAAGCACTTAATGGATTGATCCCCACTGTTTGCATAATGGAGAAATAAAAAGGCCTGTTAAATGACAAGCTTTTCTTGTTTCATACTAATTAATTATAGACTGCATTTTACAGCAAATTTATTGGGAAAGGCAGCCCAAAAGAGTATATATCCTAAAAGCTACATCACTTGCCAAATCTGGCGTACAAATGAAGCTGTGACCTGCCTCTGAACAATGTAATAAGATGCATGACAAGGGGACTCCTCAATTTGACCCTTCGCCTTGAGCCATCCCACTGAACCCCATTATTATATACCTTAATGAAACCAGGAGACAGAGATGGGTGTAAAATGGCCACAGCATTTATTCACATTTTATCAAATAAATAGGATCTTGCCAGCTTAACCTGAGGCAATATTCTAAAGCCAGAATTTAACAAGTGATCGCTACTTTCCTCTGCCGCCAACATGAGAGAATTTCAGCAGCCCTGCTGTCGGTCCTGAATCTGAGATTTTTTAAAATTCATTGGCAAATAAAATCACGATTAATCTCCAAGAAGTTCTTCTCACGGTTGTGTTTATTCCTTCTCAATCTCTAGTATATTTACGATAAATTTAAATTACAACATAATTTACATTTGAAAGCTCAAATTTGAAAAACTGCAAAATTGCATTTTTTTTTCTCCAAGATTTTCTTGAATACTAAAAAAAAAACACAATTTCAGAGTGGGTCAGTTTTACTTTATAGTGGAAGATTTTCAGCCTTCATGTGTGAACTACAAGAATTAGTTATTATTTTTATATAATACACAAAAGCCATGAATATCCTGTAAATTATATCCTTATAAACGGTGAGTAGTGATGTCATCAGTTATAAACGGTGAGTAGTGATGTCATTTCTGTCACATGACTCACTAAAATTTGTGTATTATAATAAATAAAGTACCCCCAGTTGTAAAATATGAGGATATTAGAAGTTACCTCGGAGTTCCATGACCTGTATAAAAACACTCGGCCTTCGGCCTCGTGTTTTTATATGGTCATGAAACTCCTCCGTAACTAATAATATCCTTATATTTTACAAGAGGGGGTACTTTATTCACTATATTCCACTGATGAACTTAAAAAAAAGGTTATGCACACTCCTCAGTATTATCCAAATATAACAATTTACTGGCAATAACAAGTGGATAAATCATTGTGTAACACTAAAGCATATATAGTTAATAAACAGTGACATGAGATACATAAACCAATAAATCAATTTGACTTCACTCCTCAGTACAATGTCCTTTCCGAATCAACCAAAACATTTTATATTAAGTTTGCATGGTTATCCTGCTAGATACCTCCTTCCCTGAATAGCTTTTATAAATAGGATTGGAATACAACATATAGGGGCCTATTGAACCTGGTTGAAACCACAAATTTGTAGAGGAAAAAAACTCACATTTTCGATATTTATTATGCTTCAAAGCTGCTTAAAATCCGAATATGAAAATACTCCGGCTAAAATCTGTCCACATCATTTATGCCTAATGATGAAAAATTCATAAACGCATTGAAGTCAATGGGTGTCAAATTTTTTCTCACTCCAAATGCATTAAACTCAATGGGCAGTTTTTCTTATGGCGACCTTTTTTGTCTCAGCAACTTTTTTGTTGTTTCATGGCATATTTTTGCCGCAGTTTCGCGCAAAAACTTGCAGATGGTAAAATGAAGATATTTGTTGTGAATCCATGCCTGGCAAAAATATTTACTCATCACTATGTATGTCCCTTTAATAATTTTGGATATGTTTGGATAAGGAAAAATGAAAAATGTCATGAAGTGCAAAGAGTCCAATAAATGAAAAAAAAATGAGAATCCATTTATCTTCATTTGTGGATTAAACTGGACTGAGTCAACCATGCTGTGGTTTTAAGGCCGAAACAGAGAGTAAGAAAGACCAGGTTTATCTACTATGTATTACTCCAATGCAGACTGATCAATATCAGGTTCCAGGGAGCTTACAATAGCACAATTACAATTACACACAATGACAAAAACAGTTCCACCTAAACTTTGTGTTCTAAGCATACATAATACAAAGGTTTCCAAACTGTGGAATTGCCTTACCACAATGCCCAAAAGAGTGAAGGTAGATCAAGCCACAAGAACAATTAGAGTTGAATTTGGAGTGGCTTTATATTGGGGAAACTAAATAGCCTAAAACTAAATAGCCATAAAAGCCAAGCCTAAACTATTTTGATACTTGGTATTCTAGGCATTGGAAGTTTGTGTTTTTTTCTAAACTCCAACAACAATCATGATTAAATATGAGTGGTTGGGATATCTACCATTTGGATTAAATTTAGGCTTTACTAGCTACATAAACATTTTGGGTATTTAATAAAACTTTTTTTTTAATTTTTTTTTTATTTGACGCTCAAAAACTACAACTTTTTTTGGATTGTCTCAGAGAAACCAACGTCAAAATTTCCGAAACTCTAGAAAGTAAATGAAGACAAGAAACATCTTCCAATGTAAAGGGGACTTCTGCCATTGACTTTGACAGGTTTTAGCTGTAGTATTTTCGAATTCGGATTTGTTGCAGTTTTGTCGCATAATAAATCTGAGAATAGCTGAACTTTTTTTTTTACGGGCCTTTTTTGGATTCAACCTTTAATAAATCTGCCTCGAAAAGTCACATTTTAAATGGCAATTTTTGATACTTTGACAAACTCTTTTAGTATAGCAACAGCATCAAATAAATACTGTAAATGAATAAGGTGATGAAGCATTTTCTATGGTAAAGATTCCTCCATTTACTGTATCCCTTTAGGATAAGAAAATGCCTTGCATACGTTGCTTGTCCTTTTTTTAAGATTATTATTTTTGCTATTAGGTAGTTGATCAAGAACCATAACTTTGTTTTTGCTTCAGGCAACAACATTTTGTTTTCCCTTATTTAACAGGACTTGGTAAATATACTCCTAAGTGACAAACCACTTCATAGGAAGTACAAATGAGGCAATTTATCTGAAATTTAAATCTGGTTGCACAGTGTGAAATCAGATACGGTAATAGACTCATTAAGCTTGATTTTGTATTCAGCCTTAATTTACTGTACTGAGAAGTAGAAAGTAAGGTTCCTGAAAAATATGTGGCTCCGTTCAAGCCTCCTACCATTAAACAATATATTCTGCACTAAATAATCTTAAAGGATAATAGTGACACCAGATAAGCATTCTGCCATATATTATATGCATGTACGCCTTGAAAAGTTATTCAAAACCTTGAAAAAAAAATTATATTTACTGAATAAAATTGCTAAATCTAAATCTACAGGACATTCATGTTTTTGTTCTTGAGTCCCTCCAGTGTCACTTTGGCACTAGTTTTTGTTCAATGTACTGCTGAAAAAAATCTTCTGCTTAAGCTCTAGTTTTTAAACATTTTTCCCCGTATTTAACCCAAATCTTCTTTCATCTATTTTAACAGGATGCCCAGTCCCTATTAATAAAAAGCATTCCAAGCAAGGAGTTACAGCCCTGATTTCATTTCAGTAGATGATCTGTTCTATTAGGAAAACTGGGCTACCATATGTTATTTTTCAACACTTTTTTTTCTGTGATTACATTTTTTTGCACTAAAAATCATCTTGCTGATTTTTTAAAAAATACAAAAAAGTCAACAGCGGCATATAAAAGTTTGGTAGGTCATGTAGAAGTCAATGATGGAAGCTGTCCTAGCCAGAATGCAAACATTTTATTCAATTTAAGTTTTTCTAGATTTTTTTGAGCTCCTAAATTCACTAAAAATTAATGAATAAAACACTAATTTGAGGTATCCAATTTTTCCGCTATTAGGTAACATTTGTGGGGTTTTTTAATTCTGAGTTTGTTTGAAGTTGAAACTTCTAAAATTACAAAAATCCAAATTTGAATAAATAGGCCTCTATATGTGATATTCTGCTATATATATATATATATATATATATATATATATATATATATATATATATATATATACATACAGTATGTTATAAAAAAAAGCTCCCCTCACTACAAATTCTGTAGCAAAGGGGCGAGTAAACAGGGTCATACCTGTTGTTATTCATAGATATAATGCTTATTGTATTAGGGTACAGGTATGGGATAAGTTATCTGGAAACCTATTATCCAGAAAGCTCCAAATTATGGAAATGCCATCTCCCACAGACTCAATTTTATCCAAATATTCCAAATTTGTAAACATTATTAGCTTTTTCTCTGTAATAATAAAATAGTACATTGTACTTGATCCAAACTAAGATATAATTAATTCTTATTGGAAGCAGAACCAGCCTATTGGGTTTATTTAGTGTTTACATGATTCTCTCTTTAAGGTATGAAGATCCAAATTAAGGAAAGATCCATTATCTGGAAAGCTCCAGGTCCTGAGGATTCTGGATAACAGATCCCATACCTGTAAACCAACAACCAAGTAACATAATTACTGCAGCACACTGGAAGTATTTAATTTGCTGAAAAGAAGCGATTTATTGTCTTAAAAATATCAAACAGGCGATGTTTCGGACCCCACTAGGTCCTTTATCAAGCCTATATTTTTCAGTGAAACCAACAGTGAGATATGGTCATTTAAGAGATTACTTAATAAAGTATCAGCATCTAAAAAGGCAAGAGGGCAAAGAGACTTTTTCAGAGTTTAAATAATTAAATAGTTAATGGTTCTGAGTCCCTAGACTGCAGTGGATATGACATCAATAAAGCAGGGCTGTATTTCCGCTTCAGCTACAGCTTCTTGATTTCATGCTTAAGTAAAGGGAATTTTGGGGAATATAGCTTGCTGGAATATAGCATTTATAAAGATTAACCAGGTATGGGTAAGTTTTCCTCCTTTCTGATTCGTGAAATTTGTTTGCTCTGGCCCACTGTCTAGAGTAGTTGAGAGAGAGAGAGAGAGAGAGAGAGAGAGAGAGAGAGAGGGAGAGAGAGAGAGAGAGAGTGAGGCGAAAGCTCTAAAAAAAATTTGAAAAATGCATATCAGTCTTTCTTCTTCTTATTATTATTATTATTAACATGTATTTATATAGCGCCAACATATCACGTAGCACTGTAAAGTAAATGTGATTATACAACTACATCACATGAATTACATATATAGAATATATGGAGTAACAAACATCATAATCAATACAGGTACAAAAAGGTGAGGAAGGCCCTATGCATAGGCATACAGTCTAAAGGGAAGGGAGTAATACACAAGGTGTGGGAGTGGGCAAGATCGAATTAAGTGGGTGAGAAATGTGGTATTGTATGTGGTGTTGCGTTTGGTAGTTAAGCAGAGTGAGGCTAGGCTTCTCGAAAGAAGTGCGTTTTCAGAGATTTCTTGAAAGCAGAAAGGTTGGGAGAAAGTCGGACAGACCGTGGGAGAGCGTTCCAGAGGAGGGGTGCAGCCCTTGCAAAGTCTTGAATGCCCAACACCAGTTGGGCTAAATACATCCTATTACGTATTTTAATAATTTTATTTAATCACAAAACTTTTTGTAGTCATTAGACCACCTTTGCAGTTAGTTCCTTCTCTGTTTTACCATTGAACTGGGCCTGATGTCTGTGTACACGTCTGTCTGTGTACATGTTTGTCAGTATTGAAGTATGGGATCCGTTATCCAGAACCTCGTTATGCAGAAAATTCCAAATCACGGAAAAACCATCTCCCATAGACTCCATTATAATCAAATAATCCAAATTTAAAAAAAATGATTTCCTCTTTCTCTGTAATAATAAAACAATCTTGTACTTTATCCAAACTAAGATATACTTAATCCTTACTAGAAACAAAAAAAGTCTATTAGGTTTATTTAGGGGCAGATTTATCAAGGGTTGAATTTCGAGTTCATGGGAGTTTGTAAAAACTCCTATGAACTTGAAATTCCAAAAAAATAAATAAAAATAATTTAAAATTCGGTGAATGGGATCGACCCACAAACTCTAATCAAATTCGAATAAAAAAAACTTGATTTTCAGGATGTCTCCAAACAACTCCAAATTGATTCCAGGTCGTCCTTAGGCTAAAACAGTAATTTGGCAGGTTTAAGGTTAAAGGGCCAGTACATGATAAATTTCTAAATTAAAATTAAAATTTTTTTAAAAGCTTGAATCAAATTTTAACTATTCCCTAGTCGAATTACACTAAAATAAACTTGAAAATTCTAATTTTTTAATTCGAAATTCGAATTTTCACTTCGACCCTTGATAAATCTGCCCCTTAATATTAAAATTATTTTCTAGTAGACTTAGGGGCATATTTATCAAGGGTTGAATTTCGAATTGAAAGAACTTCGAAATTTGAATTCAAAAACACCAACCGAAATGAAGAAATTTTTTTGGGGTCGCATAGGTCCGTTTTCGATCGAATAGGTCCGTATTCGATCGAATCGAAGAAATATCGCATTCAATCGAATTCGATTCAAAGTTTTTCCAAAAAGAAACTGACTCCACATAGGTTCTAGGAAGTCTCCCCATAGGCTAAAACAGCAATTTGGCAGGTTTTAGATGGCCCCATATTCTATATGGGGTCTTACCAGCGTTCTGTACAATGGAAGATTAACCCTCTCCCCCAAATCTATGCTCCTCTTTTAAATTCAGCTCTAGCTCATGTTTGCCCTTCAGCTGGTGACTGGCAGTGTTTGCTACAGCCAAGTTTAAGGACTCCAAGGTCCTTTTCCATTATGGGGTCACTGACTGATCTTTAAAGGGATACTGTCATGGGAAAAAAAAAATTTTCAAAATGAATCAGTTAATAGTGCTGTTCCAGCAGAATTCTGCGCTGAAGTCCATTTCTCAAAAGAGCAGACAGATTTTTTTATATCCAATTTTAAAATTTGACATGGGGCTAGACATTTTGTCAATTTCCCAGCTGCCCCAAGTCATGTGACTTGTGCCTTCACTTTAGGAGAGAAATGCTTTCTGGCAGGCTGCTGTTTTTCCTTCTCAATGTAACTGAATGTGTCTCAGTGGGTCATGGGGTTTTACTATTTTACTATTTTACTAGTGTTGTTCTTAGATCTACCAGGCAGCTGTTATCTTGTGTTAGGGAGCTGTTATCTGGTTACCTTCCCATTGTTCTTTTGTTTGGCTGCTGGGGGGAAAAAGGGAGGGGGTGATATCACTCTAACTTGCAGTACAGCAGTAAAGAGTGATTGAAGTTTATCAGAGCACAAGACACATGACCAGGGGCAGCTGGGAAATTGACAAAATGTCTAACCCCATGTCAGATTTCAAAATTGAATATAAAAAAATCTGTTTACTCTTTTGAGAAATGGATTTCAGTGCAGAATTCTGCTGGAGCAGCACTATTAATTGATTCATTTTGAAAAAAAGTTTTTTTCCCATGACAGTATCCCTTTAAGGCTTCAATTATTATTGCTATATTGAATATAAAAAAATCTGTTTACGCTTTTGAGAAATGGATTTCAGTGCAGAATTCTGCTGGAGCAGCACTATTAACTGATTTATTTTGAAAAAAAATTTTTTTCCAATGACAGTATCCCTTTAAGGCTTCAATTATTATTGCTACTTTTTTATTAATTATCTTTAAAATCAGGCATTTTCCTATTTGTATTTCAAGGCATTCTTCAAATTTTGCCAACATGACCTACCATTAATTCCAAACATAAATATGTTCCATTCAATGCCCAAAATAACTTACACTGAAAAAAAGATGTAATGAGATGTGATCGCATCCCTTCCTCACTGGAATCTCTGGAAACAGCAGGGTAACCAGGAATTTCCGGTGGAAGCTCATCATCCGTTTCAAGAAAAACACCATGATCCAAGGCAACATTATTCAAAAATGCACATGCTTGAATAATTAGCGACACAGTTTCTGGAGAATATTGGAGGCATCCACCAGATTTCGACAGACATCTGAAAGTTGATTTCAATATTCCAAAAGTCCGCTCAATTATTCCACATGTCTTTATATGAGCATGGTTAAATCTTGCTTCCGCTGGTGTCCTTGGATTCGCGACAGGAACCAAAAGCCAAGGTTGACTTCCGTATCCGGCATCCCCTAAAATAATTATGAACAAAATGAATGATCCTTAAAATATATGGATAACTTTTCGTTAGAGTCATGTTGCAGCGAGTACAGTGCACCAACACAATGGCCATACATAAGGCAGATTTGCTGGGAGGAGTCCTTTAGACAGATTTGCCAGATTATCTGCCTGTTTTTGGAATATGAATATAAGAGACTGTAATATGAATAGGAGAGGGTCTGAAAAAAAAGGAAAGAGGAGTAATAAAAAGTAGCAATAACAACACATTTGTAGCTTTCCAGAAGTTTTTTTTTTTAGATGGGGTCAGTGACCCCCATTTGAAAGCTGAAAAGAGTCATAAGAAGACAAATAATTTAACAACTACAGAGAAACTGTAGAGAAAAAATAAAGGGCAGTTTTTGACTTACCAACCAACCAGCCCTCTGGCATTAGACCAAGCTGAAAGCGGTCAAAAAGAGCTGACTGGCGGGGAATATAGGAATCAAGGCAACTCCCAGGAAAGCCAGAGTTGATGCATAATATTCGCTGATGCGAGTCACAAACTACCTGCACATTCAGGGAATGGGAAAGTTTGCAGTTTCAAAACTGTTCCTCAGTAGCATGAGGAGGTGTAAGCATTATATGTGTGCAATTGATTGCACCAAGGCAGTTAGGCATCCCTCCTATGTTGTAAAAAACAGAATTTACTTCCTGCCACTGCTCAGTAGTTGTTGGAAAAGTTATAAATCTGTTGGAGTGCTTAACTATAGCTGTTAACACCTGCTTGAGAATTTTTGAAAAACTTGAACGACTGATTCCTATCACCCTTGATACTGATGGTTGGAAATTGCCAGTAGCTATAAAGTTCAAAACTGCAAGTAATTTGACAATGCCAGGTATGGCCTGTGACCTTCCAGTCAATGGCTCCAGATCACTGGCGATATAGGTGTAAAAAGCAAGAATGGCCTGACGATTCAATCGGAATAACTCCCGGACATCACTGTCACTCATCTCTTCCAAGATCGAAACTGTCGAGGCTGGCGAATCCTTCCATCCCTCCTGCCAATAATTCGTCTCTGAGACGAAAAAGCTGCTGTAGCAGCAGATAACAGCAAAAACAAATACATTTTCAATTCTCTCTCTTCTCCGGTAATTTTTCTCTCATCTGTCAGCAATGACAACAGGAACAGGAAAGAATGATGGGTAAAAAAGATATTTCCTGTCTCCTAGAGAATTTTCTGGCGAAAAAATACTTTAGCGCAAGTACAAAGGAGGCGGTAAAATTGTGCGAATATTCTGGCGTTAATTTTGTCGTTAGCACATTTCGCTGTTTAGCAAACCGGGTATTAATGTGTATGTAGCGTTATTTTCAGTGAATGCGATAACTGGCGAACAATTATTCTTGCGCAAGAAAATTCTCAAATTTATATTTACCGCAGTTTAGTAAACTGGCGATAACATATTTGGCGAAAATTCAGTCTATATATTGTGCAAATATTTTTAAAGCGCTTTATTAAACGGGTGCCTGAGTACTTTATGGATTTCATGTCACAGTCACATCTTAAAGGAGAACTAAACCCCCTTGCTAATAGTAGTCCCCCCTCCCTGCCCCCCCACACAGGTGTTCACAGAAGTAAATGCCCCTAAGATGGTAATTACCCCTCATTACAGAGTCATCGCAGCAGAGCTCACAGGGGCCATCTTCAGCTCTTCGGGAATCTTCAGTGGGTAAGCCCCGTATCAGCACATGCTCAGTTGTAGCAATATCCTGGTCCCAAACAACTGTGCATGTGCCAAAAACCACGGAAATTGGCAAAGGGACCCTAAGATTACCAAAACGTGGGAAGATGGCACCCTTGAGCTCTGCTGCAAGGACTCTGCAATGCGGGGTGATTACCAGCTTAGGGGCAATTACTTGTGTGAACACCTTTGAGGGTGGAACAGGGACGGGGGACTATGGAGGGTAGGGGGTAGCAAGGGGGTTTAGTTCTCCTTTAATTGTTTTTGTGTTCACATAATAGACTAATAATCCTCTACAATCAAGTTTTATCTCAAGGAAAATTTGTGGGAATATCCAAAGATATATATTTCCATTAATTTTGATATTGTTTTAAATTTTATGAGAGTTTCTTATACTTTTGGTCAAACAGAATGCAAATATCAATTTAATATGTGTAGCGCTATAGTAAATTGTGTGTTATTTACACCACTATTGAGCTCCACTCCCACTAAATGTGCACCGGATGAGACCTGTAATCTTAGGGAGTGAGCCCTCGCAACGGTGTGGAGGCAGGGTGTAGTGCAACTGTAACTGTATTCAGGGTATAATAATTGGGCGCCAGTGGTTCTTATAACTTAAACATGAACTGGTTTATTGAACATACACAATCCTCAGTGTAGTATACAATAGAGCATGACAGGATTTAGCATCACATTGAATAGGCAATACTCACAACACCATATGGTCAGTATTAGTCCCCACAGGCAAGAGGACAAGCTCAGCAGCAATAAAAGGTACACCCAGCTTTCAGCCTTTTCCCTAAGTGGAACCTGAGTGGAATCTATCTACCCTGTTCCTATACACTTAGTCCCTACTTCTGGGCTATTAGTACCCGGGATCTTAATCCCTCTGACTCTCCTCGTCGGAGACTTGAGCTGCTCAGCTAAATAACCTGTCTGTCTGTCACTCCTAGAGTGACCTATAATGGTGAGTAGCCTATTCTTACTAGACCTGACCTGTCTAGGTTCCACAGAGCTCTGCCTGCCTGTTCAGGTCAGAGCTAACACAAAATGGACGACTGAAAGCATGGCTTCAGAGCTTCAGAGGCTTCAGAGACTTTTATATCCTAGCACAGTGCCATCTGCTGGTCACTGTGAGAAGCAACAGGGGCCTAGCTTAGAGCAGAAAGAGCAAACAGTACCCCTCCCAACTGTATTTTAGGACCCAAATAGGTGTTCATAACATTGAGGGACTGCCTGCACAAAATACTAGGGGTGGCTATTTTACACATCACTACATATGCAATGTAAATTAAAACATAAAATACAAGAGGACTTATTTACCACTGCACTGAGTGTAAAAATAGATCCTTGATCAAAGGTACTTGCATCCAAAGGATCTCCTTGCAATTCCTTATAGTTACACTTAGATCCGACAAATCCACTCCACCTCCTCTTCTGAATTGTACACAAATGCACCTATTAATAGATGGGAACTCTAAAACAACCAGCACCTTCAAACTAGTAGTAATATAAATTCAATAGGATGAGTTGCTGTGTTCCTCAAACAACAAGTTGTTGAGGACGGAACAAAACAGGTTAAAATAATATAGTGTAGTAATTCTATAAAAAAAATTTAAACACCCTTGTGCTATTAAGTGATTAATTTAGTGGTATTATTACCATGTGATATTTCACTTCCAAAAGGCAATAATTATAAAAATAGGTATAAACAATAGACTTAATATATGTTGCATAAGTCGCAACAACCAATCATGTGAATTTGTAAGAAACCGTGTTACTGTGTTAGCGATTAGGCAACTCCCAAAATATAAAAATAGATACAAACAATCACTTAGTGTGTGTTGAATAAACCGCAACACATAATATTGTGAATTATAAGAAACCGTGTCACTGTGTTGACAATTTGGTAGAAATGAATTTGCTTATTAGGCCAAGGTGAGATAAGGAAGATATATAAAAGTGGTAATTAGGTTCAAATAATAGTCCCCCAAAGGGGTAGGATCCTCTGGTGGTGTATTATACTCACGAGAGGGAATTTAGCTCCAAGCAGTATAGTTAACCCCTTCTTCGATATGGGTCTTCTTGAATCCTTGGTGGACATAAATTAGAGCAGCATGTGTAGATACTTTTAAAACATTTTAATAACTAATTAAAAGATACACACAAAATTTGCTTGATAAAAACATGTATAAGGTATTTTGGAGATCTCACTGCGCTGCTTCCAATGTTAGCGTCTTTCGTTAGCTGCTGCGCGTCTGCAAACTTGCTTCTGCCATCTCCAAAAATTCAAACTGTCTCCACTAACGCGTTTCGCCTGTCGGCTTCGTCCCTGAGTGGTGACGTACTCTCTTTGCGATCGCTCTTTCAAGTCCACGTAGATTCAAATTTTATCCAACTTTATTAGTCCTGTGCAATGTTCTTGTCTTAATCTCGATGCTTTTTTGCTGCAGCACAGCGACACTCTACTCTGAGTAGAGTGTCGCTGTGCTGCAGCAAAAAAGCATCGAGATTAAGACAAGCTTAATCTCGATGCTTTTTTGTGAGTGAGATCTCCAAAATACCTTATACATGTTTTTATCAAGCGAATTTTGTGAGTGTATCTTTTAATTAGTTATTAAAATGTTTTAAAAGTATCTACACATGCTGCTCTAATTTATGTCCACCAAGGATTCAAGAAGACCCATATCGAAGAAGGGGTTAACTATACTGCTTGGAGCTAAATTCCCTCTCGTGAGTATAATATACCACCAGAGGATCCTACCCCTTTGGGGGACTATTATT
Organism: Xenopus petersii; assembly: GCA_038501925.1. NCBI lineage: Eukaryota > Metazoa > Chordata > Amphibia > Anura > Pipidae > Xenopus > Xenopus petersii. The sequence continues at coordinate 172,148,423 of CM076673.1, forward strand.
TGAACCTAATTACCACTTTTATATATCTTCCTTATCTCACCTTGGCCTAATAAGCAAATTCATTTCTACCAAATTGTCAACACAGTGACACGGTTTCTTATAATTCACAATATTATGTGTTGCGGTTTATTCAACACACACTAAGTGATTGTTTGTATCTATTTTTATATTTTGGGAGTTGCCTAATCGCTAACACAGTAACACGGTTTCTTACAAATTCACATGATTGGTTGTTGCGACTTATGCAACATATATTAAGTCTATTGTTTATACCTATTTTTATAATTATTGCCTTTTGGAAGTGAAATATCACATGGTAATAATACCACTAAATTAATCACTTAATAGCACAAGGGTGTTTAAAATTTTTTTATAGAATTACTACACTATATTATTTTAACCTGTTTTGTTCCGTCCTCAACAACTTGTTGTTTGAGGAACACAGCAACTCATCCTATTTAATTTATCTTTTGAACGGGAAGAAGAGAGCCCGACTGTGTTTTTTGCTGGACTTTGGAACATACCAACTGGGACTTTCATAACTTTGGACTTGAAACTAGTAGTAATGTCAGGGTTCTCCCTGCAGGCTGCATAAATTCATGCAGCAGGCTTGCACCTAATAAATCACAAGAAGGCTTATTTTTGATGCAGAACGACAGAAATGACGCCAGCCCTATTTAGGTACTACTCACAATTCTGTGGAAAAAACACATGCATTCAGAGTGAAAAACATGCAAAAGTTGCATAGAATAAAGCCAAGAGGGCTCCATTATTGAGCATTTTGCTTCAGAACAAAGATGGCAGTACCCATGGCGGCAACATCACATTAGTGCTTACTAGTTCCTGGTCCTTCTGTTTGTTTCTGGCTATGCTGAATTGCTGCCTAACATGACCTTTTTTGCATGGATTTTGACTTTGAGCATCTAAGCCTTTTCCTGCCAATTAGTACTACTGCTTCTTACTTAGCCCTGACTTCATCTGTAGTCAGGGCTGCTCCTGCCACGAAGCAAGGTGAGAACCTCACAGCCAGTTAGAAGGGGTAGCAAAAAGCCGCCTCTTTTAACTTTAAGACCCGAATTTCCAGATTTTAAACCAGAAATTCAGCTTCGCTTTTGCAGAGAGCGATATTGCTAGTAATGAGGCTCCCCTTTGACCTGCTCCAACGCGGATGTTTTAAGCGCGGGGTGGGAGTATGGGGCAGTATTGGGGCTGCAGCAGCCCCAGGATTGTCTCTGTCTGTGTGCTGTCCGGTCCTGATACATAATTGCTTCTTTTGTCCACATGCTCCCCAGTAAATATATAAGCATAATTTATTCCCATTCGTTTAAGTTTTGTAATACAACCAGTGTTTGAATGATACAGTATGTAGCCTAAAATTACCAATACAATGCAATATTTAATTTTTGGTTTAGTGCTAGTAATCATTATTACTGTTCATGCATGTCAATTACACTGATTCAATGAATCTTGTTAGAAAAGGATGCATACTTTTTATATATGGCAACCTGTCCTTGAATTACAACCATCTGTACACACTTTAGTTATTGCCTATGAACACAGATGGTAGCTAACAACAAAAAAGATGAAAAAATCTTTAATCATAAATTCTATAACTACAAAGATAATTTGAACCAGATGTGGGCTATTTTGTTTTAAGAGCATATATGATCACTGTAATTAGCCAGGGCACTGACTCAAAACATGATGATTAGGCTTAAAAACAATCAGTTATTCTGACCTGATCAGCCATTGCAAAAGTGTCCCATTGCAGGTAAGTATCTACCGCAAATATTTTCATTTGCCTAGCCTTGAAATAACTTTTATAGTATTGGGCCTGACATTCTGCTATATTTATTTTTACGCTTTTAGAAAAACTAATGTATAGAAACGAATTGCTCTTCTGTCACAGTACATAAGAGATGACATTCACCAATACATATGCAAAAGGTTCCATAACTCGTTCCAAGCAAAGATATATGACGTTGTCGGCATTCTTGCAAACAGCAATTTTGTAAAGGTATTAAAGAATATTACCAATATTGCAATACATACTGTGCCATAAAACTATGTTGTATTGTAATAAAACAAATGCTCTGTTTACTGCCTGTTAAAAGATACTGTGTACACTTAGTTCTAACGGCATGATATAACAACATGCACTTCTTAAAATCCATTATTTTCAAGGTGTCTGACTCCACATACTCAAGTATAAATTGGTGTAAGGAAAGTTTTTTCACAAAGCTGGCTGAAAAATATAACAGGAAATGTAATATTGCTATATGCTAAAAACCTATACATTTATAACTGAATGCTACAATACAGTTTTCCATTACAAAATGGAAATATAAAATGGTCTAGCATTGTAGAACGAGGGCACCTCTGTGTCTCTGCTCAATTTTATTGCTGGGAAAAGCCAAGGAAGCATTTTATCACGTTTTTCATTAGGGCACCGATTTGTCTTAATTTTTGGGTCCATTGTGTATATAATTTTACTTCTGTGACTATTAATAATTGAAAAACAAAATCGGTTAGATGTAACGAAATAAACTTCCCAATGAGTTCCATGGCATCAGGACATGTTTCAGTTGGTGAGATTTTCATTTTAAAGAGATACTGACACCAGAAATTAAACTCTTTTTTACATTTATCATAATATTGCCTTTGAAAGCTACTTATAACTTTGCCATAAAGTATTTGCAGGATGCTTTTACATTTCCTGTCTGATGCCCCATGTTCCTGTATGAGGGGGCTGCCATATTTGTGCAGCAGGAGTACATTAGCATTAGAAACTTTAACTGACAGGCTGAGATGGGACAGTCAGGTTGACAAAACAGTCAGGTTTAGGAACTTCAACTAACAATAACTTACAAAAACAAACCTCTCTGCAAAAAACGATCAACATGACCTATAGGTAACTTTTAATTTACATTCATATTTTAAAATGTACGTTTTTAGAGTCAGTGTCACTTTAAGTTTTTTCATTTTGATAAATCTGTAAACATGGTGGCAACATTTTTTTTTTTTTTTTTTAAAGTACAAATGTCATGATATTCTTGAATAACAGCAAAACTCATGAATTCGAATTATGGTTTCAAAAACTTGAATGCTCTATATTTATTAAGCTAAAAAAAGTCAAATGTAAAACTTTGGCATCTAAAAGACTGAGAGTTTATGTAAAAGTCAATGGGACTTGTCTTAGGTGATTTTTTTTTGTGATTTTCTAGTTTTCCCAATTTTTTATTTTTTAAATGAAATGATGAGTAAATATACGAATTTGAGTTTTTTTCACGGTTTTATTCAGTGGAATTTTTTATATACAGATTTTTTAATAAATAAGCAAACATTGGAAATTTTGAATTTAATAACATTAGAATTCTTTTTAAAAAAAAATTACAAATTTGAATTTTGATAAATAGGCCTTCTATTGTTTTGGGGTTCTGTCTAGCTCAAGGCAACTTTAGTACTTTGTGCCTCAGATACTGAATCCACCCAATAGCCCCCAGTGGTTTTTCTGCTGCTTCGCAGCACATGTTCTGAGTTCTGTTATCTTACAACTCATTGGGGGTTATTTATCAAAGGTTGAATTTTAGAGTATTGTGAATTTTTTTAAACACTTATAAATTCAGTTTTATTCACAATTCCAATGGTATGTTATTTATGAAAAAAAATCTCTAAAATTCAATTAAAAAACTAGAATCGAATTTGAATCAAGTTTTTCTCCAAAAAAAATCCTCAACTTTTTTTGATGCGCAACATTTTTTTTCTCCCATTGGAGTCCATGGGGCGTCTTTTTAAAACTTGTCAAGTTTGACTATATAAAATAGGATGTCTGCCTACAGTACATTTGTTTTTAGGGTTTGGTTCTCCTTTAGTTAAATGTTATTTTTATTTCAATTTATGACAACATTCTCTTCAAACTCCAAAACTTCAAAAGTAATAGTTTTTGTACAGTATATGTGTTTTGGCATCCTACCATAAAATTACCATACAGTTTCATCCAATTCTCATTTGGGGAGATGTATCATATTCATGAGCACAGTGTATCTTGTATTTTCAATGACATACTAAATAATAGAGTATAGGGTAAATACCTTTGGGGCAGGGACTGAGATTAAATCTCTGTAAAGCACTGCAGAATATGTGCTATATAAAAAATAATAATAATCCAATAATAATATGGGCCAAAAGTATTAATGTATGTATTGAAAAGTGAACTCAAGAGTTATACAATGTAGAGATCCTCATTGTACAAATTGTTGAAAAACCAAGATCTCAAATACTGATAAATCTGCCCCCCAAAGGTTTCTTCTCTCATGTTTGGTCCGTGTAAGGCTCTGTGGGGGCTCAAACCTTTTAGTTGGGGGCTGTTCTGCAACTGGACCATGAGAGTAATTGCTGTTTCTTGGTAAATCTGATCCTTTAACCTCTCTTTTCTTTCCAGCCCAGAAGCTTTATTTGAGGCCAGCCAATTAGATCTAGCTTAATTCTATTTAAAGTCCAAGGAAACCTCAATAACACATTATAAGACTGGTCGCCCCTACCTATCCTAGGTCACTATATTTCATTCAGAAATACTGCATAGACATGTAGCTGCTTCATTAAAAAACAACTTCCTTTGCTGGCTTTGGACATCTTTACAGGATTGATGTCATCAAGATGGACGATCCTCATGAAATACGCATGCACAACATCCTGTTCGCTCACCCTCATCACAGTATCCTCATGAAGAAGATCAGGTCATGCTCTTATTCAGAATACTATGCACTGTGCATGCATTTGGGTCTAGTTCTTGCTGCTAAAGCATAGCACTCCATTTAGCCATTTTTTTCTGTACTAAGCGCTTGTGTGAAAACTACAGAATTCGGTTAGTAAAGGGCTTAGAAGTTAGATGGAATAGAACAAATATAAGACAGTATTCAGGTAAACCTTTCCATATTCCTCTTATTGTGTTTTGCTTTTCCTTGTTCTTTAAGCTCTTCTTTTAACTAACTTTCTTAGCTCTCGCTTCTTTTGCTCTGGTCCTGCACCAATCCTGTCTGGTTATGCCCAAATCCTGCCTTGTTCTGCCCCAGTCTTGTCTTTATGCCTGCTCAGTTCTGTGCCAGCCTGCCCTGTCTCCACCCCTGCTCTTTCCTGTTACTAATATTCAGCCTCACTCCTTTTATAGTTCCATTTGGTCAAGGTAACTGCTCATTGCCTGAAGGACTCCCTCTTACCTCCCTTTCCGATTTCCTTACATATAGCAAAGGTTCATTTTGCAGTCTTGCCATCATCAGAATGGCACATACCAGTCATATGATTAACCACAAATATGGGAGTGGATTTACCAGCATGGGTTCTAAATTGCACCAGTGCAGTTACCGCTAGCAGCCAATAATGTGATTCTATTTTCTAACTTGTTACAACAAGTTGTTTAATAATTATATTTGAAACCAATTGCAGATACAAGAAACAATACCCTAAAAAGCTAAATTGCAGAATAAGTACTTGCCCTCAGAAACACAAATTTCTCCAGAAACACGAATTTTGATTGCAGCGAAAATTCTGATGGCGGCGACAATTCTGACGCGCATTAAAGTTAGTGGGCACCTATTAATTGTCACCAGTGTTGGAATTATCGCCGGCGTTAAAACAATTTTGACGTCCGCGAAAGTTCGCAGGCAAATTTTCCTGGTAATCTCGCAAATTTATTCGCTGGTGGCAAATTTTCACCTGGCGACTAAATTCGCCCATCATTACTTGCCTTTACTCTGAAACTCTTTAGGTTCTGCTATTTTACTCAGCAAGAAAAGTCAGACAAAAAGTGTGTTTTCTAAATAAATAATGGCTAATGTTAATTTAGTTACACAGTTGATACACATATGCTGAAAACAAATACATTCCATCCTAACCCATATACACAAACACACACAACAGAAACACCAACGATATAAATACTAGGAACAAGAGAATTAGCTGCTTCCCCATGTATGGAATGCTACAGTGCAAACCAGGTTGCTCGAGAAAACTTTTGATATCTTATTTGCTTGTATTATTTCAGAAGTAATTACTGTCAACTCCAAACACACACTTTCTACTCCACAACGATTTCAATTATTCTGAAATGTTGTTATAATAAGAAGAGATTTGTTTATTGTTCTTCAAACAGAATTAGTTTTAAACCAAAAAACCTGATGATATTGCCAATGGAAGGGTAATTAAACATTATTAGTGAGATGCTAGCAGTTAAGATACTGTTAGAAGAACAAGACTAGGGTACAAATATGTGCAGCTAAAAAGAACACAGATTATACATATGTATTCAGAGAAGTAGTATATAACATTGGAATTGTCTCTAGGCACGCAATTCCTCAATTACTTTGTACACAAGAGTTCTCTCGTCATTTAAAAAAGATACCATTCAAAGAGGATAAATAATCTCTAATGCAATAAACAAAGAAGATTGCCATGTACTTTAGTGACTTAATGACTTCAGTGATAATATAATTCTGTATGTTTGTAAACGAAAGTTTATCCATGCAAACTTAATCATTTACAAGAGGGTTTGACTACATAAAATGGATAAGTGCGTAATAGTAGCAGAGTTTAAGTAAACTGTGAGAAAGTTCAGAACATTACAGTTTTGTCATTTAACCTTAAAATAGATTTATCAGGCCAAAACTCATGTGCTGATTTTTGTTGTAGTATGTATAGCACAATATAGATGTACTCTAGTTACTAAGAGACTAGGGTGTTTTTCTACAATAAAAAATGTTTCTTTTTACCTTAAAATACATTAAACAGCAGAATTCTAAGGCTTTTTGCAACTGGCCTTCATTTATAATTGTTGGCAGTTTTTGAATTTACATTTTATGTTCTAAAGCTTGTTCATGTTTGTGATTTTAAACTAAGCCTTGATTGCCAGAGTTTAATTACTCTACAGACCAAGGAGCAGTTTTTAAAAAAAATCTGAAGACAAATAGAGGGTCACAAAATAAAATAGACTATTATATCAGGTCCGGATTTGTGGCGAGGCTACAAAAGCCCGGCCTATGATAGCACAAATTTAGGGGTGGCATGGTGCTCCATGTTTGAGCTAAAATAATGCACTTGAGTGCAATCCTGGAGAGGAAAGGAGGGGATGGCCTCTGGGCTGTGTAATATGTTTTTTGGGTTTCTGGGGTTAGTGACAACATTTTCAGCTGCAGGCTTGCAAGAACTGTATTAGGAAAACATATGTGAGATCCCTTGTCTGGTTATAAGAAAACTATTAAATTACAAAAAGGCCATATCCCATAGAGTCCATTTTAAACAAGTAACTTTAATTTCTTAAATTATTTCCTTTTTATTTTTAATAATAAAAAACAGTACCTTGTACTTGCAACAAAGCTTTGATTGCCCCCCCCGAAACGTTGTTCATCATTTGACGTAATAAACACATAAGGGGTTTACCCCATTTACTTATGCTCCTGTGTGCCGGTTAGGGATGTAGCGAACTGCCGTGTATGTGTTCGCGAACGCCGTTCGCGAACACCGGCAAAAAATGCGAACAGTTCGCGAACTTCGAACATCCGAAAATCGTTTGATTCGAACAATCGAAGGATTTTAATCGTTCGATCGAACGATTTTCGTTCGAATCGAACGATCGAAGCCATTGGATCGAATGATTTCATTCAATCCAATGGCTTCGATCGTTCAATTCGAACGAAAATCGTTCGATTTTAGCGATCGAATGGTCGAACGATTTTGACGTGAACGCCTATTGGCGAACGTCGCGCGACGTTCGCGAACTTGCGGCGGACGCGAACAGTCGAAGTTCGCGCGAACTAGTTCGCCGGCGAACAGTTCGCTACATCCCTAGTGCCGGTTCCTCCTTTAGTTTCTTTCAATTGGATTTCGGGGAGTGCCGTCTCCCTAGAGGACTGTGCACCAGGCAATCGAACAAAGGAGGGCTAGTGAGTGCGTTCACACTGTTTCTACTAAATCTCAGGACACAAGCATTCTTAAAAGAAAATAACTTGATTGAAAAGTAACAGAAATAATGAATAAATTGCCTAAACTTGCCCAACTAAACTTACTAAGGGCCTATTTACTAAAATTCAAGACTGGCTATTTAGGGACTCTATATGAAACAATTATACAATTTGTCAATAAAATATATCTTACTATGCTATACTATGCATTTTTTTATTTAGAAGTATAAATGTCACCAAATTAAATTTTTATTTAACTGAAAATTACATAGACCTTAGAAAGAATTACAGATGCAGCTACGAGTCCATTTGTGCCTTTACAAATCCAACAGAGGCTCCAACCATAGAGCACTAGTACCCGTGGGAGTTGCATCTTGCTCTAAATTTGCTTAACATTGTACTTAAGTCTTGTCATAGGAAGGACAGGGCTACCCTTTATATTGTACCAGTTGATGAGCCATTCCTTAAATGTCTGAATAGTGTGCAAGCTGAGGGCATTTGTTGTGACACCCATGTACCTCATTTTTGATTTGGCTCAGCTGCAATCTTAAAAGTCACAACCACTAGCAACTAATAAGAATAGATATTTAATAAACGTTTCAATGTTTGTGTACTTGTATGCATCTTGTTTGTGATGCACTAAATTATACATGCATTTATAAAAATTACAACTAAAAAGAATTTTTCCAAGAGTTAGAAATTGAAAGACATTAGGAAAAGCGACTACAAAAAAATATTGTTCATGAACAGCTAAAAGCCTTTTGAATATTCAATAGCGATATCTAGTGACCTTACTTTTTACTTTGCTGTGCCAGGTTAATTTTTTTCTGTAATAAATTTCCTACAATCTAATTTTCCATACCGGCAGGCATAGAGAAAAAGCAGAATCCACGCTACTTCACAGAAAGCTGCCCTTGAAAAGGGGACTTCTGGTTTATAATTCAGCCCCTACAATTCCTTTTTATATATATTCTGCTAAATTCACTGACTCATATTTCCTGCATGTCTTAAAATGTCATGGCAAATTGTTATTTCAACTGCTATTATACTGTGCTTTATAATATTCAAAGAATGAGAGAAGTGCTTCATTTTTATTTTATAAAACTCATTTAATAGTTGTGACAATTTTTTACACGGAGAACACTTTGATCATTTTAACTAGATAACAATTAGGGGCCATTCTATAAGAAAATTATTACACCTTTGTATATGACATCTTTCTTTTAAGTTAAGTTTGGTCAGTTAAGAGTAAGTAACAGGAAAACATAAAGAGAAACAATAGAAATGCAAGTGATAACCCCCAATTGATTAAATTACCAAATATTTACAGTATATTGTGTACAAATTAAAGAGATTTGGAATTGTTGCTGCTCTTCCTAGGAATGGCATTAAAAGATCACAGCAATAAGGCAGTTTGAAATGCTGAAAAAGGTGAAAGGTAATAGATAAGGATCTGCAGAAATCTCTTAAACTTTCCAATGTCTCTAAATAAAGAAAGATGTGAACTGAACTAGCTCTTAAACAGATTCTGTCGTGATTTTATGGTATAGTTGTACACTGTGTACATAGCAAGTAATTCATTCTACCATTTAAAATTATATTCTTGAACCAATAAATTAATTTTTTAGTTGTAATATTGGTGTGTAGGCAGAGTTCATTGTGCCTGGTCATTTGTTAGGAAAGCCAGCTTTCATATAAGATATTCTCCTGCTCAATATAACTGATGGAGTTGCAATTTAGCGGGACTTGGATTTTTACTATTGAGTGTTCATATCTACCACCAGGTGGGGCATTGGACCATTTTTAGCAATGCAGGTGTCAGGAAGCCGTTGGAAAGGGAAGGTAAATGATATTACTTCAACTTGCAGTGCAGCAGTAACAGAAGTTTATTAGAGCACAAGTCACATCGCTGAGGGCACCTGGAATACAAACCTGTCTAGCCCCATGTCAGATTTCACAGTTAAATATAAACAAAATCTGTTTGCTCTTTTGAAAAAATGGATTTCAATGGCGAATTCTGCTAGAGGAGCACTATTAACTGATGCTTCTTGTATCAGTTTTCCCATGACAGCATTCCTTTAATACAAAAAACTGTTGCACATGTCAAGCTGAAAAAGATCTGGATGTTCTGTTGGTAGATGACACAACTAAAATAACAACACAAAGGAGGTTATTTATTAAAGTCAAATTTTTTCTAGTCAGACTTTTAAAGGGGAAAACAGCATTTTTTCATAGAAAAAAACTAAAAATTTTCTAAATTTATTAAACTCAGACTCAGAGTTCATGTAGAAGTCATTGGCAGATGTCCTGTTGACATTTTAAAGATATCATTATCTGATCTGTGTTACGTTCAATAACCTAGGATTTCATGGTTTCAGAGTCAAATCTGAAAAAATCCCACTTTTCGAATTTTTTCGATTTTTTTCAGATTTTATTGAGTCTTCTCCTGTACAAGAAATTTTTGTGGAAATTCATTGATAAATAGGGGGGATTTGGTTGTCGTGTTTTTCAGAAAATAGTGAGAAAATATCGGATTTTGATAAAAAAACCCTTAACAATAAAATGTCACCCTGACTAAGAAGCATGATGAAGGAAGCATCATGTGGCTGCCTTGTTGCCTTGGAACCTATACAGCTTTCTGAACTGAGATTATGAAAGTTTACAGGAGAATGTCAGAGCAGATGGTCATCATCTTGAAGCCTAAAAGAAGGTGGATAATACAACAGTGCATTGACCTGAAACACAGTAGAATATGTTAATATTTTATAAAAACTTGTTATAATAATAGGTTATTAAAAAGTAACCTTCTCTTCATTTCGTGCCTACTACTTAACTTAACTTGTTGCCTACTACTGGGATTTGTGTTAAAAAGATAATTATATTAAAATATAAGAGGTGTTTCTTAAATAATACATCTAAGTTTCTATTTTTTTTTACAAAGCTAAACAAGCCAAATCATCAAGACACTCAAGAACAAACCTTTAATTTACGCTTTTTTCTGAAAACAATGTTTCAATCTAATTTTATAATGAATTTAATGTTTTTAATAAAAATATATGACTAAAGCTTGGATAATTGTAAGGTCATATCCCACCCCCTGAATTTGTCTGCCCCACCACTGGCATCACCCACCCCACCCCCTGCCAGATTTTATTTTTATGTAAGATGGCTGGGTAAGGGTGATGTTTGGGTTTGGATGCTTATTTGCTGTCTTGGATAAACCTGTAACTATTGAAAGTTGGCTATTACAACAACTGTAAATACCTGTAATTTTTTTATGGGGGGGGTTGGGGAAACCAAGTGCAAAGACAGAGGCCTAACTCTAGAAAATAGCTATTCCTGCTGGCCAGTTAAGCATGTCTTGCTTTACTAATAGCAAACTGAACACCTCCAGGGTTTCACTCATATGCAGTTGGTCAGGCTACACTAACTTCTAGCTAACACAAATGTGCCTTTAGCAGGTATACACATAAAGAGTAAGACTGATAAATTGACCATAGAACAGTGACTCTCTTCTCCTTAGTAAGTGATCTTTAGTAGGCAGGAGAGGTCTTACCAGGACAAAATTTCACTAAAAACCAAAAGGCCAAATAGTCCCCAGGATTGGGGGCTATTTTTTTCCATTTTGAATATTTACATAGTGTAACCGTTTGAGGTAACAGGGTCATTGTCTCCTGGGGGTAGACGGGTGCACAGCAGTATTGGAGTCCACGCAAAACAATACAAAACGGGCTGGTAATGTGCAACTGGCTGCAACCAGTTTTATTTGTCTGGTTGGCAGGAAGACGTGAATCAAAACAAACAAAAATGAAAATAAAACCTTGCCTGTCCGGCACTAACTAAACAATTAGCTCCTAACTAACTAGGTGAGGATCTAAAATCCAGCACCTAACAGAAAACAGTATTTGTGGCACAGCACGTACTCAATCCCTTCCCTACTTAAAGAGAGAAAACACCTGTTCCTCTCTCAGGTGTTGGGCAAACCTGGACCGTCCATCTGGAATCGGATCCCGCCCAACACTCAACACTCTCGTAAACCGGGTCCTTTTTCCGGCTATTACAGCTAGCCACAGACCTGTGAAAAAATTTACATTTACCTGGTTGCTTAAAAACAGTATGACAGAAATCTGGATGATACATACACCCCTTCAACCAATTCCCCAGCATTTCTGTTACACTAGGTAGAATGTTAATTCTATTTTTTTTTATATGAAAAAGATATACAAAGTTTCGCTAAAAACCAAAATGCCAAATAGCCCCCAGGATTGCATGGAAATATATCATGATCATGCTTGACTGCAAGACAACTATTTGAATATTATTTTTCAAGAACATGTCTTTTTACAGTATAATCTGACCAGGGGTGAGGCATTGACAATCTCCGTAGTTATAATATAATTTATTTAAATGTTATACAACTGATACAAATTATTTAAATATTTGTCATGGTTTTTGTCTTATTGCAGAGGGATCCTGTATAAGCTCCCATTCACAGTAGCCTGTAGCCTTGTTCTATCAAGGTTATTGAACTGTGCTGCAACAACCTTGGGTGCTGTACATAGCAAGTCATTTAACAAGAAAAGAGACAAGCTAGGTAATTTTTTTAATTTCAGAAACATTATTATATTCAGAAACATAATAATTATTAATTAAAGAATATTCAAATGTATATATATTAATATATACATTCATAATATACAGTATACGTGTGTGTATTATATTGATATTTCCCATAGTACATGGCCAAAAAGGCTTTGAATTAGAATTTAACAGAACTGTAGAAACAGTTGACCTTTTAAAACCGTAATATTTCTTGGCATAAAAATCAACAAAATATAGGTCAGATGCATTTCTCATTAACAGGAAGCTACTTTTTCAGCAACTGTATCATTTCAATATGCAAATCCAGATCCTGCTCAGCATGATCATGAATAGTAATAGTGATACCTTTACATAGAATTCTAGCTAAAAGGATAATTAATAAAAGTGGCTCTGATTGATTACATTTACTTCAGTAAGTGCTACACTATTGTATCAAGCTTAAGATAAGAATCATTTGCTTGGGGAATCTGTATCTTGGCAACATACTGATTCCAGTGCTGTAGAATTTGTTAGAATGTATAAACCACCTTAGCAAGAAATGGAATCTGATTGGTCTTTTGTTTGTTATTTTGTAGTGGTAAAAATATAGTATATATAAATATATAGTATAAATGCTTAATTAACAATAGTTTTTTTTTTTTCTTGAACAGTTCTTTCCATTATTGATTAAGAGGGATGTTAGAGCTCAGTACTGCTGCTAAACTACACTAACATCCTGCTGAACTGCATTGAGCACATCCTTAAATGTGACACCTTCATTTTCCGGTATTAATGTTCGTGGTAGAATGATCTGGTTGCACTTAGCAGTCTGATACAGCTATGGTCTCTTTTTCTGCATCTGCTAAAGTAATTGGTTTCATTAACCATGAAAGCAAGCTAACCACATAGCAGGTGCCCCCAGTATGGAAAGCACTGAAGTAGGAGTGCTTGTAACAACAACAAAATAAAGCTACTCTAATGAAGAGTCAAAAACATCAGGCAGATTTATCAATAATTGGTACTGATCTATTGGTTTCCACTGATAAAAATGGGTGGATTTCTTTCTTAAAATAATGAATCTGATCAATTTAGAAGGAAATGTTTGAGAGTTCTAGGCCACTGATTGAGTCTTTAGGTAACTGTGTCTGCTATAAGGGGCCGATTCACTAACTTCGAGGGAAGGATTCATAGTTATAAAACTTCGAATTTCGAAGTTTTTTTTGGGCTACTTTGACCATCTAATGGGCTACTTCGACCTTCAACTACGACTACAACTTCGAATCAAAGGATTCAAAGTAAAAATCGTTCGACTATTCGACCATTCGATAGTCGAAGTACTGTCTCTTTAAAAAAAACTTCAACCCCCTAGTTCGCCATCTAAAAGCTACCGAAGTCCCCATAGGCTTGGCTAACTTTTTTTGATCGAAGGATATTCCTTCGATCGTTGGATTTAAATCCTTCGAAACGTTCGATTCAAAGGATTTTATCATTCGATCTAAGGAATTATCCTTCGATCGTTCGATCAAACTATCTGCACTAAATCCTTCGACTTCGATATTCGAAGTCGAAGGATTTTAATTCCTAGTCGAATATCGAGGGTTAATTAACCCTCAAAATTCGACCCTTAGTGAATCGGCCCCCTAATTGTTGATATTGATTAACTTAAAGGAACAGTTCAGTGTAAAAATAAACACTGGGTAAATAGATAGGCTGTGCAAAATAAAAATGTATATTTCCATAATTTTAAATTACATACAAACATAAACATTACATAAACACAATAGGATTGTTTTGCCTTCTATAAGGATTAATTCTATCTAAAGTGGGAGAAAGTACAAGGTACTGTTTTTTTATTACAGAGAAAAAGGAAATAATTTAAAAAAAATGTAATTATTTGACTAAAATTGACTCTATAGGAAATGGCCTTCCCATAATTCATAATGGGTTTCTGGATAACAGATTCCATACATGTACTAGCTTTGACTTTCCTGGCACAATTATATTCTGTAGCAACAAATATTCATAGAGCTATGACTGTTTATTAGTACAAGGTAAGATCTATAACTGTTTAAATGAAGAATGACCCTGAAAATCTAATTCTAAAAAAGTTAGCTTTTAACTATACACATAAATATGCAATATTTTGAAGAAGTTTGTGGCTTAAACATTTTTTTGTTTTCATTTGCAAAGCTTTTGCAAAGCTTTTGGATTTGGGGAGGAAAGGAAATGACATATTTAGCTTAATTTATTCGCCAGGCGCGAATTTGCGGCAAATTTGCGCGATTCGCCGCCAGCGAATAAATAAGCGAAATGTCCGCGAACATTCGCGGAAAAAATTCGCCGGCGTCAATTTTTTTTTTTGAAAAACGGACGCCGACATCAAAAATGGGCGCCGGCGTCAAAAACGAGACACCGGCGCCGTTTCGCTAATTTTTCACCGTTTCGCGAATTTCAGGCAAATTCGCCCATCACTACCTATTTCTAAAAAAGGATTCTTGCTCTTTACAAGCAATCCTTCTTATGCAGCATGATATTTGACAACATTAGTCCTACACTGGCATCTTGTGTTAAAATCAATTCACTGCAAATTAAAAAATGTGCTCAAATTCATATTTTAAATGTTATATTCCTAAAGAATACAAAACTCCTATTTTGCTGTCAAGATGCTCAATGTCGCATATCAATACAAACTTGTTTTGATTTCAGACATAATTTTTGGTATATGCAGGGGCACACTGTCAGGTTAGTAATCCAGTGCTGTACAGTATCATATGCTGCACGCCTATGGCATGGTGTGATTAAATGTGTGTTAATCTAAATATTAATCTAAATATTTGGAGGTACAGAGGTTTAGGTTGTTTAAAGATTGGCAATTTAATATATACAGCATGCCTATGTATTGCCACTTTGCAACTGTCTTCTTACAGGGATACTGACAATGATTTTTGCAATTTTTATGTAGTTCAGTGGTGCCATTCCTAGGACCTGATATGCAGGGTATGGCAATTGTTTTTTTCTGAATTTTTATAAAACTGTAGAGTAAGGAGTACATTAGGGAACTGGGTTGCTTTAC
Source organism: Xenopus petersii (assembly GCA_038501925.1). Classification (NCBI taxonomy): domain Eukaryota; kingdom Metazoa; phylum Chordata; class Amphibia; order Anura; family Pipidae; genus Xenopus; species Xenopus petersii. The sequence continues at coordinate 172,164,029 of CM076673.1, forward strand.
ATAATGGGAATGAGTAGCAACAGGATTTATTCTGCTCTTTATGCACAATGGGGAAACTGTGATGTCCTTGGGATGGCACAGCGTTAGTACCCATTTAAATTAGTAGTTGGGGAGGAAATGTAAAATATAGATGCAGGTTCCTATCCAAATCTTCTTCAATGCAACAAATGAACTTAAACCTTAGAAAAAAGGTTTTCTCTGTTAAAATTCTCAAATGGTGCTCTGGCATTTTTACAAAAATTGGCATCTTATTTTATTAGATAAACATCTCTTCTGCCTTATTTGCCATTTGGATGAGGAGTTGGGTGAAAATAATTTACAGGGTTTTACTATAACACAAGGAAAATACAAGTGCTTTTGCTAGGTATAAAGAAGCATTAGTCCAACTAGCTGCTGTAAGTGCCTAACATATATATGTATGGAATCCATTCTCCAGAAAGCTAAGAATTACGGAAAGGCCATCTTACAAATAATTCAAATGTATAAATATAATTTCCAGATAACGTGTTCCATACCTATACCTGTGATCTAAATATTATTCGATTTGCAGCTATATTAAGACAGTCAGCTTGAAGGTGTTTAAAAAAAGAAAAAATGTCAAAGGTATCATTTTTTTATCATGTTTTATATGAGTACTGCTGGATGGAGAAAACCATTGTTATCAGTAAAAAGCAAAAATGCAGCATATATGAAGTGAAACCAAGCATCTGAAATCCCCTGATTTGTGTTTAATGTTATATCTGTGTTGTATATCACAGAGGATAATAGAGGATAGCAGAGGTAAAGCAACCCTCCTCTGTCCCTTTCTCAATACCTGTTAAGGTAGATGAATAACATATAACAATATATACAAGGACTCATAAAGACAATGGACCGCTTACCCCTTGAGTTGACCATTAGCTATCCATCTGCACAGAATGGAGGCATGGGTCACCTGGAGAGTCCAACAATATTATTATAACAATACAGCACTCTGCATTCTTTTTATATACATTAGTCAGCTCAGAACAGTGAGGTTAATTTAACTCCCTTTGGGAAAATACTTACCTAGTTCACAGAGAACAAAACAAACTTCCAACTAGACCCTTAGCAGTTTCACATATGCATTTATGTTCTGTATTTCCTTACAAATTAAAATTTTATATACAACATATCTAATATGTGATTTGTACACCTACAGCAAGTTCTTTAAGAACCCCATCTTTTTGTAAATTAACAACATATTTTAACCTTTTAAATGATTATTACTTTGCTAGAGCCTTTTGTTTCTAAAAAAAACAATTCATAGACATTTCTTGACTAACATAATGGCAAAATGTCCCAAAATGGCAGTAAATCAAAATCACAAGTGTGCCAGATTCTGAATGATACAATGTCAGTGCTTTGCCATGGTTACAAATTACTCTTTGAAAAGTGGAAAATTTTATTTCCCTTATGATTGTCTTGAAAATGAAGAGACAGAAACAAATCTCCCTCGCTGTATTAATTATTTAAGAAAATATATATTTTTTTCCATGAGCGTACTTAGAAGAAATAATTTCAAGAAATTTTATAAAAGGTCATAAACATTTTCATTTTAAGACAGCATGTTCCCTGTTTGCTCATAATGTAAAATGTATTATTTGGAAAGATCAAGCCAATAAGAAATCCATTACAAAAACAGATTAGTCAATAACCAATCTCTCATTGTTTGTTAGTATTTAGACATTTAAAAAACACCCCAGGGCATCTTTATGTTAGTGGAACAATTCACCCTTCACATGTTTAAAAGTATTAAAAATATTGATTTGGGTATTCTAAATGCCAGACGATCTGAAGCATAATGAAACAAGGTAAACACAGAGCAAATTAAAGTTCAACGACTTCACAGACAGACAGACATGCCTGCCAGTAATATCACACACAGCCAAATGCACATAATTTATAATATATTTACCAGGCCAATATAATCTAGCTATGTCAAATGGGCATTGCCATTTTATCCAGGTGCGCTTGGCCAAACTGCATGATCTCTCATTGGAGTATAGTTTTTGTTATTTTACCTTTATTTTAAATAAAGAACTATGTCAATAAGACTGATTTTTTGAAGCCCACGTGCCCCATTCCCCATGTACAAAAATGCATAAGGGTGTATGTTTAAAGGACATGTAAAGCCTACCCATAAAAACCAGCAGGCAGAATTTACCAGTCACCTGTTTAAAATCGAACAGTTTATTGGTTGCTATCGGTTACGGCTTCTGGCAAACTTACTGCCTTTTATTACATATGGGGGTTAACGTTTTATCTTGGCAGATAGAGGCTGTTCACTGATTAAATTTTTGTGGGTAGGGTTCACATGTCCTTTAAGCCTTAAAAGGCTAAGTCCATGTCTCCAAAGTCCCCTGGCCAAAAAATGATCTGGCTTCTTAGAGGTCCCCTTCACGGAAGCTAGTGGGAGCCCCTTTATCCCTGACCTCTCTGGAGGCAAGGGTCTTCAGACCTCCCTAGCCACAAGGCTAGGGGATCCCTTAGTCCCTCTCCCTCCAGCCTGAAGACCTACAAGGGGTTGGGATAAATAAAAGTACCTCCAAAGAGGCCCTAATATGTAATGTGCTCTCAGCAGGCCAGAGTTCAGGGGAGGAAGGAACCTAATGGCCACAGATCCCCCACTAGCCCGATGCTTTTAACTCAGAGGCAATTGCACCAGAACTGCTAGGTGATTCTGAATGTGCCAAAAAGGCTGGCGTAAGGACAATTGAAAGTACAGAGTGCACAACGGTGTCAGTGCTCTTAGTGCTTTACACCACCAAGTGATTATCTGGCACCCCAGAATTGTAAGGCCTGGGGCTCTATCTTGGCTCCATCCAGGGCCAGAACTAGGGGTAGGCAAAAGAGGCACACGCCTAGGGCGACGATTCTTTTGATTACCCCGGTCCAGACTCTTGTTTCCCCACTGGCACTCTGTGCATGTTCCTCCCCCTTCCACGTATTGTCACATTGGGTGTGCTGGGACAGGGTGAAGTGGACGGCCAGGTTGCCTTGACACTGCCTGACTCCACCCTAGATTGAATGAAAGCTCCCATGGTGCAATAAATCATTGTAATGTAGACTTTGCCAGGCACTGTTTAGCCTGGTGGCACTACATTGACAAACTTTTGCTATGGCTGTGTGACATTGAGTCCCTACTGCGGTTCCACGAGGGCTTTGGCACATCTTACAAAGGGCCTATCCTCATATTGGAGCATTTACATTGCCATCAGTGATGTCGTCTCATGGAGGGAAAATAATAAGTAGTATGGTTACATCTTCTAGAGTAAAGAAACAACAAAGACAGATGGACACTTTTCTAGTTTAAGAACCCCTGGTATGTATCTTTGTAATGGTTGTACACAATGTCATAGTGTCATTAGGGGTGAAGAATTTGTACATCCTAGCACAGGATATAGACTCCATTTGTGGGGACCCTATCCTTGTTCAACTAAGTGTGTTGTATATGTGTTAACTTGTCCATGTGGTACATATACATTGGTGAGATGATTCATGAGTCATGCATATCTCAGCATAAATCTTCAATCAAACAATATCAAACTGCCTGTATTGAAACATTTTTAATATGGGTCAAAATGCCGACCAATTGAAATTGATGGTATTGGAAGGGATTCCACCCCTTTAATATGGAGGGAGTCGGGAACTTAAAAAAAGAGAAGTGTGGTGGATACATAAATTAAAAACACTTGCACCAAATGGGCTGAATAGAGATTATGACCTATATTTGTTTTTGTAAATAATACCATCTATTTATAGCTCTCTGATATGTTTGCACTAAGGATTTGAATTAAACAAATGGAGATATGGTGAGGTATATAATGGTGTTTATATCTGTTACTAAGATACCTCTATGTCACTTCCTACTTGATTGAGTCTTTTACATGTTTGGAGCACATCTGTGATGTGATTATTCTGCTAAGGTTGAGAAAGGGCACATTGCATGGCTAAAATGTCGCTGCTAGACACTTTGTGATAAGAAGGCTGTAATATTTTGCACTTTTTTGAATAATATAATATACACTTTTTTTGCTATTTTGGATGACTGAGTGCCGCCTTTTCTTATTTAGAAATGTTTTATATGTATATGCCAATTGTAGTGTTAGTGACCACAAGAAGATGGAAAAAACTGTGAAAATGGCAGGTGAGATTACTGGAGAGTTTCTGCCTTCAATCCAAGAGATTTTTAACAAGAGATGTTTATGTAAGGCATCCAGTATGGTGGAGGACCCTTTCCACCCCTTTTATAAGTCTTTTGACTTGTTGCCATCTGAAAGAAGATATCGTAGCATCCGTGCACGTTCAACAAGGTTTTATAATAGTTTTATTCCTTATGCTGTAAGACTTTTAAATAAGTAATTGCTTTTTTAATCTTAGTTTAAAGACTTCCGGGTCCTGTCCTTTATGGTTAAGATAAATGTACATGGGAGTAAAAGGTAAATTGGGGATGGTTATGGATGGTTTGCTTGTTTTGCACAATATTTGCACAATTTCTCGCAACAATATTAATTGGTTGCGAGAAGGAGAAAATAGATATGCACTTTATTGCACAATATATTAATATGAATAATTTACAATGTGAATGGTGGAGATATATGGAAAAAAAAGACAGGTTCTAATTGAGGTATAATTAGGCACGATTAATTTCACCTTATAGTGGGGTTGGCAGAAGATTTTAGACACGGTTTTGATTGAACAAATAAATAGATTGATGCTCTTTTATGTCACAATGAAGGAGTGGAAGCCGGTAAAATGATTTTCTTTCTTTGGTATATCACTTGTTTTTTTGTGCCAATTGTTCATCAAATTATGTCTTTTTTTTATGCTTGGCTTGTGAGTGTGTGTAATATGTATATATGGTTGGGGGCAGGAAAAAGGACTAATTGTAATGAATGCTTACCCTGGTGGTCTAGTGGCCAGTGGGGATAAAGGTAATTTCTTTAAATATTGTCCTAAGAGGCCAGGGAAATTTCAAAGCCTAAATGGAGAGGGGGAGCTCCATTTGGGTAGAGAAGTTCCCTCTCCCCAATTCACCTCTAGGAATTTGGTACCTGTCGTTTTATTCTGGCCTGGGGGTTCAGTTAAACTCTCTGCCTTGGTGGATTCTGGGGCTGCGGGGAATTTCTTGGATGCTGCCTTAGCAGAAAGGTATAATATTCCCCTAGTTCCCCTGACACCTCCTATGAGAGTTTCAGGCAATTGTCCACTAGGGTCAGGTCTAATATGGCAATGTCCATGTATATAAATAATATGCATTGTGAGAAATTATCTATTCACATTTGATGGTTCTTTGTCTCTGTTAATTCTGGGGTTACCCTAGTTACAGGTGTACAACCCCCACATGAATTGGGTAACTGGGGAGGTTATTCAGTGGGGATCTAAGTATAAGGATTCTTGTCTAGTTTCTACTCAAATGGTGGCAGTTACTTCCTTGGAGGAACCCCCGTCTGTTAACCCTTCTGTAATGCTCTGTCTGGGGTACATGGTTCCCTTTCAGCAGCTACGTCCACTCAAAAAAGAGCAGCTGATAGGTCCCGTAGGTAGGTATCCAAATATCAGGTTGGGGATTTGGTTTGGTTATTTGCAGTGAATTTTAAGCTTACAATTCCATCTCTTAAGCAGGGCCCCAGGTCAAGTTGTGGTGCGAAATTCAAACGTATTTAAAAGGGCTTTGGGCTAGAAATGATTGCCCATTGTTAGGGCTATTTGATTAGTTCCTGGGTGTGTTTTGACTGTGTATTTGACCCTGGTATTGACCTTGGCTGAATTCTCTGAACTCTGCCAATCCTGACCTTTGCCTGTCTGACTTTTCTGCACTCTGCTGAGCCTGATACCAACCATTGCCTGACCTTGCTTGAAATATATATATATATATATATATATATATATATATATATATATATATATATATATATATATATATAAACAGTATATATATATATATATATATATATATATATATACACAGTATATATATATACACAGTATATATATACACAGTATATATATATATATATATATATATATATATATATAATGTATATATTCAGTACAACCAAATGCAAAAGAAACCAAAGAAACCAGTGATTTCCTGAACCCAGTTTTTCCACAATTAGTTACTCTGTCTTGCTAGGGAATTATATTTGTTTCTGCAATTTACTTAATATGATAATTTCAGTTTAGCACAATATTTTATAGCACGCTTTTACACCTTAATCATTGCAATAATTGTACTTACAAAATAATGCACATGATAGGACAGCTCTGATTTATATGCACCCATGCCCCATCTGAGCATTACCATCTATAAGATTTTATAGCATTCAGCAAATAAAGAGTTTATTTATTTTAAGAACCACTGACATACAGTACAAGATTTGTTCAGTGTGTGTGATCCAGGGGGTTATTTACTAAAACTCCAGGTTTATAAGTGGAATAAACCCCTTTAAGAGGAAAACGATTTACTTTTTCGAGATTTATTATACCCAGAAGCTGTTAACAAGCCGTCGAAATCATGTAAAAGTCAATGACAGATGGTCCCTTTTGCCTTTGGAACATGTTTTTTACCTTCAGGTTTCTCAATAGTTTTGGGCTGTTTGTGCTGGTTTTCGTTTAATAATCAAATAAATTTGAGTTTTTTGGTTGATAACTGCAAATATGTTTTTGTAGAGCCATTGCAAAATTATGCGTTTCGAATTGATGCTAATCTAAAATTGTTAGTGCAAAAAGTGCTCAAACGTAGGCTACATAGAAACTGGCTACATAGAAACCAATACATTTTCAGCCTGCATTTGTGTTGTTATTAATCAATTAAGCAGTATTTGGTTTTCATGTAGAGAGAGACAAGGGAGCAACCAGAAAACAAAGGTTTTGCTAGTGTAGCACTATTTAGTGGATGGTATCCTCTTTGGTACCTGGTACCTTCCTTGTTCTTAGCCAATGAATCCAAAATTGCTGTAGCACACTGATCCAGAAGTGTTAGTGCTTTATTAGCTCAAATGTAGTAATAAATGCTGGCAAAGTTATGGACCACACTGTGCCCTTTATCAAGCCCAAAATAATAGTTTTTACCTTAATAATAATTATGAGTGCAGCCATTTTCATCCATCTTAAATAGAAAAAGTTGATAATATCATTAGATAAATACTGGTACTTAGTCATAGGCAATCACAACACCAACAGACAAAACTTAAACCCTAAGTCCCTTCCATTCAAGCATAAAATCAATCAAAAGCTGCCACATATTTCTCAATTAGAGAACAATATAATGCACATACATTTCTGGGGTTCTATTCCTGGATCCGTATGCAATCATTATAAATAATAACAAAAAGTTCAAACTGCCAAAGCAATTATAAAATCCATATTATCATAACCAACCCAAATTATAATACTAATAGAAGTAAGTACCATAAAAAAGTTAAATATTAGGGTAAAAGTTCCAAATACACAATATTAATACAGACAATTGTAGAAGTGAAGCTTTGTAAACAGCTAATGTGTTTATTATAAATAGCCCTCCGTTAACCCATGAATTTCCAATATTATTCTATTTCCCCATATAGCTAGTATAGAGTATTATTTGATATATTAGCATCAATTAATATAAAAGCCCTTTCCTTTTCAAATAAGTCTATCTCTTCTTATATCACATCAAATTCATTCCACGGGACTGTGAGGACCATATTAATGAAATGGTGATGTGATTCAGCAATAGGGGTTATACTACAAAGTCTTTACAAAAGACTGTGCAGAAGATCCACCAACAAACCAGGCAAGAATTACTGACTAAGAAACCATGTAGACAAAAAGAAAACAATAGATATCCAGCAAACAATTTGTCAATGTTATCCACAAACACTGGCATCTTTTACATTCCTGGGCTTTGAAGGGTTACCTTTACGTTACACAATGCTACACAATCAATGTATGTGCTGTTTCTTCTCTGCAACTGTTATTACTTACTGATAAGCGATGTATCCTGTCACAAGATGTGTCTTGCTCCTATGCTATAGATCATATGCTTCATATACATCAAAGTGTTCTTTGTCCTAGTACTCAATATAGGCTGTTGTAACACTACCAATAAACTGAACTTGTTATGAGTCTCACTGCTTGCTAGTGTCTCTCTGTACAAGCTCCCGGATCCAAGGAACGCTCGGATCCGAGAGCCGCTGTCTTAGGGACCACTGGGCGTCAGTAGCGGTTACCCCAACAATCTGGTGTCAGAAGTGGATTATAGCAAGCGGCACGGAGGGTAGGTAAAAATCTTTTCCTTGCCACCCGTATATGCTTAATGCTGTATCTCTAAGTATAGGGTTGGGGTACTAATGGCTTTGGTGGCTATTAGATAAAGAGGATCCCTGACGAGGGACCTAATAGGAATTTTAGGTAAATTCCAGGAGTCTTTGGTAGACTCCAGAGTCTTTGGTAGACTACAAAAGAGTCTTTGGTAGACTCAAAAAGTCTTTGGTAGACTCAAAAAGAGTTTTTGGGAAGTTCAAGAGTTTGTGGTAAACTCAGTTTTGCTACTTGAGACAGGGGACCCTGAATGGTTACAGCGCTTCCATATTGTTCTTTGCATGTTGAGCATGTTGTGTTGTAATGTCATTTTGTAGTGTTTAATGTTGTTTTAATCAACTGTATACTAAATATTCGGCAATATTAAGGATTACCGCTTAATTGAGGTGTCAGGTTTTGTCGGGACCTCTGATCCCAAGACAGCCTGCCTTTATCAGGTTTTCTTGCATGATATTTGCTTCTCAAATAAATTTGTTGCAATATTAAGACTTATCTCAGAAATAGATAAAAGTTTTGTCCGGACCTCTGATCTCAAGACAGCTTTATCTAGCTCCTGATTTATTGCAACCCATTTATATTATAATTTTGTGAATTTTTTCTATCATCGGAAGCAAAGGTTCTAAAGATTTGCCATCACCCAATCCTGGTGAAATGTGTAAACAATATGTGTATAGGTGTAGCCCCACAGGGGGATTTTATGTAGACCCATAGGTAGATAAAACAGAAGGATGGGGAGAAGCTTTTTCTATACTGAACGTCTTGTGTCAGTGTGGTTCTTCTGGTGTACATTCATAATCTAATTAGGACGGGAATAGATATCCTCAGTACTGTTTGTGTCCTTATCAATTATGGTGCCCAAGTGGGGCTGCAGGTTCTGACTGCTCATCAGCCGATACAAAGGACACAGGTCGACCAATAGAGGATGGGACTGAGACTTATCACCTCTGGGACATGGGAAGACCTATTTTTTAGTTTCTTACTCATGTCAAACCTGCTACCTATTATTGTTCATACCTGTTGTCTAAATCGACTCCTGTCAGCCAGCAAAGACAGGTATTTTCTTGCCTGCAGCTCTTTATTGAACCTGTATAGAGCTATCTATTACCCGGTTTGTGTTTTATGTTTTGTGATATTCTCTTTCCAAGTGATTTGGATGACAGGGGAGTTTTGATGATAGAGACAGGGTATCCGGATGTCGATAGGACGATGATACAACTCTGTCTTTGTATATACCCCATAAATCCCATTGGATTAGAGGTAATGTCCTGTCCTGACTGTGTGTTTGGTCTTCTGTTTGGCATATACCTGGGGGGGGCTGGAGATTGGCCAAAGTTAGACCAGGAGGTTACCCTGAACAGTATTTAGGCAGAAAACGCCTTTTGTCTAACGTCTCAGACTTTTTGGTATATCGCCTCAACGTTCACTTCCCAGTATTTAATAGCAGTCTAGGTCATAGTCTTGTTGAAGTGTATGAGAAAGTCTCTATGGAATCAAATTGGAAATTTAAAATTATGTATTAGAAGCTCTAGCCCTACAAGAGTTGAGTGGTTGTAACTAATATGGCATACATAGAGCCATCAACTCCCTATGCTGGGAATGTTTCCCGTCATAAGTGCAGTAGAAGAAGGTCAGGTAATTGACATACAAGAAGGTCAGGAAAATGCCCTAGAATCAGAGGAAGCTAGAAAGCAAAGAAAAGAACAAGAAAAGCTGCTAGCAGAAGGGTTAAGTTAGAAAATAGTGAATAGTGAGAAGAGACAATTTTTATTTCAGTGCTGAAAACAGCAGCGCTGATACAGGCAGTTCTCAGCCTCACAGCCAAGCTCTACCCCACCCTTAGAGAAAAAAGGGGGGTGGGGAGACTGCCTAAAGTAGGTACATACAGATGAAGCCACTTGGATTTGTGAGTTAAATGCGTCATGGCTCAGGGTTAATTGAATAAACTGTGTTATCTAAAGTCATCTTAACTCATTTAATGCATTTAACCTTTTCATTAGCATACCAAAGCACCATTGTTCACAATGGTGAATGCTTTAATTAGATGGGATGTTGAGACGCAGTTTTCTGTGTTAAATGAGATAAATGGGATATCTGTGTTTAGTTATTCTGTGTCAAACAGACAAACCAAAGTGGCTGCATCTGCATGAATATGTACTAGTATGTATTGACATGTTCTCAGGATGCCCTGAGGCATGGCAAAGTTGCTAAGGCTACAACAAAAGCAACTGCTAAGAAACTTTAAATGAAGTAATCTGTAGGTATTCTTTACCAACCTACATTGAAAGTGACAGGGGTACACACTTTACAGTGCAGATAATGTCTTAAATAAAAAAATAACCCTCAGAGTTTTGGGAAGGTTGAAAGCCTAAATGATGTTATATAAAATATACGGCTTGGAAAATAGCACTATTAAAGCATTAAACAAGTTTAAATGACATATGGAAAATAATGATTGGTCTAAGTGTGTTTTTACAGGCAACCAAAGATGAAGCTAATGAATTTAGCAACGAGCAGAAGATGGTATTTATAAAACAACACTTAGTTTGACAGATACTAACTTTAAGAAAAGTATAGAGTGTTGGAACCTATTCTATTCTAAAATAGAATTAGCTATTTATGAATTAATTACATAGAAATCTACCTACTACTTTGAATGTGGTACATGGGCTTATGTTTGGTTACCAGAGAATAGCTATGGTACCTGTATTATTGCTACTTCAGCTCCTGCCATAGCATTTATAGATTGTAAATTGGGATAATGTAACAGCAAATATTTTTTTTAATATCAGGCCACAATCTTCTTAAGAGAATTATTTACCATAGTAAAGTTTAATATTTTTTGTGGAATTGTAAATAAGATTAAAGAGTTACAATATGAAGCAAGGGCAAGTAGGCATAAGGGGTGGAACCCTTTTAAAGGTTTACAATTTGATAATATATTTAGCTTTACTTAAGCAAGATAGTGTTTTCTTGTTCATGGTTTTCATTATATTGCTATCATTTTATGCCCTTTATAAACTTACTGTGTTTATAATTTCTCAACGTACAAAACTTAATGCTAAACATATCTACCGTGTCAGGATTCAAGATCCTGACTCTGAAATTATTTATAAAAGTAGTTTCTAACATTATGATTTGTTTACTTCTATACCTGTAGAACAACTGAGCATGTGGAAGATTTTGGCAATCGTTTTTCTTGATACATTTTTATGATGATGATGATTTCAAAAGAACACTCTTTATTGAAAAATTCAAAATCTGTGATAGATGGGAATCATTCCTATTTCACAGTTCCCTTTAATTACGAATGTCTTTTCCATGTCTCTTTCCAAAGCACTTTAAATAAAATGTTTGCTGACACCTGTCTCTACAAGAACACGACTATATCATGGAGATGCAAGTATACTAAGTTCATCACTTCTAAGAACTATACTTGGGACAATACCTTTGCAGATGCCTTTACTATAAATAAGTTCAAACCATCTTTTCTAAACAGCACTGGAACATGGATAAAGAGACTTATGTTTACTAAATGCAATATTTCAAAATATATGGCATGGGTGTTGGTAGAATAAGATATGTAATACTTCATGTTAATTATTTTAAACTGAAGTAGTTTGTGTAGTTAGGCAAATAACAAGATTGGGATGGATTAGGAATTCTCCAGCATGTAGTTGTGTTAATTCTGCTGGTCAAGTTCTTGGTTTTGAAGACAGGCCTAGCCCCTCTTCAGAGCATAGTAGTCTCAATATGGTTATTTGCATTTAGGTGAGTTTATAGTTTAGGTTAATTTTGGTCATGGGTGTGACCAAAAGGGGGGAATGTTAAGGTGGCCTTTATTATAATCACATATATCATATCTAATACATGGTTGTATACCACTTTAAGTTAAGTCTTTTTTTACAAGCAGAAACCACATTTTATGTCAGCATGACACTAAGCACCATCCTTTAAACCAACTTTAAACTTATGCCTCTGTTCAAGGTTGGTCCTATTACACAGGACTAGGTGAACGGTCATTCAATACTTGTTATTTCTGAAACTGAATACTCTTTCCTAATTGGTTATGGTGGGAAACCACCCTAACCCACGTTAAAGCATACCAGTTTAGTTACATCTCTTCCCATTGGGATTCCTTCTGCTGGTTCTAATTTACCCTTTGCTGGCTGTCTGTCTAATATTACTATGTTACAATGGCATTCCCATTTTTATTACTTCTCTCCTATTCCTTCAATCTATCCTTCCCTTGCCTATTTCCCAGCTGTGTTACCCATTGCTAATTATCAACTCCCTGTTTCTCTGTTTCATGCACTTATTCATCATCATACTGACACTGTTGCTGCCTATCGTAAACACACTGATAAATTGTATGATACAGTGATTAAAACTATTGCTACAAAAAACAAATTACTTTCTATAGGTTCCCAATTACAGGATGATTTGCAACACTATTGGTATGACATTTTCACTGGATGGTCTCTCACTGGTTCTCAAATAATGTACGCTTTTTATCCTATTCTCATTGTTACTGTTGTTTTGGTTCTTCTTATTTTTAATTTATATCTTCTCTGTTCTTTTCGTACCCGCGTTAAAGGTGGCCATAGACTTAAAGATCCGCTCGTTTGGCGACATCGCCAAACGAGTGGATCTTTCCCCGATATGCCACTAAACTGCGTGGCTATATGGGGGGTAATTTGAGCGTTCGGCCGTATGGCCGAACGATCGAATTACGATGCGCCAAGCGGCTCCGACGGGTCGGTCGGGTAAAAATCCAACCTTCCCGATCGATATTGTGGCCAGATATCGATCGGGATGACCCGTCGGAAGCCCCCATACATGGGCAGATAAGCTGTCAAATCGGTCCAAACGACCGATATCGGAAGCTTTATCTGCCCGTGTATGGCCACCTTTAGTCTCTTATTGATACTGCAGAACAGTCCCAATTAGCTCGTCTTCATACCCACTTCTATAAACCTTCTTAACTGTATATTAGTTTTGTATTTGTGTATTATGATTTTCATGATGATCATTATATGATCAAAGAGAGGATTGAAGGGTTACCTTTACGTTACACAATGCTGCACAATCAATGTATGTGCTGTTTCTTCTCTGCAACTGTTATTACTTATTGATAAGCGATGTATCCTGAAGATGTGTCTTGCTCCTATGCTATAGATCATATGCTTCATATACATCAAAGTGTTCTTTGTCCTAGTACTCAATATAGGCTGTTGTAACACTACCAATAAACTGAACTTGTTATGAGTCTCACTGCTTGCTAGTGTCTCTCTGTACAAGCTCCCGGATCCGAGGAACGTACGGACGCGCTGTCTTAGGGACCCCTGGGCGTCAGTAGCCGGTTACGCCAACAGGCTTACAACTAATACATAAGCTGGCTCAAAAAGGGGTCAGAATTTAAAAGATCGCTAGATAAAATCGTGAAAAATCTGAACTGTATGATTTTTTTCAGATTTGAAGCCCAAAAAACTATTTTTCCAGATTATCGGCTGAACCTTAAATTAATTAAACACTATTATTTTACAAAAACTAGCGCAGATCATGATATCTTTCAACTGTAAACATGTATGTATGAATGTATAACTTTATTTGTAAAGTGCTGTACAATGCATAAACATACAATATATATAAAAGTATACACAGGGAAAACAAATCACATAATAAATATATACAGAATCATATCAGGACAAGGAGCTTGAAGTGCTATGTGGTAAGAGACATAGTGGGAAGGAGGTCCCTGCCCCATAGAGCTTACAGTTTAAACATGACAACTGCCATTGACTTCTGCATGACCTGGGCAGGTTTGAGACAGAGTACGTTTTGTTGGAATACATGCAAAAGCATTCATGCAACACTGGAGTATTAAAATGGTCACAAGGTGGTGCTGTGAAACTGCTTTACACTTGTACTTTAAAGGGGATCCTGTCATCGGAAAACATGTTTTTTTCAAAATTATTATTATTAATATGTATTTATATAGCGCCAACATATTGCATAGCACTGTAGAGTAAATGTGATATACAACTACATCACATGAATTACATACATAGAATATATGGAGTAACAAACATCACAATAAATACAGGTACAAAAAGGTGAGGAAGGCCCTATGCATAGGCATACAGTCTAAAGGGAAGGGAGTAATACACAAGGTGTGGGAGTGGGCAAGATCAAATTAAGTGGGTGAGAAATGTGTATTGTATGTGGTGTTGCGTTTGGTAGTTAAGCAGAGTGAGGGTAGGCTTTTCGAAAGAAGTGCGTTTTCAGAGATTTCTTGAAAGCAGAAAGGTTTGGAGAAAGTCAGACAGACCGTGGGAGAGCGTTCCAGAGGAGGGGTGCAGCCCTTGAAAAGTCTTGAATGCGAGCATGTGAGGAGGTAATGAGAGAAGAGTTGAGTAGTAGGTCAGTAGAGGAGCGTAGTAAGCGAGTGGGTGAGTATATAGAGATGAGTTCAGAGATGTAGGGTGGGGCAGAGTTATGAAGTGCTTTGAAAGTCAGTGTCATTAATTTGAATTTGATTCTGAAAGGTAATGGAAGCCAGTGCAGGGATTGACAGAATGGCGAGGCAGAGGAGGAGCGGTTGCTGAGGTGTATGAGCCTCGCAGCAGTGTTCATTATGGACTGGAGAGGTGACAGTCTCTGGAGGGGGAGGCCAATTAAAAGAGAGTTACAGTAGTCTAGACGCGATATGATGAGAGAGTGAATAAGAATTTTGGCAGCGTCTTGGGTGATAAATGATCGTATTTTGGATATGTTCCTTAGGTGGAAGTGACATGATTTAATAAGTGACTGGATATGAGAAGTGAATGACAGGGCAGAATCTAGGATAACCCCAAGGCACCGGGCCTGGGGAGAGGGGGTGATAGTGGAATTGTTAACTATCATGGATACTTCGGGGATGCTACTGGTGTTAGTTGGAGGAAAGAGAACCATTTCAGTTTTAGAGAGGTTTAATTTAAGGTAGCGTTGCGACATCCAGGTAGAGATAGCGGACAGGCAGGAGGAGACGCGAGTGAGGAGTTCTGGGTTGAGATCAGGAGATGAGAGATAGATCTGAGTATCGTCAGCATAGAGGTGGTAGTGGAAACCATACGAATTTATTAATTTGCCAAGGGAGGAAGTATAGAGGGAGAATAGTAATGGTCCCAGGACAGAGCCTTGAGGAACTCCAACAGAAAGAGGTAGGGGAGAAGATGATACTACATTGTAGGAGACACTGAAGGAACGATTGGTGATGTAAGAAGAGAACCAGGACAGGGCTGTGTCATGAAGGCCAAGCGACTGGAGGGACTGGAGGAGGAGAGGGTGATCTACAGTGTCAAATGCGGCTGAGAGATCTAGCAGTATTAGTAGTGAGAAATGATTGTTGGCTTTAGCGGTTAAAAGGTCATTAGTTAGTCGAGTCAGGGCAGTTTCTGTGGAGTGTTGTGGCTTAAAACCAGATTGTAGGGGGTCCAGCAGGTTATTGTCAGAGAGGAATGAGGTTAGTCGGTTGTAGACTAGGCGCTCAAGTAGTGCATCAGTTAATAGTGCTCTCAAAAGAGCAAACAGATTTTTTTATATTCAATTTTGAAATCTGACATGGGCTAGACATTTTGTCAATTTCCCAGCTCTATTAACTGATTCATTTTGAAAAAAAAGTTTTTTCCCATGACAGTATCCCTTTAAACTTCCACAGTTGATAATTCTCATTATTCAGTTTAGCCACTGCTAGTTTAAGTTCTGAGCTGCTTGCCATGTCTGCCTCACTTCCTTGACTGTATAAAGCTGTAATTCTTAATTGTGCTTTGTAGTTCACAGTACCTCTGGAAGATTCCTTGTGCCAGTCTGTTCAGTCTGCCAGTCTTTCATGCCGTCATCTCTATTGACAGAGGTGGTCTTTAAGATAATCATGCAGGGAACACTCAGCACAGCAACTTGGGAAAGGATTCATCATAAAGACCACCTCTGCCAACAGGGTATGGGCCCAGGCACAATCCAACTCAGTGAATAGACTGGCACAAGGAATTTCCAGAGGTACTGTGAACTACAAAGCACAAGTAAGAATCACAGCTTTATACAGTCAAGGAAGTGAGGCAGACATGGTGTTAGTGGTTCAAAGAATGTCAGGCTAAATGGTCGGCCCACACACATTTTCACCTCTCCAAATCTGACCCTCGTTGCAAATTGCAAAATTGGGCAGTGGAAGGTATCCTTGTTGGATATGCAGAAAATTCCAAAGGATACAGAATTCTGGATCCAAAGATTGACAAATGGTGATCAGTAACAGTGTAACATTTATTGAAGACCTAAGAGATGGTGTAATGACTTCACTAGAACAAAGTCCAGAAAAGGTGAACAAGAAACATGCACATATCCAGAACAAGTTGGCACTGAATTTGACACCACAGATGAGCAGACACAACCAAGCACTGACAATGAACCAAGGCATTCAACAAGAGAGAATAAGGGCAAGCCACCTGCTCGACTTTCATACAAAGCAAATACAGCCTGCATATGTAAACCTACATGTTGGAAAGACATATTACAACTTCCACAAGGGGAAGCCAATACGTGGCTAAAGGCTGCTGAAGAGGAGATTAAATATCTGCATAACAACCAAGGGTGCATTGCACTTGCACAGACAGAATGAGTCAACCCAAGAACCAAACATATTGATGTAAGGTATCATTTCCTAAGGGACTTGCAAGAGCAAAGACAGCTTGACTTAAAATATTGTCCAACTGAGGACATGGTTGCAGATATGCTTACCAAGCCTCTACATGCAAAGAGACACTTGGAACTGTTAAAGAATAGTGGATTATCAGTTTAAGCCTTTCACTGTTGAGAAGGGGTGTTGGAATACATGCAACATCATACATGCTTAAACACTGGAGTATTAAAATGGTCACAAGGTGGCGCTGTGAATATTGTTAATGTATGATTGCAATGATCTATGCTGTTGTATTACTGCACTCTGTTGTTTCTGTTTCCTTTTTGTGTCTCCACCATATTGTCCTTGATCTTTCCACTGTTAAATTATCCCTTAGTGATTCACAAGTAAATCCTTTCCCAAGTTTCTTTGCTGAGTGTTCCCTGTGTGATCATCATAAAGACCGCCTCTGCCAACACTTTTTTTATTTGGACTTTAGCAGCATCGGGGTTTAATAAATCACAAAATATTCAAGTTTTTTTTTTCACAAAAAAATTGTGTTCCTCCTTTTTAAAACTCTGAACAGAAAAAAATGGACTTTAATAAAAAAAAACTAAATAAACCTCTCATAAGTTACATCTGAGTTTTTGTTATCCATAAAATTTGAGGGGTCCTTGAAGGAATATTGTAATGGGAAACCATGTCTTTTTCAAAATGCATCAGTTAATAGTGCTGCTCAAGCAGACTGCACTGAAATCTGTTTTTTAAAAGAAAAAACAGCCCATCAGCAAAACAATGGGAAGGTAACCATTTACCAGCTCCCTGGTCGACATAAGAACAGCACTCAATTGTAATAATCCTTGTCCCACCAGGCCCGGATTTGCGGCAAGGCCGCATAGGCCCGGGCCTAGGGCGGCAGAAAAATAGGGGCGGCATGCCGCCCAGCCGCATTATGGGGACGCGTGCGTCCCCATTCATTTACAGCAGCTGCGCCGGCGTTTTTTCGCCGGCGCGCTGGTAAAGTGAGGTGAGGTGGGCGCTAGGACCGCGCGGCCGCCTGTTCGGACCGCACGGCCTAGGGGCGCGCCTCTGTGAAATCCGACGCTGTGTCCCACTGCTACACTTGGGTTAGGAATGAAATTTTACATGGTAGAGTGAATTATTTGCAGTCTAAACAGTGTAATTTAGAAATAAAAACGACACCAGAATCCCGCTAAGTCGCTAAGTGTGATTTGAAGTGCAGGTTACAACATCCAATGTTTATTTTGGAGATGCGTGTGTACACATCCATTGGTGCCATTTTTGGTGCAACAATGACTCATTCGCCCTACTCTTGACACAACTGTCAATTCATGCAGCCAACTGTCTGAACCCTGAGCTATATGGCTTGAAGGTGGTGCTTGTTCCAGGGTTTCAATGGCTCAACTCTGTGAAATTCAGAACAGGAGACAAGAGGAAGAAGGCAGCAGTACCAAGTGCAACTATACAGAAGTGCAAAAGGTGAATGTTGACTAGTGATGATAATATCTTAATTTGTTAAATTTTATTGTAATGAACTCCTAAATTAATCAAAAAAACAAAAATCCATTAAATCTCATACATTTGTAAAATTTGTATATACCAAAATTAATGTGCAGAACCAAACAATTACAATCGCAAAAATTAATCAAATAAACGTAATCAAGTAGATGAATTCATCATATTGTCCGTAAAATTATTAAATCCAATCTGTTAAAATCCCTAAAGAATGGAAACAAGAGGTTAATTCTCGAGGGGCCTTTGGCAACCAGACTGTTCTATGGAATGTCTGTTACTGACCACAATAAATGGCCTCATGAAAAACCTGAAAGGGATAACATTTCATATGGTTTACAGTCCAAATTTACGGGTCTCTTTCAATTACCCGTCTCTTTGTAGTAACATATATTGTACATACAAAGGTAGCACCTTCCACTGCATATGGTAACCTAAAAAACAAAAAAAGTGGTGTGCAACCATTCCCTATACCCAGCACTACCTAACAGAGGAGTGAGATTTGTTGAATTAGGTTAAGTCATTCATACACATAGTAATCTAAACCTCTATATTCCGTCATTGAGCAGGTGACCTTGAGTCAATGTAACTCTCTCTCCTGATTTCATTTTTTAACCCTGTGATTTCTGGGAATATTTTCAACTACTAATCATTAAAAGTTAAATTTTAATCTCGCTCACATGTGGGAATCTCCAACATATTGTGGGATGGTGCAACTTCATGGGTCATTCTCTCTCTCTTTTGTGGTTTGATTCTTTGTAGTAACAGTATGCAAGTAGTTGGCATTGAAGAATGAAGCCGGTAATAAATAAAGAGATATTGCGATCATCTCTAACAGGCTCTATCAGTGATCACTTGCAATAATTCAATGAAAAGTAACCTTAGACACATCCATGCAGTTTTAAAGGTATACTTTACCGCATCTTGCTGTGTTCGCAAAGACTATCCTTTGATCTGCAATGTCTTTACTTCATAAACAAAATTTATTAGAAGTTCTGGTTACTGCACCGCTCTTTAGGTCTCTCCGATAACCACGGAAACTTCACGAGTCGTTAGTTGCTGCTCATCCTTGCCTGGCGAATTCTGTACGGTTTTTGGAATGCATACTTTACATTATGATTAGTGGCTTACTCCATACTCCATACCGTAGCGTTGCACCCACACGTGTTTCACCATTTTTTGGCTTCGTCGGGGTGCCAAATATAAAGTATAGTTACAATACAGATTAAGTGACAAAAGAGACAAAAGGATGGAGGTCCTTGCTCTGTAGAGCTTACAGTCTAAATGTGAGGGTAACATACAGACACAGATCGGAGGAATATTAAGTGCTGTAGGTTACAGTGGGTGACACTGCCATATAAATACCAGCTCCCAGTTCAGGTGCTCGCAGTCGGGTTATGCAAGTGCTCCAAGAGGTAGTCTTTGAGTTTAGTTCTGAAGGTATTGAGGGAGCTCACGGGTGTCATCTTCCGGCACATCAGTAATCTTTGGGTTTTATTCCTCCCCTTCGGCAATTTCCATCACTTCCGGGGCATTCCGGAAAACTGCTCCAACTGCACTTGCGCCGATACGCTGATCACTTCACAAAGAATACTGATTCATGGAAGATGGCATCCGTGCGAACGGCTGCTCTGACTTTGCATGTACAGTCAGTAATCCTACAGGGGACACAATTCTGGGGTAATACTTAGCAAGGGGGGGGAAGCGGGGAGGGGGGCCAGCGAAGGGGGGCCAGTGGGGACTTTAGCTTAAAGGGAGGTTTAGTTCTCCTTTATGTGGAACTCAAGATGAGGTTTCATTATCATAAGGGTCATGAAGGGTTAGAGTGGTAAAAATTGAGCCAAGATGCTAACTGGTTACAGATATCAAGAGAATACAGAATTTGCATCAGGAGAGAGTGATCAACTCTCAAATCTGGCCCCGTGTGTCGAAAGTTAGTAATATGGGAGAACACAGTACATTCTAGGAGTTTAGAGTCAAGTGGTAGAAGTGAGGCAGGGCAGTAATTCAACAGACAGGATGGGTCAAGTGTGACCTTTTTTAGAATAAGCTTTACACAGGCCTATTGAACAGAGAGAGGAAGGTTCCAGAACTGAAGATGGGAGTACTTATTAGAGTAAGCTCAGCAGCACAGTGTTTAAGCAGAAAAGAAGGTACTTTAGACATTGTTACAGGATGGAAGGAATTAAGACATTCAGAAGTCCTGAGGAGAGTATGTCAGGTAGACTGATACTGTTGATGAGGGATGGAGAAGACAACTGAATATAGAAAACAGGAGTTGTGGGTTGGTCCCAGGGACAGGAAAACTGGCTGTGCTCCTAGAATAATACACCGGGCCAGTGAGTTTTTCAGTGAAGAGGAACTTTGGCTTCAGTTCCAATGTGAACTATAATCAATGTGGGGAGGGTGCCTAATAAAATGATACCCCATAGTTAACCCTTTTGTTGTCCTTTAAGTAAATCAAAGAAAAGCTTGCACTTTACACAGTTCTGAGTTCTACTTTTCAAATTAGAAACTAAGAATGTATACAAAAATTAAATAGAATTTGGAAAATACACCCTTAACTGATTTCTACAGTATATAAGCTTGCCAGGTTTTATTTGGTAAATTCTTTCATTTGAATCTTCAAGGTTGATGTAATGTCTAAAGTTTATACTGGATACAACAGATAACACACCAAGGCTGGTCTCAAATATAGATCAGCTCTCTTCATCCCTTAATGCTCTTGTGTTTCTTCCTGGGGGAAAGTAAAATACCCCTATGCAAAAGATGGCATGACATTTGGAAATGTATTCCTAAAAATCAAAATTGGTTTTATTCGAATTGGAAATAATCCAACATTGATGAAATGTGTTTCCAATTAAAGGTTCTTTCGTAATACCTGGATATGTCTACTATTACACTTATTTAAAACAATGAAAGGTTATCTATTGTATGAATGTGCTTTAATTTCTACTCATATCTGCTAGCAAAGAACATGTTCCAAGAATCAACCACTAGATGGTAGCAGATATTTAGGGATTATGGTGGAAATACACATCAACAATTCAGAATAACAGAAGCTTATTAAAAACTGATTGATATGTGGATGTAATTGCTATTAGTGATGGGCGAATTTGCGCCGTTTCGCTTCGCCGAAAAATTCACGAATTTCGCGCAAAATTAGCGAAACGGCAAAAAATTTGCGAAACGGCGCTGGCGTCCCCTTTTTTGACGCCGGCGCCCGTTTTTGGCGAATTTTTTCCGCGAATTTTCGCGGGCATTTCGCGAATTTATTCGCTGACGGCGAATCGCGCAAATTCACCGCGAATTCGCGCCTGGCGAATAAATTCGCCTATCACTAATTGCTATAACAATGTTTTGGAATGTATACAATATAAAGTCCATGATGGCTGACAACTGTGGGAGTTTTAGGGGTTTTTTTTAACTCTTGTCCGTGATTTCTAATAGCCATGAGCTCAGCATCCAGCTAATGTGCTACTCATACATTGATGCATGCTTGCTGTTTTAAATGTGGAGTTGTTTTAAATGTGGAGCTGAAATATATTTAAATTCATAACTCTAATACTATTTGCAAGGTTTGTGATACAGGAATATGTATTTTGCTGTTTACTTGTTCTTTGTCTCCTAACAATCTCTTGATCTAATAGATAGACAAGAGGAACATAATGACTGCATTTTGTAAGCTAAAGCTGTTTTAGTTTCCTCATAATGTCATTTACAGTACCATGACATAGACCTACAGTATATGTAGTGTCATGCAGAATGTCTATTACAATGTAAATGTAATTGTAGAATTTAATATATAATAATATTTTACTACATACAGTTATACATATTATTTTCAAAGCCTGTATGACTATTTAATTACAACACTAAGCATTTTAAAGTTCTAATGCCAACAAAAAATAAATCTTAATACCATCTGACGGCCACTTGGTGGCAGCACAACCTCAATTGAAGGAGCTGTGCGTAGAAATTATAAACATGACTATATCTTCAATGTAGATCTGTGTATAAAGGAAGGAGGTTCCCAGACAGCTTACAACCGAAGTGAGTGGATAACATAAAGCCACAAATAACAGATGCTGCTATGACTGAATCAGATACTGGGTTATAGCTTGACAACATTGGATCTACATTAGATCTGAAGAGGTTTAGGGAATGTTTCATAGGGCAGAGACACACGTGGAGATTAGGGGAGATTAGTCACCTGGCGACAAATCGCCTCTTCGGGCGACTAATCCACCCAAAAAGCCTTCCCGCCAGCTAGAATCTAAATCGCTAGCAGGATGGCAGTCGGAATGCTTGTTTTCTGAAGTCGCCCCGAAGTTGATTCACGAAGAAACTAAGAGCGACTTTGGAAAACGTAGCATTCCGAGTGCCACACCGTCATCGATTTCAATTGTTGCCGGCGGAAAGGCAGTTCGGAGAGATTAGTCGGCCGAAGAAGAGCTGATTTGTTGCGACTAAATCTCGCCAAATCTCCACTTGTGTCTCTGCCCTTAGAGTGGAATTCAGTGATGGATTTCCATAGGTAAGGAGCAGCAAGACAAAGGCTGAAGCCATACAGTTACATTTAACTGTATATTCTTAGATCAGAAGTCCCCTCATTTAAAGGGGTAGTTCGCTGTTAAGATGACTTTTAGTATGTTATAGAATGGCTTTTTCTAAGCAACTTTTCAATTGTCCTTAGTTTTTTCTTTTCTATAGTTTTTTTTTTTAATTATTTGGCTTTTTCTTCTTTCCATTTTAGATGTCACTGACCCCATCCAAAAAACAAATGCTCTGTAAGGCTACACATTTAGGGGGTTATTTATTAAAGTCCTATATTTTTTGTAGAGCTATCGAGAGTTATTAAACCCCAATGGTGTTAAAAGTCCAAATAAAAATGTACACAGACCTGCCAAGTTCATGAAGTTCATTCAAGTCAATGACAGATGTCCCATTGATATCCTGATCTGTGATAAGTTTCGTTCAATAATCCGGTTTTCATGGTTTCGGCCATCAAATCTGAAAAAGTCACAGGTTTCAGGTGACAAATCCGAAAAAAACGTATGATTCTGATTTTTTTTTAACGATTTTATTAAGTCTTTTAACGCACAATTTATTTTCGTTTAAATTTAATGATTAATATGGGGGAAAGTCAATGCAGCTTTGGAGTGGTTTTCAGAAAATAGTGAGAAAATGTCAGATTTTGATAAATAACCCCCCTCATTGTTATGGCTACTTTTTATAACTCATCAGGCCCTCTTCTATTTATATTCAAGTCTCTCATTCAAATCAATGCATGGTTGCTAGGGTAATTTGGACCATGGCAACCAGTACATTCAGTCTAATTGTTTGTAGTATTTAAGTACAGATGATTTTGCTCTCCAAGACTGTCCTGTTTTACCCAAACCCAGTTCTTACAAAATATGACAGAGGGCACACCACACCTCTGATCATGGAACAGAGCAGTTCATGGAACTTAGAAGACCTGTCAAACCTCTATTGTTGCTCTTCTAAACATGTCTCCACCCATATAATAGGCCCTTGCTTTGCTATATATAAATACATAACCATCACATCATTGTAATTAATGTAAGTGGTTACATTCTTGATTAAATAAGTAGGACACCCCCAAAAAGTCAGGCCCAGATTCACCACAACTTGTTGCTGTCATTATTGGATCATAGTTTTAATTCTGTGGAGTATGAAATAACTATGGCAATAAACAGATGCTGGAGGTTGATGAGGCATGTTGGTTTCCTTGTATAGCAGCCGTATATTCTGGAATGTGGTTGCTATTGATATGATCAGCTCCGTAACAAAGAATGTATAATTTACTTTAAATATGTAAACATTATAGAGGTGCCATAAGGGGTGCAAGGTAGTGCTCATATAATCCCCCTTATGAGGACCGCACCAGGGTGCTAAGGTTGGGGTCGAGTGCTAAGTACAAAAAACTTGACTGTTTGCACCTGTTTACTTAGCACCCTACCACACTTATACCTATATATTTGACCAGTGACTTATTCAAGTGGGTCTGGTAATATATATCTCTCCATTAAGAAAATAAGAGCAGGAGTGCAACAGTAATTAAATGGTGGGGATATTCCTAATACATTTATTCAGCTATGTGAAAAGGACACATGCTTTATAATGGGCAAGAACTCCTTTCCTCAAATTAGTTTAGCACCAATTTTCCCCCAGGATCCCATTGTCAATGTGGGCATAGTGTGAGCACCTGCTTTTTGTGAATCCTACTCAATGTGTAGTGCACAGCTTCAGAGCTGGTATCCCTCTCTGAGTACAATGCCAACTAATTTGCTTCTGAAGATAGAAAACAAAGGAAAGGGACCGCTACTGCTCACCACATTCTCCTAACCAGGTGCTCTGTCGAACAGTGTCCCCACTGCAAACATCCAATGGACTCGAATTATAGATAAGACCCTATTTCTTTCTAGGGACCCAAATATTCTTGTATCTAGTATAGATAACTAATATCATGTCTAAAGTTTAGACCGTTAGGGATTCTGGTATCCAATTTGAGGATCCAGAAAGCCTCTCTAAGATTTAATCTGTGAATGACATCACCTCCTCTGATTGATGTTTTTACTTTTTCAATTAAAAAAAAGTAAAAACATCAATCAGAGGAGGTGATATTTGGGTCCCTAGAAAGAAATAGGGTCTTATCTAGAATAGTCCATATGACATGTGTCACCTTGGGAAAGGATTTATCCCCTCCCTACTCCCCCACTCTCTCCTCACAATAAATATTTATGACCTCTATAAGAGAATTGCAATATATTGTATAGGACCATCCTCAATAAGACACCAATACTTGCAGATTGTTTGGTTTTTAACCATTTTTAACAGGATCACTAAGTATATGTTTTTTAGATACATTTAAATAAAGAAGTGATTTTATCAAAAGCCCACTAGGGGTCACTGTTACTTTTTGTATAAAACCCAGCTGTTGAGAATGTATTGTTACCTATGATTAAGGGATTTACTCCCGAAACGCGTAAGGTTCTACAGCAGTAACCCCAATAAAACCTATTCCAGAAGTGCCGTCTGCCTGTTTCGAGTCCATTGGATGTTTGCAGTGGGGACACTGTTCAACAGAGCACCTGGTTAGGAGAATGCGGTGAGCAGTAGCGGTCCCTTTCCTTTGTTTTCTATCTTCAGAAGCAAATTAGTTGGCATTGTACTCAGAGAGGGATACCAGCTCTGAAGCTGTGCACTACACATTGAGTAGGATTCACAAAAAGTAGGTGCTCACACTATGCCCACATTGACAATGGGATCCTGGGGGAAAATTGGTGCTAAACTAATTTGAGGAAAGGAGTTCTTGCCCATTATAAAGCATGTGTCCTTTTCACATAGCTGAATAAATGTATTAGGAATATCCCCACCATTTAATTACTGTTGCACTCCTGCTCTTATTTTCTTAATGGAGAGATATATATTACCAGACCCACTTGAATAAGTCACTGGTCAAATATATAGGTATAAGTGTGGTAGGGTGCTAAGTAAACAGGTGCAAACAGTCAAGTTTTTTGTACTTAGCACCCGACCCCAACCTTAGCACCCTGGTGCGGTCCTCATAAGGGGGATTATATGGGCACTCCCTTGCACCCCTTATGGCACCTCTATAATTTTTACATATTTAAAGTAAATTATACATTCTTTGTTACAGAGCTGATCATATCAATAGCAACCACATTCCAGAATATACGGCTGCTATACAAGGAAACCAACATGCCTCATCAACCTCCAGCATCTGTTTATTGCCATAGTTATTTCATACTCCACAGAATTAAAACTATGATCCAATAATGACAGCAACAAGTTGTGGTGAATCTGGGCCTGACTTTTTGGGGGTGTCCTACTTATTTAATCACCCAAATATCACCTCCTCTGATTGATGTTTTTACTTTTTTTTAATTGAAAAAGTAAAAACATCAATCAGAGGAGGTGATGTCATTCACAGATTAAATCTTAGAGAGGCTTTCTGGATCCTCAAATTGGATACCAGAATCCCTAACGGTCTAAACTTTAGACATGATATTAGTTATCTATACTAGATACAAGAATATTTGGGTCCCTAGAAAGAAATAGGGTCTTATCTAGAATAGTCCATATGACATGTGTCATATGGGAAAGGATTTATCCCCTCCCTACTCCCCCACTCTCTCCTCAAAATAAATATTTATGACCTCTATAAGAGAATTGCAATATATTGTATAGGACCATCCTCAATAAGACACCAATACTTGCAGATTGTTTGGTTTTAAACCATTTTTAACAGTATCACTAAGTATATGTTTTTTAGATACATTTAAATAAAGAAGTGATTTTATCGAAAGCCCACTAGGGGTCACTGTTACTTTTTGTATAAAACCCAGCTGTTGAGAATGTATTGTTACCTATGATTAAGGGATTTGCTCCCGAAACGCGTAAGGTTCTACAGCAGTAACCCCAATAAAACCTATTCCAGAAGTGCCGTCTGCCTGTTTCGAGTCCATTCAACTAATTTGCTTGCCATGTCAGTTGTGCCCATTAACTATATCAGACAGAAGAACCTTGGAATTACCACCAGGTTGTAGTAGTCCCCAGATCCCTTACCTTGTGGCTCACAAGCAACTTTACTCATCAACCCCTTGAATGTTTCACTCAAAGAAGGTGATTGTACAAAATAGTTAATCACAGCCTTTATTTGGTACCCCCAGGAACTTTTTCTCATGCTTGTTTTGCTCCCCAACTCTTTATATTTCAATGTAGCTCACAGGTATACAAAGGATGTGCAAGACGTGCACGTTTATACCTGTACAACTTATTTCCAGGCACATAGGAGACATTTTGTGCCAGCGACAAGTGTATAATTCTGTGCTCATACATCATACCTGTCAAACAAGTCCTCGGGGCCAGTGACAAACTGGGCTTTCCGGCGATGCATTCTTAAGCATGATGTTTTGTGGTAAAATACAGTACAGCACATTTCTCTGCACAGGAACATGTTAATTATACATCTGAAACCCAGCACATAGTTGCCTAAATTCAATGGAAATGCAATGGACTGAACTGAATTTGGCATTTGGTGGCAAGAATGTTCAAATTAAGTTACAGTAATTAATGCTTTGTAATCATACTCACCAGACAAAAAGTGCTTTCCATATAAAATGAAACCGGGATGTAAACTTAAAGGAAAAACATATCCTGAACAATGTAAGTCTCTATAAAAATATAAAACAGGAAGTGGATTGATCACAATCTGTTGGCACTTTATCACCCTTATTGGTGTTTTAGTTGATTTTTAGCAATTTAACAATCAATTAATGTTAAATGAATTGTTTATGAGTTAGAAATTACAAAGCATACACAATATTTAAAAGAAAAAATAATTAAGTCCTAGTTTTATTCTATTTAATGCTATTTAATTAGGTTCAAGCACTAATACTTTGTGGGACGACTTAACAAGGGGGGAACCAATATATAGAGAATCACGGGATCAAATGGTTTAACTGAAATCAAATTATATAGTGATAACATACTGTATATTTTCTTGTGTGTTTTTTCTGATCAAAAAGACGGGGATACTTTCTTTCTTTTCTCCTATATAAAAATTCAAATACTGACAGAAGTCAGATCCCCTCCTTTTAATCAATTTTATATATCTGAAGATAGATCATTCCTTTTTTATTGAAAAATATAAAACAGCTCATGACCCTGCTTCATCTAAATAAATAATTTTCATTAAAAATATACTTTTTTTTGTATGTGTCATTGAATAATCTTAAATAGAAAAATGCCGATTTTAAGAACTAGCCACACCTGGGACCAGCCGAGTAACAAGACAGCACCAGTTCCCTCTGCGAAAGAAACCATCAAAGGGGCCTGGCGTCAAACGCGCACATTAACTACGACACACACAGTAAAGTCCCCCCTCCCCATTTGTCAGTGCACATGCATGTGTGTACACGCGCCTGCTGGAAAAGATTGCAGTAGGCCCTAGATTTTACAGGAAGAAGAGCGGCCTTAGAGGAAGCAGAACCTGTGGTCGGGGGCCCAGTCTGTTTCCTCTATAGTTACGGTCCAGCAGATTCACATTCTAAGGGCATGGACACACGGCGGTTTTATGGCGCGGTAACGTGGCGTGTTTTTTTTTTTAAAAGGCGACCGACGCATAAATGCACTAACCTAGTGTGCCATTGTCTAAGCTTGAAATCGCTTAGAATATTTACGTGGTAGTTGGCTTTTTAAAAACCGTGCCGCTTTACCGCGCCGTAAAACCACATGTATGTGTCCATGCCCGAAGGGGGGCCTGGCCGTGCTGTAGAAGCAGCTCTGAAAAAGAAGACTGCTCCAGAAAAGAACGAAAAAGCCCAGTCCAGAAAAGAACGAATAAGCCACAGCTGTAAAGAACAAAGCTGTAAGAGAAAAGAACAAAGCCATGGCGGAAAAAATTGAAGCTCCAGAGAAGATTTTTTTTAACTTGTAGGGGCCAGACCACCAACTTGTTTTTAAATGTTTTTTTTTTACATGGGGAGTCCTTGGCGACCAATGTTCTTTTTAACTTGTAAGGGCCAAGGCCACCAATATGTTTTTGACTGATTTTTAACTTGGAGGGGGGTCCTTGCCACCAATGTTTTTTGACTTGGCAAAGTCCCTAGTCACCATTGTTTTTTTTTTACTTTTTTTAACTTGAGGGGGGGGGTCACTGGCCACCAATGTTTTGTTTTTTTTTCTTTTTGAATGTTTAGGGGGCCCTGGCCACAAATGATTTTTTCAACTAACACATCAATTTTTTTAACTTGTATTGGGTGACCTGGCCATCAGTGGGGTGGACAGGCTTCCGCGAGGGTGTGGCCCATGGGGCCCCAAAAAATTTTGTTGAATGGCCCCCACAATTTCTGATGGTGGCCCTGGTCATGCCAGTACCTGGGACCATACAATTCACATACAAACAAACCAAGGGTACATACTGTACATGTTTGGTCACATCAGCCAATTAAAGCCAATTAATGGAAAATGTTCTGTCTTTTATGCCCACAATTCTTCCTGTTACAGTTAGAGCTGCAGTATTTCTGGCCAGGTGATCTCTGAGTCAGCACACAGACCATCACAAAAGTCCAGTTTCGTAAGATTATTTAATAGGACACTAAACATGATATAAACTATATATGGGTTAAGTATTTATTATAGTGGTAAAGTTTTATAGAGCTCTGAATATTTGCTTCTAACCCTGGGTGTCCTAATGTTGCTGGACTACAATTCCCCAGCTGGCTTTCCATCTTGATATGTAAAAGGATGTCAGGATATGCTGATCAGCAACGTCTAGGGATCTAACCTTAAGAAACAAGGTTCTAGGGGTATATATGTATATGTTTACCTAATAGTCAATATTAAAGGAGAAGGAAAGATGATCTATACTTAATCTTATATCTATAAGGTGATCTATACTTAACCTAAGTTAGTCACCCCCAAGTGATTGTATATACTTACCTCACACTGAAGGCCGGTGCTCCTATCAGCTGAAAATTGCACCGGCCCGAGATTCTTTCAGTGAGTACCACAGATCGATAGGCTTCCAGCTTCTTCTTTCTTCATGCAGGTGTATATGCACTGTAGCGCATGAAATCGAACTTTAACGATGAAGTCAGCTATTTCATTCTACTGCGCATGCATCTACCCGGGACATTTGAAGAAAGAATAAGAAGAAAGCCGATCACTCCAAGGTGCTCGCTGGAAGAACCCCTGGACCGGTGCAGTTTTCTCCTGATAGCAGCACCGGCCGGGGGTTTGAGTTAACTATAGCTTATCTTTAAAATTTGAATCCTTATAAAATACAGTGCCAGGATGAACAGAAACTATTAGGTTTCTTTTTGTTACGTGCTTATCTGCTCAACTCACTATGAAACACAAATGCTAGATTGCAAATACATGATCCTCTCAGATGGCTGCTGTAGACCCAACAGACTTTTTTAAGGCCATGTAGTGTGTGTATTTTATACATGTCCAGTCAAAATGTGCATCAGCAGAGCTTATTAGTGATTAGTTTAGCTGTGTGAATGTGATCGCTGGCTTCATAGCAATCAGTTTTCTCTGGAGTGTGCAGCAGCCCTAACTACTAGCCAGTCTTTTAGAATAAGTAAGTTTTAATCTGTGTGTTTGCTTGTGCTTTTCAATAGCTGAAAGGAAATCTGACAAACGGATGTTTTTGTCTCCTACTATTTATGTGGGGTTTACTCTGATTGCATTCACCAGAAATATCAAATAGGTGCAAACAATTGGAAGATGAAAAAAAGTTATCGAATTTTCCTGTAGCATTTTGCTTATTACAGGCAGTTACATATACTGCAATAATGTCCTTGTATCTTTCTGTACAGGTAAATAGATAATTGGAGAGCAGAATAAGGCAACAAGGAAGATTTTGGACAGATGGACAGATGCAGACATAGAAAAATTAGTTGGGAATCTGTAATTAGTTACTTAAAAATTTTAAAATGTTTTTTTAAAAAAAAAAGTTGATTCAAGTAGTGATTCAAGTAGTGTTTACCTTTTGATTAATTTTTAGCGTGTTGTTTTCTTATATTCTGTGATTTATTTATATATTTATTTTGTTCATCAGCTACTTTGTAGGGTTCCATTTGCCATAGATAATCAGTGGTTTCAATAAGAAATGTAGAGAACAGAGGATGGCCTGTAGAGAACAGAGAAAAATAATAAAAATAAATAAATAACAATAACAAGTAATGCAATTGTAGCCTCACAAGACAATAGTTTTTTGTATTTGCTGATGTTGGTGGCCCTTAAAAACCAAAAAGCCTTTTAGAGAAATCTCTGAAAAACTAGGATGCACATGACCAAGTAAAAACATGCATATATAGTTTGTAACTGAATAGACTCCGGATATTTACCTTTCCAGGCAGAGGCATGTATATCAAACGCTCTCAATAAGGGTCAATAAAAAGACGTTTCTCAGAGTGAACCCTGCTGTACATTGTGGAGTCTATGGTACTGACACAGAAATAACATTGCACACCAGTGCATCTGGCCACAGATTGTCAAACAGAAATTTCACAGATCTTTATATGTTCATATGGACATTTTAGGCTATGGGCATACAGGCTAATGGCTCTGGCTGTTGTCAGAATGTGCCCTGATGAAGGGAGGTTAAAACCCCCGAAACGTTTATGCACAGGTTGCCACAATAAAAGGGGTAAGCGCCACACCTACAACAATATGGTGTTTGGCTGACTCTCTTAACTCTACATTTCTGGCTGTTGTCAGTCTGCATATTTTTGCAGGCTGAGAGAAGCAGATCTGCTCAGTGCCCCTGCTCCATTGATTTGAATCATATCAGCCTGTGTGTGGTCACATACAGTGGAGCTGAAGCTGAGGTCAGTATTTGGGCTGAAATACTGCGTGTGCCCACAGCCTTAGAACAGAGTGTCTGAATCCTTTCAACAATGTAATAACTCCGGTGAGGGCACATTTCTTTCTCTTACAAATCCGTAACTGCCCCTTCTAGCAGCAAGGCCAAGTTGCTGGCTACATGCTCAGGAGTAGAAACCGTGCTGCTGCAAATACAATTATTTATTTTAAAAAAATGCCCTCCCTGTAACATTGTGTTCTGGGAAGGGTAGGGCAGCACTCCATTTAAGCATGTGAAAATGTTTTTTTCTTTTAATTTCTGTGAAAGGATCTGTCCCTTAGATGGGGACAGGGAAGGAGTGGTTCAGTTTCATGGAAAACATTCATATTTAACCTAGTAGGTGCTGAACAAGTCTCCAGTGCAATGCAGTCTCACAAAAGCTGGAAGAAAATATGATTATTTAGGGTAAATTCAGTACTATAAGGACCAAAACTGTATTACTTTATGTAAGACAAACAGCCCCATACTGTAAGTCCAGTTTAACTAGATTAGTGTTCAGATACTGCAACCAGTTTTCTATATATATATATATATATATGTTCACGTTTATTCCAGTGGCCTAACTAAAGTGCGTCAGGCCCCCCTGCAAAAAAATCTTCAGAGGGGCCCAGCGTACTCCGATCCCCCATCCTCCTGCCCACTCCCTGCCTCTGCCCACTTCGCGCCTGCACCCCACCCACTCCCAGCCCACATGTGCGCCCAGACTCCACCCACTATCCCCCCGTGCCAACACACTCTGCTTCCAAGCCGCAGGTAAGACAGCGACTGGGGAAGAGGGGGTTCTTGTTGGCTATAGAAGAAACAGAGCCAGCAATCCGCCCCCCCCCCCCTTTCCCCCACCCTGGCTGCAGGGTGTGCTTCCTCTATAGTTAAGCCACTGGTTTGTTCAAAACATGCAGTGTTCTGAGCCACAAAGATGGATAGAAGAAGGAATTGGTGAATTTGTGACTATAAACCCTGTTAATTATGGGGCTGCACAATAGATTTTGCTTGAGGATAAATGACATGCACCTTATATGACTCTGCAGCTGCAAATCTGATATAAATGGTTAAATCATTTGGATTGCTGATTTTCATTTACTTATCACTGTCATATCTTTGTCATAATACTGTGCACTAATGATGTGCGAGTCCATTTTATGTCGACCCATACCTGACTCCTAACCTGTTCCTTTACGATCCACACATGAACCTACACATTTGTTGCCACCTTTTCTGGAAACAGAAACATTGGGATCAACCATTATTTTTAAAATACCGGCCAGGTGGCATTCCTAGTAACAAGATAAGCAAAGAAACAACTGTAACAATTTAAGATAAGCAGGTCTCTTGGGGAAACTGTAACTTGCAGCTTAAAGGGCAATTTACCTTCATTAGCAAAACTGTAATAACACATAAAAACCACATAAATGTGTTCAAACTTTCATAACCTGCCAAATTGTATAAAATGAACATGGTAATGAGGGTGTGTGGATACAAAAATGGGCATGGTCAAAAAAGTGACCCTTTGTCATTCTTTCTATTTCCAAAATGTTGTGAGGTATGCTACTGTCCACGTCAGCTTTTTGCTATCCTCTGAAGGACACTGGGCTCACTTTGATTTTAATAGCTGTATTGAATAAATGATACTGAAAAGAGACCTTTACACACAAGGAGCCTGGAAGTTGAAAGGAAGGTCAGACAAGCCCACTGGACATTACTAATGATGTCCTGGCAGGCATAATAAAGTTGGTTATTCATCAAGCAACTAATTGCCCTCAGTGTCAGTGTGGCTGATGATCTGTAGACTTGTCAGTCACATTCTAAGTATAAGGTTACGAGAGGAGCATACAAGTGCCGCAGAACAAACACCTCCTTTTGGAGTGTGTTTATTTTGCATTTATCTTCATTTAAATAAGGTTACTGAGTTCCTCCTTTGCCTCTGCATATTTGGCATTGTACAGATGTATTGGTGTC
The DNA here is from genome assembly GCA_038501925.1 of Xenopus petersii. NCBI lineage: Eukaryota > Metazoa > Chordata > Amphibia > Anura > Pipidae > Xenopus > Xenopus petersii. The sequence goes on from CM076673.1 coordinate 172,197,916, forward strand.
AGTCCTCTGTTTACTTTGGGGCTAACAAAATTGAAATATTTTTTTACATAAACTGTAAACTTTTAGCAACAATGTTGTTGGAATGGCAGCTGCAAAGCTTGTAATATTACAACAGAGCTTGAAGACTACTTAACCAACTTAACCACGCGTTTCGTGCCTGTTGGGGCACTCACTCATAGGCTCTATGAGTAAGTGCCCCAACAGGCACGAAACACGTTAGGCCATATCCTAATATGTCCTAATAAACCTTTTGTATTTTTTTAATTACTGTCGTATTATTTTCTGGAGAAACCCACATTTTTGGTTTTGACTTGATGTATATTCGCCCTTGGGCTGGGGCGAACTGTGAGTATGTCCTCCTTTTCTATATTTGATTTCTAAAAATTGTCTTTTACTTCAGTAGTGCTTGTGCAAGTTGGATGCACCATACTCTCTTTTTGTAGTTTCAATGGTAAGAGCACACAATATATTTTCCAGTGAATCCATACTGTGCATCTGATATCAGAGAAGTGGGGCACTGTAAGGGTGATGGCACAAAGTAAGGTTTGTTAAATCTGCTCTACCGTGGGCCACAAATCTTCTGAGAATGACTTGCTATTGAATAACATTACAATTGCTTCACGTAAAACATATACTCTTGGCAATTTCCCGAGAAACTGTCATGGGAAAACAAGTTTTTTCAAAAAGCATCAGTTAATAGTGCTGCTCCAGAAAAAAAAATAAAAGAGAGACAACTCTTCACTCCCTAAATAACGAGACCTCAATTGTTCCACACGAGGACCGACAACTGTCCGAAAATCAAATGTACTTAAAAATATAAAGAAAAAGAATACCCCGTGGGTAACAACTTAATCAATAACCAGCATACAAGAAGCTCTTAGGATTAAATAAGTTAATTCAATAAATTCAATAAATAGATTAAAGTGCAATTAATGCCTCCAAATAAATTAATCAATTGTACAGCTATTTGATTTTAAATTAATTAATAAAATTCTATAAAGTGCCAATTAGTGCATGATATCCGAAGTAGTTTATTCAATTATCATTCCCAGTAAAAATTCATGGTTAGCCTAAAACCAACAAGGATAAGATAGAAAAGGAATCTTATCATTTCTATCTTATCCTTGTTGGTTTTAGGCTAACCATGAATTTTTACTGGGAATGATAATTGAATAAACTACTTTGGATATCATGCACTAATTGGCACTTTATAGAATTTTATTAATTAATTTAAAATCAAATAGCTGTACAATTGATTAATTTATTTGGAGGCATTAATTGCACTTTAATCTATTTATTGAATTTATTGAATTAACTTATTTAATCCTAAGAGCTTCTTGTATGCTGGTTATTGATTAAGTTGTTACCCACGGGGTATTCTTTTTCTTTATATTTTTAAGTACTATGAGTATATGTTTTGGAGTATATGTTTTGGAATCTTATTCACTGGCAAGCCCTTTTGGTGAGATTTGTCACCCCATGGAAGCACAGATTTAACCAGCAACGTAACTAGAGGGGGGCGGGCCCTGGCACGGGACGTGCAGCCGGGCCCCCCACCCCCTCCGTATGCCCAGAATCCGCCCGGAATCACCCAAAGTCAATGGCACGCGAGCTACCGGGGTACCCTGAGGAGGTGCGGACCCTGGCCCAATCACACCCCCTGGTCCCCCGGTAGTTACCCCACTGGATTTAACCTCAGACAAAAAATCTTCCCATGTATCATTCCCCTTCAGCTCAAACCTTCCATGCTAAAGTCTGTTATTTTTGGTATTATTATTATTTTAAGTTCCCTGTGCATGAGCTATTATTATGCCCCAATGTTCTTACACTTGCCTGTGTACCAGTGATAGAGAAACCCTATCATCTTTTCTGCCCCTCTTATACTCGCTCGTACAATTTGATGGTTTCAGTAACAGCATTTTGTCAATCTCCAGCCACACAGTGATGCTGTATAAGGTCACCTGCAATATCCTATTACATTGTACTCAATAAATCCACATTAATCTGGTAGTTTATATTAGCAGATCATACTAACTAAGTATGTTTAATCTAAGCATATTGGAACCTTGAAAAGCTACAACCTAAAAAAAGACTACAGACTAAATGCTAAGTAGGCACAAAAAAAAATGGTACATAGCACTAGCAACGAAAGTTGAATTCCTGTTCCACAGGTATAAATACATACTGTACAGTATGTACTGTACAGTTGTGAAAAAGAAACACAAAAGATACAAAAGAAGTTAAACATATGCAAACCAGGTAGTACTGTAAACAAAACTGTTTTTATCGCTTATAATTGGCTGCCTGAGCAGTCCACACATGACCCTTTGGTTAAGGTATTTTTATCAGACCATGACTAGACCAAAGAATAACTTTCACACCTTTTCACTGTTTATCTGACAGTAAAGGCCTAAAATAGACCATTGTCGCTTTTGAATTCACCTTTCATATTTTTCGGTTCATTTGGTACCAAGAAGGCAGGCAAAGGAAAGTCCCAGTACAGGGGTGTACTACTTTCTAATTTTAGCACTGAACAGTCAAGAGACACTTCATCTTACAAGCCACCTCCCTGAAACTAAACAAACTAAACATAAATAAGTACATGGAAAAAAATGAACAGTTGACACACTGAAATGATAAGTATATATAGAAATAAGAAAAATCCTCATCCATTAACCAATGAAGTAATTGGTTTTATCAGACAGAGAGATAAAGCTTCACCACCTTCATTTAAAAACAATAATGAGGGGGTGTAATATGTTTTGTTACCTCAAACAACGTTCTCAAAGTCCACTGCGAAAATTAGCGACCATGTTTGCGTCTTTTTTGACCAATTATAGACCTCAACTACTTTCTCGCAAAATTTGCGACCAAATTTGCAGTGTATGTAATAAAATTTCGCCATCACATAGCGTATTTTGTGACAAAATATTTAACAAAACTCGAGAGCAGGTGTTAATGCTAACCTTTGCCAGCAAATAATTTTACATTGCAAGCAATGCTAAACATCCGCAAAAATGCCATTTTACACATTATTATTATTATTATTATTAACATGTATTTATATAGCGCCAACATATTGCGTAGTACTGTAGAGTAAATGTGATTATACAACTACATCACGCGAATTACATATATAGAATATATGGAATAACAAACATCACAATCAATACAGGTACAAAAAGGTGAGGAAGGCCCTATGCATAGGCATACAGTCTAAAGGGAAGGGAGTAATACACAAGGTGTGGGAGTGGGCAAGATCGAAGTAAGTGGGTGAGAAATGTGGTACTGTATGTGGTGTTGCGTTTGGTAGTTAAGCAGAGTGAGGGTAGGCTTCTCGAAAGAAGTGCGTTTTCAGAGATTTTTTGAAAGCAGAAAGGTTGGGAAAAAGTCGGACAGACCGTGGGAGAGCGTTTCAGAGGAGGGGTGCAGCCCTTGCAAAGTCTTGAATGCAAGCATGTGAGGAGGTAATGAGAGAAGAGTTGAGTAGCAGGTCAGTAGAGGAGCGTAGTAAGCGAGTGGGTGAGTTGTGATTTTTAATTACATTCCCCTTAAGTCTAATTTATGAACATGAGTGCAAAGATCTAGATGGACAAAAAAATCGAGTGCACATTGGCACTATATGGAGTCCTTGAGTTACATACACCCGACTTACATACAACTCATGCTTACATACAGAGTCTATTTGTACTGTGGTTTGTTTGGCCTTTATAAGCATTTAGCTTTAATAAACCACCTGCCCACAATCCCCTCTGGTATGTGTTGTCTACTGCAAAGCACAGTAAAAATACATATGCACAGAAATTTAAAAATAAATACTATCTGTCTTGTTGCCGTTAAGTTAATGTATATGTTTTAACTTACATACAGATTCTACTTAAGAACAAACCTACACACCATATTTTATTAATAGAATGTAATATATGTTGCAAAGTTTGCCTGTAGTAACCTATTGTAACCAACAGGGGGTACAAAGGGGAGTGGCTGGGGAGAGTCTAGGTTGTGACCCACCATGCAGTGGTAACTACAGTAGCATTTGTTAGCACTATGGTTTGATTGGTTTGATAACCTGGTGCCAGCGTTGCAACTTTTATTATGTTACAGTAACAGTCTAAAGGGAAAAATGAAAAGACCATAATGATAAGAATGAATGGATGATACAATCCTTGGTAAGGTTAAAAATCACAGACAGAGACAGCAAACACACTGACAGGCTTTCAATCTATGAGATTGAGTATGTCTTTGTACAAAATAAGATACATTCATATTATTATCTAGATGTTCAGATAGTGTTTATGCAACATAAGCCCATCTGAACGAGCTCATGTTAAAATGGGGGGGGGGGGTATTTTTTGGTTCTGATGTGAACGACTGTCTGGAAATATGCTAAAGTGTATGCTCACATGGAGAATGGTTTGTGCACAGCCACCAACTTAATCAAATGTTTAAGGATATTAAACAGGATATTACACAGAATGCTTAGTTCCTGGGGTTTTCCTCAATTCTTCTTTAAGAGCCGAATTTCCATTTTTTTAAATGGAAATTCAGCTCTTCTAGTGCAGCGAGCACAATAGCGCTCGCTGCATTAGCGATGTGGCCCTTCCTCGACCCGCTTTGATGCTACAAGTTAGAAGCGCAGAGGGGGAGGCGACAGCAGCCCCTGAAACGCGCCTGTCAGCACGGCCTAGAGGAGCGTGCCCAGGAAATCCGGCCCTGTGTATGAATACATAATATAATATGGTCAAGAAACTGCCCTGGAATTTTTATATCCTTATAATACACAAAAGCCATGAATATCTTGTAAATTATATCCTTACAAACGGTGAGTTCTGATGTAATTTCTGTCACATGACTCACTGAAACTTGTGTATTATAATAAATAAAGTATTCCCAGTTGCAAAATATGAGGATATTAGAAGTTACCTCAGAGTTCCATGACCTGTATAAAAACACTCGGCCTTCGGCCTCATGAAACTCCTCATTAATTTATAACATAGGGAATAAAGTACCCCCTTTTGTAAAATATAAGGATATTATAAGTTACCGAGGAGTTTCATGACCATATAAAAACACGAGGCTGAAGGCCAAGTGTTTTTATACAGGGCATGAAACTCCGAGGTTACTTCTAATATCCTCATATTTTGCAACAGGGGGTACTTTATTTATTATAATACACAAGTTTTAGTGAGTCATGTGACAGAAATGACATCACTACCCACCGTTTATAACTGATGACATCACAACTCACCGTTTATAAGGATATAATTTACAAGATATTCATGGCTTTTGTGTATTATATCCTTATATTTTACAAGAGGGGTTACTTTATTCACTATATAATTTACAATAGGGGGTACTTTATAAATGCTTGGTGATGTTCTCCATTATAATTAGTGTTTGGTGATATAACTTGTGTGACATTTGCTGAAAGGTGTGTATTTAGAAAATGGTACCTCTACCACCTGCTATAAACCATAAAGGTATTGGGAATCACCTCAGAATTCCAGGAGCAGTATAAAGGAGCAAGAAGCCTTGCAGTTAATACAATATTGCAGCGACTTCTCCTCACATTTTACAGTAATGGGGTAAATGATTCCCTTTTATAAGCCCTTGGAGTGAATACAAGTAGCAGAGTAGTGACTGAGAGTAGTGACTGCAATACTGCATTGACTGCATCACCTCGAGCAGGTACTTCTGTTGCTCTTATGATATTCGCCAACTCAAGACAAAAAAGCACCCGTGTTCCCTTTCCTACATCAACAAGGAAAAGGAAACTAAAAGGACACGTCTGTCCTGATGTACAAAGTGCTCTGGTATAAATGAGACAATCCTAAAGGCTACAGAAGACTGAGTGAGGGAGAGAAGTGGTAGAGCGGTGAGCATGCGCAGTGAGGTTGTTTTTCACAAAGCTGCACATAAGTGAGCCGGCACACTGCAGACAGGCGTCTTTATAACGAGACCAGAGAAGTGAGCGCAGTGACAGCAGCTGCTGCTGTTACTTTTTTCTACCTGTTCTTCCCAAATGAGCTGAGCGAGACCGAGGCTGCCTGAGGCCAATGACAGTTCCTTACTTTTGTTTCCCCCCACGCAGAATATTTTTTTATATCTTCCCCCTTTTGTTACAATCATGGTGCTGGGGAAGGTGAAGAGTTTGACCATAAGCTTTGACTGTCTCAATGGCAGCCACGTCCCCGTCTATTCCAGCGGGGATTCCGTCTCAGGGAAAGTCAATGTGGAAGTGACGGGGGACATTCGGGTGAAATCACTTCGGATCCATGCCCGGGGCCACGCTAAAGTGCGATGGACGGAATCCAGGAATGCTGGCTCCAACACTGCCTATACCCAGAACTACACTGAGGAAGTGGACTATTTCACTCACAAACACCTCCTCATTGGCCACGAGAGAGGTGAGTTAATGCTGGGGGGCTGATTATTATATTGGGGGGGCTGCACTGGGGCACAGGTGGTGTGGATTATACCATGGCTGTGCCCAACTGGTGGGGGTGTGTGTGGTGCAGCGTGAGGCTGTTGTTGGAGGGAGCCCCGTGTATGTGGGGGTGATGGAACAGGACGGTTGGGGCCCCATGGAGAGTCGGGGAGTCGTTGCACGCAGGGTGTGGGGGAAGTGAAGGAATCATCTTGTTGTTCTGAAGTTTACACCACCCTTTGTTAGAAGCGGTTCAATCCTGTTCTCGGCTAGTGGTGTCAGTGGAGAGAGAGCTGTGAGTGGGAGGGGGAGCCTGCGCTGCTCGCACGGGATTGGACGAGGGGAAGTCAGGTGGTGAACATACTGAATCGCTTCCAAAGGCGAGAGGCACTGACTGTATAACAGCTGCAATGTCCCCCCAGTTACATGTGTTCTGTCTGTCTATGTAATCTCTATAACTGAGCCTCACACAGTGCGTCGCCTGCGCCTTCATTCCACACACATTGTCTCTATTATATGCTCTCTATTTCCCCTATCTCTTAGCGTTAGTGTCCTGCTGTGGAGCTGGCCCTGCTGTTGTATGAATGGCTGCCGGGTGGAGTGGGGCAACCTGGAGGGGATTACTCGCTATTTGTGCATTATTACAATGTATAGTACTAGGGGCAAGACCAGTGTCTGCGGGTGGGGGGGAGGTCGGTGCATTTCGGTAGAATACGTGTTGTCAGTCGCTTTATGAGGAACTCGGCATGGCCTGACTGTATCATATACACACGGGACCCGAGTTTTGGGCTCCATGTTACTACGGGCGCTTGTGAAAAGCCAGTATTTGCTGTAAGAGCAATAGGCTAAGGAGACAGAGCACTCACTGCCAGGCTCCTCTCACAGGGCTGCTACATTGTGAGGAGGTTTAAGCAGTGCACCAACAGGTGGCAAGCCTCAGACATTATCTAGCAAAGCGCCCAGGGCATTGTTTCACCGGAGTGTGCCTCAAAATGGACTACTATTGGACCTCAGCGACTTACAGGTTAACCGTTACAGTTACGTGAAACTCCACACAAGCTTGGTTTGGTGGGGGTTGAGGAAGGAAACGGCAGCTGCGCCTAGCTCGCTTTTGATTGGACCAGAGCGGTTTGTTAAGTTGTTGTCAAGACGACGTCCGTGGACTGCGATTGGCTGGCCTTGTTGCTTAGGGCGCAAGGGAACAGGTGGAGTGGGATGGGGGCGTGGCTATGACGGTTTAGCCTTCATAGATCGTGTGGGCTGTGACCGTGTAGTAAGTTCTTGGCGTTAGTAGTTGGATTTCCTTCAGTGAATATTGTGGCAGGGACTGTGGAATTTGGAGCCTGAAATAGGCGCGTAAAGTGTGATAACAAGTACTGTACGTACTCGGCGAGATTTATAGTTTAACAGCAAACGGGTCTGTGGAGAGGGAGTTAATTTCAAATATAGTGTTGCTTTATACAGTGAGGCACTGGGACGCGTGCTTACAGCTGTTAGACATTGTTTAGTATAACGCTCTTTAGACCCTGAGCAGCACACATCCAGCATGGTCTCCTGTACACCCGGAAGCTGGGGGTGGGTGAAGGAGGTGGGCGGAGACATGAAGTTAGGCTGCGCTGCCTGATCTCTGCGGCTGTAGTACGTCATGCGTATGCATATGAGGGACTGGCTGAGGATCTGCTTGCACCGGTTCAGGCCGGTCCTCTCCTGCTAGAGTCTGCTTGTGATTGACAGCTCCACACTTGTTTACCACACTGTGCGGCTGCTTCTCGCTCACTTTGCAGCACATTGCTGAGCTGGCACAAAAGGAAAAAAAAAGTATGGCAGGGGGAAAGTGCTGCTTCATGTGTCAGGAAAACCTATCCAATTCTATTCATTCAAGCAGAATGCCGTTCCAGAGCACCGAGCGCTCCCTATTTTATAAATAGATGGACCAGTCCATAATGTACATTTAGTATTATTGTTGAAGTAGCTGGTCCCTGAATGTTGTTGCATTAGGGCTGCATTCAAACAACTCATGTTCTAGCAATCTTCTGCCTGTGTGGCTAAACTACAACTCCCACAATCCCCTTTACAGTCAAAGGCTGCACTAGAGCTCTCTCAGTCAATGAAAGATATCTATATGTAATTCTAAATCCCCTCACAAAATGTGCTAAGCTGGATCCTGCCAACCCACAGAATGTGACTCTGCTGCTTCCACACCCATGAGCAGATACATTATCTCCCAAATGTTGGCCAAGGTCAAGTTGTTTACTTCAAATAAAGGAGACCCCTCCCTGATATCTCACCTTCCCCCGGTGCGGTCACAGAATTCAGGATTTCATTGTTTCCCAGAGGGACAGGTTTGATGGGTTTGTTCAATAGCACTTCTCCTGCCAGGGCGGTGACTTTTTGTTTCCCCAGGCTATATGCTTTCTTGGCCATATGTGCCGATTAACATCAGCGCTCCCTCACTGCAAAAAGCTTTGTTTCTAAGTCACATTTTGCACATATCCCCTGCTGGTGACGTATTATGGTAGTAGATATACGTTGGGATATGTAGTCCACCGCAGTATACAGTAGTTGATGTGCCTTCTTTGTTAAAACAGGCCATACACTTTAAACCAGTTATTACATGTGTATATATATTTATTTTCTAGATGATGATAATTCAGAAGAAGGACTAACCACTATTCATTCAGGAAGGCATGAATATGCATTTAGCTTCGAGCTTCCACAAATGTAAGTTGTACACCATTACTCCGATGCAAAGAGCTCAGTGATTCAGAATGAATCATAAGTGGCAGAATTGTTAGAGGAATTAAAAGGGTAGTTCACCTTGTGAGTATGCTATAGACAGTGATTATTCTTAGACAATGGAATTAGGGATGCACTGAATCCACTATTTTGGATTCAGCTGAACCCCCGAATCCTTCATGAAAGATTTGTCTGAATACTGAACTGAATCTGAATTTGCATATGCAAATTAGGGGCGGGAAGGGGAAAACACATTTTACTTCCTTGTTTGGTGACAAAAAGTCGTGCAATTTCTCTTCCCCGCCCATAATTTGCATATGCAAATTGTTAGAGGAATTAAAAGGATCCCCACCCCTAATTTGCATATGCAAATTAGGATTCGGTTTGGCCTGGAAGAAGAATTTGGACAAATCCGAATCCTGCTGAAAAAGGCCGAATCCTGGATTCGGTGCCTCCCTAAATGGAAATATGTTCTTCTTTTTAATTTATAGCTATTTGATCAGCAGCGATCCCGTTTGCTAGGGTCTAGTTTACCCTTTGAGGTTAAGATGAATTCATAAAGATCCAGATTAATTAATAAAAAGTAACAAATCCAATTGTAGCCTTAAAGTTTCTTTTTCTTCAGATGAAGGTAAATAATTTTACAACCTATTTAAAAAAAGACCAGTTGAAAAGTTACCAAAAAGAGGTAATTCCATAGCATACTAAATTTTAAGAGTGAACTACCCCTTTAATTGCAGTGCTAGCAATTAGTCATTTTGTTTTTTGGGGTGTTTTGAAGTTGCTTAAGAATTTGCAAAGCAGAGGGAACCCGGGAAAAGAAATCCAGTTAGTTTGCTCTAAACAAAAATTCCATTGGCATACAATACCCTATAGACTACTTATTGGGTTTTAAAGTAAAGTCCATCATCCCAACTATAAACCAACGAAACTGTAAATGTATCCAGAAGAAAACATTCAAAGGATTTAAAGCTGACTTCTCTAAAAACATGTAGTTTCTTGTTTGGCTAAACACTAAACTGTAAGAAGTTTGTTTTGGCAATATCTTGATTTTGCTTTCCTCTCTTGCACAGACCACTTGCTACCTCATTTGAAGGCAGACATGGCAGTGTGCGCTACTGGGTGAAAGCCGAATTGCACAGACCCTGGCTTCTACCAGTAAAATTAAAGAAGGAATTCACAGTCTTTGAACACATAGATATCAACACTCCTTCATTACTGGTAAGAATGTCTGTAGGACTCTCGTACAAAGCTAGCTTAAGATATTGCTATAATTCTTGTAGAAAACTTACAGAAAATACCCTTAAAATTAAAGGGTTAAAGATATAAATGTTTACCTTGGTGGAGTCATTCTATGTAGACTAGAAGTTAGCGCAGCTCCCATGCCACTGTAAATAGGATACAGATCATATATTTTGGAAAGTTCACTATGGCCTCCATTCATTATGGATATATGTAAGGAGGTCATTTAAACAATAAGCAATGCACTGAAGCTTTCCTACCTATTAAAACCTTGCAAATGGAAAATAAACTTAAAGGGATCCTGTCATAATTTTTCATATTTCTAAATTACACTTACACTGCAAATACTTCACTCTATAATTGCATTCTTGAACCAGCATGTGTATTTTTTTAACTGTAATATTCGTGCATAGGCAGCCATCTCAGGTCGTTTTGCCTGGTCATGTGCTTTCAGAAAGAGCCAGCACTTGGAACTGATGCTTTTTTCTGCTTTTTGAGTTTCTGATACTCAATGTAACTGAATGTGTTGCCGTGAGACCTGGATTTTATTATTGAGGGTTGTTCTTCGATCTGCCAGGCAGCTGTTATCTTGTGTTAGGGAGCTGTTATCTGGTCACCTTCCCATTGTTTTATTGTTAGGCTGCTGGGGGGAAAGGGAGGGGGTGATATCACTCCCAACTTGCAGTACAGCAGTAAAGAGTGACTGAAGTTTATCAGAGCACAAGTCACATGATTAGGGCAGCTGGGAAACTGACAATATGTCTAGCCCCATGTCAGATTTCAAAATTAAATATAAAAAATCTGTTTGCTCTTTTGAGAAATGGATTTCAGTGCAGAATTCTACTGGAGCAGCACTATTAACTGATGCATTTTGAAAAAAAATTCCCATGACAGTATCCCTTTAACTTATAGCTAAAGACATTTTGCCTTTTACAATTGTATTCATAACTTTTTGTGTCTTGTGTAATTTACTAGATTTTTTTTTGTTTTCGTTCAGGCACCCCAAGCGGGCACAAAAGAAAAGACCCTGTGTTGCTGGTTATGTACCTCAGGTCCAATATCCTTAAGTGCCAAAATAGAAAGAAAGGGCTACACACCAGGTAGGTTTGTGATGAAAGATTTATATATATACTATAGCTCTCATTGTACTAGGGTTTGTTCTACAGAAGCTGTAGTCATATAAGGATTTCTTAATCCCAACCCCCTATACTTCTTCACTATTTACACATTATCTTTAGCTTATGGTTCTCCACTTTTCTCATTCTTTTCAAGGTGAGTCAATTCAGATCTTCGCAGAGATTGAAAATTGTTCTTCCCGCATGGTGGTACCAAAGGCAGCCCTTTATCAAACTCAGACATTTTATGCCAAAGGAAAAATGAAGGAAGTCAAGCAACTTGTTGCCAACTTGAGGGGAGAGTCCTTGTCGTCAGGGAAAACAGAGACTTGGAATGGCAAACTGCTGAAAATTCCACCCGTTTCCCCTTCTATCATTGATTGTAGCATAATCCGCGTGGAATATTCTCTTATGGTACGTTCCGTTACTTAAAAAGAGACATTAGCTTCAATGCAAGCTGTTTATATCATACATTTTCTATATTTGCCTGCTCTCCGGTTACACATCTACTAGGATCCTCAAAGACCCTGGGCTGCGGGGAAGTGTTGTTATTAGGGAAGCACCGAATCCACTATATTGGATTCGGCCGAATCCTTCTTGGAAAGATTCGTACAAATACCGAACCAAATCCTAATTTGCAAATGCAAATTAGGTGTGGGAAGGGGAAAAACATTTTTTTACTTACTTGTTTTGTGACAAAATTCATGTGATTTCCCTCCCCACCCTAATTTGCATATGCAGATACGGTTCAGCTGGGCAGAAGGATTCGGCCGAATCCTGCTGAAAAAGGCCCAATCCTGGATTCAGTACATCCCTACATCGCACATACAGATTACATAACAAACACAAACATGGACAAATACAGGAGATAAAGGGATGCTCTGCTCCTTGGTTTACAATCTGAATGGTTTTAAAGGAATAGTTCAGTGTGCAAATAAAAACTGTGTAAATAAATAGGCTGTGCAAAATAAAAAATGTTTCTAATATAGTTAGTTAGCCAAAAATGTAATGTATAAAGGCTGGAGTGAACAGATATCTAATAAAACGGCCAAAATCCACCTTCCTGCTTTTCAGCTCTATAACTCTGAGTTAGTCAGCGACTTGAAGGGGGGCCACATGGTACATTTCTGTTCAGTGAGTTTGCAATTGATCCTCAGCATTCAGCTCAGATTCAAAAGCAACAGATGTGCCCCCCCCTCAAGTCTCTGATTGGTTACTGCCTGGTAACCTGTCAGTGTAAACCAAGAGAGCTGAAAAGCAGGAAGTAGTGATCTGACTGACAAGTTATACATCAAATCACTTCAGCCTTTATACATTACATTTTTGGCTAACTAACTATATTAGAAACATTTTTTATTTTGCACAGCCTATCTATTTACCCAGTTTTTATTTTTACACTGAACAATTCCTTTAAGCAGTTGGAAAACTGTGTGGAGCAAACTCTTCAGTATTTTAGTAATTTGGCACTGTTCATGGCAAGATTATATTTTGTCTCCTTAACTGGACCTCTTTGTAATTTACTGAATCTCTTTATTATCGCAAATATATTAGTGAAATGCTTTTTAGGCATCTTGGGGAAGGCTGGTACTGTAATTAAATAAATTACTGGAAATAGAAAATAATCAAGATTAAATCTTTATATTGCAGGTATATGTTGATATTCCAGGGGCTATGGATTTATTCCTTAATTTACCATTGGTAATTGGCACTATTCCCTTGCATCCATTTGGCAGTCGGACATCCAGTGTGAGCAGCCAGTACAGCATAAATAATTGGCTTGGTCTGACATTGCCAGAAAGACCTGAAGGTAAATTTGTAATTCTTTAAAGGCTAAATTATTTTTTATAATTAAAGATTTTTTATGTGCTATAGCACAGCCTTATTTAAGCATGCTCATCTCTTAGTAAGCTGCTATCTTCAGTCTTTTCCATTGTTTGAGTCTCCGTTTGGTTATTATGGTCTATACAAACCTAAAATTGGCAATTCTAAATTCTTATATTTGTGCATTAAATCAATGTTACAAGTCTTGGGCATTTAGCATTCATAAAGTTTTAAGAAGCAAGTGTAATTCGAATTATCTAGTATAAGTAATCCTAGAGCAACTTGACTTGCTGCGTAATCATTGAAGACGTTTCACTACTCATCTGAGCAGCTTCTTCAGTTCAATTCAGTTCAGTTGAACTGAAGAAGCTGTTCGGATGAGTAGTGAGATGTCTTTAGTGATTACTCGGCAAGTCCAGTTGATCTAGAATTACTTATACTAGATATACCATGACCTGGATAAATGAGATCTTCATAGTCCTATTGCCATTCATTTTGGAGAGAATATTCTAAAACTGGTTCAGGAATATAAAAGAACAAGAAATCACCTACGCTCTATTTCAAATGATATCACACATACATGCTTGTATTCTTGTAATAGTATATTTGGTTTGGCCTTCCTTTCTTATAAATGTTCCATTTTGTAATGTTGTTCTGATTAAAACGTACTCTTTGTTTCATTTCAGCACCTCCTAGCTATGCAGATATTGTCACGGAAGAGCAAAGGCAGAATCTGATGTCTTCAAATGCTTGTAACAACTTTGAATTGGCTCTTCAAGGACCACTATTTGCATACATCCAAGAATTTCGTTATCTTCCCCCTCCACTATATTCAGAGGTAAGCAACTTCATGCCCTATGTTTAAGCTTTCTAATTGGTTTCACACCAAAGCAATTATATATATCATTACTCTTGAATTGTAAAATACCATAATCTCATCCGTGAATAAAACGGGATATAGGCATTTTTATTTTGCATTAAAATGAGAACTTTTTTTTTTCCAAATGGTAAGCATTATTACTAGCTAGTAAATAATAATGAGCCATTGTAAATCTTCCCCTGGATTCAATATTAAAACTCTGCATATGAAAGAAGTTAGCATATTGTACATTATCATCATTGCATCAGTGTAATTGTTGAAATGTCAAGGGTTAGACAATTGCCTTTTTGCCCCTATAAAACTCACAAAGGCCTTTTTCAATCTCCTTAAATGTCGAATGATTCATAGTCTGCGTGACTTGCAAGATTGTCCCTGGCCATCTTGCAATAATATAAGCGGCTATTTGTTTGTCACTGTGGGAGAAACAACGGCACAAAAGCAGTGAACAAAAAGTCCAATGTTACAAGGAATGAGTTGTTCAGTAAGAGGAAGAATAAGGTTAATACATTTTTGATATATGTAATTGAAAAACAAATCCGCTCTGTACTCCATCCATTTATTTTACTATGATTTATAATTATATTGCAGTGAAAAAGAGTTGCCCTTACAATGCAAGCGTGCCCCACAATGCTAAAATTACCAAAGACTTTTCTTTTTACCCTTTATGTTTCCAAGAGCCAGCAGTTTGTAGAAATTTTTTTCAGATCTGCATCTTTTAGTCTGCTTTTCTTCCAATTGGTCAGCAACCTAGATCCTTCTTTCATCCCCCTTTAAAGGGGGCAGTTCACCTTTAAATTAACTTTTAATATGGTGTTGAAAGATATTCTGACAATTTTTATTTTTAGTGGTTTTTCAGTTATTTAGCTTTTTGTTCAGCAGCTGTCCAGTTTTGTATTTAAGCAGGTATCCGTTTGCTAGAGTTTTATTTACCCTAGCATACAGGCAGTGATTTAAACAAGTGATTGCAATATCCATAGGTGAAGGAATGCATACAATTAAGTAATGAAAAGCAACAATAAAAATAAAACTTTTTTTGCCGTACCAGTTACCCCCATCTGAAATCTACAAGGAAGCCTAAAAGGAAGGCAAATAATTAAAAAAAAAAAAAAAAAAACCCTAATAAATTAGGGCATTCTATAACATAACAAAAGTTAAACTTTATGGTCGACAATCCCCCTTAAACCTCAGATGAAGATAAGACTGGCTAGTGAACCTTTTTACAGCAGCTTTCTTTTCAGACTATGACTCCCCAACTGTTTTTTAGTTAGACAATAATTGAATATTTAAAGTATTTTTTTTTCTTTTCTTTTAGGTGGATCCTAATCCAGATCAGCCCACAGAAGAGCATCCTTCCTGCCCATCTCGCTGAGGGATTCTTTTTCCTTATAGACAAGACTCTAAACTGCCTGCAAGAAGTTATGGTAGTTATGTTGGAGATGCACTTTCAAAGGAAACTGCTTTTCAGTTTGGAAGTGGCAGACTTAATCAGCCTCTGGTGGTTCCAGCACACGCTGCATTATAACGTATGTGTGCTGTATATGTACGGATGCTCTTCCACTCCCGTGTGGGCCCAGTGAAGAAGCTGCTGCATTCGTACGTGGTCAAGAGATGAGGATGCACATCCTATTAGTAACAATATGGATCCGCTTCCTTCTTTAAGATTTGCACACTCTACGAATTTAGAGCAGCTTCATTTCACTACAGCTTTCATTCTTACCAACATACACTTCAGCTTGGTTGTGTTTTGCACACCCTGAAGTGAACTAAACTTTTGAGAAACTGAAAACTTACAAATGCACTAAGCTTTTTTTTTTTTGAGTTGTTCTAGCCCATTCTTTTACCCACTTATGAACATGCACCGTGTTGTCCTTTCTGGCTGCTTTCTCAGCTTGGATTCAGCAATCGATATGTCTACAAAAACATCTAATGCCTTCACACTAATCCTTACTGCTGTATGTTGTCTTGCAGCCCACTGTAGTAGAATAGCAGCAATTTCAAGGGGTTATTGAAATACAGAAAGGAGACCTAAGGGACTAAAACGCTCATAAAGATTGTACATCTAAATTTCATTCAAAGACTTGTTGCCTTTTTACTGTTGCCCCCCCCAAGCAGAATTTTGTTACAGATTCCTACAAATCACTTAAACTCAGGAGAACTCATTACTTGCCAAACCTTGGAACGCTATTGGTGTTTTTATGTTGCTCTGTTCCATGTTTTACGAGTTGTATGACTTTGTGCTGGCTGCTACCATGTACAGACAGGAAAAGCTAAAAAAATGGTTCTTTTGTTTAGTTATATGAGATTCCCACCTGCTTAAAGAGGAGGCTTTTACTAAGTTAAATCAGGGCATTAATTCATGTGGCACTGTAGAGTAAAGGTCAGTAGACCATATGTATGGATATCTCTTACAGGGACGATGTGGCTTTCCCTGTCTTGTAGGCCTAGACATCCAGTATATGGCTTGCTGGCAAACAAAAAAAAAAATTGCAATGATAAGAAATGAAAGAGGCTCCTGAATAACAGTGTAAATAGTGCACCAAGTTGATTGTGTGGTCCAGGTGCACCAGCCTCAGACCCCCAGCTTAAGGGAGCGTCAAACTGAAATACACAGCAAAAATACAGAGCTACAGAGGAATCCACAGGCTAAAAATTGTAAGTGAAAAAAAATAAGTATAAGTCATAGTTGAAAGTATATGCATCTCCATAGGCCCTACGCATTTCAAACCCGCCTGCTAAAGAGGCTGCACAGTATGTTTGGATGCCTATGCTATATCTTATTTGAAAGAGTACTTCCATTCATAGAACAAAACAAATGAATCCTTGTCCATAGCAAAATAGTGAGGTTAGCATGTAACATGGAAACCGTAAAGAACCCAGCGCAATACCTTGGAGGTATTGTTCTTTATGGGGGAGCAACTGTTCTGGTATGAAGCCAACAACAGATGTCCAACCTTCTAGCTTCCCAGTAAGTTTGTATTAGTCCTAGCACAAAGCTGATGAAAGTTAGGAAAAAGAACTGTTCTAGATGCACAAACAGATGACATTGATTTAAGTTAGGACATTTAGTTCCCTCCTACAATACAGCCCTTCCCATGGTTTTCTTTGTAGATGTTGTTTTTGTGCAAGGTTTCTGTACAACATTGACCCATCGTTCCTTTTCCACTGTCCTTGTTCTCCTGGCTGTCAGTTTTGAAATCTCTTGTTTCAAGAGCTCTCGACGTAAATCACAAAAAAAAAATATATGCTTTTTTTTTTTTTTTTTTTTGTAAGTGTCCTTTTTTTAAGCTAATTTAGTAAAATAATTCCACAATGAAAGCTTCCAGAGCGAAGAATTGTAAGGTTATAATTAGTCACGTTTTAAGTGATACGGAAGATATTCGACCCCCCCCCCCTTCCAGAATTATTGAGGAAATAAGAGCAGTTTGACATCTTTTGTACTGTGTATTTCTGTTTCCTTCAATGTTTTGTTGGTAAGTCGGTTCATCAGAGCTAGTCTTTCTTAATGCAAAGCCCAGATTCAATTTCCTAAGGGAAAATCGACGTTTATACTATTTATAAGTAGGGCTTATATTTATTCCCCCCTCAATAAGTTCAGGTAGCAGAAAAAAGAACTTATTGTGAGCTCTGAATAATTTTACTCTGGGTATCTGCATTTCTAAAGGAGGGGCAGCTGCTATACTCCCAGGTAGCAGAATCCATTTATTTGTCACTTTCCTTGGTGCTGTTGATATTGCTGGGCAATGCCTCAGCCAAAAACAAGCATCATGGCATTCCCCACTGGTAGAAGCTATGCACAGGAGGATTGTTCATGTGTATACAATTCCTTTTACCCTGCTGTTTTTTTTTATTTTTTTAGGGGACAATGAAAGCAGAATAAGCCCTGCTTAGAAATAATGTTTATTTTTTCCTTTACGAGTACTGGGAACAATTATTTTTTTTGTTTGTCTATGAGGAAATAGGGTTATGAATGAAGAAGGGGTTGACCAATAAACCCTAATAGCCACTGCAAATATTTGTGACATTTAGCATTATTAAAGCCACTGGCACTGTATTGCATGGAAATGTGGTCATCAAAATATGCTAACAATTCTGCAAAGTTTGTGAAAGTATTTTGCTTTTAATGTATAGAGGCATTACATTATTTTTTTAATAGTGGTCAGTTTCTTTTATAAACCAGAAGTTGACAACTTAGTCCAGTATTGGAGATTCCTGATTGTAAATTAGGAACATGCGGAGTGAAATCCAAATGATAGAGAAACAAAGTGCAATATTAAATGTATGTATGCTTATAGATCTGAATCTATGGCTATTTGTACATTTATTTTTTGTTTTGGTGCTGAACATGTTATTGTACAGGCTCCAGTTTAAAACAAACTTTATGTTGGAAAATGTTTTTTTTTTTTTTTTTCCTTTTTGCTCTTCCTTGTTTAAAATATAAAAAGATCATTTTTTGTAATTGAGACTCTTGTGTGGTTTGTGGGAAGGTAAATGCAAGATTGTACGTGTGGGAGGAAAAAGGGTGAAGACACACAGAGCTACTTGTAGCAGCTACTTGTCACGGCTACAAAATAGACAATAGTGGTACCGGTAATTGGCTTTCCTATAAGACACTATATTTTTAGCAGAGGCAATTCTCTGTATTATCTATGGTATGGTATTTTGTAGCCACGACAAGTAGCTGCTACTAGTAGGTCTGGAGCTAATAGTATCAGCTACATTTTGTTACTAAAGTGCCAAATAAATACTCTGCCATAGACAAGGCTGAGAATTGCCTCTGCTAAAACACATAGTGGCAGATTTATTAAGGGTCGAATTGAAAATTATTATTTTTTTTTTTTTATGGTCAAAACTGTAAAATTCAACTAGGGAATTATCCAGGCTCGATTCCATTTTTTTTTTTAAATATTTGATTTTTGATATTTATCAAACGTCGAATTCGACTATTCGCCACCTAAAATCTGCCGCATTCATGTATAAGTTAATGGGAGAGGTGCAGGGACCAATTTGGAGATGTTTGTAGCCTTCCCGACACTCATCTGGTTTGGTTGAATTGAATTAGATTAGAGTTTTCAGGTCTGTAAACTTCGTCCGAGTTTTAGATATTAGATTTTTTTTCTTAAATAACCCCCCAGTCGAATTTAGTATTTTCAAATTTAAGGGAGTTTAAAAAAACCTCACATGAATTTGACCCTTGATAAATGTACCTTGTTGTGTCTTAGGAAAGCCAATTACCACTTGTGTATTTAGTAGCCGTGACAAGTAGTTACTGCTACTAGTGGCTCTGTGTGTCTTCAAGGGAGCATCTCTAAAAGATCCATTGTGAGTATCAAGTATGTATAAAGTACATAACCTCTTCAAGATCACTGCACTACATTTCTCCCTGGTGTCTAAAAAGCGAGACTGTAGATTTATAAGCGGTAATTTTGGTCCCTACTTTGCAAATGCCCCTTCCTACTTTGTTCCGGGGGTGTCGCTGTGGGATAGCGGGGCTTTTATCTACTGTTCTCTGCCTGCAAGCAGACTTTTGCAATAAACTTCAGTCACACTTACTGCTGCATTGCAAGATGGAGTGATATCACCCCCAAGCAGCCCATTAGCAGAACTATGGGAAGGTAACCAGATAACAGCTCCCTGGTAGATATAAAAACAACAAAATCCATGTTCCACTGTGACTCCTTCAGTTACATTGAGTAGGAGAAACAACAGCCTGCCAGAAAGCAGTTCCGTAGTCCAGTACTGTCTCTTTCTGAAAGCACATGACCAGGCAAAATGACCTGAGATGGCTGCCTACACACCAATATTATAACTAAAATAAATACACTTGTTTGGTTAGGAATGCAATGTTACATTATAGAGTGAATTATTTGCAGTGTAAATAATTTAGAAATAAAACGACACCAGAAAAATCGTGATCAAATCCCTTTAAAGTGTCAGTCATAGTGTATGTAAAAGTCGCACCGCTTAACCCTTTAAATGCAACAGTTCAGAAATATATGGCATTGCACTTGCCATGGGTGCTACTTACAGGGTTAAAGAACTACACATTTTATGATTATATCAGCTGGCATTAAACATAATCTTATTTTGCATTAGGTAGCTGATCGAAATATGATTTTATAAATTAACACATCAGTTTTGCTTCTAGACTATATTGTACACAGACGCATGTACTATGTAAAGGGGCAGTACAACCATCCTTGTTCAACTAGAGCTCAATGAGTAGGACATAAAGGGGCACATTTACTTAGCTCGAATGAAGGATAAGAAGGAAAAATACTTTGAATTTCGAATGCATTTTTTTGGCTACTACAACTTCGAATTGAACGATTCAAACTAAAAATCGTTTATAGTCGAAGTACTGTCTCTTTAAAAAAAACTTTGACCACCTACTTTGCCACCTAAAACCTACCGACCACCAATGTTAGCCTATGGAGAAGGTCCCCATAGGCTTTCTAGGCAATTTGGGATCGAAGGAAAATCGTTCGATCGATGGATTAAAATCCTTCGAATCTTTCGATTCGAAGGATTTAACGATTTTTCCTTCGATCCTTTGATAGAACGAATTGTGCTAAATCCTTCGACTTCGATATTCGAAGTCGAAGAATTTAACTTCGAGGGTCGAATATCGAGGGTTAATTAACCCTCGATATTCGACCGCTAGTAAATGTGCCCCATAGCAACATACTGTATGCCTAAATGGGGCACACAGAAACGGTTTCAATTCC
Source organism: Xenopus petersii (assembly GCA_038501925.1). Classification (NCBI taxonomy): domain Eukaryota; kingdom Metazoa; phylum Chordata; class Amphibia; order Anura; family Pipidae; genus Xenopus; species Xenopus petersii. The sequence goes on from CM076673.1 coordinate 172,218,862, forward strand.
CAGCTTCCTGGTTCTTATGAGCATTTAGGGAGGAGGAACATGTAGTTAATTAGTTAACCTTCTGCAATAATAAACAACTGTTTAACTGTAAAAAGGCATTGCAGGAAAGAGGGGGTTGTTTATACAGAAAGCATGATATTTACAAAAAATTATAACAAGGAGGGAGGGGGTAAGTGGGGAAAAGATTGTTTTATAATAATTATAATAATTATTAAAAGAATCACAGAATACATCCACAGCATTTTACATAGCTGTATATACTGCATACAGTGCACATGACCATGCAGGGAAGGCATTGTGTCCCCTTTGAAAGAAGAATTGTATGTTGCCTAGAAAGCCAGGGAGGGGTGGTAGCAAATTTGAATTTCCCCAAATGATGGGTAGTTTGCTTTATTTATTAATGAAACAGAAAGAACTTTCAGGTATTTGTCAAGAAGGAAAATGGAGGCTTCTGTAGAGTGAAAATGATTGCTGAGAGCTCTGTTTTCAGGCTGTGAGTCATTGTCCTTCCTCCCCCAGTGCCAGAAGCCTGAGATGCTAAAAACAGCTGTTTGAAGTGATAATCATAGTGAGGCATGAGCTGCTGCTTCAACTGCCTTCCCCATGTTCCCAATGGCCTTGAAAGACTTCTCAAAAAGCAACGAGATTTGCTTGTGCAACACGCTTCTTTTTTTTTGTCTTTCTCTGGTTTACCTGAACAGTATTTAGTTTAGCTGACAAAGATCTAAAATGCTAAAGTAATAAATAGGCTGGTGTGAGTGGTAAGGGCTCCTACACACAGGTGGTTTTTCCTGCGCTCCTCTGCATTGCACTTTCTTCCGTTCAGCCGCAGGGGAGCGCATGGGGGCTGTACTCACACAGACGAATGTATGCACCAAACGCAGGTTGGGACGCAGCATGTTGCATTTCACCTGCGTTCGGCGCATACATGCATCTGGGCGAGTACAGCCTAGGTCACAATAATTGACTGTGTCTACTCCTGCGGCTAAATGGAAGAAAGAGCAACATAGTGGAGCGCAGGAAAAAACGACCGTGTGTAAGAGCCCGAAGCAAGTTGTTTGACTGCTGCTGTTTGAGCTGCTATCAGGGTTCTCTAATCAGGTTCTCATTAGTACAGGGGGTCCCCAAAAGACACAAAAGTTTAAAGTGTGGGTCACAAACAGGAGGGGCTTGCAGCCTGCTCAGGGAAGATTAGGCTGTTACCATGTGTGGGCTACAGTGTGCTTGTTGCTGACCCTGTTAACTTACTAGTAGAATGGGGCCCTATGATTACTGATGGAAACTCTGGCTACTGCCATTCAACTGTACAGCAGTGAATACCCCCCTTGTCCACCAGGGGCCCTTCGCCAATGACGCGACTTGAGACTGTCACCACTCCTACTACTTTAAGAGACAAATTTCAAACCGGAAATTCGTCTCTTCTAGCACAGAGAGTGCAGTTAGGCTCTCTGTGCACTGGCCCTCTCTGCTGCCCTGGTGGACCTCCCAGACCCCCTCAGGTGCAAAAAGGTAAGCACACGGGGGGGGGGCAGCAACTGCTGCTGCTTCGGGCGGTGGAGGGGCCAGAATCGCCCCTGTTGTCCACTGTCTGTCACTGTCATGTAATTGAATGAAAAGTACCCAGTCTGATGCCCGAGGAGTAGGGTTGCCACCTGGCCGGTATTTTACCGACCTGGCCGGTAAAAATGATGCTCAATGCTAATGTTATTAATAGGAAAAAACGGCAAGAATATAGGAAGGCCAGTATTTTTTTTGGCAACCCTACCGAGGAGGGGTGCAAGACAGACCTGCAAGTAATAATGCTCAAGTGGGCAGTGTTCAAAATCACTTTGTATCTCTAACATTTAGTTGGTCAATGGTCATAGAATAGACAACTTTTCAATTGACCTTCCTTTTTTTTCTTTTTGTAAAGTTTTTGCATTATTTGCCATCTTCTTCTTCTGACTCCAGCTTTCAAATAGGGGTCACTGACCCCATCTGAAAACAAATGCTCCGCAAGGCTACAAATGTATTGTTATTGCTACTTTTTATTACTCATCTTTCTGTTCAGGTCCTCTCCTGTTCATAATCCAGTCTCTTAATTAAATCAACCAGATTGCCGAAATTACAGACTAAAGAGCTGCTGAATAAAACAGTAAATAGCTTAAAAAAACGAAAATAATGAAAAATGAAAACCAATTACTGAAAGTTAATTTAAAGGGGAACAGTCGCTTTAAAGGGGAAGTATACCCCCAACTTCCATAGTCCCTCTGCACAGGACCCCCAGTCCCCTCCACAAATCCATCATTGGCTGCATTGTCCATCTCTTTGGCTATATTAGATGAGCATGAGCAGAAGTCTGGTCCTGGCAGGACATCAGAGCCAACATCACTGACATAAAGCCAAGACTAATAAGGAAGCATTATGTATTTTCCAAAATAGAATTTATTTATGTTAGATTTGATGAGTAATGCTGGTCATACAAGGTCTGATATTATCTGCCAACTCACCCCCCCAGACCTGGAGCTTATTGGCCTAGTTATTATTGTATTTGATTTACTTAGTTCCCTTACCTAGAACATATGATGATACTACTGTATATGTCAGAATACAAAATATTCGGATGTAGACGCATCGTGTCACGTCGGATTAACGCTGCGACACCATGCGACAATTCTATCTCTTACCTTATTTTTGTCGCATGCGTTTTGTCGCAGCGCGTCGGATCGCGACAAAATCGCTCGTGGAGTCCTACCCTAAAGGTTGTAGCTATTAAAAAATTGTATTTAACTTTTTTTTTACCATTTGAGGGGCATGCCACATTTGTTTTAGGGTGGGCTCATGTCTAGGACATTAGAGGATCTCTTTTGTCTTTATTTTGCTTCCTTGGACATGTGTAATAATAAGTGGCCACTTCAAGCATTTGCACCAACATAAATATAAAATAAAGACGTCTATACGACCTATATGTACCCGCCCTATTCAAATTGACCTAAGCATAAGAGTACTAACGAAGTTTCACTAGGCAGAAACAAACGTTGAAAAGTTATGAAATTAAAAGTTACTGCTAGTGAAACTTAACCAGCATTCAGCTGAAGAGACGCAACTTCGCATTTTAGTGAATTAAAGTAGCGGTAACGAATTTGCGCCTGCCGAAGTGGCTTGGAGTGTGGCAAAGCCTTCGCAGGAGAAAATTTGCCCTTTAGTGAATTCGCCCCAAAAAGTGTCTTTCAGAATACAAGGCTTTAGAAGTGAATAGATTCAATTGAATGTAACAGTCTGCGGATAACAAACCCGATCCCATGAATGCCAAGGTCAAGTTCAGCGGGGGCAACATCCCAACTATGAGCAGGTTTTAATCTGTAAAGTCTTTTCCTGGAAAGAAGTGAAAAGTCAGAGTCCGAGTGCAGAGCTTTCTAATCCGGCGGCGGCTGCAGTATGCATTTATACACGTATTCCGAGCCATGACTCAGCTCTGATGGATTTCATTGCCAGTGGATTTTCCTGTGTGTCAGCTCAGCTGCTGCTCAGACCCTATCCCTGACGGCCAAAAATAACACACGCACTAGTGTTTCCTATAAAACACAATTCAAACCAGTTTAGGCCGGTGGCATATTTAAACACCGTTATCAGTCATTTATTTCTGCCACTTTTATCTCAGGGCGTTCATTTTTTTTCTTTCTTTGGAAACTAAAATACAATAGGCTCATGCTGAGAATAAAAGTGTGAAAGGCCTAGGAATATATTCTCTCTTATCATGTTTTACATGCAACATACTAAGGGATCCTTTTGTCCCGGCATCTGTCACAAGGTTATCGATGGCATCGACTGATGGAAGACCTCAGCACCAGGTTATACCAGCAGTGACGCACACGAAGCTTGATCTTGGCACAGAATCATAGTCCTTTGTGACATTTTAAAGGAGAACATTTTCTACTGGCGCTTGAAATGTGCTTTTCCCCTCGGTGCTGGCATCTGATTAAAAATCATTTTAGTTGATACAGTGCTAATCTGCCTTGTGCTCATAGTCTTGTGCTTCCTGGTGTAAATTATTGCCTAGTCTAAGGCTATCAACAACATCCCGGCATATTTCTTACAAAATAAAAAAATGTCTGAGAGGCTTTTGGAGCCAGAATTATTAGATGAATTATTACATTGACAGGGGTGGAGGTTTTAGAATGTCTGAAAAGTAATGTTTGGATAAAACAATGAAATTGCACAGGACATACAGCTTAGAACTGATATAGACTGTACATATAGATATACAGATATAGACTATACATCACCATGTCAGTGATATATTATGGGGAATACAATATACTATCTGTTTTACATTAGGTGCTGAAAAAAGTGTTGATGCTAAAGGAATCATTTTTGGTACTTCCATACACTACTGTATATTGCAGCAGCATAACTACAAGCACTGCCCCCCTCAATATAATTTCTGGAGGGGCCCCGGCGCATACATCCAAGCCAGCATGAACCACCTCCCAGCCTCCTGACCAATCACTCCCCTGCTCCTCACCAACTCTTATTTAGCAGAGCAGCTGGAGAGGGAGAGGGAGGATTGCTATACTATAGAGCAGTAGTCCCCAACCAGTGGCTCGTGAGCAACATGCTTGGATGTTGTGCTAGTGACCTTTAAAACATGTGCTTATTTTTTAGATTCCTGGCAAGTTTTGGTTGAATAAAAACAAATGTACTGCCAAACAGGCTGCTAGTCCGAACAGAGTCTACCCAATAGCCAATCACAGCCCTTATTTTCACCCCAAGAAAATGTTATTATACTTGTGTTGCTCCCCAACTCTTTTTACATTTGACTGTGGCTCATGAGTAAGAAGTTTTGGGGACCCCTGTCTTATTCTATGCTGTTTAGGGCTCTTACACACGGGCATTTTTTCCTGCGCTCCCCTGCGTTGCTCTTTCTTCCGTTCAGCTGCAGGGGAGCGCAGGAGTAGATGCACTCAATTATTGTGAAGGGGCTGTACTCACACAGACTCGTGTAAGCTCCAAACGCAGATGGGATGCAGCATGTTGCATTTCACCTGCGTTCGGTGCATACATGAGTCTGTGTGAGTACAGCCCCCTTCACAATAATTGAGTGCGTCTACTCCTGCGCTCCCCTGTGGCTGAACGTAAGAAAGCGGAGCGCAGGAAAAACCACCCGTGTGTAAGAGTCCTAAAGGAGGAACTCCACGAGCCGACACGTCTCCATGCAACGAAAAGCATGCAACGTGTTGGATGTTCTGACGATACAGGAAGTGGAGGAGAAATCTCCGGTAAGAACTACATTTATCCGACTGTCGGATGAGAACGCAGCATCTTCATCTGACATATGGATAAATGTAGTTCTTACCTGTGATTTCTTCTTCACTTCCTGTATCTTCAGAACATCCTAGTCCTACCCTAAGGGCCCTTACTCATAGGCGTTTTTATGCTGCGGTCCCCTGCGTTTTCTGTGTTCAGCCGCAGGAAAGCGCAGGAGAAGACGCGCTGAATTCTTTTCAATGTGGCTGTACTCAGATGCAGACACAGATGCATGTAAGCACCGAACGCAGGAGAAATGCAACATGCCGCATCCCAACCTGCGTACGGCACCCACTTCTTTTCCCTGCAATCAATGAATCCTCCTGTTCATCCTCGGGTTAAATCCCTAGCATGGCTGCCTGTTAAGCAAATGAGAGCACACAAAATCCTTCTGCTAACAATCAAAGCCCTTCACTTCATTACTTGTCACTGCATTTCTTCACCAAAAATTATATCATGGTTGCGTTACTCCCCATATTTGACTGTGGTTGACTGTGGAAAGGTTGGGGACCCCTGCTATAGAAGAAGCAGACCCTGTGGTCCTGGCCCCCTTGTTACGCTGACCCCCCTACAATTGTTGGGTCTGCTTTCTTTATAATTACATCAATGTTTATGGCCAAAATTATGAGAAAACCCTTCCTAGTTTTTGGTATTGGCTATTTAACTTATAGTAATCACTGCTGACACTAGTGGTGCTTAATAAAGCAATTACATTCCTAGCCCTACAGTTTCATGGGGGGGGTTATAGAGAAGTCATCCAGTTCATAATATCATATTAGATTTCCTGCACATTAAATTAACATTTTTGTTAATGTTTTAGCTATTATATTCAGTAGCAATGACTAGGGACACACAAAACTAAGCCATAGAATCACAGTTTGGAGTGCACAATCTTATGTGCTTATTAGTACAGGCAAGCGTATGTCTCTCCCCTACATCCTATCGTCTCTCATGTCAGCACATACATTGTATATTCAAGAAAAAGATTTCCTGGGAGCCACAGACACTGGTTTAGTTAAGACAACCATCCATGTGGGAGTGTGTAATGAAACGTTTATCAGCTATAATAAAGTTTATTATATATGGCTGCTGCACCGAATAGCTTTCACACAGCAGAAACACCGACATTCACTGTTACATTCAGAATTATATGTGTTTGAATGGGATATTTATGTTATATGAGTATGATATATAATATATATCTACTGTATATAGTATGTTAATAACATAGGCTCCATTTAAATTAAATTATTCAAAGCATCCAGCACTTCAAATTTCCCGAGGCAAACCCATGCGCGGTAGAATGAAATAGACGACTTTTTAGTTAAAGTCCGGCTTTTCGTTCTACTGCGCATGCGCAACTGCGCAAAGAAAGCGGAAGACGGAAGATAAGTGATCCATGGTGGTTACTGGTATAACCTTGAGCCGGTGCAGTTTTCTGCTGATAGGATTCACTTGGAGGTGCCTAACATTTGGCATCCCCAACTGGAAGACTTTCCTTCTCCTTTAATGATTTTCTTTAATAATAAAACAGTAGCTTGTACTCTATGATGACTAAGCTGCATGGATTCATAATGTGGTAAAACAATCCTATTGGGTTAATTTAATGTTTAGTTTTTAGTACCCTTAAAGGGATGGCACCCCTTTAAAGGGATTGTTCACCTTTGAGATAACTTTTAGAATGATGTAGTGAGGGATATTCTGAGACAATTTGCAATTTGTTTTCATTATTTAAGGTTTTTGAGTTGTTTAGCTTTTTATTCAGCAGCTCTTCAATTTGCATTTTAAACAACTGGGTAGCTAGGGCCCAAATTACCCTAGCAACCATGCACTGATTTGAATAAGAGACTGCAATATGGATAGAAGAGGCCTGAATAGAAAGATGAGTGATACAAATTAGCAATAACAATACATTTGTAGCCTTACAGAGCATTTGTTTTTTCTAAGGGAGTCAGCGACGCCCATTTGAAAGCTGCAAAGAATCAGAAGAAAAAGGCAAATAACTATAAAACTATAAAAAATAAATAATGAAAACCACCACCCCTTTAAGTTAACCTTTAGTATGTTATAGAACGGCTTATTCTAAGCAACGTTTCAATTGGCCGTCATTTATTTTTTATAGTTTTTTAATTATTTGCCTTTTTTCTGACATTTTCCAGCTTTCAAATGAGGGTCACTGACCCCAACTAAAAATACTCTGTAAGGCTACACATGTATAGCCATTGCTACTACTCATCTTTCTATTTAGGCCTCTCCTATTCATATCCCAGACTCTTATTCAAATCAAATGCATGGTTGCTAGGATAATTTGGACCCTAGCAACCAGATTTCTGAAATTGCAAACGAGGGAGATGCTGAATCAAAAGCTAAATAACTCAAACCACAAAAAATTTAAAAACTAAAACACATTGCAATTTGTCTCAGACTATTGCTCTCTACATAATACTAAAAGTTAATTTAAAGGTGAACAGCCCCTTTAAAGTATGGTGATCCAAATTATGGAAAGACACCAGGTGGCAAGCATTTTGGAAAACAGGTCCTGTACCTGTATTATAAAGAGTCAGAGATTCCAGAATCATTGTGGCTGTGAGGGGGACTTGCATCTGACACAACTGCACCTGATGCATCAAAACAAATGAGGATAGTATCATTTATTACAACCATCAAAATACAGTACTTAAGTTGTGCAGGGATCCAGGAAACTACACCTCACATTAGCCCATGTTGTGCAAATACAAATTCTTGCATTGGACCCTTTAGAAAACATTTACATTTTTCCACAACTTGTCATTTTTGCTTTTGTTTGCTATGAAGCTAAAATGTCTAAGGAATTGCCAAATGAGTACTCAGTGTAGCCTGTATGTAAAGGTGGCCATACACGGGCCGATAAAAGCTGCCGACAGACTGTGTCGGCAGCTTATTGGCCCGTGTATGGGGGCCCCCGACGGGCTTCCCCGATCGAGATCTGGCCGAAAGTCGGCCAGATCTCGATCGGATGGGTTTAAAAACCCCGTCGGATCGCGGCCGCATCTGTTCGTTGATGCGGTCCCGCGATCCGACCGGCCGTTTGTGAATGGTAGGATCCGATCGTTGGGCCCTAGGGCCCACGATCGGATCTGCCCGATATTGCCCACCTCAAGGTGGGCATATCGGAGGGAGATCCGCTCGTTTGGCGACATCGCCAAACGAGCGGATCTATCCGTGTATGGCCACCGACTGCTTCAAGTCAAAGCAAAGCACAGCTGGTATCCAGCCAATAGCTGTCACAGCTAAATAATCAGTGCTATCTGATGAGCAAACAGTTTTGGTTTCGCAGGGAAAACTTTAGCTCACATCACATTTCCATGTAGTCATCATGAAACTCTGGAAGGACAAACTCAAAATGACATTGGGAACATCTTGCTTGAGATTTCCATAATGTGGCATTTTACAACGTTGCTTGCAGATTATAACATTTTATTTTTAAAACGTGAACCCCAAAAATATATTTGTGCTTAAAAGAAAACATAATTCTAAGCAACTTTGCAATATGCATTCATTACACATTTTCTAAGGTTTTTAAGTTATTTGCAGGGTCAGACTGGGCCGGCAGGACACTGGGAAAAAACCTGGTGGGCTCGGCCCTTGTTGACCCCCGCCAGGCCAGACTCGCTCCCCTATCAGGCAAAACTATTGGCGCTCAGTTTTCTTTCGTATGCACGCAGCAATCTGTTTCTTGCACATGCGCACACCGCAATGTTTTTTCCGTATTCCCATACCATGCCATTTTTTGCGCATGCTCATGGGGCCCCCGAGGTTCGGAACCCGGTGAGCCTGAAATGCGCCAGTCCAACCCTAGTTATTTGAATATATATTGCTACTGAAAGCAGTGTCTGTCCCTTTCTATTCTCTGCCCTGATGGCTCAGACTGTTGAAACAATGTAAAGCTGGCCATGGATGTGGAGATTTTACTGTTTGTGCCTTTGTTTCAGTCTAATGATCTACCATTAACCATTCTAGTTAAAATAAATAGGAAACACATCAGACAATGCTCTGGCCAAGAATTGACAGACAGTAAATGTACAAAAGTAATGCCTGACAAATAGCAGTGACAGTCACACTGATATCATCAGATAGGCAATACATGCAGAAATCTTATTGGTAGCCAGTATAAATCTATTATATAACCTGCCAAATCGATTAAACAACCAATTGCTGCCACAAGTAAATATCGGGATGAACCACACACGATGCGAAATTTGTACAAAATGAAGATTCGCACTGTATCTTTGCGTCCATGGCCCTCTTAAGACAAAACAGATGATTAACAGACCTGTCTTTGCAACATTGTTTAAAAAGTAACGACCAGGACTTAAGCAAATGTTTTTACAAATAACATTCAAAGCACTGAAAATTATTAACAAATGTATACTGGGAAGTTGCTTAGAATTATGCTTTTTTTCATTAGGCACGTTTTTATTTTGTGGTTGACTTGCTCTTTCAGCATTTCATTTTGAATAGGGGCCGCTTCCCTACATCTGTTACTCTTTCTCTGCAGTGATGCCTTGTGTTATGATCTAGCCTAATTCTGGGTTGAGTACTCATTTAAACTAATTGCAAGGGTTGCAGCCCTTCAAGCTGTTTGTCTCTGAGTTGTTGGCATCTCACATGTCTGGTAACCTTAACCTGAATGGTGCCCCTATTGCAGTTGTAACATAAGCAAGTGAGAAGTTATCCTTGTCAGGGAATGTTGAATTCCCATCTACACTGTTGGCCGAGCAAGAGATTCGACAGTAGGGGGTCATTTACAACCAAAATGCAGTTTCGGATACCGTTTGTCATGTTTGTGTCACCTTCAATGCCGCATTTTCACTATAATTTCACCGTAATTTCCACCTAGAACACATGTTGCAGAACTGTGTTATTTTTTATTGTATTATTATTCGCACACAAAAAGTTCATGGAGGGTATGGCTTGTTGATCAATTATTGCAGTTAGATATGACTAGTGGTTTGACATGGCAAACAGTGCCTTAAAGGACAAGGGAAGGCTTCCACTACAGCCCTGAATATATTGTAAAGTGCCCTTGCCTGTAGCAGATCACAAACTTATTTTTTTTTTAAATAACCCTCCCTCTGTGCACTTTTGAACTTTCTTCAGTCCCCCTCTGTTGCAGTTCTATCTTGGATCTTCCACCATCATCAACATGGTGCCACATAACTAAATGTGCATGTGCCAATCTTCTGCCTCCCCATAGACATGAGCATGTTTGAGATTCTTGTACACTGTAACAAATAGATACATTTACAGCACACAAGCTTGTATTCACGCTAGGTGATTGTGTGTATATGCCCTTTCTGTGTTTTGCATGTCCCCCTAGCAGCCATCTTTGTCGGTTGCTATTGGCGCGCGTCAGTGGTGGGAGGGCTTTGTGGGTGAGTGTTCCTTGCCTGTTCTGCGAAAGAACGCCCACAAATACTTTATACTGCACATGTGCCTGTCTTGGTGCAGGAGCATAGAATTATTATTATTATTATTATTATTAACATGTATTTATATAGCGCCAACATATTGCGTAGCACTGTAAAGTAAATGTGATTATACAACTACATCACACGAATTACATATATAGAATATATGGAGTAACAAACATCACAATCAATACAGGTACAAAAAGGTGAGGAAGGCCCTATGCATAGGCATACAGTCTAAAGGGAAGGGAGTAATACACAAGGTGTGGGAGTGGGCAAGATCGAAGTAAGTGGGTGAGAAATGTGGTACTGTATGTGGTGTTGCGTTTGGTAGTTAAGCAGAGTGAGGCTAGGCTTCTCGAAAGAAGTGCGTTTTCAGAGATTTTAGAAAGTAGAAAGGTTGGGAGAAAGTCGGACAGACCGTGGGAAAGTTATACTGTAGGTATTTCCATTAAAGAACTAAGGGGTATATTTATCAAAAAGTGAAGTTAGAGATCACCACAGTCCGCTAGAGTGAAATACCAACACTCTATTCATTTAAAGGCGTATTTATCAAATAAAAAAAAAACTTTCATTTTCATCCTTTGATAAATACACCTTTGATTAATATACCCCTAAGTGTTTTTTTGTTTCTATGCGGCTTCAGATCAGGAAAACAGGTTGAATATGGGCTGAAGACACCACTGGAGATATGCCTCTAGATTGGATTAACTCTTTAGTACCCTTTCCTTGTTATTTAAAATGGTTTTGTGACTGTACAGAGTGACATCATAAAACTGTGCCAGTCCAGGTGTTTCCCCACATGCTCTTAACATGCAATTAAGAAAGAACATTTTAAGATATTGTGGTTATTGGAAAAGTTCAGCATCACGCCAAGATACTTTTAAAATGAGTAACCCAGGAAACCTGGTCACTCGCAGTTCTGCCAAACCACAGTTTAACCTCAAGCATTTTGTTAAGTTTCCTACTAAGACCTGTGGGTTTATGATTTCTGCTCCATTACCACTCTGCCGCGGGTAATTATAAGTAGTATTTTTATGAACACCTGTTATATAAAGCATAAACATGTTCTGCAACGCTATAAAATAATAAGGTCTATACAATGAATATACATCGCAAGAAAGATCTTGCAATCTAAAAAGAGAAGGGGTATGAGACCAATCAAAACACCTATTAAAGTCTGAATAGGATCAGCACAGCTCCCACTGACTTCGACAACTTTTACTTGGCAAATTTTTGATTACAGTTTTTTTATACTTACTAAATCTCAATTTTTTTCAGAGCTTTAGAGTTGAAAAATGTTTTGAAAACATTTGAATGTTAGTAAAAGGCCCCTGGGTATCATGCACAGAGATTGGCTGCAATTTAATAATTCAATGGATTTCCCAGAAAAGACACTGGGGTAAATTTATAAGAGTGAAGTTCCGCCACTAGAGTGAAATTCGGCCACTTCCCATTCATTTCTATGGGATTTTGAAAGGCGTATTTATCAATGGGTGAGAGTGAAATTTCACCCTTTGATAAATACGCCTTTAAAAACCCCATAGAAAAGAATGGGAAGTGGCAAATTTCACACTAGTGGCAGAACTTCACTATTAACTTCACTCTTTGATAAATATACTCTCTGTCAATTAAAAACCTACAGGTATATTAATCAAAGAAGTTAGAGATCACCACAGTCCTGTAGAGTGATATTCCGCCACTCTCCATCAGTTTCTAAGGAATTTTTAAAAGAGTATTTATCAATGGGTGAAAGTGAAAGTTCATCCTTTGATGAATACGCCTTTCAAAATCCCATAGAAATGAATGGAGAGTGGCGGAATTTCACTCTACAGGACTGTGGTGATCTCTTACTTCACTCTTTGATTAAAATACCCCCATGTTTCCACATCCTTCGACTGGGTGCCACACAGCACTGACTTGGTTGGGGTGTTGAAAAAAGCACTAACGTATCCTGGGAGCATGGCACATATCAGTAGATAGTTTTACAGCAGCTTCACACTAAAAATGAGCTAAAAGTGTTTTTCATTGGGACGTGCTAGATCCAGCAGTGCTTTTTTTTTTGCAAAGTCAGGAATAATATGCTCTCTTAGGGGCTTATTTACTAAAAGACGAATTGTGGATGGTAATCTAAAAATTTGCCAATAAGAGAATCTGGCACGACATTGCCTATATACTAAATGGCGATTATATATTAATGAAGGTTTATGTTTAACCATTTGAAGCTCATGCAACATTAGTTTAAGGGTAGGCTCATGTCTAGGACAATAGAGGATCTCTTTTGTCTTTATTTTGCTTCCTTGGACATTTTTAATAATAAGTGGCCACTTCCAACATCACTTCACATCACTTCCAAATACATACATATGACCTATGACTTTTATGTAGCTGCCATATTTAAATTGACGTAAGCATACATTATGTGACAGGGTGTTTGGAAAACACCACTGTCTTAGAGAAAAAGGCATATAAAAGAGTGCATTTAAACTGCATTGTATGTGCTGCAAAGGAATATTTGGCTCAGGTAGGGTTAATATTCCCTCTCAGCCAGGTAATTAAGTGGCAGCTGAGAGAGGATCTACCTGACCATGTAAAAGGGCTGTGTGAGGATAGCTCAGGGCTCTCCAGGGAAGTGAGGGGCTGTGAGAGACAGAGCTGGGCAGAAGGAGCTTTTCTGCCAGCAAGAGAGTTCCAGAGCCTAAATCACTTGTGGGGAAAGGAAGAGAAAAGGACTGGCAGAGGCTAGTGAGTCTGAGTCCCAGGAGGGTAAGGCCAGCAGGGCTGAGTGTGAAGCCCAAATACTTCAAGGTGCAAGAGGGTGAGAGTTTCCCTTGATGGTGAGCGACCAGAGGGGGGGAAAACCCTGAATGTTTTGCAGTGTATTTACTGAACTGTACCCCGCATGTTCTACAGTGAAGTTGAACTGTAACCTGAACATTTTTCTATTGCTTTTTTGTTGGGAATGTCCAGTGCTTAATAAACCTGTGTTTTTGTCCTAAACCTTGGTGTCCCTGTCTCTAAGCTCCAAAATCCTACGCTACCTGCCTACCAAACGCTAATTCCCCCATAAAAATGCATGTGCAGGCCAGTGGCATGTCACAATATATAAACAAAGTTTTGCTAATGAAAATTCACAAAGGAACTTTTGCACTGACAAATTAACCAATTAATGCCTGATGTAGTTGCGCAAAATATGGAGAAGCTTTCCAAAGTGAAAATTCAGCGCAAAGTAAATGTTCCCTCATGTCTTTGGCCAGACTCTTAGGGCTATGGCATAAATGGCATTTTAATTGTTGAAGCTTGTGGTTCTTGCTCAGGTTATTAAAGAGTTGCAAGCGATTGGCAGCTAATGCAGAGCAAACAGGGCTCTATGGCAGGCAGTAAAGACAGAGATGACTCTATGGTTTGCTTCTCAGACAATTTAAAATGAGGCACCAGAGTAACTACGGCACACCAGGCCCCCCACAAAATAATTATCTAAGGGGTCCCAAGTGCAAACAGTACCTACTGGGCCCTACTGTGCTGCTATATTAAAGGTCAGAGAAGGGCTGTGGAGAGGGGACTACAATGCAACAGACAACACGGATTGGACCCCCCTTTTGTCAAGGCCCCCAGTAGCAGCCGGTTCTGCTGTATAGCTAATTACACCACTGGCAGGAGCAGGTCTGGACTGAATATCAGGCTCTGGCATTTCAGGTACACAGAGGCTCAAACAGCCGCCACCAGCCCCTCTGGCATTTCAATCCAATCCATCCATAGATTGCCAGTCTGGGCCTGGGCACAAAGAAGGGCACTAAATTGAACACTATGGGGCATTCTCTTGTGTTTCTTAGTGCTTAAGCACTTGCATCCCCTGGAGAAGTAAATTACCCCCTCCTTAGCAAAATCAGAACGTGCTGTAGAGACTAATGTTGGCCCTGATTGTTAAACACATATAAAAACAATTATATTTGGATGCAGACTGCCTGTTCATCCTGGCACAAATCAGCGTCTGAGCTGCATACATACCTACAGCATGAAACTAGTTCAATTGATATAGCTTTGCATAACAGCAATTGTTAAATTAATCAAAGGACCTTCTTTGTCTGATGTGGTCCTTTACTAATGAATACAGTGCCCCCATATTCAAAAGCACAGTTTAACCATCCAACCAGGACACGGGCACAGTAGTGCTTCTTATGTTCTCTGCTTCCATTACATTTCTATAAAATCCATGGCACCTTTGTTTTAATTGGTAATTGTAAACTATGGTGATACAACTGATGTATTATCGTATTCCATTGTTTCTTTGGGAGCACGTAACAAACAGCACCCTGAATAGACTCAGTGCACATGTGTAGCATTATTACTATACAAAGTCTCCTAAGGGAGAAGTTCTTTGTTTGCTTTAACAATAACCAGACAAATAAACCATTAGGGATCAGCTGCCAGCTATAATACTTCTATAATTAGAATGGAGTTCCTGGCATTGCCAGAAGACTGGGCCCCAATCTGGGTGGGGAAATAAATATATCAAGGATGCTAAACCTTCAGCTGTTGTTGAGCTAAATCTCCTACATTCCCCAACTGCTACAGAGCTGCAGGTCGGGCACTGCTATATACACTGAATATCTAACAATTGCTACACAGTATAATATGTATTTTGTAGTTTTATTGTACTTTTTTTTTACATCTTTCACCCATATTGGGAGCCCAAAGTGCATGTCTTTTCTACCCTACATGTCTGTGTTGGCTTCCTCCAGCTACTTTGGTTTTCTCCAAATTACAAGTACTAACTGACAGGTTCACTGGCTCCTGGTGAGACCTTTTTGTGTATAAGTATCACTATTTATCAGTGGCTCGCGAGCAACAGGTTGTTGATGAAGCCATTGGATGTTGCTTTCAGTGGACTCAAAGCAGGTGCTTATTTTTGAACCTCAGGCTTGGAGGCAAGTTTTGGTTGCATAAAAACCATGTGTACTGCTAAACAGGGCTTCCTGTAGGTTACTGTCACATATGACATACCAAATCCGGAACAAAACAGAAGGTCTCGGCTTAAGCTCAGGCTGCTGCCTATAGCAGCCATATTTGATTTGGCAGGTGCCTCCTCTACTCAGATGCCACCAGGTCTCAAAGTGAGAGGACAAGGAGAAAGTTCTGGGCAGGTAAGGGAAGAATAATGTATACAGGAGGAACAGGGATTTGAGAGGGAAGTTGTGGAACAGATTGTGACAGTGCCAGTCAGACAGTGCAGTACAGAATCAGGAGCCAGGAGCATAGTCAGGATAAACATGCCAGAGTCAAAACAAATCGGTAACACAGTAGAAAGTCATGATCCAGAAGAGTGGTTAAACAGGCAAGGGTTGGTTCAGTCAGCGATACAGCAAGGTCAAAACCTGGCAAAGGTCAGGAACCAGAAAATCAGATGAGAATCACACACAGGAACATTAGGAAATAGACCCATATTAGACAATGAGTCAGAGAAGACTAGGGGGTTTTGTAGCCAGACTAATGGCTTACACAGATCAGCCATGCCTACTTGCAGTTACAAAGCATAGCCACAGGAGTAAACCAGGGGTTTAGCTTCTGCAAATAAAAATAACGCAGGGGATTAACTGGTACCTTCCTTACAGTGTCCAATGAAACCCGAGGAAGGGATTGAGTAACACACCTCCCTGAAATGTTGTAAGTGCTGTGAATTGGTGTCAAACCATTAACTCATGAAATAAACACACACTTTTTGTTTGCAAGTGGATAAAAGCATATTTATTGTTTCATTGGACACTGAAAGGAAGGTACCAGTTAATCCAGGGCCTTAGCTGTCTGCTCACATAGAGTAGTGGTAATACAGACAGCAGACGAACACCAGGTCCCTACTTCAACTCCAGGCAGGTTGTTACAGTTGCCAGTCCACATAGGGGCTAACAATAGCCCATCACAGCCCTTATTTGTCACCCCTTGGATTTTTTTCATGCTTATGTTGCTCCCCAACTGTTTGAATGTGGCTCATGGGTAAAAAAAGGTTGGGGATCCCTATTATACAGGAAGCAGACACCATGGCCATGGGGGGATGGGGGCCCAGACACAGGGTTCGTTTCATCTGTAGCTTGAAATTCCTCCCTATCCAGACACTTTTTATTTAAATCTTCACATGCGGCCACAATAGCAGGTGTGAAGATCAATTGGATTATACGAAGGAAGGAAATGGGCACCGACCTGTCTTTGGGCCGCATCAACTATCCAATGCGGTCCTCGATTGCAAGAAAACCTGCCCGATCGATAGGCTGATTTTTGGCCAGATAATGATCAGGGAGACATGTCGGACACCCTCACACGGCAGATAAGCTGCTGAATCAGTCTAAAGGACCATTATCTGCAGCTTTAATCTGCCTATGTATGGCCACCTTTACTTAACATATCATAGATCTTGAAGTGCCTCAGGTTATACTGTAGATCTATACAGTACAGAAGCAGATCAGTATTTTTTTAGAGCCACCTGGGGCTCCTGTAGAGGGCACAGTTGTCAATTGCATGGAAAGGGAATGATTGCACCACCTCCTGAACAGAGATATCCAAGCTGAGCTGAGATGTTAGGGTTTAACATGGACTATGGTGGGATGTTCTGCCTCCAGACAAATCTCCTGTGTTAAGGTAACAGAGGAGATTTGTCTGGAGGCAGAACATCCCACCATAGTCCATGTTAAACCCTAACATCTCAGCTCAGCTTGGAGATATCTGCAGCTTTAATCTGCCTATGTATGGCCACCTTTACTCGACATATCATAGAGTCAGCAGATTAAAGATCTTGAAGTGCCTCAGGTTATACTGTAGATCTATACAGTACAGAAGCAGATCAGCATTTTTTTAGAGCCATCTGGGGATCCTGGAGAGGGCACAGTTGTCAATTGCATGGGAAGGGAATTATTGCACCACCTCCTGAACAGAGATATCCAAGCTGAGCTGAGATGTTAGGGTTTAACATGGACTATGGTGGGATGTTCTGCCTCCAGACAAATCTCCTGTGTTACTTTGACCTTTACATTTTGTTTTAAAAAATAGATCTGATCTACAATCAAATTTCAGAAATATGATTTTCATTATTTTCATGTTCTGGTTTTCTTTACACTTCTTTGGGATCCAGTTTAAAAGATCTAACCTCTATGGGCCAGGGTCCATTGTCCAGATTTCATTGCATTTATGGACTGCCTTTAATGCAAATTGCAAAGTACTCATTGAAGCACTCCCAATAAGTTTACAACATTTCTCTTTTGGGATTTAGATATCAGCTATATATAAAACAATCATATCCTCCACCTGGCATCCTCCGCATATTCATCATGTCTTCTTATAGATATCTTCCAAGCCCACTAGAACATTACATTAATATATCAAGGACAGTATATACTTTTCCTTTTTTATTTGTGTGACATGTGCTACTTCCTTCCCTTTCCTAATGTAAATAGGACAACATTTCATTGGATGTTGCCTGGAAGGTGGCAGCTGCTTATCTGTCAGCACACGTTTTTCAAGTTAAAATAATAGGGTTGAGAAATGTCATTCAGTCAGTTTTCCTGGCCAGGGTGATGGCAATATTGAATGTAAGCCTGTCATCACATCATTCTGTAATACTCTATCTCTTTGAAGAGAGGTTTAACACTGTTGAATAATTGCATGAGTGTGCAAGTTGGTGTGTAATTATGTACTTTCATGTATTTATTGCAATACTTAATGGGACACTTCCCTCAAGAGAGGATACACTATACTGTATTTAATGATACATTCCTCATTTTTGGCCTTGGACCTAAAATGTATATAGTGTAATTTTTAGGAATTAAAGGTGAGACTAATTTTGTAATACCTATATTATAAATCTTGTTTACTTATTGGGGCAGAGAGTATCTTCTTCAATGCTCCATTTGAGAGCAAGCTTTATTTGCTCCAGTGTAAACATACATAGCAACACACCACTTATTCGCATTTATTCCTACATGGGCTCCACCCACTTTGTGTCACATGGTATCACAAATAAATCAAGAGAGGTAAACATACTAGACCATTTGAGGAACATCTCATAGAAGCTACTAGAACTGTGACATCATCTCGCTTGGCTCAAAATTCAAATACTTAACAGCGCCTTCTCCCTTTTCTCATTGCCCAACTTAGGCCTATTCTAGATAGTTCCTGTGTGCGCTTTTTGTCTGATTTGCTGTTTCTTGACCCTTGCCTGTCCTTGACTATTGTTTTTCTGACTTCTGGATCCTGATTCTGTACTGTGCTGACTGATTGGTTATTGACCTCGACTACGCTCTGCTCTTTCTCAATTACTTTAGTCGCTTCTGCCGGTACTCTTGCCTGCTCAGAAATCTCGCCTTTGTTCTCTCCCTTTAAGACCGGGCGGCATCAGAGTAATGAAGGTCTCCTCCCAATGTGAAAGGTGCTTGTTATAGGTAGAAGCATGGGCCATGACTGGAAACTTGGCATCTGTTCTAGTTTTGGGATCCCGATTTTGACAATATGCTAGGGACTGAGAAAAAATCATAACCACTTTTTTTCACAATTCAAATTGAAAAAAGAATACATATTCCTCCTCCTGTATTATAGGATGCTAAATGCTAGTGAAAACTAAATTAATGTTGAATGTTTGAAGCACAGTTATATTATCAGAACATTCCTCTCAAAGCTTCTCTCTTATATCTCTGCAGTCCTGCCTCTATTTGACTCATAAAGTATATTATCATAAGCAAACACATTAGCGTAAGTAAACATGTACACACATCTGTCTGGGCAGGGCGACTCGGTATAGTCTCATTAGTGCAATATTTTAGAGGCCAGATTCAGGTTTTGACTAGAAACCTCCAATGGCAGCTTGGAGAGAGACTGTCAGGGGAATCAGTTAATATTTATTAAAGTCTGAATAAATCTTCACTAACCGTCTAAATGAAATTTTGTCACTGTTTTAACAAACCAGTACTCCACCTGCACTCCACTATTTTTGTTTGGGGAAGCTAAAGGTGGCCATACACGGGCCGATAAAAGCTGCCGACAGACAGAGTTGGCAGCTTATTGGTCCATGTATGGGTCCCTTCGACGAGCTTCCCCGATCGCAATCTGGCCGAAAGTTGGCCAGATGTCAATCGGACGGGACTAAGAATCCCTTCGGATCGAAACACATCTGTTCGTTAATGCAGTCCCACGATCCGACAGCCCGTTTACCCATCATTATGATCCGATCATTGGGCCCTAGGGCCCACGATTGGAACAGCCCAATATCGACCAACTCAAGGTGGGCATATCGGAGAGAGATCCACTCGTTTGGCGACACCATGTTCGAGAATCATTTCTTAGTGTTTCTCAGTGTTGTCAGACAGTTTGGAGATCACACACTTGAGAAGCCTATTTACTTGTTTTCAAAAACATGACGTTGGAATATGCAATTCGTAACTACCCTTTGAGGTCTTTTAGAATTTATAGTGGTCATTAAAGGGGAACTAAAGTCTAAAATAGAATAGTGCTAGAAATGCTGTATTTTGTATACTAACCATAAAAATGAACTTACTGCACCACAAACCTAATTAAACTAGTTTATGCTTTCAAAGTTGGCCACAGGGGGTCACCATCTTGTAACTTTGTTAAACATCTTTGCAAGACCAAGACCATGCACATGCTCAGTGTGGTCAGCACAATCAAATAATATCTGCCATAGAAGCCGATACAGCAAGACTGGTTAATAATCAGAATATGCAGACTGCACTGGGTCTGTGAATACGAATTTCTACACGGTTGCGGGCTGCTTTACAGGGAAATAAATAAAGCTGCTTGAGTAGTAAGGTGGGTGGGGCTCCCCTTGCTGTCTGAAAGTATGATCGTTTCCCTGCAGAGCAGCTAGGGACCGTTTCCTATCTGCCTCAGTCAGAGCAAGTAAAACAAAGGGGGAATTTCACTGCATACAGTCAGGTTTCTTATAAAAACAGTACACATTTTTTAATTAAAGTATATTGGAGATAGATTTCTTTTTCATTAAAGAAAGTAAAAATTGGATTTTATTTTTTTGCCTTTATATCCCCTTTAAGAGATTACAGCCGAATAATGATGGAAGATGATTTATATCTATCTAATCATGACATCTTCAAATCTTCTTGTATCTGCTCATGTCTCATTACCTTTTATTACTCCTGTGAACTTACTGAACTGTGTGGTTTATTGCATACACCAATATTTGGACTTTCTGTACTGTTTGTTTTACTCCAGACCTTGGACGTATCCGCTGAGCCTCCAATCGCTTATCATACCATTAAGTGACAATAATAAAGGATCAAGCATGACAGAGAAGTTAAAATGCAATCAACTGCTGACTGATTATATATAATGTACTTGCCCAGCAAGTGTCCACTTCTAACAGCACAGTCATAGTTACCAAGTAAGCCTTTTGTCCAGTCCCTACTATTAACTCTACTTTTGCCCCAGAAACCTCCTAGGGGTTGAAAATGGACAGCATGAGCAGGATGGCTTTCAGTGCTTAAATTTGATGGACAAATGTCTTTCTTCCGCTTAAGCCATTATGTAATTATGTAATTGCATCTTTTGTATGGAAGAAAGGCAATGGACCTTATTTTGAAAGTAAGTCTCATGTGATGAAGCAGCCCTGCACAAAGTATGCAGCAGTTGAATGAAATTGAACCTAATGATTTTGCCAATAACATTAGCCGTGCACTCTGCATTTTTCTTGGTGGATTTGTGCCGGCGGGCCCTCACACTCACTGATTCCTCGTCAGTGGTCTTCACTTTTATTTTTGTGGGGTTTGTTTTCCTGTGTGAGACCTAAGGGGTCATTTACTTTCCTCTGGTACACACTAACGGGAGTAAGAGTGCACTCCTTACTTAGTGGACATCTAACAAGCGCTTGCATCCCAGGGAATGGTGCACTTTGCTCCTTGTCATCGATTCAAAATCTGGTGCAAGAAGCAGATCTCAGCATTAGGAAGGGCAGGCCAGACATGTCTTTACCTCCTGTCATAGGAGGCACCACTGCAGTTGTGCAACATTGGTTGGGAGGGTGAAGTGCCTTAATGCTTCTAGGATAGACTGCTGGTGAAAAAAAGTTAGCACTCTACTAAATGGGCTAGCTGCAGGTCTCTGAAACTGCAACAATTCAGCAATATCCTCTCTAAACAGCTGCCTGGTAGGTAAGGCATTTTATATGAGTTGAGAGATTTGCTAGGCTGTTCCAGTTCATTATTGCATGTTTAATAGATTCTGCATGTCTGTAAAGCAATTCCATGAAATGCAAATTAAATATTTTGCGTTGGTGCCTTTTGTTTCCCTTCCATACCAGTCATTTAAGGTAGTGGCACAAACAATAAAAGGCAGGTGAATGATGAGCGATTTTCTTTGCAAATAAAACTATACACATAGACAGGTATAATTAATTACCTCATAAGCAATGAAAGGAAAATAATTGCTAGTATCTTGTTTCTCAAGCTTCACCATTTATTTTTCAAAAGGGTGCAATAACATTAACAAAACAAAACATTAACAGGAACTGTCCAGAAAATCTTAATACCAAGTTTGATCATGCATATTTTCACACAAACACAGAATTCATATGTGTGACTTATACATATGTCTAACTACTACTATGTCTACTTACTACACATGACTAAAGCTGGCTGCTCCTTTAAGCTTCATGATTATATAAGCGAGTAAATCTGCCTGTTTTTGGAAACAATGATGTGTTTGCCTCTTTCAGGTGTTCTGAAGAAAAATAAAGATCTTCAAAGATGTCAGTAATGGATCTTTGTCAGTGGCACATTTTTTTGATTATTCACTCAAATACCATGGGGTAGATTTATCATAGAGTGAAGTCGGAGATATCCACACTCCGCAGAGTGAAATACCGCCTCTCTCCATTCATTTCTATGGGATTTTTAAAGGCGCATTTATCAAAGGCTGATAGTGAAAGTTCACCATTTGATAAATACGCCTTTAAAAATCCCATAGAAATGAATGGAGAGAGGCGGAATTCCATTCTACGGACTGTGGAGATCTCTAACTTCACTCTTTGATAAATCTACCCCTTTGTCTTTACATAGTTGATAAATTAGCAAATGTGCTTTATAAAGTCACGTTAGTTACGTGTCTAGATGTAAAATATTCAGGGCAAACAAAGCAAACACCAAATATTCAACTTTCAATGTACTATGAAATACAATTTTCTATATTTATTGAATTTGGTTTTTCTTTGTCCTACTGCAAATGTGATTTCTGGGTTCTCCGTTTATGGAAATTCAATTTATTGTTTTTTTTTACTTTACATATATACATTAGTAAACCATCATCCCTATAATTCTTCTTACTTTACATTGATAAAAGCATTTGCAGTGTTTCTTTACTTGCAATATCTAAAAGGTATAAAAAAAACTTACAAACTAGTTCAGTAGTATAAAATAATGCATTTACATTAAAAATATCTCGAGGCCAATAACTGTTTCACTGTTTCCAAGGAATAGGCTAATCAACATGTTAATGACTCACAGGTCACCTTATTTTCCACATTTCTGGTTCAACAATTCTAGCCTTTTATTTTCACACTTTGAGGCCATGTTATACCTTCTTGTGACCTTTTGTCTTAATCGTTGCTTGTCCAAATACTAATAAAGAAGAATAGTATTTAGTGCAATACTAAGAGCAGTTACAAAAGTAGTTAAATTTTTGAGCTACATACATGAATTATAGGCGAGTATCGGCTTTTGGAATCCTTCGGAGTTCTACAATCTGTGAATTAGCCATATTGCCTCCATCTTGACTCCCGTGGCCTGATTCGGTGTCACTGATGTGTAATCCTGATACTGAAAAGGAAGAGTTAGAAATATATGTAGATGATACCCATGGCTTCTCCCATCACACACGCACCATGGACCGAAGAGCAAATGGTATGCAATTATTCTTTGGCATGTAGGACATAAACCCAAACCATTGGCTTCTTTTTAAATACTTTTAGGCATTGGTTATCCTTCTTTATGGAGATTAGTTCCAGAATAAACACATATACAGTATAGCACAGCTCACCATCTACTTATACTATCTCCCAACCCCTATGCAACTCCCCAAACACACACGCACACCAGAAAATATTTTAAGGTACACTCCCTGCTCCAAATGTTGAGATTTTACAAGTGGCTGGAGATCAATGGTCTGTTATATCTGAGTCAAATGTGCCCACGTACTGGTACATTGTGGAATCAACCCATAAAAAGAAAAACTCAGATGCCAAGCATTTTGGATATTAATTCTGAATGGTTGGCACCTGGATTTTTCCTTTAAAGAGGGAATTTCATTTTGTAGAATGCCATGCCTTAATGCTACTAAAAAAATATTAGATAATAATTAAACAAAAAAAAGATTATTTAGCCATAATTCAAATACATTCTAGCTTAGTTAGCAACAATTATAACATAGTGGGGCTCATTTAATAATGACGATGCAGAAATATATATGTCAATCTTTCAGGGTGATCTTAAAAAACTGGCAATCTGGGCAGCTTAGTGGCAGGTATAAATTTACGAACTTGGAATTTTAAAATATTCAACCTGCTTATACCTTTTATGTAATTAGTTAGACAAATTCTTGATGGAAAAGGACCTGAGGGTTCAATATTTAGCCCTTGGCAATCTAGCAGTCGCGTCTATCCATGTTTATTGAAATAGAACACTATGGTTTATGGGATTATTGTTTTTCTGAGTTTTCTGGATGGTGGGGTTATAATTGGTCTCATATATACAGTATATATATATATATATATATATATATATATATATATATATATATATATATATAGGTATGGGACCTATTAACCAGAATACTCGGGACCTGGGGGTTTCCAGATAATGGATCTTTCCATAATTTGGATCTTCATACCTTAACTCGACTAGAAAATCATATAAGCATTAAATAAACCCAATAGGCTGTTTTTGTTTCCATAAGGATTAATTATATCTTAGTTGGGATCAAGTACAAGGTACAGTTTTATTATTACAGAGAAAAAGGAAATCATTTGGATTATTTGGATAAAAAATATATATACCCTTTGATAAAGGTCCAAGTGGAGACCGAAATGTCGATCTACAAATTAAAACTTTTTTCACTTTTTCTAAAACCTTGTGAGTGCTGGAACTTTCTCTCTCTATATATACAGTATTCATATTTCTTTTAATGCTACTTCTATATGTATAAATGTTTTACCCTGACTTGTTGGAACATAGATGAATTAAACATAAAACACACATCTGAATTTATTTTTATCTAATCCTGTTACTTTCAAGGTTTCATTCAGTACGTCACGGCAAGTAGGGACTCATCACTGAGATATCACTTGGCATCATTGTTATTATTACATTACAATATATTAGCAGAGTACCGATAAAGTAGGCATTGAGGTCCTTGCCCATAGTCTCTCTGTTCTTTATGTTTGAGCAACATGTAGGCAGATCATTGTTTTGCTGTAGTGTAGATGCATATTCCTTACTCACTGAAAATATCATCCTGTTTAGTCACTTATGGGAGTCACAGTGGCAAGGCTGCCTTCAATCTCTGTGTGTATGGTTAGTGTGGATATCATGATTACTATTGCCATAGACACTGCTCATGATGAAGCATCATATAGGAAAATATCTGTTTAATAGAAAAGGGCTTAGAAATTCAATCAAGGTACAATTTATTTTCTCTGTATCCCGAGGTAAGGTTAAAGTATTGACAGGAGTACATTGAAGTATAAGAAATATGCTGCTGAAGTGTTATATAGCACATACAGGTGTGTATATATACTGTATGTAATATATATATATATATATGTAAAAAGTGTTTTATGCCACAAAATTCTATGGGGCAAATTTACTAAAGAGCGAATTGCCGCCGATCGACCGTTTCGCACACCACTTTGGCAGGCACAAATTCGTTAACACTATGCTAATTCACAAAAATGCGACGTTGCATCCTGTGTGCCTAATGCTGGATGCGCTGGAGAAATACGCTGCAGAAAAAGACGTTTTTTTGTTTTAAAACTCGTTTAAAAGTGGAACATTGTGAGTTTAATATTGTTTTACAATTAAAAAACCATAAAACTGTTCCGCCCATGTTATTCTTTATTGTCCAAAGGAGGAATCGCAGGAGTAACAACACACTTACAAGCAAAAAATAATATAAATGTTTGTGAGTATATTCATACACAGTATGGGTATCTCTTTCTCATTCAATTTTCCCTTTCAGAAACACAGTGCACTTATCTGATGGTGTAAAAGTATGTTTAAAATGTATTCCCTTGGGTGGATATTACAACACTGATAATGTGTGTATGTATTCGCACTGTAGTGTGAATCCTTTTTAAAAAGAACGCTACACTATATATATTTTCTTGTTTCCCCATTTCCTTTTGAGGTACGATTGGCAACACTTTTTGGAACTTTACCTTCATATGTGTGTGTTTGGCTCCCTAATTTGTGTTTTGGCTTTGTCCTCCATCCAACGCCTACTAATAAATGAAGGATGAATCCATAGACAAGGCTACCTTAAGGACATCTTGTTTTCTGAAAATATGTTTAACACAAGAAGGCGTCTTCATGTCTTCAGTTACAGTATTAAGTAGGCCTATATAGAGCGAGGAGGAAAACTGCATGTAATATATAGATCTCCACCACAAGGCTTTGATTTAATTTTATAAGACAATAAACAGCTTGAATGCAGAGTTAATCCCATCATGTGTTTTGTACAAAATCCTCAGAAGTGATATGAGTGTTGCCTTGCGGCACTTAGTGGAATTAGTGAGAGAATAATGGTTGGGTTCTAACCTACAGTATGTTAAAAACAATACCATGTGGAATCCACCCTGGTAGGACTCTAAGCATTGCATTAACAAATGTACCATGAGAAGGTTTAGTTTCTGTGCTGCAGCTTCATGTCTAAATTAAGCTACATGTAAGAAAATTATTAATTGCAGCAGCATTAATTAAGTAGTAACATGGAGAATTTATACAGAATACAGTATTGTAAACTATATATACTTTAAAATCATAACATTTTACTTTTACCTTGTGATTAAAATATATATTTCAAACAAGGGTACTCTCATGCCTGAAAGATGCCCTCTTTAAAAAATAATTTGCCATTTACAAATACAGGTGGCCTTTTGTCATTTTTCATGAAAGTTTTGCCCCTGGAGTCCAGCATTTAACTTGCGTTTATGAGTGGGATTTAATTGGTTACTTTTACAAGGTATGTTATGCCACCTTCTACAGAGAGAAATTAAACTGGATACAATGTATGTCCATGTCTTTACTGAAAGATTATAGGAAAAAAAGGGAGCACAACCCCAATTCATAAATACTGTTATCGTGCCTTTTGTATTGGACTGTGGAACCTTTACAGGTATGTGAGCTTTTGTGTGTGTGCATGGCTTCTTCTGGATAAGGGGTCCTTTAATGTGTTTCAAGAAGTAAGCAACAGCTCTTACAACAATAGTTTTTATTTCTTTTTAAAATCTCTGCCATATGGAAAGTAGACAGAGAAATGTCTAGCAAGCAGAGAGATTGAGCAGACCAGAAAACTGCTTCCTGACTGCTAAGGTAATCCACCTTGAAAATACATATTTACTCATTCATATATAACAATATACTACTCAAAAATACTACTACTACCCAGTATGCCCCCGGTGCCATTAGGTATGAGTCGACAGAGCCGCTCCTTCTTTCTGTCAATGTGGTATGAAAGGTTATTTAAGGATTTCCTATGAATATTTTCAATGAGATGATACACAAACATTTCAGTTTTCAGTGGAATAACAGATTTGGCACAATAAACAAAGCATGAATTGACATTTTCATCAATTTCAGCAGACTTTATCATCTCCTTTTATCTTTATTGAGACTATTTTGTTAAAAACGAAGCAAATAAAGACATAACATCTCATACATGAGGCAATACTTGGAACCTTCTGCAGACTTTTCCTGAGAATTGTATTTTTACCTTACCCTGAGGTTTCCCTTCTTAGGTTGTCCAATTATAGTATGTTCTATCATTTGTGTCTAAAAAAAAGACCATAAACACAAGTACATTCTGAATAATATTTATATTTTGTCGAGATGTATTTAGACTCATTATCACTTTAGTGCTTCTTCACACATAGAAAGTTACAGGAAACCACACACTTTCAATGTATTTACTGTGAGCTCTGAGAAACCGATGTGTGGGAATTTCAGTAGGTTTACCCAAGGCATTGTGATCAATGCTAATAATTGTAATATTATGGGAAATACAAAATTCTTGATAGTGGATGTATTTCTATATAATTGTAGTCCATGAATACCGAGAGAACAAATATTTGCTTAATGAATAGTCATGACTAAGGCAAGCTGATTTTATCCTCTGCCGCCTAATGGAATGTACCTCTAAGGGCCAACTTACTAAAATTTTTATTTTTTTTATTTGTTTAAAACTCTTAAAAATTTGAGATTCTATAGAAGACAATGGGAGCTGTACTGATTCTTTTGGACCATTTCTAATCATTTCAGACTTCGAATTTCATTTTTTTTGCTAGTAATTACCCAAAAAAACTCACATTTTTAGGTTTTCATATTTTTTAGAGCATTTTTTTTTTCAACATACTTTCTGTATCCTGTTTTTTTGATAACTTTTATGACATTCGTAGTTTTAGATAAACATAGTTTAATCATAGTTTCAAAAACCTCTAAAACCACTAAACATCAACCTTTAATAAATAGGCCTCCACCTTATGTTAAGTCAAGCTGCTTTACCCTTTGCTACTTACAGAATGAAATGCAGTTATTATTATTGTTATTAATTCGAGTTGCATTCACTTCACACCGACCTTAAACAATTTAATTTGGCTATCACAAACAACAAGAAGAACTGCACGCAGGCGTAGGCAGAAACTAATGGAGTTTCATGGAGGCTTTGGAGATGCAGCTCTACCTGATCTTGCATTGACCTTCATGCTTGTTTAAAAAAGTTTCTTTAAATGTATATACCCTGATTGCAGCCAGTCTGTTTCCAGCAGTTCATATTCACATAATAAAGCAGCATTTGATATACTGGAGCTCACCTAGCAAGGATATGGAGTATAAAAGTTAAACAGGCTTGTAAGATTGTGCCACATCTTCCATTACATATGAAAATTAACATGGTGGCTCAGTGCTAATGGAATTTGCTGAGCTGTACAACTGTGGTACATAGATATAGTCTGTATTCTGTACAGTGGTGTAACTAGATGTGTCTGGGCCCCATAGCAAATTCAATTTAGGGACCCAAAATATTGATCAGTTGGCCTATAATACCAATATATATTAAAATTAGGTATGCACTAAATCCACTATTTTGGATTCAGCCGAACCACTTCATGAAAGATTCGGGTGAACATTTTAAAAATAGTTAGAATTGCATTACATGCTTTCTGGGATTAATGGAAATATAGTTAATCATCCACGTTGAAAATAATAAAGAGAACCAACATCCAGAGGTCCCTGTTGGCCAAGTGCAGTGCACCCCAAAACCAAGTCACAGAGATTAGAACAAAGAGGTACAATATCAGCGGGATCTCTGGAAAGGAGATAATTCTAGGTGATTAGAATAACGGTTTCATTCATGACTGAAACTACTTTCGTAATTTAGAGAGTACAATAAATGACTAAATGTGGAAATAAAAAAAAAAATAAATGAATAAAAACACCCATTATACATAGGCCAAAGCTGATACAGTAGGGTCAAGTAACTTGGCCCTTAAAGCAAAATGTTTATTAAACTTTACAAATATTTGGGAAGATGTTTAAAATGATCAAATTTGTTCATTTAAAAAACTAGCAAGATGTGAAAGATGATGAGGCTAGAATGATGTACATGTGTAGTGGGCTTACTGTAGCAGCCTATAAGTGTAGTAGTGAAGATCCAGATGTTATTCCCAGTATCTACTCTCTTTTAATTCATGTAAGTTTGAGGTTAGTGTTTGAACCATTACAAATTCTTATCAATCTAGCAGCTTTTGCATTCCGCCAAGTCATTCCTATATAACTGGACAACTATACAGTTCTCATGGCTAATTATTCATTGGTGAACCATGTGGTTGCAGATAAACTGATAGCTAAACATCAATGCAGCATATAAACCAATGCAAGCTACACGTGTGACTGAATATCGCTGCAGCATGTTCTTTATGAGTTTATAGCTGTATAGGGATAATAGATAACCTCTAATGTAGTTTAAATATGCATACAGATAAGGGTTACACATCATTATACAGAATACCAATAATAACAGTTCACCGAGTCATTCCTTAGATTACGAGATTTGAGTGTTTTAGCAGTGATAATTCTCAGTATAGTCTATGGCAGGGTGTTTTCTGGCATTTAGTAGCCACAACATAACTCTGAGAAATATCACTGAATGTCATTGCCCTAATTGTGAATATTTAAAAAGCTGCAGAGAATTATTCAGCTCATATGGCATGGCTCTAAGACATGATACAATGTTGTAAGCAGAGTAATGACCTGTTTAGGTTAAAAGTGAGTTTTATTGAGGTTGTTGTAGGTGAGCTGAGCTAAGAAAACATTGTAATTATTGATATAATTAGTGATATAACATCTGTGGTAGTACACATGTGCAGTGCCCCAGACATTCACTAAGAAAATAAAGAAGGGACAGTTCTAGGGAACACAATGTTAACATAAACTCATAGGGGGTTATTTACTAAACTCTGAATGAAAACATCATAAAAAAATTGTGAATTTTATATAAAATTGGACTTTTAAAAAATCACAAATTTTTCGGAATTTATTAAACCCCAAGGATGGAAAAGTCCAAATCTGAAAATCCAGCATCTCAGACCTGTCGAGGTTGCATATAAGTGAATGGGAGAAGGATTTGTGAATGGGAGAAGGATTTTTTGATGTGCGCTGGGTTTCGTGCAATACCCTGAAGTTTTCAGAATTTTTCGCAAAAACCATAAAATACCTGAGTTTTCGGGTGAAAAATCCAAAAAAAAAAAAGAGTGAGAATCAATGAAAAATCCCAAAAAAATTTGAAAATCTGATTTTCTCAGGAAAGTGTATTAATAAATAAGCCAAAAAACCCATGCAGATTTTTTTTTTCCAGAGAATATTGAGATAAATTCGGACTTTGATAAATAACCCCAATAGTGTCAGAAGGGCTCTTTGACCTCTGGGCTAGTACAGCTGGTTCAGTGCATAAAGTTTAGCATCTTTAGCACAGCTACTTTTTGGGGTTTAGTTCACAGTTGAGCAATCAGTTCACTAATTTGAGTGATGCCCTCAATGTAGCCATAAAAGAGTCTACTTTTGATATTAACGTGCACCATGAGATGAAGTGAAATGATGCCATTGTTTGACTGTGGGATTGTGATCTATAACACAAAGTTCTGTTGACTATGAAGATTTTCATTAATCCAGGTCATGGTATATCTAGTATAGGTAAATCTAAAAACAACTGGACTTGCTGACTAATCATTGAAGACGTTTCACTACTCATCCGAGCAGCTTCTTCAATGATTACTCAGCAAGTCCAGTTGTTTTTTTAGATTTACCTATACTAGATATACTAAGTTTGGTTTTCCCCATTTATTCATTTCAATCATATTAATAATTATCATACTCCCTAAGATTATCCCACTTATGAAGTGAAGTCCAAAAAAGCATCAGTTTTCTCTTAATACTTCACATGTTGGATGCAAATGATCCCTTAGTTCAATAGTAATCAATATTACCAACTCTTACTCCAGAGCCAAGAAGAGAAGTTTGGGCCTCTACAGGACCCCTGCGCTATTTTGTCTGCCAACCAATGAGAAGAAATATTGCAAGGTTAGGCAGTCTTAGACACTCAGAGCTATCCGTTTGCTACTTTGTCCATAGTCCATACCTGAGGCATTGGGTATTCCTCTGAACACATCATCATATGATTCCCACTGCTGGGTCACCTGATAAGCATGTATGACTACCACAAGTACCACCACAATGCAAACTAATGGCAACAGAGCTGCTGTCAAGAGGGCCACTTAGATATTTGGAGTGAAACACCTGTGTCAAACAGAGACAAACAGTTTTCAAGACCTTATTCATATAATAGGAAAACTTCTCAATATTATTTCAGTAAGCTTACAGATATGCAGCATGGAATTCACACATGTATTTTCCTTCTATTTATCCACCAACAGTATCTGTTCACATAACATATTGAAACTGCAGTGGGCATAATATTTTGTTACATTCTCTTAATGTATTATTAGATAACTATATGTTGACTCTTTGTTTGGTCCTGCAGTGCCTCCGGATTATTAGATCTTGATGTTTGCGCTGTACCTGAGTTTCTAATCTTTATTGGCAATCTATTTAAAGGCAACACTAATGTTCTTTTAGAGCAGTTATAAAAGGTTCATGAAAGGCAGCCGGTAATTTCCTTGTCGGAGCTGCTTGTTATTATGGGCTACTTGATCTGTTTCTCTATGAAATAATACCTTGTAAATAAGATACCTAGGCAAATAAAGAAAATAAATGTTTAACCTGTACCAATATTTTGCTCAGCATATAAATCCCTGGGATTTCCACTGTATGATTATAGTTAACAGAACATTGCACTTTGGTACACATGCACTTCCTTTTAAAGAGTAATGTTACCTTTATCCTTAAGCCTCTTCTATAATGTTTTCTTGAAAAGGGCAAATCTGCAGCCACAAAACAGCCACAAAACAATCAAAGGAGTCAATACTTTGTGTTTTTCTCTCAGATAAGCAAACTTTGGCTTAAGCCTGTCATAAACATGAAGACCCACTTGTTTGGCGAGGTCCCTAATAGAGCTTATCTATCGGATTTTGTGTAACTCTATCATCTCTCCCCAGACTGACCGAATCTTCACTCACTGGGAACCCTAACTTGACTTGGATTTCACATCTACCGTTTAATTCTACACATTCTCCTTCCACAAAGAGTCAAACAGAAAGAACACCCCTGTTTTGCAAAAATAAAGGCTAAAGGAGAACTAAAGCTTAACTGAAGAAGTAGGGCAGAAATGTGGCTGATTGGCAGAACATACGTATGCTATTCCAAAGCTGATGATGCTTCTCATTTGCACGTATAGCAATTGTACTGTATAATTTTGCTTCAGGTGATTGTACTTTCCAAGTAACTGAACAATGGGATGATGTGTTGTAACAGCATTTCTTTGGACTAGATATGTTTGTTCTAGTAGTTAATGATTCAAGTTCAATCTTGCTTCCCTCTTGCAATGTTCATGGTTTGAGCAAAAACACAGTTTTCAGCTTTATTACATAATAAAAGGAGGGAGTATGGTAGATGTCCATTAAATGGTTTTACTTACTTATGACAACCGCTAGGATATTGTGCTGTCAGTGTATTGATACCACTGTAATGGCTATGAACTAAGGGATATTTGTGACCTTGCTACAGTGGAAGTGCATAATGGTAATAATGTACTGGCAGTTAGGCAGATATATAAAAAAAAAAAAAAGGTTGAACTTAATCCACGTGTGTCTTTTTTCAACCTTGCTTACTATGTTACTATGTTACTTGTATAAAGGAATAGTTGAAGGGACAAAGGATAAGGATGAAATATACAGGAGTTATTAAAGCAACAAAGGAGGATCATGTGTATTGCCGGACTTCCCAGAATTAAACAATGTTTTTATTGCTGTAAGACATACATTTTCTTATCCTGGCATGGAGAGATTGCCGGCATCACGGAATTCACATTTCCGGGTTTCAACAACTAAATTCCTGATAGTGTGTCAACACTTGATACCTTGTAGGCAGTGGCAAAGTGCAAAAAGCAAACACAATTAACCATTTTTTTGCACTTTGCTCACTGCCTCCCTGCCTTGCAGAATTTCTTCAGGCTTCTCCCCTCCATTTCAGAGCCCAGAGACCTGCAGCTACCCCAAAGAATATAGTGCTGACTACAGGGTATATTTATGTGGGCAGGAGAGGGGAGGCACAGTCATTCAGACACTTAAAGAAGAACTAAACCCTAAAAAGGAATGTGGCCAAAAATGCCATATTTTATATAATGAACTTATTGCACCAGCCTAAAGTTTCAGCTTGTCAATACTAGCAGCAATGATCCAGGACTTCAAACTTGTCAAACACCATGTTGGAAAGTGTCTGCGACATGCTCAGTGGGCTCTCAGCAGCTGTTAAAAAGCTAAACTTAGGGGCTGTCTCAAATTATCAAGCAGAATGAGGTTTGCATGTAATATAAGCTGATGATACAGGGCTGATTATTAAATGCTGATGCTAGTTTACTGGTTAATGTGCTGCCATGTAGTATTTATCTGTATTAATTACTAATCAGCCTTATATTGTGACTATTCTGTATATTCATTATATAGGGTGTCAGTGCCTAAGCTCAGTAAGTGAAGCAGCACAGAGCATGTGCAGTGAATCAGCAGAAAAGAAGATGGGGAGCTACTGGGGCATCTTTGGAGACACAGATCTTTACTGCTAAAGGCCTATGGTAGGCAGGAAATGAAATGAGGAGCTGTGAACACAGTGTTACTAAGGCAATCACACTGCAAGTTTGTGTAGATTAAACTACTAATCACAAGAAAAGAAAAAGAAGAAGTGAAATCAACACACTTTTAGTCCATAAACACTCACTTCAAAGCAAACTAGTTCAGTGTGGCGCCTATATAGTATAACTGACAAAACTGCCTTATATAAAACGCAACCTTTAATAAAATTAGGCTAAAAAGAGGAACGCCCACAAAAGACAATTGACTGCTAATAGCCCATTAGGCCGCAGTGTAGGAACAGTGTCCTTAAAAAACATTCATTTAAAAACCAGCAGATGGTGGAAACGGTGGTATCTTAATCAACCAACAAACACACTTCGCTGGTAATAGTATAACCAGTGCAAACACTACCCGCTCCCACCCTTCCATTTGTGCCCCAAGTTTGCCAGCAAAAACTGCCTGTCTACGTAGGGACAAAGTGGGAGCTAAGCTGCCACCATCCACCTATGCCGCCCAACGCGTTTCGCTGACTACTTCAGCTTCCTCAAGGTTACGTTTTATATAAGGCAGTTTTGCCAGTTATACTATATAGGCGCCACACTGAACTAGTTTGCTTTGAAGTGAGTGTTTATGGACTAACAGTGTGATGATTTCACTTCTTCTTTTTCTTTTCTTGTAAAGGCCTATGGTTGCCTAGGGCTGGTACAGAAGCCCAAAACATAATTTACAACATTTCTAGCTACTTCTTTAGTCAGGCTTTAGTTCTCCTTTAAGTTAGAGAGTGGCAAGACACCTCTGGCCTGTGCCTGTGGTCTGCTCCTCACTATGGATTTTTTATATGGGCGGGGAGTAGAGTGCAGCATTTACCGTATATACTCGAGTATAAGCCGACCAGAGTATAAGCCGAGGTACCTAATTTTATGTACGAAAACTGGGAAAACGTATTGACTCTAGTATAAGCCTAGACACAACTACAGCCCTGTCTCCCAGCAGCGCACATTCTGCCAAAGCGACCCCCCCAGCGATCAACTGGACTTCTTTGCAAAGTTGATGGTGACAGAGAATTGCCAAACGGATTACTGTGTGCATTGTCCCACTGTTCCCACTACCATGTGCAGAGGGTGCTGTGTGATATTGCCATCACTGTTAATCTTTCGTATAACCAACAGAGGGCGCTGTGTGATATTGCCATCACTGTT
This sequence comes from Xenopus petersii, assembly GCA_038501925.1. Taxonomy (NCBI): domain Eukaryota; kingdom Metazoa; phylum Chordata; class Amphibia; order Anura; family Pipidae; genus Xenopus; species Xenopus petersii. The sequence goes on from CM076673.1 coordinate 172,254,312, forward strand.
AATCCTTCATATAACCAACAGAGGGCGCTGTGTGATATAGCAGTCAGTTATTCTTTAATATAACCAGCAGAGGGCGCTGTGTGATATTGCAGTCACTGTTATTCTTTCATATAACCAACAGAGTGCGCTGTGTGATATTGCAGTCACTGTTAATCTTTCATATAACCAACAGATGGTGCTGTGTGATATTGCAGTCACTGTTATTCTTTAATATAACCAACAGAGGGCGCTGTGTGATATTGCAGTCACTGTTATTCTTCCATATAACCAACAGAGGGTGCACTGTTATTCTTTCATATAACCAACAGAGGGTGCTGTGTGATATTGCAGTCACTGTTAATCTTTCATATAACCAACAGAGGGCGCACTGTTATTCTTTCATATAACCAACAGATGGCACTGTGTGATTTTGCAGTCACTGTTATTCTTTCATATAACCAACAGAGGGCACACTGTTTTTCTTTCATATAACCAACAGAGGGTGCTGTGTGATATTGCAGTGACTGTTATTCTTTCATATAACCAACAGAGGGCGCACTGTTATTCTTTCATATAATCAACAGAGGGCATTGTGGGATATTGCAGTCTCTCCCCAAGTGAACTGTTGGTATAGGAATGATTAAAAGTGACTGCAATCTCAGCTACTGCCGCTGACCCGAGTATAAGCCGAGGTAGACTTTTTCAGCACATTTTGGATGCTGAAAAACTCGGTTTATACTCGAGTATATACAGTACCTGCCGTCCATGGTCTGCATTTTGTTGCATGTAGGCTGAATGTTGGAGCATGCTTGGCAGGAGTCACAGTTTTGAAGACTGATTAACTCTCTCAGAGCCAGATTAAGACTAAATGGGGCCCTACGCAGTGTAGTTGATATCTTTATAACTGCAGTCTTGGTGGGCAGCATCTACCATAGTTGTATTCAGACTATGCCTACTAACTTGTAGAGTGCAACCTTGGGATAGCAGAAGAATGGCTGCATGTAGCTGCAAATTTGTTTAGACCACACCCACTTCAGGAGAGACATGCCATGATAAACCCATTTAACGGATACACCCTCAATAAATAGATAGATACCTAAGCACTTATTTGCTTTTTCTGAACCACAAACATTCTCATTCTCATACAAGCCAATAATGCATTCAGGGATGTCAATTCCATTTATAATGCTCACAAGGCACTTTGCAGGGTGAATGCTGTTGTAATTTCATGTATAAAACCCCAGAACTCAAAGCAGGATAAAAGCTGTAGTAATTTCATGTATAAAACCCCAGAACTCACAGCAGAATGAATGCTGTAGTAATTTCATGTATAAAACCCCAGAACTCACATCAGAATGAATCCTGTAGTAATTTCATATATAATTCCCCAGAACTAACAGCAGGATAAAAGCTGTAGTAATTTCATGTATTAAACCCCAGAACTCACATCAGAATGAATGCTGTAGTAATTTCATGTATAATATCCCAGAACTCACAGCAGGATAAAAGCTATAGTAATTTCATGTATAAAACCCCAGAACTCACAGCAGGATAAGTGTAGTGACAGATTCATAAATAATATCTCCTGAACACAGTGTAAGGTAAATACAGCCATTTTACAAAAACCTCAACGCATGTATTAGAATATATAAATATAACATTTTAGGAAGTATAAGGAAACAGATAATGGAAACAGTGAAATGTCTACGAGATAAAAGTCTTCATAAGAGAAGTGTTTGGGGGAAGCCCCTGTTGAGACATTTAGATAGGAGATATATCAGTTGGCTAGTAGCCTGCACTTGATGGTAATATTATTAGTGAATGAAGAAGCAGAATAGGGACCGCACAGCCTCGCCGTTTTTCCCTCCGATTCAGGTGCTCAGTCTCACAGTGTCCCCACTGTGAATACAGCAAAGATTCAAGGAAGCAGACGGCACTTCTGAAAATGGGGTTTATTGGAGTTCCTGCTGGTAACACCTAACGCGTTTCGGGAGTTATCCCTTAATCATAGGTAGCTATAGCTATGATTAAGGGATAACTCCCGAAACGCGTTAGGTGTTACCAGCAGGAACTCCAATAAACCCCATTTTCAGAAGTGCCGTCTGCTTCCTTGAATCTTTGCTAATATTATTAGTGGAACTGTGTGCTGTAGGAGCAGAGGCAGAACTAAAGCAATGATGCTTTTCTGGATACGTTCCTGCCAAAAGATTGCCTCACCTATGCTTTTTGTATCACCTTCTGCTGCCCCCATTCCTATGTGACATCATGTACTTGTGTATCTCAGTACAGCAGCATAGTGATGCTGAATTCATAACTATGTAAGTATAGACAGGAGAACTGGGTCCCTAGGCAGGCCCTACAAGTGTCTAGGGCGTCTAGTCGGTAATCCGGCACTGAACTTTCTGATGCACAACTCTGTACAAAAGAACACATGTTTGTCTGCAAACAAACAAGCAACACTTTGTGAATTAATAGAATACATAAAGCTAGGACATAAGCAGTCAGTGTAACCAAGTCAAGTCAGTCAAATATTACTGAGAGAGGTGCAGTGTCAGAAGTTTCAGTGTTTTGTATATTTTAGCTGGTTACATGCCTATTTTTATGTTAGCAGTTGATTATTGTGTAAGACTACAAGGCATTCTAGAATATTATTTCATGCTATAAACAAGTACAAGCCATTGTAAGGTACTGAGAGTGGTGACCTACCATTTACACAAAGCCTTGTATAATGGAGCATGTAGAAGTGTGTTACATGGGAATACTCCCCTACTTTTGTACATGGAGACAAGCAGCTGCTCTTTGGTGAGATAATTGGCTTAATAAAGGTCCCAGAGGGCCCAACTTGCTGCAGATATACAGTAAATGGGCTATACAAACCACTTCTGATGCAGCTCAAATAATTTGTGTGCTTCTGGATTATTCTGCATTGATACATTGACCTCGTATAATTACCCATCACTTACACAAGTGTCTGCTCTACTCTACAGTTAGAATTCATTGCTTGGAAGTTGACTAAACATTTCTGTGTACTGACCAATTAAATTGGTTTAGAGACACTGCATTCTAGTCACCAAGTTATTTAGCTAAAGAGACAAGGCATTGCCCAACATGCCACAGATGTCTAAACATGCCGAGATGAAGAAACACCCTCTAGTTTATGTCTGTTATATCAAGTAAAAGATACCATAGATTTAAGTATGTTGCCCAATGACTTTTATAAAGGGAACAGTCTAAGGATAGGAAACACAGTGATATATTATGATTTGAAAATATATTCTTTAAAGCTTATTCTGTTGCTTGGTCTGTTGCAGTTATTATAACTATACGGTGTAATAAAGTTTGTACTGGGCGTCTTGGTCTGATTGTTATTGTAAGGAAGGTGACATCCTTAGCAAAATGAGTTTCCAAGGAGCCCAAAGTATCCTAAGTCTGAAGGACCAGCTAAATGAGTTATGGTAGTGGTACAAATGAGGGCTCCAAACCTATTCATTTTACTTTAAACTTTAATTGGTATATGGAGTGTTTGCTAAATTTGGTTCTGTTCACTAAATATCTAAAGAAGTGAACACCGCTGATTGAGGCACAAAAAATACACATACAGAGCAAGCTTTGCTTTGTAGTGCCCTTTATAAATTAGCAGCCAATGTATCCATGTCACGTTATTGCAGCTCACCCAAAAGTGAAGGTGACCCGGGGTGTAAAAAAAAGCCCGGATCCCACGCATGGGTTCACTGATGTCTTAAACAGTATTAAGGGTGAAGACGACAGAAGGAACTCACCGGATGCATCGCCCCAAGCCTGTAGCTATAGGTGAGTCACGTAGTCGAAAAGTATTAGACGAGCACTCCGTATCCATCCATAAGGTTAAAAAGTTAACTTTAATTTAAACAAGTTAAAACCATCTATTCCCTAAGGTTTTAACTTGTTTAAAATAAAGTTAACTTTTTAACCTTAACAGCCACAAACAGGGCTAAAACTTCTGAAACTAATGGAATCATACTTCTACCACTACCAGCGTGGACTCCATCTTACATGGTAGTGGTACATAGGAGCAGCCAGACAAAAATTTCTTCATGTGGATAATTCACATTATCATACACATATCCCCAGCTTTTGGTTTGAGCTCTAATGAAAGTATTCATTAATATCAATTAACATGAATACTGATTCATGTTAATTGCTCTTAGTTCCAAGGTTTGCTGAGTCATTGACTTAATGGAATCCTGTGTAGGACAATGTTCACTCCTCATTTTTTCAGCATGTTGTCTCTCCACAAGAAGTACAGGGGTGGGATGCCTACCTGCCACCCCCCACCCCCATTAATAGAGTGCTGTATTCCTTGCATAGTTCATCTTGGTTTAACCTCCTTTACTAGATAATGTAAAATACCCCATTTATTCTATTTATGTATACAGGTATGGGATTCGTTATCTGGAAACCCATTATCCAAAAAGATCTGAATTACGGAAAGGCCGTCTCCGATAGACTACATTTTATCCAAATAATCCAAATTTTAAAAAATTATTTTTTTTTATTTGTAATAATGAAACAGTACCATGAACTTGATCCAAACTAAGATAAAATGAATCCTTATTGGAGGCAAAACATATTGAGTTTATTTAATGTTTACATGATTTTCTAGTAGATGTAAGGTATGAAGATCCAAATTATGGAAAGGTCTGTTATCTGGAAAACCCCAAGTCCCAAGCATTCTGGATAACTGATTCCATACCTGTACTTTAGTTTGTATAAATACAAATACACTGCTATGTAGCCGTGGGGCAGCCTTCAGTTTGTAATGGGGGTGAAAAGGCAGGTTACACAGTAGGTAAACTCTGTAGAATACAATGGGTTTTGTTCTTACACATGAATCTAACTCTATTGTATTCTACAGAGCTTACTATGAATGGCCCCTTGTTTATTTTGTTTGTTTGGCCAATTGCCCCAGAAGTGGGTTGTGGGCTGAATTTTCTGCCAGCCCAGCCACCCCTACACACTAATACCTTGTACTTGATCTCAAGTTCCCAACTAAGATATAATTACTTCTTATTGGAAGCAAAACCAACCTATTGGTTTTATTTAATGTTTACATGATTTTCTAGTAGAGTTAAGGTATGAAGACCCAAATTACCCAGATCCGTTATCCTGAAAACCCCAGGTCCCAAGCATTTCTGGATAACAGGTCCTATATCTGTACTATTTATGAAACTGTTTATATAGATGTAGACAGGTCCGGACTGAGAATTAAAATAAGCCCTGGCATTTCAGGTACACAGAGGCCCAAACAGCCCCCACCAGCCCACTAAATACTGACTTTCTATGGCACCTTATAGCAGCCCATCTGGCATTTGCCAGAACCCACAGATTGCCAGTCCTAGCCTGGATGTAGATATGTGTATCCTATACATTAGGATATCAAGATTTAATGTGATTCTGAAACATTTTATCAAGATTTAATGTGATTCTGAATCATTTTTAGAAATTATGGTACTCCTCAGTATCACTTCCAATGGAAACCTGCTATATTTGTTATATTTGTAATCCCCTCTATCTCTGTGTTACAAGTTGGAGCATTCTGGTAACGGCAAACTGGTGGGGGAGTTACTGTACGTGTGGTGGGTGGAATCTGGAAAAATATCAGGCCACTTTTGAAAGTAATTCTTCAATAAATAAAAATAAGAAAAAAAATCTTGGGAACTTGTTTACTTTGGTTTCAGGGGAACCACCCGATATCATTAAAGGAACATGTCAGTGTGATTTATAGTAATACTCACAGGCATGTTTCTATAGCCCATCCTAAATTTAAGGGTGGTTCCCCTGAAACCAAAGTAAACAAGTTCCCAAGATTTTTTTTCTTATTTTTATGTATTGTTATTTACTCTCTAAGGTTAAGTTAGTACCCTTCTTATATTGGTTGTTTGGGCAACAATATCCCCTTATCTCACCTGTTGGAGAAAACTCCCTTATAAGGTTGCATTCTTCATCACTATTGCAAAGCCTTCTGCTACTTGCTAATCCTTTCAACAAGCAGTCGGCAGTGATATGTTTACATTCTAAATGAAAATGCAACAGCTTGTTCTGACCCAGGTATTGGATTACTGTGTTATGAATAACAAATTCTTCTACCCTTGTATAAAGGAGAATGTGTGCCTGCCTGCTTAAGGAGGTAATGCATGGCCTGACAAATTGAGAAAATAACCTAAGGGAAATGGGCTGGCGCACAAGATGTTGACTCCAAATGGAAATTAATTATAGGAAATCTAACCTACAGTTTTAACTTGCTAGCCGTTTTACTGATGACCTTAAAGACTCACTTTTTATGTTTATTTGTTTCACAATCCAAAATTGATTAGTAAAATGGCCTTTTTAAAGATATATATTACCATACTTCAATATACTATTATACATGTGTTGTTTTTCAATGACGTCTTCCTTCTGTATAATATCTTGAATATTCTTTATGTTTGACTTTTACTTTGGTACCTATATGATTGGTAGCTGAACAAAAAACTGTACATGTAACATGTATGGGACTTGTTATCCAGAATGCTTGGCTCCTGTTTTTTTTTTTTTTTAAAATAAAGGATCTTCTTGCATTTTGGAGCTCCATACATTGTGTCTACTAAAAAAGCATGTAAACTTTAAATAAACCCAATAGGCTGGGGTTGCTTCCGATAAGGATTAATTTTATCTTAGTTTGGATCAAGTACAAGCTACTGTTTTATTATTATTATTATTTATTATTTTTTATTATTATACAGAGAAAAAGGAAATCATTTTTAGATTTTTTTAATTATTTCATTAAAATGGACAGAGATCAGGGATGGCTTTCCGTTAATTCAGAGCTTTCTGGATAATCTCCAGATAACCAATACAATATCTATTATTGTGTGTTACCGTAAAGGGTCCTAAGAAAGGAACTGGGCATCTTTTAATGTGCATGTTAATTATGTCTTAACTTATTAAGATTATTTTTTTTTCCCAATGGTAATTTCTTATCCAAGTAAAAATGACAATCTGCCTTTCTAAACACCACTATGTAAAAACAAAAGGGCTCATGTACATCAAGTGCAGTTATGCTCCATGTATATTCCCCAGTCAGTTGCATATAAAACCCCTTTCATTAAAGGTACTTGCATCAAAATACTCTCTTTGCACATTCGTATAATTGCACTCAGTGCCACTCAATCTTTACTGCCTTCCAGTTCAAATTGCATACTGCTGCGTCTATTGATGCAGGGGAAACCTGGAGCCAGCTCCTGACCAGGTAGTAACTCCAGGGCTCCCTCACCATTCTGTGTCAATTGCTGCAGTTCAGTTGTGCTTAAAGAACAGGGAACTCAGGTCACTCACACATTAAACCCAGCATTCTGGGAAAAAAATGCTGCAATGTAGATTAAAAAACATGGCAATTGCGCTTTGATCGCTGTACTTGCAGGGCTAAAATAGTTGTTGTGTGTTCTGCATTAAATTACATATTTTTATAGCCAATTTGTCTTTTTTATCAATCCAATCCAAATGTAAATTCAAGATTGTTCTTGGGTGCTAAAAAAATTGTTCAAATGTGAAAAAGGTTTGTCTGCTTGTTGGATAAATCCGATCCCTGGAGATGGTTACGTAGGTGTCTGAGACAGCTCTAAAGGTTCCGTATCTGGTATCAGCATTTGACTTTTTCAGCGTGATAAACAGGAAGTCACCCAAGCTGGTTTCCAGCAGAGCAACTTGAGAGAGGCTTCCCATTGGCTGGATCTGCTCCCACTGTTGCCGAGCAAAGTTAAATAACGAATACCCGAGGTGATTCTTGTTTCTCTCCGACTTGTTTATACCGAAAGTGAGACGCTGAGACAAACATGCCAAGTTATTGTGTAACCCCGGCTCTTGGGGAAAGATTTCAGTGCTACAGAGCACATTCTTTTCAAGGAGAAACATTTTCTCTCAACAAAAGCACAATGCTTTCTTTGTCTTTGGACAAAGATATGCTAATAATAATGATTTTTCTTGGGCTTGGAAGTGGCCCACGCCATTTTGCACCTAGTCCAGGAAAATTATATTTAGAAGGTTATGTCGAAAGGCTTTCCAAGGTCACAGGGAAGGTGAGAAGAACAGGGCTTTTGAAGCAGTGCTGCGTGTTCATTCTGGGACATCATATCCATCATATCAGCCCCTCTATATCATATATTATTATACTAATCCCAAAGCACTTGCAGTAAGGAGATATCTACTCTTTGTGTCTCACGACATATACGGTAAAACATTTGGTACAAGGTGCAAAGCACAGAGAGAGTGATCACAATAAAGCCCTGTACTTAGTACTTGCCATAGGGCTTTATTGCACAGCAGGCGGGGGGGAGGCCTAAATGTCTGCCTTTGCTCCTTATTAATAAAGCATTGCCAAACACAGAGAGAGGTGCAAGGTCAGCAAAAACATGGCAGTTCTGCTTCATATTAAATACTTTGCACCCTGCTCTGAGCTTCCTTCTTTAGTTACATCTTTGAAAACGTATGGGTGAGATTCAATTTGAGGAGAAGAAAAAACTTTTCTTCTAATTCAGTTCCAATTTTTCCCATAGACTTCAACAGGATTTTCATATGAAAAATATTGAGATATGTGTTTCTCACTGAATTGCATCTGGTACTATGGGAAAATCTGGAATTGAATTAGGAGGTAAGCTTTTCTCACCAAACTGAATCTGGCCCTTTATTTTTTTAAGCAAGTAGTGACTTTACAAATATAAGACTTTAACACAGTCCATCTTTTCATCGTCATCATTTATTTATACAGTCATTGCAGGTTTATAATGAATGGGGGTCTTACAATAATTAACCAGCAAGTGCTACACAACATAAATAGGATCAGAGGGCCCTGGTCATAGCATAAAATATAATTATTAATTAATTATTAATAATAATATAATAATAGCCTACACCTCCAAATCCATAAAACTTTACTTTTATTCTGGGCAATTTTAAAAATTACAGGGGTCACAGGGCTACAAGATTTGCAGACAGGCCTGCTCACAAGGGCTGTCCAGCTAAAGCCAGACTAACTGCTAGTTGCAAGGTTAACATTTCTCGTTTCTCCTAAACCATGTTGGGTTTTAAACCTGCCAAATTAGTATTCCAGTAGTCTACCATAGACAATAGTCCAAGACTGAGATGGTCAAATGCAGCAGTCCTCAAACATTTGAACAAGATTGTGCATGCTATTTATCTCCATGTCCAGGCTTCACCTATTTGTAAAATACATGCTCCAATGAAAACAATCCAAAGACACATGAGATCAGTTACAAAATGCAAGCACAAAGCTAAAAACTATCGGCTATTTTGCATGCTCTTTTATCTCATTCACAGGGGTGTTGCTTCTGTATATGCTTTTCTACACTAAAACAAACCTTAATTTAAATTGTATGAATTGTGTGCAAGGTGCACAGTACAGGGCACAAGGATGAAAGGCAAGATGAGGGTGCTTGCTGTTGTGCTAATATTCAGGGGAATTACTATTTTACATGGGTTGTTGTGTCTAGCAAATTGCTGTGATTATAAATAATCTCTCTAGCCTTAAGGTGGCCATAGATGTTAAAAATGTTCTCTCCCGAACGACCAATTCTTGTACGATCTGACAATTCCGTCAAATTATCGTGAGTTTAGTGGAAATCAGTCAGAAAATTGATTGCCCAGGTTAGAAAATGTTCATCGGTTACAGTGAAATGTATCTATTGTCCAATTGTTTGCAGGACCAAGCAGGCAACTACTTTCAGTTTTCCTGGCTTCAACTAGACAACATTGCTTGAAATGGTCTTTTTAGTCGATGGAAAAATCGTACATTTAAACGATCGTTTCAAGATAAGCACGGTCTTACGATAACGAAAAAAGATCTTTTAAAAATCCTAACCTCTATGGCCAGCTTTAATTCTAGAATCTTAAGACGTCCCAGGAGAAAACTCCCAATATTTTAACACTACTAAAATGTAGATTTTATTTCATATGTATTCATTTTTCCTTTTATTCAAAGCAATATATTTAAAGGGAACAGTTTCTATCATAATACATAATAATTATCATTTCCTAAGATTCCAACCAACAGCACTCAGATTTTTGGGTACAGCAACGACTTTCAACGACTCTTTGTCAAGGCAAACCAGAAAAATCTTCAGATGGGCTTTTTCTTCTGGATCATCTAGCATTTAAACAGGTTTATTTGGACAGAAGGGTCGAAATTACTATGTTACTATGTTTAGGCCTTAAAAGTTGTTGTGCACAAAAACTGCAAAATACAGGTTTTATAAGAATTGAAGTGCTGTAGCTTGTAATAGTTCTATATTGTATCTGGTGTATAGGAACACCAATGGATTTTGGCTTTCTCCCTCTGCTGCCACCATTCACATGCCCAGTTAGCACAAATACATGGTATTTACAGTATGTCACCCATATGTAGTGTTAAATAGAATAAAATCTGTTACATTTCCTTATCCATTAAAACAATGAAACACTGTTTATGCACTTACAGAATTATGATCTGTTGCAGGTGTGGTTTGCTATGCAGAACTCATCTGGCACAATTTGCAAAGCAAATATCTCAGGTCAAAGTCTATCATGGTTGTACACACTCACACACTCACACACACACGGATACAACATGTAAAACACGAATACTGGGTTCTTCGCCAAAGAAGGAATGCACAAACGGTAACCAATAAAGCATACTAATACACAGTATATGAAACAGTTTTATAACAGGTTAGTATAGAATCTATTATCTAAAATCCATGGGACCCAGAGTTTTCTGGATAAGGGATTTTTCTATAATTTGAACTAAACCTCAACTAAAAAAAATGTAAAGAAAAATGATCAAGATACACCTTGTATTGTGTTACAGTTATGCTGCCCCTACCTGGGAATGTGTCAGCTGAGACACTTGCCATGCAACACTGCAGGAGTAATATAGTAAAAAAGTGATACTATCAAAATCCAAAAATATCTCATTATTTTCTGAAAGCAGTAGCGATCCTTGAGGGGGCGGGCCCTGGTGCGTGATGCACAGCGGGGCCCCGTCCCCTCTGTACGGCCGCATTTGGCCGCATTTCTCAGTGGCGCACGGACTGCCGGGGGGCCCTGAGGGGGTGCAGGCCCTGGCAGCCCGGTAGTTCCGCCACTGTCTGAAAGCTACTCCGTCCAAATTCGCACAGTATTTTTTTACCCTTATTTATCAATAAATGTTTCCAAAAATTTCCTGTGCAGAAAAAAACACTAAAAAATTGTGAAAAAATTCTAATTGTATGGATTATTTGGATTTGACACCCAAAAACTCAAATTTTTGGACTCCCCCTAAAGGGGTTATTTATGTACCGGTAAGTCTGGATTTATTATACCCTGAGGATGGAAAAAGTCCAAATACTGGGCGGCAAATGTGAAAAATTTGTATTTGAATAGTTTCACGATTTTTTTAGTTTCCCGCACAGGAAAAATGTATTGATAAATAAGGGGAAAACCATCAGTGCGGCTTTGGTCTGAGTAGCTTTCAGAAAATAATTATTAAGATATTTTCGGATTTTGATAAATAACCCCTTTATCCTCATCATTCACAAATAGGCAGTGGCCAACACTGGACACAGCAAGACAGCCATGATGGTTTACCAGGTACTTACTAGTACTTAGCAATAGATGAGAGTTATTTCTGACTTTTTAAATGATAATGAATTGCTGCACATAAAATCTACATTTATGTAGCAGCTTTGTTTCTCTACTATAATAGGTTCCTTCTAAACAAAATGATCTAGCAAACAGAATTTACTGTTATGTAGCTTTACTAACTCAGTAGCATGGGTAATGTGCAATTTAAAATGAAGAATTCCTTTATTTTGAGCTATCAGACACCCACACGCCACATTTTCAGCTCACAAATACAGATTACATGGTTATTTATGTCTGAATTGATAAACAGTTCAGCCTTTGAAACATTGCAATTATCTAAAAAAAATAACAACAATTGCTTCTTCTGGAACACTTACATATGTTTATGTAAAGGTCTTTGATTCTTGATAGAACTTGTTTGACACTGTATGTACACCTATGATCAGGTTTACTGAAAGCTAAAGTCACTAGCATAACACTGCATTCCAGCCCCGAGTAAAGTATATTTCACCCTGGAGGAAAAAAGGGGCAGACGGGGAGGGGGGGGCTGCAGTTGCAGTTGGCATTGGGCACCCCCAGTTCTGCTGGCTCTGTTCTCCCTTTTGTTAGTCTAGTCCTTGTTGTCACCAGCCATCTAGGTTTAAAAGTCTTATGCAAGTAGTAGCCTTATGCTGGCCACACAGGAGATGAGATGAGGCCCAGATATATGGTCCCAATCTTGGCATGCTAATTTGCACTTATAAATTGGTCAAGTAGTTACATCACACTGGGTGGTTTTACAGTTTTTTAGTAGATTATTTTGGATGTAATAACTGTCACCTTTAAGAGTCAGAATAACCACTGTGTTTGGATAATAGAAAATGAATTAAATTCACAATATTCCAGAATATTAGGGGAATACTAGTGATGGGTGAATAAATTGGCCTGGCATGAATTCGCAGCGAATTCCAGCGTATCGCCGTCGGCGAATAAATTCGCAAATCTCCAGCGAAAATTCACTGGCGTCAATTTCTGTTTTTTCCCGGGGGAAACGTTCCAAATGCTTGATTTTTTCGTGAAATGGTTTAAATTTCTTGTTTTGCGGGAAAACGTTCGAATTTCACACATTTTTCATGAAATTTCAGATTTCACGATTTTTCACAGATTTTTCGCCCATCACTAGGGACTACCAAAAGTGAAAGCTTATTCTGTTACTTCAATATTAGAGTCTACAGTATGTATGCATGCTACACAAGTGTATACAAAAATGGGTGGACTGGTATGGATTGAGGCAATAACTTAGGTCCATTTTTTGGCTAAACAAACAAAAAATTGTGAACTTGTTTTATTGATATAGCGATAAAAATGTGTGATATTAGACCTATAAGGGTGCCGCTCCCACCAACCCATGAAAAGCTTGGCATAGGTTGGGGCGAAGAAGGCCCCCCATTTAGAAATATAGATAGGAATATAGCTTCCTGGATTGCTAAGAGTCTATTCCGATCAGAGAAGGAGACACAGAATAAAACCTGGTTGAAGTATAAGGGAACTTACAAGTGTGGACCGAAGAGATGTAAGGCCTGTAATGTGATTCAGACATCTAAAGAATTTGTTAGTTTGTATACTAAAAAGCAATATAAAATTCCTCAATATTTTACGTTTGTCCAAGGAGGTGATGTATTTGGCCACTTGTCAGTGTGGAACTTTATGGGGCAGATTTACTTAGGGTCGAATATCGAGGGTTAATTACCCTCGATATTTAACTGTCGAAATTAAATCCAGGAAAAGACGCAATCGTTTTTTTTTGGACTTAGAAAATTTTTCAACTAAATTTTGAGGAAGTGTCTACTCTATTGCACTTCGCCTGGTCTGAGGTGGCAAAGGCAAGTATGGCACAACAGGTAACGTTCAGTAAAATCCACATCTCAGTGAATTTGCGAAATTACGTCCATTCGACAGATCGCAACTTCGCCTGCCAATTGAGTGTGAATAAACGACAGTGTCAGTCTCCTTCGCTAGCGAAGTTACGACTGTGCCCGTTAGTAAATCGGCAAAGTACCAAAATGACGTCACGCTGGCGAATTTTCGCCAACGTTAGTCACTTTGTCCTTTAGTAATTTTGCCCCATGGCCTTTTACCTTACATATTTTGTCTTTAATACTGATGATTTTTTTAGTATTACATTTTCTTTTGCTTTGTCTCCTGATGCTGACAGGGGGATAGTGAAAGCGAACTTGATGGTAGATGAATAGTAGATGGAACCTCACACTAAAATAGCATCAATTGCTCCCCTCGCAGTGCTGTTAAAATAAAAAAAGCAAAATAAAATTATAAAAAAAAAGAATGTGCACTTTTATAAACCTACAGCACATTGCCCAGCCAATCAGAATTCATGGTGCAGCTGGACTGTCCATTGTCCATTCTGTGAAGCGTCAGATCCTAATAAAGGGCATTTGCTACCCTCCAAATCACTTTTGTCGCTATCGGGAGCTGTTAATAAATTGGTTTAAACACCCCCATCACTCTTTTTTGCTATGCTGGCCCTGTTGAGCTGATACAGTCCATCTCACTGCCACCATACTGTGCCAAGGAGCAAATGTACGAAGGTTCTCTTTGTGTGTGTCATGGAAGATGACATTTCCCCGTTTAGCTGAACAGCCCAATTCTGTTTTGACAGTTTGAGGTTTTATAACTGTATTTGCCACACATTCAATATTGCTGACAGATTGCCATGATGTCATTCTCCCAAAATAACTGTGGTTAGTGAGCAACACTGGGTATCGCTGGTGAAACAGCTAAACTATATTTAGGCAGTTATAAGAACAAAAAACTTGCAGAAGAAGAACATCACACGGCACATCAAAAGGGAAATACATCTGTACTCATAAAAGAGGTTTTGGTTTATAATCAGTTTCATGCACATCCTTTAAAACATTGGAGGTGACTTTACAGTAGGCCCAGGAATGGAGTTCTGCAATCTCTGTTTTAAAAGCTATTCTTATTGTTATTAATATTTGCCAACATATTCCATAGCACTATACAATGGAATGGCAGAGAATAATCAGAAGAAATGATGCAGAATTGCTTTTATCAAGTTTATCCCATCACTAATCATTTAGTATTCCTAGTACAGTTATGAGATCCATTATCCAGAAACTTTTGAATTATAGAAAGTCTCCTTTGGGCTCCAAAAATTTGAAATATGATTTCCTTTTTCTTTGTAATAATAAAACACATACCAAGTACCTTGATACAAACTAAGATATAATTAATCCTTATTGGAAGCGGAACCAGCCTATTGGATTTATTTAATGTTTACTGTTTTAGTAGACTTAAGGTATGAAGATCCAAATTACAGAAAGATCAGTAATCTGGAAAACCCCAGGTCCCGAGCATTCTGGATAACAGGTCCCATACCTTTACTTAATGGATGCGTTTTCCAGTACATGGCATTCTGGAAATATACAAGCAGAAGGTAAATGCTAGAATATCAGAAGGGGCAGCACAGGTTAATTTGTTTACAGTATGTGCCATAGATTTTCTGGGTATAATGAAAGTTCTTCTCCAAACCAGCAGGGAACAAACTTTGTTGACTGCATTCTGTATGCGACTGTGTAGCCCCAACCAATGAGTCATCTTACAGGTGAAATGAAGGAGATAGTGTCTAGTTCAGAATGACCTGGTTGAGATACATGAGCTGTAATTTCACACACAGGTAGCCAAGTATATCACATACTGTATGGTATCATAACGGGAAATACCCACATGTGTTTAAAGGGGTGATTCACCTTTAAGTTAACTTTAAGTATGTTATAGAATTGCCAGTTCAAAGCAACTTTTCAGTTTGTCTTCGTTATTTTTTTTTATAGTTTTTTAATTATTTGCCTTCAAAGCTTTCAGATGGGGGTCACTGACCCCATCTATATTCAAATGCTCTGTAAGGCTACAAATGTATTATTATTGCTACTTATTTATTACTCATCTTTCTAGACAGCCCTCTCCCATTCATATTTCAGTCTCTTATTCAAATCAATACATGGTTGATAGAATAATTTGGACTCTAGCAACCAGACGGCTGAAATTGCAAACTGGAGAGCTGATGAATGAAAAGTTAAATAACTCAAAAACCACAAGTAATAAAAAATGAAAACCAATGTCAAATTGTCTCAGAATATCAGTCTCTACATCATACTAAAATTTAGCTCAAAGTTGAACAATCCCTTTAATTTATACAGTAGGTTGTATTGTGTTTCCTTATTGTGTTACCATCTCAACATGTGCTGCCTTAGCCTGTGGATGGGGTGATTTTTGTAAAGTTGTTCGCATCAAGTAAAAATAATTCACAATAAACATCTAAGGGTCCAGAATGCCCTAACATTTCCTTTCTTATTGTGCTTATTTCAGGCAGAACAATTATATGCTGACATTGTTATTTGGTATCTGTGTAAGCAGGCAATGAGAAAAGAACAGCTTTTGTTGTCCCTGCTATTGGAATTCCATTTACTGGCAGATTTAAGCCCGGAGCTGTCGTACCATGCTCCATTGCTTGCCAATCCATGTCCCCATCTGGCTTCTTGTTAGGGGAGTATAATTCACTTAAGTGGTCACTCATGAACTAAAAGAACATATTGCCCAGGAGCTCAGCTGTTTATGTATGCAGCCCAGTAGTGATTTACATAGACTGCTCATCATTCACATCATGTCTGCCCCAATGAAGCTTACAATCTAAGCTCCCTAACACACAATCACACGGACTAGAGTCTGACAAATAGTTTATGTGATATTTTTGCTTTAGGAATTCAACCAGTGCTATAAAATGATAGATTGACATGAGAACTGCAGTTAACAGTCTCTTCCATAGGCTGTAAATCTGTCTTCACCTCCACCAGAAAGATGTCATCTCCCTTCAGCCTAGAGCAGCAGCAGCAGCAGAGTTGCACAACATACAGAGGAGGGGCCCACGAACATAAGGTTTATATCAAGTGATTTATCAAATAGAATGTCACCATAAAAAACAAATGGGAGTTTTTTGTTACAGTGTTTCATAATGGCAAACAGTAACCTGCTCTCTTTTTCTCAGAGGGATCCTAAAGGATATTTTTCATTTGTTTTATTGTTAGTTTATAGGTCATTGAATGCTCGGCCTGTTATATTTCATTTATTGCAGTATAAATAACTGGGGTTATTTCAATTCTGTAGGCTACCGCCCTTTATACACTTTATGTTATATAATATATACTTTATGTTTATATAATATTCTATAAATCTCAAGTAATGGCTGCAAAACTGTATTTAACCTGTGTCAACATCTATCATCTAAAAAAGAAAGGACCAGGCATGCAGACAAGTGGAGAATGTCCTGAGAATACTCACTGCTGCATGGAACGATTACATGCAGATAACATATAGGAAATATGGACTGTAATGAATAGGACTCACCTTGGTGGTCTAGAGGTATGTTCTGTGGCATGCTACCGCTATTCCGCAAACCTCTGAACTGCTGTACTCGACCCTCCTCCAGCGCCTAGATGAACAAGAGGGAAAACAGAACTATATTATTCAAGGTCTGCGGTCTCTCTCGGAGAGGTTGGATGCAGCTCAGCAATCCTCTTCTGCGATTTCTGAGGGGTCTGTTCCGTGATCTACTCTGGGTAATAGAGGTTTTTCCCATGACCCAAAAATCCCCTTCCTTGATAAGTTTAGTGGGGATAGGAGTAAATGTTTTGTTTTTCAAGAGGCATGTAAGTTATACCTAATTTTTTTCACTCCACTACTGGTGAGGATGAAGTAAGGTTCATTATGACCTTACTACAAGGTGACCCACAAGTTTGGGCACTAAGATTACCCCCTTTGACCCTGCCCGTCTTTCCCTAGAAGCATTTTTTGCTACCATGGCCATGGTATAAGATGACCCGGATCGTGCTAGCGATTCGTAAACTCCGTCAAGGGAAAAGAGTAATTGAGGAGTATTGTACAGAATTCCGCCTCTGGTCAGTTGAGACAGGGTGGAATGATACAGCTCTTTGTAGTCAATTCCAGGTGGGGCTTTCTAGCTCTGTCAAAAACAGCCTGGTCAATTACCCTCCTTCATCCACTTTGGATGACCTCATGAGGTTAGCCATTCAAATTGATAGGAGGCAAAGAGAGGCTGAGGGGATACAACTCCCTCGTTTCCTTACCCTCAGGGGGAACCTTGGTGCAACACGCTTGTCCCCTGAGTAAAGGGCCCAAAGGCGATCCCTGGGTTTATGCATATATTGTGGGGATAAGGGGCATTTCCTTAAAAATTGTCCCAAGAGGCCTGGAAAACCTCAAGACCTAAATGGAGAAGGGAATTTCCATTTGGGTAGAGAGATTTCTTCTCCCCAATTCACCTCAAAAAAACTAGTACCTGTAGTTTTGTCCTGGGGGTTCAGTTAAAGTTTCAGCCTTGGTGGATTCTGGGGCTGGGGGAAATTTTTTAGATACTGCTTTTGCAGAAAGGTATAATATTCCCCTTACACCTCCTATGAGGATTTCTACTATTGATAAAAGCCCACTGGGGTCAGGTCTGGTAAAAAAATCCAAGGCATTATCCATGTGTGTGAACAATATGCATTTTGAAAAATCAGCTTTTCATGTCCTTGATGGTTCCTCGTACCCATTAATTCTGGGGTTACCTTGGCTACAGGAACACAACCCCCACATTGATTGATTCCACATGGAATATCAACCTTAAAATCCCATTTCTTAAACAGGGGCCCAGATTTATTGGTCCATATCCTATTGTGGAAATTGTGAACGCAACCTCTGTCTGTCTCAAGTTGCCTATGTTTATGTTATCTAACTTGTTTCATGTTTCTATATTGAAGCCAGCTATACAGGTCCACCAACAATCATGTTCTCCTCCAGTGTTGGTGAAGAGTCTGGTCAAATCCGACCCCAGGGTTGACCACCTTAGGAGACAGTTCCATTCCAGGTCTCCTGGTAAGCTTGAGGGTTCAGTGGCCCCTCCTAGAGGGAGGGTAATGTAATGAATAGGACTCACCAGGCGTGTAAGATAGAAAAAGACGCGCAGGATTACTTAAATGAGCGGGTGTACACGTGGAGGGAAGAGAGGAGAGACCATCACGCTAGAGGAGCGTACCGGAAACAGGGTCAGTGTAGTGGCAGCTTTGCACAGCGCCCCAGGAATTTACCCTGCTCCAGAGACAGTGTAAGCTCCAGAGACCTCTCAGTGGATTCCGGCGATTCCTCATCTGGAGGCTCACACGACGCACTAGAAACTACCACTACATCTCTACAAGTGAAGCATATAACCAACCACAAGCTTTGACCAGTCAGTCACAGCCACAGCATTTTTTAGACGAACGACCAAGGAGGAATCCGAGGGCACCTATCCCCAGGGAAGAGTATCCGCATCGGAACAGACGGAGGAGATAATAGACTTGGTTATAAATCCTCCTATCCTCTGTCTCCTGAGGATACAGATATCTGTAATTTAAAAGCCGGCACACAAACTGACACTTCAGTGGCACGACACTTCTTCTCCCACAAACATAGCCAGTCACAACTAAAATGGCAAGTGTAAGAAGTAGTGCGAAAACCGATGCGAGGTGGGGATTTTACCCCGGCTATTGTTACAGCAAGAAACCATATGGATAAGAAAGCTTAACAGCCTACAACCAGATGGTTTAAACGAATATTGGAGCATTAGCAGTTTCCTGTGAATTATGACAAACTCTTTCTAACATTTAACTATGAACTCTTTTTCTCTCCAGATATTAATGCTGCCATAGAAAGTACAGTACAATTGAAAACTATGAATGTTTCTACAAAAGGGTAAGACTTAATTACTGGCAGTACATACTTCGTCTATAAATTAGGCAATGTTATGTATCACAGATGTAATTTTTTTCTGTTGTGAAGCACTTTTGGAGCTCTCGGCAGGCTCTTGGAGCAATGCTGGGGTCATCTATTGCCTTCAGGACTTGAAAGGTTATTGGACATTTACTCACGTTAATCTTTGGACTTTCACAATGAACTGATTGGACTTTTAATCTCTTGGACCACCAAGGGTAGGCCCTTAAAATGTACCCCCAGGGCAATGGTTATTTGGGATTCCCAGTGTTCTACTTCACTTGTTCTTTACTGCAACTGTGTGGGGGATGGAGATGTTACCTAATTACCACTAATTAGATTAGGGGTGGAGTTTACCCTTTAAGTAAGTACTGGAGACATACTGTTTTTATCACTTGAGAAAGAGCCCAGCTCGAAACATGTTGTGACACAATAAAGCACTTGAGCTTTGCAGTAAAGTTATTATTAACCACCACCTCTATTGTTTGATAATATTGCTTCACTGGAAGGAAGCCATGTTATAGGTTTACCTACTGAATCTATCGTTACTTGGTGTTGAATAGTACTCACCCTGGTGGTCAAGTGGTATGTTCTGTGGCATATGGGGGCGCGCACCATGCCCTCGGCAGGGATGCCCGATGCATGCGTCTGGTTCCTCCACGCGCCGGTTCCCCTATGGCGCACTTCCGGCGTGCTTCCGGTACGCCTCTGGGTTTGTTCGCCAGTGTGATGACGTCACACGCTATGGCGCAAAATTCAAAAAGTATAAAGGGGGATTTCAGTGTACAAATGATTGCCGTTGTTAGGTTCAAATTAGCTTGTTCTTAGGTGCCTTGTCCTGTGTATCCTGCCTGTTATTTCTGGTTTTGACCCTTGCCGGTCTGTGACTTCTCTGATATCTCCAATCCTGATCCTAGCCTGCCTATGACAACTCTTAACTCTCCAATCCGACCTTTTGCCTGTCCACTGACTTTTCTAAGCTCTCCAGACCCTGATTCTGGCCTGTCTGACTAATCTCTGCTTCTGCTGGCCCGGCCTGCCTGTTCCTAGTGGTGTTCCTCCATCCTGGTGAGATGATGGTGCCCCTTTGCTCGTCCAGAACCGTTAGCTTTGCTCCTCTCTCAAATAAGACCTGGCGGCATCCAATTAGCCGAGGGCAGAAGTGAGAGCCTAGACCAGGGAGCTTAGCTTGGGTTCTGGATTTAGGGTGCCGTTCGTGACATGGACAATATGAGTTTATCAAAGGCTGACAATTTATACTGCAAGCTGAAATTGAAAAAAACCCCTGAGATCTACAGAAGAGCCATTTTTTACTGTATATAATTAAAAGCATAACTGGCTGCCCTGTACCATACCACATAGAGCTGAAAACATGTATAGTGGGTATATTTTTGGAAAGGTGTTCCTTGCTAAGCTAAGTGAGATACTATATCAACCAAGAATGCAATGGATTCAACTTTATTTGAAATGTACAGTAGGTGCAAGACGGTCCCATATATCCTGTACTACACAAATATTATATGTTCCCTGTTCAGTGGTGCAGAAACAACAAGATGCATTAGAAAAGGGGAACTCAAACTTGTATTTACCCATGTGTCACATTTATATGTAAAAAAAGATTTGGAGAGCAACACAAGCATGAAAAATTCTTATGGGGTGCCAACAGCGTCAGACTGGGGGGCTCAGGGCTCACCAGACTTGCAGCCTCAGCCCCCCCAGCCGCAAAGCCCCCTCTCAACCCACCAGTAACCCATCCCTGCCGCAAACCCGCACCCTACCCCGCGCCTGTTTGCGTACCTTTTACTGCATGTCGAGGCTGGGGTCAGGGAGGGAGGTAACACAGTAGCCGGACTGGGCTGCCGGGGCCCACTGGGTTTTTTCTCGGTTTCCTGCTGGGTCAGTCTGAACCTGGGTGCCAAATAAGTGCTGTGTGTCACGTTCGTCACCCTAAATCCAGAACCGGTGCTAGGGTCCCTGGTCTCGGCTCTTGCTCTGCCTTTAACAGCCGC
Source organism: Xenopus petersii (assembly GCA_038501925.1). Taxonomy (NCBI): domain Eukaryota; kingdom Metazoa; phylum Chordata; class Amphibia; order Anura; family Pipidae; genus Xenopus; species Xenopus petersii. The sequence continues at coordinate 172,275,749 of CM076673.1, forward strand.
CTTTCACTTCGGGAGGAGCCCTCCGCTAATTGGATGCCACCGGGTCTTAATTAGAGAGGAGCCAAGCAAAGGGTTTTGGATGAGCAAAGGGGCACGATCGTTTTAGCAAGGAGATAGGATAGAAGGCAACAAAGCTCAGAAGAAGGGCCAGAAGGAAAAAGCATGGTCAGGCAGACTGAGTCAGCACAAGCAGCGTACAAGAATAGCCAGACAGGCCGGTTTGGTACAGGCAGAGTACAATGAATGCTCAGACAACCTAGGATCAGGATTGGAGAGTGTAGAATAGTCACCAGGCAGGCAAGGGTCAATACCAGTAATAATCAAGAAGGAGTCACAGAGAATAGGTACCCAGGAACTACACAAGATAAGCCTAACAACTGGCAACTACTAAAATCCAAAATCCCTTTAAATACTTTTGCGTCAATGTGCAATGACTTCATCATGCCGGCATGTAAAACCCGGAAGTGCGCCATATGAGAGACCGGCACCAGGGAGCAAGGAAGCATGTGGCTGTTGTCCCCACCGGCAACTAGACCACCCAGGTAAGTCCTTATACTGTGATTGGTCTCTGTTTGGTAGTATCCCTGGTTTTTATGCAACTAAAACTTGCCTCCAAACCAGGAATTCAAAAATAAGCACCTACTTTAAGGCCACTGGTAGCAACATCCAAGGTGTTAGTGAGCAATATGTTGGTGGTTAGCTCTAACACCTGCTCTGGAGTTTTGTTAAATATTTTATCTCAAAATATGATTTGTAAAAGTTTTTTTGCCGCTAATGAAATATATTACATTCCCCCATTAGTGTATAAAATCATAGTTCACCTCCCTATTGTATCCTTTAGAGATGACAGCTAAAAGAGAACAGGGCCCCAATGAAAAATAAATACCCACACACGCAGCTTCAGACACAGATTATCAGGTTAAAGACATGGCTGGCTACATTTATCCTGGTAAACTAATTGTAAGTCAGCAAACAACTAATCATAAGATACTCCCTTTCCTGGCCTGCAAGGCAAAAACCCATCCTCTCAATCAAACACTGCCTTGACTAATTTATTATTATTTTTTACATTTGAAGAACAACTGCATTTGTGCTCCTGCTCTATTGACACCCTCCATCTTCCAGTTAAATCTTTATAACATTGATTTCTAATCTCTGACATAGCATGGGGATATACTGTAGGCTTACTGGTTCAAAGTGCATAGTATCACATACATTTACAATCTGTCTAGTGGCCAACAGTTTAAATGTGGCCCTCCAAAAGGATTTCTATAGTCCCCAGCCTGTCCATATAAACTTATTTCTATGAAATCATCTGGCCCACATCTGTGTGGTGTGTTGGATAATCAGGAAGACAGTTGAATAACACTTCTGCAAGCATTAACCTAGTGAGCCACAGTGAGGCGTTTACCAAGCTTGTCAGGAATCTCCTTCAAGCATCGTATACTAGAGATCTAGTTATGGTCTGGGAGACTTTTATGATGGTTTATTGATAAACTTAGCTAAAACGTGCTATTAACAGTGTTCGGGTTAAAATGCTGACCAATCGCACAGGGAGGGTCGTGAGTTGGTGCTTTCGGATTTCTGTGCAGTGACAATCTTAGGACAATGGTTCACTGACATTATAACATTTAGGTGCAGATTTAGTAAGGGTCGAATTGAAAATTCCAATTTTTTTATTTTTTTTTTCAAATTTGACTAGGGAATTATCCATATTCGATTCAATTCTTTTAAAAAATTCAAATTTGAAATCCGAGATTCATCATATTCTGGCCCTTTAAGAATTCAAATGCAAATATTCGTCACCTAAAACCTGCCGAACTTCTGTATAAATCAATGGGAGAGGTGCAGTAATATGGAGTTGTTTGTAGTCTCCTGACATTCGAGTTTTTTTCGGAGAAGAAACTTGAATCAAGTTTGGTCTTATTCGAAATTCGAATTTGATTTGAATTTTCGAGTCAGTAGAATTTGTCCGAGTTTAAGATATTCGATTTTTTTTTCTTAAATAACCCTCCAGTCGATTTTGGAATATATTTGAATTTAAGGGTGTTTTTTGACCCTTGATAAATGTACCTCTACATGTATGTTATAAAGCCACATATATACCCATTTTGTGTTTGTTATATCCCTATAATATATTTGTGTAAATGTTCAGTACCTGTATATTGAACAGTTTAATTAATGGAAAACTTACATATCACCATGGACCAGTCCATATATCTCAGGCAGGGTTTTATTTTAAATACTTCTAAGACTGACAAGTTTCAGAACAGCAAGAAGTCTCCATACAACTTTAAAAAATATCAAATGACATCTTTCAGCATTCTCATCGTTCATCAACGGGACATACCAAAAATTCACTGCCTGAATAAAAAAAAATAAGACATAAGAAATCTTTTTGGTCAATGTGTAAAGACCACACATTACATTAAACAACATTAAGAAATTATATTGTTTCTGGTTTGATTGTTTTGGGATTATGTTGACTCTACCTTTATGCAGCTGCATAATCTCAACCGTTATCAACACAATCTGTCAAAATGCCTCCTTGCTGCCCTGCCCAATCAGATGTGCACGTTAGGAAGCATCAATCCATCGAGAGGAGCAGAGCACAAAATAGGAAATTATTCCTCAGTAATACACCAGTTGACTTCGTTAGTCAGACTCTTCAACAGACACATGGAGTAGCCATCTCCACCACGGTATCATATAGTAAAAAGAAAATCTGGAGAGTCTTTGAAAGTATGTAGTTTTATTATCGCACTACATGTTTCGGACCCAACTGGTCCTTCCTCTTGAGGGGAATAAAGCCGTTAAAAAAAGATAAGCTCAACATGTGCAGAACAAAATGTAAAGTAATTAAAGTAAGACCACAAATTGTCTAGTTATTCATTGCCATCTCTGATTCAGTTTTATTGTGTACGGTATTCCTATATAATACATTGTATAGAGGGGAAGCCTGTTTTTTAATAAGATACATAAAGGTGGAATTTGAAGTGCCTGCAAAAGGTGGATGTATATAATAATTGTGAATGGATAACACATTTCACAGCAGGAATGCCAAACTGTGGTTCTGTAACTGCCAGAATTCTAGAGGGCTCATTTATGTCTTTATGTGCAGTGAGCAAAGTGCAATTCTGAGCGCAGTTGCCATGTTTTTTTCCAACACTACATTGTTTTTTTCTCAGAAATGCAGAGGAATTGGGTAAGGGGGTAATGCATTTGGTGTTTTGGTGCTGTGCCAAGTACCTTTAATGAAAGTGTTTTACACTGGCAGCTGTACCTGCGGACACAAATGAGTCCTAATGACAATCACAGACATTTTGTTTCCCCACTTAGTATAATGATGAAGTTATATTCTAGAGATTTGGAAACTTTTATAGATTCTTTTTGTACTTTTATATATAAATATATGGAAAACGAGCTTTAAAATCGTTTAAAATGACATCATTTTTACATATAGTGGAAGCAATCAGGGCAGTGTGTTAGTAAGATTTTCCTGCAGGGCTCTAGGAATATAGTGTGTGTGTGGAATATCATGTACTAGGAAATAGGCTGCAGAGAGTATACACAGGAGGTAACAGTGCAAGTGAAAGCTCATACAGAGCACATAGTCATTAGCTACACTGGAAGTCATTCAAGTTTCCTATCCAGACTGTTTCCTGAGATTCTGCTGATTTCCGCACTTAAGCCGCTAGCTACAGAGCCTGCAGTGTTTCCCTAGCATCTTAGGCACTTATAGGGAAAGTATTACTGGCTTTGGCAGATTTCTAACAGCACTTGTTGCTTGCCAGAGTTACCAATGCATAATGCTAAATCTGTGCTTCAGATATTTAGATTGCATTTCTCCCTAGGTAAAACAGCAGAACTTGGTCAATACTAACAGCTCTCATCTGAATTATGCTATGGTTAGGAAGCTTTTTCTTGCTACCAGCCTCTTGCTCTCTCTACATTTCTACTGCTGACTCCACTTGGCAGTCTTTATTCACTATAGATCCTACTGCCACATTCCCTTTAAGGAGTCTCTAAAGGTGTCCCCCCTTTCAGGAAACCCTAAAGGTGTCCTCTTATAAGGTCAGTGTCTCTCATCTTCAGTAAGCTCTCTTTGCAATTACTTTTTCAGGATTTCACTGGAATCCCCACAATCTCCGTCATAACAGAAGCTCCAAATCTTAAAAGGATAGTGATCGGACTTTTACTGGCCTGGCCGGTATTGTTGTGTAGATGGATATGTATTTTCTTGAATTATCAGTTAGTATACCGTAGTTTAATACTACAAATCTGGACAAACCTACTGTAGTTTACCATATTCCTGTGTGACAAATTTCCATTGAAACCATCTTTACATTTTACAAAGTTTAAGGAACATACTTTTTATTGTTTTTTTTTACTGCCCAAAAACCCTCCTGTTCTTTTACTAGGTACTGTACTTTTCTCCACCGTCGGCTGTTTGTGAGGAGCTTGTTTTTAAGCAAAGGATTTCCTTAAAATGCCACCGAAATTGGCAACAGCTGTGTGCACTTTAATTATCACAAGAAACTCAACATGTAGAAGCCTTGTCATAAAGAGGTCCTCACCATGGTTTCAGCACCCACCACAACTGTACCACATGTATATGTCTCTGTTGGTACCCCCTCACTAGTATCTTAAAGGAAAACTATACCCCCTGAACAATATCTTCTCTATAAAAAGATATTGCATAAAACAGCTCATATGTAAAACCCTGCTTCATGTAAATAAACCATTTTCATAATAATATACTTTTTAGTAGTATGCGCCATTGGATAATCATAAATAGAAAATTGCCATTTTAAAAAATAAGGGCCGCCCCCTGGAATCCTAGGATTCACATCGCACACAAACAAACCATACGTTAGGTCACATGAGCCAATTAAAAGACAGCGTTCTTTCCTTTGCTTCCACACTTTTTCCTGTTACAGTAAGAGTTTCTGTATTTCTGGTCAGGTGATCTCTGAGGCAGCACACAGACTATCACAAGATGCTGGTTCAAGGCACGAGATGTAAAATGGCAAGATTTACTTAAATATATACCAATTTGGTAGGATTCTTTAATGTGTCGTTTTAATATTTTGCTTAAATAATCATTTTGGGGGTAAAGTTTTCCTTTAAACAACTTTAAAAACCAGACAGTAAACTGGTCATATTTTAACTGCCATCTTAATATTATATATGTTAACTGGATTGGAGAAGATATGTCATAAGATCTATGTATGTCTCACTTAAATGTTCTGCCTATGAGCGTAGCAAGCCACTGACCATCAGCAACATAGCTCACAACCAAGGCACAATGGTCATGCAAGGTAGGTAGCAGTGGTAGACACAGGCTGCAATAGGGCTCAGTCAGGGCCTTGTTGTGACCTGTATCCACTGTACCCCTCACTGCCCTTGCACATCTGCCTCACGTCTTAGCAAATGATCCCTAATAAGCTATTACTGTAATTGCCCAGTAGTATAAAGGTGATATTGGCTAACTAAGATGATCCAATCCCATAGGAATGAATAAAAAGTGGGTGAGTTTTTCTGTGGTGAGTTCTAATCTCACATTTTGATAAATCTGCCCCTTATTGTGGGACTACAGAGATCTCAGTATAATACTTAACATTTTTAAATAGTCCTTCATTGCCTATTAACAATTTCAAGAAAAAGTGACTAATTCAGTCAAAATCAATTTTTGTTTTTAAAAACATAAAGTATCACATTTATCTTCCAAATTAAAAACAGCAGAAATCAGTACAGTATATATGGTAGATAAAGTGCATACCATTAACACGTTTAACACTCTGTGCTGCCAATCAGGTATTTGACAATGCGTAGATACTGTAATCTACAGGTGGTTAGGGGTTAAAGGAACAGTTCAGTGTGAAAATAAAAATTGGGTAAAAGACTGTGCAAACTAAAAAATGTTTCTAATATATTTAGTTAGCCAAAAATGTAATGTATAAAGGCTGAAGTGACTGGATGTGTGACAGAACAGAACACAACTTCCTGCTTTTCAGCTCTCTAACTCTGTTCAGTGAGTTTGCAATTGATCCTTAGTATGCAGCTCAGATTTAAACGTAAACAGTTATGATCCATGTTCCCCCCCTTAAGTCACTGATTGGTTACTGCCTGGTAACCAATCAGTAGAAACTAAGAGAGCTGTAAAGTAGGAAGTAGTGTTCTGGCTATTATGTTAGACATCCAGTCACTAGAGTCTTAATACATTACATTTTTGTTTAATTAACTATATTAAAAACATTTTTTATTTTATTTTTGCATTTGCATCTATTTACCCAGTTTTTATTTTTGCTCTGAACAATTCTTTTAAACACAAACAACTTTTCCCTCTGTGAGGAAGCAACAAGCTGTGTGCTTTTTGTCATTAAATAGCTTATCTTGGAAATATAAGTGCATGGTACATCAACAACTGAACTCAACTGAACTCAAGGTGCAGGTCTAGGCACTTTATTCTGGAACACCTGCACCTATAGGATATAAGGAACCAGGGAAGTGTGCAAAAAAAACTTTGCACCCTGACCTACACTTTATACATGAAGCTTAGGGGGTAGTTTACAATTGTTAGTGTAGTCGTGGTCCTGGCAATTTCCTCACAGTGAGTTGCGAGAAAAATACCCCTTATTAAGAAGAGGTAGTATGGGACATGTTAGCCAGAATGCTCAGGACCTGGGGTTTTCTGGCTAAAGTATCTTTCCATAATTTAAACAATAATTAAACCCAATAAGATTGTTTTGCCTCCGATAAAGATTAGTTAGATCTTTGCTGGGGTCGAGTACAAAGTACTGTTTTCTAATTACAGAGGAAAAAGTAAATATATTTTAAAACTCTGAATTATTTTGAAAGCATTCTCTTTGCTCTTCATTACATTCAGCACTGCTCCCTGCCTCTTGTTCCAAATCCAGTGAATTACACCTAATGACGCAGGGGAACTCTAGTGCTACCGCCACCTCCAAACCAAAAGACCTTCCTTCACTACCTGAACCCCTTTGCTGTAACACATACTTGTCAATGTGAAGTGGGAAGTGTTTGTAGAAACCCTATTCTACCTCATGTCAGTCAAAAATAAATTATAATGGGAAGAGTAAAAAAAAAAGATAAAAAAAAAAAACAAAGGGGTTATTCAATGCAAATATGAGACAGAGTTGGGTATCCTTGCTGGGCGATGTAGCAACAAATGCCATGACAAATGCTAGGCAATTGACTGCAGGAGGTTGGCTATTTGCCAGGCCTACTGCCACACTATGGAGGCAACTCTCGTGTTTCAGAGATTCAGCACACTGGGATGTGCAGGCTGTCAGTGAAGAATTATGTCTCTTGTTGAGAGAGCTGCTGTTTGTAGACGGATGGTTGTTATGCCAAAGTCTGACTCCAGTGACAGTTTTGAAGGTTCAGCAAATCCCTTTAATTTTTAATGTACTATTTGCCAATTAGTAATGTTCATCACTTTCTTTGTACAGGGGCAAGGACAATGTATTCCATGCCTAACATCACAGCTGACCTGGCAAGATAGAAGAGCCCTGTAAATAATAACAGCTGATTGGTGGTAAAGTCTACAGCCTTTCCATACTGTTGACCCAGAAAGAGCAACAGGTGCAACGAGGCATCCACATTGTTTTCCTTCTCTTCACAATCAAAGTAGGCTTTCCTTGAACTGCAGCTGATTGGCATTGTGTTAGGCTGAAGTCACATGTATTGCTGTTGTTTGGAAAAGTTCTTATCTCTTTTTTCTCCTACATTTCCCCAACAGACTTGGCCTAGAGCTTATTCAATATGTGACTATCCATCCAAGCAAGGTAATAATGGAAGGAATCGGTTTTCTTCAACAAAGACCGTTTCTATTATTACACAGTATAAAACTGACTGATTTTAGGCCTAAACTTGCCTTTATCATGAACTGATTTCCCTTATTAAAGTGGACCTGTCACCCAGACATAAAAAGCTATATAATAAATGTATTTTTCAAAGTAAAGATGAAACCCAAATTCTTTTTTTATTTAAGCATTAATAGCTGTTATATACTCATTTAAAAATGTACCCTGTTCAGGTTCACTAACAATGATTTTAAGATGATGCAAGGCTTGTCTTAATAACAGTGTCCACAAAATGGCTATAATTATGAATTCCCAGACAGAAGAAAACAAGATTCAAATAATTTTTACAGTGTCATTAAACTTCATTGTGCTTCATTGTGATAAAATAGGATTTGGATTATTTTTTTGAGGTTATGGCTGCCAGTAAAGCAAGCATACTTCCTGTTTCACTGCCAGTTAGGAGTAGTGCACTTCCTGTTCCCCCTCTATATACTGTATATTGTTCTTTTATATAACTTTATTCAATATAGACAATTTACATTAATACTGCAGAATAATCAACACATGACAATTATTTACAATAGCTGGATACGTTTCATGCAGCAACACTTTTCACTCTCTCTTTATAAGGATTTTTCAACAAGATTTGCTATTATAAAGCACATTTTCCTTCTTTTGGTGAAAACATTTTATCTTCTTCCAACAGAAATATAATTTTTCACCTGAATAAACATTCAGATGAACTGGGAGAAATAGTGCATTACAGATGCCAAGGCAGAGCAGCTTTCATCCAAGAGCTCCTGACTAATGTACGCATCAACAAGAAATTAAATCTGCAACAGAATAAGGAGACGATTAAGCAAATGTTGTGCGTCGGGATTATAGAAGGCAGGCAGGAGCCATTTTGTGGACAGTGTTATTAAGACAAGTCTTGTATCATCTCAAAATCTTGTTTGTGCACCAGAATGGGGGACCTGATGTCCATCCCCATGCCCTGGCTACACAATTAAATGAGACAGGGGGGATGTGTGGAGAGCAGTCACAACTAGTAAGTGCTGAATGGAAAGTGAAAGTAATTGTCTGCCCCGCCTCTATGCCTAAGGCATAGAGGAGGGGCAGGCAATAGTTGATTGACAGCTAAGATTTTTAATTGCGTTTACAAAAGCTATGAATGCTGTAATAAAACAAAGAATTTGGATTTCACGTTTACTTTGAATAGGATTTTTATTATACAGCTTTTATGTCTGGGTGACAGGTCCACTTTAAATATAAACATTTAATAATACTGAGTAAAAATGATCCTGCAAAAAACTTTATATGTGTGGGTTCCACCTACTACTGCCTCAGCTCCACAGTGCAAGTATATTACAGTGGTTACTGACTTGGAGCAATTTAAACTTTAGAAAGGATTAGGTAGGAACTTGTTCCAACTGCTTTTTTTTCAGCGCATTTTCTGCCTGCCCCGCTTCTGCCTCATTAGATCCACAGATAGAGAGGAGGCCATGGGGTGGTGACATAAGGAACCTAAACCAGCTGAGTGACACAAGAGAGTCTATTATCCATTCAAACAAATCATTTATTCATGAATTTGCTATTGCCAGTACATGACCAGCTTCTAATTGCAAACCAATGAGAAGGACTGAATAATACGCCTCCATATGTGCATGGGTTTGACCACATAGGGCACATAATTTGTTTCCATATTGGTATTTAAATAAATACCGTCTACAGACTCTAGTTTAACAATGTTTCTGGTGCTGTCCAACTTCTGTGGTACCGAGGGCCAATATTTTACCGGCCTATGTGGTGGAGGGCCAATAATGGAAGTCTGTGTTGGCCACTCCCCCTTTTAAACCACACCCACTGTAAACCACACCCATATTACCACAAGAACTTTTAAGATCATATCCACATTAACGGTGGTAGCACACCAAAACACCAAATGGTTGGTGCTCACTGCAGGGAAATCCCTCATCACTCATATGTGAAAAATTGAAGTCATGTTAAAACATACCCTTAAATCCATATGCCTCATCCTCCCCTGTGGATAATACAACAGCCCCATGATTAAACACCTTAGGGGCCCCTAACAACAATTTCCAAATGCTAACAAACCCCAAGAATAAACCCCTAACAGGCTTGCATCCCACAGGTAGCATAGGCCAAGCAGAGAATGGCACACACAAGCAGCACTGGGCAAGCAGAGAATGGCGCACACAAAAGCAGCCAGGTCCGGACTGAGAATTAAAATAGGCCCTTGCATTTCAGATAAACAGAGGCCCAATCAGCCCACACAGAGGTCCAAACAGCCCCCACCAGCCCACTAAATACTGACTTTCTATGGCACCTTATAGCAGCCCCTCTGGCATTTGCCAGAACCCACAGATTGCCAGTCCGGTCCTGCAAGCAGCACTGGGCAAGCAGAGAATGTCACACACAAGCAGCACTGGGCAAGCAGAGAATGGCACACACAAGCAGCACCAAGTAAGCAGAGAAAGGAACACACTGGGAGGGAAAGCAGAACAGAGCAGGAGACAGGGAAACCTATGATTCTAATATGTACAGGGGCGCTCTGCCAATGAGGTGAGTTGAGGCACTCATCTCAGGCGGCAGCGCCCCCCTGGTTGCCAGAGGTGGCAAAAACGCCACTCCTGGTAACTAAGAGCGGAATTTCCGGTTTTCAACCCGCAATTGCGCTCTCTGCACTAGCGACATGGACCCATCCGGCCGTGAAGGTGAGAGGCGGGGGGGCGGCAAAAATGAAGGCCGCCTCGGGCGGCAAATTGGGCAGTATCACCCCTGAATATGTACTACATACAGTGACACAGTGCTGGTGCCCCTTTAGCATTTTGAATAAGGTGTGAACAGATGAACAATGTGGGCAGTTTCAGTCTGGGTCTCAGGTATGAACAGTACAGGACTTTAGGATGTGAACAATAGAGGTGTCACAAGTGTGAACAATGCAGTGGATTAGTCTGAATTTGAGGTTTAAACATTGCAGGGGCTAGTTAATCTCTGTAGTGATACATTTTAAAGTTTACATATGGTAAGAAAACATAGCAGGTAGGTGGGGGGCCACAGAAGGGAACGGCCCACGGGCCACCAGTTAGACAGCGCTTTTGGAGTCATGAATAATAATAACAATAATAATACATATTAGTATTATTGAACAAAGTCCCAAGTAGCAGTAGCTAACACCCTACTCACCCTCGAGCATGTTCATGTTGACCCTGTTGCATTCTCATATTTGCTCCAAGACGCACCATCCAAAAGCATACTTCCCTGTCTTTTGTCAATATAAAGTCATAACAAACATGCTGTTGCTATAATTTTCAGCCCTGTGGAAAATACATGTGTGGGACCTGTTATCCAGAATGCTTGGGAGCTGGGGTTTTCCAGATAACAGAACTTTCTGTAATTTGGAACTTCATACTTTATTGGGCAGTTTTTCCTGCCGAATTACTGTATAAGTCAATGGGAGAGGTCCAGGGATCAATTTGATGTTGTTTGCAGCCTTCCTGACATTCAAGTTTTTTTTTCGGAGAAAAAACTCAAATCAAGTTTTTTTAATTCAAATTGAGTTTTCTAATTGCATAAAATTCGAGTTTTTGGATTGATTCAATACGTCTGAGAAAATTCTATTTTATTAATACATTTTGATTGGTTGAATTTAAATTTTTGGAAGTTTATGGGAGTTTTAAAAAACTCACATGAATTTGAAATTTGACCATTGATAAATGTGCCTCTAAGTCTTCTAGTTTGGAATCAGGGCCGGATTTCTTTGGTGGGCACCCCTAGGCCGCACGGTCCAATCACTGGGCCGTGTGGTCCCACTACCCCCGCACACAAGTGCCTGCAAACTGGGGACACCCAGCTCCCCATGAAGCCACTGGGCAGCGTGCTGCCCCTAGTTTTTTGTCAACCTAGGCCCGGGCCTTTGTGGCCTCGCCACAAATCTGGGCCTGTCTAGAAATTCATGTAAATATTAAATAAACCCAAAAGACTGGTTTTGCTTCCAATAAGGATTGATTTTATGTCAGTTTGGATCAAGTACAAGTCACTGTTTTATTATTAGAGAGAAAAAGGAAATTATTTTTAAAAATTTGGATTATTCAGGTAAAATGGAGTCTATGTGAGATGGCCTTTCTGTAAATTTGGAGGTTTCTGGAGCAGGGGTTTCTGGACAATCAACTTGGCTGTCCAAAAGAGGCTATATCTATTTAGGTATTTGGTCACCATGAGACCAATTTTTATTATTCTAATAAATACACCATTACTTTCAGAAACATTACACTTTACTTTTGTATAGCTGTAGCACCCCTGTGTATAACACTGCAACAAACGCTGTATTACTGTCTTAAAGGCATGTGATTGTTACATTTGGCATAAGTTTTTTATTTGTACAAACCCACACTTCCCGATACTTCCCGTTGATAGTGTTCCAGTACAGGATCATTATCAGACAGCAAAATGGCCATTTTATATCTAAATGTCAGATATGTGAAAGAGGAAGTAGTGGTCAGTTTAGAATTACAATGTATGTGCTAAGCATTTGTCAGCACTTGCTAATTATTCAGCAGAAGCACAGAACAAAAGCACTGAGTGTTCCCATGCTGTGTTAGTACAAGGAGCAGTGAGTCAGGAGGCATTCAGAGCTGTGACTGAGGGCTCTATACCCTTGTGTATTTCTCAGCAGCTTTCCTTCTGCTTCATGGAAATAATTTAGCTTCAGACTAACTCCTTGACTTTAATGTAACTAAAGGCAGGAAATATCCTATTAATTGGATTATGCATCATTCTGGTCTGTAATCTGGCTGCTCTCTCCCGCTGCACCCATGGATAACAATCACAGTAGTCAAAAAACAATAGCATTTCCCAATTGACCATTGAGTGCTATGGCACACGGGGGCAATATATAGCTTGCCAGGCTGGTGGCAAATCTATTGAATTAATTCTTAATAGACTTTCATAGTTATCATTTCTGACCCTGCCTGTGTACCTAGATATATCTATGGACAGTTCGTCCCTTTTTTCCATTAGTCTAATGGTAACATGTAGCATTTTATCTGCTAGTGGAGAAACCCTACCACCTGTAAAGTCTGCTATTGATTTGAATGGCTATTGCTTGTAAAGGTGGCCATACACGGGCCAATGAGCTGCTGATGGGCGTGTCTAAGCAATTTATTGCAGATATCAATCGGACAGGTTTAAAAATTTCTTCAGGGCAAAGACTTGGCTTGTTGATGTGTTCTCACCCCAATGGACTGCATTCCAAGCATTGTGGTCTTATCAGTCTGAGGGTCAAATGATTGGATCAGCTCGATATCGTCCTGCTCAATATGGGCATATTGGTGAATGAACCTTGCCAAAACAAACATGTATACATGTATGGCCAGCTTTTTCAGCTATTTAAATTCATGGACAGAGCTATGGGTTACTGAAATGGGGCAAATATTAGACTATATATATATATATATATATATATATATATATATATATATATATATATATATATATATATACTGTATATATATCCCTCAAGTGCTTTCCCTGTGTTTAAGGGCCACTATATATATTGTATACAGTACATGTATGCTCCTGTATTTATAACAGGCTTTATTGCAACACTGTATTTATTCTATCCCTTTCTTTAGCTAAAAAGCAGCCTCTTTGTTTATCCAGCATTATCAGGTAGCCGTTATGTTTGGGATGAATAACAAGCCACTCCAGTTTGTTTTTATTCATGAAGTGTTTGTATGCATTGCACTTCATTAAGCAACGTTAATTGCTCTGTTAATGTATTTGTGCAAGGGGCATGCATGTAAAGTTCATTTAGAGTGATAACCACAAAACAAGATAACGGATAGCACAGTATTCCTCAACATTTACCACCCCCATAAAAACACTTTTATTATAGTTCTTCTACCTGCACGGTGCCTGAAACTCTTCAAAGCTGGTGGGCAGCCTTGCATTGGTGGGCATTTCTGGGCAAAAAAGTGATCACACCACCACTTCGGTGTAGTGTAATTAGGAATTTATGTATATATGTAAAACTTGGAAAGTGTTGTAAGGACCCACAGCGCTGCACAATATACACACAGGGAGGATAAGTCACATTATAAATACAATAAATATACACAAAGTACACAGAGTTTATATAAAGACACAGAGCATATGTGCCATGTGGTAAGAGAGACGGTAAAGCTGGCCCTACATGGGCTGTGGAGCCATCTGAAAAAATCCCTGTGCGTTGATGTGGTCCTGCGATCCAACCGCCCGTATTGGCTCCATTATGATCCGATCATTGTGCCCTAGGGCCCTACCAGCCCGATATCGCCTACCTCAATGTGGGCATATCGGGAAGAGATCCACTTGTTTGGCGAAATTGGCAAACGAGCAGACCTCTACATTTATGGCCACCTTAAGGAGGTCCCTGCCCTTTAGAGCTTACAATCTAAGTGGGTGGATAACATACAGGTACAAATTGGAGGGGACTGAAGTCAGGGGAAGCTGTGGAAAGCTGTCAGTGGCATTTCTCCACTGGTGGTTTTCTGTCTTCGTGGGAGACTCTAAGCCTAATATATAGGGATGGGCGAATTTGACCCGTTTCGTCAAAAATTCGCTGCCGGCAAAATGTTGCAGACACCCATTAAAGTCTATGGGCATCAAAAAAATGTTGTCACAATGCGAAATTATTTTTTTTGACGCACGCCGCCATACAAGTCTATGGGCGTCATTTTTTCAGCGAAATGAGGCGAAAAAATACCCCACCCCTACTAATATACTGCAACATATGCCATGCTGCTGTATTTATTATTAAAACAAATCCTTTAGCAGGATAAATGGAACAAATGCACAATGTGTAGAAATCCTCCAACTGGGCTCCAGGCATCCAACACACTATAGTATACACTAAAAATACTAAAATAGTTTTGGCTTGATTGATAGGCCTCCCAGAATACCAGTTTTAGCCTCTATAAAAATCAGAGTGCAAAAGTAAGATGACACTGAATATCAGTTTTCAATGCCATCTAAAAAAAGGCAGCCATTCTTGGAAAGGTTCATGGTTCTCTGATAGAAATGCCTTCTCTAACCTCTCACCCAATTTCACCACGTTGTTGTGGAGTAAAATAGCCTACCGGGTATTGGATGATGCCAACAAGCACATAAATCAAGGGCGCAATTAGGCTGTTACTGAGTTTTATCACAAAACAAAATGCAATAATGAATTGTACCTTGCCACAAAATCTTTGCTTGTCAGTTATCTGATGGAATATATTCAAAGTTAGATTCAGACAAACCTTGTTAGACAGTAATATATGTGGGAACATATCCAAACACAAAAACAGCAACAGACAGAAATCAGGCATACATAATGATTCATTATACAAACTATATTCTGACTCCATATTTAATACTACAAGTATAGGATCTATTATCCGCATTGCTTTGAACCTGAGGTTTTCTGGATAAGGGGTCTTTCTGTGATTTGGATCATCATACCATAAGTCTGCTAAAATCATGAAAACATTAAATAACCCTAATAGGATTGTATTGCCACCAATATGGACTCATGCAGGTCTGTAACCAATAAATACAAGGTACTGGTTTATGATTATAGAAAAAAGGGATATTTGCAGATAACTTTAATGTCCGTAATGTAGATAGTATACTGAATCTATGGCATGTAAACTGTTAAAAGGTGAAGCCTGGGTGCCATCTGATAATTATGATAAGCATGTGCTGACTTGGTGGAAAAGTTCTAGGACGGCTGCAATAGCCCTGTTGAGGTGTTGTTAAAGAAATGAAGATCTCTGCAGACACCAGAGCTGACAGCAAGGTCAAGGAGGAGTTTTGCTTTAAAAAAAAAAATACATGTACATGATATAAATAAGGGTTCTGTGAATTCAGATTATATATTTGTACATTTTTTAATTACTTTGTTCCTTCAAAGCAGTTGTTCGCTTTTGAGATAACTTTTAGTACGATGTAGAGAGACTGATATTCTGAGACAACTTGCAATTAGTTTTCTTTTTTTTTTAGTTATTTAGCTTTTTATTCAGCAGCTCTCCAGTTTGCAGTTTCTGAACTATGGTGGCTAGGGTCTGTATTCCCCTAGCAACCATGTACTGATCTGAATAAGAGACTGGAATATGAATAGGAGAGGACCCAATCAGAAATAAAATAATAAACCCCTTTAGGATCAGGACACAAGCAGATTCGGGGAGATTAGTCGCCTCATCGACAAATCTCCTCTTCTTCGGGGCGACAATCTCCCCGAACTGCCTTCCCCCTGCCCTCAGCCGGCTAAAATTAAAATTGTCTGCAGCAATGCACAGGCTTTCCATTGTGAAGACACGGAGCTACTAGTAGCAGCTACAAAAGTAGACACTGCTGATAATTTACTGATAATTGTCTCTATGTGTGTTTTAGCAGAGGCAATTCTCAGTACTGTCTATGGCAGGGTATTTTCTGGCGTTTTGTAGCTGGGACAAGTAGCTGCTACTAGTAGCTCTGTGTGTCTTCGCTCTAAAGGGGAAGTATACACCTATTGTTAAAATAAGCACAATAAATAGGGCTGAAAATTTAGTCTGGCTATTACTTTAATAAAACTAAACATGGTTCCCTCCTATACACAGGATAAAGGCAGATCAGGAGTCCTTTATAAACAAATCCTAGGCTGCAGCCTTTGTTAGGCTCCAAGATAAGGAACAGCTCAATATACTGAGGGCTTATCTTTGGACTGGTAATTTGTTTTACCAGCTTTCCCTCTGCTCGACACAACCAGAAAGCGGCAGTAAGAGGTTAAAGGAAAACTATACCCCCCAAACAATGTAGGTCTCTATTAAAAGATACTGAGTAAAACAGCTCATGTGTAAAACCCTGCTTCATGTAAATGAACCATTATCATAATAATATACTTTTTTAGTAGTATGTGCCATTGGGTAATCATAAATAGAAAATTGCCATTTTAAAAAATAAGGGCCGCCCCCTGGGATCGTAAGATTCACTGTGCACACATACAAACCACATGTAAGGTCACATGAGCCAATTAACAGACAGAGTTCTGCCTTTTGCTTCCTCACTTCTTCCTGTTACAGTTAGAGTTGTAGTATTTCTGGTCAGGTGATCTCTGAGACAGCACAGATAGAGTCACGAAATGGTGGTTCAAGGCAAGAGATGTAAAAGGGCAATATTTATGTAAATATATATTCCAGTTTGGTAAGATTCTTTAATATGTCAATCAATTTGATATAAACTATCTGTTGCTTAAGTATTCATTTTGGGGGTATAGTTTTCCTTTAAGTGAAAGTGGCTTCATTTCTTGTTTATTGCAAGAAATAATAAAAACCATAGATATTTTTATTTAAAAAAGGCAAAAAGTGCATAGGCAAAACCTTATTCATAAACAAATGCTAAAAAAAAAGCTTGTGTATTGTCTGTTTAATGTACTCAGTGAAGAGAGATTAACAGACTGACAGTGACGGTCGAGCTCTAAACTGATTTATTTAATTTAATCTGCGGCAGATCTGGGCAAATGGAATAATTGAAATATATGCAAATCAAGGTGCGCATAGAATTGCATGTCTGGTTTAGTGCAGCTGCAGCAGGGGAAAATACTGGGGGAGGCAGACTAAAGATTTATTGTTATAAATATATTTCTGTAGCTGCTAACATAAAAGGGCCAGGACTGAGTGCTGCTCCCCTTTAAAAAAAAGCTGAAAAGGGGCTGAAAAGAATGAGGAGTAATAAAAAGTAGCCATAGCAATACATTTGAAGCCTTACAGCGCATTTGTTTTTTAGATGGGGCCAGTGACCCCCCCCCCCATTCTATAACATTCTAAAAGTTAACTTAAAGGTGAACCACCCCTTTAATACTGTTATCAAAACCCAGGAAGTGACACTGTCCCAACTCTAAAGGGCAGATTTACATAGGGTCGACTATCGAGGGTTAATTAACCCTCGATATTCGACTGCCGAATGTAAATCCTTCGACTTCGAATATCGAAGTCGAAGGATTTACCGCATATTGTTCGATCGAACGATTAAATCCTTTGAATCGTTAGATTCAAAGGATTTTAATCCATCAGTCGAACGATTTTTCTTCGACCTTAAAAAACATTAGAACGCCTGTGGGCACCTTCCCCATAGGCTAACATTGCACTTCGGTAGGTTTTAGGTGGCGAAGTAGGGGGTCAAAGTTTTTTTTAAAGAGACAGTACTTTGACTATCGAATGGTCGAATAGTCGAACGATTTTAAGTTCGAATCGTTCGATTCGAAGTCGTAGTCGAAGATCGAAGTAGCCAATTCGATGGTCGAAGTAGCCAAAAAATTTTTTATTCTATTCCTTCACTCGAGCTAAGTAAATGGGCCCCTATACTGTGCACTGCACGTTTGGGTGCAATTCATGCTGGAATTATGGGAAAAAGGTGCACTGTAGGTTAAAAAATGAAGTGCTTCTAAAATGTCACCAGGACCAGCGATGGAATCTTGTATTCTGCCCAGGCTAAGATGCATTGAGAGCAGTTCAACCATGTATTCAGAATCCGAATATCACTGTATAATAGTCTTCAAATTCCGTTGCCACACCTTTAACTACATCATATACAAACTTGCAGGTATACTGTAAACAACCCCAGGATTGTTTCTTGTTTTTTCTTATTCCAACAGAGCTGTGAAGTGCTGCAGATTGTGCCACGTCTGAGCTGGTTATTTCTAGGGAATTCATTCTATTCCCAGTAGCTGCTGCTGTTCTCCTCTTATCCCTCACCTCCATCCCACCTCTATTCTTCCCTGTAGCAGGAGCTGTTGCCGGCTCAAACTGGCTGACTCCAGACACAGCTCCAGACATAGCAGCATCCTCCTCTCTCTGGGCTTTGTTTCCACTTGAAATACACACGCAAAATCTGCTATAATAAGGACCCCTGGAAAAGCACCTCTCTCTGTGACACCTTTGATGGAAAACATTTTAAAGCTTTTTTAGTTTCCTCACTTAGACATAAAAACAGGCTTTCATAGATCCTTCAGGTTTCATATCATGACTTTATGCTTTATAGTGTGATGCTTTATAGGCAGGCCAGCGTGTATTCTTCATGCCTCCTTATCCATTACAGTATGCTTTATCCAATCGGGATCACGCGACTTTCTTTGTATTTTTCAGGGTTCAAGATTCAGTACAAAGTATAAAAAAACAGGACACTGCATAAAACAACCATATCATCTATTTGGAACATTTACACAACTAGTACACAGATGAAGAACAGGGTATTATACTTCACAACATGGATCTGATGCTATAATAATATAAAAATTGCAATTATATATTTGCACTATCCACTGCACAGTCTCCGTTGACTGACCAAATCAAGCACACTGCATTTATTATACCCTCTACTGGATTGTAAGGTAACACTCTGTGATCAGGACAATTTTTAATTGTCAGACTTAAAAACCTGCAGCTGGTAAGTAATGTGTGTGTGTTGTGTGCACTAACCTAATGAGTGTAATTTATTGATTGGCATAGAAATTCTGCACTACTATCACCTTCAGATATCACCTTGATATTCTATGACCTATATCTTCACTGAACCATCCATTCACCCATCCATTTTACTACTGGGTCCCACGGGACCTGACATAGTTACATAGTTAAGTTGCATTGAAAAAAGACCATCAAGTTCAACCCCTCCAAATGAAACTCAGCACACATGCTTATACACACCCACTGAAACTATATATATACGTGTAACCCTTTCGACATCCCTTTGTCGGTGTTACACTCCACGTGTAGCGCTTACCTGATGGCACGGGACAAACCTGAGCCACTCCGCAATGGTATGGGGAGAGACTGGGTACCTGGTACTTACTAGCGCAGTGCCTCCACCTAGTGGGATCCGGGAATGCACCTATGGGTGGCCCCACTAGGAATACAGTAGTAACACACACACACACTAGTGGTTAACTCACAAATCCTCTTTGGATACTTTACTTTAGAGCGCTCTTCGGGCGACTCCAGCATACAGTGCGACTACCAGCCCCTTTGGCTGCTCAGATAGGAATCTTCTTCTGGTTGTTCCTCCAGTCTGTATTCCTTTCACACTCTCTGCCTTTCCACGCACAGTATGTGGCTTCCCTGTGCAAGCCCGATCCAAATGAATGCTTTTGGTGCAGCCTCTCATCTCTCTGGGCCCACCAGCAGCTCTCTGGTCTGTTTCTCTGTCGACCATGTGGCTCTCTATGCCAGGCTTTCTTCTTTTGCCAGTCTCTGTGACTTCTTCTTCCTGCCAGCCACTCACTAGCTGCTGTGTCACTTCCTGTTGCACTGAGATCACTGAATAGCTGGTTGCTAGGTAACAGCTTACAGCACACATACACGGGATCTGGGCTTCTGCCCTTACAGGGATAAGTGCAATGATTTTGCACGGATTCCCTACATACGGTAACAATATCTATCTACCTATATGACAACCATGCTGTGCCCGCCCCTGAAGGGCATTTAAATTGAAGATGGCAGTTTGTCCCACAGTGGAATGCACGGCCATCTTTCATTTCTATGCAAGCAAAACATTCAGTAGTGATGCGGTGAAGTAATAAGTATCTAAGGAGCAATAGGGGCACTAGTATGGCAGCCCCTGGGGCGAGGTTCTCTGATGGGCTCCAGGTACCCCAGTCTGACACTGACCCTGAAAGTAAAGGATATAATTAGGGAGAGCACTTAGAACTTGCTATCCTGGACATTCTTTAAACTATGGCTGAATAGTTTATCTGAAGCCTTGCGGATGCTACATAGGAAACTATATACACCATGGCACAACTAAAACACTGCAATGTGAGATCAGGGCATTATTTGCCCTGGGGGTAACCTTCATCTGTGTTTGTTTGCGGGTGTGCAGTCACTTATCTTGTTTGATTGCCTTTTTCTGTGTTAGTGCGCTGTTATTTATTCTCAATACAATAGCAGTTGAATGACAAACACAATTTATAGCCATAACCTGTGCAATTAACACAGAAATCATAATTAAACACAAACTCCTGTAATACATTTTTTGCCAATGTTTTTGTCCATTCAGGATGAACACAGGAGAGAAATATATACATTATTTACAAGCTCTATCCCCCCATGTTTCTTTTTTATGTACACAAACTGAATATCCAGTTAAAACATTATAAAATAGATGTGAACATAATCATTCACACACTATTTGTATGCACATTGAAATAACAAAGGCATAAACATAAATCATTGTAGATATTTTCTAATGGTGCCACAAACACATTGAAATGAATCTTTGACAATAATGTTTGAACATAAGTGCAAAATGTCACACATATTAATGCTATTTTGGGTTTCAATCCACTGGGACATTTTTAGGCAGTCGCTCACCCCATACAGCAAAACTAAAAGCTGGAGTATAGGATATGGGCAGGACACAGTTTTCTTATGGGAAATGGATAGAGCTCCCCCGTGTGTGCGGATCATTTCATTTATTTTATAGAAGGAAAGCCTAATGATGCATTACAAGGGCCAAATTTTGTTATGTAGCTTCTTGTATGTTGCTTTGTTGCACCTTGATTTTCCCAACTTTTCATGTTGATCATGTATTCCTGAATTTCAATAAGTCAATGATGCTAGTTACCTCAAACAATGCAAACCAAACTTTCGATCGAAGCCTTGTGATGCACCTCCGCCATACGTGCAACTACATAAATCCACAAAATAAAGTTTTCCAAGGAACGATCCAAACTGCAGGATTAACTGCTCAATTAGGTGTTTATTGTTCAACACAGACACAGTATGTTGAACAATAAACACCTAATTGAGCAGTTAATCCTGCAGTTTGGATCGTTCCTTGGAAAACTTTATTTTGTGTATTCCTGAATTTATCTTACAATTCTTTCCATTTTGGAACAAAGATTCAAATTCATTTTTTTGTGAAATTGGTGGAGAATTCCAAATTGTTCGTATGATACCCACCTCAGACAATAATATCCTCAAATTGCACATAGGACCTCTGCCATTGACTTCTAGAGGACCTAGACCAGTTGAAGATGACGTATTTTTTTGCAGCCCGAGGTATAATAGTCTCTAAAAATTTTAGGTTTTTTTTACCACAAAAAATCAGATTTTTCGAGTTTCGAGTTTTTACCATTCAGATTTTGATAAGTAATCCCCTAAAAGTATGGAGATCCAAATTAAGGAAAGACCTCTTATCCAGAAAAACCAAGGTCCCAAGCATTCTGGACAGGACCGGGCCAAGGTAGTTTGGCACCCTAGGCAAGAGCTTCAATCAGCGCCCCCCCATCCTGCATTACCATTTCCCACCTTAGCATTACTGTTTTTTTAATAAAGAAAGCTTAGCACACATCACATTTTAACATATCCACAACAAGCCATAAATATTGTCCCCATCTGTACCTGTGCCAGCAGCTATTGCCAATTAGACATCAATATTGCCCCCAAGATTGCACCAAGGCCCAAGCCCTCCATCTGTAGCTGTGCCAGCAGCCATTGCCCATTAGCCATAAATATTGCCCCCAAGCCCCCATCTGTACCTGTGCCAGCAGCCATTGCCCATTAGCCATCAATATTGCCCCAAGACCCAAGCCCCCATCCTTACTTATGCCAGCAGCCATTACCCATTAGCCATAAATATTGCCCCAAAGTGGCCCAAACCCCCATCTGTACATGTGCCAGCAGCCATTGCCCATTAGCCATCAATATTGCCCCCAAGGTCCAAGCCCTCCATCTGTACCTGAGCCAGCAGCCATTGTCCATTAGCCATCAATATTGCCCCCAAGCCCCCAATCCGTACTTGTGCAAGCTGCCATTGTCCATTAGCCATAAATATTGCCCCAAAGGGGCCCAAACCCCCCATCTGTACCTGTGCCAGCTACCATTGACCATTAGCCATCAACATTGCCCCCAAGATTGCCCCCAAGGTCCAAGCCCCCAACTATACCTGTGCCAGCAGCCTTTGCCCATTAGCCATAAATATTACCCTCAAGATTGCCCCTATCTGTACCTGTGCCAGCAGCCATTGCCCCCTACCAAGGCCCTCATCTGTACCTGTGCCAGCAGGTCTTCGGAGTCTTCAGTGCGAGTCGCAATGTACTCCATTGCACAGGTTCACTCTGCTGCCCAAATGACGTCCAACGTATATGGAAGTGCCGGACCTACGGCGCATGTGCAGCTGCGCATTATGGATGGCTCCAAGTGCAGGTTAAGAGTGGGGAGCGCCTTAAAAGTTAACAGGCCAACACAAAAGTGAGACTGGGTTGGGGCAGGCAGTTTTATGAAGGATACTAATGTTATTAAAGGACAAAACATACCAATGTGTAAAAATAAAGTGCACTCCCCAATGATTGTGCCCTAGGCGGCTGCCTACTCTGCCTACCCCTTGTTCCGGCCCTGATTCTGGATACCTATATATTGATTTACCACAATTCACCAACTGACCATTTAAATTAAACTATTAGGGGGAAAAAAGTAAATGGTTTGTTTCAGCAACAATAAGCAGGCATGCTGGGTAGACTGGCCCACATTCAAATACATCATTGGTACCAGTAACATTTATTTATCACAAAATATAGAGATAAGAATCCAAGTGGATACAATGTGTTAAGCTAGGTATAATCTGCAAGGTTGTATACAAAATGTCAATTCAAATAGAAACAATTGGAGTTAGGACAAAACACCCAGTAGATCTGAGCATAATAGCGCCACCCCCAGCAACCCAATTCAGAACACCTGCCTCTGTGATATCGTCAAGGGCTGACCAAGCATACATCATTAAAAATTTACTTTTAATTAGGGATGCACCGAATCCAGGATTCGGTTCGGGATTCGGCCAGGATTCGGCCTTTTTCAGCAGGATTCGGATTCGGCCGAATCCTTCTGCCCGGCCGAACCGAATCCGAATCCTAATTTGCATATGCAAATTAGGGGCGGGGAGGGAAATCGCGTGACTTTTTGTCACAAAACAAGGAAGTAAAAAATATTTTCCCCTTTCAACCCCTAATTTGCATATGCAAATTAGGGTTCGGATTCGGTTCGGTATTCGGCCGAATCTTTCACGAAGGATTCGGGGGTTCGGCCGAATCCAAAATAGTGGATTCGGTGCATCCCTACTTTTAATTAAATTATTATTAAAAAAATATGTGACGCGCCAACTGTGAATAGTTTCACAAATCCTCGCAACCAAAAAACAGACCCACTGCGTTTAAGTGCGCAGTGCTGGACCGTGTCCATAAAAAACATGTAACTAAAAACTGAGATAGGTGGATCGTAGGTGAGACCTTGTTAGTATAGTCAATAATAGAAAAGCCTTTTACAGTCGGCCAGTTACAAGCCACAGTGGGCTGCCCCCCTCCATTCCATTCCCATACAGGCAGTCTGCCTGTCTATGTTGGGAGCGATAGGAGCTACTCTCACCATTGTCCACCTATGCCGCCTTGCCCTGCGCGTTTCGCTGCGTCAACGGCTTCCTCAGGGGCATAAATGAATTCCGGTCGTGGATTTCCTGTTTAAGTACCTTCTTACCGGCATAACTACAGGTGGCAGTTTCGCTTCTCCAGCATCATTCGCAGAAGTGCCATTGTACGCGGTCCAGCGCGGACCGCATCAAAGTGCGCATGTGTAACCTGCGCTTAAACTATCATTTATTTATGAATGAACCCCTGTCTAAGCTGGTCCTTGCTGTCTGCACTACTTTACTTCCAGAGAGTTCAGCAGTGATAACATTGTCCCTTCCCAACAGAAGAGGTTTCAATTACAATAAGACTGAAACCTGTGCTTGATGTTTGTGAGTTTCTCTCTGACAAGGAATCTAGGACATAGTGCACACGATGAAACTGCTTCATTCTCTATTTATTTGAAATGTCCTTATTGTCTGAGCAGGAAAAGGATTATTTCCTGAGTCATAAAGAAACACAGAACAATGCCAGCAGAGCTGTTACAATTTATCTCTATTTATTTATTTCCAGTTCCCTTTATACACAATTGGAGAGCAAGAGCAGCCCCTGGAGACAGGTATGATTTTTCATAAACAAGCAAGTATCCCTGATGTTGGTTTAACCTGGTTTAACATCTGACACAAGCTTTGCACATTTTAGCACTACTCCAAAGCTGCTAAAAATTTGAATCCAAAATTCTTAGACTAAAACCTGTCAAAGTCATGTAACAGTCAATGGCAGATGGTCCCTTTAAAAATCGGAACATTTCGTTTGCCTTCATGATTGTCGAAAGTTTCGGGCTTTTAAAGCTGGTTTTCGTTCGATAATCTTATAAATTCGAATTTTTTGGCTGAAAATCGGAATAATTTGAATTTTTCAGGGGACAATTCAAAAGAGTTGCACAAATCGAATTATTGCACAATTTTGTCGAGACTTTTCCCACGAGGACCATTTTAGATCCAAATTGTTAGTAAATGAAGCCAGATCATGGATGGAAGTTTGGTCAGATTTGTTTTAATAAAACTGATTGATAAATATGAGTTTTAGTAAAATATGCCCCTAAATTTTCTTCCACTAAATACTTTTGCTCCGTTGGAAAAAATTATTCACATTTCATACTTTTTCTAGCAACAAACTTTTATTATTTTAAATAGATTCTAGCACAGAGCTCCTAAATCTTTATTTTGCAATCCTTGTGCCTGAGAATTCCAAATAGGTCTTCTACATATTTATACTAGTTCCCATCATGTTAATTATACATATTTTTTATTGTTGTAGGCATCCACTGAGATTCTTTACTTCTCAGAGGCTAATTTCCAATCTTAAATATACTAGGGGAAGGGTTGACCTCTCAACAGTAACATCAAACATGTTCCTCAACATTAACAAGCATTATGAGTAGTGTTCCGGTGACCATATACATTATACTTCTACCTTTGAACTGGCATCCAGGCATACATATTTTCTATGTCAATGTAATCTCTGTTAGTGATGGGTGAATAAATTCGCCCGTCGCTGCAAATTTCCGCATTTCGCCGCTGATGAATAAATTTGCGAAACTGCAGTGAAAATTCACTGGTGTCAAAAAATTTTGGACACCCATCAGAAAAGTCGTCAAAAAACTATTTGGACACCCATTGACTTTAACGGCGAAGTCAAAGTTGACACGATCGTCAGAATTGACGCGGGCATCAAAATTCATATTTTGCCATTCCCACGAAATCCCACTAATCTCTGTGTATATAACTGCTAATCATACTCATGATATTGGACTGGCTTGCACTATCTCTTGTATACCTTGCCTTGCCAATCAGTGTTGGACTGGCCCACCAGAATACCAGGAAAACTCCCAAGTGTCAGTGGGCCTCACTGTTTCTGAGCAACAATTTCATGTTCATTCCCCAATTCTGTATGAAAGCAAAGGGGCCAAATAGATGGAAAATAGCGTATATCATGTAAATAAAAGTACTAAGAAAATAAAAAGGTTGAGTGAGAAGTGGAAGAAAATTAGCTTGGAGAATGGGCCCATGGTCTAAGATTTTCTGGTGGCCCCATGGCATCCCAGTCCAACACTGTTGCCAATGACTATAATTTTATTATGAGGATATGCATCAGACAATTAGGTTATGATAGTCAAAGCTTTCTCATTCCTATAGAGTCAGTTGCTCAGAGTACCATTATTTTTAGTTGAAGGCAAGTGAAAAAATCTATATTTGACATTTTTTTAAAAAAAAATATAAAAAAAGTGAAAACTCCTGAATAAGTTTTTTTAGTATTGTAACCGTTAAGATACCTTAAAGGAACAGTATATATTATACTGATGCCCTACACTGGTAAAAATGGTGTGTTTGCTATAAAAAAAAAGCTGCTGTGTAGCCATTTCAACCTGAAAAAGGAGAAAGGCTCAGCTTTATATAGCAGATAATAGATAAGCTCTATAGAATACAATCGGACCTTTTCTGTTCTCTATTATGTTACCTGTGCCTTTTCTCCTTTTTTAAACTGAATGGCTGCCCCCATGGCTACAAAGCAACTTGTGTATATAAACTATATCAGAGTTTCTGAAGCAAACACATCAGTTTTACCAACAGTGTATGATATATTAATTACTTTAAAACAATTTAATTTTTTAATGTTACTGTTCCTTTAAGGAAAAGGTTTGTTTTCATGCAGTAACTGCATAAAAAACACATCTATTTGACAGCTTTGTTTATACAGCTGATACAGGGAGAAGCCTTAAGTGGCAAAGAAGGGGAGTGATAAGAACATTAAATAAAGGCAGAGCTACTAAAAGGTAACTTTATAACTGCTATATATATATTTTTTTTTTTTCCTTTTTAAAGCACCAGGAAATTGCACAGTAGTAGCTACATTTTTCAGTTTTTGTAGCAAAAAATAAAAAATTAAAAACCCCATAGACTTTATAGTTATAGAAAAAAAACCATTGATTTCAATACATTTGGCAATTTTTTGCTGTTTCACAAATTTTCTGCAAAGCAAAACATGTCAAATTCACCTAACACTACACAGCACTAATACCATGCGATTGAAATATGTGGGATCATGAAGAAGTTTTATGTTTTAAGTTTTATAGAATCAAAGTAACATACTTAAGCTCTTGGGGGCAGATTTACTAAAGGGCGAAGTGACTAATG
The DNA here is from genome assembly GCA_038501925.1 of Xenopus petersii. Taxonomy (NCBI): domain Eukaryota; kingdom Metazoa; phylum Chordata; class Amphibia; order Anura; family Pipidae; genus Xenopus; species Xenopus petersii. The sequence continues at coordinate 172,303,186 of CM076673.1, forward strand.
CTGGCAAAAATTTGCAGTGTTACTGCTTCTAGGCACTTCGCCGATTTACTAATGGGCGCAGACATAACTTCTCTAGCAAAAAAGACAGACACTAGCGCTCATTCGCACAGGTGAATTTTAGCTCTGGCGAATGGACGTTGCTCTGCAAATTCACTAAGATGCAGATTTTGCTGAACGTTAACTCTTTCGCCAGACTTGCCTTCGCCAGCTCAGAAGTACACTGGAGTGCATAGATCTTCCTCAATCTTCTTTTACTTACATCATATTTTTAGTGGAAAAAAGCTTCTAAGTCCAAAAAAACGCTGGCGTCTTTTCCTTTTTTCAGAGTGATAGCCTGCAAAAGACCTTAAAATTTTTTTCGGGTAACCGGTTTCCCCCATACATTTTCTAACATATGGAACATAAACTATACAGTGGGCTCATGTGTAGGGCATTATAACAACTCTATTTTATTTATTAAGGTTCCCTGGACTTGTGTAATGTAATGGATTTACTGCAACATATACGTCCATTCAACTTTTAATTTTCCCCCGTATGCAAATTAGTCTGAGCGAAGACTAATTTGCAAGCGCACAAAGTTGCAAGCGCACGTTCACTTTGATTGGCGAAGTAACACTAGCGATAATTCACCAGCGTTCGGTGCCCTGGACGCAACTTTGCATTTTAGTAAACTAGCGTTGTCTGAGCAAATTTTAGCCTTGCGAAGTCTAGTGATGGGTGCAAAGCCGTCGATGGTGAATTTTCACGCTTAGTAAACTTACCCCTTGGACTGGCAAAGCAAGTTCCAATTTATCTCTACATCTCTGTGGCCTTTGTAAGACAAAGTTGAGCATATTATATAAAACTACAAGATCGACGATCCCACAAGATCTCACATTTGTTTCTTTTTATCAGTTACTTATTTAAGCATTCAGTATTAATACATTGGGTTAAATTATAATCTTGGACCTGATGCCAAAATATGCAGCCCGTTCCACGTATCCTAATGTTCTGCTGATTAAGTCCACACAACAGGACTGAACTCGCTGACACTCTAGTCAGGTGACACTATTTGAAGTTTCTGTCCTTGATACCCATAAGTTCAGTGGACTGTATGTTAAAACAAACATTACAGCTCATAGAATTCTAGTGAAAAACAACATTCCTCCCTAGGCTTTACCTGCCATTGTGCCAGTTCAATATTCATTTCAGATGAGTGACAAGTAACAAACCTTACTTCACTCATGGGTATTTAATATATGTACATGTTAAATAAAGTACATATTGTGTAAGTTTGGCTGACATACAAATAATTTGGGGGGCTCCTCCCTTTTTCAGGTGCAGTGATTACTATGGTAAGGCATTATGAGCTGATCATCTGTATAAATCTGGATTCATAAAACAAAAACAGATCAGCAGTGACAAAGACATCATTTTAACAGGTCTGATTTATTTAGCCATTACTCCTGGAAACACACCCACTCGAAGTCAAACTACTCATTTTTCAATGCAACATTGAAAAGGCTAAGGGGAGGGTTGCCAAGGAAGCTGGGGGGGTGGTAATGTAATAAATGATCTTAAAGTTACTAGATGTGAGCAAATTTTAGATCTATTATTAGTGATGTAGCGAACTGCCGTTTTGGTGTTCGCGAACACCGGCAAAAATGCGAACAGTTCGCGAACTTCGAACACCCGCAAAATCGTTCGATTCGAACGATCGAAGGATTTTAATCGTTCGATCGAAGGATTTTCGTTCGAATCTAACGATCGAAGTCATTAGATCGAATGCTTTTCATTCGATCGAATGCTTACAATCGTTCGAACGAATGGAAATCGTTCGATTTTAGCGGTCGAAGGAATCGAATGGTCGAATGGTCGAACGATTTTTATTCAAATCGAACGCAAACTCAAATTGGCGAACGTCGCGCGACGTTCGCGAACATTCGGCGGACGCGAACAGTCGAAGTTCGCGCGAACTAGTTCGCCGGCGAACAGTTCGCTACATCCCTATCTATTATTACTTTACTTGTTAGTGCCCTAAGGTAAGAGGCACCCCTTAGTGATGATGGGATGAGAGGGACCATATGAATAAGGTGTTCTTAAGATACACTGGGCAGCTAGAAAGAGTAGTTGTGTGTTCCACTGAGGAGATCCAGTGGGGGGTAGTTCCCAAGGTGGTACTCACCAAGTGTAGGGACTCAAGTTGATAGGGACTGTGTGTGTGTAGTCCCTTGTGTGCCACTGTATCTCAGCTTCAAATAAATAATTTTTATATGGACAAGATATATAAAATGTCATGCCAAATCAAATTTTTGGTCTTTATTGTTGATGTTACTGGTCCATTAAAAAACATATTTTTTTTTTTCAAAATGCATAAGTTAATAGTGCTGCTCTGGCAGAATTCTGCACTAAATCTGTTTTTCAAAAAGCAAACTGATTTTTGAAATTTGAAATCTGACATGGGGCTAGACATGTTGTTAGTTTCCCAGGTGTCATATGATTTGTGCTCTGATAAACTTAATTTACTCTTTGCTGCCCTTCCCCTTCCCCCTAGCAGCCATCAGAACAATAGGAAGGTAACAGAATAACAGCCCCCTGACACCTGCATTGCTAGATAGATATGAGAATAGATCTCAATAGTAAAAATTATATAGTGTAGAGCCGGTCCTGAAGGGGGGCCCGGCAGTGCTGAAGTTTTTGAAAGAGTCGGGCCCCCCTTGACAGCCCCGAAGCCGTGCCGCCCTTTCCAAAGTCCCTAACAGTCGAAAATGCGGAAGTGCCAAAAAGCCGAAGTCCTGAAGCAGCGAAAAGACTCGAAGCCCAAATAGTCAAAGTCCCAAAGTGGCAAAAAGACCTGAAGTCACGAAAAGCAGGTGAAGTTGAAGTCCTGAAGCCATGAGTTCAATTCTACTGAACACCATTTGTATTTTTTCTTTTTTTAAATCCCCTGGCCACCAATGTATTATTTTAATATTCTATAGGCCCCTGCCACCAATGTTTTCTTAAAAAATATTCTCTGGGGCCCCATTTTTTTTTTACTTGTAAGGGGGTCCCTGGTCACCAATTATTTTTTTTAACTTGTAAGGGGGGGCCCTGGCACCACAGTTTTTTTTAACTTACAAGGATGCCCTGACCATAAATAGCTTTTTTGACTTGTGTGTGTGTGGGGGGGGTTATCTTTTTTAGCGCTGATCTGTGTTGTCTGTTAACTATGGTGTTGGAAAAAATAATCTTGGGTACCCAATTTTTTTTTAACTTATAGGCAGGGGTGCTTCGCCAATGAGGCATGTTGAGGCTGTTGCCTCAGGCGGCAGCGCCCCACTAGGTACCAGGGGCAGCAAAAATGCTGCTCCTGGTACTTTAAGAGCAAATTTCCGGGGGAGGGGGGGCGGCAGCAACTGCTGCTGCCTCAGGCGGCGGAGGGGCCAGGATCGCCCCTGCTTATAGGGGTGCCCTGACCACCAAATTTTCTTAAAAAAAAACTTTTATGGGGGGCCCTGGCACCACAGTTTTTTTTTTAACTTATAAGGGGGCCCTGACCATCAATAGCTTTTTATAACTTGTGTGTGTGGGGGGGGGGTTACCTTTTTAGTGCTGATGTCTGTGTGGTCTGTTAAATGTGGTGTGGGCGGGATCTGGAGTGGGGCTTAGGGGCAGGGTGGGCGGTCCTCAGGGGGCCCCGAAAATTTTGTTTCTAATGGCGGCTCTGGTAGAGTGAATTATTTTAATGTAAACAGTTTAATTTAGAAATAAAAACTACACCATAAAAATAATAACAGAATCCCTTTAATTTTGTATCACTGGCTGTTGGATTTGTTTGTTTGCCTAGGGAACAACCACAGAAAGAACCTCACAATGAACTCTCAGAGAAATACAAAGGTGAATTTGAGAGCAGCCTTCATTCAGAGTGAGAGCAGTGAGTGTTTGGGTTTTTAGAAATATTGGCATGTCTGACTGTTTACATAGCTCTAAGAGATAACTTCAGTAAGACACAAGGATACAAAATGTTTAACTAATTAACAGGAAAAAATACTGAAAAAAATCTTGGTCAGTGGCCAGACCTTTGACAGGGTGAGTATTGAGCTATACTTTGCAATTATTTACTAGCCTGAAGATGTTTAAAGTAGATATTCAGACTGAGAATGTATGTACTAGCAGACACAAAATAACACAAATATGACAGTTGTGCCTTTTGCACTATTCACTTAACTGGAAGCTGATTTATAGCTGTCTGGATTCTTGTTACAATGGACCAACAAACAGTATATACAAATCAATGTACCTTGTAAAAGGTAATCTGGGCAAACATTGTTGATACGATGTGATGTGTTCATATATATATATTTTCTAATTTCAGGCTTGGATTCAAGTGTTGGTTGTATAAAAACCAAGTGCACTGCCAAACAGAGCCTCATTGTAGGTTGACAATCCACACATGGGCTACAAAATGGCCAATCACAGCGCTTATATGGCACCCCATTTTTCATGCTTGTGTTGCTCCCCAATTGCTTTTACTTCTCAATGTTGCTCACGGGTTCAAAAGGTTGGGGACCCCTGATATAGAAGGTGCATGTGGCAAAGCAATATACATGTACACTTTTCATTTTGAGGGCATGCTGGAAGTTTTAGTCCATGAACAGCTACAGGGTGACTTTTTTTGCAAAAATTATTTTTTATGATACAGTAACTTTTATTGAATAGTGACAAATATACACACAATGTATCAAGACATGGAATGGAATAACCTGAATCACTGTTATGTACAGTATGTGTAGGAACTACCAAAATAAAGGAAATACAAGTGGATTTAAGCAGGTGCTTCCATGCATTATTCCATCACATATAATCACACTATATACCCTATTTAAAATACAAATGGTCACTGAATAGTTTGACTAACATAATATAATTGTCATTACAGTGGCTATCATTCACCCAGTTGAATAGTCACGGAAGACTCTGTGCTGAGACAATGATGCTGTTGGGGCATTTGGTTTCTTCTACAACATACAAAATGTGACTAAAACCCAGGCTTGGCACTTCAAATGACATGAATGGAAGCTACATATTTCATCATCGTACATTGGTTTATCTTCAGACATTAATTGAGGGTCCTAGACATTGAACAAATTTGCATTTTGCCCTTAACCCGCAGCACAATCATTTAAATATAGCTCTGAATAGTTGCTCCAAGTTACTGCAGTGGTGGATATTTCCCTTTCTTAGTAAACAAGCCCTAGTGTCTGTCACCACCGTCAACATCAACTGCTGGAATGTCCCATGAGATAACTTTTTCACATCACTACTGGTTTTACAAGTTTATTTAGGCAGCAACTGAGGGTATGCAATTATTTTAGTTCATGTTGTGCTTATTCACTAGAACTGAACAGAACTACAGGAGCACATCACAACTGAAGCTATTCTCTCTCTCTCTACTACCTGCAGTATGCTGATCAGTGCTAATTACCCATTAATTTCTCTAGGATTTCTCACAGAAGGCACTTTGCTAGGGCTTGGAAATGAGCCCCATGGTGTTCACCAATACCACGGAGTATTGATAAACAACAGTATTTTTGATTTCGTCATGTGCCATAGCACACAATAAGACAGACATAACATTAGGCAGACTATCATTTCCACAAAAGCAATAAATACAATGGCAGGCTTGTTCCAAACAGAGCTACGTTGTCCTCTTGAGGACAAGTGGATGTTTTGAACACTTTGACCCCTGGCAAATAGAACCGAAAAAGAACGGCCTGAGAGAGCTGAGCCAGGTCTGTGCTGCAGTCAAGCTCTCATGTTTATATTTGCAAAACAATGAAATTAACAAAAGCTTAATAGGCACCATGCACTTTTGGCTTAAAGGGTCCCTCTTTTCATACATGGAATACAATCTCTCTATTGATATGGAGAGCGAAGCCTTCTAAAATCAGAAGGCATTCACTTGTCTCATGCCATACACACAGCACTGCCTAAACACCAAAAATGAGAGTTTTAATTCTCCCATAAGGCATCATGGGCAGAGATATGCAAATCACTCCTTTATGTCCCTTTAGCCAACTATGAGGCAAATGTAGTAAAGGACGAAGCGCCTTACACTAGCTTAGCGCATTTTAGTTATTTCACCGATTCACTAACGGACACTGGCGTAAATTCGCTAGTGTTACTTCGCACCCTTACACCTGGCGAATTAGCACAATGGATGTAACTATGCAAATTCACTGACACGCACATTTTTCTGAACGCTACCTTTTACGCCAGACTTCCTTCGCCACCTCAGACCAAGCGAAGTGCAATAGAGTAGATAGGGATTTCTTCAAAAAAAAATTAACATTTTTCTAAGTCCCAAAAAACGCTGGCGTTTTTTCTTTTTTTATGGGTGATAGGCTGAAAAAGATCGAAAATTTTTTTGAGGCTACCATCCTTCCCCCCTACATTTCCGAACTCATGGCACCTTAACTATGTAGTGTAGTGAGGCTACATATACCTCCATTGTAACTTCAATTTGGCGCTGTATGCAAATTAAGCATCGCTAGCGTAACTTCGCTTGGCAAATTAATGCTAGTGCAACTTTGCAACCCTACGCTTCCCCGGATTTTAGTGAATTTGCGTATGCCTGGCGAAGTGCGGCGAAGCGGACGCTGGCGCAACTACGAATCTTAGTGAATTTGCCCCTATGTATCCAGAACCACTGGTTTATAGCACAGATACAGTCTAATGGTTCAAAGCCATATATCCATACTTGCAGATAGCCTGTTTGGATCTTGTTAGATCTCATCAGTGCAAGATATTGGAACATGGCTTCTGAGGGGGTAGGACTTGGAGAATAGCAAATAGAAAACCAAACCTGGTTAGGGTGAGATGGGCTAAAAGGAGCCAAAAAGCCCTTCACAAGCAATTACATGCAGAGTGAAACCTTTTGAAATCAGAAGGTATTTGCTTGTCTCATGTCATACACACAGCACTGCCTAGATACCAAAGAGGAGAGTTTTAATTCTCCCATAAGGCATCATGGATGGAGACATATATGGCTAAAGGTGACACACATAATTAACTAGAGATAAAATGAATTATTATTTTGCCAAAGTCATTAGTAGACTTAGCAGCAGTATATAGAACTACTAAGGGAGAATCATTCTTTTCTATGAATAGCTTGCTTACAAAAAGGAATGTTTAGCAAACCTGTGTACTGTGTACTGCTGTCCCCTAATTTATGGATCCAAGATGGGATTCTGGTGGTTGTACTCAGCTCTAAGTGCAATTGGGGTATTAGAAAATACTGTAGGTGAAGCATTAGTCTCCCTGGAGACTTAATTCCTTGACAATAGGCAATTGGACTTGCATATTATAATTTCTGATAATATAAAATGAAATGCCCTGATTTTTTCCACTTTCAAAATTAATCGTATATATAGAAGTACATTTCTAGGGATGCTAACTGATCTAATACTCTAGCTATTGTATAAGGGCCACTTTACAGCTTTATCAAGTGCTTTTACATCTTCTGATTTAATCCAATATTTTTTAAATTATTTCCTTTTTCTTTGTAAGAATAGAAAAGTACCTTGTACATGATCCAAACTAAAATACTGTAATTAAAGCACTGCGTATCTTGACAGCGCTATATAAATAAATGATGATGATGGTGATAATTAACCCTTATTGGTAGCAGAACCAACCTATTCAGTTTATTTAATGTTTTTGTTATGTATGGTATCCCAAACCCAGAACAAACCCCAAGGTCCCGGCCTCAACTCACACTTCTGCCTATAATAGCCTCTTTTCACTTCAGGAGGAGGCCTCTGCCACTCGGGTTCCACCAGCTCTTAATGTGAGAGGACTAGGGAGAGAGTTCTAGGCAGGCAAGGGAAATAAACGTTAGCAGGAAGAACAGGGAACAAGGAGCGTGGTCGTGGAACAAGCCGGGTCAGTACCAATCGGGCAGAGTAGCACAAAATCACGAGACAGAAGAGTAGTCGAGATTGCAGGCCAGTTCAAACACAACAGTAGCACAGTACAAAATCGTGATTCAAGAGAGTAGTCAATACATTGGTTAAGGTCAGGACAGGCAGCAAACTAGGATTGGTCAGGGAGAGGCAAGATCAGGAACAGACAAGACAACTAGAAATTCACACTCCAAAATATGGAAAGATACATTATCCGGAAAACCGCAGGTTTTTGTTAATAAGTTTTATATGCAGTGAAACTGCTAGTGAGCAGGCAGGTGTGATGAAGCTAACATGATATAATATAATATAGCCTTTTTACTATATGTAGAAAAAGTAGCATTAATTGGTTCTGCCATTGCTAAAACATATTTAGTTTACATTTCTTATTTAGTGTATTAGTGCTTGTCTCTGGCTAAGGTTTCTCCTGCATTTTTCTTTTTCTCCCACTTGACCTCTATTTCTTGAAGCTTTTACACCAGCTAAATATGGGAAGCCTGACATGTTATATCAGCTAGACTTGTCTTAGGTTTCATTTATACCGATAGCCATCTGAAAGCAGAATATACTCACAGGTTCAAATTATGAGGATATTGGTGGTAGATAATAGCTGGCAAACACAATAATAAATACAGATTTAATGTATATCTATATACATAAATCATGAGTTAGAGAAAGGACTCTCCACAACTTGCATTATGCATAAATAATTCTTCCTTGCAGACTTCTAATTAAATAGCTCAAAGGGTCTGTATATAACATATGCATATCTGGGCTCCTTTACTATGGGGTGTAAGTTGTGGAAAGCTACGGATCACTCCTTCGTGTCCTTTACTCAATAATTGTGCCCCCAACAATGATGAAGTACAGTACCATGCTTCATGTAATGATACAGTCTTCCTGTTTGCATTACAATCAATCAAGGAAAGTTAATGGGGTTTTTTTTTGCCATACTCAAAAATGTTCTGTCCTGCACTGTGTTATTTTGATGTTTGATTTTGATCGGAAATGTATGTATTTGTCATTTGATTGATGCAATTTGTTTCAATGTGAATGCATTATTTGTGTAATCACAACACTTAGCGAATTTTTAAAAACAAGGCATAAAAATGTCATATGTGCCATCCACAAAACATGTGGATGAGCCATAGGCACACATGGAGTGACACTCCATCATTCGGATTAATCTTCTATGTGACACAGATATATCCACTGCCAATGCATTCCCGATGTTGCTCCAAGGCTACAAATTTACCCCCAGATTTTACTTGAGTCCATGTTGTCAATCTTACATGATTGAGAAGTGGGTAAAACAAGGGTAGCATAGTGGCAGAGGTAAGAATAGAACAGTTGGCAAGAAAAAGCCACCAGAGGTGTAGGCTAATAGAGTCTGTACTCCGGTTGCGGATAACAGTAGTTTTTTTTTTTTTTTATTGCCAGCCAGCGCTAGTACACCCTCAACAGGAGGGAGCTCCTGCATTGAGAGGCTATGTGGCCACATGTATGCACATAATGAGCGAGTCCATTATTCACATGCGCATGACATCAGAAGCTTATTATGCACTGGCGGGGCCAATTTAAAAAAGTAAACTCTATTAGCCCACACCACACCAAAATATATTTGGACAATAGGTACCCTTTAAAGACCAACATTACAGGTATAGTAGGTTAAATAGAAAACATGCATCATTTATCTTTTATTCTACATATATATATATATATATATATATATACGGTATATACCACTTCTAGCTGGGTTCAGTTTTTTTAAATGTACATTCAACGTTCTTCATGATACTGTTGATGAACAGAAAGCAGCAAAATAAGACATTTCCTCTTGCACAAACAATGGCGATGTGATGCATTGCAATATCCAGGACAAAGGGAACTGAAACAAAGCTAATGGCAGACATTTAGCTGGCTTGTTGACGTAATAGATACTCTAGATAAGGAGCCCCTGAGGAGATGTACAAGTTTACTCATTATAACTTGGCAGCTGTATGTAAACACAAGAGGGGCGTATATCTGATTAAGGCAATAGATTAAATAGTTGGATTGCTTCCTCTTCTCCTAGTTTCTCACTGCAATGTTTGATTCTGACTTCCCCTCTCGGCTCAGAAGCCAGCAATGTTTTCTTATGCTTGTCCTCTGATGCTATTTATATGCATACATTAACAAAACTGAGAGATTTCAGAAACAATATGTTTGGAGGCTTTTGGGACACATTAAGGCACTGCACGGTACTGGGCAATAAATCCATCAGTTTTGGCATAACATATTGAGTTGGTGGATACAACAGAACCAGAGACCCCTATATAAATATTAATATGGTGTTGGTTAAGTGGTCGGCCAGTGTTTCTCTCCATGGTGCTGAAATGAAAATTTGCACAGAAGTAACCCTGCTATCGTTTAGGAGTAGTTGCAACACATTTATTGCTAGGAGCAGGAAAGGAAGAACAAAATAAAGAAGAACCAAACTAACTTAGATCACAGGCACAAATATTATTTATTTATTGACGTACAATCATCATTTTCCCAGGCTGTACAACTCTGTAAAATGTTTAAACAAATTCCAACCTTTTCATGGACGTTGACATAGAAAAACGAGTTTTAATATTGGCGGCATTGGCCTTTTCATAGTGACTATGGAATTGGTTTCCTCGCCCCGCTATTAAATTCCTGTGCTACACCCACGTATTAACCTATTGCTGAAATCATTTCACGTTAATGAACTTGTACTTTTATTTGGAGTCATTTAGTCTGACCTCAGAGCTCACATAACATCCTGGGAATTCCAGAGATAGACTGCAATGCAGAGGAGTAATGTGAATGGGAAGAGAGGGTTTAGATGACAGTGACTGTGGGAAGAATAAAACTTGGCAGGCAGGTGAAGGACAAGCACAGGGCATCAGAGAAACTTCACATGTACTATGATTTTTTGTTATTCCAGTGTTAAAAACCTGTACCATTGTATAGCTCACAAATACCACTGCAACATGCAATTACATTTCTTATTACAAGAAGTATATAGCAACAATATACAATATATATATTGCACCAGGAACAGTCTTCAGAATTCTGAAAACATTCCATTTTTAAACTGGTATCATTCCAGGGCAAGTGTCCCATGGCTAGAGATGGCGCGAACTGTTCGCCGGCGAACTTGTTCGCGCGAACATCGGGTGTTCGCGCTCGCCGGAAGTTCGCGAACGTCGCGCAACGTTCGCCATTTTGGGTTCGCCATTGTTGGCGCTTTTTTTTGCCCTCTCACCCCAGACCAGCAGGTACATGGCAGCCAATCAGGAAGCTCTCCCCTGGACCACTCCCCTTCCCTATAAAAACCGAAGCCCTGCAGCGTTTTTTTCACTCTGCCTGTGTGTGCTGAAGAGATAGTGTAGGGAGAGAGCTGCTGCCTGTTAGTGATTTCAGGGACAGTTGAAAGTTTGCTGGCTAGTAATCGTGTTGATACTGCTCTGTTATTGGAGGGACAGAAGTCTGCAGGGGTTTGAGGGACATTTAAGCTTAGGTAGCTTTGCTGGCTAGTAATCTACCTTCTACTGCAGTGCTCTGTATGTAGCTGCAGTGGGCAGCTGTCCTGCTTCTGATCTCATCTGCTGACTGCTGCAATAACAGTAGTCCTTGTAAGGACTGCTTTTATTTATTTTTTCGTTCCAATACAGAGCAGTATCAAGCAGATTACTAGCCAGCAAACTTACTATCATCTGTCCCTGAAATCACTAACAGCTCTCCCCCTACACTATCTCTTCCAAGCACACACAGGCAGATTTTTCAGATACATTTTTGCCCTTGATCCCCCTCTGGCATGCCACTGTCCAGGTCGTTGCACCCTTTAAACAACTTTAAAATCATTTTTCTGGCCAGAAATGTCTTTTTTAGATGTTAAAGTTCGCCTTCCCATTGAAGTCTATGGGGTTCGCGAACCGTTCGCGAACCGCTCGCATTTTTGCGCAAGTTCGCGAATATGTTCGCAAACTTTTTTTCCGACGTTCGCTACATCCCTACCCATGGCAAGTAATTTTATGTTGAGTCATATTGACAGACAGTCTGTACTAGTATTGGGCTTGTCAAGAAGTGTCGCTAGATCATTTGTAATTGTACAGAATGATATACTATAACATCATCGCACTAAGCTGTTTATCCTAAACCAGTTTTAAGAGCAGTAGTAGGACAGATACTGTAGTAGTGAAGGTTAACTCTTACCTGAATGCAAGACATGCAACTCTAAAGTGAGTGAGACATTTAGCCACAAACATGGTAAAAACTACAAATCTGTAGGGACAGAAGCTGCATTTAATGAATATAAACATTGTAATAAATGTTGTACATCAGCAATCCAGAAGGCTAAGAAAAGAAATGAAGAGTTAATTGCGGTGGAGGTGAAAACTAACCCTTATAAGTTTTTTAAATATATTAATAGTAAAAAGATGCAGGTTGAGAGTGTTGCTCCATTAAATAATGGTACCAGTATGGTTGTAACAGATACAGATAAGGCAAATGTGTTAAATCAGTTCTTTTCTTCAGTGTATACAATAGAGGAGTCTGGTTTCACAGGCTCACTTAATAACTGCACGAATGGTTCAGCTCAATCTAGTCAGTGGCTGACTCAGGATATGATTCAAAAAGCTTTAATACAAAGTAATGTAATCAAGGCTCCAGGGCCTGATGGCATACACCCCCGGCTTCGAAGAGAGCTTAAAAGCTGATGTTATTACAATATTTAAAAGGGTATTACGATCTCAGCCTGGCAATTATAGGCCAGTAAGCTTGACATCTATGGTGGGCAAATTATTTGAAGGCTTGTTAAGGGATCACATTCAAAATTTTGTCCTAATGAATGGCATTATGAGCAACAATCAGCATGGCTTTATGAAGGATAGGTCATGTCAGACGAATTTGATTGCATTTTATGATGAGGTAAGTAAGATTCTGGACAGTGGGGGGCAGTAGATGTGATATATTTGGATTTTGCCAGAGCATTTAATACTGTGCATCACAAATGACTGCTTTCTAAACTAAGGTCTGTTGGGCTTAATGAAGTCGTTTGCATGTGGATAGAAAACTGGCTACAGGATCGGGTACAGAGGGTGGTTGTTGATGGGACATTCCCTACTTGGAGTAAGGTTCTTAGTGGGATCCCCCAGGGCTCAGTATTGGGTCCACTTTTATTTAACTTGTTCATTAATGACTTAGGGGAGGGTGTTGTTAGTAATGTATCAGTGTTTGCAGATGACACAAAATTATCCAGCCCTATTAATTCCATCCAGGATGTGGCATCCTTGCAACATGATCTTGACAAACTGGCAATCTGGGCAGCTAAGTGGCAAATGAGATTCAATGTTGATAAATGTAAAGTCATGCACCTGGGATGTAAAAATATCCAAGCCACTTATACCCTTAATGGGACTGCACTAGGCAAATCCATTATGGAAAAGGACCTTGGAGTCCTTGTAGATGATAAACTTGGCTGTAGCAAGCAATGCCAGTCAGCAGCATCAAGGGCAAATAAGGTCTTGAGCTGTATTAAAAGGGGCATAGAGTCACGGGAGGAGGGGGTCATTCTTCCACTATATAGAGCACTTGTAAGGCCCCATCTAGAATATGCCGTATAGTTTTGGTCTCCATCACTCAATCAGGACATTATTGTATTAGAGAGGGTACAGAGAAGGGCAACTAAGCTGGTAAAAGGTATTGAAAATCTTAGCTATGAGGAAAGACTGGCCAAATTGGGGATGTTCACGCTGGTGATGAGGCGCTTAAGGGGTGATATGATAACTATGTATAAATATATAAGGGGATCATATAATAATCTCTCTAATGCTTTATTTACCAGTAGGTCTTTCCAGCTGACACTAGGTCACCCATTCCGATTAGAAGAAAAGAGGTTCCGCCTTAATATTCGGAAGGGGGTTTTTACAGTGAGAGCTGTGAAGATGTGGAATTCTCTCCCTGAATCAGTTGTACAGGCTGATACATTAGATAGCTTTAAGAAGGGGTTGGATAGCTTTTTAGCAAGTGAGGGAATACAGGCTTATGGGAAATAGCTCATAATACAAGTTGATCCAGGGACTAGTCCATTTTGGAGTCAGGAAGGAATTTTTCCCCCTCTAAGGCAAATTGGAGAGGCTTCAGATGGGGTTTTTTTTTTTTTTTTTTTTTGCCTTCCTCTGGTTCAAATGGCAGATAGGTAGTTAATAAAAAATAAATTAAAAAAAAGTTGAACTCGATGGACATGCGTCTTTTTTCAACCTTACTTACTATGTTACTATGTTACTATGGTAGACCGGGTGCAGAATAACTGGGAAAGGATGGCCAGAGTAAAACCTGCGCAGAAAAGAATATTTCAGTCTTGAAGCAAAAATAAGATTTTTAAGTATTGGATAATGGCCCCAACATTATTTACTAGCTGCCTTTATCAGTAATATCAACATGAATATATATAAAAAGGTCACTTTTCAAGGCAGCCCATCCAGAATACCTTCAAATGCCCTTACATTATGTGACATAAATACAAACATGAGTAATGTTCCTCCAGGGTGGTTCACATACAAATAATTAACTTTGATCAGTCTAGTACACAAAATACTACTGTATAACAAAATACATGGTACATTGTTAGGAATGTAATGGAACCAAAAGGATCCACGCCACTTTCCTAGCAGGCAGGTTCCTGCAAATAGGCCAGTTATATGCAATCCATTTGACCAGTGTTGAAAAGCATTGGATTAGACTATTCATAAAAACAAAAGTTAGGGCATTATTAATTAAAGTCCGAATGCCAAAAAACAGAAAAAATTTGAGTTTTTTTTATTATAAAATACGAATTATTTGCGTAGTTTTCGAGATTTGTTATACCTCGAGGATGCAAAAAGTCTGAAGCCGAAAATACTCCATCTTCAACCTGTCGAGGTCCTGTCAATGGTCCTATTTGCAATTTGAAGATATTACTGTCTGTGCTGGGTTTCGTACGATAATCTGAACTTTTCAGGCTCTTCTGCCGATTCCTCCAATTTCATGAAAATTCTGACTTTTTAGGCGTCAAATTTGAAGAATTCTGATTTTCTGTGCAACAATCTGAAAAAGTTGTGATTTTCATGACAATCCAAATGAAGGTTAAATCACGGTCTGAATTTTTTTATTCAAAACAATAAAAATTGGAATTTTAATAAATGACCCCCTTAAAGTCACTACAGTGGTTTTTGCAATTTGATTCATGGATCACAATACCTGCTGGAAAACAGGATTTATAGTTGTAAAGTAAAACCAGGTTCCCATCAAAGGGGAATACTGTATGTTTTAAAAGTGTATAAAAATCTGTGCACTCACGCATATAGTTAAATGGAATATACTGGCACAATAAAATCAGAGAATACATGTTTTTATCAAACGTAACAAATGTGCAGGATTAACAAGGGAGCAACAGCTAAACAGATTTTATAATAACAACATCCACCTCTCATCTTATAATATACACCTCTATGGTGTATATAATAAGATGACAACAAGTTCTTTAGCTTAGTTCAAGTTACTCCTGCTCATGTGAGCAAAGCCCTTTATTATGGGACAGATAGTCTATCCAGCAAAAGACTTTAGACATCATTTACTAACACAAACACGTGCAGAATTCCATCCAGACAAATGTTATTGACAAACATAATTGAGTCTATTTTTGTACCTTACTTCAAAACACCAGTTGCACCTGTATATGGTGCAAGGTATAATGTACAGGGTGCAGAGAAGCAGGGACGCCCTACAAATAACACCTTCTTTGAGTGGCATAGTTACATCTTGCAACCACTAAAATCACATTTAAGATGCACTCTGCAGTCACACTGATCACATACAAATTGTGATGAATTCTACTTAACAGTTGCCATGGGAGGAAAAGGATACGTTTTAGATAAAAAAATGGAAATTTCCATCTGTTTGCATCTAGTTACATAGTTACATAGTTAAATTGGGTTAAAAAAGACAAAGTCCATGAAGTTCAACCCCTCCAAATGAAAACCCAGCATCCATACACACACCCCTCCATACTTTCACATAAATTCTATATACCCATATCTATACTAACTATAGAGCTTAGTATCAGAATAGCCTTTGATATTATGTCTGTCCAAAAAATCATCCAAGCCACTCTTAAAGGCATTAACTGAATCAGCATCACAACATCACCCGGCATTGCATTCCACAACCTCACTGTCCTGACTGTGAAGAATCCCCTACGTTGCTTCAAATGAAAGTTCTTTTCTTCTAGTCTGAAGAGGTGTCCTCTGGTACGGTGATCCACTTTATGGGTAAAAAGGTCCCCTGCTATTTGTCTATAATGTCCTCTAATGTACTTGTAAAGTGTAATCATGTCCCCTCGCAAGCGCCTTTTTTCCAGAGAAAACAACCCCAATCTTGACAGTCTACCCTCATAATTTAAGTCTTCCATCCCTCTAACCAGTTTAGTTGCACTTAGTCTCTGCACTCTCTCCAGCTCATTTATATGCCTCTTAAGGACTGGAGTCCAACACTGCACTGCATACTCCAGATGAGGCCTCACCAGGGACCTATAAAGAGGCATAATTATGTTTTCATCCCTTGAGTTAATGCCCTTTTTTATGCAAGACAGAACTTTATTTGCTTTAGTAGCCACAGAATGACACTGCCCAGAATTAGACAACTTGTTATCTACAAAAACCCCTAGATCCTTCTCATTTAAGGAAATTCCCAACAAACTGCAATTAAGTGTATAACTTGCATTTATATTATTTTTGCCAAAGTGCATAACCTGCATTTATCAACATTGAACCTCATTTTCCAGTTTGCTGCCCAGTTTCCCAACTAAGACAAATCACTCTGCAAAATGGCAGCATGTGAGTGTTGCAGACACTTTCCAA
Source organism: Xenopus petersii (assembly GCA_038501925.1). Lineage (NCBI taxonomy): Eukaryota > Metazoa > Chordata > Amphibia > Anura > Pipidae > Xenopus > Xenopus petersii. The sequence continues at coordinate 172,320,014 of CM076673.1, forward strand.
GATGGTGACCCCCTGTGACAAGTTTGAAGTTGTGGATCATTGCTGCTATTAACAAGCTGAAACATTGAATCTGGTGCAATAAGTTCATTTTATACAATATGGCATTTTTAGCCAAATTCATTTTTAGGGTTTAGTTCTCCTTTAAAGAGGCTCTGGCATTTCAATGTGATTGAAGAGCAGAAGGTTGGGCTGCCGACCCTGGGGGGAATTGCCATGGGCGCCTGTGTCTGTTGGCCCAGCTCGGATAGTTAACATTACACCAGTCCCTTTGGCATTTGCCAGAATCCAAGATTGCCAGTCTGGGACTAATTGGAAGGAACCACCAGGAGATAGTCCTCCTTAGGTGTAACATTCTAAAGAGCTGAAGAAGCATCCATGGCACACTTTTCTTGTGATTGATTTTTGCCAAAGTGCATAACCTTGCATTTATCAACATTGAACCTCATTTTCCAGTTTGCTGCCCAGTTTCCCAACTTAGACAAATCACTCTGCAAAGTGGCAGCATCCTGCATGGAACCTATAGTTCTGCACAATTTAGTATCATCTGCAAAAATAGAAACAGTACTTTCAATGCCCACCTCCAGGTCATTAATAAACAAGTTGAAAAGCAAGGGACCTAGTACAGAGCCCTGCGGTACTCCACTAACAACACTGGTCCAATTAGAAAATGTTCCATCTACCACCACTCTTTGTAGTCTATCTTTTAGCCAGTTCTCTATCCAGGTACAAATACTATGTTCCAGGCCAACATTCCTTAATTTAACCAGTCAAGAGATTTTTGTACCTTTCGGTCACAGTAGAATGCCCGTGTCACGGCCTCTGTCCCAGGTAGAGGCTAGTGTAAATGCAAATGCGAAATCTTTAGAAATGTGAACAAACAGGCTCCAAACTGCAGATGCTGTGCTGCAAGTTTATTTTAACACAACATGTTTCGAGCTGTGTGGCTCTTTTTCAAGTGTTAATCAGTGCACATTACACACAAGGTTTTAAATCAAAACAGTCCCCACCCCCCTGACGTGATACGTTGCCGAAAAAAGATTGACATGAAGAGGTCACTGCGTTGGGGATTTCATCGCCTAACCCCACATTAGATTCTGTGTTCTGTGTAGACTACAAAGTCCAAAAGAGTCCATAGTGTCCAAAGTCCGCCAATAGAAAAATAGAAAAAGATTGGACAAAAATATAAAACAAATACACTTTACCCCTTGTATTGCGAATAAGCCTACAAAAGAGTCCAAGTAGCTTCAAACCAACATTTCCTGTTTCATTTAGATGAACATCAACTTTACATAAGTAATCAACATATTACATTAGTAAATTAATAGACCGTATAGTATATAATGGAATATACTGGCACAATAAAATCAGAGAATACATGTTTTTATCAAACGTAACAAATGTGCAGGATTAACAAGGGAGCAACAGTTAAACAGATTTTATAATAACAACATCCACCTCTCATCTTATAATATACACCTCTATGGTGTATATCATAAGATGACAACAAGTTCTTTAGCTTAGTTCAAGTTACTCCTGCTCATGTGAGCAAAGCCCTTTATTATGGGACAGATAGTCTATCCAGCAAAAGACTTTAGACATCATTTACTAACACAAACACGTGCAGAATTCCATCCAGACAAATGTTATTGACAAACATAATTGAGTCTATTTTTGTACCTTACTTCAAAACACCAGTTGCACTTGTATATGGTGCAAGGTATAATGTACAGGGTGCAGAGAAGCAGGGACGCCCTACAAATAACACCTTCTTTGAGTGGCATAGTTACATCTTGCAACCACTAAAATCACATTTAAGATGCACTCTGCAGTCACACTGATTACATGCAAATTGTGACGAATTCTACTTAACAGTTGCCATGGGAGGAAAAGGATAAGTTTTAGATAAAAAAATTGAAATTTCCATCTGTTTGCATCTAGTTACATAGTTACATAGTTAAATTGGGTTAAAAAAAAGACAAAGTCCATCAAGTTCAACCCCTCCAAATGAAAACCCAGCATCCATACACACACCCCTCCCTACTTTCACATAAATTCTATATACCCATATCTATACTAACTATAGAGCTTAGTATCACAATAGCCTTTGATATTATGTCTGTCCAAAAAATCATCCAAGCCATTCTTAAAGGCATTAACTGAATCAGCCATCACACCATCACCCGGCAGTGCATTCCACAACCTCACTGTCCTGACTGTGAAGAATCCCCTACGTTGCTTCAAATTAAAGTTCTTTTCTTCTAGTCTAAAGAGGTGTCCTCTGGTACGGTGATCCACTTTATGGGTAAAAAGGTCCCCTGCTATTTGTCTATAATGTCCTCTAATGTACTTGTAAAGTGTAATCATGTCCCCTCACAAGCACCTTTTTTCCAGAGAAAACAACCCCAACCTTGACAGTCTACCCTCATAATTTAAGTCTTCCATCCCTCTAACCAGTTTAGTTGCACTTAGTCTCTGCACTCTCTCCAGCTCATTTATATCCCTCTTAAGGACTGGAGTCCAACACTGCACTGCATACTCCAGATGAGGCCTCACCAGGGACCTATAAAGAGGCATAATTATGTTTTCATCGCTTGAGTTAATGCCCTTTTTTATGCAAGACAGAACTTTATTTGCTTTAGTAGCCACAGAATGACACTGCCCAGAATTAGACAACTTGTTATCTACAAAAACCCCTAGATCCTTCTCATTTAAGGAAATTCCCAACAAACTGCAATTAAGTGTATAACTTGCATTTATATTATTTTTGCCAAAGTGCATAACCTTGCATTTATCAACATTGAACCTCATTTTCCAGTTTGCTGCCCAGTTTCCAAACTAAGACAAATCACTCTGCAAAATGGCAGCATGTGAGTGTTGCAGACACTTTCCAAGATGGTGACCCCCTGTGACAAGTTTGAAGTCCTGGATCATTGCTGCTATTAACAAGCTGAAACATTGAATCTGGTGCAATAAGTTCATTTTATACAATATGGCATTTTTAGCCACATTCATTTTTAGGGTTTAGTTCTCCTTTAAAGAGGCTCTGGCATTTCAATGTGATTGAAGAGCAGAGGGTTGGGCTGCCGACCCTGGGGGGAATTCCATGGGCGCCTGTGTCTGTTGGCCCAGCTCGGATAGTTAACATTACACCAGTCCCTTTGGCATTTGCCAGAATCCAAAATTGCCAGTCTGGGACTAATTGGAAGGAACCACCAGGAGATAGTCCTCCTTAGGTGTAACATTCTAAAGAGCTGAAGAAGCATCCATGGCACACTTTTCTTGTGATTGATTTTTGCCAAAGTGCATAACCTACATTTATCAACATTGAACCTCATTTTCCAGTTTGCTGCCCAGTTTCCCAACTTAGACAAATCACTCTGCAAAGTGGCAGCATCCTGCATGGAACCTATAGTTCTGCACAATTTAGTATCATCTGCAAAAATAGAAACAGTACTTTCAATGCCCACCTCCAGGTCATTAATAAACAAGTTGAAAAGCAAGGGACCTAGTACAGAGCCCTGTGATACTCCACTAACAACACTGGTCCAATTAGAAAATGTTCCATTTACCACCATTCTTTGTAGTCTATCTTTTTAGCCAGTTCTCTATCCAGGTACAAATACTATGTTCTAGGCCAACATTCCTTAATTTAACCAGTAACCTTTTGTGTGGCAAGATCTATTACGCATAAAACCATGCTGGCACACACTCATAGTATTATGATTTGCTATAAAGTCCAGTATCTTATCCTTTATCAACCCTTCAAAAAGCTTTCCTACCACTGACGTCAGACTAACTGGCCTATAGTTTTGAGGCTGAGAATGGGATCCTTTCTTGAATAGAGGCACCACATTAGCAATTCGCCAGTCTCTCGGCACTATGCCAGATCTCAATGAATCCTGAAAAATTAAGTAAAGAGGTTTGGCAATCACAGAGCTAAGCTCGCTAAGTACCCTGGGATGAATACCATCTGGTCCCGGACCTTTGTTAATCTTAACATGTTCTAGTCTCTTTTGAATTTCTTCATGTGTGAACCATGCATCATTAGTTGTATTAATAGAATTGGGACTATTAAGAAGGAAACCTTCATTTCCATATCAATTTTAGCTTGCCTTATAGCTTCTCTGCATGATTTATTGGCCTCCTTGTACCTTATAAATGATTGAAAGCCTTAAAAGCACGTCTTTTCTTACCCACCTCAACACCAACACTTCTATTGAACCAAAAAGGTTTTGCTTTGCAACGTCGTTCCTTGCTTACAAGGGGAATATATGGACATGTATATTTATTAAGCAGCATTTTAAAGACTTCCCATTTTTGTTCCATGTTTACCCCTGTGAAAAGCATTTCCCACTTAATATGTTGCAGAGATGCCCTTATACTGTCGAAGTTTGCATGTCTGAAATTTAGTGTTTTAGCTACTCCTTTATAGAATTGCTTCTGCAACAGAATCTCAAAGGAGACCATGTTATGATCACTATTCCCTAAATGCTCATCCACACAAATGTTAGAGATGAGTTCAGTATTAGTTATTACAAGGTCCAAAAGAGAGTTATTCCTAATAGGTTCTTGAACGAACTGGAATAAAAAATTGTCATTCAGAAGATTTACAAACCTACTAGCTTTTTCTGTCTTAGCAACCCCATTAACCCAGTCAATGTCTGGATAATTGAAGTCACCCATAGCAACAACTTGACCCAGTTGTGAAGCTGCTTGTATCTGCAAGAGTAGCTGGGCTTCATACTCAACACTTATACAAGGTGGTTAGTAAATGAGTCCTTATATATTTAGCTTGCACTGGAATTGGGCGCAGTTATTCTTTATATATGCCAGTTACATACCTGAAATACAGTTGAATCCAGCACTGAAAAAAGCTTCACTCTACGAGGAAAGTCGGTCAATATGAGCCAGCACTGCATAGGAAGACATGTGTGAGTAGGCACATTCCACATAGGCCGTTGTATCTGATACCACCCTGCATAACTGCCCATCTGACATCCACCTACAAAACATATCACATACATAAACAGGCAGTGGTGCAACATTTAAACCAAACATTTTAGTGATTTAGGCGGTCTGCAGGGAGCAGAGTGGAAAACAGGCTCCATTGGAGGGCTAAATGGAACAGCACAGGAATATTAGACTCTAATTTCTGCAAATGTGTAAAAACAAATACGTGTTCAAAAAGTTCCATATAGTTATTTACATCCATAAATAAACCTTGAGCTCTGTGATAGAGAGCATAAGGGCCATAAACCCAGTATACCAGGTGCATTGCTGACAGCAGAAATGATAATTGATATATGGGTTTGTGCTAAGTGGATACACTGTAAAACCGATTTTAAGAAGTGACACAGGAGGATCCTACTGACAGCCCTCGGCTCATTTGTGTAAAGTCACAGAGTGCAAACTGCTACAGGATACAGACTATTTATATTCTCTCCTGCATAACAAGAATATTGTGGTCTGTGCAAATGCAGCTGCAGAGGAATCAGCAGAACACCAGGATCTATCCAACAATGCTTTATGCTGTAAGGGTTGTATGTAGCAAAGGAAAATCACAGAAACTTGGCATTTTAGCTTTTATGGAAATGTTGTGATGAGTGAAATTTTGTTTGCTATGTTTTGCTGTGAAAAAGACGTCCATACACTAAATTGGGTGGAAAAAAAATTGTCGGTGTCAAAAATAAATTTGTCACCCATAGACTTCAATACTTTTGCGGATTTTTTTGCCATTTCATGAATTTTCGGCAAAGCGAAACGGGTCAGATTTGCCTATCACTAGTGGTATGTATTGGCCAGAGACTAAAACCCAAATTCATTAAGAATCGTAGTTGCGCCAGGCGCAAATTCGCCGCACCTCGCAGCACTTCGCCAGGCGTATTTTCGCCAGCGCTCCGCAAATTCACTAAAATCCGAAGTTGCGCACAGGGGTAGCGTAAGTTTTCGAAGTTGCGCTAACGTTAATTCGCCAAGCGAAGCGAAGTTTCGCTAGCGATGGTTCATTTGCATACGGCGCCAAATTCAAATTTCAATGGAGGAACACGTATTAGCACTACAAATGCCTAGAAAACCTTCAAATCAGCAACTAAAAATTTTATTTTGCCCTACACATGTGCCCACTGTCTCGGTAAGTTGCCATGAGTCAGGAAATGTAGGGGGGAAGGAGGGGAGCCCCAAAAATTTTTTCGATCTTTTTCAGCCTATCACCCATCATGTAGAAAACACGCCAGCGTTTTTTGGGACTTAGAAAAAATTTTGACTTTTTTTGAAACAATCCCTATCTACTCTATTGCGCTTCGCCAGGTCTGAGGTGGCGAAGGAAGTCTAGCGTAAAAGGTAGCGTTCAGTACACTGCGCAAGTTAGTGAATTTGCGTAGTTACATCGCTAGCGAAAATTCGCCTGGCGTAAGGGTGTGAAGTAACACTAGCGAATTTACACCAGCGTTCGTTAGTGAATTTGCGCAGTAACGAAAAATGCCAAACGCTAACGAATTAACGGTAGCGTTCGGCGCTTCGGCGCTTAGTGAATTTGCGCCTAAGAAAGAAGGAAGTATTATATACTATGGCCACTTTGATCCTCTTTTACCATGCATTTCTTTTTAAAAACATGCCTTTTATCATTATCCAGAGGATCTGGATAATCTGGATAGTCTGTCCGTATGTACTCAAATTGCATGTAATCAGTTGCATGTGTTAGCTTTTTGTGTTTCTAACATGTTTACAGGTATATTGCATATAACTGCACTGTCTAGTTGTGAATACAGTCTAGACACAAATGCTAGCAGTATCAGTAGCCATAAGGTGCTGAGGAGCCATGTACTTACTTATGACATAGGGGCTGATTTAAGATTGGTTGTACCTTTTGGAAACCCCGTGTATGTTTACTAATCACCCAGGAATTCTTGCCAAAAAAACAAAAAGGCGGCAAACTTTGTAATTTATCCTGGGGTTTTAAACAAAGGAAAACTGCAGCAGCTTTTAGTAAACTCATGCAAGTTTTTCTCAAAATTGCTTGTGCCAAAAGGAGGCCATGGAATCGTACAGAATAGAACGATTTTGGGCTGAAGAAATTCCTCTTTACACATCTGTACATCTCTTAACAAGAAGCTGAACATGTCTACATAATAAAAAAAACATTGTTTATTGCCTCCTACTGTTGAATTATTTATAAATTTTATGTAAAGCCCCCCATACACGCAAAGATTTCTCTTTGATGAACGGCCGATTTCAGTGCAATTCAACCAATCCATCAAACTATCATGAGGTTAGTTGGAATCGAACGATTGTGAATCTAACGATTTTTCGTTCCGACATCCGTTACAAAATTTCGCTGGCCAATTTACGCGGGAGATGTGCAAATTTACCTGAGGCGACACGTGGAAATTCGGTGCGAATTTGTGCCAGGCAAATTTATTCACCCATCACTAGTTGACACAGGGTGGGGGGGACATTTAGAAGGTGGAGCAGATAATTATAAGAACTAACACAATGACAGGGGTCAAATACAACATTTTTTTGGAAGGAAGGATATTTAGAAGCCTTTCCTGAGGATGGTACAATAACAGAAAAATGTCTTATAATAAATGGCATTAGCGCAAAAAGTAAAAGAATACTCAATAAATTGTTCCTGCACAAAAAAATGCAGATATATTCATATACAATTTACATTGTATTTGGTTTGCCTATATCATATTGTGAAAGGGTCTTTAATGTATACACAAAACCCAGGCCAATTAGCTTTTTTTTTTAAAGCTTTAACTGGCTTTGATGGACATATGTTGTACAGATCTTTAAATAGAGTAGAACATAACCAATAATAAAATGAGTAACATGCTGTTCCACTGCTCCAGGCAACACAGTTCCTGGAAGAATGCAATGAATCTACCTTCAGACTAATAATAAACATGCCTAATTACTGAAGGATTGTGAAACGCATGAAAGCTAACATGTATTACAGGCAAAAGAAAACATACTTTTGGTTATGTCATGCTGGAGTACCTTGTTATTTAATATGATTTCTTTACTACTTGTTAGAAACCACTGCTGTGAAATGGATAAATGTACAACCTTCTTCTGCTGCACTGAGAGGTGAAATAGTGAAATATGTCTCGGGAACTTGGATGGTTTCAACATCCATTTCCTTCAAATTTCTTCCCGTTGATTTCCTGAGGATGCCAGTGATAGGCACTAATAGAAAGATGAGGGCAAGTATCCAAAATTGTCTTCCCCCTGGTAAAATACAAAAACAGAGCTGATACAATGTATAGGCAATGTACAGACAGTTCCCATTATAGCTAACAACACAAAGTACATGTAGATCTGGTTGAGTCTCTGCAGCTGCTTGTATAAAAACTATAATAAAGAAAATGCCATGTGTGCTATGAGCTGAAGAATTCTGCAAGCACTGATGTTGTACTACACATTGCTTAATAGAAATCTTGCTGTACTGTATTTGTATAGGCTTGCACTTGGATCAAATGTCCTTGGGTATTTTTCTAGCAGAGAAAACATCATGGGGCAAATTTATCAAGGGTCGAATTTCGAATTCAAAAAAACGTAGAAATTCAAATTCAAAAAGGCCAACCTAAATTAAAATTTTTTTGGTCGAATAGGTCAGTTTTTAGATCAAATAGGTCCGTGTTTGGTCGAATTCGAATCATACGAATCGAAGGAATAGCGAATTCGATTCAAAGTTTTCCCCAAAAAAAACGTAGACTTTTTCCACCAATTTACTCCAAATAGGTTCTAGGAGGTCCCCCATAGGCTAAAACAGCAACTTGGCAGGTTTTAGATGGCGAATGGTCGACATCAATTTTTAAAGAGACAGCACATGATAAATCTCGATATTCGAATTTTCTAATTTTTTCCCCTATTCAAAGTACACAAAAAATAACTCGAAGTTCAAAATTTTTTCATTCGAAAATTCACCTTGACCTTTGATAAATCTGCCCCCATGTGTGCCATAAGTGTAACACCCAGTTTATCTTGAAATCTAGAAATGTTATTTTATAGTAGTCACTATCTATCTATCTATCTATCTATCTATCTATCTATCTATCTATCTATCTATCTATCTATCTATCTATCTATCTATCTACAGTATATATCTATTTATCATGTATCTAGGCAGCTGATTATCTGTTTGAAATCATCCAATATTATTTATTTTGGCACAAATTGAATTAAAAACTTATTTTGTTTTCTCCAACATCCAAAAAATACCCCATTACCAATTTCCTTAAAGCGGGAGTTCACCTTCAAACAACTAGTTGTTTTCAGATCACCAGAAATAACAACTTTTTCCTATGACTTTCTTTTTTCTATGTGTTATCGTTTCTCTAATATTGAAGTGTAGGGATGTAGCGAACTGCCGTTAATGTGTTCGCGAACACCGTTCGCGAACACCGGCAAAAAAGCGAACAGTTCGCGAACAGTTCGCGAACTTCGAACGCTCGATAAAATCGTTCGATCGAACGATCGAAGGATTTTATTCGTACGATCGAAGGATTTTCGTTCGAATCGAACGATCGAAGCTATTCGATCGAATGATTTTAATTCAATCGAATGCTTATAATCGTTCGAACGAATGGAAATCGTTCGATTTTAGCGATCGAATGGTCGAATGGTCGAATGGTCGAACGAAATTTTACTTCGAATCGAATGCGAACACCAATTGGCGAACGTCGCGCGACGTTCGCGAAGTGTCATGTTTCACCTTCTGAAGCATCTCTGGGGGGGGGTCGTTGACCCTGTTAACTGTTCTAAATGGATACATTTAGTTGATACATTTCTTATTTTTGTCCCTGCTGAGCAGAACCTCTGGGTTTCATTACAGGCAGCTGTTGGACTTGATAAAATAGTTGCTAATATTCCACAGTTACTGCTGAGAAATGTATCAACTTAGAGGCAGATTTATCAAGGATCGAAGTGAATTTGAGGGAATTTTCAAAGTAAAAAAAATTCAAAATTCGAAGTAATTTTTTTGGATACTTCAACCATCGAATAGGATACTACGACTTCGAATTTACTTCGAATTCGATTCAAAGTAAAAATAGTTCGAATATTCGACCATTCGATAATCTAAGTACTGTCTCTTTAAAAAAACTTTGACTTCAATACTTCGTCAAATTAAACCTGCTGAAGTGCTATGTTAGCCTATGGGGACCTTCGACAACATTTTTCTAAGTTTTTTGAAGTCAAAGTCAAATTGTTTGATCTTACGTTAAAATAGTTCGAATCGTTCGATTCAAAAGAATTTAATCGAAGGATTTTACTTCGACCACAGAATACACAAATTCAATGAAAAAAGTTTGAATTCGATATTCGAAGTATTCAATGGTCGAATTTCGAAGTATTTTTTACTTCAAAATTCGACCCTTGATAAATCTGCCCCTTAATGTTACAAAATTGTAACAGTTTAGAGTCTGTACCTGAATTACTGAACTGCCAGACTCAAACACCAGCAACTTCAAACTTAGAAAAACAGTAACAAATAAATAATGGAAAGTAATTGAAAAACGTCTGTATTTCTGGGGACCAATCTAAAAACAAATGAATTGAAAAAAGTGTTTGGAAGGTGAAAACCCCTTTATATACTGAAAAGAAACATCAGAATAATCAAGGGCTGTAAGTATATGCTAAAAGGTTATAATAACACACAGTGAGAGTTAGAGTTTCCATGGTGTGTCAGCAAGTCAGGAAATGACAAAGCCTAGGGGGTGCCTGTACAGCAATAAATCAGAATCAGAGTCTTATGGAAAATCCCAGCTAGGTTTTGATCATAATAGATAAAGGGGAAATGCAGGGCATGACAGGAAATTGGTTATTATTTTATATTTCAAAAAACAGTTGCAAACTACTTTTGCTGATGTACTGACTGTGGTGTTGCCGCAAGAAGCCTGAGCCTCTGTGAAGTAGAAATATACTAAGGCAAGGGTTAGAAAACCATTTAGAATCGGAAGTTTTCACAGTTTGACTGAACATTGTGGCCTTTTCTGTCCAGATTTATAGGCAACAATGGCATTTTCCCTCAGTCCTTATCTTGATTCAGAATCACATTAAGGGGGTTATTTACTAAGCTCCAAATACCCGAAATTCCCCGAAATCTGAAAAATTTGTGATTTTTTTATAAAATCTGACTTTTAAAAAAATTACAAATTTTTCGGAATTTAGTAAACCCCGAGGGCTAAAAAGCCTGAATATAAAACCATGGCATCTCAAACCTGTTGAGGTTGCATAAAAGTCAATGGCAACAGTCCCATTGATTTTTGGTTGTTTTGGGGGTTTAGGGCAATTTCACAATGTTTTCAGAGCTTTCAGGTGAAAACTCTGAAAAATTCGGAGATTTCAGGAAAAATTTACGAAAAAATTGTCGAGGTTGCATAAAAGTCAATGGGAACAGTCCCATTGATTTTTGGTTGTGTCGGGGGTTTCGGGCAATTCCACAATGTTTTCAGAGCTTTCAGGTGAAAACTCCGAAAAATTCGGAGATTTCGGGGAAAAATTACGAAAAAATTGTGAAAATCTGAGCTTTTCCCGCAAAGCAAATTTTCGAGAAAATGTAATAATAAATAAGCGTTAAAAACTCGAGTGGGTTAGATCACAGTTTGTAGCAGCCGATATTGAGATAAATTCGGACCTTGAAAAGTGTTGAAGATAGAAGATTTTCACCTTGTAGAGATGACAGAGAACCACTTATATAGCATTTGTAAGTATTTTCACACTAAACGGCAACAACAACAAAACAGATAAATTAGCTCAGCGCCAAAGTGAGAGATTCCTCTGGCTGAATAAAATACTATACAGCTGACAGCAGTGTCACTCTCAAATGATGCATGGATCATTACTAAGATGTTTCTCTAAAGGACACCTGCCTAACGCTTGATTAATGATTCATCACACATGCTTTATAGTTGAGTAATATAATTCCATGTTCTGTATTGGAAAAGTGCTCTTGATTTGAATGGAGTTGATAGTAGTACAGATACAATGACACGTAAAATATTGCTAGATGCAAAGAAACATATAGGGGCAGATTTATCAAAGGTCGAGGTGAATTTTCGAATGAAAAAAAAATCAAATTTTGAGCTATTTTTGTGTAGTTTGACTAGGAAATAGTCCAAATTTGATTTGAATTTGAAAAAAAAATTTGAATATCGAAATTTATCATTTACTGTCTCTTTAAAAATTTGACTTCAACCATTCGCCATCTAAAACCTGCCGAATTGCTGTTTTAGCCTATGGGGGACCTCCTAGAACCTATTTGGAGTCAAACGGTGGACTTTGAAAAATGGAAGTTTGATTGATTGCACTATTAATTTGATTTGAACGATTCGAATTCAGTCGAATACGGACCTATTCGATCGAAAATGGACCCATTCGACCCAAAAAAACCCGTCAACTTAATTTCGGTTGGTCTTTTTGAATCCGAATTTCGAAGTTTTTTCAATTCGAAATTCGACCCTTGATTAATATGCCCCATAGAACTGTATGAACAAAGAGTTTTTATTATAAGTAATACATACAATTCTAGAATACTGAAAGAGAAAAGTAAAGATGTACTGTATGTCCAAATAATTGGAGGCTTATTTATTAATGGTCAAATTTTAGAGGTTTTTGAAACCCCAACTAAACTAACAAAGTCTATAACCATGATCATCAAAGAATTTATTAAAAGCTCCGAATATATAGGGCAGATTTATCAAGGGTCGAAGTGAAAATTCAAAGTAAAAAAAATTCTAAATTGCAAGCTATTTTTGTGTACTTTGACTATCAAATAGGCCAAAATTTACTTCAAATTTTAAAAAAACATTAGACTATTCGAATATCTCTTTAAAACTTCAACCATTCGCCATCTAAAACCTGCCGAATTGCTGTTTTAGCCTATGGGGGACCTCATTTGGTGGAGTTTGAAAAAAAAAAAAAAGTTTTTTGGGGCAAATACTTTGTTTCGATCCAATGAGCAAATACTTTGATTCGAACGATTCAAATACAGGCTATTCATCTGAAGTTAATAACTTTGATTTTTTTTTAATAAATTTCGATTGATCTTTTTTCATTCGAATTTCAAAGTTATGGGAGTTCAAAAAAACTCCCATTACTTCGGAATTCAACCCTTGATAAATCTGCCCCTAATTGTGTCTGGAAATAAAAGCTGAATTATGTGGGAAAAAGTACGAATACCTCGAAAACCTCTAAAGGCCAATTCCTATTAAAAAAAAATCCTCTAAAAGTCAGATTTGATTAAAAGAGGTCTAATAAGATCAATGCAGCTTCCAGTTTGGAATTTTTTTTCACTTAATTCATTTGGATTTTTAAAGCTTTTTACAACTATAAGAAAATTTTTTTTTTGTGAAAAACAAAAGCAATTGTTAGCAAATGGGCCCCTTAATGTAGAAAATTATTCTTGCTAAGTATATAATGTATAAGTGTGGACATCTACCCTCCCCTATTCACATATGCCTGATGCTACACATTCAAGATTATAGTCTTAAATCCAAAATGAGGAGATATTAATGGGGTTATTTACGAAACTCTGAATACAAAAATCTTGAAAAATTTTTGATTTTTTTTTATAAAATCAAACTCTTTGAAAAAATCTCAAATTTTTTGGAATTTATTAAACCCTGAGAATGGAAAAGTCTGAATCTGAAAATCTGGTATCTCAGACCTGTCGAGGTTGTATATAAGCCAATGGGAATCCCAATGATTTTTTGATGTGCGCTGGGTTTCGTGCAATACCGGGTGAATATTCCAAAAAAAAATTGAAATTAGCAAAAATCCGATGAAAAAATCCGAAAAAAATCTTGAAAATCCTGCAAAGCAAAAAAAATTTAACAATAAATAAGTGTAAAAAAACCCAAGAAGCTTTGATCGGAGTTTGTAGCAGAAAATATTGAGATAAATTCGGACTTAACCCCCTACATGTTTGGTTTTAAGTATGTAAAACAAAGCACATGAATACTGCTGTTTTAAGGAGGATTTTACAGTATTTAATATATAGTGACTGAGCTTTTCTCCTTGTTTTAGTCTACCTCACCCAAACCTCTTGTTATTTCATTTGTTTGTTCTCCCAAGTCCTGCCCTACAGTAGCCACGTTCCAATTTCTTGAACTACCGTATATACCCGAGTATAAGCCAAGTTTTTCAGCATCCAAAATGTGCTGAAAAAATTTACTTCGGCTTATACTCGGGTCAGCGGTACCCGACCCGAGTAGCTGAGATTGCAGTCACTTTTAATCATTCCTATACCAACAGTTCACTTGGGGAGAGACTGCAATATCCCACAATGCCCTCTGTTGGTTATATGAAAGAATAACAGTGACTGCAATATCACACAGCGCCTTCTGTTGGTTATATGAAAGAATAACAGTGACTGCAATATCACACAGCGCCCTCTGTTGGTTATACAAAAGATTAACAGTGATGGCAATATCAAACAGCACCCTCTGCACATGGTAGTGGGACAGTGGGACAATGCACACAGTAATCCGTTTGGCAATTCTCTGTCACCATCAACTTTGCAAAGAAGTCCGGTTGATCACTGGGGGGGTCACTTTGGCAGAATGTGCGCTGCTGGGAGACAGGGCTGTAGTTGTGTCTAGGCTTATACTAGAGTCAATAAGTTTTCCCAGTTTTCGTAGGTAAAATTAGGTACCTCGGCTTATACTCGGGTCGGCTAATACTCAAGTATATACGGTAATCTAAACAAGAGCAAAACAGCCACTACTGTTAACTGGAAAAACTTAGTGCTTTTTATTACATAATCCTATTAGTGTGCAAAGACTCTGCTGTTTCTGCTTTTCCTTTAAAAGCTGCAGACAAGTTACCTGAATCCCGACAAAGACTAGAAATCCTCTGTACTTATCCATATCAATATATTTAGTACATTAAGGGGCAGATTGAAAATTGCAAGGGTCGCATTGAAAATTAGAATTTTGAATTCAAATTTTCGATGTTTTTTTTTATGGCTAAAACTGTCAAATTCAACTACGCATTGTTAAAATTCAATTTGAGTTTTTTTTAAAAATTCTAACTTAACTTTTGAGCTTTATCCTACTCTGGCCCTTTAAGAACTCAAATTTGACTATTCACCACCTAAAACCTGCAGAATTTTAACCACTGGGAGACGTCCTGAGACCAATTTGGAGTTGTTTGCAGCCTTTCTGAAATTCGAGTTTTCAAAACTCGAATCTAATTCGATTCAATTCTAGTTTTCGGGCTGATTAAATTCACCCGAGTTAAAAAAACGTTGATTTTTTAAATCAATTTTGATTGGTCGAATTTTGAGTTCATGGGAGTTTATGGGAGTTTTTAAAAACTCACATGAATTTGACCCTTGATAAATCTGCCCCTAGGTCTAGGGATAACCGGGCTGAAATCCACAGACCAATTTCTTCCCCTCACCACAAGCACTATCTTCTTTCGTGTCTGGAAGCCTTGTGTTGGCTCCAGCTCAAAAACACTTGGCAGATTTCTGTGAAGAAACGCGAGAACTTTGTATTCCGCTCTGGAGCTGACACAAGGTTTCCAGACACAAAAGATGAAAGAATATACCGTAGTGCTTGCACTGAGGGGCTGATATCAGCCTGCAGATTTATGTTCCTAGCCTAAGACATATTGAGCATAAACCTACTTAAAATGCCATTCCCCTTAAACAAAACAGGGATTCTTTGTTCACATATTGCAATATATTCAAAGTAATCCCTGGTCTGGCCAATCCCACACTCACTTTACTCTAATTCATTAAGAAATCCAGTGTGTCATTAGGCAGTTACACAGGGACAAAGCATTGCCAACAACTTTCCCTGGTTAAAAACTCTCAAATGATTGCCCTCTTTTCTTAAAGAATAAAACCTAAACGCAATGGGGAAGGCATTTTGCTCATGGAATAGTCTGTCAACACCCTTGGACTGAGATTCACCTAGACCTGAATACTAGGGATGCACCTAATCAAGTATTCGGTTCGGGATTTGGCCTTTTTCAGCAGGATTCGGATTCGGCCGAATCCTTCAGCTCGGTTGAACCAAATCCAAATCGTAATTTGCATATGCAAATTAGGGGCGGGGAGGGAAATCTCGTGACTTTATGTCACAAAACAAGGAAGTAAAAAATATTTTCCCTACCCCTAATTTGCAAATGTAAAATAGGATTCGGATTTGGTTCCGTATTTGGCCAGATCTTTCGCTAAGGATTCGGGGGTTCGCCCGAATCCAAAATAGTGGATTCGTGCATCCCTAATGAATACGCAGTACAATACAGCAGGATATGCTGTAAAACATAATAAACTGGGGTTATACAAGGGATTAGTGGAGGCAATATCTGTTACAAACTGTATATATCTTGAAGCCTACACTTTGACATATACATTTTCCTAGAATTCCACTGTAATAGTGGGTAATAACTATACAGCATCCATGATGCACAAGTGGGTCTGTTTTGGTAAATTGCACACAAGTTGGGCACACATTTCTTTTTTGTGCAGCCCCATTAACAGCATTAGCATACCTCCCAACTGTCCCGTTTTTCGCGGGATAGTCCCGATTTTGACAGCTCAGCCTGCAGTCCCAAGTTTGTGACTGAAATGTCCTGATTTTCTCTTTGATCTCCTGCATTGAACAGCCAGAAAAGGATACAAAGTTTCTAACTTAATTGGCTTTTGGCAGAGAGCCCAGAATAGATACTTAGTTACTTTTGAACAATTTAAGATAAGGAGGTCTCTGAGGGAAACTGACTTGCAGCTTAAAGCCAAATTAACCTTCATTAGCAAAACTGTAATAAACATAAAAAGCACAGAAATGTGTTCAAACTTTCATAACCTGCCAAATTTTGAAATATGAACATGGTAATTAGAGGGTGTGGCCACAAAACAGATATGGTCAGAAAATGTGCAACAATATGCGCATTTTAGAAAATTTTAGCAACAGGAACTCGAAGCCAGGGCTGCCATCAGTGGCCAACAAGGAGTACTGCAGTCAGGGGCCCCATGGTTGAGGTACTTCCAAGAGATAAACGTTTGATTTGTGAGCATGCATAAAAGTGGGTGGGACTTGAGGAGGTCAGGGGTGGGGTTTTAATATAATGTGTGTGACTGTGGCTAGCCAGGGACATGGTCATGCATTAGTGCCCATACTTTACTAATGCAAAGTCTACTTTTAGTGATGTTGCCCCCTTATGATCTACATCCATAATATCACTGTTAGCATTCTGTTCCATGGAAAATATGACTTAAATATTATATTGATTTATAAGAGCATTTATATTACTACATTTAAAAACTATTTTTTATGTAACCTTAACAGAATAAATATCTAAATGAAAAAGAATGAAACAGGAGGGTAATTTAGTCAAGCTGTTTGTTGACAGTGTCTTGAGATCTACTGATCACCAGCTAAAGATCTACTGGTAGATCCCGATCTATCTTTTGGACACCCCTGTATCAGTGTGTCCTTTTTTCATTGGAGGCCCATTTGACTTGTTGTCAGGATCCTCTGCCCAGGGGCCCTGTAGTCTCCTAATCTGGGCCCACTAGGGAGCAAGTCCTGCTGTGTAGGTTAGGGCACCATGATATCTGATGTCCTGCTTGCAGCATCACATTCTGCAGGTTTTTAGGTTGAACCTCACTTAGTGCTCTGCGTCTGTAATCCAGAGCAAAGCAGCAATCAGGGATTTGCTTATATATTAAAGAATTTCATAGGGCTAGTCTGAGTAATGACTGCTGATTGTCCTCTATAAGTCTAATAAAGAACACCATACTGTCCAATATGAACTACATGCTATGCATAAAGGTCTCTTAATTATATACACGAGGGCTCTTTAACTTCTGCTTTAGAATTGATTAGCCATTCAACACAGTAAGAACAGTATGTGTCAAAGGAAAAGGGCCCTCAAGTAATGTATTATGCAGAATTACACAATAACTATTTGTTCTATAGTCAAGCACTGGGAGTGCGTGACTATTGCCTTGCTTTATTATAATACTGAGAGTTTGAAACTAATGATACTTTTGCCCAATCCACACCTGCCCATTGGCACAAACTTGAAACTCTGCACAGAGGTAACTGAACAGGAGATGTTAAGAAGTGGCAACGTGCAGGCTTTTACTCATTTCTATGTCATGAATTATTGCAGGGCTGGCGGCCCGTGACCCCCCCTTGAATTATTGTATTCTTGCAGCAGAGAACCATGAGACATTTACACAAGCCTTAACAGGACTGTATCCTTTGCAGTTAACATTTGAATATAGCTTTACAACTGGTCCATGTAGTAAAATTGGTCAAATAAACATAAAAAAAAACTATACTACCAGAACAACCAGAATTAGTCTAAATATGCATGAATATATGAAAGGACAGAATTCTGATTGCATGTTATCATCAACACGAAACAGACCAACAGAAACTTGTGGTTAAACATTTCTCATATCGCAGTGTTGGTGGTTAAGGACAAATCCCATGAAATACATAGACACACACAAATTCATCAGCCGGAGATGAAAAGAAAATACAAAGATGGTTATTTGTGTGACCGTTGAGTAAGCAGTAAGTTTCTGCTTACGTTGGAGGTTCATACGCATGGGACACCAGCTGTTAGTCATTAGCATGAGATGCAGGTAGTACACAAACTCCAACCTTAGTTGCACAATACATACAATCTATATTTAGTATGGATAGCATCAGTATTGTTATTCAAGAAAAAAATCCTCATCGTTGGTTCTGTGTTCTAACAAATGAAACAACAAGGTACAAAGTCATAATAGGGACCATGGATAAGTTATGGATTTACAGTGTATAGTAAATAAGGACCACACAGGCCAGACAGAGTGCAGTTTATTTTTATTTCTGAAGGGCAAGGACTGGATCTAACCCCTCATTGACCAGGTTTGCTTCTCAACTTGGAGCACAGAACATAAAACTCCCACTCCCCGGGGAGTTTGCCCACCCAAATTCATTTCACTATACACCTGAGTGGGTTTTACTCGAAACATGGATTCCCTCAAAGACTTTGACTAGACACAAGTTGCAGGCAAATCCAGGATTCAATTTAGGGTTCAGCCTTTTAAGCATGCTGCACAAGTTCTTCTTTTTAACCCTTCCTTGCCTAAATTTGCATATACTAATTAGGGTTCAGATTCCGTTTAGGATTTGGCCAAAGATTTCATAAAAGATTTGTCCCAAAATAGTGGATTCGGTGCATCCCTAGGAAAAATCCAAGAAACAACAAAATGGCTGTAATAATTAGAAACAATCAGATAATGGACCCGAATTATTTTAATTCAGTTCCAAATTTCCCAACTGACTTGACTCCTGAGTTGTCATTTGCTGAACTGAGAGAGAGAGAGGCTTTTCTCATAAAATCGAATATGCCCAGATATCGGTTTAACCACAAAAAAATATTTTGGTGGAAAAATTCAATTTGATTCTAGATGTTCTTATATACTTTAAAGGAAAACAAAGCCCTAAAAATGAAAATGGCTAGAAATGCCATATTTTAAATACTAAACTTACTGAACCAGCCTGAAGGATTAGCATATCTATAGTAGTAATGATCCAACCCTTCAAAGTTGTCACAGGAGTTTCTCATCTTGGTTTTTGTTAGGAATGTCTGTGATACACACACATGCTCAGTGGGCTCTGGGTAGCTGTTGAGAAGCTAAAGCTTTGGGGTTGTCTCAAATTATCAATCAAACAATGAGCTTTGCCTGTCATATAAGCTGATGCTAAAGGACTGATTATCAAATTCTGATGTTGATTGTGCTCCCTTCCGAGCTGCCATGTACTAAAAATCTGAATTATTAACTAATAAGCCTTATATTGTGACATATTTTTTTTCAGTTTATTGTGTGTTGGTCCCTAAGCTCGGTAACAGAGCACAGAGCATAGGGAGTTACTGGGCCATCTTTGGAGAAACAGATCTTTGAAGGCCCAAAACGTAATGTTCAGCATTTCTGCCTTACTTTAGTTAAAGGAGGAGGAAAGGTAAATTACAAATAAAGTTGTATACATTGCCCACAAAATGGAGAGATACTTACAGGAAGCGTTGCTCTATACATTTTCCCCTGTTTCTGTAATCCACGATCGTAGTAAATTTTTTTGCAAGGTGCATATAATAGAAAATCCATCCCTCTTGATATCCAAATCGGCTCTAATAGGGCTCACACATGCGCAGTTGAAATTTTGTAAGCCCTGCACATGCATACCATATCCTTTACTTCCCCCATGCGAGCGGGTCATGGTGGAGGACTAAATTTAGCGCATGCACACTTCACACAGGGAGACATGAGACATGACAGGCGCTCGGCCAACATGGCGGCCACAAAGTTTGTAAAGGGCTAAAACTTCAACGGCACGGTGTCAGTGTGGGAGAAATGGTCAGCAAATGTAATGCAGTTCAGGAGAGGAGCACCCAAGCAACAATTAAAGATATGTATAAAAAATTACCTTTCCTTCTCCTTTAAGCTTTCGTTCTCCTTTAATGGTATTTTCAGGCGATAAACCAAGAGCTAAGAACTGAATAAGTCCTAAAATCTGGAATGTATTGCAAAAAAATGTAATGTATACATTACTCTACATTTCCTTATGTGAACTTTCTAAAAACCTTCTACTAGGATGTTCATAAACAAGCATTATATCATTAGACTTAAATGTAAATGTAAATATATAAATAAGCAAAATGTGACATCCTATTTACCTTTCTCCAGGTGATCCACACTCCACTCCAGTAAGGAGAGAGAAGGCCTGCTTCTCAGTAACGTGGGCTATACCCACGTGTATCTAAACGCTCAGGGCTTGCAAAACTACACAGGGTGTCATAGAAAAGAGCACGTTTGTTAGAACTTGTATTTCACCTTCTTTTGCTATCGGAAAATGAATTTCATATAAATTAACTATAGTGAAACATGGAGAAATACAAAACAGTTCATAAAATGTTTTTGAATTACATGAGATAGAGAAATAATTTTTCTGATCACATAAACATTTTCAAATATCTGTTTTGCAAGAAACCACCAGTAGATATTTAAATATTCTTTGCTGCAATGCAGTTCCTGAAAATGCAGTTGGGATACATTTCATGAATTATATCCTTCAAGGATTTCATTTAAAATTCTGGGTTACTAGGTTAGGATTCTTTTCTGACTGAGGTTGCTGTGTACAGTGATAAATGAAGCACAAGCAGATACCAAGATAATGTAAGAGACCTATATCCTACTCTTGTTTTTTACCACCATGTAGCCGTGGTGCATAGAGAAACAAATCGAGGATCAAGAAAAGTCTCTGCATCCACACTAGGCCTATCGATGAAATTGGGGCAGAAGTGCAGAAGTCCAGAGCCTCAGTAGGCCAGTGTTTTAGGTTTATCCCAAGTTGAAGCAGACAGTTCAGACAAATAAGCCCATTACTATTGATCCTGTCTGTAATGAAGTAGTGATATATATAAATCCTGGTCTGTTAAGGAAGATGATGTGTGCCGTCTGCAAACAGACAAGCAGTTGATCAGCTATAGGGATATTACATGGCTGTACATCTGTCACACTCTTGACAACTGTAAATTGAGAACATTTGTTCCAGAATTTGGTGTGTCAACATCTAGATTTAGAAGAATCTGTGACAGTTTACAGAATGAAATGTTACTGCACATGATAATTTGTGGGATCCGTTATCCAGAAATCAGTTATCCAAAAAGCTACAAATTACAGAAAGGCTGCCTCCCATAGTCTCCATTTTATCCAAATAATCCAAAATTTTAAAAATTATTTCCTTTTTCTCTGTAATAATAAAACTATGCTCATTAGCCTCCAGATTTCTAGGGAATCCAGCACAGCCCAGTCAATTTCTTTCGGATTTACTATGCTGGTAAGATCTGATAAATTTCATATCAATGTAACAGTAACATTTCCACAAATAATAATATTAATAATTATAATAATAATATTTGGTCTTTTAATATTGTGCACTGTTAACTTTCTTTTTCCAGCCTCTCTCATAAAAATAAGCAGGTTTGTACAAAAAACATTGAAAAAAAATTCCCTTTCTACCAAAAATATTTTGTTTGGCATATTGAACATAGAATTTCAGAAGTCTGCAACTGTACTTAGCGACTCGATCACTGGTGGAAAAAAGATTGTGGTTTATATAGAATGGAAATGTGCCCTTTATGTAATAAATGTTACTGATACATTATATAAGCATCACAAAAAAATACACCAGCTCCCAGCAGATCTTAAAATATTCGCTATGTGCAAATATAATGGATGTCTAATAAAAAATGTCATATCGCACAATGTATATTCATGTCTATTGCTAAGATGTGATATAGTGTGTGTATCTATAGTATATTCTGTGGCTGCTACAGGTAACTTTGATTTTCAGTTTATATGTTTCACATTCAGGCACCTGTAACAACAAAGATTAAAGTTAATGTAGATGTAATATTGCAAAAAATGTTGTAGGCACTTCATCAATTATATATAACGATGCATATTTATTGCCATATCTGTGGCCATATCAGTGAGTCTCTGGTATAAAAGTAGTATCCATCCCGTGAAAGCCTGTGAAATCCCTGTAGTATGAAGAGAAACTTCAAGGTTTAGTTTACTGGAACATCAAAAAAATTGAAGTGTCTTAAAGTAATGAAAATATAATGTACCATTGCCCTCTGCTGGTAAAACTGGAGTGTTTGCTTCAGAAACATATTTAAAGTTTATATAAACAAGCTGCTGTGTAACCATGGGGGCAGAAATTCAAAGCTGAAAAAAGGCACAGGATACAAAGCAGATAAGCTCTATAGAATGCAATGGGATTCTTCAGGACTTATCTGTTATCTACTGTGTATCCTGTGCTTGAATGGCTGCCCCCATGGCTACAAAGCAGTTTGTTTATGTAAGCTATAGTAGTGTTTCTTAAGCAAACACACCAGTTTTACCAGTGCAGGGCAACACTAGATGATATTGTCATTCCTTTAAAACACTTTCATTTTTTGGTGTTGCTGTTCCTTTAAGGGTTTCTGTTATTTGTTTAAATGAGCACTACACTGACAATGGAAGGGACCCAATCTGCTATTAAAAATTGAATTATTTCTGATACAGGTGGATAAGGTGTAGGGTTTGGAGCGATTGGGATAGGACTGGGGTAGGGCAGATGCATGGTCAGGTGACTGTAGAGGCCTATAACCCATTATGGCAACAAACTGTGCACAAATTGTCCATAAAGAATTTGTTTGCAGAGATGGAAATTGAATTGCTTTGCCTGCAGAGAGCCCTGATCTCTCCCTAAGGCGCAAATTCACTAAGCGCCGAAGCGCCGAACGCTAGCGTTAATTCGCTAGCGTTTGGCATTTTTCGTTACTGCGCAAATTCACTAACGAACGCTGGCGTAGTTTCGCTAGTGTTACTTCGCACCCTGACGCCAGGCGAATTTTCCCTAGCGACGTAACTATGCAAATTCACTAACTTGCGCAGTGTACTGAACGCTACCTTTTACGCTAGACTTCCTTCACCACCTCAGACCTGGCGAAGCGCAATAGAGTAGATAGTGAGTACCTGTGGGATGCATGGGAATGTCATCTGTGAGCCAGACCTATTACACACGAATGGAAGCAAATCCCACCAATGGTCCAATATCTAGTGGAAAGCCATTGGAGGGCAATAGCTGTTTTATCAGCAAAAAAATGAGATGTTAAATAGGCAGGTGTCAACATACATTTGGCCATATCTGGGGGAATGTATTATTGGTTGCATAACGAAAAAAAACAAAATTTGCAATGGGAATACCCCTGACACGACAGTGGGCTATCGATTGCAAATTTTTTAGTTTGCGATAATGAGCAGTGTATGTGATAAAACTTAATTAAGAAGTTATGTTTGCTCCAAAGGTTTATGCCAACTTCAAGCAGGTGTTAAAGGTTCACAAGGTGCAATTAATATTCACAATGCAATAAAAGCCTAATGAATAATATTTCATTGCTACGTGAATTTTTATTTTCAAATGTATGGTGCTAAGAGCACTTTTCAAACAGTGACATGATTTGTTTCTAATGATGCAACATTTTGCAGAATTCCAGTGCGACTGAGGCTGGATGCTGAGTTGCATCGAGTTACCTTGCAATTTTTGGAGCTCAACTGCTTGCAGAGCTGGGATGATGTCTCTTCCAGAGCACCAATTTGTGCAACTGTCATGCATTAACATGATTCTGTTGGTGTTACTACGGAGCCTACTGACACAACCTGCTAGTGGAACCCTGGAATTTCCACAAATTTCATAATTCCAATATTCCGATCAGTAGTATGTGCACAATATTCAATGGAGGAAGCTAGGTGGGCACAATTTAGGGCCATTTTGGCATGCTGCACTTGTTATAGTGTTCCTCAATAAGCACTTTAATTGCACTATATATTTAATAAAAAATTAAAAAGCTGTTCACAAAATTCAGTATTAATACATGTACAGTTCCAAATGATCAATTTAGGTGGCCCTCTGGGTGAATATGAGAAGGTTTATTTCAGCATATTACAGTCACAGTAATACAATGGTTATGACATTAATAGTATATATATATCCAAATTTTAAAACCACCTTTTATTAATATATTAAAAAAAACAAATGAGTAAAAAGGAAATTTGGAAATAAAATGAAAACGAGCTTGGGATAAGCGGTCTCTCAATTATAGTTAAAATATTTTTACCCCTCTGGGGAATTATCAATGTTTCTAGGGAAGCCTGAAAGGAATTATATAGCTGAACCTAATAGGTTCCAATGGCGGTGGTTGGAGGGTTCTAATAAATAGTAAAGATCCCTTTGGATAAAATGAATAGCTCCTACGGGGGCTCATGTGTTATATGTAAGACTCAAGGGGTCTCTGACCCATTACTGCCATATTTTATATTGCCAAGTATTTAACAAAATTGTAAAAGCCCATAAATAATATAATATACGTCAAAACAAGGAGGGAGGGGGCTTTTCGGAACTTGACTTGAAAATAGGGGGTATGTGTATACATGCATGACCAAAACTCGTGTTAATATAAATATATAAGATCATGCCTGGTATTCAGGCCCTTGGGGACCCTGGTATCCAGATTAAAAATCCAGAAGACTTCTCTAAACTTGAGGGGGCGTAAAATATCTCCACCCCTTAAACTTAACTTGCTTGATGACCTTTACACCCAAATCATAAATACCCCAATACATGTACAAACATGCTCAAATGAACAGTCTGGGTTTTCCCTAAAGACATCTCCCTGTAATATCACATATAAATTATTCTTTCCAAACATAATCCAATTCCTTCTTAAGGGGAGGCAAGTCCAGAAGAAAACAATAACACAGTACCGGTATTTTACAAAGCTTTGTTAGGTGTATTTACACCTTAAAAACCCCTAATACAAATGTTTTGCTATTGACATGGGATTTTTTTTAGTGAAGTCACATCCTTGGCAAGGCCTTGTCTTATTGCTACAGAGAACTGCAAATCTGGCAAGAATGAAGAATGAAATAATTGCAGTGCCTCTGTAGCAATACTGCGGAGAATGTCACAGAATAACAGAGCGTTTAAAATAAAAAGAAGTATTAAAAGTATAAAAGAAGTGATTCACAAAATGGCTTAGGATTTTATCCATTTGTCTTATCAAACTGGCGTAAAAATCAATTTTTTATATGTGTGATATATTTTTTTTTTTTTTAAAGACTCTCCAGAGGCAAATATAGTAATAAACATTGATTCTGCTTAAGAGATACTACAGTCTGAGAAGGAAATAAAGTAGAATTCTCTTAATAATAAGAGTGAAAAATAACTAGTTCGCAGGTAAGCTAGTAACGTAGCACAAAGGGGTTATATGTTAAAATCCCCAAATTTCACATTATTAGACCAAACTCAAACCCACAATTTTACCTTAAAGGGATACTGTCATGGGAAAAATGTTTTTTTCAAAAGCATCAGTTAATAGTGCTGCTCCACCAGAATTCTGCACTGAACTCCATTTCTCAAAAGAGCAAACAGATTTTTGTATATTTAATTTTGAAATCTGACATGGGGCTAGACATATTGTCAATTTCCCAGCTCATGTGACTTGTGCTGTGATAAACTTCAGTCACTCTTTACTGCTGTACTGCAAGTTGGAGTGAAATCACCCCCTAGTAGCCTAACAACAGAACAATGGGAAGGTAACCACATAACAGCTCCCTAACACAAGATAACAATTCCCTGGTAGATATCGAGGTCCCATTGTGACACATTCAGTTACATTGAGTAGGAGAAACAACAGCCTGCCAGAAAGCAGTTCCATCCTAGTGCTGGCTCTTTCTGAAAGCACATGACCTTAGATGGCTGCCATAAACCACACTTGTTGGGTTAGGAATGAAATTTTATATTGTAGAGTGAACTATTTGCAGTATAAAGAGCATAATTTAGAAATAAAAAATACATCATAAAAATCATGACAGAATCCCTTTAATATATCAATAAATTAATCTGAAAAAATCTGGTGTGGGAAAAGACTCTGAAAAACATCTGAATCGTACAATTTTTTCAGATTTGACGCCCCGAAAACCAAACAATTCTTGGATTGTTGTATGAAACCCAGCGCAGATCATGATATCTCAAAATTGTAAAATGGACATCTGGGTTGTGTTTTCCCTTTGAAGCCCAGACCCACCAGATACTTAGTATAATTTGAATACTTAATTTAAACGCACTCCACCAGACACATTGCTGCTCAGTTGAGTAAGCAGCAAAGCAAATGCTTCAGGAATGCTACTGTTTGCCTCCAGACCAACTGAGATTATTTTCCTTTCTTCTCCATGCATAAAGGTAACTATGCCTAGTAAAAGAGAGGAAAATGCTAAATTGAATAAGTTACACCTCTACATTTACATTTTGCAAATAAAGTGAATCTTTATGTAGACCTTTTGCATTTGTAGCATTCACCAGCATAATATTTTGATTGGCTAATACAACTAAACACAGCCTCTGTAATTATTATATTTTTCCAGTTCTGTCATTAAAGAGGCAATATATGCCTGTGTTCAGTACGGTTCAATAGAATTCTAGTAAAACCTTTAATTGAGTTCCTTCCTGACTGTGTTGTGTCGCTGAAGGAGGAAGGGATTTAGTTAGGTTTAACACTCCCAGTTAATCCCTCTGTTTTTACTTATTATGAAGGAGAGCGAAGCAGTTCACAATGCAAAACATCATTTTCTTTGTAATATTGTAACCAGTTAGTTAGCAAATCAAATTAGTCACAGAACATATTTTATTTGATTATGAGAAAGGCATATTGGATATAATTGGATACAATTATATAAACGTATTCTTTTTCCTTTTACTAGATTGGTTGTGCAGCAGTTGTGTTTCAGCTTTCTAACATTAAATTAGGAGAAGGCAAAGCAGTTTTATCTAGAACAGGATTGTATGGCTCTATAACTGGGGGTTGAAGTGTCAGGCACACTAAGGATTTCAGGCCACTCAATATTCTGCCATTCTACAGCGAATAAGACCCGCTGTCTTGATCGATGTAGAGTGGCAGACACGGACACTGTTTATATGCACCATGAGGATGGATCGCCTCACTGAGGGGACCGATTCTGCACAAAGTCATTGGTAGGAACTGCCAATGTGAGGTGATTGGTAACGGATGTGAAAAAACATGAGAGTGATCGTTCAAAAAGAACGCTGTGCGCTCGAGGTTTGAGATGGAGGATATGCATGGACATTGGATATTAACGGGTTAATAGCTACATAACGTATGGGTGAGACTCGATACTTTTGTTGCGGGAAGTTGGGGAAGGGATTGTGATGCAATATGTTGATACAATGTGACTCGATAGTTTGGTTGCCAGATGTCATGATAAATAATGGGAAGTATTATATGAAAGGAAGGGGAACATGTCAGGTAATAGGGGGAGGGGCCTGATTTTTCGCGCCATTGAGAGGGTTTTTAGTGGTGGTTTGCATAACATTTTGTAACTTTGACAAAGGCTGGGTCACAGCCGAAACGTTAGTTTCTAAATAAAAGCATTTATACTTTGGATAAGTCCTGTGAGTGCGGCTGCTTTTTGGGAGGACTACATGTTGAAACATCGTGGCATGCACCCAGGCAAGGGTATATATATATGTGTGTGTGTGTGTGTGTGTGTGTGTGTGTGTATAAATAGATGAAGGATCCACACACTCTTTAAATTGTGAATGTACACTGTTTTATTGTGATGCTATTACAATAAAAGAGCATACATTCACAATTTAATGAGTGTGCTGATCCTTCATCTATTTATACAATCATTTGTGATGGTGCACTTCTGATCATAAGAGGGTTGAGTGCGGGCACTTGGGACTTTTCTATATATATACACAAAAAAGAAAGGCATTTATAGTGCTTGCACATAATTAATTTTTTTTTCCACATCTTCCCTTACTTGACATTGTAGGAATAGTTGGATTGTTTTCCATCTAGTGGCCAGTAAGTGGAACTACAGCTGACATAGTGTACTGTATGACATACTGTAATGTACCTGTGACTTGGTAGAGTCTTTAGGATCTGATCCTGGAGTAGGCTTTTGCCCTTCTCCTATTTGGGGTCTTGCATAACTATTCTGTACCATCAATGTTAAATTAGTAAGTTTAAGAGTAAAATTAAAGCCAGGTGACAGGAAAGCCTGCAAACAGGCATCAATAATACAGAAAAAACAGATGTAAATGACTGTAATGCATGTACCCATTCATTTGATTAAGTGGGGACATATCTATCTGGCTGCTAATTGGCACTGTGCTAAGGCTACAAGTTACACCATCTATAACTAGTATGCTGAAAAAAGAATAAGTGCCACAACTAGTTCAAAAGTGGGGTGTTTCCAGGTTTATTGAAGTGCTCAAGACACACAGGTTATGATCAAACGTTTTGGAACAACAAATGCCCTTCCTCAATTGATAACCCTCCTCACATGCTTGCATTCAAGACTTTGCAAGGGCTGCACCCCTCTCTCTCTCCCACGGTCTGTCCGACTTTCTCCCAACCTTTCTGCTTTCAAGAAATCTCTTAAAACGCACTTCTTCCGAGAAGCCTAGCCTCACTCTGCTTAACTACCAAACGCAACACCACATACAGTACCACATTTCTCACCCACTTAATTCGATCTTGCCCACTCCCACACCTTGTGTATTACTCCCCTCCCTTTAGACTGTATGCCTATGCATAGGGCCTTCCTCACCTTTTGTACCTGTATTGATTGTTATGTATGTAACTCCATATGTTCTATGTATATAATTCATGTGATTTAGTTGTATAATCACATTTACTTTACAGTGCTACGCAATATGTTGGCGCTATATAAATACATGTTAATAATAATAATAATAATAACCCACCATAGAGATTCCCATTGCTTATTAAGCAGTAAATAGTGCCATCTAGTGTGCAAACCCCATAGTGCAAGCAATTATACAATTAACAAAAATTAGTCCAATTAATAGTAACAACTTGTCACCAGCATAATTAGAAAAAGTCCAAATAAATTCAGAGAAAAGTTTTGGTTCCCAAGAGTCCATCAAAACAGTCCTTTTGGTTAAAATACAATCTGTTTAAAAAAAAAAAAAGTTTTTGTTTTTTTATGCACTTGAATCATTAATAGTTAATCATAATAATTATTAACTACGGAGAAGGAAAGATTCTATCTTTATTTTTAAATGGTATTCTCCTTCTCCTTCACTGTAAAAAATGGAAGGTACCTGTAGATATCAAACATTAATTTAAAAAAAGCATGTACAGTGTTCATTAAGATTAAGGAGTTTATGTAAAAAAAAAACCATATTTAATAAAAGGCACTAAATTTGCCCAGGAGCAGTAACCCATAGCAAACAATCAGCGGGTAGCAGTTAGTGGTCACCTGTTTAAAAGCAAACATCCTATTGGTTGCTATGGGTTACTGTTCCAGGGCAAACTTAGTGCATTTTACTAAATATGGGGGGTTGTCTCCATATCCAGTATGTTTCCTTTTGGAGAAGTTTCTGGTCTGCATTGGCTGATTTAGTGAACACTTCCTCCAGTACCATCCAACGTAGTTGCGAGTTGGAATGGTTGCATCCCTAATTGACAAATTTTTGTTATAGACCATCTTTAATTAGCACATTCCCTACAATCTTTTCAGCAAATAATTCTTGTTCTCCTCTGGCGGATATCTGGTAAGCTACAGAGACATTGCTAAAGGTCCCTGCAAGTAGGGTTGGGCGAATTTGAACCGATTTGCTTTGCCAAAAATTCACCGCCAGTGAAATGTCGCAGACGCCCATTAAAGTCTATGGGCGGCAAAAAAAATGTTTTTTTTGATGCGTCGGTTTTTTTGGACGCGCCCATCCCTACCTGCAAAGGCTCAATTATGTGGAGCGCTCACCTCCCCAAATCACACTTTTGTAGTGTCAGGTGCTGTACTGTGAGACCCACTCCTGTCACTGGGTCAAATCAATATCCAGAAAAAAGCCAGCAGCACACCGAATCTAGTTGTAGTTGTGTTCAAAGATGAAAATTTATTTAGCCCATATACAAAAAGGCAACGTTTCCAGCCTACCAGGCCCTTTATAAAGCCCTGTGTTACACCATACAATGCTCTTTTAAAGAGAGTATTTAAAGTAAATACTAAAGTATTTAGTTGCTTCTAGATGTGTTGTATCGAGCAAAGTGTCAAAACCGCGGATCATTCCAATATCCAACCCCTTCACCCACAGAGATCCCCTCCCGATCCGTTTTTACCCTATAGAGCCAATTCTATGTCCCTATCAGACGCCTGCCTAACAAAAACTAAAAATGCGCCTAGGCGCTCGATACAACACATCTAGAAGCAACTAAATACTTTAGTGGTTGGTATCTGGTTTCCTGCCTAATACCACAAGGGAGGGATTCTCAAGTGGGTGAAGGGGAGGCTTGGTATGGTGAAACCATTGATCCGTGCGTCTAACACTAATAATTTTAGTGCCCCAGCGTTTGTACTATTTGGGCTTTTGCTTCCAATCACAAAATCGAATACCACAGGGGAGGGATCCTCAAGTGGGTGAAGGGGTTGGTGTGGTGTGGTCCATTTTTTGGCAAATAATTTTTTGGCCGTGTTTGTTAGAATTATACTTGGCTCGAGCGCTGAGAATTTACCACTCAGATTCCCAACCGTAACCGCAATTGATTTAAGTGAGATCAGCACATGTCTTTTTAAACCCGCTGTTGCCGTGTCAATAAGCCCCCTATACCTAACCATATTTTTAATTGTGCTTTCTAGACTTGGTTTTAATGAATTTATTAAAGGTTAAGTTTTAATAATTCGCTTCACTGGAGTTTGTATTTTGATGGGGAGGTGCAACTATATGGGTCAGCTCTTTTTTCTTCTTTTCCTATTATAATCATTATTTGACCCTGCACACCATTTTCTGTGTTTGATGGACGGTGCTCCCCAACCACCAACTTTCTGACTGTTATTATATACAACAGAGGGGTACCGCCATGGGAAGCAGTGTAGCGCCAACATATGCAAACCTCTATATGGCATTTTTAGAAGAGACCATGGTGTATGACAATCCACTCTTTCAGGAACACTGCATCCTGTACATACGCTACATAGATGACCTGTTGGTCCTCTGGGATGGCACAATGGACAGTCTGATTGAATTCCACACATTCCTGAACAGTATGGAGGACACACTGAAATTCACTAACACATGTGATAAGGTCACTATTAACTTTCTTGATGTCCATCTTACAAGAGTTGGCACAGGGCTAAAGACAGGTTTGTTTAGGAAAACAACTGACAAGAATAGCCTACTACACTATACCAGTTTTCACCCCAAACCCTTAAGGGACTCATTACCCCTGAGCCAGTATACGAGGCTGAAACGTATAGTCAGTGATGACAATGATTTACAAAAAGAAAAGGGTGAAATGACTTCCCGATTTATGGAGAGAGATTTGATGATATACTGTACTTGATATGAATGATATACTTGATATGAATGATATACTTGATATGAATCAACAAAAGATGCAAAACAGAAGCAGGGAGGACTTGCTTTGTCCTGTGAAAAGGGATACACAGAAGAGTGACAGACTGATGATTGTGAGCAAGTACACCACAGCCAGCAGACATGTAGGCAATATTATTCGCCGACATTGGCATATATTACAGTCATGTCACCAAGATATGCCCTCTTTTCAGCAGCCGCCCATGCTAGCATACAAACGGGGGAGGAACCTAAAGGATCAACTGGTTAAGGCTGACATTGGGGGGAAAGGTCCCACTAAACAGTTATTTTTACAAAATCCTAAATTTGGGACTTTCCCGTGCTTACATTGTACCCAGTGCAATTCAGTCACAAAAGGCAATGTATTTTTATCATCCACACCGGGGAAACAAATACGAGATAAAAAAATATTTCACATGTGAATCATCATTTGTAATTAATCTGTTGAAATGCCCTTGCGGTTTACTTTATGTGGGTGAAACCACACAAAAGGTACGAGATCGTATTTCTAAACATAAATCCACAATACGCAGAGGGTTAACTGCATTACCGGTTCCGGCACACTTCCAGTCTGCACGACACTCACAATCAGTCAACTCAAGTTCCAGGTTATTGACTCAGTGGAGATACCTAGGAGAGGTGGGAATAGACTCCTAGGGGCATGTTTACTAACATTGGAGATAAATATCTGGAGAGATTTCTGGAGATGTTGCCCATAGCAACCAATCAGATCTTTGCTTTTGTTTTCTAACTTGGCTGTGGCTGTTTAAGTCTAATTGCTGATTGGTTGCCATGGGCAACATCTCCAGAAATCTCTCCAGATATTTATCTCCAATGTTAGTAAACATGCCCCCTAATGTTGAAAAAACTTGAAATGATGTGGATTCACAAATTGGACACTATCTGGCCCCGTGGTCTAAATAGGACATACACCCCAGCCAATTTCATTTTTTGAGGTAAATACCGTTGTCCTGTGTGTGTATACATATGCATAAATGTTACATATTTTGATGTCTTTCAATTTTTACCAAACATTGTTTTCTCTTGTCTTAGGCTATTAAGGATCTACATAGAACACCCTGAGTGCTGACAACACATCTTGCATATCATAAGGTGTCTCAGAAAAGTGCTGAGTGCGATATGCAGAGTGAGTCTCATTGGCGTCTCAGGTATGTTAGATCACAGTGATGTCACTAAAGTATCAAAATATTATTCAAATTGTGTTTTGGATACAAACGGACTTTATTTTTCTTGGATACTTTTATTCAATCAATTATGTTACGATTTTGGATACAAACGGATTCTAATTTTTGGATACTTTTACTTATCCAGTTTGCTTTTTTGTTTTTGGACACTTTGATTGGACTGACCACTTTTTCGTCACTACCTGATTTAGGACTGGATAAGAGTTGGAGTTTAAACGACTTATGTGTATAAAAATGTTGGTGATGTCACTGGAGAGGGGGCTGGGCATGTAGTCACACCCCCTTCCTCACTTTAAAAGAGCATTGTATGGTGTAACACAGGGCTTGATAAAGGGCCTGGTAGGCTGGAAACGTTGCCTTTTTGCATATGGGCTAAATAAATTTTCATCTTTGAACACAACTACAACTAGATTCGGTGTGCTGCTGGCTGTTTTCTGCATCCCTACCTGCAAGTCTAGAAACATTAATCTGGATGTAACAACTCAAGTCACTAGTCACAATAATGGATTGGCTGGCAGGTAAATAACAAACACTCCACGAGGTTCATCATTTCCAACTACAGTTAACTGAGCAACCCGTTTTTTCATTTTTGAGATTTCCTCCACAGAGGTTAGGTGGACCATACAGGTCTCATCCAATTCTGGTTCATCATCTGGTAGGAGATGAATGATGATCTCAGCACTTTTTTGCTTCTCAGGGATGAAAACCCAACCTGTTAGTGCTGCAAAGTCACCTTGAATAACTGGAAAATAATAACACTGTTAATGTCTACATTTCATAGCATTTATCTACTATTTTTAATAATGTCACATATTGCTACTGTGTAAAGAATACATTACATTAATAAAATATCTTGTTTCTCTTTTCATGAAGATAATCTTGCCCAGGCACCTTGATTAAAGCTTGGAGGTACATTTATCAAAATAGGAATTATATAATTTATATAATTTTAGAAAACCTCATATTTTAAGTATACTTGAATTTTTGTTTGTTTATTAAAAAAACCCAAATGTAAAAAGAACTTGATTGAATACAACAGTGGAAAAAGCACAACTATTTCAAAAACATGATTTGAAAAAATTGCTCTGAATTATTGAAAGGCCATCTGCCTTAGACTCTACTTTAATCAAATAATTCAAAATTTTAAAACATATTTGTCATATTTAGGCCTCATATTGTATCAGCTACTGATGTCCCTGTCATTATTTACACTACTCTGGAATTCAGTCAGCCTTCCGTGATGTCCCCCTCCCAATGAGCTGCCATCTGGTTTTAACGTATACCACACCCAATATATTACAGCCATATCCCTTAATCTCAAAGCTGCATTTTCATACACCCCCTTCCATCCACACAACTATAAAGATAGTCAGAGAGAAAAAAGGCATACAAAGAGAGCTGAAATCTTTAGTGAATATTAGGAATATTTTATAATCAGCAAAATTGTACATTGGCTTGGCATTAATGTTGGCTTTACTCTATGTGCTCCTGTAGGATCTCACTGCAGAGAGAGTAGGAGTAAACCACAAGAAAGGTGTGCCATGGATGCTTCTTCAGCTCTTTAGAATGTTACACCTAAGGAGGACTATCTCCTGGTGGTTCCTTCCAATTAGTCCCAGACTGACAATCTTGGATTCTGGCAAATGCCAAAGGGACTGGTCTAATGTTAACTATCCCAGCTGGGCCAACAGACAAGGTCGCCCATGGCAATTCCCCCCAGGGTTGGCAACCCAACCCTCTGGTCTTCAATCATATTGAAATGCCAGAGCCTCTTTAAAGGAAAACTAAACCCTAAAAATGAATGTGGCTAAAAATGCCATATTGTATAAAATGAACTTATTGCACCAGATCCAGTGTTTCAGCTTCTCAATAGTAGCAATGATCAAGGACTTCAAACTTGTCACAGGGGGTCACCAACTTGGAAAGTGTCTGCGATACTCACATGCTCAGTGGGCTCTGAGCAGCTGTTGAGAAGCTAAGTTAAGGGGTTGTAGCAAATTATCAAGCAGAAAATGAGGTTTGTCTGTAATATAAGATGATGCTACAAGGCTGATTATTAAATTCTGATGCCAGTTGCACTGGTTCCCATGTAGTAATTATCTGTATTAATTACTAATCAGCTTTATATTGGGACATTTCTATTCTATGTGGACTGTATATTGTGAGTGGGTCCCTAAGCTCAGTAAATGACAGCAGCACAGAGCATGTGCAGTGAATCAGCAGAAAAGAAGATGGGGAGCTACTGGGGCATCTTTGGAGACACAGATAGATCTTCCCTACTAAAGGGCTGTGGTTGCCTTGGCCAATAAATAGTGCCTGTCTATGGCAATTTACAGCAGCCCCTCTGGCATTTGCCAGAACCCAAAGATTACCAGTCCGGGCCTGCTCACATGCCATGAATCCGCCACTGGACGGTCATTACCTTATGATTCCATAGGACCCAGTGACAGGACTAGCGTGATAAGCGATCAGGCGCGACACGCTTGTTTTCCCCTCAGTGGCGGTGCCGTGATTGGCAGATTAGCTGGGCGCTTTGTTTACCTCATTCTAATTGGACTTCAGTACTTTGACACGCAAAATGCTCTTGTCTGTTATTGGCTGGGAATGTTTCTGAAGACAGTCCTGCTTGGCAGTTGTGTGGGCGCTGTCCAAGGTGCTGACTGCGGGACAGAGAGTTCCCAAGCAACTGGCGGCGGCGACTGGGGGAGAAGGTGTTATATCCGGCTGTGCGGTAGCCATGACCGCCCTGGATTGGTACGCGCATAAGGCCCTGGGGGGCGACATATTCTGGATCCAGGAACGATACTACGAATCGGGAAATCAAGCCAACATGGCTAGTTCGTGGCTCCCACCAGGAATTGGTGATTGATACGGGGCTTGGGCTGCGGAGCAGGCCCGGACTTGCAATCTGTGGGTTCTGGCAAATGCCAAAGGGGCTACTGTAAGAGTCCATAGACAGTCACTCTTTAGTGGTCTGGTGGCGGCTGTTTGGTCCTCTAGGTAGTTGTAATGCCAGGGTCTATTTTGATTCCCAGTCCAGAATCAAAGCCTTGAGCCCGGCCTGGAGCACCAATCCAGTACAAGGTTCAGTCCGTGAAACCCACTCACATCCAGGAGAATGGTAATTGCATTTCTGGCAAGTCTCATGCTGCTAGCTCTAACCAAGAAGTCTTTTTCTTCTTCAGCAACTGCTGCTGCCTCGGGCGACGGAGGGGACAGGATCGCTCCTGGGGCAGACATGCTGTATAGTGCAACTGGCACCCTCTAGCCCTGCTCTACCCACAGCTGCACAGCCCTGTTTAGGTGAATTGCTACACTAGGAACAGAAGGGTGCCCCAGATTTCTCTATTTTTCAGGAATTGCTATGGTACAGTGTATGGGGTATTATATCCGTCCTCTCCAATACTCAGTGTGGGACTGGGACACCAGGGGCCCATCCAAAAACCTTAGACCAGGGGCCCACTCTCAGTACTATTATTCTTCCTCTCCTCACTCAGCCTCTATTCTCTTAGTCTCTATTCCTTACATACTATAATCTATTAATCCATCTATTTAGCTTCTTTGTTCTCATAGAAATTAGAAATGACCATGAAATAGGCTAAATGTTTAACAGCATGATGGCCCACTGACACCTTGTCCCACAGGGAGTGACAATTGTTCTTCCTGACATATGAGAGAACAGTATATTTTGGGGATTGTATTATTTATTGTATTGTACAGATGTATAACTAACTTTATATTGATGCAAGTCTATCTAGATTTGTAATGTGGATGCATAACAAACAGAAAGAAATGGTCCATACATTAGTATAAGATGACTAGGGATGTAGCGAACGTCGGAAAAAAAGTTCGCGAACATATTCGCGAACTTGCGCAAAAATGCGAGCGGTTCGCGAACGGTTCGCGAACCCCATAGACTTCAATGGGAAGGCGAACTTTAACATCTAAAAAAGACATTTCTGGCCAGAAAAATGATTTTAAAGTTGTTTAAAGGGTGCAACGACCTGGACAGTGGCATGCCAGAGGGGGATCAAGGGCAAAAATGTATCTGAAAAATCTGCCTGTGTGTGCTTGGAAGAGATAGTGTAGGGGGAGAGCTGTTAGTGATTTCAGGGACAGATGATAGTAAGTTTGCTGGCTAGTAATCTGCTTGATACTGCTCTGTATTGGAACAAAAAAATAAATAAAAGCAGTCCTTACAAGGACTACTGTTATTGCAGCAGTCAGCAGATGAGATCAGAAGCAGGACAGCTGCCCACTGCAGCTACATACAGAGCACTGCAGTAGAAGGTAGATTACTAGCCAGCAAAGCTACCTAAGCTTAAATGTCCCTCAAACCCCTGCAGACTTCTGTCCCTCCAATAACAGAGCAGTATCAACACGATTACTAGCCAGCAAACTTTCAACTGTCCCTGAAATCACTAACAGGCAGCAGCTCTCTCCCTACACTATCTCTTCAGCACACACAGGCAGAGTGAAAAAAACGCTGCAGGGCTTCGGTTTTTATAGGGAAGGGGAGTGGTCCAGGGGAGAGCTTCCTGATTGGCTGCCATGTACCTGCTGGTCTGGGGTGAGAGGGCAAAAAAAAGCGCCAACAATGGCGAACCCAAAATGGCGAACGTCGCGCGACGTTCGCGAACTTCCGGCGAGCGCGAACACCCGATGTTCGCGCGAACAAGTTCGCCGGCGAACAGTTCGCGCCATCTCTAAAGATGACAAAGACAGCTAAGGTCTGTAACCCATGTGACTTCTAAGTGCATGAGATTGCTGTAGGTTCTACCACATATAGACAACTAGTACACCTAAAGTAGTAAGATCTTCCCCTTGTATTGTTTTGGTGCTGTGCTACCTTCACTTTGCCTTCGTCTGACATCTTGCTCTGGCTTTGATAAGCATTCTGGTTTGGAATAGAAATCACAGAACAATTATAAAGGGGAGATTACTTTTATTCAGGTAATTTTCATGCCAAAAGCTCAGCAATGTTCAAAGAAATGAATATGGACAATATTTTTATGGCAAACAAGGTACAGGTATGGGACCTTTTATCCAGAATGCTTGGGGCCTGGGCTTTCCTGATAACAGATCTTTCCATAACTTGGATCTTCATACCGTAAGTCTACTAGAAAATCATATAAACATTTAATAACTCCAATAGGCGTGTTCTGCTTTCAATAAGGATTAATTACTTCTTAACTTGGATCAAGTACAAGGTACTATTTTATTATAAAAGAGAAAAGGAAATAATTTTTAAAATGTGGATTATTTGGAAAAAATGGGGTCTATGGGACATGGCCTTTCCGTAATTCAGAGGTTTCCAGATAACGGATCCCATACCTGTATTAAAAACAGCAACAACATTTTGGGGTTTTGAAATGAGTATAACTTGGTAGATTGAAATGGGTGCTCATGGCAGGGGTGCCTTTGTCCCAATACACCTTATAGCCATGGGTCAGTGAATTAGGAATTCCTAAGCGGGGGTCTGCTTTCAACAATATCCAAGAGAAAAACATTTTCAGTAGGAAAATATATTATTGTTTTATTATAAAATATATAAAATATAAAAATTATTATAAAAGCAAAATTCTAGGTAGGCACAGATAGACTGGGAATTGATACAGTACTTATATATATATATATATATATATATATATATATATATATATATATATATATATATATATACATACATACCTCCCAACATTTTGGAAGTAAAAAGAGGGACAAAAAAAATTTTCTCGCACAAAGCACAGCAATTTCTTGGACCACACCCCTTTCTGTGGCCACACCCCCTAATTACAATGTTTGTTTTACAAAATTTGGCAGGTTATGAAAGTTTGAAAATATTTCTCCTTATCTAAACTGTGTTTTTGTGTCTCAAAATTGTTAAAAGTATCTTATTTGCACCTGTTAGCTGTTCTGGGCTCTCTGCTAAAAGCCAATTAAGTGAGAAACTTTGTTTCTTTTTCCGGCTGTTTAGTGCAGAGAAAAGAGGGACTTTCCAGTACAAATGAGGGACTGCGGGTTGAGCTGTCAAAAGAGGGACTGTCCCTCTGAAAAAGGGACAGTTGGGAGGTATGTATATATATATATTTGCCCTCCTATTTCCACCCATAATATCTGAGACCATAAAAGATTAAACTGGATGGGCGTGTACCTTTTTTTCAACTTAATCTACTATGTTACCTTAGCTGTGATGTCAAAGGGACTGTCATACTGATCTATAAGAATTAAGGGTACCAGAGAAAGCTACATAAGGTAGCCATTTAAGTAGCCTCTGTGGCCCTGGCCTTCTACAACAGTGCATTTCAAAATGGCCCTGGCACCAAAGTTTTTTAAAAAAAATATTTTCTGCGGCTCCAACTTTTTCTTTAACTTGTAAGGGGG
This sequence comes from Xenopus petersii, assembly GCA_038501925.1. NCBI lineage: Eukaryota > Metazoa > Chordata > Amphibia > Anura > Pipidae > Xenopus > Xenopus petersii. The sequence continues at coordinate 172,359,588 of CM076673.1, forward strand.
CCCTGGCGCTAAGGTTTTTTAAAAAATATTCTTGGGGCCCCAATTTTTTTAACTTGTAAGGGGGCCCTGGCACCAATGTTTTTGTAAAAAAAAACTTTTATGGGGCACCTGGCGCCAATGTTTTTTTTTTTACTTATAAGGGGGCCCTGACCATCAATAGCTTTTATAACTTGTGTGTGTGGGGGGGGGGTTACCTTTTTTAGCGCTGATGTCTGTGTGGTCTTTTAACTGTGGTGTGGAGTGGGCGGGATCTGGGGTGGGGCCTGGGCGGGCGGGGCCAAGGCCCCAAAAATGTTGTTGTACAGGGCCCGTGATTTATAATGGCGGCCCTGCATAGACTGAATGGAAGCCTCACAGTTGATCTGTAACCAAATTAGAAAAAAGAGGCAGGATTCTCATAGATTTATGTGACGATTGGCCAATCTACTCCTACTGTGCTGTACTCAGCCAAATCAGCAGGGCTTTTCATACCTATATATCTGGCTATTAAGGCCATTGCACAAATAAAAAAGAAGTGGAAGCTATTTGGAAGTGAGGAATGGTTGCTGCACATAGATATGAGTAAATGATCCATACAAAGTACTTTAGAAAACATGAGATTGTACAGGGCAGGGGCTGTGTCTGGATAAATATATTAACTATTATATTTTTCCTGTTTTGCTTTAAAAAAAGGAATTGTAGAAAGTTGTAGGAGTTGTGTCATGGGGGCCATTTTCATTTTACTCGCACTTTGCATTATTTTGATCTTCCCGCTTCATGTCACATTGCAAGCGCCTTGCTACGTCACTGCCTAGTAACCAACTCATTTTTCCGGCACCTCCCCCAAGCACCTCACCGCTCTCCAATCAGAAGGTTGTTAGTGCCAGGCACGTCCCGTTGCTAGGGGAGAAGTTGTAGCGGTAGCCAATCGGCGGCGCTGACCGCTGTTTACGAGGTGGCGCGTAGGCCTGCGAGTGGGACAGTGCCCTGGGCTGACCGAGGGACTGGGAGCTGGGGCAGCGCTGTGCGGCTGGAACGGAGGAGCCATGAGCCTGGCTGTAAGGTGGGTGCCTGGGATGCAGCGAAGCTTATTGACAAAGGGAATGTGGCTGTTAGACGCAGTAGCGGCAGCTTTTGTTCCAAAACTCTCAGCAGCAGCACATGGGGGTGGGGGGAGTTCCAGTTGAACAATCCTGATTAATACACTGAACATCGAAGTATAACATAAATATGTATATTCTTCCTTCTTTGTCTGCTCAGGAGAATATCCCGTCTACTCTAAAAATCTCCCTGCTCTGGGTAAAGATGACCTTATATCTGCTTGTTAGTAAATAACCCCAAATACACAATGATGAGCCCCTCGGGCAGTCACATTTATCCACCAGGATGTTTGTCATAAAACTTTGCTGCTTGAATCTCCACTGAAATTGCTGGGTTGTTGGAAGCGGAACATACGGTGTGCATGTCAATGAGTTTGTTATATATAGATATACAGCTGATATCACAATGGTGTTTTGGAAAAGACAGAAAACCCCTGCGGCTTTCCGGATGACGGATCTTTATGTAATTTGGATCTTCCTACCTTAAGGGTTGTGACACACGGACAGATTCGGGGAGATTTAGTCGCCTGGTGACTAATCACATCTTCTTACTGGTGACAATCTCTCTGAACTGCCTTCGTGTGTCTTCTCGTCCTCTATAATAAAAAGTCGCCTGCGCTAAAGCACACGCGACGCTTCGTTTTGTGAAGTTGCTCCAAGTTGCCTCACGAGGAAACTTCAGGCGACTTTGGAAAACTAAGCGACGTATGTGCTTTAGCACAGGCGACTTTTCATTATAGCGGACGGGAAGGCACGCAAAGGCAGTTCGGGGTGATTGAAACCCAGACAAAGAGGCGATTAAATTCCCGAATCTGCCCATGTGTCTCAACCCTAAAGGTGGCCATACACTATGCCAAACGAGCGGATCCTAACCCGATATGCCCACTAACGGCTGGGCAATATCGAATGAATCCGAACGTTCGGCCCTGGGGTTGGATTACAATACTACAAATGGGCTCTGACAGGTCCCAGTACCGCATTAACTAGCCGATGCTGTCCTGGATCGTAGGAAAAATCCTTTACTGATGGATATCTGGCCAACTTTTGGCCTGATATCGATCGGGAGGACCCGTCAGGAGCCCCCACACATGGGCAGATAAGAATCGCTCTAAAGGACCGATATTGGCAGCTATAATCTGCCCGTGTATGGCCACCTTAAGTCTACTAGAAAATCACGTAAACATTAAATTAACCCAATAGGCTGGTTTTGCTTCAAATAAGGATTCATTATATCTTAGTTTGGATCAACTACAAGTTACTGTTGTATTACTATAGAGAAAAAGGAAATCATTAAACATTTTTATTGTACGGATAAATGGAGACAATGGGAGACGACCTTTCCGTAATTTGGAGCTTTCTGGATAATGGGTTTCTGATCGGATCTTTTCCTGATATACCACTAACGGCAGGGCTATGTCGGGGGTAGTCTAAACGTTCGGCCCTATGGCCAAACAATGGGATTACGTCGAACGCAATGGGCTCCGACGGGTCGGTCAGGAGAAAAATCAAACCTTCCCGATCGATATTGTGTCCAGATATGGATCGGAAAGACCCGTCGGAAGCCTCCATACACGGGCAGATGTCAAATTGGTCTAAACGACCGATATCGGCAGCTTTATCTGCCCGTGTATGGCCACCTTTAGTCTGCTCACTAAGCCAGAAATATTCTGACCAACCTGATTTGGCTTTCCGTGTGGGTGGCTGGATTGGGAAAGGTTCCATGCAACTGCTGACCAGACAGGCACATTGTTACATAAATGTTAAACTAACCACAGAAATAGTCTTTTTTTTATGCATATTTCAGTTCTATTGTTCAATCATCATGTCCGACTTATCCTGAGGGACAAGGACCTTTATCTAGAGACCACCCAAGGATTAGATGTCAGTGTTCCACTAGTGAACAAACCAGGATGTTGGGACCAGTATATTAACTCTTTTGATCTGCTGTTCCTAAATTGTGTCCAACCCCCACCCCCCTGATCTAGCCAGGATGGACTTATTAGGGTGAGATAAAGCTACAATGGTTATTTGGTTGAATACAGTTGTGCTTTGTACATTTCATGCTAGTAACTTGCACACTTCTCTCGCAGGACTGATCTAGCAGTTGACAAAACAAAAAGGAAGAAAAGAAGAGAATTAACAGAAGAACAGAAACAAGAAATAAAAGATGCATTTGAATTATTCGATACCGACAAAGATAAAGCAATAGATTATCACGAATTAAAGGTAACTTTTTCCAAGATTTGGACTTCTCCTTGGGAGCATATTTATTAAAGAAACAGTTCAGTGTACAAAATAAAAACTGGCTAAATAGGCTGTGCAAAATAAAAAAAAATTCTAATACAGTTAGTTAGCCAAAAATGTAATGCATAAAGGCTGGAGTGACTGGATGTCTAACATAATAGCCAGAACACTGCTTCCTGATTTGCAGTTCTTTTGGTTTCCACTGGTTGGTTACTGCACATGGGTCTTAACTGTTCGCTTTTGAATCTGAGCTGAATGCTGAGGATCAATTGCAAACTCACTGAACACTTCTGTCCCATGTGGCCCTCCTTAAAGTCACTGACTAACTCAGAGTTAGAGAGCTGCAAAGCAGGAAGTTGTGTTCTGTTCTGTTAGATATCCAGTCACTCCAGCCTTTATACATTACATTTGTGCCTAACTAACTATATTAGAAACATCTTTTATTTTGCACAGCCTATCTATTTACCTAGCTTTTATTTTTACATTGAACTGTTCCTTTAAGCTGTTCATGGTCAGGTCTTTCGACTGCAGAAAAAACAAACTGCTTTCCTGAAGTGAAATAAGCCCTAAACTTCAATTCCATTAAGAATCTATTACTCTATTTGATACACCTGCACAAATAGTGCTATATGAATAAATGTTTATTCACATACCATTACACACACACACACACACACATATTTTAAACAACTGCGCTTCACTCCACAGTCTCATAAAACATAACATTTATTGCATCCACCATCGAAATTATTTAATTTTTTAAAAACAGTTAATGTCGAATCCATAATTACAATGTTTAATATTCATCTGGACGGAGTGTAATGCTGCATGCACGTCAGCTAGTGACATCAAAGGTCGTCCTGGAGGAACTGAACAAAATAGCACAAAGTCACCATAGAGACAAAGATGCCTACAACTGCCAGCATTCTTAATGCATATAAACATAATTTTTGTGGGAAAAATAGGTCTAATGCATATACACCTTAAATCTATTTTACCCACAAAATAGTGCATACAGTCATATTCGGGAGCAACAAAGTTTGGGAGCCCCTCTCTTCCTGCATAATAATTTACTCCACTTTCAAAAAAATAGTTAACAGTGGTATGTCTTTCATTTTCCAGGAACATCTGAGTACTGGGGTGTTTTCTGATCAAAGATTTCTAGTGAAGCAGTATTCAGTTGTATGAAATTAAATCAATTGTGAAAAGCTGGCTGTGCAAGAATTTTGGTACCCTTGTAATTTTGCTAAATTGAATGCATATAGCTCCTCAATACTGATTACTTGCAATACCAAATTGGTTGGATTAGCTCATTAAGCATTGAACTTCATAGGCAGGTGTGTCCAATAATGAGAAAAGGTATTTAAAGGAATTGTTCAGTGTAAAAATAAAAACTGGGTAAATAGATAGTATGTGCAAAATAAAACATGTTTCTAATATAGTTAGTTAGCCAAAAATGTACTGTATAAAGGCTGGAGTGATTTGATGTATAACAAGTCAGTCAAAACACTACTTCCTGCTTTTCAGCTCTCTTGGTTTACACTGACTGGTTACCCTGGTTACCAGGCAGTAACCAATCAGAGACTTGAAGGGGAGCCACATGGGTCATATCTGTTGCTTTTGAATCTGAGCTGAATGCTGAGGGTCAATTACAAACTCACTGAACAGAAATGTACCATGTGGCCCCCCTTCAAGTCGCTGACTAGCTCAGAGTTATAGAGCTGAAAAGCAGGAAGTTGGATTCTGGCTGTTTTATTAGACATCTGTTCACTCCAGCCTTTATACATTACATTATTGGCTAACTAACTATATTAGAAACATTTTTTTATTTTGCACAGCCTATCTATTTACACAGTTTTTATTTTCACACTGAACTATTCCTTTAAGGTGGCCAATTGCAAGTTGTGCTTCTGTTTGACTCTCCTCTGAAGAGTGACAACATGGGATCCTCAATGCAACTCCCAAAAGATCTGAAAACAAAGATTGTTCAGTACCATGGTTTAGGGGAAGGCTACAAAAAGCCTTTAAACTGTCAGTTTCAACTGTAAGGAATGGAATTAGGAAATGGGAGGCTACAGGCACAGTTGCTGGAAAAACCAAGGTCTGGCAGGCCAAGAAAAATACAGGAACAGCATATGCGGAGGATTGTGAGTGGTTACAGACAACCCAAAGATCACCTCCAAAGACCTGCAAGAACATCTTGCAGCAGATGGTGTATCTGACCATCGTTCTACAATTCAGTGCAATTTGCACAAGGAACATCTGCATGGCAGGGTGATGAGAAAGAAGCCCTTTCTGCACAATTGTTGGATTGTTATATAGTGAAGTACCCCCTATTGTAAAATATAAGGATATTATAAGTCACCGAGGAGTTCCATGACCATATAAACATTATAGAGGTCATGGAACTCCGAGGTTACTTCTAATATCCTCATATATTCCAAGAAGGGGTGTCATGCCAGGGCCACCTTGCACTGGCATTTTAAAAGTTAATACTTAATTACTCAGGCTCACACAGAGACCCTTTATTGTATATCTCACCAGGGGGCTGTGGAAAGGGGACATCCATATCTGTCATCTGAGACGGTCTGGAGCCACACCATTTGGGCAAGGAAACTGGGCCAGTCTGTTCTTTGATCAGCTGATCAAAGAACAGAGCTGTGGACCTAGAGCAGCAGGCAGGATAGCTAGTAGAAAATTATGGATTATAGGAAAGTATCCATATCTCCTGTGTCATAGGATTCACAACCTCATAACTTACATATTGGTTATGAGGAGGTCACATGCTTCCTAACAATACCAAATAGGGCTAGCCTATACCCACCTGTTAGGAGGGCTGGTTCCTGGGGGACTGGAAAGTGGGAACCTATTAGTGTTTGGTATTGTTCTTCTTGCCCACATATGGATCACAGCCTGCCCATGTTTTTATTATAGTATTGGGTACTGGCAAGTACCCATATTATATTAAGGGATATTGGGGAATATTGCCTGAGAGTAGCAAACCCCCTGCAGGGGGTCGTAAATTACATGTTCCTGGGCACTCCTACCTCATGCATAAGGTAATGAGGGGAGTGTCCCAGCAGGAAATAAAAAGGTGACATTCCCAATATCACATTGTCATACAAGGAGGCTCCATTTTTTCCGTGGATTGTATGTCCAGCTTCCAACTCGTGCCTCAGAGGAAATACACTGACAACTTCAAAACTTGGTAAAGTAAGGGTTTTCTTTGTGTTTTTACTCCCTTTTATTTTATTTACTGTATTTGCAACTATGTGTCATCTTTATAATATCATTTTTATATATATACATATGCACTGTTTCTTTTAAACATTAAATATCATTTAATACGTTAGTCCTTGTGCTCTAAACAAACTCATTGCCCCTATGAATGCTTGTGCCTACGTGTATGAACTCTTCGTATGTGTGGAAAGGGAAAGTTGCCTATTTGTATGTTGGATAACTAGTACGGCTAGCAGGAAAGTGGGTTTGAATGTAGATTAACCCTTTGGCTGCTGGAGTGCTTGTTAGACTAGTAGGATCTTACCCTGAACAACTACCATAGGAGAGAGTGTTTGATGTAGTGTTAGTTATTACCTGTTATAGAGGGCAGGGGAATAGTCACATTAGGTTTCTATCGCCTGTTAATGATAGATGGTGGCAGCGAATTAACTTTGTGGGTGTTGGTGTGTTTTTGCGGTGTCTGATGTTAGTCTAACCTGTGTGTAAGGTGATTGAGAGACTGATAGTAACCCCTTGTAGCCAAACCCAAGAGTTAAGTGTGGTTGAGTGAGGCGGTTTTGTGACAAGGGGTATTACATTTATTATAATACACAAGTTTTAGTGAGTTATGTGACAAAAATGTATCACTAAGCTCAGTTTTTAACTGCTGACATCACAGAGCCGGATATAAGGATATCATTTACAAGATAATTATGGCTTTTGTGTATTATTTATTGATCTATGTACAGTATATATCATTATATAGATAAACACACCCAGAGGCACTGTCTGCAAGAGTGAGGACCACTGTGTATATAGTTAGTATAGATATGGGTATATAGAATTTATGTGAAAGTAGGGAGGGATGTGTGTATGGATGCTGGGTTTTCATTTGGAGGGGGATGGACTTTGTCTTCTTTCAATCCAATTTAACTATTTAACTATATTTCCACTGCATAATTATGTTACTTATTTACAGGTAGCCATGAGAGCTCTCGGATTTGATGTGAAGAAAGCAGATGTTCTAAAAATCCTTAAAGACTATGATGGGGAAACAACAGGCAAAATTACATTTGATGATTTTAACGAAGTTGGTAAGTTATAGTTGTTTTTCAGTGGATGCAACATGTCGGAAGTTATAAGGGATGCACCAAATCCAGGATTCAGTTCAGGATTTGGCCTTTTTCAGCAGTATTTGTATTTGTCCGAATCCATGTGCCTGACCGAACCAAATCCAAAACATGTGGCTTTTCGTCACACAAAAAAAGAAGATAATTTTGTAACTGCATGCGCAGCGCATGGTTCTTTTTCTCCCTCATCTTCCTAATTTGCAAATGCAAATTCGGGTTCAGATTTGGTATTCAGCTGAAACTTTGACAAAGGATTTGGAGTTCAGCTGAATCCTAGACTAGTGTATTCAGTGCATCCCTAGAAGTTATAGGTCACTTATGCCAACTACGGGAATATGCTTTTGTTTGACCTGTGCTGATCAGAATTTGTTTTGAATGTCATTCTCAGAAGCATAAGGAAAGCCAGATTAACTGGGAGCCCCCCACCTTAAATTCAAGAAAATATGTTTTTTCCTGTGGCCAGCCCTGGAGGAAAAAGTAGCGCAGGGCCACCAATGCACTTACCTTTTCCAGACTTCACTAACACAGACTAGACCCATACATGCACAGTCAATTGTAAAAAAAAAAAAAAAAAATACTTCACAGACAGTAGACTAAGGGGCAGATGTATTAAAATGAGTGAGTTTTTAGAAGTGTATTGATCAATGGGTGAACACCAACATTCACCCACTGATCAATACATTCCTAAAGACCCAATAAGAAAGAATAGAAAGGAGGTGAGTTTTTCTTTGGCAAACTCTAATTTCACATTTTGCTATAAACTACTGTTACCCCCAACTGGAGTATGTGGGGTGGGAGGTACAGGTTTTTTTCTACAGGGTTTCCTTCTCCTTTAAAGGGCAGATTTATCAAAATGTGAGATTAGATCTCACCACAGAAAAACTCACCCATGTTCTATTCATTCCTAAGGGATTTTTAGAATCGTATTTATCAATGGAGTTCACCATTTGATAAATATGCTTTTAAAAATCCTGTAGGAATGAATAGAACATGGGCGAGTTTTTCTGTGGTGAGATCTAATCTCACATTTTGATAAATCTGCCCCAAAGTGTTTGCACTCATATCTCCTTCAGTATTAATGGAAACTGTTTTGATCAATATGGGAGTAAGATGTCCCAGACTGCCGTGTTCTACTCATGGTGCCAAAATGCATACTCATAGGGCAGATGGCATAAAATGAGTTTTAAATGGTTAGTTCACCTTTATGTTGACTTTTGATATATTACAAAATGTCCTATTTTTGGTAAATTCCAGTTGGTCTGCTTCCTCTTTCCAGCTTGAAATTTTAAATGCTGTCTGGTTGTTGGGGGTCGCTCACCCTGGCAGAAAAAAAACAATGCTCCGTGCAGCTACAATTTAATATAAAAAATTAAGGCCAGTTCTAAATTGTCTCAGAGTTTCAATTGTCTACATTATGCTGAAAGTTAATATAAAGGTGAACGACCCCTTTAACTTCTGCAATCTGCCAAGCATTTTCCTATCTTGTTGAGTGACAAGTGGTTCCCCTGCGGCCCATGCATTGAGGGAATTGTTCAGTATAAAAAAAAAAACTGGGTAAATTGATAGGCTGTGCAAAATAAAGAATATTTCTATTATAGTTAGTTAGTTAAAAATATAATGTATAAAGGCTGGAGTGACTGGATGTCTAACATAATAGCCAGAACACTACTTCCTGCTTTTCAGCTCTCTTGCTTTCCACTGATTGGTTACCAGGCAGTAACCAATCAGTGACTTGAGGGGGGGCCACATGGGTCATAGCTGTTGCTTTTGAATCTGAGCTGCATGCTGAAGATCAATTGTAAACTCACTGAACAGTTATGTCCCATGTGGCCCCCTTAAAGTCACTGACTAACTCAGAGTTAGAGAGCTGAAAAGCAGGAAGTAGTGTTCAGTCTTTTATGTTACACATCCAGTCACTCCAGTCTTAGTATATTACATTTTTGGCTAACTAACTATATTAGAAACATCTTTTATTTTGCACAGCCTATCTATTTACCCAATTTTTATTTCTACACTGAACTGTTCCTTTAATACATGATGTCACTCAGCAATGCTGCATTAACTCTTTGAGAAGTAGATGTTGCTGAGGAAAAATGTTTTGATGAGAATAGGAGAATAGTGACAATTAATTCTCTGTGTGCCATTATTCTAATGCACATCTATGACTAGAAACTTCAAAGCATATCATCTTAAATGGTTAGATGCTAGTAGTGGAAGGAACCATTATCAGCAAGAACCCTATTTGGGGGTACTCTTTGCTACAGCCATTCTTTATTTTGTACAAATATATATTTATTCCTAAAATTGTTTTAGTCACAGACTTAATTCTTGACCGGAATCCCCAAGAGGAAATTCTGAAAGCTTTTAAACTATTTGATGATGACGACTCGGGTAAAATAAATTTGAGAAATCTTCGTCGGGTCGCAAGAGAACTTGGTGAAAATATGACAGATGAAGAATTGCGTGCCATGATTGAGGAGTTTGATAAGGACGGAGATGGAGAAAGTAAGTGACATCTGTGCATATATGAGCTTGTAGTTGGCGTGGTTAGAGCAATCATTTAGGGGTTTATTTATCAAAATTCAAATGTATCTAATTTTCTGAAATAGGCTCAGACCAAATCCGCACGGGTTATTTCCCATTATTTATCAACACATTTTCTCTTGCCTAATTGGGGGACACAGGCACCATGGGGATGAAGATCCTGCAGCAGGAGATTGGACACTAAATTGTTAAAAGTTGACTCCTCCTCCTCCTGCTCTGGGTTTCATCCCCTGTCTCCTCCTAACAACCCCAGTTTCGTTTAGTGTCCTCAGAAGGAGAAGACATATTTAACCTGTGGCTGGAGCAATTGATCAGACTACGTGTTACGATCATGCCACATTCAGGGGCCACTGATCCTTTCAAGAGCCTCTCCAGCTATGCCAAATTGCCCTACAGCCTTCCCGCTCTACGGAGGTCTGCAGGCTTGCTCCTATCTCCCTGCGCTGCTTCCCGCTCTTCGGAGGTCTGCAGCAGCGCTCAACACACTATTCTGTGTTTGGTAGGTATACTGCAAATACAGATATATGTGTTTGTTCATATATATTTTTATTTGTAAATTCTATAGGGAGATTCTACAAAAGGGCGTGGACCAGCTGGTATTCTTGTGAGTATGAACTAATTGTTTCACTCTACCTTAACCCCCTTAGCGTTGCCACACTCTCCCTGGTTCTCTTACCCTGGTTTAGTGCACCGTTTCGGTCCGGGTCCTCCCCTCCCTCACCCAACGGTTCCTCCCGCCATCTCTTATTCGCGCGGCTTCTTGCGTTCCACGCTGGAACGCACTTCCGCTTCCGCCCAGCGTTCCTGTAGGACGCGCCATTTTCTTTGCGCCTCTCATTTCACGCGGCACACGGAGCGGTTCACCTGCTCTCTACAAGGCAGCTTCTACTCCCCTGCAGGGAACCTCTTCAGCGCTTACCAGGGACAGGCACGGAGCTTCCAGGTGTATATGCTGGAGCGCAGGCAGTAGAATACCTCCTACAGTACTGTGATTGCACAGGTTTCCAGGAACTGATTTGAGCAGCCAAAGACCTTGGTAGAGTCCCTGTCTCTCTGCATTCGCCTTGTCAGGCAAGTACCTGTTTTTTACTGCATATGGCCTTAGGTTCAGGGTCTCTTATCCCATATACCTATTCTGTCTCCACAGGCCCTTACAAGCCAGAAAGACCGCTCTGCCATTCCCCCCTCACTTGACTGGGGACCCCTGTCTCAAAAAAAAAAAAAAAAAAAAAAAAAGAATTCGTTTATTTTCAATACAAGGAGCATTATGGCAGACAAAACAGAAGAGCCCAGGGCCTCCAAGTCCTCAGCTCTTACTCGCTCCCATACTCAAATTTCTTTTTTGGCCTGCACACAATGCAAAGCAAAATTTTCCACCGCTTCGGCTGATTCAGTGTGTTTAGCATGCAGACCACCAGCCTCAGTGCCACCTCCAATGGCCAGCACATCTGATTCTGAGTTAGTCAGGGCCTTAACCCTCTCACTTGCAGGCATCCAAAACCTGGCCCGCATTCCAGAGACCCTAGACAAAGTCCTTGAGCACCTTTCACACCCTCCCAGGTTCAATGAACGTTCTACAACTGCTAAGAGGCATGCTCTTTCCCCTCCAGACTCCCCAGGTGAAAATTTCACTCCCTCCGATGAGGAAGGTCAAGTTTTATCAGAGGATGACTCTGACCAGGAGCATCTAGATCCAGATTTAGACACTCCGAGAACACAAAAGGAGGTCGAGGGCCTCATACAAGCAGTACTTAATACACTCAATATTGAAGACTCAGTCACGACTATTGAACCTGCCAAGAACATCTTCAAGAGACATAAGAAAAGTTCACATATCTTTCCAGCATATGAACAGCTCGACGACTTAATAAAGTCCCAGTGGAAGCACCCTGACCACAGGGTTCAGATTTCTAGGAGATTCTCTCAAACATACCCCTTTCCTCCGGAGTGCACCGATCTCTGGGCAACACCCCCAGCAGTAGACCCTCCAGTTTCCAGACTGTCAAGGAACACCACCATACCTGTAGCAGACGCGGCCTCATTCAAGGACCCTATCGACAAACGCCTCGAAGGGTTCTGCAAGTCAGCATTCACAGCGTCAGGCTCCGCCTTTCGTCCAATCTTCGCTATTGCCTGGGTCGCAAAGGCCATGGAGGTCTGGGTGGAGCAAACAGCACAACTTATTGGTTCAGAGGATCCTACTACTGACAACCTGTTGTCTCAAATTGCGGATGCTACCTCTTATATCGGCGATGCTGCAATTGACGCAGCGAAGATGGTGGCACAGGCCTCAGCCCAATCTGTGGCGGCTCGGAGATTTTTGTGGCTAAAATCGTGGTCTGCCGATTTAACATCCAAACGCTCACTAGTCAGCCTCCCCTTCCAAGGAAAATTACTCTTTGGAGCCGAGCTTGACAAGATCATATCCCAGGCAACGGGTGGCAAGAGCACCCTGCTCCCACAGACTAGAACCAAGAGACCTCCATTCAAACGAAGACCCTTTTTTCGTCCCTTCAGGCAAGGCCAACGTGCAAAGACACAGACGGATAAATCCAGCTCGAATTTCCGTTCCCGCTATCAGGGCAAGCCAAGACCCAGCTGGTCTTCCAACAAGTCTACAACTAAGCCCTCCCAGGACAAGTCCAGCTCAGCATGAAGGGGTGCCCACCCCCGAAAGGATCCCACTAGGAGGCCGACTCAAATTCTTTCGGGAGGTGTGGCAAAGACAAGTACGGGACCTCTGGGTCCTTCGGGTGGTTTCACAGGGACTATTGATAGACTTTACGCAAAGACCACCCCACAGATTCTTCATTTCAAGGTTGCCCAGTCTAAGACTCAACAAAGCCAAGTTTCTCTCGGTCGTACACGACCTTGCCAAAGCCGGGACTATACAGCCGGTACCAGATCCAGACAAGGGCAGAGGGTACTACTCCAACCTTTTCATGGTCCCCAAAAAAGATGGGTCTCTACGACCAGTGTTGGACCTCAAAGACCTCAACCCCTTTGTTCGCAAATGTCGCTTCAAGATGGAGTCAATCCAATCAGTTTTGGCGGCTGTGGAAGACGGCGAATTTATGTCAGTAATAGACATCAAAGAAGCCTACCTCCACATACCCATCCACCCAGCTCACCACCGGTTCCTCAGATTCTTCGTCGACGGTCAGCACTGGCAATTTGTAGCCCTTCCCTTCGGTCTCTCATCGGCTCCTCGCACCTTCACCAAGGTAATGGCGGCAGCACTAGAGGAGTTGAGACTCAAAGGAATACCGGTCATTCCATATTTGGACGATCTCCTCGTAAAAGGCCCATCAGCATCCGCAGCTCAGCGCCACACTGCCCAGGTCCTACACACCCTGACCAACTTAGGGTGGATGATCAACTTCAACAAATCCATACTAATTCCGACACAGACAATAGAATACTTGGGTCTGATCTTGGACTCAAAGCAGGGGAGGGCCCTCCTCCCACGGGACAAGGCACGCACCCTGCAGGACAGAATCCAGACCATCCGGACGACTCCCACGGTCTCACTGCGTGTGGCCATGAGAGCTCTCGGGACGATGGTAGCAGCCTTCCCATCGATTCCATACGCTCAATTCCATACCAGGCCCCTTCAACATGCCATCCTCCTTCAGCAGAGGAGGGATCGGACGGATCTCGATCGCCGAATAGTCCTTCCGACTGGTGGCTTCAACCACATCGCACAGCAGACGGAAAGCCATTTCCTCCACACCACTGGACTATTCTCACGACGGACGCCAGCCTACGGGGTTGGGGAGGCGTACTAGAGCAAACGACAGTCCAGGGCCTTTGGGACCGAGAAGAGAAGAAACTTCCCATCAATCTTCTGGAATTGCGGGCGATCCGATACTCCCTAGAGAACCTGACTCGCATGCTCCGAGGTCGAGCAGTACGGATACAATCCGACAATGTAACCGCAGTTGCGTATATAAACCATCAGGGCGGCACAAGAAGCCAAGCGGCCCTTCAGGAAGCAAGCAGCATCCTAGATTGGGCGGAACACAACGTTCCTGCTCTATCGGCGGTCCACATTCCGGGGGTCGACAATTGGATAGCGGACTATCTGAGCAGGGAAACGATAGATCACGGGGAGTGGAGCCTTCATCAGGAGGTTTTCCAACTCTTAGTGGAGAGATGGGGACTTCCAGACATCGACCTGATGGCGTCCCGAAGCAATCGGAAGGTCCAACACTTCGTGGCAAGAAGCCTAGACCCTCTGGCTTACGCAGTAGACGCTCTAGTGATCCCTTGGCAATTCTCCATGGCGTACATATTCCCACCTCTGGCACTGTTGCCAAAGGTCATCAAGAAGATAAAAAGAGAAGGAACTCAAACAATTCTGGTGGCGCCGTTCTGGCCAAGGAGAGCGTGGTTCGCGGACCTGGTACAGCTGGCGTCGGGCGAACCATTTCATCTGCCTCAGCGGGAAGATCTCCTCACTCAGGGTCCTATCGCTCACCCGAGTTCTCATCAGTGGGCTTTAACGGCGTGGCTCTTGAGGCCCTAGTTCTCAGACGAGCTGGAGCTCCTGCCGAGGCCCTACCCACCATGCTTCGGGCACGGAAGCCTGTTTCGGCAAAAGCCTACCACAGAGTGTGGAAAACATTCATCATGTGGTCTGAAGACAGAGGATCGGACCCTCAGAAGGCTAAAGAATCTGACGTCCTCTCTTTCCTACAGGAAGGGTTATCCAAGGGTCTGGCGGTTAGTTCGCTGAAGGTTCAAGTTTCAGCTCTGTCTGTCCTACTCCAAAGGCGACTTGCACTCAGGAGTCATATCAAAACTTTCCTTCAAGGCGCTATGAGGATGGTGCCTCCGTATCGTTGTCCTGTACCTCCCTGGGATCTTAACCTGGTTCTCTCTGTTCTTCAGGAGGATCCCTATGAACCCATTGATTCTTTACCTCTCTCTACACTGACTGAAAAGGTGGTTTTCCTCTTGGCCGTCACATCGGCTAGGAGGGTGTCTGAACTGGCGGCGCTTTCCTGTCAGCAACCATTCACCATCATACATAAGGACAAGGTGGTGCTAAGACCTACTCCGGACTTTCTACCTAAAGTAGTTTCTGAATTCCACCTGAACCAAGATATCGTTGTTCCTTCCCTATGTCCGGATCCCAAGAATCCTGTTGAGCGTAAACTGCACACTCTGGACGTGGTTCGTGCTATCTCTTCATATTTGCAGGCCACCAAGACTGTTAGGAAGACAGATGCTCTCTTTATCATTCCGGCGGGACCTAAATGCGGTTCCAAGGCAGCCAAGACGACAATCGCTAAGTGGATCCGTAATACGATCACTCGGGCCTATGCCCTGAAGGGGAAGCCACCTCCACTCAAGGTGAGAGCTCACTCCACTCGCTCTCTCAGCACGTCTTGGGCGGTCCGTCACCAAGCTTCGGTGGAACAAGTTTGCAGAGCGGCCACCTGGACGTCCCTCCATACATTCACGCGCTTCTACAGGCTACACACACTAGCTTCAGCCGAAGCCAGCTTCGGGAGGAAGGTGTTGCAGACTGTAATTAGTTAAACGCCTTTTGGGGTAAGCAGTGTCCCGCCCTCTGGGTTGCTTTGGGACATCCCCATGGTGCCTGTGTCCCCCAATTAGGCAAGAGAAAGAGAGATTTTTGTACTTACCGTTAAATCTTTTTCTCTTGTCCTATATTGGGGGACACAGGCCTTCCCTCCCTGTTCTGACACTGTTAACTGACTATTTAATGTTATATACACGTTATTACGGTTCATACAATCGTGGCTGTTTTTTGATATATTGATATAGTTTTCAATTTTAAGGGGGTTTTCAACCTCCTCTTCTGTTTTGGGTCATGATGCTCCTTCTTCGGTCGAAACTGAGGTTGTTAGGAGGAGACAGGGGATGAAACCCAGAGCAGGAGGAGGAGGAGTCAACTTTTAACAATTTAGTGTCCAATCTCCTGCTGCAGGATCTTCATCCCCATGGTGCCTGTGTCCCCCAATATAGGACAAGAGAAAAAGATTTAACGGTAAGTACAAAAATCTCTCTTTCCCGAATAATTCTAGTTTGCGCAAAATCTCTAAAAAATGGTGAAAATCATCCCGAAAATTTGAATCATACAAATTTTTTGGATTTTCTGAGAAATTGTTTTTTTTTAAAAAAAATTTTGCCTGAAAACCACAAAACCTTAGGATTTTTCCATCCTTGGAGTATAATAAATCCCAAAAAATAAAAGTTTTTTATTCACTAAAAAATTGTGAAAAATCATCAGAAAATTTTAATCGTACAAATTTTTCAGATTTCCTGCCCAAAAAAATAATTTTTTTCAGATTTTTGGCCGAAAACCACAATCTTCAGATTTTTGCATGAAACCCAGCGCAAATCAGGATAGCTTCGGGACTTCTCCCATTGACTTATATACAACCTTGGCAGGTCTGAGATGCCGGATTTTTGGATTCTGACTTTTTCCATCCTTGGGGTATAATAAATCACAAAAAAATAGGTTTTTTTCACTAAAAAAACAGATTTTATAGTAAAAGAAAAACCTCAAGTTTTGACATTCAGACTTTAATAAACAACCCCCTTAGGGTCATTAGAATGTTTCGTACTGAAATCCAGCAAGATCAGTGACGGTATAGGGGTAATTTTCATTCCCTGAGGCACAAGAGCACTAAATATAGTACCCCTTAGTCCTCACTTACTGAGCATGTGGCCCTGGAGAATGCTGCTCTCTGCACCAGGTGGCGGATCAGAAATCCAGCAGTCCCTGCAGAGAACAACATTAGGAGACGCAGCAGCACCCTGTCCTCACCAGCTTGCAATGATGAATAAAAAAAGGCTTCTATATATGGCAAGTCACCAAATTTTTAACAAGGGAGCGATAGCGAAAATGAAGATTTAATATAAGTTTCTTCATACTGCAATAAGAAACTTTCTAAATACAATCAATTAAACATTCTCTAAGCTTTCTAAAATAATCGAGTTTATGTTCACTATCCCTCTCTCGGCATCTGTTTCTCTTCATTCTTTCTTCATGCAGGAGTTGGGTGTCAGATATTCATTGACAGTTAGACCCACTATATCTTAAAGGGGAGCTCATTTTGCTTGGGTTATTTTAATAGAATGAGCTTTAATACATCTTCTAGGCAAAATCTGACACCGAACTTCTGCACGAAGACAGAATAAAGAGAAACAGATACTGAGAGAGGAATAGTGAACATAAACTTGGTTATTTCAGAAACAGTACAGAATTTTTAGTTGATTGTATTTAGAAAGTCTCTTATTTCAGTATGCTGAAGCTTACTACATTTTAATTTTCGCGATATTTCCATTTAAGTATTAAGATAAAGGACTTGAAGGAACAGTTCAGTGTAAAAATAAAAATTAGTTAAATAGGTTGTGCAAAATAAATAATGTTTCTAATATAGTTAGTTAGCCAAAAGTGTTATGTATAAAGGTTGGAGTGACTGGATGTCTAACATAATAGCCAGAACACTACTTCCTGCTTTTCAGCTCTATAACTCTGAGTTAGTCAGAGACTTGAAGGGGGGCCACATGGGACATATCTGTTCAGTGAGTTTACAATTGATCCTCGGCATTCAGCTCAGATTCAAAAGCAACAGGGTTGACCCATGTGGTCATTGATTGGTTACTGCTTGGTAAGTAGGGTAACCAATCAGTGGAAGCCAAGAAAGCTGAAAAGCAGGAAGTAGTGTTCTGGCTATTCTATTAGACATCCAGTCACTCACTGCCTTTCTACATTACATTTTTGGCTAACTTACTATATTAGAAACATTTTTTATTTTGCACAGACTATTAACCTAGTTTTTATTTTTATACTGAACAATTCCTTTAAGATATGTATCTTATAAGTGAGTACAAAAAAAAATTAATTTCACACCTTGATTGTTTTGTTTATCTTCTCTGCTTGTACTTTGCTGTTTACCAAGTTCGTTTCCTGGGAGTCCAGAGGTTGCCTGTTGCTGCCGTGTAGTCGCTACCAATTTTTAATTTGTAAAAAAATTATGAAATGGTTTAAAAAAAATTGCTTTAATGTTTCAAAGATTTCCATAAACTCTTCTTATTGTCTGCAGTAAATCAAGAGGAATTCCTTTCCATAATGACCAGAGATCTTTAGCACTTTTTTTTTAAAGAGGAAGAGACATGGTTGTGTGCATGCTGACTTCTGCAATCAGTCTGATTTGATTTTTTTTCAATTAAGGACCAAGATTAAAGACACTGAATGTCAGTATTTTGTAGCTAATGATTTTACATTGTAATATTTATCAACATTTTCAGTATAGTTTTTTGTAAAATAGTTTTCTATGCTGTTCTGAAATTAAATGTTTCTTTGGAAATCCATGTGTTTTTATTTGCCTGCATAGTAGTGTAATAATTGTATTAAAGCATTGGATTACAAAATATTATATCCAAAAACCCCAAAAAAAACGATATTTGGGAGTATAGCATTGCAAAAAACTACCTATAGGTTATTGCTTACAGTAAAGCATATTCCAGGAAATTAGAGGACTTTAGGGTTATTTTTCAGCTGTAGATTTGGAGCAGATTACTTCTAGGTGCTATGACTTGTATAGCATTTCCATAAGAAAAATTTACCAGCACAGCAAGGCAATTAAAGCAGGGAAAATCATGCACTTTATTTTATTGCAGTGTAACATTTCGGGGACATGCCCCTTCATCAGTCTGAGGAATAAGTGTATACCCCATAATGTTATATTATGATTAAAGGAAAAGGAAAGTATAAAATTGAAAAAGGCTAGAAATGCTGTATTTTATATACTAAATATAAACATGAACTTACTGCACCACAAGCCTAATCAAACAAATAATTTATGCTTTCAAAGTTGGCCACAGGGGGCTGTCATCCTGTAACTTTGTTAAACATGTTTGCAAGACTAAGATTGTGCACATGCTCAGTGTGGTCTGGGCTGCTTAGGGATCGTCATAAACAAAGCTCCTTGAATTCTGCATGGCTGGTAAGTAAGGCGGGGGCTCCCCCTGCTGTTCATAAGTATGATTGTTTCCCTGCTCAGCAGTTAGGGACCTTCTGACAATTCCTATCCACAGCAGTAACTGAAGGGAGAATTTCAGTGCATACAGTCAGGTTTCTTATAAAAGCGGTACACATGTTTTAATTAATGTATATTGGAGATAGGTTTCTTTTTCATTAAAGAAAGTAAAAATGGGATTTTATTTTTTTGCCTTTCTTTGTCTTTTAAATGTTCAGGGGATTCCCCACTTCACTTGTATAATGGTATATATCCTGTTTGATGTGTGGACTCCCTCAATACCATGCTCTCCTTACAGGAGAGGCTTTGGAGGAACAAGCTACATACAGGTGTTGGGATCAGTTATCTGGAAAGCAGTTGTCCAGAAAATTCCAAATTACGGAATGAACATCTCCCATGGACTCCATTATAATCAAATAATATAAAAAAAAATAATTTTTAAAAGGATTCCCTTTTTCTCTGTAATAATAAAACAGTAGCTGGAACTTTATCCAAACTAAGATAAAATGAATCCTTATTGGAAGCAGAACCAGCCTATTTGGTTTATTTAATGCTTACATAATTTTCTAGTAGACGTAAAGTATGAAGATCCATATTACGGAAAGATCCATTATCCGGAAAACCCCAGGTCCCAAGCATTCTGGATAACCGGTCCTGTACTTGGAATTCATTTGACATTTAATCACTGTGCTGCTTTAATGAAGAAGTATATATTGAAAATGCTCTGCCTATGACAGACACTTATACGCCATGATTTTATGTAGGAAGCAATTTAACAATTTTAACCATTATTCAATGTATCCTGTTTCTTAGGCAACAAAAATGTGGGCATGCAGGCACTTGAAGCATTCCACAAGGGTAATATGAGAAGTAGTAAAAGTAAGCTAAATTAAAAGTTAAAGCTAAGTTAAGGTTAGCATCTCCAAAAACCCTGTGCAATTCGTCTCCCAGGGGCACTTAGTCATGTACCGGAATGCCTACAGATTTGTTGATTATGGTTTGCAGCCTCGTAAGCTGAGGGGCTGGTGCACCTGGACCATCTTTTCAACTGGTTGTCTGTCTCTGGTCTTTTGTGCCCTTTATTCTTTTGTGTTAAGTGTTTATCCTTACCTGCATTTTTCAACCAAGACTCATACCCCCATATGTAATACAAGGGACTAAATTTGCCCAGGATCATTAACCCATAGCAACCAGTAAGATGTTTTATTTTTAACAAGTGAACAGTAAATGCTTCCTGCTGATTGGTTGCTATAGGTTGTGCTTTATAGCTCAAAGGAAAACTATACCCCCAAAATGAACACTTAAGCAACAGATAGTTTACAGCATATTAAGTGGCATATTAAAGAATCTTACCAAACTGGTCTATATATTTAAGTAAATAAAGCACTGCGTATCTTGACAGCGCTATATAAATAAATGATGATGATGAAGTAAATATTGCCCTTTTACATCTCTTGCCTTGAGCCCCCATTCTGTGATGGTCTGTGTGCTGCCTCTGAGATCACCTGACCAGAAATACTACAACTCTAACTGTAACAGGAAGAAGTGTGGAAGCAAAAGACACTCTGTCTATTAATTGGCTCATGTGACCTAACATGTATGGTTTGTTTGTGTGCACAGTAAATATTATTATGAAAATGGTTTACAGTAGAATCCCAGTTTACATTTTTCAGGGAACCAGAAAAAAATTGTGTAAAATCCAAGAAAATGTAAAATTAGGGAAATGTATTATGCATAATATATAGGTGGGACCACAAAACAACAATGTAAAATGAGGGCAAACTTAAAATCAGGGGATGTAAAATTGAGGTTCCACTGTAATTTACATGAAGCAGGGTTTTACACAAGCTGTTTTATGCAATATCTTTTTATAGAGACCTACATTGTTTGAGGTGTATAGTTTTCTTTTAAAGGTCACAGTGTGGAGTCTGACTAAAGACTGCAGGTAAGAATTAGGAGATCTTAAATACAGGCTAACATTTGTATGACTGGTTGCTAAGATAAATTGGAGGCTGCCAACCAGATGCTGAAATGCCAAATTGTACAGCTGCTCTGCTACATAAAAACAGAATAATTAAAAAAACTACAAATAATACAAAAAAATTAAGACTAATTGCAGCTTATCTCAGAAAATCATTCTCTGGTAAGTAGAAGAAAAGAATATGAAATTAAAAGGAGGAGGATCATAGGCTGCAGAAACTGTTGTAAGTTGCTTGTATGGAGAGAAGGAGAACGACTTAGTGATATCTACTTTGGGGGTAGTTATTATTGCACATGTAGTATTAGCTATAGGAGACTAAAAAATGAAACTCTAGCAAGGGGACCTCCCAAGCAGATTTGCCACTAGTACTTCCATACCAGCAGCTATCCACTAATATTCAATGGTGCGCACATTTATTCTTGAAAATGTATAGACTTTATTAATCCAGTAGTTAATGGAGCCTGTATTAATTATCACCAGTTTTGCAATGTCTTTCATTGTGCTGACTTGTTCTAAATTAATTCTTCCCTTCCATCTCTGTCTTTAAATAAACTATGCACTAAAGCATATTAAAGATATTGAGACATTATTTGCCTTAAACTACCAAAAATGCCCTTTGTTTGTTTATATATTGCAATGTATTTAAGCTGGCCAACTACGTCAGTCATTCCTGGTGTTGCCAGTCCTACAATCAACTTTAGGGCTCTTACTCACGAGCGGTTGTAGCTGCGCTCCCCTGCTTTCCGTTTTTCTGCTTACAGCCACGGGAGCGCTGGAATAGACGCATTACATATTTTCCAATGGGGCTGTACTCACACAGGCACGTGGAGGCGCCAAATGCAGGTTGAGACGCAACATGCTGCATTTTTCCTGCGTTTGGTGCCTACACGCGCCTGTGTGAGTACAGCCCCGTATTCCTGCACTCCCCTGCAGCTGAACGTAGAAAAATGTAACGCAGGGGAGCGCAGCTACAACCGCTCGTGAGTAAGAGCCCTTAATCTGATTCATTACGAATTCTATTGCTTCATTATACACAGGGACTAAGTTTTACCTGCAACTTACTTGCTGCTTTCAAAGTAAAACTCCCAAACTTGGTTGCCCTTTTATTAGCCACCAGTGGGATTACCTGACTATAGCTGGGAGGGGTGGGAGCTACAACATGGAGCTGGTCACTGCTCCTGTATAACTATAACAAACAAGGGAAAGTTGTGCTCAACACTAATTTTTAAAACCATTAGGGCTCTTACAGACGAGCATTTTTAGCTGCGCTCCCCTGCGTTCCAGTTTCATTCATTCAGCCGCAGGGAAGTGCAGGAGTCGACGCACTGAATTATTGTCAATGGGGCTGTACTCACACAGATGCATGTAAGTGCCGAACGCAGGAAAAATGCAACATGCGTCCCAACCTGCGTTCGGCGCTTACATGCGTCTGTGTGAGTACAGCCCCATTGAAAAGAATTCAGTGTGTCTACTCCTGCGGCTGAACAAATGAAACCGGAACGCAGGGGAGCGCAGCTAAAAACGCTTGTCGGTAAGAGCCGTTAGGCAGGGGTGCAATGAGGCTGTGACCACAAAATTCATAAAGACAAATACAACCCATTAACAATATATTTAGGAAATTGAGACAAAAAAGCCAAGGAGAAAGCCAATACTGTAGTCAAGTGAAGTAATAGCTATGCTAAACTAAACACACAGGGCTTATTTACAATGGGCTAAGGAAAAATGGACTAACAGCTGCTAATTACATGCCATACACTAAGCACTTGCACTGAGGCTTTACATAGTTACATAGATAAGTTGGGTTGAAAAAAAGACCAAAGTCCATCAAGTACAACCTCTCCAAATGTTCAGTATTAACAGTAATCTGCACCGTTGTGGTCTATTTATATACTTTTTTGTGTTTATTCGCGATGAAAAGTCAAGTTTTCTGCTTGGCATCATATAAGCCAAACCTCCTTTCTGTTCAACTACTAAATTAGTTGCTTATAAAAAGAGTTAATATACAGCAGGGAAAATATGTATTGAGCATGCTTTTCTCAGTAACTATATTACTAATGAGATGCTTTTTGTGTGATACATTGGTAATGAGAAACCTTTTTATAGGCCATCAATTAGGACTAAACCAGCTGAGATTAATTTGCACTGACGAGGCAGAAATGCTTTCTAACTACTGACAGATTTCAGCAGGTTTCTTGGCTTTTCTTCATTAGTTTAATACTTATTCCCTGTGTCATTCCACTTTATTACACATCATTTATGGATTTATTTGTTTTGAGTTTGTTGTTTGTGTGAATTATCTGGTGGAAATTTAATTTCAATAGCCCCATTAGAAATATATTTACAGGTATGGGACTATTATACAGAATACTCGAGTCCCAGGGTTTCCGGATAACGGATCTTTACGTAATTTGGATCTTCATATTTTGTCTACTAGAAAATCAGGTAAACATTAAATAAGGAATAATTATATCTTAGTTGCGATCAAGTACAAGGTACTGTTTTATTATTACAGAGAAAAATTCTGATTATTTCATTATAATGGAATCTATGGAATGGATAATGGAATCCATTCCATAATTCGAAGCTTTCTGGATATTGGGTTTCCGGATAGCAGATCCAATACCAATCAAGTACTGAGAAATACATTGTTGTGTTCAATACTTATTTTCCCTGCTGTATATGCATTTCATATTCCCTGTAAGAGGTTCTTTGGAAGGCAGTATATTAAACATGTTAAATTCTTGACTTTGGGAAGTTAGCTGTATTCATATAACACTATGAGACATTTTACTTTCATTTACTATAATGGTTTACATTTCCTTGAATCAAGTAACCAGTAAATTTGCTATTTGTTGACTGGACGCTATAGGTCACTATAGCAGCTGCATTTTTTGGCGTTTTGTTCTAATATCCATTCATCTTTGCTCAAGAGAAAATAAAACCTTGAAATTTGGGGGGGGGGTAGACGTTTTGCATGATAATATTTTATTTTAAATTCCCCTATTCAAAATCCTTAAAATAAAATATCACTTGCAATATCATGACAGTATATATATATATATATATATATATATATATATATATATATATATATATATATATTAGGGATGCACCGAATCCACTATTTTGGATTCGGCCTAACCCCCGAATCCTTTGTGAAAGATTCGGCCGAATACCGAACCGAATCCGAACCCTAATTTGCATATGCAAATATATATATATATATATATATATATATATATTAGGGATGCACCGAATTAAGGATTCGGTTCGGGATTCGGCCAGGATTCGGCCTTTTTAAGCAGGATTCGGATTCGGCCGAATCCTTCTGCCTGGCCGAACCGAATCCGAACCCTAATTTGCATATGCAAATTAGGGGTGGGAAGGGGAAAACATTTTTTACTTCCTCGTTTTCTGACAAAAAGTCACGTGATTTCCCTCCCACTCCTAATTTGCATATGCAAATTAGGGTTCGGATTCGGTTCGGCCAGGCAGAAGGATTCGGCCGAATCCGAATCCTGCTGAAAAAGGCCGAATCCTGGCCGAATCCCGAACCGAATCCTGGATTCGGTGCATCCCTAATATATATATATATATATATATATATATATGTATATATATATATATATTTATATATATATATGTTTATAAAAAAGAGGACCAGCAACTCTGGGAATTTCATTAACAAAAAGTGTTATTGTATGTTACAATACAATGTACATACAGTAACACTTATTGTTAATGAAATTCCCGGTGTTGCTGGTCTTTTTTTACAGATATATTTTTTCCTTACCTTGCACCTGGGTCAGAATTTGTCTTGCAATCCACAGTAAGGCCACAAGATGTCACCAATCACACACTGATCAAAAATCACAGTTAGAGATTCTGGTAAAAGTTGCTGCAGTTTGTTCTGCCAAGTAGTGTTTCGCCGTCAAAAAGACACCCATAGATTCCAATGGGTAAACAAAATTGCTGCATGTCAAAAATAATGTGTCGCCCACTGACTTCAATGCATTTGGCAAATTTTTCGCCGATTTTGAATTTTCGGCGAAGCAAAACGGGTCAAAAAAACCCATCGCTACTGCCAATTTGCCACAAATTTATATTTATTATGCTTACAATATTTATTTTTATTTCAGTTAGCACATTTTTGCCAAAGAATTTTTATAAATGGATAATTAATCTGTTTTCCTGATTGTTGGGTTTGATCTTTCAGCATAAACGAAAGAGGAAAACTGAAATGTAGAATGTGTAGTGCTTGTACTTGATGACACAGTCGATTCTGTGATTTACCGCAGCAAGGGGATAAAATAGAACTAAACCTAAAAATCTGAAAATCTCTCTGTACTGGAACGCTCAAGTTCAGTCTGAGGCTTCATTTTACAGCTGGATTGAATCCTTCTACCTAAATATAATAAAGACTAAGCTGTCCATTCCATCTGCAAAATCACTCCCAATAAGCACTTTTGTTTCCGACTACCACTTCCCCCTGTCCATCATATTTACAATTCCAATACACAATATATGAGACCAGCGCCTATGGCAACAGAAGTTAAAAACGAATATAGTGCAGTATATTTAATAAATGAGATGTCACCCAGTGTTCATTAACACTATCTTATGGTTTAGTTTAAAATCAAATGCACTCACATTTTCACTATAAAAACAATAGCATGTAGTCCATATAGGGCGCTGTATTTTCCCTGGAGTGGCGCTGCCGGCTTTCTTCGCCGTTCACTCCGTGGTAATTTCTGCAACCCTTGGAAGAAATGTCCTTCTCACCTAACCCGTTTCACCGATCGTGTCGGCTTCATCAGAGCCACGATCGGTGAAACGCGTTAGGTGAGAAGGACATTTCTTCCAAGGGTTGCAGAAATTACCGCGGAGTGAATGGCGAAGAAAGCCGGCAGCGCCACTCCAGGGAAAATACAGCGCCCTATATGGACTACATGCTATTGTTTTTATAGTGAAAATGTGAGTGCATTTGATTTTAAACTATTATTTTAAATAAAACAGGATTACACTATCCTTTGTTCTCTCCCTGTCTTGGAGTCAGGGGACACGTGTGTAGCTGAAACCGGAAGGGGAGCCCTTATTGTATACGCTATCAGATTCTCTTTTGGTTTGTGAGTAGAAAATTCAGCCATTGGTGGATGCTCACTGCGGTTTTGGGAACTTAAACCTAGAAATTTCACTACTAATAACTGTTAATAGTAACTAAAAATTCTGCTGAAAAGGGAAACAGCAGAGAATAGACACCCATAAGATAGTGTTAATGAACACCGGGTGACATCTCTATATTGGTTTCTAACTTCTGTTGCTATAGGCGCTGGTCTCATATATTGTGTATTGGAATCGTTTTGGAACAGCGGAGAGTTTGTAAAGGGATCGGCAAGGAGGAAAAACTTAAAGGACTGACTATTCCACAAAAACCATCATATTTACAGTCTGGGATCATCACCAAATTGCTTTTTGATCTCAAAATATACAGACCACAACTACCACCTCCGTCTTCAACTTCCTAAACATTGCCATTATATGCCCATTTATTTTTGGCTCTGCAGTCACACGCATCCTCCCTTTCCTCGAGTGCTGTAACTATAAGAAACCTTGTGCATGGGCCGGTATAGTGGACAGACGTCAAAATGAATCATGTAGGATTTGCAGGTTTTAACAAGGTTTATATTTCCTCTTTTAGGAAAAGAAGTCTTTTAGGGCCCTGTTATAAACAGGATTTGGAGAAAAGTCTATTTTCACAATCGAAACGTACCAAATTAACTAAAACATTTAGTATGACTCAATTTGGTATGTCATATAAATACCTTTCAAGCTATTGGTGCCCATCACAGGCCTATCTGATTTAGAGTCTTCCAGTATTCTTTACCATCATCTCTAACTGATAAGGTTGTGTTATGTATCATGATCTGATCATTGTCCCTTGTGTATGCTAATCCCTCATCTACCTGCCTTCCTAGTTTGCCTCCATTCTGCTCTAATTCCCTGCTCTTGCTCATTACTTATTTACCTACCTTGATCTTTAATTATTATAACTACTATTATTATTAGCACAAGAGTGGACACATCAGACATACAGATTACATAGAAATACTGCCTACATGGTAGATGTCAGTCATAGTCATAAACTAAGTGGAATAAACACAGTTTTAGCTGATTGTTACAGAAAACTTTTAAAGATGAATCAGTAAACAAAATGAAATCGATGCTGTGCCAGTTTCCTACTAGAAATTGCAAGTTGGGAATGCTACAACACCAGCTGCCATGGCTAGAGAATTACAGTTTGAAACACACATTTTTCATGTATTCCTCCAGTGGGTGCATCTGCCAGTGTTACATCCTGCAGCGGAATGAAAATATACTATATTATATTACTCTTTTTATATAGTTCTTTTTTTCATCTTTCCTTTGAGACATAATCCTATGTGGAGGCTGTACAAATGGCAGTTAGAATGTGTAAAGAATGTGCAGTTTGAGAGCTTCTAGCTGTTGTTGAACTACAATTATCATTATTCAAGAAAGTTTTTTTTTCTTATAAGGCAGGCTGTCCAACTGCCAGCCCCCCTTGTGTAACCCCCCACATGAAAGTCTGCATGCTCTAATTCCTTACCTTGTGTAAGATTTAAAAGGTATCAATACTGAGATTAACTGGCCTCTGACTGTATACTCCTGCATTGTTAACACCTGTAACACCTCTATTGTTCACACCCCTAAAGCCCTGTACTGTTCACACCTCATACAAACTGATGAAGGGGCATCAGCATTGTGTCACTATATGTAGCACAGTATGAACTGTTCATCTTAGAGTCCTGAGGTTTTCAGCATGAAGGTAGCAGAGAGAAGGATCCAGAATATGTTTTAACCTGCTGTTTTGAACACACACCATCCACAGTGTGATAACAATCTACTGATACAAAGATAGAAACAGAACAGGAATCGGCTGTTTCTATCTTTCTATTAGTCCTTATAGGATTCCCTGTCTCCTGCTCTATTCTGCCTTCCCTATGCTCCATGTGTGCGCCATACTCTGCCTGTCCTATGTCCCTTGTGTTCCATACTCTGCCTGATCTATGCAACCTGTGTGTGCCCAACTCTGCATGCCCTATGCTCCCTGTCTGTCCATACTCTGCCTGCCCTATACTCCATGTGTGTGCCATACTTTGCCTGCCTTATGCTCTCTCCTGTGTGTGCCATGCTCTGTCTGCCATATGCTCCCTGTGTGTGTCATACTCTGCCTGTTCTATGCTCCCTGTGTGCAGTGACGGAACTACCGGGGGAGCAGGGGGTGCGAGCGGGCCAGGCACCCCCTCAGGGCCCCCCGGCAGCTCGCGATCCACTGAAATGCGCCAATGAAATGTGTACGGAGGGGGCGGGGCCCAGCTGCGCGTCACGCACCAGGGCCTGCCCCGCTCTAGTTACGTTACTGCCTGTGTGTGTCATACTCCACCGGCCCTATGCTCCCTGTATGTGCCATACTCATATTCATAGCATTTGTTGTTAGGGGCCCTAAGGTGTTTAATCTTATGCTGGGGGGGGGGGCTATGTTATCCACAGGAGAGGAGTGGCATATGGATTTAAGGGTATGTTTATGGTATATTGTAGGGTATGACATATTCACATATGAGTGATATCACTGCAATGAGCACCAAGCATTTGTTTTTTTTTGGTGTGTTTAAACCATTAATGTGGACATGATTTTAAAAGTTCTTTTGATAACATGAGTGTGGTTTAAATGGGTGTGATTTAAAAGGAAGATTGGTCACTGGCTTCTATTTTCAGCTACTTGCCATGTGGGCCAGAAAAAATTTGCCCCTCGCTACCACAGAAGTTGGACAGCACTGTCATAAGGTAGCCACATACTTCATAATTTGTCATTTAATCCTTCCTTAATTTTTTGCACTCTGCTAGGGGAAGGTCTGAGGGAAAAATCACAAAGCGTTATTGCAGGTTACACTTGTACCGATTGCATTGGTCCTTGCAAGCTGGAGGAAAAAACAGTTGGGGACTCTGGTGCTTTATAATCAATGACTGCCATATACCTACAGTAAGTGCAGGCTCTCCAGTGCCTAGAGGCTCCCAGTGCAAACTAGAGCACTTTCCAAGGGATGTCCACATACCACCCATTCTGTATGCAGTGCTACCACATGTAAGCAGTGCTGTATACAAACAAGGATCAACTCTCCATTCTAGGAGCACAAAGAATTGTATCTTTGGGCGCAATCATTTGAGCTCATTGCACACATTTTGTACACCATGCCTGCCTTGCCTTTTCTCCAGGTTATAAAGAACATTATGGCTAAGAATCATCCAGGTTCTTAGCCATAATGCAAGCAAGGCTAGGGAAGCTTTAAAGCCTAGGCAAGACTTAAACTGCAAGCTGAACCCATAACACTTCTATAGAATCTATGGGATGAAGGGAAGACAACAATTGCATTCACTGCTTGAAGATGAACTATATAACTAATATTTAATATAAGCATCATCATACTGAAATAAGAAACTTCTAAATATAACCAATTAAAAGTTCTGTACTGTTTCTGAAATAATCAAGTTTATCTTCACTATCCCTCTCTCAGCATCTGTTTTACTTCATTCTTTCTTCATGTAGGAGTTGGGTGTCAGATATTTATTGACAGTTAAATCCAATATATCTTATAGGGGGGCTCCTTTTGCCTAGAAGATGTATTAGAGCTCACTCTCTCTAGATGCAGGATTTGTGCAAAATGCTGTTATTTTGTTAGATTTTGTCTGTACTGGAATAAGTTAATTGAGCAAGCTCTAATTCATCTGCTAGTAAAAGAAGCCCCCCCTATATGATATATTGGATCTCACTGTCTGATTATCTGAAACCCAACTCCTGCACGAAAAGAATGAAGAAAAGCAGATGCTGAGAGAGGGATAGTGAACATAAATTTGATTACTTTAGAAACGATGCAGAATATTTCATTGTTTGTGTAGCGCTATAGTAATTTGAGTACACCTTACTCTACTATAAGCTTCACTCCCAGTACATATGCTCTGGATGAGACCTTAAAACCTTAGGGAGTGAGCCTTCGCAGCGATGTGGAAGCAGGGTGTAGTGCAACTGTAACTGTATTCAGGGTGCAAATAATTGGGCGCCAGTGGTTCTTATAACAACCATAGAACGGATTTATTGAGCACAATATACAATCCTCAGTGGAGTGTACATAAAGAGAACATTGCAGGATCATACAGTACATTGAATAGGCAGTACTCACAGCACCTTTGGTCAGTATAATTCTCCTCAGAGATAGGAACAATACATGCAGCTTTGAGGAGGTACACTCAGCTTTCAGCCTTTTCCCTAAGTGGAACCTGAGGGGAATCTATCTACCCTAGGTCTGTACACTTAGTCCCTACTTCTGGGCAATTAGTACCCTGGGATCTTAATCCCACTACAATCCTCATAGGAGCCTCAAGCTGCTCAGCTAAATAATACTGACTGTGTGTCACTCCTAGAGTGATCTATAAAGGTGAGTAGCCTGTTCTTACTAGACCTGACCTGTCTAGGTTCCACTCGAGCTCTGCCTCTTTTCAGCATTTGATGAAGATCTTTCAGTCTTTTATTTTGCATTGTGATACTGCAGTTAGTTAGGCAGCAAGGAGTTTATTAGTATGACATTTCCTTTATGAATTCCGCACAAGCCTAGGACTTTACTTTACATACACTAAGGGGCCCATTCATTAAGTTCGAGTGAAGGAATAGAAGAAAAAAAACTTTGAATTTCGAAGTGTTTTTTTGGCTACTTCGACCATCGAATGGGCTACATCGACCTTCGACTACGACTTTGACTTCAAACCGAACGATTCGAACTAAAAATCGTACGACTATTCGACCATTCGATAGTCGAAGTACTGTCTCTTTAAGAAAAAACTTTGACCTCCTAGTTCGCCACCTAAAAGCTACTGAACTCAATGTTAGGAAGGTCCCCATAGGCTTAGCTAACTTTTTTTGGTCGAAGAATAATCCTTCGATCGTTGGATTAAAATCCTTCGAATCGTTCGATCGACCGATTATTCCTTCGATCTAAGTATTTGCGCAAAATCCTTTGACTTCGATATTCGAAGTCGAAGGATTTTCATTCCCCAGTCGAATATCGACCCTTGATGCATTTGCCCCTTATAATTGTGCAGACAATCACTTTGTATTTATGTGTTTGGGGATTCTCTAGGAACATTGTACGGGAATGATGTGCAGTGGTGTCACTTCTTCCATTAAAATGTAAAACTAAATAATAATGCCTCATTGCACACAATAGTTACTGAATTTAGCAACACATTTTTTTTTATAGAAAACCACTGAAATTAGAAAACATTCATTTGAGTTTATTGTTAATTGCTTTGAACAAACTAAAATAGTGAGTTAAAGTTGTGAAATTTTGTAAAAGTATAAAACTGTGTGCATTATTGATCTGTGTGAGTAGATTGCATGTTTGCTAGCAAACCCTGTTTTCTCTTTGCCTTTGCTGTTATATGCAAACAAATGAATAGATCTGAATTTTCATGCTTATCTTGTGGTTAACAATAAGTGGAAATCAGCAGCCGCTTGTGTATTTTTAGTCTTTGTTTTGTGGCTGTAGATCAATTACTCTAAAATATACACTGCAAAAATGCAGGGAATTATATTTAGACATCTTAAAGAAAATTATAACAGTACATGCTCTTTAATTTAAGTTACATCATAATACAGGATATGTTTCTGAATAGTTTCAGGCACATTACAATGCAATTAACCTCAGAAAGGTCCTTGCTCAGTTAGAAATTCTATAAATCCAGAAAAGTATTCAGCCTATCCCATGAAGTCGCTATAATTATTTAGGAAGTACATCTTCTAAGGAAAAATCCACCTTATTTATAAATAGAGGTTATCATTTACATATGTTGCTTAATAAATACAGTAAGGCATGAGCCAACTGCACCTTCGTAATACGTAGTGGTTGCCAATCATCATTGTTCAAGTGTTTGTTTATTGTATAGTAAAGTGTGATGCGCTTTTACATGGAAGATCTGCTATGTTGCTTTTAACAGGGGAGACAGGCTCCATAAACTTGGAGCACCATCTAATGGTGAAATTGCTGAGGATTAGTAAACCTGCTCTTTAATGTCAGAACTAAGTAAGACTGCACCCCAAAAGGTCTAATACATTTTTGGAATCATAATGAGACATGAATGCTCAGGTAGTTGCCTAAGGTCAATAAACGAATATTTGCCAATTCAACCTCTTCAGATTTATGGAGCTGCACTCTCAGCACAGAGCAGTTTTAGGAAGCACTTCACTTGCAGCGTAGTAATGGGCGAATTTATTTGGCAGGTGCGAATTCGCAGCAAATTTCCGCGTTTCCCCGCTGGCGAATACATTTGCGAATTTGCTGCGAAAATTTGCCAGCGTCGTTTTTTTTGAGGCCGGCGACAGTTCCGATGCTTTTAATGTGCGTCAAATGTTACCAGTGTCTAAATTGTCGGCGTCAAAAGTTCGCCCATCACTATTGCACATTATTAAATAGGGATGGAGCCTGTTTGATACTATTTGGGACAGTGACAAACCCACAGAGTGATTGGTTGAAGTTTTCAATACATAATAAGAGCCTACACCATCTGAAGCAATTTGCAATAAGTAGCATGCACAAGTTAAGTTGTGCTCTTTTC
The DNA here is from genome assembly GCA_038501925.1 of Xenopus petersii. Classification (NCBI taxonomy): domain Eukaryota; kingdom Metazoa; phylum Chordata; class Amphibia; order Anura; family Pipidae; genus Xenopus; species Xenopus petersii. Next base: position 172,392,487 of record CM076673.1, read on the forward strand.
TTTATTTCTGTCAACCCTTCTAATGTTACTGACAATCCCATTGGGTTGACTGGATTGTTCAGGCCTTTGTCTTTAATCAGGATGACTTTATTATTGCACTACACATTATGGATAACTGTACTTTAAGTAATATAAGAAGACCAAAACAACGAGAAGTGTTGGTGCCAGGTACAAAAATTGGGGTTTAAATCTAAGTTTATAAAAAATATATTTACACTGTGTGTGTGTGTATAATATATATATGTGTGTGTGTTTGTTGTATGTAATATATGTTAAAACAAAGGAAGACTTGAGTACCATGCCATGATAGAACAAAATGAAGAAGTATTACACAGTGGCTCTAAATATTTAAAGGAGCTAAACCCTAAAAATGAATGTGGCTAAAAATGCTATTTTTTATATACTGAACTTATTGCACCAGCCTAAAGTTTCAGCTTGTCATTAGCAGCAATGATCCAGGACTTCAAACTTGTCACAGGGGGGTCACCATCTTGGAAGGTGTCTGTGACACTCACATGCTCAGTGGGCTCTGAGCAGCTGTTGAGAAGCTAAGATTAGGGGTTGTCACTAATTTTCCATCAGAAAATGAAGTTGACCTGTAAAATAAGATGATTCAAGAGAGCTGATTATTAAATTCTGATGCTAATTGCACTGGTTTCTGTGCTGCCATGTAATAATTATCTGTATTAATTACTAATCAGCTTCATATTGTGACATTTATATTCTATGATTACTGTATATTTTGAGTGGGTCCCTAAGCTCAGTAAGTGACAACAGCACAGAGCATGTGCAGTGAATCAGCAGAGAAAAAGATGGGGAGCTACTGGGGCATCTTTGTAGACACAGATCTTCCCTGCTAAAGGTCTATGGTTGCCTTGGGCTGGTACAGAAACCCAAAACATAATGTACAACATTTCTGCCCTAATTCTATTAGTTAGACTTTAGTTCTGCATTAATGCTCTCTGGAATCAAAGGCCAAATATCCACAATTCATGATCTATTTATGATGATTTATGATGATCTATTTTATGATCTATTAACGGTTTATTCTACCTTTAAAGAGATACTGAAACCATAAATTAAACCTTTTTTTTCATTACATTTCATTTACATGCTATTTGGAATCTGCCAGATTTGTACAGCAATAGTCTGTTTGTGGTAAAAAAAATTCCTACTGAGAAAGGACAGTCAGGTTTTGGATCTTCATCAAGTAAAAACTACAAAAGCAGCCTATCAGGAAAACAATATTGACATGACCTATAGCTAATTTTTAGGGGGTTAATTATCAAAATCCGAATTTTCCTGATTATTTAATTAAAACAAGTCAGACCAAACTCAAATCCATGATTTGACCTTGTTTATTATTAAAAAAGCTTATATAAAACCTGAGCAAGTCTGAGATGGCGGATTTTGGAATTCAGACTTTTTGTAGCCCCAGGGTATAATAAATCTAGAAAAATTCTAGTTTTTTTTTTTCCAATAAAAATTCAGATTTTATAGTAAAAAAAAAGTTGAATTTTGAATTTTTAGCATTCAGACTTTAATAAATAACCCCCCTAATGTACATTAATATGTTGAGAGTATTGCAAGTATTTTTTTGGTGTCAGTATCATTTTAAGGCTGGTTCATACAAGACACTTTCCTAAAAGAGTGAGTTTATTCCACTACATTAATGACAAATTATCAGCAGACCCGGAATAGCATAACTGATAGCCCAGAAGGTTTTTTACTTTTTCTACAAGCAACTGTGGCAATTTATTTGTGAACCCATAGACTACAAAAAACTGTATGACTCCATAATGCTGCGTGTGGCCTGGACCTAGAAAGAGCACATCTTTTTTAAGGTAACTAATTGTACAGGTAGGGGACCTATTATCCCGAATGCTCAAGACCATTCCATAATTTGGATCTACATACGATAAGTCTGCTGAAAATTGTTTAAATATTAAGAAAAACCAGTAGGATTATATTGCCTCTAATATGGGTTAATCATATCTTAGTTGGGATCAAGTATAAGGTAATGTTTTATTATTAAAGAGAAAAAGGTAATACAGGTATACAGTAGGACCTGTTATCCAGAATGCTCGGAACCTGGGGTTTTCCGGGTAACGGATCATTCTGTAATTTGGATCTTCATACCTTAGGTCTACTAGAAAATCATGTGAACATTAAATAAATGTAATAGCCAGGTTTTGCTTCCAATAAGGATTAATTATATCTTAGTTTGGACCAAGTACAAGTTACTGTTTTATTATTACAGAGAAAAAGGAAATCATTTTTTAAGAATATGGATTATTTGAATAAATCTATGGGAGACAACCTTTCTGTAATTCTGAGCCTTTATGGATAACGGGTTTCTGGATAATGGATCCCATACCTGTACTTCCAAAAATGTTGAATTATATGGTTAAAATTGAATCTGTAAAGGCTTGTCTTCCCATAACTCAGAGCTTACTGTATACGGGGTTTCCAGGTAACAGCTCCCATACCTGTACATTCAGGGGCACATTTATCAAGCGTCAAAGTGAATTCGAGGGAATTTTCAAAGTAAAAAAATTTGAAATTCGAAGTAATGTTTTGGATACTTCAACCATCGAATAGGTCAAGGGCATAAACTTCTGGTTCATAAAGGGTCTTGGTGCTAAGTCATGGAAAAATATGCATCATCATAGTTTTTGTTACCTTTTCTTGTGTTTTTTATTTATTTATATGTCCCTTCCTTACCCACTGCTAGGTATTAATTTCATTGTAAATTACCAAAATATTTATATCAACAAGAGTTAAGGAGAAATGTGGATTTGATTTTATATAAAATTTGTTACAGTTTGACATGTTGGTAAATAAGTAAATACCACCTTTAGGGGCCTATTTACCAACATTTCAATTTCTTTCTTTTTTCATAAATCTCTAAAAATGTGTAGTTTTCATATGTTTCTTAAAAACTTTAAAAATTAGAGAATTATTAAGTGTAAAAACATAAAAAAATCTAATACAAATGGTAAAAGTTGTCGAGGTCCTGTAGGTCCTATAGAAGTCAATGGGAGCTACGCTGATCCTTTTGGACCTTTTTTTAATCAATTCCGTTTTCTCATTTTTTTTCATTAGGAATTGTCGGAAAAACTTGGATTTGTAAAGGTATTCATATTTGTTTTGGATTATTCAGCGTTTTTTTCTGTGGCATTCCGTGGTTTACAAAACCTCTAAATCCACTAAAATGACACTGTTCATAAATAGTCCTCCTCATTTTAGAAAAATAATAGCAATTTTTGGAAACCTTGTGGGCTTAACTATGTTACTATTAGCCAGTTGGCTAAACCAGTTATTAGCCAAACAGTTTGTCCCACAGAAATTGATGCCACCATGCATGAATTTAGCATTGGCACCAACTCATTTCTTCAAGTTGTTGGCACAAATCCAATATACAGAGCATTCATATTCAATAAACACCATCTATCAGCCTTTAGAAAGAAAGACATTCTGTACTAACACAGAGCTGTCGACTTTCTATTCAGCCTGATCGGGGGATTTGTTAGGGGGAAAATTTCCAGGTCTGTGATGTTATAGGAAATTACATCACAGGAAGTAGTGTCACACATGTGGGGGGGAATGTGTGAAAGTGCTGGGAGACCGGGGGACACAGCATAAAATTGGTAATTCCCAATAAAAAAGGGGGAGTTAGCTCAGCTAATAGCTAATAATAGTGGAATAAAGAAAATGTAGTGGTACTTAGAGGAACACTGAACAAATTTACTTTCACTTTTGTTATGAATTTATATTTGTATTTTATAATGATGGATGTTTTCTAACTCCCCACTGGATGAACATATCAGTGACTTTTTTACTTTATTAAGTGGATAGGGATGTGGACATCCCCAGACAGTCTTCCTGTTCTAGAGACCCATCAGTCCAATTTAGACTAACTGATACAGCAGTACAACTGACCAGCTCGTGTTGTATTTATTCCTGATAAATGAACAAGATGTCTAAAATATTAATTAACATTGATAGCAGATTAACCCTTGAGTATAGAGTAGTTTTAATTTGTTGGCACCCTATAAAGCCCAGGAATCTTTTAACGTGATTTCTTCTTCTTTCTTCTTCTTCAAAATAAGATCAGACTATGAATCCTGCAGGATCTCTTTTGGATTCCCAAGAATTCAGATGATTTAAATTAGACAGGTTTAGAAAGATACCAATCACAATCACACGGTTTAGTGCTAAAATCCAGTCTGGCATTTGTTTTGGATCATAGTTTTATCTGCTCCTTGAACCTACAATATTAAAGGGTATCATTTTGAATCTCGGTAGGGAGTATTGCATCTTTGAAGTAATTGAAGTAATTCTATTTCCCCACCTAGAGCCAGCAGCTGTGGTAGGGGAAACAACTATTTAGTAATAGGTGCCCTTTAAAAGGAGTGAGAACAAATAATCAAACGTTTAGAGAGTCAATGACCAGGCTTTTGTCCTGATACTGAGAAGTATAAGATTGTGCACAAGCAATTGAAGTGCTTTGAGGAGGCTGTGACTAGGCATGTTAGTCTTAAGACTAGACTTGTATTTAAAGTGTGCCCCTCATTGATAAAAGCATTACAAGATTTCCAGGAGCTCTCATGTTAGTGATTAATTAGCAACTCAGGTATGCCAAGCTCATGAGAAGATGAACAATGTCTGAGGATCAAGGCAAGTTAAAGTATAAAGATGTCATTTGTCATTTAATGTTCTTATGACAAACAGCTTGGTCCTCTGAACCATGCATTGTTTAAACAAATTTTTCAATCTTCTTTTATTACAAAAACAGAGGCTGGCATAGATTTCAAGTAATTTGCATGGCATGTGGTGCAGTATCAGTAATGCCAGGTCTTGGATCTTAATACAAAATAATGTAAAATACTCAGGGGCATGTTTACTAACATTGGAGATAAATATCTGGAGAGATTTCTGAAGATGTTGCCCATAGCAACCAATCAGATCTTTGCTTTTGTTTTCTAACATGGCTGTGGCTGTTTAAATCTAATTGCTGATTGGTTGCCATGGGCAATATCTCCAAAAATTTCTCCAGATATTTATCTCCAATGTTAGTAAACATGCCTCTAAATGTAATAAAGGGATAATGTTAAATATGGGGGGATAGTCTTTTGAACATATTTTGATAAAAGAAACAAAAGTAGACCCAATAATAGTCTCATTGCTGTCTCCCCATGCAAAGCATCTCTTCCTGTGAAGGAGAATAAAAGGCAACAATCACTGGGAGAGGGCAAAGTTAAGGTTCCCATACATGGAGAGATCCGCTTGTTTGGCGATGTCGCCAAACGAGCAGATCTCCCTCCAATATGCCCACCTTGAGGTGGGCAATATCGGGCTGATCCGATCGTGGGCCCTAGGACCCAACGATCGGATCCTAGCGTTCGCAACCGGGTGGTCGGATCGCGGGACCGCATCAACGAACAGATGCGGCCGTGATCCGACGGGATTTTTAATCCCGTCGGGAAGCCTGTCGGGGGCCCCCATACACGGGCCAATAAGCTGCCGACTCGGTCTGTCTGCAGCTTTTATCGGCCCGTGTATGGCCACCTTTAGCCATCCTCCCCCACCATTGATTGTATTCACCTACCTAATACCCCGTGCTGGTGTTCCTATAAGCAGAAAATTGCCCAGGCCCAGGTTCTTCCAGTGAGCACCACGGAGTGATCCTCTTCTGATGCATCAGCCCGGGGATTTTGATAAATGAAGAAGCTTGCTGAGAAGAACTTTGGATGGGGCAGTTTTCTGCTAACAGGGGTACCGGCCTGGGGTATCAGGAAAGTGATTACAATTACCTAACTTTTCACACCCCCAAATGATTGTGACTTTCCTTCTCTTTTAAAACCAAAATGACCATCACTTCTTCCACTGTTTACAGTACTACATAGTATCCCCTATTTGTATATAAGGTACTAGGGCAAATTTACTTACCTCCAAATTGCACCATTGCAACACTTCGCCAGGCGTAGTTTCGCCAGGACAATGCTAATTCACGAAAATCCAAAGTTGCGTCCAGGGTACCAAATGCTTGCAAAGTGATAATACGATAAGCAGTTCGAAGTTACGATAGCGTTAGCTAATTTGCATACGGCGTGAAGTTAAAGTACAATGGACATATATGTTGCAGCAACTACATTACACTACACAAGGCCAGGGATTGGGAACCTTAATAAAATAAAATAGAGTTGTTATATTGCCCTACACATGAGCACAGTGTATAGTTTAGGTGCCATATGTTAGGAAATGTAGGGGGAAGGAGGATACCCAAAAAAAAAAATATTATCTCCCCCAAAAAAATGTATGATCTTTTTCAGCCTAGTTACGTCCCTTCACCAAAGTGCAACTTCGCCTGGCGTTAGGGAGCAAAGTACTGCTAGAGTCGATCTACTTCGCTAGCGAATTTACACCAGGGACCCTTAGTAAATCGGCAAAGTGTCAAAATGATGTCACCACCGTTAGCGACTTTACTCTTTAGTGAATTTGCCCCTAAGTTTGCCAGGAGCAATAACCCATGACAACCAATAAGATGCTTGCATTTAAACAGGTGACTAGAAAATTTGACCTACTGATTGGTTGCTATGGGTTATTGCCCCTGGGCAAAATTAGTGCCTTTTAAAATATAACACCATATATCTTTAAGTACACAAAAAGCCTGACCCCGACAACCTTGGCACAGAATAACTAAAAACACACTAAATTTTTAAATTATCCATGCAAACTATTTTAGTTTACATAGATGATAATAAAATAACTGGTATTTGAAAAATGTTTAATACTTTAATAGCAATAATATTCCATTTACAACTAATGTGTTTTGAATAAAATATTTCCATGTTACTGAGAAACACTCGGTGCTTTCTTCTTATCCCTTCATGCGCTTTAGAAGGACAGATAGTTAAAGACACAGTGCTACATATTTCATGTTACCGTTACAGAATTTTTATTCTTATTCAAACTTCTCAATTACATAATCTCTCTATACAAAAAACAAGATTTTATTCATATGGTGTCGCTCATTCCAGTTATAGATTCTTCATGGAATTTGGATCATTTTAACCAGAAGGGGGAACTCTGAGACTGTTTATATAATCCAATAATAATCACGTCCATGAGTTTACATTGCTACATAGATCCCCAAGTATGGGAAGTCTTACGCTCACTAATGCAAGATACCGTTAGAAATCAAGGAATGCAGTTGCATGCTATACTGACATTTTCAGCTGTAAATAAAGTAATGCTTTCTTAAAAGTTTTACTTTTCGAAATAATTTTATATATGTGTATTATTTCGAATATGCCACATATCTATCTATATGTCAGTTTTTATTAATGCTGTTAGGTTTGCTTAACCTGTATGTCTGTTCGCTAGATCAGAGGTAAATTAATTTGATAATACAGGCGTGGGATCTGTTATCTGGAAACCCATTATCCAGAAAGCTCTGGATTACAGAAAGGCTGTCTCTCATAGACCACAATCAAATCAAATAATCCACATTTTTAAAAATGATTTCATTTTTCTCAGTATTAATGAAACAGTACATTGTAGTCGATCCACACCAAGGTATAATTTAACCTTATTGGAAGCAAAACCAGCTAATTGGGTTTATTTAATGTTTAATGATTTTCTAATGTACGAAGATCCAAATTACGGAAAGAAACCCCAGTTCCTGAGCATTCTGGATAACAGGTCCCATACCTGCACAGTATTTCCAGTCAGTCCACTTAAAAACAGATGTCTAGTTAGCAACCTGCTTTATGTATTAATATCCTGTATTAAAGCATTCCAAAGTAATAACACAGGTATGGGATCTGTTATCCAGAAACCTATTATTCAGAAAGATCCAAATTACGGAAAGGCCGCCTCTCAAAGACTCCATCTTATCGAAATAATCCACATTTTTGCAAATGATTTCCTTTTTCTCTGTAATAATAAAACAGTAGCTTGTACTTAATCCCAACTAAGATATAATTAATCCTTATTGGAAGCAAAACCAGCCTATTGGGTTTAGTTCACGTTTACATGATTTTCTAGAAGACTATGTATGAAGATCCAAATTACAGAAAGATCCATTATCCAGAAAGTCTCAGGTCCCTCGCCTTCTGGATAACAGGTCCCATACCTGTACCACCAGGATACGTCTTGTATTCTAGTTATTCAAATTCAAGGATTTTGAAAATTTAAACAAAAAAAATCTGTGTCAAATTTCCTACCAGAAATTGTTTTGCATTCATTTGTATGGTAACGCTAGTGAATTCTTATTATTCCTATTACTTGTGTTTGGAAATGAAGCAAAAATGAAGCAATACAGTATGTGGGTATTTTTGTGTCAGTATTTTACACAGCCTCATACCTGGTGTAAAATCAATGAGACTAACTCGGTTGGTGAAGACAATAAAATGTTGTAAAGAGCAGTGGCACTCAGAAACCTCAAAACTCTGTTTTTGTTGTGGCATATGCTGATTAGATTCCAGCTAATACTCAGCTACACATGCATTAACTATTACACAGCTTTATGATTATGTAGGACTTGATGTACCATGGAAAAAAACACACGCAACTGCGAGGGGCTTTTTTTTAGGTACATTTATCTTTAATAATTGGCAAAAGGTTGCATGCGTAACAAATCATGGTAGAATTCCAGTGCATTTTCTATCGTTTTACTCATCTCCAGTTGCAATTTTAATAGTACAGGTATGGGACCTGTTATCCAGAATACTCGGGACCTGGGGTTTTCCGGATAACAGATCTTATATTCATAGATATTCAAACCGTAAGTCTACTAGAAAATCATGTAAACATTAGGGGGCAAATTTATCAAGGGTCGAATTTCGAAGTAATGGGAGTTTTTTTGAACTCCTGCAACTTCGAAATTCAAATAAAAAAAGACCAATTGAAATTCATTAAAACAAAGTTTTTAACTTCGGTTGAATAGGCTGCATTCGCATCGAAGTTTTAACGCATTCCATCGAATTAGAATCAAAGTCCACCAAATGACTCCAAATAGGTTCTAGGAGGTCCCCCATAGGCTAAAACAGCAATTCGGCAGGTTTTAGATGGCGAATGGTCATAGTCGAAGTTTTAAAGAGACAGTACATGATAAATTTCGATATTCGAATAGTCGATTCTTTTTCAAATTTTGGCCTATTCAGTCGAAGAACACAAAAATAGCTTGAAGTTCAAATTTTTTTACTTTGAATTTTCACTTTGACCCTTAGATAAAACCAATAAACTGGTTCTGCTTCCAATAAGGATTCATTATAAGGTACTGCACTTAGATGGTTTATAATCTTTGTGCTTTTAACTGGTTTGTTTTCGGGGGCATTTGCTGTTGACTTTTGTGCTTCGTTTGTGCTTTTTCATTTGGAATATTTTGATAAATGACTGACATTCATGGAAACGAGTTTATTTGTGGTTTCTATTATAAAAAGAAAATTTAAGTTTTAGTTTTAAAAAATCATTTTAAGCAGAAAATGTAAGATGATCAAAATTATGGAAAGACCCCTTATTTTGAAAACCTCTCTCTCTCTCTCTCTCTTAAGGCTTAATGTCTAGTATATATATATATATTATATATAGATCTATGAGATCACTGTAGGTCACTTCCAAAATGAATACAAATCAAATCAAAAACAATTTGTAAGTTCTAAATGCCCCTTTCAACACTATTAAATAAACAGCTCAGCCTTATGCTAAAGTATAATTTGCTGTTTCAGTATTCAGGTATGTCAGGTCAGCTAAGTTACGTGATGAAAATATATGCAAGTCTCTGTTCTGCTAATTTAAGTCAGAGCACAGATCATTTCCCAAATAAGTGTATTTGTATGTCTGTCTTACTCCTGATTACACATTGTACACAAAGGAATAAAATAATTAACTGCTAAACTAAGATAGCTTTTTATGTGTTTACTGCATGTTTTTTTCAAGATTGACTTGTTTCACAAAAACAAACGGGGTAATGGAAGTTGGCACAAGATTGGTATCTGTCAATTTTAAATAGAAAAACACAGGATCTTGCAATGCCACTTGAGGAAACAGTAACCACATAATCCAAATTATTTAAAAGGAAAACTCACATAGTTTTAGGGGGTTATTTATCAAAGTCCGAATTTACCTCAATATTTTCTGCTACAAACTCCGATGAAATCTGCTCGGGTTTATTACACTTCTTTATTATTACATTTTCCTGAAAATTTGCTTTGCGCGAAAAAGATCAGGTTTTCATCATTTTTTGGATTCTTCGTCCGATTTTCAAGATTTATTCGGATTTTTCAACCGGATTTTTTGCTCAAAAACTTCGGGGTATTGCACAAAACCCAGCGCACATCAAAAAATCATCTTGACTTATCCCATTGACCTATATGCAACCTAGACAGGTCTGAGATGCCGGATTTTCTGATACAGACTTTTCCATCCTCGGAGTTTAATAAATTCCCAAAAAAATTGTGATTTTTGCATTTGGAGTTTTGTAAGTAACTCCCTTAAAGTAGGCTTTATGTTTTGTTTTGGTCCATTAAAGGGAATTAAAGGAAATGTAATTCTAAGCAACGTTTTAATATACTGTACATTTATTAAACATTTTCAGTAGTTTTTTTTTTTTTTATTTTATAAATGTCATCATTGCAAGAGAAAGCAATATTATTCTGTCTGCACTGCTGGTTCTGACACTTGAAATATTGCCAAATGGTTCGCAGTCCTAGAGAAGAACTGACTTTGGCTACATTGTTTCAAGGGTCAAAACCAGAGAACAGACAACCGATAAAAAAGTACTGCTTTCAGTAGCATTTTCATGTAGAATTTACTTTAAAACCATTGAACATATTGGGAAGCTGCTTAGAATTACATGCAATTCTTAAAGACAAATTTTATCACATTAAAGAATTTTTGAGGTTTTTTTTATAGAACTAGCATGCTCATATTTATGGGAAAATGGATTCTCCATAACAAAATCACTTTAAATTGTGTAAAACAATTCAATTACAATAAAATCACATTCTACTCTGCCAAATTTCAAACTTATTTTGAAAACTCAAATTTTAAAATTGCTTAAATTTTGCTCATATGCTTGACAAGCTGGAAATGTTTCAAAGATTGCAGCAGAAGTATTCTTAATGATCCTAAATGCATAAGGACTCATTTATGTCTGCAAGTGCAGCGAGCAATGGGCAAATTTGAGGGCAATTGCCATGTTTTTGACCCATAGGGGTCGAATTAAAAAAAAAAATTCAAATTTGACTTGGGAGTTATTCAAAATCAATTTGAGTTTTTTTAAAAATTAGAATTGGATTTTCGAGAATTATCATAGTCTGGCCCTTTAAGAATTCAAATTCAACTATTCGCCACTTAAAACCTGCCGTATTACTGGTTACGTTAATGGGAGAGGTGCAGGGATCAATTTGGAGATGTTTGCAGCCTTCCTGACATTCAAGTTTTTTTCTGAGAAAAAACTCGAATTGAGTTTGTTTAAATTCAATTCGATTCAAGTTTTCGGGTTATTTGAATTTGTCCGAGTATTGAAAATTTGATTTTGTTTAAAAAAGTCTGACTAGTTGAATTTCAAATTTATGGGAGTTTTAAAAAACTTGATAAATGTGCCTCCCCATGTAGAGTTTTTGCCAGCGTTGTTTTTGTTGCAAGAGGGCAGTGCACCTGAAGCAATTGTTGCCAATGCGTCAGAATTAACATAACTTTGCACTTCACTATGAATTGGATGCAATTGTCATTTCCCACAACCAAGTCTGGTTGGTGTAATTTCTGATGTTCGCAAGAGTGACATGTGCACCTGATTCTTTGGATGCAAGTGAGTTGCACTGAGGGAACCCTGGAGCTACTGCCTGGCCTGGTATGGAGGTATCTCCAGGGTTTCTGCATCAGTAGGCACAACTGTGCTCCAAGAAATATAGTAAAAATGGGTGTAAAAAATAGTCCTTTTATACCTGTTCACTCCTGCCGATCCTACATCAGTCTCTCAACTTTAGAATTGCTTCACATGTATAAAAAATGGATCAGCGCCTCTGGCAACGGAGAAAAACAAACAACAGGAACAGGAAGAGGCAACATATAGTGTAGTATTTTCAAAGAAAAAAAATCATTTAAACACCACGGGGCAGATTTACCTAGGATCGAATATCAAGGGTTAATTAACCCTCGATAATCGACTGTCGAATGTAAATCCTTCAACTTCAAATATCGAAGTCGAAGGATTTACCGCAAATAGTTTGATCGAACATATAGTGTAGTATTTTCAAAGAAAAAAGAAAAAAAATCATTTAAACACCACGGGGCAGATTTACCTAGGATCGAATATCAAGGATTAATTAACCCTCGATAATCGACTGTCGAATGTAAATCCTTCAACTTCAAATATCGAAGTCGAAGGATTTACCGCAAATAGTTTGATCGAACGATTAAATCCTTCTAAGGATTTTAATCCATCGGTCGAATGATTTTTCTTCAACCAAACAAAGATTGCAAAGCCTATGGGGACCTTCCCCATAGGCTAACATTGACTTCGGTAGGTTTTAGGTGGCGAACTAGGGGGTCGAAGTTTTTTTAAGGAGACAGTACTTCGACTATCGAATGGTCGAATATTCGAACGATTTTTAGTTCGATTCGAAGTCAAAGTAACCAATTCGATGGTCGAAGCAGCCAAAAAATTCTTCAAAGTTTTTATTATCCTATTCCTTCACTCGAGCTAAGTAAATGGGCCCCCACGTGTTAGTATGGGGAATTGGTGATGTGTTATATTACTTCCCCTTTAAATTTGGATTTGTTCTTTCACATGTAACAGGATATCAAGTGTAATTCCTCTTGAAAGTGACCATTTAATCCTCTCAGCATGCATGCCTGATTTTTTGCAGATACTTCCACCCAGACTAGCTGAAATGCCTACTTACAAGAGCACAACTTACAAGTAGTTTTGGAGCAACTGAGCTCAATTCAGAATGGGAGGCAGCGAGGACTGAACAGCACTGAGCGCAAGTGCATTTTGAAACACATTACTTATTACATATTAATAAATAAAGTGCAACTGCCTGCTGCCTACAAGGGATATCAGTTGCAAAAATGTGGTAGTGATAAGAAAACAATTGCTTTTTTTCACATTCCCAACTGAATAAATCCAAATAATAGATATTTTCCTGAAAATAAACTATACCTTTATGTATTACAGTCTTTTATAGTGTGCAATTGATTATTTAAATGAGTATTAAACAAATAAAAACATACATTTCTTAATCTAACTCGGACTTCGTTGAATTTGCTCTTGTACTCTCTTAGGCCAAGGTGAACAGAACGGAAGTTTAAAAGTTCAGCTGCCTCTGTCATATGGAATCCTTCCACAATTCCACTTTTATCTGTTTATTTTATCTGTTTCAGAGAATGTTCCAGTGCAGACAGTGGTCTGATATTGTCCAATGGCTTTAAATAAAGTTGAAATATAGAGAATATTTCAGCTAAACTAATTAAAAGAGGAATGTCTTCACACGCTGGCCCGGAGAGGGTGCTAACAATTTCATTGACACATACGTCAAAGCAACGGCAAAAGCTGGCAGTAAAGTAACTGCACATTCTTTGTAACCTAGAGAAAATATTTGCTGTGTCTCTTAGGCAAAGAATACAGGATAAAAAATAGACATATTTCTGTATTTTCTTTTGTGGCATACATGGGCATTTCATATAGAAAAACTTTTTAGTCTGCTAATAAACGAATTGGGCTTTCAACAAGTGTTTTTTCCCCCTCTCATTACAACTTCCATGCTATTATCCAGAGGGTTATTGGTCTCTTCACGGGGGGGGGCTTCAGAAAGACCACTATACATTAGGAGTTTTAGATTAATGGAAAGTACAGTCATTATTTCTGAAAATCCTTGAGTTCAAACCACTAGTGTTTTTCCCACCCTAAGTTCTAGTCATTCCCTCTGTCCCTGGTTTTTATTTTTTTATGTCTAAGTATTTATGGCATCATCACTATTTATATATCTATATCTATAGATAAATATAGGCAGTTTGCAACATTCAGTCTTTCCTCTAAGTGGAGTGCTGTCTTTCTAAACCCTAGCTCTAACACTTGGTCTCTACTTCTGGGCACTTAGTACCCGGGATCATAATCCCATTCAACACTCCTTAGTTGAGCATTGTGCGGGGAAAAAAACGTTTCAGGAGCCTCTCGCTTCCTTCCTCAGTGGTATAGTGCACTAAGGGGCCGATTCATGAAGCTCGAGTGAAGGATTCGAATTAAAAAAACTTCGAATTTCGAAGTGTTTTTTGGGCTACTTCGACCATCGAATGGGCTACTTCGACCTTCGACTACTACTTCGACTTCGAATCGAACGATTCGAACTAAAAATCGTTCGACTATTCGACCATTCGATAATCGAAGTACTGTCTCTTTAAGAAAAACTTCGACCCCCTACTTCGGCAGCTAAAAGCTACCGAAGTCAATGTTAGCTTATGGGGAAGGTCCCCATAGGCTTGCCTGAGATTTTTTGATCGAAGGATATTCCTTCGATCGTTGGATTAAAATCCTTCGAATCGTTCGATTCGAAGGATTTTATCGTTCAATCGAAGGAATAATCCTTCGATCGTTTGATCGCAGGATTTGCGCTAAATCGTTCGACTTCGATATTCGGAGTCGAACGATTTTAGTTCCTAGTCGAATATCGAGGGTTAATTAACCCTCGATATTCGACCCATAGTGAATCGGCCCCAAAGTGTTTGGTTTTTTCCACACAATAAAAAGTTTGGAGGTACAGTGTGTACACCGCATGTAATATCATCTCTTCTCTACTATTGCTCAGGTAAGGGGACTGGCAAAATGGACCCTGTGCTCAGCTTATATATTATAACAAATATAATTATGAGACAGCTAGGAGTCATCCTTTGACCCATGAAGAGGAGCCTAGTCCCTGTATAAGTACGGGGAATAAATGAGGAATACATTTATTAGCCCCTATATATATATATATATATATATATATATATATATATATATATATATATATATTTGTTTGAAATGGTATACATAGGTAACAAGAGCAATAAACATTATAATTCACAATGGTACAGGTATAGGATCCCTTATCCGGAAACACAATATCGTGAAAACTCCGAATTATGGAATGGCTGTCTCCCATAGACTCCATTTTATCCAAATAATCCAAATTTTTAAAAATGATTTCCTTTTCCTTTGTAATAATAAAACAGTAGCTTGTACTTGATCCCAACTAAGATATAATTAATCCTTATTGGAAGCAATAACAGCCTATTGGGTTTATTTAATGTTTAAATGAATTTCTAGTAGACATAAGGCATGAAGACCCAAATTACGGAAAGATCCGTTATCCGGGAAAACCCCAGGTCCCGAGCATTCTGGATAACAGGTCCCATACCTGTACTTGCATCATACATGCTCTAGTGCATGGATGCAAGGGAATTACTGGCAGTCTTGACCTGGCTGGTAACCCAGGGTTTCCGGTTGCAACCACAAACTGATATGTGGCAAGTATATTGGATGCTAATGCTGCTAGTGATGCCATCCCTGCTATGTGTGCAGTAACATGCACACCATTTACTAAAATGCCCTCTAATTTGCATCCATACTGGTGTAATGCACACAAGCTGCAGGGGAGACTACTCAGGGAGTGGCCACAATGATGCTGCAATTCTGGGGGGAAATAAAGGATTTTTCACTGTGCTCATATATTAGCTCTTATGTCTCTTGGGATATTGAGCTTTGGACTGAGGACCCAGTGAAAGAATTCTTCAGAGTGAAGACATTTCTTTATCCTGCTGTTTCAGACATACACCATCCAATGTGTAGTAGAATTCACAAATGTATATAGTGGAAACAAACTGGGACATAGGTAGTACTTTTGTCTGCAATCACCCTTTATTGGGTCATTACCGAAACATGTCTTGATTAAGCACCAATAAAGGCTGATTGCAGACAAAGGTACTGCATATGTCCCAGTCTGTTTCAACTTTATACATTGGTAATTCAGAGGAACATGTGGTCCAATAGCAGAACTTTTAGTGGTAATTAACTTGAAGATATATTCCCTGGTTAAATTCCCTAACACATTGCAAAGACAGTATTATTTCAAGTGTTGACTATTTGCTTTCTGCATCAGGAAATATATTAAATCCCTTTATCATAGGCACATTTAATAGAAATGATGTGCCAAAATGAAACCTCTTTGGCTTCAGACATTTTTCAGACATTTTTCCAACCTCTCTTGAGCCCAATGAATTAAATACACATGTCAAATCCCGTTCTTTTAAAATCAGAGATGCAGATGTAGATACAGTATATATAATTATGCCTTTAGCCTGCATTTGGTCTTCCTTTTATTTCCCAAGTGCCTCTAAAATCCAATCTCTACTGTAGTGAGGAGCCACATTTATCTTATTTTTGGTTCAGAATCCTTCACGATCAAAATGATCAGACATCTTTACCATTCTTTGTTCTTTTCCCTTTTTTTTAAACCGCCGGATAAAATGTTCTCTTCCTCATGTTGCTGCAATCGTTTTAAGTACTAACAAGTGCTCCGTGGTTACAGAAAGATTTTATTTTCTTTCTTAGCTTCAGGGTTACCACCCTGGTAGGTGCGCAAAATCTTCCATCACTTCGTTCTGACATGTGTTCCTTCTACAAGGCAACTTGATATAGCTAACAAAATGCAACATAAAATGATGAGTGCGACTGCATCTTCTAAACTAAACTTCATAGGCTTTCGTTGCTTTTATGTTCAAATCGAGAACTCACTTTGACCAAGAGTGAAGGTTTTGGTTCTGTCAAGCACAGCAAACTATTGATCTGCTATTCCTTCCACTAAGAAACATATGTAGTTCACCACAAAGGTTTCCTTTATATTCATGAAATAATGGGTACATTTATTTGTACCAAGCAAAAAACATTACAGTTGTATGTTTATGCTTAGTGATATGTGACTTAAAATTTCAGTTATCTATTCACTTTTCATAGGTATCAAACAAATACAGTACTGAGCAGTTTTGTCAGATTTGTTCAAATTAAACTCGTGGGTGTACAGGGAACTTGGTGCTCTATACAATGAAGAGATATTATTCTTACAAAACACTGATTCTGAAGACATTAAATGTGTAGGAATCCTGAGCATCACTGTATCTGGACGATTCTTTGTTCAAATGTCAATACTCAATAAGTCAGAATCTAATTCTAATTCTACCAAATTTCTTTTCACTTTAGTTACTGGAAGTCTCTGACATTTAAGGGGTCATTTACGAATACACCTGAACGTGCAGGTCCTTTGAAATAGACACAGTGGGGAATATATTGGCACAATTCTTAAAAATAATTGCATCCAAACATGTTTCTTCTACATGATTGCCAATGCCTCCTTTCTGCCTCTCCTGATGGATGGTGTGCAACTGCATCTATTGTTTCTGGGGAACTCTGGAACAATGTCCACGATGGACCTACGGTTAGCTCTAGGTTTCCCATAGCAGGTTGCGCCATTAAGTGCTCCAGACTTGTTCCCAGTGAATCAGACTCAAATGATTTGCAATTCTGACTCTGAAATTGATCCAACCCCTACAAATGCAGTAGACAACTTGCAATGATTTGTGTCAAAACACAAGCCCAATTGTATTTAGTTTCTGCATGACTGCAATTATGCTGGAACTAAGGGGAAAAACAATTAATTATAGCTTAAAAATAGACGCTGATTTGTGTCCAAAATCAGCATGACACTTACCATACTTAAATAAACATGATCAAGTTGTCTAAATTGCAAAATAACTAGTGCATGGATGCAAGGGAATTACTGGCAGTCTTGACCTGGCTGGTAACCCAGGGTTTCCGGTTGCAACCACAAACTGATATGTGGCAAGTATATTGGATGCTAATGCTGCTAGTGATGCCATCCCTGCTATGTGTGCAGTAACATGCACACCATTTACTAAAATGCCCTCTAATTTGCATCCATACTGGTGTAATGCACACAAGCTGCAGGGGAGACTACTCAGGGAGTGGCCACAATGATGCTGCAATTCTGGGGGGAAATAAAGGATTTTTCACTTGTTTTTTTCGTTTAAACGGAAACCATGCCATTACAATGAATACAACCAACAGATAATTTATATAAAAATAAGTGACATAATGTCTTAAATAATCTTACAATATGTGCATATACATATCAGTAAATATTGACCTTTTACATATTATATCTTGAGTCACCATCACCATCCCTCCAGTGGATTGTGCAAGCCAGTGGACAGTCTTCATCACTTAAAATGGCAATTTTCTATGTAGGATTATCCAATAGCACATACTACTACAAAAAAAGGATGTTTTTATGAAAATGGTTTATTTTGATGATGCAGTGTTTCAAGAATGTTTTATTTGATATATGTGTATAGAGACCAGAATGCAAAAAATGCATGAACACATGGATATTCAGTATCATTTTTTCTCTCCTCTATTGCTTACTATTTTGTGGGTGCATAACTGTTTGTTGAGCATTTTCCAATTATTTGTAACTTTAAAGTCACAATGTAAAAAGCACACAAATAGAACTGAATTGTGCCTTGTGTTGTTGTAATTCCAGGCAACAAAACCTCTGTATTGAAGTGGTAACAAACACTACTGGTGGGTGACATGATTATTCACATGAGAGTATGCTTGAAAATATTCCATCTGTCTGAGATATTTTCCATCTTAAATTTCAACCATGTGCACAGTGGAATTATGAATATTATAATTCTGGGAACTACTTGAGAAAGTGACAAGCCAGTAATTGGTTCGAGAATGTGACATAAGAGTCACAAACTGATAATTTAAATAATAGAACAGTAATTCTTGCAGTTTCGTTCATTCTTTGCTGCAAGTGCCAGGATACTGGCTGCTGTACACGCTTAAATTCTGAGCTATAGTCCCTGGTGACATCAACTTTTAGTACTTTATTGTACTTTATAGTACTGTTTTATATGAATTATAAAGCAGAACAGGTTAATGGTCATCTATACCAGATATGGGATAGACAATCTTTGATGCTCCATCACAAATGCAACCTCCAGTATCCCCTGCTAGTTACAATCCTAATAGATGTTGTTCTACAACAGTTTGCACTCCTAAAAATGCATTCCCTGGATGGAGTTGAGAGGGCATTTGATCTGGGACCCTTGATGGATAGCAAAAAGTGGGAAGGAACTATTCCTCTGTGTTGTATATGCATTCTATCTAGGGATGCACCGAATCCACGATTCGGTTCGGGATTCGGCCAGGATTCGGCCTTTTTCAGCAGGATTCGGATTCGGCGAATCCTTCTGCCTGGCCGAACCGAATCCTAATTTGCATATGCAAATTAGGGGTGGGAGGGAAATTACGTGACTTTTTGTCAGAAAACAAGGAAGTAAAAAATGTTTTCCCCTTCCCATCCCTAATTTGCATATGCAAATTAGGTTTCGGATTCGGTTCGGTATTCGGCCGAATCTTTCGTGAAGGATTCGGGGGTTCAGCCGAATCCAAAAAAGTGGATTCGGTGCATCCCTTATTCTATAATTTTTTGTAACATTTTTTCTTCTATTGTTTTTACAGAATAACAAATTCTACACAGAAAAAATATGAGATGATATTTCGTCTCCAGATTGTTCAAGTTTGTGTCATAAAGTACACCCACCTTTTCATATAGAGCCTCAGATTCTGAAATGGTTGGGATCAGGGATTATACGTTAACATTTTGGGACATCAGCCTTTTTGTTTTTGAGTTTCTCCAATAATACGGCATTTGGATGAACTTTCGCTTTTTTGAACATCTTATTCAGGTCAGTGTTATGCAGAGCTTGTGATTAGTGATAGGCGTATCTGCGAATAGGCGAATTTGCGAAAATGCACCGGCGTCTAGTTTTTGACACCGGCGTCTGTTTTTTGACGCCGACGCCCGTTTTTTGACAATTTTTTTTATGCCAGCGAACTTAAGTCAGCAAATTTTCTCAGCTGGTTTGTGAATTTATTCGCCAGCGGCGAATCGCGCAAATTCGGCGCGAGTTCGCGCCTGGCGAATAAATTCGCCCATCACTACCATACCTAGAGTGTAGTATAGTGGTGACAGTGTCAGGGACATGCCATCTTATTAACATACATCAAAATGTAGAAAGAAGGCGCACACCCTATTAGTAAACTACACGGTGCTGATCCAAAGGTGACTCCCCATAAGGGTCTCCATAATATTTAACAGAAAAAAGAAATGGATAGCACACCTAATTTTGAAAAAACCAAATTAATTTATTGGACAAAAAGAAAAAAATTATATAAAAATTACAAAACAAAAAACAAAATCATAATGAGCCCAACGCGTTTCGACCTTATGGGTCTTCATCAGGGGCACAAAAAATTAAAAAATCAAAAAGGCAGAACGAGCCTTACTGTCTGTGACATTTTATAGTCCATGCTGAGTCCATTCGATAGAGATCCGGCGTCTGACGTCACTTCCGCCCCTCATAGGGGGTAGAGCAGCGTCACCTGGTATCCTAATGGAACGCACATGCGTTCCAATACAGCGTGTATCACTCCTTTGGCATCAGCAGATGCGGAACGTTACCCTGACGTCACTTCTGGTTAGCTAAACACATACAGGGCCCAAAAGGCAAACAAAGAAAAAAACAAGGAGGGGACAGACCAAATCAAAAACAGTTCTTAGACGAACAGACGAATCAGGAGGGTCCGCAGACATCTCAGGACAGTCCAGTAAAGACACGCAGCAGCAGAAGGGACAAATAATATTCAACCTTTCTTCTATACCGCTTACAGATACACAGATCCAGGTGTTAGGTAGGGGACTTAGCTTTGTACCCACCACGAATTTTGATCATTTCAACTTTGAGGTTGAATTATTTAAATTCTGCCGCAAATTATACTTACAATCTTTTTTTGCTTCTGCTCCCACAGGTGGTCTGGCAGTGTCTGAGGCTGAGCAATTGAATCCTGACATGACCAATCAGCTACGTCTTAAATCTACATTTATGCCGCCGGTATTAAATAGGTCAGTAACTACTTTTGCCAATAATGTTAGGAGGGATGTAGAACAATATGTTAGACACAAACATCGTTATACAAGTAATGTCAAACGAAATGAAATAACTTCAATACAAGAGCTAGCCAAGGACAAATCACGTATTGTAAAATCAGCAGATAAGGGTGGAGGCATCGTCATCATGGACTATGAAGACTATAGGAGGGAAGCGTTAGACCAACTGGCAGACAATGTATGCTATGAGTTATTGACTGGTGATCCGACGTTTTTATATCTGAAGGAAATTAAGGAGATGGTTAGTAAAGCATTGACATCTAAGATCATTGATGTTAAAACTGGTGATTTTTTGATTATGCAGAATCCACGGAGACCGTGTCTATACTTACTTCCCAAGATACATAAATCTTTGAGTAAACCACCGGGGAGACCAATTATATCGGCCTCTGGGTCTATATGTCAACCTCTGGCTCAATTCGTTGATTCATATTTACAAAAATATGTATTCCTGATTCCCTCATTTATTAAGGATTCTTTTGATTTTTTGGATAAATTGAAATTGGCAAATAGAGATCCTGTTGTGGCAGGTCAAATTTTATTTGTCACAATGGATATCTCTAGTTTATATACCAATATCCCACACATTCTGGGTAAAGATACTATAAAAAAAATTACTAACTGAGAAATTTGAGAATCAGGAATTGGCAGATTCCATTGATGGATTATTGTGTTTTATTTTGGATCATAATTACTTTAGTTTCGAGAATTCATTTTATAGACAGAAACAAGGAACCGCTATGGGAAGCAATGTGGCTCCCTCATATGCGAACCTTTTTATGGCAGAATATGAGGATAAATACATCTATAATTCACCTTTTTGGAAATATATAACCAGTTATCATCGCTACATAGATGATATTTTTTTCATCTGGCAGGGTGATGAATCTGCGTTAACTTCATTTGTGAATTATCTGAATTCAATCGAATCTACAATACGCTTCACTGTCTCATGGAGCTCGTCCACGATATCCTTTCTGGATATCCTTATTAATCTTAATGCAGGTAAATTTTCTACGAGCATATACCGTAAACCGACGGACCGTAATACACTCCTGCATGCCAGTAGTTTCCATCCCCTTTCACTGATCAAGGCTTTACCCTACTCTCAACTTACTAGAGTGAAGCGCATTACATCAGATCCCAATGAACTGGATTCCTCCATAGAAACTATGGCTGACAGATTTTGTGAGCGTGGCTACACTCCTGAGGTGATTGATCAAGCAATCACAAAGGAAAAACCAATTTCGGACAGATTCCACTAGCAATAGGACTGTATTTGTATCTAGATTTACTACAGCTAGTCGTTTTATTAAACATACAATGTCTACACATTGGCATCATTTGCAGTCAGATGCGATCTTGGGTAATTCATGCCAGGATGTACCTATGTTCGCATATAAAAGAGGGAAAAATTTGAAAGATCATTTGGTAAAGGCAAATAATAAACTAGATTACACTTCTCCACACTTTCTGAGCAATCCTAAACCAGGCAACTACAGATGTTTTAATTGTTCAGTATGTAACAGTATGATACAAGGTACCTCTTTTGCTCATCCACAGACACTACAGAGATACAACATCAGGCACAGAATTACTTGTCAATCTACGTTTGTAGTCTATATTATTATCTGCCCGTGTGGCCTATATTACATTGGGAAGACTATACAAAAATTGAAAGATAGATTTATCAAACATAAAAGTGTCATTAGGTTGGGAAAGGAATCGACTCCCTTAGTACAACATTGTAGGGAACATAATCATAACATATCAGCGTTACGCCTAATGGGGATTGACTGGATAGCTTCCTCTATGGGAGGTGTGGACAAGAACACTTTACTGTTGCGCCGTGAGGCGGAATGGATTTTTCGTTTAAATACGGTAACTCCGTCTGGGCTTAATGATATATTAAACCTATCTTGCTTTCTACAGACTAGATGAGGGGTCTCTTGTGTTCTCTCTTGCTCAGCCTCGACATATGCCATGATCCTCTGAACCGGAGTAAGTATGGAAATTTCCCCTCATTATGATTGTGTTTTCCTTTTTTTCCCCCTTTTTTCCCTTCTTTGTTCTTTTTTACCTAGTATATGTGGATGGGAATACAGCGATCCCTTGGGTAGATTTTGCCGTTCAGCTATTCTTTAATAAAAAGTACATGATTTCATGTCCCCCTAATTCTTGACATATGATGGTTTCTTGGATTCACGCTAGAGAGGGAGGTTACATGCATTATTTTTACTGTTTTTGACGTAATTCTAATAATGTACACTTGTGCAGTAGGTACTTCATTAAGCCAATCTATTATTAATGTCTGCTTCTTGTATTTTGTTAGTGTATCCTTCAGAACTACAATTGATGCTCATTGTCATGTTCTGCACAACCTCTCCTGAGCGTGTAATGTAACTATATTGGGGTGGAACGCATATGCGTCTCAGCTGGATCTCTATGCCACGCTGAGGTTTCTGTATGTGTTTAGCTAACCGGAAGTGACGTCAGGGTAACGTTCCGCATCTGCTGATGCCAAAGGAGTGATACACGCTGTATTGGAACGCATGTGCATTCCATTAGGATACCAGGTGACGCTGCTCTACCCCCTATGACCAGAGGGGCGGAATTGACGTCAGAAGCCGGATCTCTATCGAATGGACTCAGCATGGACTATAAAATGTCACAGACAGTAAGGCTCGTTCTGCCTTTTCGATTTTTTAATTTTTTGTGCCCCTGATGAAGACCCTTAAGGTCGAAACGCATTGGGCTCATTATGATTTTGTTTTTTGTTTTGTAATTTTTGTATAATTTTTTCTTTTTGTCCAATAAATTAATTTGTTTTTTTTCAAAATTAGGTGTGCTATCCATTTCTTTTTTCTATCTTATTAACATAGACAGAATATTGTTCAAAATGCTTGAAAATACTGCTGGAGAACCTATTCTTTCACTGCTTCTTTCTACAAGGCCCTGATCCCAATCTAAATGGGAATTTGTTTCACTATTTGACACATCTGTCTTTCTTGAACTACCTGTTGTGAATCTACCGAGATGGGACAAATTCACTCCTAAACATTCTGAAAGTTGGTACATAGTTCCAGGAGTATAGAATAATGAACATTTAGAAAGGTTTAGCCTTTTCTTCTTAATAATCTCACAAATATAAAGCCTTTTATCGGCAACCTCCATAATCAAAACTGTCACCCAAGATTTTATTGCTGCAAAAGTAAGCTTTGCAAAGTATTAACATCTAGTGGTCAAATTTTTACTTTTAATGTTAACTTCAGAGTTATGATATAAATAGTAAAGAGTACAACATTTATGTGTACGATCTTTTATTCTTTAAAATATAGAATTGGTCAAGGATCTGAATACTTATACAAGAAATTGTATACTGTATAGCAGTTGTTATTTTCAGTGGATAGAGAATCATGGGTGTCCAAGATTAGCTTTTCTTCTTATTGCATTTATAGTTATATAGAAGACAAAAAGGCTTTCTCTTTAATTGCATATTATTATTCTATCTGCAGGCCATACATGTTTCTCATTACACTATTGTCACATACAAGTAAAGGAAAAAAATGAACCATGCATGATGGGTAAAGGGGCCTGTTTCCCTAGTAACTGCAATATATATAAATATACACAACAAACAGTTCAGCAATCATTGACGTGATTAAGATGACACTCTTGTCAAAGGGTGAAACTTAAAGGATGAGGAGAGCACTTCTCAGTAGCAAAACGCTGTGTAGTAGCCTTTAATAAACACAACCACAGCGTTTTGCTACTGAGAAGTGCTCTTCTCATCCTTTAAGTTTCGCCATTTGTTGGGATAGCGGTCTACCCAAGCGAGGATTTGATGCATTCTTTAAAAGATTGAAAAGGCAGTGCGGAGGACGTCATTTGTTTATTTTGCAATAACTCTTGTCAAAGGGTGCTCAATGGAATAAATGTATTTATAACAGTATATAACTAGTGATGGACAAACTTGTCCCCCTTTCGCCATGAAATTTGCAAATTTCGCGGGAAAACAGGCAAAAAATTTGCAAAGCGCAACTTTTTTTTACTTAGATAAATATGATCAGAAAAATGGATGAATACTAGTTCCTACAGTAGTGCTCTCATTTTATAAGATTTTATTTTTGGTTCTACCAATGAATGGAGCCTGAGAGAGAAAAATGTCTGGAAGGGTTTAGTTACAACCTAATCTAATTTGCACTCAAATGTACAAGGCCATCCAAGAGATTCTTCTCTACTCAGAGTACCCAAGTACTTAAAGGAACAGTTCAGTGTAAAAATAAAAATTGGGTAAATAGGCTGTGCAAAATAAAAAAATGTTTCTAATATAGTTAGTTAGCCAAAAATGTAATGTATAAAAGCTGGAGTGACTGGATGTCTAACATAACAGAACAGAACACTACTTCCTGCTTTGCAGCTCTCTAACTCTGAGTTAGTCAGTGACTTTAAGGGGGGCCACATGGGAAATAACTTGGAAATTTGTGGTGGGTAATCCTTCTCCCTTTGTACTGTTAGGTTAAACCATATGACATGCCTGTATGAATTGGCTTCCCCCCAACATATTCCCTTCTTTCAGGCTTACCGGTATTATCCAGACGTAGAAGGAGCTGGAGCTGAAGATACTGAACTCACAAGCGCCTCACACAACCGCTACCTACCTGGAATGGAACAGGGAGCAGGGTTGTGGAGAGTAGCCAATGAGACGATCAAGCGAGGTACAAAAGGATTAGGCAAAGTCGTGGTCAGAAGGTCCGAGGTCAAAAAGCAGGCAGCGCGGTTCGTGAACGATGAGACAGGCCGAAGAGTCGAGGCAGGCAGCAGAAATCGTAGTCCAGGTACAGGCAAAGGTCAACAACAAGAATTCAATAGTATAAGATGCTAGGGTTTCAGTTAAATAACTTAATAACCAGGCAATGCATCTCAGTCTGGATTTGGCTTAAGTACTGATACTTTGGCGCCAAACTGGCGTCCTTGCGCTGACGTCGCGGAACTGACGCCAGCACGTCCATCGCAGGCGTTTCCACTTACGTCCCTGCGCCCGCGACCGTCGCTGACGCCTTCGCGCCTGCGACCGTCGCCGGCGTCCGCGTCACACGCCGGCGCGCATTAACGCGCCCGTCCCTGCGCCGAACAGGACGCATGCGTAAATTCTCACACCCTTCCCTACCTTAATGGGTTTACTCTTCACTCACCTCTCATTTTAAACCACAGAAGGCCATACAAATAATAGAGAGCTTACAATAACAGTATCATTTATGAATATATTAATAAGAAAGTGGTGCTTCAAGCAATGGCACTGGTGTTATTTATAAATAAACTCATAAGTAAATCAAGGGATTAAGAGAAGTGCACTAGAAACTGTGTCTATCCATCTTGCTAAGAGATTAATTAACAGATAAACTTTAAACTGCTAATAACTGTGTATTGCTGCTCTGAATGGCCCTTTAGAATTATACTGAAAGACTTCTCCACAAATTCCCTGCAAAGCTGTTAATGTGCTCCGGGTATGTGCTTTCCACCACTCAATGAAGGGAAGACAAACCTTGCTGTTTTCCCATAAATGAATATGCCTGCCTCCTTACTTACCCCTGAGTTGGGAGTCCTATAGAAAAATAAATCAATAAAGCCCTCTAAACTTGCCTAACATAATTTACTTTCTTGAGGTGGGTGACCTACCGTAAATAGTCCTGTAGTCTTATGATTCTCTTTAATTTCCAGTAAGGTTAGAGGCAGGATCTAGTAGCGTCCAAAATCCTAGAACTTCTTTAATGTTTCATAAAGATGAAACTAAGAATAAAATAACAGCAAGCCCATAGTATGGTAACACCAAAGATTTTTTTATTTTAAAGTAATTAAAATATAATGTAGGGGTTCCCTGCACTGGTACAACGTGTGTGTGTTTGCCTTAGAAACACTACTATAAGTTATATGAACAAGCTGCTGTGTAGCCATGGGGGCAAGTACGAAACTCCTCTATACATCACTTACTTGCTTCTCTATGGTGCATTCACTTCCCTGGCTGCTTCCAGTACAATCGGTATCCAGCAACTTTGTATGGGAGCAGCACACCTAACTGCAAATGCTTTTTAATCCATTTCTTGCAACACAAAATGTAGCAGTTGTGCTGCTCCCAGACAAAGTTGCTGGATAGCCATGGGGCAGCCATTCAAAGCACAGGTTATATAACATTCTGTAGAATCCCATTGTATTCTATTACAGAGCTATCTGTTATCTGCTAAGTAGCCTGTGCATTTTCTCCCTTTTTAGCTTGAATGGCTGCCCCATGGTTACAAAGTAAACTATTTATATAAACTATAGTAGTCTTTCTAAAGCAAACAAATAACTTCTTTCAATGCATAGGAACAGTACATTACATTTGAATTACACTTTTCATTTTTTGGTGTTACTGTTAAAAAAAAAAGTTGAAGCTTCCTTACTGCATCTGCACTAATTAAACTTCTGTCCATTTCTTTTGGGACACCATACATAACAGAAGAAAGAACAGTCGGTAAATAATTTTCCCCTTTTTATATGATCCTTCCTAACCCAAAGGGGAACTAAACCAAAATTTGTTAAAGAGGCCCACATAACACAGAAACCCTTAATCGAATATACACATCACAGTTACCTGTTTCTTCAAGAAGTATGAATAAATGCAATTTTCTATGCTGCAATCCAGCTGTTTAACAGTTCTTCTCTTTCTGCATCATTTGAAATCCTGGCAGGGAAGGAGGGACTAAACACTGATGTTACAAATTGTAACAACTTCTCCACAGCTTACAGACAGCATGCAGGAACTACATAACCCACAATGCATTGCACTATGATGTTCAGTTTCTTATTAAAACCACGTGTGCGAGGAATTGTGGTGTTTGGAGTATACAGTCTGAGGACAGCTGGCTGTTGATACAAAGTAACAGTTGTCAGCCAGCTCAGCAAAGTAGTCAGAGAGATCAACAGGAGAGCAGGGGACTAGGCTTAGGGAACTGTCAGAAACCATTAAAAATCATGAAAAGTCTGCATATTTTTTTAATTTATGCATATTGCAAAGTTGCTTGAAATTAGATTTACTCAAAAAGCTCAAGTTATGTTTTTGTGGAGTTCCCCATTTTGATGCAAAAACATTTGCCAAAAATGGAGCATAATTGCAAATAAAACAAGGAGCCCAACCATCAATACATAGTAGTACATGTCTATTAGTACTACAACTCATTTTCAAATATTGAAAATTGATAGCTGAGAAATTCACACAGTGCATTTCAATTTCATGGGGGCTACCTCTGGGACCCTCTCCCTACAGCTTAAGAAACGCTACTAGGAGTATCTAGTATAGGTAAATCTAAAACAACTGGACTTGCTGAGTAATCATTGAAGACGTTTCACTACTCATCCGAGCAGCTTCTTCACTTCAACTTGAACTGAAGAAGCTGCTTGTCTTCAAGTACAGTTGTTTTAGATTTACCTATACTAGATATACCATGACTTGGATGAATAAAAATATTCATAGTCTACTGGGAGTATTTTATATTGAAAATACTAATATATATATTGAGTTTATATTGAAAACTTCACGAGAAAATACAATTAACAAAACTCAGGTTGACATGCCAGTCAACAATAGAAATCATACAGACAACCAAAAGTTCCCTCCCCAGTCTACTGGCCAAATGTCTTGATGAAGAACCTAACCTTTACTTTGCAAAGACAGCCTCAATCTGATGAAGAATATTTGCCTGTGCAATGAATTCACTGAAGAAGCCAATGAACATGAACTATATATATCTACAACAATAGAAAAATAAGAGTGTACAGCAGATTTTGTTATTATATGTTGACATTATGGGGTAATTTACTAATAACTTGGATGCAAATGCTAAAGCACACAAAGAGGTGCAAAATCACACCCTTTAAGCGATACTGTCATGGGAAAAAAAAATTCAAAATGAATCAGTTAATAGTGCTGCTCCAGCAGAATTCTGCGCTGAAATCCATTTCTCAAAAGAGCAAACAGATTTTTTATATTCAATTTTAAAATCTGACATGAGGCTAGACATTTTGTCAATTTCCCAGCTGCCCCCAGTCATGTGACTTGTGCCTGCACTTTAGGAGAGAAATGCTTTCTGGCAGGCTGCTGATTTTCCTTCTCAATGTAACTGAATGTGTCTCAGTGGGACATGGGTTTTTAATATTGAGTGCTGTTCTTAGATCTACCAGGCAGTTGTTATCTTGTGTTAGGAGCTGCTATCTGGTTACTTTCCCATTGTTCTTTTGTTTGGCTGCTGGGGGGAAAAAGGGGAGGGGGTGATATCAATCTAACTTGCAGTACAGCAGTAAAGAGTGATTGAAGTTTATCAGAGCACAAGTCACATGACTTGGGGCAGCTGGGAAATTGACAAAATGTCTAGCCCCATGTCAGATTTAAAAATTGAATATAAAAAAATCTGTTTGCTCTTTTGAGAAATGGATTTTAGTGCAGCATTCTGCTGGAGCAGCACTATTAACTGATTCATTTTGAAAAAAAAAATTTTTCCCATGACAGTATCCCTTTAGTTCTCATTCAATAAGCATTTTCATCCAGAGTCTGGCTGTGCTGGTTTAAAATCAACATAAGGAGCAGAGAAATGCTGGCAGTTGCTAGACAGTCTGGTCCTGGGCAGGCAGTAAGTAAAGGGCTCCTGCCAGTGATCCCTAACTTGCACATCTATGTGATGGCCAATTTGGGTGGCAGCACTGTATAGATGTGGGCAGTGAAGGTCCTTGTGCTCCAGAGAGAACTGCTTCTGTTTGTGCTAATCAGGGGCATCATTAGATGTTACTGGGCCCCACAACGAATATATTTTAGGGCCCCCAAAATATCTAGAGGATGTCCTATTTTACCAATGTTTATTCAAATTGCTTGTTAATTAGGACCTCCTGGGCCCCCTTATACCTCCTGGGCCTGTACAGCCACAGGGTCTGCTTCGTCTGTAGTTAAACCCCTGGTACTAATGGTAGGACAGGGTTCAAAGTGCAAAACACATTGTGACCCCTGGGCCTGCTTATCCCCTGCGTATCCAGCATTTATAAATTCTTTTTTTTTTTACATTTAATTTGAAAGTTTTTTTGAGATTATATTTAGATACAGCAATAAATGGGACATCAAACTGTAAATGCATGACATGAGTCGACCTCACTACACAGACGATCATACTTTAAATCAGCATGATCCCACATGAGGTGGCACTTAGCTTATATCAGCTGTGGCCAGACACTGCATGTAAATGTATCTTCTAAAAAGAAAACAGGATGTTCTAAGTATATAGTGATCAATAATGCAAAAGGAAGGCGCTAGACTGCTATCCTACTCACAGCATGATGCCTAATGCATTTTACAATGTTTAATTTGTTTTCTGATTGAATTTCATAGATTGTGTTGGAGGCCAACACTTAAAAAAAGAGTAGCTATGAAATCTCAAAGCCTTTTAAGCTTTGTTAACACAGAAATCTCATTTACAAGGTAGAAAAATTGTCAAAAATTATTGCCTTATATATTTCCAACCCTGTTGGGGTCAATTACAAATGTAAAGTAAAACTGAAAGCAACATTTATGCTGCATTTTGGTGCCATATTGCTTGTGTTTTTCCAACACAGGTCATATAAGCGCAATTAGGGGCAGATTTATCAAGGTTCAAAGTGAAAATTTGAATTTCGTATTAACATTTTCAAGTTTCAAGGAATTGTTAAAATTCGATTCGAGATTTTTAAAAAAATTCGAATTCAATTTTTGAGATTTATCATACACTGGCCCTTTAAGAACTCAAATTCGACTATTCCCCACCTTAAACCTGCCGAATTGCTGTTTTAGCCTATGGAGGATGTCCTGTGATCAATTTGTAGCCTTTCTGACTTTCAAATTTTTTTCAAAATTTTTTTGAAATTTCGAGTTCATGGGAGTTTTAAATAACTCCCATGAACTCGAAATTCAACCCTTGATAAATCTGCCCCTAAATGTAAAATGGAACCACCTAGAAGTGATTTAGGAAGTGCATCACAGGCAGTGCACTTGTCTGCAGTATGCACTATCCCTGCAGGTCCTATGCAAATAGGTGGCACATAGCATTTAGTATTCATTAATGGGTACATTCTCAAAAACCTTTACAAATACATTGTGAGTGGCAGAACTTTTCAAAGAATTTCTGCAATGTCTCTTGAACTTTTAGATTTTTTTCTTAAATGAGAAATCTTGAAAAATATTAAAGAAAACTTGAACTTTCAAAGATTTCAAATCACTTGAATTTTGCTAGGACAACTACCACTTACTTCTACATGAACTCACCAGCTTTTCAATTTACATTTGAATTTTTGCACCTAAACAGTTAAGTTTCAGAAGCCATAATTTGAATTTGTGAATTTTAACTCAGTACAACTGAAAACGCAGTATAAACACAAATTTAAAAGTGAATTTGCAAATCAGTGCCCTATCTGTTGACAAAATATTTCCAGTGCTTTAACTCTAAATTCCAATGTGTAATGCCAATAAGTACTCTTAAATATCAATTTTATTGAGCTAAACAATAAATTATTGCTGTAAAAATGGGTTTGTTTGATCAATGCTTTATCGATTACTCTAATAAGTAATAATAACCTGATTACTCTACAAAACAACTGATTTTCCTTTAGTCTATAGGAGCCACTCAGCTGTGTAACACAAATTGGTTGCTACTGTCATTAAAGCAATTTGATTGTTGGTCATTATGTGAAAACATAATATACTGTAAAGTTCCATCAACATTATCTTTGCTAATTTGTTATACATAGACTCGTCATGATTTTTACATTCTACGAACATACTTTTATAAATTCAGGGAACTGCATTTATTGGTTCATTCTCTTCTGGCTTTATAATAACAAACCATAATACCAAACTATTTACTCACTGTTATTCCATCCTACATCCTACATACAGGATTTGTTATCTGGAAACCTGTTATCCAGAAAGTTCTGAATTATAGGAACCCCATCAGCCATAGACTCCATTTTAATTAAATTATTCAGATTTTTAAAAATGATTTTCTTTTTGTTAGTACTATTAACCAGTACTAACTGTTCCATCCTCAGGGTTTAATAAATTCCTAAAAATTTGTGATTTTTTTTTGTAAAATCTGACTTTTAAAAAATCACAATTTTATTTGGAATTTATTAAACCCTGAGGATGGAAAATCCGGCTTCTCAGACCTGTCGAGGTTGCATATAAGTCAATGGGAGAAGTCCCAATGATTTTTTGATGTGTGCTGGGGTTTTGTGCAATTTTCGGGTGAAAATTCAGAAAAAATCATGAAAATCTGAAGAAAAAAATCCCAAAAAATCCTGAAAATCAGATTCAATTCCCGCAAAGCAAATTTTCGAGAAAATGTAATAATAAATAAGCGTAAAAACTTATTTTCCAGAATATGTTTGAAGAAATGCTCATTTCAATCACATGTGATACACTTCAGTGTAAACTGTGTAAATGTTTATAACATAATGTACCAATATTTATAGATGACTATTATTTATGTAAAGCTGTGGAACCAGGACTTAACAGTAGCTAATGGAAAGGTGTGCATCTAGACTGGAATAACAAGAATACTGATTACAGTGTATTAATTTCAATACAAAACAGAAAATTGAAAAATGAAAAGAAATATAGTTCTTAGGATCTAAAGTATTACATTTTTGCAGTATAAAGCCTTCTATACATAATATTAAAAATAGGATTGTTCCTACAGATTTGTCCTATGCTATTATACCAGCTAAAAAGAAAATGAGCACTTGTTTGTTTAAAAAAAGAACAAGGCAAATAATTCAAAAACTATAAAAAAATAAAAAATGACCATTTCAAAAGTTGTTTCGAATCGCCCATTCTATGACATGAAAGTTACCTTAAAAGTGAACCACCCATTTAAGAAAATATAATAAAACTGGAAAAATGCAATTGTATTCCTGAAGGGAGTGTGACTTATCCAACAAAGACTGGCTTGATATGAGTTTTTTGCTTGGAATGGTACAGGTGCATGGAGAAAGAGAGCTTTCATTATACATGTAGGGTTTCTTTACTGAAAGTATAGACTAGTTATAGGAATTACTTGTTCAGGAAGGCTAGGTAATGAGTTATATATTGGGTCAAAAAATAGTTATATATATTGTATATATGTGTGTGTATAGCTCCGAATAGCCTTTGTCTGGATCAACTTGTGAAAAATGGAAAATTTAACTTCATACTTACCGAAATTTTCTTTTTCTGGTTTCTGTGGGCAGCCATCACGCTAAGGGTGTTTTCCCACCCCACATGCTGATAGGACAGAACCTCCAAAATCATCCAATGAGCTACATACCTCTCCCTTATCCACCCTTTCCGCTCCCCTCCTATTGTCTTTTTGTCCGAGCTGTACTTTGGGAGGGCTTGGTGTGATGGCTGCCCACAGTAACCAGGAAAAGAAAATTTCGGTAAGTATGAAGTTAAATTTTCCATTTTCCCCGGTCACTGTGGCAGCCATCCCACCAAGGGTGATTTACTTGAGCAATATCATAGGAAGGGTTTTAATAACAACTTAAGTCTTTTCCTGCTTGGAAGAATGCTTTATTTTGAGTTACAAACCGACTCCAATACTTTTAAGCCTACATTTGCCTTATTAGTAGACTTAACGTCTAAATGATAATTTTTAAGGAAGGTATTTGCAGAACTCCAAGTTGCTGCTTGACATACTTCCCCCATTGGAACTTCCGCCTGAAATGCCCAAGAAGCACTGATTGCCCTTGTAGAGTGTGCCTTTACACCTTTCGGTAAGCATTTTCCGCTCTCTTCAGAAGCCATTTTAATACAGCTTACAATCCATCTACTTATTGTTGAGGTTGCCGCTGCTTGTCCTTTCCTACTTCCTGTAGGAAAGGACTTCTGTTTTTCTCCGCTCCTTGGTTCTCTTTAAATAAACATCTGACCATGTCTAGATTATGCCAGACTCTTTCTTGTTGTGAATTAGGATTCTGAAAAAAAAGCTGGCAACACAATTTCCTTATTCATGTGTTGTTGTGATACCACTTTTGGTAAAAATTCTGGTACCGTTCTCATACAGATTTTATCTGCTTGTATAACTGTATATGGCTCTTTTGCTGAAAGTGCCTGTAAGTCACTCACTCTTCGTGACTAAGTTACTGCCACCAAGAAGACTCTCTCTATTGGTTCAAATGGGGCCTTGGTTAATTTCTCCAAAACCAGTGGTAGATTCCATACTGCTGATAACTCTCTCACTGTTGGTTTAATATGTAGTGCTCCTGTTAGAAATTTTATTACTCTGGGGTTCTTTGCCCACTGAACACCTGTTACTGCCGAAATTGCTGAAGTTTGCAATTTTAGGGTCCTAACACTTAAATTACTCTCCAATCCATCCTGAAGGAAGTCAAGTATATGAAAAACCATTACTTCTTCAGGAGTGACTCCTTTTTTAAGTAACCAAGATACAAAGGTTTTCCACACCCTTTCATAGGTTTTATTTGTTGTGGGTTTTCTAGCCGCTATCATAGTGTCTATTACTGCCACTGAAAACCCTTCTTCCCTTAACCTGTTCCTTTCAATTTCCAGGCCTTTAGGGATAGCTCTTGAGGACATGGATGTTTGATTGGACCTTGTAACAGAAGATCTGATCTGTTGGGTAGAGGTAATGATCTGTTTGTTTCCATGTTTTTCAACAATGGGTACCAATACCCTCTTTGGCCAATCTGGAATAATTGGTATTATATTGGCTTTCTCCCTCTGGATTTTCTTCAGAACCCTCTGTATCAGAGGGAATGGTGGGAATATGTACAAGTGTCCCTGACTCCAGTCCTGATCCAGAGCATTGGATGACATTGAAAACGGGAGTAAAAGTTTTTCACTTTCTGATTCCCCCATACTGCCATTAGATCTTTCTCTGGTTGACCCCATACTCTGGTTATCTGGTGAAACACTTCCTGGTTCAATTCCCACTCATGTTTGCTCACCAGCTTTTGACTTAAAAAGTCCGCTACTTGATTGCATTTTCCAGGTATGTGCAGTGCTGTTAAATTCTGCAAATGAGTCTCCGCCCAATTCATAATGGGCTGTAATTCCCTTAACAGATTTGTACTTTGAGTTCCCCCTTGTTTCTTTATGTACATTACTGCTGCTAGATTGTCGGATCTGACTAACAGGGCTGTTTCTGTTAATTCGCGACCAAGTTGTTGTATCGCTTTCCACACTGCCCTGAGTTCTAGCACATTGGCTGTCAAGGAATTAATTGATTCACATGGGCTCCCCAGCCATAAGGGCTGGAATCTGTCGTCAACATTGTCCAACATGTCTGATTGAGAGATATCCCTCTGTCTAAATTTTTGTTTGACAACCACCATCTCAATTCTTGTTTTACTTCTTGGGTCAAGATTATTTTCTGTTCCCAATCTGTTTCTGATCTCCTCCACTGCTGTAGGAAACACTGCTGTAATGGTCTTATGTGCCATCTTGCCCATTTCAACATGGGTATTGTCGAATTTAGAAGTCCAATTGCACTGTTCATCTCTCTGGCCGTTCTCGTAGATTTCTTCAGCAATTGATTTACTGTAGCTTTTATCTTCTCCCTTTTTTATACTGGTAAAGTAACTACTGCCTGTTTTGCTAGAAACCTTGCTCCTAAATAAATCAGATCTTGAGCTGGAATCAATTGACTTTTCTGCTGATTTATTTCCCATCCATGTTCTTGAAGAAACTGTACTACAAATTCTTTGTGTTGTTGTAAAATCTTTGGATCTCTGGCCTTTAAGAGTATATCGTCCAAAAAGTGATACATTTGGACTCCTGTCTTTCTTATTTCTGCAATTAGCGTTTGCAAAATCTTTGTGAACACCCGGGGTGATGTTGCTAGACCGAACGGTAAGCATGTGAATTGGAAATGCTTGTTTTGTTCTATCGCAAATCTTAGAAACTTTTGATGTCTATGAGCCACTGGTATGTGTAAATATGCATCCTTGAGGTCTAATGACACCATCCAGTCTCCTCGATCTATTTGTGTAATTATAGATTGAATCGACTCCATCTTGAATCTTTGTATCTTTAAATATGAGTTTATTGGTCTTAAATCCAACACTGGGCGAAAATCTCCAGTCTTCTTTTTCAGCAGAAATAGTTTTGAATAAACACCTTTCCCTCTGTATTCTTCTGGTACTGGAATAATGGCTCCCTCCTGTAGCATTTGCCGAATGTAACTCAGTAGTAGTTTTCGTTTGTCTATTTGACCAGGAATTTTCGACAATTGGAACAAACTGTCCTTTGGATAAGTCTCGAGTTCCAAAAGATATCCTCTTCTTAACGTTTGGATTACCCATTGATCTTTCACTGACTTTGTCCAGACCCCTAAAAATCTTTCTAATCTTCTGGGTATTGGTGAGGACTGGACTGCCTCTATCTCAGTACCACTTTTTGGACTATTTAGGATTACTCCTGTTCCCTTGTGTCTTGACACTTGCACTCTGACCTCCTCTCCAATAATTGGTCTTTGTGTTTTGTCTTGTGTCTCTATACTGTCATCTGTCTCTGAAGAATTTTCTGTCTCGAAAGGAATTTCTTTATATTCCTGCTTCAAAATTTCTTACAGGTGCCCTTTCCTGTGGCAGGAAAACGCTCTTACCTCCTGTGACTCTTTTTATTATTTCTTCCAGTTTTGTCCCAAACAACATGGAACCTTCGAAAGGCAGATTGCAAAGGCTCATTTTAGAAGCCTTGTCTGCATTCCATGCCCTAAGCCATAGAGCTCTTCTTGCCGCTACAGATAGGGCCATTGACCTGGATGAAGATTTCACTAAATCTAGGATGAGGATTCTGTAATGAAATCCGCTGCTAATTTCACTTCCGATAGAGAATCTAGAATCTTTGTTCTGCTTACCCCACTTTTTAATGCTGATTCCACATTTTGTATCCAACCCTGTAGAGCTCTGTCTACTGAGGTTAAAGCTAATGCTGGCTTTATTGTGGCTCCAATTGCCATGTGAGATTTTTTTAGCGATGCCTCTATCTTTCTATCCATTGGATTAATGAAGGATACTACATCATCCACCGGTAGTGCTGTTTTTCTAGATAGACGAGCTACAGCCGCATCCACCTTCGATGGTTTATCCAGAACCTGTTCTTCATCTCCTGGAAATGGATACATTTTATGAAGCCTTGTGGGAACAGGATACTTTCCTTCTGTCTTTTCCCATTCTCTTACCACCAAATCCTTAATGATCTCGTGGATTGGAAAAGTAGTTCTCTCCCTTTTAAGTGACTTAAACGGGTTAAATGTAGAAGTTTGTGCTTCTGCTGTTTCAGGTAAATTTAACTGTTCCCTAACAGCTTTAATTAATGGTTCCACACCACTTAAATCAAAAGAACCTCCTACAGATTCCTCTCTGAAATCTTCTTCATCTGAAATATCCGATATCGCTCCACTAAGACTTTGGCTATGTTCACTTTGAGTGTTCACAAATGGTTCCAGCTCCATCTTGGTCCTAGATCTTTTTGAAGTAGCTCTAACCCCTTCTGCTACTGCTTCTTTGATCCACTTCAAAACTTCTGAAGTGTCAGCTGCAGCATCACCCGCTAATCTTCTAGAACATCTCTCACATAATTTTGAGTGTTTCTGTGCTGGGTTTTCACATGCTACACAAACCTTATTCTTCTCCTTACTAGTCCTTTTCTTAGATGAAGACACACTGAGATATAGAAAAAAACAAGAAAACAAAAATAAAATAAAAATAGCAATAGCTTTTACTCAAAATGGCTCACCTCCTGATACTATGGGCAACATTTTCTGGGCTACTAGGCATTTGGGATTCCATGCTTGGATTGAGGCTAAAAACAAATGATTTTACATTTGTACAATTCTTTCACATATATGTGCTCCAAGCACCTTCATTAATCCAATGCTGACCTGAAATATTGCGTCCTGGAAGACGAATGGTGTCTACAACTTCTGGCACTTGTCCCCTGTTAGGAAGAAACTCCAACACTTCTGCAGCGTCTGAGCGTGTTATTCTCCCTATGCGAAACAAGCTTGTGCACAGGAAGCTGCGTGTATTGTGCGCCGATGTATTGGCCGTTTGCCCACAAGAAAGATGGCGCCTAAGGTATGGGCACATCACTCCCTCCTGCTCGCGCAATCTCCCGGTGTAACACACAGACCTGCGCACTGCCGATGCAGATTTTTGGCTGGTAGGAGTCTTCTAAGAAGAAACGCATTACTTAGCCCTTCTAGGAACTTGATAATAACTCCTAGGTTACTGAGCCAAAAGCTATCCATCCTATCAGCCTTGCGAGGACAGAAAAAAAGACAATAGGAGGGGAGCGGAAAGGGTGGATAAGGGAGATGCATGTAGCTCATTGGATGATTTTGGAGGTTCTGTCCTATCAGCATGTGGGGTGGGAAAACACCCTTAGTGTGATGGCTGCCTTGAGTGTTTATTATTTTCACACTGAACTATTCCTTTAAATGTTTTGTGCTCCAAGAGAACTTAATGATAGGCTTTGAGTCTGTTCTGTCCTCACTACGTGTTACCCTGGAGTAGTGTGTAGCTTGACATGCAGCTAAACTCCTTCCTTCATTAATCCACTGACACAGGATATTGAGCTTCAGTTTTATTAACAAAGGGCAAGGTGTAAAACAACAATGCTACCATTGGT
This sequence comes from Xenopus petersii, assembly GCA_038501925.1. NCBI lineage: Eukaryota > Metazoa > Chordata > Amphibia > Anura > Pipidae > Xenopus > Xenopus petersii. The sequence goes on from CM076673.1 coordinate 172,431,256, forward strand.
GTAGGATTGCTGCAGATGGTGATGTACTATCTGTGTACAGTATGAAAATGGCAGCTAGAGTGATCATTTCCTGGTATTACACGGGGTCACATGGGGCAGGTATGGTGGCCTAAGAATGGCATCTCTATAGAAAAGCATAACCATACAAATGAATGACAAGCTGATGCAATACAAATAATAAAACAATGTTGGGGGCATAACAGAGACATTGAGCCTGGTGCAGTATATAAGCTATTCTTCTCCCCTTGCTAAGGATCTGGCACACCTGGGCCATGGTCTACTTTTGGTGAAGTTACTGGCTACATTTTCACTAATTCACTGTGAACAGCATATTCTTATACTCTGATTTGCTGGTAGCCACAGTGTCTATACAACAAGTTATGTAATAATAGGCCTACTGTACTAAACAATAAACAAAACTCTCCTTCTAAGACACAGATTCTGTGAAGAATCAGGGACACTTTCAGAACATCGCTGCTGCCCAACAACTTACATTTATCGATGTGTTCTTGATTTCATATGATTTGTAACCATTTTATACATATTCACAGCATTAGCTAAGGTCAGTTGCAATAGACAGATGTCCATTTTCCAGGTCATTTTTAGCAGACTCCTTTTTTAGCATAAACACCAAGAAATAGAACATTTTTCCTAGGCTGTGCTTAATAAATATATTTTCTCTACAACGATCTCAATCAGTGCTGTCTGAGCACAAGAAAAGAAGCACAGTCTTTTTAAACAAATGAGCTGATTAACTTTGAAACATGAAAAGCAAATTAAGCATTTTTTAAATTTTATTTTTAGTAGTTCTAAAAATCATTTTGCTGCCATTACTTAGATGAACAAACAATCTATATGCAGTGCTATTTATATGGTTTAATTGTTCTTTACAGCTATGCCTTGCAAAAGAAAATCCAGAAAATCCTGCTGTATTATGCAAAGTGCAGACATTTTAAACAGACGCTACTGGCTCATTAAGGGGGTATATTGAAAAATAAAAACATTTAAAAAGTAGTAGGCATATACTGTACATATAATCAGGAGAAGTGACTTATCTACATATTTCAGTGCATTGGAATAAAACATGAATGTGAACATTCATTAAAGACATGTAGGTGCTTTATCAAAGGTCTGGGTGACATTATATTTTGATCATAATAAGAAATCCCTTCCCCCCACAGATCAAAGTTTTTTTATATGTAGTTGCTGACATTCAAAAAATGCATGTGAGAAATATATTCTTGATCAATAAAATTCAAGCAAAAAAAAAAATTTTTCTCACTTACACAAATTGGCAAGAACCAAATTAGAGTTTTTAACTTTTGATAACTCCCCCCATCAACATTCAATATTAAGGATACAGTTGCTGTCCAAGTTGCTTTTTTTTCTTTTCCTATAAAGGAACACCCTAAGCTAAGAATCAGCTCTGCACACAACTGGATGGATCCTCTTTATTGACCGAAACCTGATTCTTGTTAGGTCTATCAGATTACTATGGTCTATGAATTCACGAGCCACCCTAAAACAGCAAAGTATTAGCCAATGATGGGTACTTTCACAAGTAGCAGATGAGAATAAGGCTGCTATAATGTCCTTGTTTCTTGGCTACTGATTCACTCTCACCAGCATTCATGCGGAGGCATTGCTGAATAAACAAAGTAAGTTTAACTTAGTTAACCAAATATTTATCAAATAAGAACCAGTTGCACTGAACTTAGGTGGTCTCAATGTTTACTTCTGGAATACAATGTTGCTGCCACTACTTTTAGTACTAATACGCAGATGACTAGTTCACAATTACACAGATAAATTGTTAATTTGGGTTGAAAAAAGAAAAAGAAAAGTTCATCAATTTCAAACCCTCCAAATGAACTCCAGTGCACATACAAACACACACTCACTCTGACCCTTCCATACACTCACATACACTAAGGGGCAAATTTACTTAAAGGAAAACTATACCCCCAAAATGAATACTTAAGCAACAGATAGTTTATATCAAATTGAATGACATATTAAAGAATCTTACCAAACTGGAATATATATTTACATAAATATTGCCCTTTTACATCTCTTGCCTTGAACCACCATTTCGTGACTCTATCTGTGCTGCCTCAGAGATCACCTGACCAGAAATACTACAACACTAACTGTAACAGGAAGAAGTGAGGAAGCAAAAGGCAGAACTCTGTCTGTTAATTGGCTCATGTGACCTTACATGTGGTTTGTATGTGTGCACAGTGAATCGTACGATCTCAGGGGGCGGCCCTTATTTTTTAAAATGGCAATTTTCTATTTATGATTACCCAATGGCACATACTACTAAAAAAGTATATTATTATACATGAAGCAGGGTTTTACACATGAGCTGTTTTACTCAGTATCTTTTAATAGAGACCTACATTGTTTGGGGGGTATAGTTTTCCTTTAAGGTCGAATATCGAGGGTTAATTAACCCTCGATATTTGACTGCCGAATTGAAATCCTTCGACTTCGAATATCTAAGTCAAAGGATTTACCGCAATTTGTTTGATAGATCGATTGAATGAAAAATCGTTCGATTCAAAGGATTTTAATCCATTGATCGAACGATTTTTCTTCGAGCTAAAAAAGCTAGCAAAGCCTATGGGGACCTTCCCCATAGGCTAACATTGACTTCATTAGCTTTTAGGTGGCGAACTAGGGGGTGGAAGTTTTTTGTAAAGAGACAGTACTTCGAATGGTTGAATAGTCAAACGATTTTTAGTTTGAATCATTCGATTCAAAGTCGAAGTCGTAGTTGAAGTTCGAAGTAGCCCATTCGATGGTCGAAGTAGCCAAAAAAAACATTTGATATTCAAAGTTTTTTTTTCCTCTATTCCTTCACTCGAGCTAAGTAAATGGGCCCCTGAATGTGATCTCATTTAGAGGCAGATTTACTAAGGTTCAAATTTTCAAAAAGATTTTGTTCAAAACTCACAATTTCCACTTTAAAACCACCAACTCGAATTTGAATGTGAGATTTATCACATCTCTTGGAAAAAGTTCATGTATAAGTCAATGGCAGAGGTCAGTTGAACTATGTGAAGAAGTTAATTGCCTTTTTGACATTTTAAGTATTTTTTCAGAGGAAAACTCTATTTAAATTCGATTTGGATTCTTGTGTCGTTCCTATTTGAACGTATTCCCGTTTAAGTTGTGAGTACATTCAAATTTCTTAAAAAAAAAAAATGTGAGTTAAAAAAAATTCACATAACTTCAAAATTCAACCATTGCAAAAAGCAAATATACACTGGGGCAACAAAAATCCGGAATTTCAGAAAAGCAAATGTTAGCTCTTAAGGGATACCCTTCAGAGCATCTGCTAAAAACACAGAACAGCAATGGTTGTCATTTAAAATGATATTAAATGGTTTCTGTTCTCAATTTATTCCCTTAAGAACAGGAGCACCTGAGGCAGCAGCCCCAATGCTTCCCCCCACTACCACTCTGTGCTTGAAACATCATAACATACTAACATAGTAAGTTAGATTGAAAAAAACACACGTCCATCAAGTTCAACCTTTTTACTTTTTTTAACCTGTCTATCTGCCAGTTGATCCAAAGGAAGGCAAAAAAAACCCATCTGAAGCCTCTCCAATTTGCCTCAGAGGGGGAAATAAATCCTTCCTGACTCCAAAATGGCAATCGGACTAGTCCCTGGATAAACTTGTACTGTGAGCTATTTTCCATAACCCTGTATCTGTAAAGCTACAGTATCTAATGTATCAGCCTGTACAACTGATTCAGGGAGATAATTCCACATCTTCACAGCTCTCACTGTAAAAAACCCCTTCCAATATTTAGGTGGAACCTCTTTTCTTCTAATCGGAATGGGTGACTTTGTGTCAGCTGGAAAGACCTACTGGTAAATAAAGCATTAGAGAGATAATTATATGATCCCCTTATATATTTATACATAGTTATCATATCACCCCTTAACCGCCTCTTCTCCTTTACCTTTTATCAGCTTAGTTGCCTTTCTCTGTACCCTCTCTAATACAATAATGTCCTGTTTGAGTGATGGGACATAGCTAGTGCAATGAGCACAATAAAAGTCTCTGCACTAGGGGAGCCAAAGTTCCTGAAAAAAAAGGCTGCTTTTTGCTTAATACAGAAGTAAAGAATTTAATAGGAATGAAAGGGACAGAAGCTGCATTTAATGGCTATAAACACTATAATAAATGCTGTAAATACAATATAAGGAGCACATTGCGGCAGAGGCCACAATGGGTAGAAGACTAAACCCAAAACATTTTTAAATATAATAATAGTAAAATATGGGGGCTGAGAGTGTGTACCAGTATGGTTGTAACAGATAATGAAAAGGCAAATGAGCTAAATCAGTTCTTTTCTTCAGTGTATACAATAGTGGAGCCATAATACTCAGACCTACCTCATAGCTGCACTGTTGGCTCACCTCAAACTATTCAGTGGCTGACTCAGGATATGGTACATAAAGCTTTACTTAATTTGGTCTTGGTGAATGGTATTATGAGCAGCAATCAACATGGCTCTATGAAGAATAGGTCATGTCAGACAAATTTGATTGCTCTTCATGATGAGGTAAGTAAGATGCTATGGCAGTAGATGTGATCTTTTTGGATTTTACCAAAGTGTTTGATATAGTACCCCACAAACAACTGCTTTCTACTAAGAGCTGTTGGGCTTTTGATTTAAAGAGGGTCCAGAGAAGGTCAATTAAGCTGATAAAAGGTATGAAAAATCTTAGCTATGATTTAAGACTGGTAAAGTTTGGGTTGTTCACCCTGGAAAAGAGGTGCTTGACGGGTGATATGATAACTATGTATGAATATACAAGGGGATCATTATTTACCAGTGCCACCCATTCTGATTAGAAGAAAGCAGGTTCCGGCTACATATTTGAAAGGGTTTTTTTTACAGTGAGAGTTGTGAATATGTGGAAATCTCCCTCGTTGATGGACGAGTGTGACCAAACTTACTATGTTACTATTAGGGATATACACTTTTTTGGATTTGGCCGAACCCCCGAATCCTTTGTGAAAGATTCGGCCGAATACCGAACCGAATCCGAACCCTAATTTGCATATGCAAATTGGGGGTGGGAAGGGGAACACATTTTTTACTTCCTTGTTTTCTGACAAAAAGTCATGCAATTTCCCTCCCGCCCCTAATTTGCATATGCAAATTAGGATTCGGTTCGGCTGGGCAGAAGGATTCGGCCAAATCCCAATCCTGCTGAAAAAGGCCGAATCCTGGCCGAATCCCGAACCGAATCCTGGATTTGGTGCATCCCTAGTTACTATGAACTGTATATACCAATATCTATAGTAATTGTACATTTTAGTATCACAATTAGTGATGAACGAATTTTTCACCAGGCATACATTTTGCATTTTGTCATCTGCAAATCTTTTTGCCAAACTGTGGCAAAAATTTGCTGCCAAAAAATTTTCCTGCAACAAAAAGTCACTGCAAGAAAAACCTTCGATTGACTTGTCAAGACAAAAAAGTCATCAAGACAAAAAAGTCACTTGAAGAAAAAACGCTTATTGTCTTTAATGCATTTGGAGAGAAAAAAAAAAGGCACAGTTAAAAAAATTGTCATGTAAAAAATAACTCATAACTAATCACAATAGCCTATGATATTATAGGTGTCCAAGAAATTATCTATGCCAATCTTTAAGACATTAATAGACTTGGCCATTACATCATCCTGCAGGGCATAATGCAACATCACTGTCATCATTGTGAAGAACCCCCTATTAGTGATGGGCAAATTTCAAGGAAAAATCGTGAAATTGAAAAGTGACATTTTCACAAAAAAACTGTGAAATTCGAACATTTTCATGAAAAAATCCTAAAGATCAGACATTTTCACACAAAATCAGGAAAATCTGCGAATTTTCACGGGAGACTCGCAAATGTATTCGCCATCGGCGAAACGCAGAAATTTGAAGCAATTTCCTGCCAGGCGAATTTAGTCAGCCATCACTACCCCCTATGCTGCCACTAGTCTAAAGGGGTGGCCTCTGGTGCATTGATACTCTTTATGGGAGATTCACTATCTGTCTATAAGAGAAAATACCCTTACCATGACAGTCTACCCTCAAAATTTAATTCTTACATCCCTTTAACCAGTTTAGCTGCACTCTCTTCAGCTCATTTATATCCCGTGATTAATAACTGGGGCTCAACACTGCACTGCATACTCCAGGTGAGGCTGGCAAAAATGACACTGGAATTTTGGGAAAAATATAGCATTGTTGTAATGAAGCATGGTGATCTGGTGTTAAAATTAGGCATTGCACTGCATTTGTGCACTTACTTGAGCCTTAAGATTTTTTTTTATTATTTAATACTAGAGCAGAGTTTTCTAACATTTTTCTTCAGTGCAACCACATAAAGTTGAAGAATTTATATTTAAACCAAACTCTATTTCTACTTTTAATGACTATTATGAATCATATTATGTTGTAGGAACTTGTGACCCACCATAAACAGCACAGCGACCCATTTTTGGGTCGAGATCCATGGGTTGTGTCCCTATCAAGAGAGTTTTTCATTATACTTTATTTTAAACATTTGAAGAAAGGTACATAACGTTTGCAACTTCTCTTATCCATATTATTCATAGCAATCACCCCTCTTGCTCGATCTTATAGACTGCAGTCACTCCACAGTTCCTATTGGGCACCAAAGGTCAGGTTGCTGCCCTACAGCAAATCTAAAGATCAATTGTTCCATTTCTTTTATATGTTTTTTTATTTCTAGTTGTTATATTTATCTAACTTTCCTTTGACGCGTGTGTGGTCATTGTGTATAGAGCATCCTGTGCCAAATGTTTTAATGAAATTATTTTCTATACAATTATCTTACCTCGTCCAAATATTTGTAATGTTGGGCATGAATAGACTGTCACTTGGAAATAATTTTCTAACTTCCTTGCGCTGCCTGTTTCTGTTGCATGTGATTGATATTTTTCATGACTACATGTTTAGTGGATAAAGGCTTTTCATTTACAGGTGACACTTTGCAGACACTTCCTGCTAGCACTGTTGTATTCTCTAAAGGGGACATTGTTAATTGACTTTTGCTACCTCCATTATATCTCATGGTACTATTAAGGTATATATAGGGGTTTTTCTGAAAACATTATTATTACCTGTCATTCCTATTTCTTTTCTATTCTCTCCAACTGATGGATCTGCTAGATTGTTAAATTATAACCTTTCACACTGGAAAAAGTAATGATCCTCATCTCCTTTAGCATACAGATTCAGGTGACAGGTAACTATTTTTGGATCACAATCCAGAGTTTCTGCAAATTTAAATATTACTAGTTTGGCTAACCCCTCATTTCCTTAATCTGCCTTGTAGAATGTGTAAGCAAAAAACACTCTGAGACTGTTGAGAGGCAGTGAGGTCCAATATACTATGGAAACAGAAATATTAGTTTTAAAATAGCAGTGTGCATAATAAGAAGAATCTATTCTTATTATCATCATCATAAACTGGCAATCAACCAAGAAGATACAATACTCATTTTCTTTTCAAGTCTCAAATCTTATCTGCTGATTTGGTCACAATGGAAAACTGACCAGAGTTATTTATTTTACATTTATTAATTTTTTTTAAAAAACTCTTTATTTTGTTTGTTTGCATTCAATAAGGACAACATAAAACCACATTTCAAGTTTATGCATATTACAGCATCACTTGTAACACAATATAACGTGATCCATTTTACACTCATGAAACAGATTTTCTTTACTGAATACTTTACTGCTTGCAGATCTTTGAAGAATGTTTTGGGTATGGGAAATAGGATAGTTTGGAACAAGTAGAGAAAGCGGAGGAGAATGTTCATTTTAACGATATTGATGCGCCCAAACCATGAGAAGCCTAGTTTATCCCATTGTTGTAATTCTGACCGGATCTTTTTAAGCAGTGGGTATATATTAAGAGATACTCCTTCCGAAATATTTGCTGAGATTTTTAAGTCCCAAGTATGTGAGATGTTTGCGTTCTATTGTAAATGTATATTTATGTTGTATTTGCTGCCAGTCTTGTTGGGCGAGGGAGATGTTGAGGAAGCTGGATTTCTGCTGATTGATCTTTAAGTTGCTTATAGCACCATATGCATCAAATTCTTGCATTAGATTGGGGAGCGACGTCTTGGGTTCCGTTATAAAAAAGAGCATGTCATCAGCGTATGCTGCTATCTTATGACTAAAACCGTTAATGCGGACCCCTGGTATATTCGCATTTTGTCTAATCTTTTGCAGGAATGGTTCCAGTGTGATAATGAACAGGAGAGGAGATAGGGGGCAGCCCTGTCTCGCACCGTTAGCAATATTAAATGACTCTGAGATGGTCCCATTGATTCCAATACTGGCTTGTGGTTGTGTGTATAGACTTTGGATTTAGCGTTGAAAGAAAGGGCCAGCTCCCAGCCAGTGTAAGCATTTGAATATGGCCTCCCAGCTCACCCTATCAAATGCTTTCTCTGCATCTGTAGAGAGCAATGCCAATGGGATGTTGCATTTTTTCAGTAGTGTATGATGCTATAGACTCTGAGGGTATTTTCCCGGGCCTCCCTCCTAGGGACGAATCCTACTTGTTCAGAATCTATTATATTGGGTAAAAAGGTTTTAGCCTTTCAGCCATAAATTTCGCATATAGTTTGGTATCCACGTTAAGGAGAGGGATGGGGCTGTAGCTTTTAACATCTAATGGATTCTTTCCTTTTTTATGTATTAAGGTTATGTAGGCTAGCGTTCTTCTGAAGATGGGGTAGTAGAATTCTGGAGAACTTTTTGTAATATGAGCATGTAAAGCTGTCCAGGCCAGGAGCTTTGTGTGTGGGAATAGTTTTTAAAGCATGTTCTAATTCCTCTCTGGTTATTGGTAACTCTAATCTTTCCTGATCTTCTTTCTGTATTTGAGGTTTGGGAGTGGTCTGTAGGTAAGTGTCCATTGTTAAACCTGTTCTATTCATCTGGGTCTGGTCAGATACCGAAGGTATGTTGTACAGCGTTTTATAAAAGTCTCGAAAAATTTCTCCTATTTTATTGGTATCATGGGAAATTTTTCCAAAGCGTTCTTTGATGCTCATGATATGATTCTTTCTCTGTTTGCTCTTTAGTGCAGAGGCCAATAATTGACCACATTTGTTCTCATGTTCGAAGTAAAGTTGTTTTTGATAAAAAAAATGCCTTTTTAGTATAGTTATCCAGTATAGATTTGAGTTCTTTTCTGATTGTAGTGATTTGGTCCAGAAGAGCAGGCGAGGTATGAAATTTATGTTGTTTTTCAAATTTGATAAGAGCTGATCATATTTCTGTTGTTTCTCTTTCTTTTTTTTGAGTTCCTATTTTGATTAATTCGCCTCTTATCACACACTTATGTGCTTGTCAGACAGCTTGCGGATTCGAGTCAGGAATGTCATTCTCAATGAAGTAGTTTAATAATGATTCCGCTATTTTGGTAGAAAATATTATTATCGTCTTGTAACTCTTCGTTGAGCATCCACTGCCAATTTTTGCTGGGGGGGGGGGCTCCTGATACTAGTTGTAGGATATTTAAATTAATTTAGATTCATTTAAATACAAATATATATCATTCAGTCTTTACTGAACATTCAGTAATTGTAATATATCATAAAATGTTTATACCGTTCCAGCTTTTTGTGTAGGTACAGGAGCCAGGAACCAGGAACAGGAGGAAAAAGTACACAAACAGCAGCCAGGATAAGCAAAGCTAAGAATCCACAAACACAATAACTGAAATAGCAATTTTGGGTATGCCATTATATTATGTTACATATGTATTTGTTTTTGGCCTTATGCATTTTTTTGTGTTATGCATTGTCTGCAAGGTTAGTCTTCCAGGTGGCTTGCAATCCAGGTCACACCCTGACCCAAAATTCCATATCAAAGCTTTCCTTGGAATTTAAGTTGTTTTCTACAGGAGCTATTAAAGGAGAATGAAAGTCTTCTTCCACTTGTGGGTGCCAAGTGTTAGGCAACCCCAAGTGACCGTATATACTAACCTGAAACCCCAGGAAAACTGCACCGGCCTGGGTAGATTGTTGGCATAAAGGAGAAGAAAAGTCTTCTTCCAGTTGGGGGTGCCAAATGTTAGGCACTCCCAAGTGATTGTATACACCTACCTGAAACCCAGGGCTGGTGCTCCTATCAGCAGAAAACTGCACAAGCCCATGGTTATTCCAGCAAGCACCACGGAGCGACCCTCTTCCAGCTCCTTCTTTCTTCAAATTTCCTGGGGCAGACTCATGTCCAGTAGAATGAAGGAAGAAGAAGCCGTATAATACTGTTTAGTAAATGAATCAATTGTTTTTTGTTGTTTTCATTGTTGCTAAAATCATGGTGGTGTAGCAATCCATTGATATATTATACAATATAATCACTTTAAGATACACTTATTGGTGTGAATTATTTGTCGGCTTGTTTAAAAGAACCAAAACTCTGGTAATAGGGGGGGAATATAATATACAATAATATTATTATTTATATCACTATGTATTATATAAATGTCACGGCCGGCCCCCAATACCAGAACAAGTGCCAAGCACCCTGGTCTCGGCTCGGCTTCACCAGTAGTGTGACCACCTTTGGGCTTCGGGAGGAGCCCTCAGCTTACTTGGGTGCCACCTGGACTTAACGAGGGGTACAAGGCGAGATGTTCTGGCTGGCAAAGGGGCACAAACGGATAACAAGAGTCTTTGGGCAGAAGGTCAAGGTACAAGGCGTCTGGTAGAAACGGAAACAGGACAGGCAGGGTCAGGTTAGGCAGATAACAGAATCGTCCGGCAGGCAAGGGATCAAAACCAGGTAATCAGACAGACTGGATCAGGCAGAAGGAGTTGTCGTTAGGCAGGCAAAGGGTCAAAACCGGGTAATCAGACAAACAGGATCAGGCAAGCTCGGTAGTCAATAAACAGGCAGGATCAGGATACAGAGGTCAGAATAGTCAGGAACAGGCTGGGTCAAACACGGATAGAACAATCAGGATAGTAATTCAGAAACAGGTAGCAAAAGGCTCAGGAAACCTTAGGATATGATCCTATAACGGGCACTGGCTACAGATCTGAATAGGCCTTAAATATGGTCCCAATTCACGCAAAAACGTTCAATGGCAGGCAGAATGGAACAAAATCAAAAGTCCAGGCAGGGGTCAAAGTCCAGGAATCGCAACAATAAAGCACCCAGGAACACTAATAAACAGATCCTATAATTGGGCAGCGACTAGTTGGCCAGAGCGCCCTTTTATTTACAATTTTGGCGCCATTGGTGACGTCAGCGTGTCAGCGTCAATGCGTCTGCGCCGTCTTCGTCGTGATGACATCATTGCGCTGGCGCCGCTACCCACGTGGCGGCCATGGGCACCGCCATTTTGGGAGTGATGCCGGAGGGGAAGGATGCGCTGCCTGGAGCTCCAGGAAGTGCTCGTGACAAAAACAACCATTATGAATACAATTAGTAGTGTGATATACAAATATACAGTAATAATAATAAACTGAGTTTTTTCCAGGTATGGGATCCATTATCTGGAAACCCGTTATCCAGAAAGTTCTAAATTACAGTAAGACTCCATTGTAATTAAAGAATCCAAATTTTTAAGAATGATTTTCTTTTTCTCTGTAATAATAAAACAGTACCTTGTATACTTGATCCCAACTAAGATATAATTAATCCTTACCGGAAGCAAAACCAGTCTATTGGATTTATTTCGTGTTTTCTTATTTTCTAGTAGGCTTAAGTCATGAAGATCCAAATTACACAAAGATCCCTTATCTGGAAAACCCCAGGTCCCGAGCATTCTGGATAACAGGTCCCATACCTGTTTATAAATTAATATAAGGGAATATCTAATGCAAAACTGCAGTTTTAAAGAAAGAGAACATTTATTTTTAAGCCTTAAGTGGTCCTTATAGTATTGACCCACTGTTACTAATAGCATTTATTAATAGTAATTTTCCTATTCCTTTACTACAATTTCATATGATAAATGCAAATGCTTTTAGTTACACAAGTACCTTGCCTTTTGAAGGAATCATTGGGAAGAGAATATTACAATTTATCTCCAGATTTTGTTAAATGCATGTCTCCTTCTAGCTACGTGAAAGGGAATTTAGCATTATGAACATGTACTTTGGGTGCAGGAATGTATTAGTGAAGAAATTAGTGTGATTTCTCTCATATCATGCTAATTGTAATATATGCTCCCCGAGGTATCTCACAGCGTTTTATTAGCAATAATTTGAGAAATGCAAATGCATTTTTAAATGTTAACACTAAGAATAAAAAGGTTTAGATAAACTTTGACTGTGCTTGTTAGAATTAATCTTTGCCATGTTCAATATAAAATATAATGAATGACATCTTAATGATTGATACAAATTTTGGGTTCCAAAAATAACATCTGATTCATTTGAGTGACACCTGATGTAGTCAACATTCTCTCCAAAGAGTCAACAGTTTGACTAAGTTTCTGGCTCAGTAAAGTAATTCATATTTTGGTAACAGTAGGGATCCTAAAGATGGAGTTGTGGAGGATTGTGAAGATACATAAATATTTAATCTTGGGGCCAAAGGGAGAGTTTTTATCAAACTGTTTTAATGCTGTGAGAGAGTGACTCCATGGTGATTAGTACAGGTATGGGACCTGTTAACATTTCAAAAAAGGAAAATGTGAGTATCCACCGAAATAATGAATCAATTAAAAAATGTAAAAATTTATTACGACATCAGAGCAAGACCTAATGCGTTCTGTGCCTGCTGGGGCACTTACTCATTAGGACATCAGAGCAAGACCTAATGCGTTTCGTGCCTGCTGGGGCACTTACCTTCTCTCTTTAATGCCCGGGACTGATGCATGCATAGTGAAAGGGCAGTTTTTTGTTGTTGAAGTTAAAGGGATCCTGTCATCGGAAAACATTTTTTTTTTGCAAAATGCATCAGTTAATAGTGCTACTCCAGCAGAATTCTGCACTGAAATCCATTTCTCAAAAGAGCAAACAGATTTTTTTATATTCAATTTTGAAATCTGACATGGAGCTAGACATTTTGTCAATTTCCCAGCTGCTCCTGGTCATGTGACTTGTGCCTGCACTTTAGGAGAGAAATGCTTTCTGGCAGGCTGCTCTTTTTCCTTCTCAATGTAACTGAATGTATCTCAGTGAGACATGGGTTTTTACTATTGAGTGTTGTTCTTAGATCTACCAGGCAGCTGTTATCTTGTGTTAGGGAGCTGTTATCTGGTTACCTTCCCATTGTTCTTTTGTTTGGCTGCTGGGGGTAAAGGGAGGGGGGTGATATCACTCCAACTTGCAGTAGAGCAGTAAAGAGTGATTGAAGTTTATCAGCTCGGAAATTGACAATATGTCTAGCTCCATGTCAGATTTCAAAATTGAATATAAAAAAATCTGTTTGCTCTTTTGAGAAATGCATTTCAGTGCAGAATTCTGCTGGAGCAACACTATTAACTGATTCATTTTGAAAAAAATGTTTTTTCCCATGACAGTATCCCTTTAAGCTTTTTACTCTACCAAAGAAAAAGCAGGGAGAGGATCACTCTATGGTACTCGCTGAGAAGTACCCCAGGCTAGAGCAGCTTCTGCCAACAGGCACACCGGCACTAGGGTATCAGGTAAGTAATTACAAAATGCATTTAAAAAATCTAATTTTTTAAACTCGGATGAATGTAATCAAACTTTAATCAAATTCAAATCGAATTCAATTCGAATTTAAGAACTCGATTCAAGGTTTTTCTCTGAAAAAAGCTTGAATGTCAGGAAGGCTGCAAACAACTCAAAATTGATCCCTGGATCTCTCCCATTGACTTAATCAGCTATTCAGCAGGTTTTTGGTGGTGAATAGTTACATTTAGTTACGATAAATCTAAAAAATCGAATTCAATTTTTTTAAAAAAAAACTCGAATTGAATTTGAATAACTCCCTAGTCGAATTTGACAGTCAAATTCAAATTTTCAATTCAACCCTTGATAAATCTGCCCCTTAGTGTTCATTCTCACTGGACATTTAGCAAAAGTATTGCTGCACACTTGCAGAGAATTTAAAGATATGTAGGGGAAGGGATGTGCTGCCCCCAACCTGTCCCTCATCAATACGGTGCTGATGAACACAGGTATTACTATATTCATGGGGCAGACACAGAACCTTGAAAACCTCAGCTATTTTGCAAAAGTTGGGGGCAGGGTGCAAAGAAACCCCCATGAAAAATTAACATTTTACAGAGAATGTTACCTTTTTTTTAATCAGTGCAGATTAAAAACATTTCATTTACGTTATGTAATCTCTCATTATATAAATCAGTCAATATAGTGTGCATATGTACACACTGTATATGAAAGCCTTTGCAAAGTGTAAAAATATTGGATCCTCTGCATTGCCTGTCTCAGGGATTTGTATCGCCTGTTAAACTGCAGTATCCCTTTCCCTTTATGTCAAATGACTTGACATCAGTGCTGAGGATATTAGAAAATATCTGTCTAGAACTAAACTCGTTTAGCACCTTAAGGTCAATACAAGGTATAATCTAATCTTGTTATAGACATCTTTCCGTTTGTTAGTGGTTCCCTTCTTGTGAAAATGAAAGAGATCATTTTATTCTGTGACATAGAGGTTCTAAATGAATTCAGCTTCTTCTTTGCCTTTACTGACTTCTTTGACTGCTCTTCTCCTACAATGTCACTATGCTTAAATAATTCCTATTACATTTAATGGAATTTATTACTCTTCTGCCTTTGAGTTTGAATTGCAGAGTTGAATGGAGAGTGGCGGGATTTCACTCTAGAGGACTGTGGTGATCTCTAACTTCACTTTTTGATAAATATACCCCATGGACTCTCAACAATAAGTAAGGAAAGTGAGGGAATTATATAGAAAGGGCTAGTAACATATATAGCTACTACATGCCACCCCCCCCCAAACTAAGGAAGGCCTAGTTTGCAGCTTTCTCCTCCCCACCCGTGCCCATCCATTTGCCATTCTTTTCAGCAGGTGGCACAAGGACTGACTAATATGCAGCAGATCCATCAATGGTAGTTATGCCACTGAGATTGGTTGGCCCAAATTTATAGTATAGGTTTGCTGGAATTTGACACACCCATCTGGGATGGCCAAAAAGCCTAAATTTACAGGAACTGCTCAGCTGCCTCCCTTGCACAGGCAGAACCAGGAATGTCCCTGTCACACAAAGACAGTAAATGACCTTTCTAACACGTTCTATTGTCTCAGTCCCTTATTTTCAGCATCATTTAGGATCCATGTTCCACCTTACCTCATCTAACCTTACCACAGCTAACTGTTTTTACATGACAGTAAAGTAGAAGGTAGGATGAGCCTGTGTCCGAGACCTTTTATCTGAATGTGATGCAAAAAGTGAAATGGAAAATGTAAATAAGCATGATCTAGCAAATACCATCCAGAGTATATCCATGGGAAAGCAATGCTTTATTGACCAACCATCCAGGTAACATTTTGCAAAGTACACACATAAACTAAAATACAGCAAAGATGTTGCCAGGATGATGCATAGGGGCAAATTCCCTACCCAGCAAAAATTTTCCAGTGAAGGCTTCATAGCCATTGCAGCATTTCGCCAGACGTAAATTTGCTAGGACAAAGCCAATTCCCTAAAGTGCACTGTTACATCCAGGGCACCGAATGCTGGCGAATTTTCGCTTGTGTTACTTCAGCAATCAAAGCGAAGATGCGCTTGCGTTGCCTAATTTGCATACGGCAGGAAATGATAAAGTTGTATATGTTGCAGAAAATACATTACATTACACAAGTCCAGGGAACCTTGATAAATAAAATATAGTTGTTATAATGCCCTACACATGAGCCCACTGTATAGTTTATGTTCCATATGTTGGAGGGGGGGGCTCTCTGAAAAAAGGAAAGGACGCTAGCGTTTTTTGGGACGCTTTTTTTCCAGTAAAAATTGAGGAAGTCCTATGCACTCCATTGCACTTCGCCTGGTCTGAGCTGGCGAAGGCAAGTCTAGCGAATGAGGTAACGTTCAATAAAAGCCGCATCTTAGTGAATTTGCGGAGTTACGTCCGTTCGCCAGAGTGAAAATTCGAATGGTGTTAGAGTGCAAAGCAACAATAGTGTCTATCTCCTTCGCTAGCGAAGTGGCACCTGCGCCTGTTAGGAAATCGATGAAGTTGCGAAATGACGTCACGTTAGTGAATTTTCGCAGGCAGTGTTTTACAATAAAGTAAGAACTTTAATGAAACAGACCTCTTATAGGTTTGTTAATGGTCACCAGAGAAGAAAAGTAGGAATTGTATTGAATGATTTGTATGGGAAGAAATAAAATTGAATTTCCAGTAAATCATTAAAGGAACAGGGAACCAGTGCAAAGGCTATGAGAAAGTTGCAACATTAATACAACTAACTGTGAGCAAAGATATTAATAGGGCTGGTCCTCACAAAGAACTGGTTTATCTAGATTTTTCAGCGTTATTAAATTCTAAGCCTGCAGCTTGTGCACCTCCCAAACATAGTGATGGGCAAATAAATTTGCCTAGCGCGACTTTGCGTGGAATTTCTGCATTTCACAGCTGGCGAATCTCCCGTGAAAATACCCAGCTTCAAGAAATTTTGGACATGCGTCCGAAAAGCCGGTCGCATTAAAATCGTCACGCATCAACACTATTCGTACACCCATTGACTTTAATGCCAGCATCGAAATTGATTCAAGCAACTTTTTGGACTCTTGTCCAAAATTGACGCGGGTGTCAATTTTCAAATATCACAAATTTTTCTCCGTTTTGCGGGAAGTTCGAGAATTTTTCGGCAAATCGACACTGGAGCAATTCACCCATCACTACCCAGACAATTACATCTTTGCCTAGTTCAGAAGCTGGTTCTATTTTCTATATTAATCATTCAGTTATTTCAAGTTATTTTACAGCACACCAAAGTGGTTTGTTATTTAGAGTTAAGCCACTGTTTTGTGGAACAAAATACGAAGATACTAATCACAATTCAGATATCATTCAAGGTATATTCTGCTTTTTAGATGATCTAAAATGAGATCTTCTCAGAAGCCACTGCAATAAATTCAGTATATTTTTACAATATGGCTATAAATATTAATAATTCTATAGGATATATTCTTGTTTGTGAAAACCAAGACCTCATCTTGACTGAAGAAACAAAACTCTTTGTAAATTATCCCCTGAATCAAAATGATTGTAATTTGAACTTCTGTAACCCCTTACACTCTCATTACATTAATTAGTTTTATTTCAAATATCCCTGCCACAAACACATTTAATTATGCATGGCATTTTGTTCAATAACACATCCAATCAAATTATGCCTTTTCATTATTACTAATATGTTATATAAGAATGTGCAGCAGAAGAAAATACAGTTGCTGCAATACTTACTTCACACTGTGAAAGAGTAATTAAAAACATTACTTCCGAGAAGACAACAGCATCACCCAAAATTAAAAGTTAAAGAATTATATATGTATTAAACGTTTATCTTTTTTAATTATTTTCTTTTGTTGCATTGTCTCAAGTAATCTCCAGGCAGTTGCATTTTTTTGTCTTGCAATTTACACTGAAAACTTTCCAAAATGTTACTTTACCTGCCTACTCAAATCTTTCCATATCTATCTATCTATCTATCCATCTATCTATCTATCTATCTATCTATCTATCTATCTATCTATCTATCTATCTATCTATCATCTATCTATCTATCTATCTATCTATCTATCTATCTATCTATCTATCTATCTATCTATCTATCTATCTATCTATCTATCTATTGTCTTTCTGTCTATTGCTATCTATCTGTCTGTCTAGCTAACCATCTATCTATCTATCTATCTATCTATCTATCTATCTATCTATCTATCTATCTATCTATCTATCTACCTATCTATCTATCTATCTATCATCTGTCTGTCTATCTCTCTGTCTCTCTCTCTATCGCTCTATCTATCAATACGTTTGTGTATGACACATACATGTTTTGTGCATTAGTTACTTGATTTATTTGACAAATTGGACAATTTAGGAGGATAAAAGTTTTGCTCACCTTAACTTAAGAGTTACCTCCAGCATTGGGTAGAGTTTCCTTTTGCAGATTAAATTATGCCCTGCTAGATCCTGTTCTATCTAGGGGTGTAGATTTGGCTGCTCTCAGGCAGAGGGTAGCATGCAGAGCAGTCAGAGGCTCCAACAAGGAGAGCAGAAGGGACTCTGGGTGCCACCCACCATCATAGACACTGTAAGGGATATGGGGAATATCCCCACTAATTGGAGGGTGATGAGTCTTTCAGGCAAGGGATGGTTATTGTGTCCAATTAGAAACAGGAAGGCAGCAGCAGAATGTAGTGTGTGTATAGACAGGTCAAGGCTTGAACATAATTGAGCAGGTGTAGAGATAGAGGACACGTATTAACAGGATAGAGCTGGTGTAGAGACAGGAGAGGCAAGAGTGTGATGGAGGGGAGCGTAGAGTCAGAACAAGGTATGAACAGAATGGCATGGGCATAGAGACAGGATAGATTGCAGGGGGAATGGAGTGGGAGAAGAGACAGGACAGCTAGTTGCATACGCAGACAGAGTAAGGCAGGAACAGAATGGAACAGGCATAGAGACAGGACAGACTCAGCAAAAGGCAATATAAAGGAACATTTTTTAATGACCACATTATAATAATCAGCTTCTGTACTAGTGGAAATGTGAAACAAAATCACTTTAATTCCATTAATATTTTCCTCTCCACCTGATCCTAAAAGAAGCTTGATTGGGTTTGTATTTAGTTGTAGATTAGTAAAATTCAGGAATGCATTCTGTAAAGACATTCAGCTTCATTTACAAAGAAGGTGCACAGTACATTGCAATGTGCAACTGTTAGAAGCAAACAATCAAGTTTTTTTACCCACAATGCAGCAGATCCCAGACTTCCACAGTAATTGGAAAAGCATGAAAGGCTGGTAATTAGCACAGGTTGTGCATTTTGACTTGCTAGTGGAACCATTCAAGTACCACAAGTCCAGGCAGGTGTATTTCAAATACTCACAAGTTCAAGGAACCTTTTATTCACACACTTTCTTCAGTATCGGCAGAAAATCTTCCTTTCTTTTCCCATCAAACAGCAGTAATTTCCTTTATGACTGGAATTCAGTCTATATGAATAAAAGACCAAAGCAATCTGAGGTCCTGATAATAACATTGTTTTATTGTGATATTCTATTGACCAGGGGTCCCCAAACTTTTCACCTATGAGCCACATTCATATATAAATAGAGTTGTGGAGCAACACAAAAATTAAAAAAAGTTCCTGGGGTGCCAAGCAAGGGTCACGATTGGCTCTTTGAAGGCCCCTATGTGGACTGGCAGCCTACAGGAGGTTCTGTTTGGCAGTGCACCTGGTTTTTATGAAACCAAAACTTGC
This sequence comes from Xenopus petersii, assembly GCA_038501925.1. Classification (NCBI taxonomy): domain Eukaryota; kingdom Metazoa; phylum Chordata; class Amphibia; order Anura; family Pipidae; genus Xenopus; species Xenopus petersii. The sequence continues at coordinate 172,450,734 of CM076673.1, forward strand.
CTACAAGCCTGGAATTCAAAAATAAGCACCTGCTTTGAAGCCACTGGGAGCAACATCCAAGGGGTTAGTGGGCAACATGTTGCTCATGAGCTACTGGTTGGGGATCACTGCTATAGACAAGTGATTTTCAGGATTTAAAAATTTTTTTATGCCATTAGACAGACTTCGGTGGCATCCCTTTATTTTTTTCTATTTAGTCAGGGTTAGATAAACAGGAATACAAGGATATGTTGACACAGTAAGGAGGGGCATAATAAGAGCCACTACAAGGGTGACAAAATGTCATGTCTGTCCAATATCTTTGTAGAAGATTTATCTATATATTCATACATACACTGTGGTCCTTAAATGTTAAAGAATGTCTAGGGTTGACTATATTCCCTTTTAATAAATAGACAAGGCAAAGTAGATACGAGAAAGATAAAGATCAAATGGAACAGCAGCAATAGTTCAAAATTTACTTATAATGACTATTTTGATTTCCAGGACAAGGTCAATTATGGATCTGGATTGCTTATGAAGTGCTAGGTAAGCATGAAATGTGGTAGACTCGTTGTGGGGTTCTTTTGTTGATTTTTAATATGTTGTAATAAAAAAGCATGGACATAGAGACATTTTTTGAATTTGTCAATTATGGATCTGTCCATGAATCTGACATCTTCATATATTATACATTGGAGTAAATGTATGTCCCCCTAAAGTTTATTTCTGTATGGACAGCCAGTGATGAGCATTTGTCAACCCTCTTCTTTAAAGCTGTACATGACTGGCTTTTCATAAGCTACTGATATAGGGCATAATGGTTTATAGGGATGGGGCTTAAAACACAAGAGAAAGTGAGTGTTGATGTGACATGGCCAAACATAAAAAGCGATTACATTTTTATGTATTGACAGGAACGTTTCTTATACACCCGGTGACTTAAAAGCAGAATTTAATTTTACTAACTGGGAATTCTTCTCTTTCAGAGTGGAATTATTCCCAATGCACTAGTGTTTCTATCCCTCTTGTCCCAACCCAAGGGTAGGAGAGGTAAGAGTTTGGGAGGCAGGAGGAGGCATGGTATTTGCATAGCAGTGTCTCTGGTTTGCTAGATGCAGCACAGAAAGAACATTAATAAAAAAAATTCTACTAGGAAATCAGTATGCATCATATTAAAAAAAATATGTTTAATATCAGCATTCTTTAGTCAGTCATGTAGGGCAAAAAGCAAGCCTGCCACTCCACACAAATAAAATACCTATGCCGGTAAAGATTTACTTTACTTGGCCTTATATATTTTCCAAGTTTCCCCTATTTTTTTTTGCAATGTACAATGAAATTCTGTAGCCAACACGTGTGAATCCATTCTTTAATTGCTTAGGAGCTCAAAGAAATGTCCTAAGATGAGGCAACTAATTGGAGGTGGGAAGATTAAAAAAAATCTTTTATTTTGATTTTGTTTCATGTCAAGAGAGATAATCGTGAGTATATTATTCTGTTAGGAAACATATCCTGTACACAAAAGCAAAGTCATTGTGTTCAGCAGCCGCCGGGCTATAAAAATAACATAAATGATACCTGCACGATTGTGAAATGAATATGTTTGCTTAGTTCTGGGCGTTAAGACACAGAAATGCTCAGTGGCTAGAATATGACTGAAATAGAATAACAGATTTAACCCCTTCTCAGTTTTGCATTGTGTAAATGTATTCTGTCGGATTTTGATGCCTTTGGCTCATTGGGGTATAGTCTTTTTATACATGATTCACTGCAGTTCATTATAAGGGGGTCGCTGAGCTACAGACAAGCATGCTTGTTTTCAAGCTTTCCACTCAAATATTGCGTTAAAAACAAAAAAGCACACAGAACAAAACACCCTCTACTGTCAATGCATGGAGCCCTCACTTTCCTATAATCTCATTCTGACAATACACCTCCATATAAACATCAGCACACTATGTGCACCTAATGTGTCATTGTCTATTTCTAGTAAGTGAGAGTTTAAATAAAACCCTGCGTAGGAGATCATTTGGGAGGCTGCCAAGACCATGATGAAAGACTTTTCAGATAACAGCTAAGGCTGAATCAGTGTGTGCGGTGCTGAGAAGTGGGTTTGTATCAGACACATGGGGGGAGATATATATTTTTTGAAACTCCCATCAACTCGAAATTCGAATAAAAAAAGACCAACCAAATTTTTTAACTTCGAGTGAATAGGCTGTATTAGAATTTGGATCGTTTTCGATCAAATTCAATTCAAAGTATTTTCAAAAAAAACTTTGAAAAAAAACCTCCTATTTAGAGTCCACCAAATGACTCTAAATAGGTTCTAGGAGGTTCCCCCATAGGCTAAAACAGCAATTCGGCAGGTTTTAGAAGGGGAATAGACAAAGTCACATTTGTACATGATACATTTCGATATTCTAATTTTCTAATTTTTTTCAAATTCAATTCAATTTGGTCTATTCCCTAGTCGAAGTACACTAAGGGGCAGATTTATCAAAGGTCGAAGTGAAAATCCGAATTTAAAATTTTACATGATTTTACATTGTAAACATTTGTACAAATGCCATTTTAAACAGCGATTTTAATGACACATTATGGGGCACATATACTTAGCTCGAGTGAAGGATTAGAATGAAAAATACTTCGGATTTCGAAGTATTTTTTTGGCTACTTCGACCATCGAATTGGCTACTTCGATCTTCGACTACGACTTCGACTTTGAATTGAACGATTCAAACTAATCGTTCGACTATTCGACCATTCGATAGTTGAAGTACTGTCTCTTTAAAAAAAACTTTGACTAGCTACTTTGCCAGCTAAAACCTACTGAGCACCAATGTTAGCCTATGGGGACCTTCCCCATATGCTTTCTAAGTATTTTCTAATCAAAGGAAAATCGTTCGATCGATGGATTAAAATCCTTCGAATCGTTCGATTCAAAGGATTTAATCGAATTGTTTGATCAAATGAAATGCGGTGAATCCTTTGACTTCGATATTCGAAGTCAAAGGATTTTACTGGATTTCACTGGAAATTCGCTGAATTCGTGGCAGGACAAATTCGCCCATCACTACTCCCTGGTTGATATGCAAACAGCATTCAATAGTAAAAATCCGAGTTCCACTGTGACTCCTTCAGTTACATTGAGAAGAAGAAACAAAAGCCTGTCTGTACGAAGTTCCATCCTAAAGTGCTGGCTATTTCTGAAAGCACATGACCAGGTAAAATTACCTGAGATGGCTGCCTACACACCAATATTACAACTAAAAAATACACTTGTTAAGAAATTAATTAGAATTGTATATGGTAAAGTGAATTATTTGCATTGTAAACAGTGTAATTTAGAAATAAAAACAACACCATAAAAATCATGACAGTATCCCTTTAAATAAACCCAATAGGCTGGATCCGCTTCCAATAAGGATTAATTATATTTTAGTTTGGATCATGTACAAGGTGCTGTTTTATTATTACAGAGAAAACATAAATAATTATTTAAAATGTGGATTATTTAGACAAAATGGAGTTTATGGGAGACGGCTTTTCTGTAATTTGGAGCTTTCCGGATAACCAATCCTATACCTATGTATTATATTGCCATCAATTGTGCTTAGCGATCAGTTGAAATCAGTTGAAATCTGTGCTTAGTTATATAATATGGCATGAAACTTGCAGAAACGTGTGTTTTAGTGAGTCATGTGACCCCATTAAAAATTCTTATCATATAAGAAGTCACATCAGAGTGAAATGACCAATAGAAAAGCACTTGGTCTTGCCTATATGGTCATACAACTCCACAGTGACCTTTAATATCCTTATAATTTACAACAGCGGTTACTGTACATTATTCACTATATCATCAACACTGAAGTCTGTGTTGGTTTAAATTAATCAAACCTCAATTCATATTTTGCACCTTTTTCACTGGTGAGTGATTAAAGGATCATAACCCTATTTTGTTTTGTTATAAGTTGACAGTATGCACTTGTATTTGTAGTTATATAGGATACTCGTGCATGCAGTTCTGTACAGTAGAACCTACATGAATAGATATCTAGTATAGGTAAATGTAAAAAAAAAAAGTAGTGAAACATCTTCATTGATTACTCAGCAAGTCCAGTTGTTTTTAGATTTACCTATACTAGATATACCATGACCTGGATGAATGAAAATCTTCATAGTTACATGAATAGATGAGATGGGGGTCAATAAAATAGTACAATATGTTATTTGGATTTGGAAAATAACGTCAACATTCAATAAACCCTTGAGATTGTTTTGCCACCCATATGGATTCTTGCAGCTTAGTTACCATCAAGTACAAGCTACTGTTTTATTATTACAGAGTAAATGAAATCATTAAAAAAAATAAGATAAAATCAACTTCTCGTAATTCCAAGTATGATTGTTTTAGAAGATGGGAGAAGTCTGACTAGCGACTGCCCAATGGAACTTTACATTTTCTCTTTAATGTCTCATACACTGACTATAATTCCAACACTAACAATTCCTTTCAACGATGGTTTATGCAGACGTGTAGCTGTAGGGTTTGCCTGGATTTCCTTTGTGAATTTGTAGTGTGAAGAAATCATCCAATTTCTCTTTGATGAATCTTACGGAAAGTGTTTCTGGTAATTGGCCAGCTTGATTTCCCCTCATTAACTCACAAAGGGAAAATGAGAATGATATTGAAATTTTGAATGTAATTAAGGAGCTTTTTTGCTTTTGTTTTAAAAATGGTTCATCGCTGTGATTTCCACATTATGGGCATATTAAAAGGACATTTTCGGGAGCAGTATAAGTAGAAGCTCTTGTTTACTTTGATGCACTTCACTGAATGACTGGCATCATGTTTGTTGCATCTTTCCCTACATCAGCAAGATTGGGAGTAATTCTAGATTATCACCATGTGTATATATTAGTGACACCAGACAATATTTCACATTTACATTTAGGGCAGAGATACACAATCAGATTCAGGGAGATTAGTCGCCCGGTGACAAATCTCCTCATCTTTGGGGCGACTGCCTTCCCCTTGCCGTCCAGCCTGCTAGAATGTAAATCGCCAGTGGGATGCACTCGGAACGCTTTGATTTCTGAATTAGCCTGAAGTAGCTCCCAAAATCAGTGGGAAGGCAAGGGAAGGCAGTTCAGGGACATAAGCCACACCGAAAAAGAGGAGATTTGTCGCCAGGCATTTGTCTGACCGTGTGTCTCTGCCCTTAAAGAAGATCAATGGTCAAAAATGTTATTCCCCATTGGCTTTGGGGAGTCCGCCTGCCTCTTCTGCTAGTCCTGCCCGCTTACCAATGAAAAATGAGTAGGCAAATGCAGTAGTGTGACTTGTGATAAGGGATGAGCAAATTTTTTCAAGGCATGGATTCGCAATGAAATTCCACCCTTCGCCATCTGCAAATTTTTTTGCAAAAATCTACCACAAAATATTTTGCCTTGACAAAAAAGTTGCCATAAGAAAAAAAAACACACATTGGCTTAAATGCAGTTGGACAAAAAAGTCACCGGGATAAAAGAGTCTGCACAAGAAAAAAACGCATTAGGGTATATTTACTGAGCGGCGGAAATTCGCCAGTAATGGCTTCACAGCCATTACAACACTTGCCAGGTGAAAATTCGCTCCGACTGTGCTAATTTACTGGAATGCAAAGTTGCATCTAGGGTACCGAACGCTGGTGAATTTTCACTAGTGTTACTTCAGCAATGCAATCAAATCAAAGCGAAGATGCGCTAGCGTTCAATTCTGCCTAGCGCAACTTCGTTAGAGGTCTTCGCTAAGGCTAATTTATAATCATACAGCAGGAAATAATAAAGTTGAATGGACGTAGATGTTGCAGCAAATACATTACATTACACAAGTCCAGGGAACCTTAATAAAGAAAATACAGTTGTTATAATGCCCTACACATGAGCCCAGTGTATAGATAATGTTCCAATTAATGTTTGGGTTACCCAAAAATGTTGAATCTGCCCCATTGACTTTAATCCATTTGGACTGAGAGAAATTTGTTGCATGTGGAATAATTTTGATGTGCTCCAAATTTTTTTTTTGTGGCAGGATTTTTCGCAAGCAAATTTTCAACACAGTTTTTAGAAAACATTCGCAGCCAGGAAACACAGTAATTTGCTGCAAATCCATGCCTTGTGAATTTATTCGCCCATCACTAAACATAATTGGTTCTATTATATTTACGAATACTCCATATACTGTAAGTATTAGTGGATATGAACATGAAAATGGGCAAAAGTCTGAAATTTGCTAAAAATGTCATTACAACCTCCCCCAAAAGTGTACATTTTACATAACAACACTGCCTACAGTATATAAATAAATGTTGAAACTTTTCAAAAAATGTCTGGACAGCCTAAATAAATACAAAGAAATTGCATACACTTTTGTTTCATGTTTACATATGAAGAATTAATATACAATGATTTAATTGTGTGCAGCTTCGGGAGTGTGTAGAACTATCACATCCATGTATGGAGACAAGGCCTAACAGAAAGTTAACTTTGGAAATCTGTCTTTAGACTTCTAATTTGAGCCTCTAGCTGTACATGAAAATTGTTCTGTCGGGAGATTAATAATAATTTACTTGTCTTACATGCAATTGCATATTAAGGCATCATTGCATCAAACGTTAAAATTTCTTCAAGCTGTATGAGTCCCAGGGAATGCACAATTATATTCATTACTGGACATTCATAAAAGCGTTGAAAAATTCTTATTCTAGATAGGTAAAGGTTATGTTTAGATGAGAATTTCTTTATACTGAAACACTTTCTTTATACTAAATTTATCTATCTAGGCACTTTTTGGCCTTACTTTGGGTCAGGGTCAGTGCTGAGGTTTTTTTTAAGGCTGTCAAGCAGGAGAAGTGAAAGGCATTTAGCAACTCTTGCAAAACATGACGTCACAATGAGTGTGATGGGGAAATATCAACAATGTTGCAGTAACTACAGGGTTACCACAGCAGCCTGTGTCAATAGACTCATCTAAAAAAGCAGATGAACCCTTAACGTTACTATGTACTCCTGTGGGCAGTAGTTACCCTTTATTTAGTTAATGTGGGTACCATAGTCTATATGGTGGCTTCAAAGGAGAAGTAAAACCTAAAATGGATATTGCTAAAAATGCCATATTTTATATACTGCGCTTATAGTACCAGCCTCTCAATAGGAGCAATGATCCAGGACTTCAAACTTGTCACAGGGGGTCACCATCTTGGAAATTGTAATGTGCAACATTCACATGCTCAGTAGGCTCTGAGCAGCTGTTGAAAAGCTAAGCTTAGGGGTTGTCACTAATTATCAAGCAGAAAATGAGTTTGGCCTGTAATCAAAACTGATTGTACAAGGCTGATTATTAAATTATGATGCTAAATGCACTGGTGTCTGTGCTGCCATGTAGTAATTATCTGTATTAATTACTAATTAGCCTTATAGTGTGACATTTATATTCTAAAAAATTCAAAACATTTGATTTTTTAAATATAAAATCAGACTCTTAGAAAATCATGAATTTTTCGTAATGTATTAAACCCTGAGGATGGAAAAGTCTTTATCTGAAAATCCAGCATCTCAGACCTGTTGCGGTTGCATATAAGTGATTGGAGAAGTCCCAATGATTTTTTGATGTGCGCTGGGTTTCGGGCAATGCCGTGAAAATTACGAAAAATTCATGAAAATCTAATGATTTTTTTTACAGCAAAGCGGATTTGATCGGAGTTTGTAGCAGAAAATATTGAGATAAATTCAGACTTTGATAAATAACCCCCTGTGTACTGTATATTGTGAGTGGGTCCCTAATCTCAGTAAGTGACAGCAGCACAGAGCATGTGCAGTGAATCAGCAGAAAAGAAGATGGGGAGCTACTGGGGCATCTTTGAAGGGTTAGCAGCTGTTATAGTTGTTTTAAACAAGACCCAAGAACATAGATTGATCAGCCAAAAAAACCCAAAACTCTGTGGAGTTTCACATCTTATCTCGACAATCAAATATATATGATGATATAATCAAACCAATAACATAACTGTACCTTTGCCTCAGAAGCAGAAGTGATATTTAAAGGGGAACTATCATGAAATTCATAATGATTAAACAACATCCTTGGGTAAAGTTAAGAATTTCTCTAAATATATTCCATTTTTTTTTTTTTACCATTTTTGAAATATTTCCCTTGCTCTCACCCTGCTCTGAACATCCCCTCTCCTGCAGCCTGGCGTCGGAGTCATATGCAAATGAGAGACAGATACAGCCCCTTTCTTATTGGCTAGTCTGCTGTCACTCAAAGGCAAGGTTGCTAGATTATATTTCTTTGAAAAAACATTATCTGAACATCGCGTTAACAACTTTAGATCACCTGCTGCTGTAAGGGCAGATAGTTGTACAAATAGGAAGGCTCACGCTGTCTTGGCGACATTTCAAGTATTTATCTTATAACTTGTGATACGAAATACAACAGTTTATTATTCATTGTTACACTCACACATCCGAAGCTGCTGCAGTGATAACTCCGTCCTAATCACAAATCATGTTCCAGTCTCCCTCCTCCCATTACATTCCTCTGTCCTCCCTCCTCAGCCTTGTTTACGAGCTGTGGTCTCCTATACTAGACTCGCAGGACAGAGGAGGAGTCGTGCTGGCATACAAAGCCTCTGAATGCTAAGAACGTATAAAATACGTTCTTTGGCATTTTAAGTGATCTCTCTGCATCAGCGGCTTAAGCGGCAGAGTCAGTGTCAGAGGTCACAAAAAACCCCTAGGGAACGAGCAGCGGCTGCCGGTTAACCTCCCGACCCCCGATCGCAGCCCCGACCCCAAACAGCAATACACGTGATAATTATGTCTGCTCTAGGGAAAGAAAATGACAGCCTCCCAGCACCACCCCCTTGTCCCTGAGCTGCAGGTAGCCACTGACAGGTACCTCTATCCCCGAGCAGCTGAGCAGAAGCTTCTCCCCTCCGAGCCATCAGATCGCTTGTCAGACGACCCAGGGACATAACCACGTGTCTACAACTGTGGAATGTAAAGTGCATCGACCCATTCCTGCTGAGCTGCTCCTGGAGTGTCTCGATGCCTGCCTGCTGATTTATCTGCCATGCCTGTTCCCACACATATTGCACAATCCACAAACATATTTCACATTCTTTTATTATATTTGTATTTATTTCATTTGTTCCCCCAAGTTTTTACTTCTACTTACACATAAACACACCTACACCCTTTCCTTATGAGTACACACACATACATACATAACATACATACATACGCACACACATACACACGCAAATACATACATACATACATACACACACATACATACATACATATACACACACATAAATACATACACACACACACACACACACACACACACATACATACATACACACACATACATACATACACACACATACATACATTTGGGGTATATACTCTGGGGTGAGTGTGAGAGAAATAGGAGTGTTTGGGGTGAGTGCGAGAGAGATAGGAGTGAGAGAGTGATTGGAGTGGCTGGAGTGAGTGAGAGAAAGGAGCGAGAGAGATAGGAGTGGCTGGAGTAAGTGTGAGAGAGATAGGAGTGAGAGAGTGATAGGAGTGGCTGGGGTGAGGGAGAGATAGGAGCGAGAGAGTGATAGGAGTGTCTGGAGTGAGTGAGAGAAAGGAGCGAGAGAGATAGGAGTGGCTGGAGTAAGTGTGAGAGAGAGGAGTGAGAGAGTGATAGGAGTGTCTGGAGTGAGTGAGAGAAAGGAGCGAGAGAGATAGGAGTGGCTGGAGTAAGTGTGAGAGAGATAGTAGTGAGAGAGTGATAGGAGTGGCTGGGGTGAGGGAGAGATAGGAGCGAGAGAGAGATAGGAGTGTCTGGGTTGAGTGTGAGAGAGATAGGAGTGTCTGGGTGAGTGTGAGAGAGATAGGAGTGTCTGGGTGAGTGTGAGAGAGATAGGAGTGTCTGGGGTGAGTGTGAGAGAGATAGGAGTGTCTGGGGTGAGTGTGAGAGAGATAGGAGTGTCTGGGTTGAGTGTGAGAGAGATAGGAGTGTCTGGGTGAGTGTGAGAGAGATAGGAGTGTCTGGGGTGAGTGTGAGAGAGATAGGAGTGTCTGGGTGAGTGTGAGAGAGATAGGAGTGTCTGGGGTGAGTGTGAGAGAGATAGGAGTGTCTGGGGTGAGTGTGAGAGAGATAGGAGTGTCTAGGTGAGTGTGAGAGTGATAGGAGAGTCTGGGGTGAGTGTGAGATATAGGAGTGGCAGGGGTGAGTGTGAGAGAGATAGGAGTAACCATCCCAGCTCCAGCAGGAGGAGTACGTTCAGAAAGCTTCCGTGACGGTAAAGAGCCATGGGCCTCATGCAGAGGGGAGATACCTAGGAGCCCATAGGCTGGCATGGTAAGGGGGGAAAACCAAGCCCTCACGGAAGAAACTTTGGGCGACTTCGGAAAATGCAGCGCCGCATGTGCTTTTCTTTATAGCCTATGGGAAGACATGCTGAGGCAGTTCTGATTTTTGTCCAGAAGACGAGTCAGACTTTCGGCCAGATCGGGGAAGCCCGTTGGGGCCCCCATACACGGGCCAATAAACTGCCGACACAGTCTGTCGGCAGCTTTTATCAGCCCGTGTATGGCCACCTTAACTCACTGTGATATTATTGAATGCCTTTTAAAAAGTAAGCATTTCTGTTAAATGAATATATTTGAGAATACTATTATTTTCATCATATCTATCCACTGGGAAATTTTGATTTTCGCGATAGTTCCCCTTTAAAGCATAAAAGAAGTAGATGAAGGAATAGAATTGCTTTCTTATTGTTTTTGTGGAATGATTAAAATTCAGTGGTAATTGCAACACTTTGTTTTATGCTGCACACTGCAGTTCTAAACAATCAGACTTCAGCATCAAGGTATGTAGGATAGGGTGATAGCTTTACAGATCCATGTCAAGGGGCACAGTTTATGCCATTCTTTCACATACATGAATGTGACACACACACATGTATACTCTTTATGCTAGCATAAGATTACAGTATCATCACATCCATCGCCCTTTAACATAAACACTCTTTGATTCATTTATAGGGATGGGCGAATTTTTTCGCCTTGTTTCGCTGAAAAAATTACGCCCATACACTTGTATGAGGTTGTGAGTCAAAATAAAAAGACGCGCGGCAAAAAAAAAAGATCGCTGTGCAACAAAATTCTTTTGACACCCATAGATTTTAATGGACGTCGGGCGTCATTTCGCCGGCAGCAAATTTTTGGCAAAACTAAACAGGACAAATTCGCCCATCCCTATTCATTTACATTTCAAACAACGGGAATCTGTCTTGCCAGGTAGGTACTACTTGGATCCTGCTAAAAGGTAAAGTCAATTCATTTTTTCAATGTTGCACAATATAATATATTGTTGTTGAAGACTTGTTATTTTGACTTATCTCCAGTCAATCTTCATTTAGACAAAACAGCAAAGATTGCGTTAGAAAAGTTCAGAGTGTTTTGGTTCACATTACAAATTTTCTGGGGCTTTTTTTTGTCTAATCTAATTAATCATGTATATTACCTAAATGAACAAAGTATTATATAACTAACAATGGAATTCTTCCCCCAGTGATTAATGAACCGTATAGATAGGAAATCATCTAAGTTACTGAATCATAGAAGCCTAAATATTAAGCAGAAAATGAATGATTACTGTTAACTATTATCACCATTTGTCTTTGGAATGAGTAATTATAACTGTATTAATAGCTCAAATTGAAAAACTCTTCTCAAAGTCTGACTAAACTTGTGCAGTTTTCCAAAGGCTTTCTTTTAGGTACACAGCCAACGATTCCAAACTATTTAACCATACTTCATTTGTGTTAACTGCCAGCAGATTTTCAAATATTTTGTGATCTTCGCCTTACAGATTTTCCTGGAGAGAGAATTAATTTACCTAGGAAAAGTACTTAAATAGGAACAGAGGTCCCTTGCACCCCAGCATACTCTAATACTGGAAACTTGGCATGGGGTGTTTGTATTGATAAGTGCATGTAGTTGCTGGAGCTTTGCATATGTCCTTTCAATTGATGCAAATCCGTACATACTTTTAAGTAATGAAATGTGCCTACTTCTGTATATGAACCGTTATTAGGGATGCACCGAATCCAGGATTCGGTTCGGGATTCGGCCAGGATTCAACCTTTTTCAGCAGGATTCGGATTCGGCCTAATCCTTCTACCCGGCCGAACCAAATCCTAATTTGCATGTGCAAATTAGGGTCGGGGAGGTAAATCGTGTAACTTTTTGTCACAAAACAAGGAAATAAAAAATGTTTTTGCCTTCCCACCCCTAATTTGCATATGCAAATATTCGGCCGAATCTTTCAAATTGGATTCGGGGGTTCGGCCGAATCCAAAATAGTGGATTCGGTGCATCCCTAACCGTTATATCTGTAAAAGGATATTATCATGGCTGCAGTCTACAATCTCACATAAACACAATTGTTATTATTCGAACCCCTCTTTGAAGTCCAAGATTTAGTCAGCATTCCCCTTAATTAAGCATTTTAAATATAAGTTATAACTGATTACATCAACCATTTAGTTATTATGCAACAAGATATAAGGGGCTGATTACTATAACCCCAGGCAGAAGTGCAAGAAGGGGAACACAAGCACTACAAATGTACTGAATTAATGGGGTCAGCTTCATGGTCTGTTTGCTGCAAAACTGGATTCTGCAAAGCTGTAGCACCCATGGTTTGCAATTGGCATCCTGTCTTCCACATTTTAAATAACCCTTATGGATCCTATGGAATACCATAGACTTCTATAAACCAAAGCCTACAGCAGTACATGAGCGAATTTTCAAAGCACCAAATATAAACATATTTTAGACTACATTGCCAAAAATGCCCTTAATAGTAGGTTGACTGTAGAAAAACGCAGAGCTTATTTACCACCACAGTTGTGTATGTCCCTTTAATTAATAATTTTAAATATGGCTGAGTACATTGTTACATCAGCCATTTAGGCATAGCTTTAAAGAATAATTAGGCCACAAATACGTGTTTAGTTGAAATCTCACACTGCATGATCCTCAGATTTTCTCCAAATTCCACCTTCAAACTGGGCCCCCGACCAAGACTTTGAGCTCTGCTAGGCCTACAGACATATCTATTTGAAAATAATTGTTATAATCTTGACTCTTGACAGAGGCTGAAGTAGCTCAGAGACAGCATTCACACAGGAAACAAAAGACAAGTTTTAGAATTTAGGCCAATATATTTATGTCATCAGCAAACTGAAGAAAAGGTTATAAGATTATAATTTCAGATTACTTTGAGTCAAGCAGTACATTAAAAAAAATATTCAGAATCCTATTTATCACATAAGTCAAGCAATATGAACTTTAATTATACAATAAAAAATATTTGAAACTTGTTTCCTTCAGTCTGGGAATTCATAATTTTAGCAAGCGGGCAGGAGCCATTTTATGGACACTGTTATTAAGGTAAGCCTTGCATCATTTCATAATCTTGTTTGTGCACCAAAATGGGGGACTCAATGTCCATCCCCATGTACTGGCTACACAATTAAATGGTAAAGAGAATGGGGGAATGTGGGGAGAGCAGTGACATCTAGGAAGTGCTGAATGGAAAGTAAAAGTAATTGCCTGACCCACCTCTAAGGCATAGAGGAGGGGCAGACAATATTTGATTGACAGCTGAGATTGTTAAAGTGAGCTTACAACAACTATGAATGCTTTAATAAAAAATAGAAATTGGATTTCATGTTTAAATTGAAAAGGACTTTTATTATACAGATGTTTGTGTCTGGATGACAGGTCCACTTTAAAAAGGCATGTAATAAAAACTATACAAGAACAGGTGTTAATGGTGTAACTAGGTTTCTTATACTGCTACATTCAGACAACATGGACCAACTAGTTCTTTGCTGTTGTCAAATTCTATGGTTTGCCAAGTCTCCATATACACTCAGGGTATTTTTGTTCTTTATAAATAAATAAATACAGTACAATAATCTTAAATGTTTTCAGTTACAGAATTATTTTCTGTGACAATTATGTATAAGGAATATAATCCATACACTGGGCATTTTAACTTATTCACATTATTATATGCACAGTCACTAACACTCAAACACTGTTGTAGATATAATGTATAAATAACAATTAAACTTCAATTAAGATTGCCCTGATTTTACACCATTTTTCAGTGATCCCACCAATGTTATTTTCCTCGATTTTACACTATTTTGTCTGGTCCATGGAAAAACATAAAATGGGTGTTCTAATGCACTGTGTAAATAAGATTCTACTATTATTAAAACCTCTTAAAGGAACAGTAACATCAAAAATTTTTATTGTTTTCAAGTAATAACAATATAATGCAGTGTTGCCCTGCACTGGTAAAACTGCTGTATTTGCTTCAGTAACACTACTATTGTTTATATAAATAAGTTGTTGTGTAGCCATTCAAATGACAAAAGGCTCAGGTTACACAGCAGATAAGTTATGTAAAACATAATGGTGGTATCTGTTATCCACTATTTAACCTGTGCCATATAGCCTTTTTACAATTTCCACCATTGTTACACAATGCAGCTTGTTTATATGAACTATGGTAGTGTCTCTGCAGAAACACAGCAGTTTACCAATGCAGGGCAACAGTACATTATATTTTTATTACTTTAAAACACTTTAATTTTTTGTTGTTATTGTTCCTTTAAGCTGGCCATACTCTTTGTGATTTGCAGACTTGGCAAGCCCATCATGCAATCTGTACCAGATTTGGCCTCCAATACACTGAACCATATTGGATTTATCTGATTGTTGGCCCTACTGTGGGCCTACAGACACCAGTGGGGTAAGGAGTCTTCAAGTAATGGGACTTCCCCTTCAAAAAACAAACATATTACTAGTCCCTCAAAAACTAGAAAATTACTTTTAGCCATCCCTTTGATGCCTTAAGGCTAAACTATGCTGTGTCTAGAAAAATATGGCATTGCAGTGCAGGTTGGTCATTATTGGCGCTTAATTGCCTTTATAAATAACCTGCTAAAACTCACTACCCTTGCAGCCTAGCACTTACTTACACACCTACAACCTTATATAGATAAATTCACATCTGTACATTGACAATTACAGTGACAATTATGATTCCCAAATTCACAGAGATTGATACAAACACAAACATGCATGTACACCTGTAATAACCTTCATCCATATATTTCTGTATACTTAAACTTAGTCACATACTGTACATCCCCATCACATCTCTGTAATCTACACAAATGCACTCACTCACACAACTATACATACCGGTGGGGAAGATTTATCAAGGGTCAAATTTCGTATAAAAAAAAACTTCAGCATTCAAATAAAATAATAACAATTAAAGTTTTTTTCAGGGGAATAGGCCATTTTCATTTGAATCTTACAAATCGAAGTAAGTGCGATGGATCAAATTTGATTCAAAGTTTCTCCAATTGACTCCAAATCTAGGTGGTTCTAGGAGGTCCCCCATAGGCTAAAACAGCAATTCGGCAGGTTTTAGATGGTGAATGGTTGAAGTTGAAGTTTTAAAGAGACAGTACATGATACATTTTGATATCTGAATTTTTTTCAAATTCGAATCGAATTTGGACTATTCCCTAGTCGAAGTACACAGAAAATAGCTCTAAATTTTTTTAATTCGAATTTTCACTTCGACTCTCATATACTCATACTCACACTTCCACACATACATTTCCTTTAAATGAATTCCCTTCCACCAGAGTCCTTTCAAACCTCAATACATGCAAATTAACATACAATCCTACAAAAATCCATCCATTTTTCTCTCTCTTTTTTCCCCCCACAGGCATATTGTCTGCTTCTGTATATTCCTTGCCAAACTAACAGAATAAAATGTTTCAAAAGTATGCAAATAAATTAAGGGGAAGCTACATGGTTCATCAGAAACCAGAAGGGAATTAGAAACCGAACAGCAGGCAGAGCAGAGGATTTCATACAAATGAAATATACAATGACTGAGACATGTTGTCTCATTTACATTTGTTTCCTCAAGAGATCATAACTAATTAATACAAAACACAGCATAAAATGTAGTTATCCAGATTTTTCATGTAATGTCTTATTTAAAATGATAATGACTTTGTCAGTGCTTGAAGTTTTAAATTGGATGAATTAGTGAATGTAAGTGCCTATTAAATTGAAGGGCATTAACAAATCAAGCAGGATACTGTTTTTGTACCACACTTCTGTCAAGCAGGACGTTACAAAAGCTCATTACCCTTAAAAGCTTTTTGAATGCAGCCCTCTCTGTGGGAGTTATGTATCAAATGGCTTTTGCACGAAAACTGACACTTCGGGACTGCTCAGTAAATGACTAGGGATGTTACTGGTCGTTAACAGGCACTCAAGTCAATGGCAATTAACTACTAACGGATATTCCTGTTTGTTTAGACATTTGTAGACATTTGGAGCTTGATTCCTTGAGACAGTGGCATTTGTAGGTTATACCTCTACAGTGCCATAATATGTACATTTAATGAGGCTTTTCCCATTGTATGTTGCAGGATATCATTTGCTAAAACTACCCATTCCATCTCTTACTGTAATCCGATCACACCCTCAAATTATTTCTTATAAGGGCCAACAAGCACTGTACAATACATTGAATTTCATTTGGATTTACAGCCTTGGGCTAAGTGCAGAGTATCTACTGTCATGCAAGACAAGAGCATAAAATGTCCATGCAAAAGAACTTTTCTTCTTGATTCAAATAAGGGGTCTACCCTCACAGGGGGATGCTTTTGTCAAAATATATACAAGATGAATAGTCTGATGGTGGGCACACTGTCTTGGTGGGCTCCGGGAAAATGCCACTTCTGCAGTTGTTAGATTTTGCCAAAGTAACACCTCACAGTTTATATTTGGTTCTACAGGGCTGTAGTGCTCTCTGGGTGGGAAGCCTGTGTTTTTTGGCTTTATGCCTTCTTCTTAATAGGACACAGAGTTAAGGAGGCCACACACATGCAGATCAGGTACCCTGCCCAGCTGCTCACAGAAGTCTTTACTTTTGCATTTGCCAAAGCCCCATGTACTTACCAACCTGCTGCATTGGCAGTTTAAGTTTTCAAACCTACCCGATTCACAAACCAACCCATATCTGTAGTACTTGTACTAGTACTGTCAGTCATCATTAGTGGACCACCATAGATACACATATCTCTATATGTATGGTCAACTTTGTATCATAGGGACCAGTTGTTAGGCCCTGTAACCAAAGCAGTTGCTATGTACTGTATGCAGATGATATGTCACTATTTCTAGAGAACCCCTATATTGCCCTGAATGCTGCATTTCAATTGATATACTGACAAAAGACCAACTCAGGATTATAGATTAACTGGTCTAAACACTAAGCTGATCCCTTTACACTGGACCCCAGCATTTCCACAGTAACCAGTGTTGGGCACACACCTTTATATAACTTGGTTTCCACATCCATAAGAATCTCACCAAATACTTAGAACTAAATAGACTTGCTAAATACCTCTGTGAGTGTTGCAGGCAAGCATCAAGGCAACATTTGGAGTAAAATAGATGTTTTATGTGGCCAGAATGTCTGGCCCTCTGGCTTTATGTTTTATTCTTAACTTTGGAGTTATTGACTGATTGAAACAAGCAGTAATTATTTGGCTCCCTGTGACCAAGCTGTGTCTGGATGTAAGAGGTGGAGCAACCCATTCAACCCATGTGCCTCTTATTAGTTCAATATTATTATTATTGTAGCGCTATAGTAAATTGAGTGCATTGTTCTCTATCTATAGGCTTCACCCCTATACTGTGCTCTGGATGAGACCTTAATTCTTAGGGGGTAAGCCCTCGCAAATTTTGTGGAGGCAGAGTGTAGTACAACTGTAACTTTGTGCAGGGTACAATAATTGGGCACCAAGGGTTGTTATAACTTAACCAAAGAACATATTGATTGAACAGGAGCATCCACAGAAGATTGTACATATAGAGCAAACAAGATCATACACCAACAGGCATATGCTCACATCATCTTTGGTCAGTATCAGTCCCTGCAGGGAAGAGAACATGAACTTTTCCCTTAGTGGAACACAGGGGAATCTCTACATCCCTAAGTCTGTACACTTAGTCCCTACTTCTGGGCAATTAGTCCCACTCAGAATCTTCAGAGTGACCTCTTAAGGTGAGTATCCTATCCTTACTAGACCTGACGTGTCTAGGTTCCACTGGAGCTCTGCTTGCCGGCTCAGGCCAGAGCCGACACAAAATGGGCCCTGAGCACATGGCTGCCCAGGACTTCATACTTTAGCACATTGCCATCTACTGGGCGGTGTAAGAACACCCAGTTAGGCGTCTATAACACTGACTGCCTGCTAAATAATACTGGGAGACCAGTCCCTACATTATTATTATTACAGGTACGGGAGCTTTTATTCTGAATGCTCAGAATCTGGGGTTTTCCGGATAAGGGGTATTTCTGTAAATTCATTCTCCATATCTTAAGTCTTTTAAAAAAAAATCACTAAAAATTAATAAAACTCAAAGGATATTCTGCCTCCAATAAGGATTAATTATATCTTAGTTGGGACCAACTATAAAGTTCTGTTTTATTATTACAGAGAACAAGGAAATCATTTAAAAACATTTGAAATATTTTCTTATTATTCCATAATCTGGAGATTTCTGGATAATAGGTTTCCAGATAACAGATCTCATACCTACAGTATATTAATGGATGTTTATAAAGCATCAGCATAGTCTGCAGCTCCGTACAATACATACAAATACCAATTTCTAAAATCAAGAATAAAAAATCCTCCCCTCCAGATAAGTTGAAAGACAATTCCCAGGAACTCTTTGACAGCAGAAGACTTTCTGGAGTTCTGAGAGTTGTAGGTCAACACTATTTAAAAGGGATGACAAACTGCGGCTTTAAACTTTTTTTTTTGCAACGATCAATAAAGAAAACAATGTTCAGTCTTTTTTGTAATTCTAGACTTTTTGCTGCAAATGATAATTTATTGATAGGCATGTTAGATAATTATATCTGTGAAATCCCTTGGTTTCCAGTACTGTTACAAGGACTATTGATTAAATAATTGAATGAGTTTGTGATATGGATATTATCACACAATGTGTCACTAATCAGGCTAACTTCTGCATGAGCATAATTTATAAGTGCAATTTAGAAGGGATGATGATTTATAAAGATTTTGATTACAGATACCTATGGCGTTATGTAGTTCTGCTGCCTCAGAAAGAGGGATATCATTAGAACGTTGGTTATACTTAATGTGTGTTATTTCTTTAGTGTTTAACAAAAGGGGTGTTTGATTTGCCTATTTTTATAGTCTCTAGCATGGATTTATTTATTCCCATGTATTGCTGAGTCCTTACATGAATAAGTATTATTACTGTTATTTTATTTAAATACAAATAAAATACAGGTATGGGATCAGTTATGCGGAAACCCATTATCCAGAATTACAGAAAGGCTGTCTCCCATAGACTCCATTATAATCAAATAATTTCGATTTTTAAAAATGATTTCCTTTTTCTTGTAATAATAAAACAGTAGCTTGTATGTGATCCAAACTAAGATATAATGAATCCTTATTGGAAGCAAAATCAGCCTATTGGGTTTATTTAAAGTTTAAATGATTTTCTAATAGACAAGGTATGAAGATCCATATTATGGAAAGGTCCTGAACATTCTGACCTGGATGTAAAAACCCCAGGTCCTGCACCTTTGGACTGACCAATGGGCATTTACATAAACAACTCAGGGTAAAGTCCAAACTCAACATTTTGTTCTGGTGGCTCAGATGCAGCACCTTAAAATGTCCATGCATGTTTCATATGGAAAGATATGTAGTCATAGGAATAAGGATATATTTGGGCCCACAATTTACTTCTTGGGTAAATTGTGGGTGGGTTGCTGTTCCGGAACCCTTCCCACTCATTATGTTTGCACCTCTTGCCAAGCCCCCTCCAGCATACCTCCCTGTGCTTAACTTCTGATGCAGCAATTATTTATATAATCATGCCTACCTGGTACCCTCCTGTGATGTCTGTAAGGTTGCCACCTTTTTTTTTCCTTACTAATGATATTTAGTGATGGGTAAATTTGTCCCGTTTCGAATTCGAATTTACGAAACGGCATAAAATTGGGTGCCAATGGGTCTCAAAATGATTTTGACGCAAGTCAATTTTGACACCCACAACAATTTTTGTACTCACGCCTATTTTGTCCAAATGCATTAAAGTCAATGAGCCTCCGAATAATTTTGACATTTTTTTGATGCTCTATATTTTTTATTGCAAATTTTCCCAGCAGTTTCACAAATTTATCCGCCCATCACTAAAAATATTGTCATTCAGCATTATTTTCACTGAACAGGCCAGTAAAATAACAGCAAGGTGGTAATCGTATGTCAGATACGGGTAGGTCAAACTGTATACTGTTTACATACTTACTACTGCTTACTACCATTTAATACTCAATGGCATATTTGTAAGGGGAATTTCTTGACACAGACCCCAAACATAAAAAGGTCTGGCTCAGTGATCCGGTGCACCACTACACCGGATCACCCTTGCGCGAATTTCACGGGAAATTCGCAAATTTTCCGGCGAAAACTGCGCAAATTCGCCCATCACTATACACTATATAAATTATTTGAATCTTGTCTCCTTCAGTCTGGAAACACATAATTATAGCAAGCAGGCAGCAGCCATTATGTGGACACTGTTATTAAGACAAGCCTTGTATCATCATCTCAGAATCTTGTTTGTGCACCAGAATGGGGCACCTGATGTCCATCCACATACCCTGGTTACACAATTAAACAATGAAGATAACAGGGGAATTTGGGGAGAGCAGTGACATCTAGGAAGTTGTGAATGGAAAGTAAAAGTAATTGTCAGCCCCGCCTCTATGCCTAAGGCATAGAGGAGGGGCAGACAATATTTGATTGACAGCTGAGATTTTTAAATGAGCTTACAACAGCTATGAAAGCTTTATTAAAAAAATAGAATTTGGATTTCATGTTTAATTTGATAAGGACTTTTTTTTTATTTTTGTGTCTGGGTGACAGGTCGACTTTAAAATGCCCAAAACACACAGCATAAAAAATGTCTCCTTGGTCCAGTACATTCAGTATTGCATAGGCTATTCTATAGGCTTGCAAGAAAAATGAAAATATAATATAATGTTGCTTTGAATATTAAAGAAAACCATAGCTTGCCACTTCAATAGTATGGTATAATGTATTGTCACTGTAAATCTTGTTTTACTGACTGTAATCTCTACTGGTCTGACTAACAGTACAACCAAGGGTTATATTTTTGTTATTAATCCAAGCTTTCCATAAGAAGTATATATCACTTTAAGTTCAGTATTGACCAGTTTTCTCTTTCTTATACTCATAGTACAGCATAATTATTGTTAAATAGAGATGGCGCGAACTGTTCGCCGGCGAACTTGTTCGCGTGAACATCGGGTGTTCGCGCTCGCCGGAAGTTCGCGAACGTCGCGCGACGTTCGCCATTTTGGGTTCGCCATTGTTGGCGCTTTTTTTTGCCCTCTCACCCCAGACCAGCAGGTACATGGCAGCCAATCAGGAAGCTCTCCCCTGGACCACTCCCCTTCCCTATAAAAACCGAAGCCCTGCAGCTTTTTTTCACTCTGCCTGTGTGTGCTGAAGAGATAGTGTAGGGAGAGAGCTGCTGCCTGTTAGTGATTTCAGGGACAGTTGAAAGTTTGCTGGCTAGTAATCATTTTGATACTGCTCTGTTATTGGAGGGACAGAAGTCTGCAGGGGTTTGAGGGACATTTAAGCTTAGGTAGCTTTGCTGGCTAGTAATCTACCTTCTACTGCAGTGCTCTGTATGTAGCTGCAGTGGGCAGCTGTCCTGCTTCTGATCTCATCTGCTGACTGCTGCAATAGCAATAGTCCTTGTAAGGACTGCTTTTATTTATTTTTTTGTTGTTTTACTACTACTACTACTACTACTACTACTACTACTACTACTACTATAAGAGCCCAGTGCTATTAGTCTAGCAGTGTTGGGGAGTGGGACTGGTGTGCTAATCTGCTGCTCCTAGTAGTTCAGCAGCACCAACTTTAATTTTTTTTTTTTTAATATTCATTCTTTTTTTATTTAACTTTTTTTTATTTTACTACCGCTGTAGTAGTGTATAAGTTGACCTTTTAGGCATTATTTGCCCTGTAGGCATTTTTTGCCCAGTGTGTTATTCAACCAACTGCTATCTAGCTGTGTGACCGTGTTCACATTCTGTCTAAATATCCATAATATTACCGTCTCCAGAAAAAACACCGGAGTGACTTTTTTCAAGCAGCCATAATAAATTTTACGTAATCCGTATCCATCGCTGTAGTAGTGTATAAGTTGACCTTTTAGGCATTATTTGCCCTGTAGGCATTTTTTGCCCAGTGTGTTATTCAACCAACTGCTATCTAGCTGTGTGACCGTGTTCACATTCTGTCTAAATATCCATAATATTACCGTCTCCAGAAAAAACACCGGAGTGACTTTTTTCAAGCAGCCATAATAAATTTTACGTAATCCGTATCCATCGCTGTAGTAGTGTATAAGTTGACCTTTTAGGCATTATTTGCCCTGTAGGCATTTTTTGCCCAGTGTGTTATTCAACCAACTGCTATCTAGCTGTGTGCCCGTGTTCACATTCTGTCTAAATATCCATAATATTACCGTCTCCAGAAAAAACACCGGAGTGACTTTTTTTCAAGCAGCATTCTTATATTTTACGTAATCCGTATCCACCGCTGTGTATACGTTGACCTTTTAGGCATTATTTGCCCTGTAGGCATTTTTTGCCCAGTGTGTTATTCAACCAACTGCTATCTAGCTGTGTGACCGTGTTCACATTCTGTCTAAATATCCATAATATTACCGTCTCCAGAAAAAACACCGGAGTGACTTTTTTTCAAGCAGCATTCTTATATTTTACGTAATCCGTATCCACCGCTGTGTATACGTTGACCTTGTAGGCATTATTTGCCCTGTAGGCATTTTTTGCCCAGTGTGTTATTCAACCAACTGCTATCTAGCTGTGTGACCGTGTTCTCATTCTGTCTAAATATCCATAATATTACCGTCTCCAGAAAAAACACCGGAGTGACTTTTTTTCAAGCAGCATTCTTATATTTTACGTAATCCGTATCCACCGCTGTGTATACGTTGACCTTGTAGGCATTATTTGCCCTGTAGGCATTTTTTGCCCAGTGTGTTATTCAACCAACTGCTATCTAGCTGTGTGACCGTGTTCTCATTCTGTCTAAATATCCATAATATTACCGTCTCCAGAAAAAACACCGGAGTGACTTTTTTTCAAGCAGCATTCTTATATTTTACGTAATCCGTATCCACCGCTGTGTATACGTTGACCTTGTAGGCATTATTTGCCCTGTAGGCATTTTTTGCCCAGTGTGTTATTCAACCAACTGCTATCTAGCTGTGTGACCGTGTTCTCATTCTGTCTAAATATCCATAATATTACCGTCTCCAGAAAAAACACCGGAGTGACTTTTTTTCAAGCAGCATTCTTATATTTTACGTAATCCGTATCCACCGCTGTGTATACGTTGACCTTGTAGGCATTATTTGCCCTGTAGGCATTTTTTGCCCAGTGTGTTATTCAACCAACTGCTATCTAGCTGTGTGACCGTGTTCTCATTCTGTCTAAATATCCATAATATTACCGTCTCCAGAAAAAACACCGGAGTGACTTTTTTTCAAGCAGCATTCTTATATTTTACGTAATCCGTATCCACCGCTGTGTATACGTTGACCTTGTAGGCATTATTTGCACAGTGTTTTCTTCAAACCGCCATCTAGCTGTGTGAGCTTGTTCACATTTTGTCTAAATATTGATAATATTATCGTCTCTAGAAAAACCACTTGAGTTACTTTTTTTCAAGCAGCATTCATATATTTTACGTAATCCGTATCCACCGCTGTAGTAGTGTATACGTTGATCTTGTAGGCATTATTTGCACACTGTTTTCTTCAAACTGCCATCTAGCTGTGTGTATTATCGTTTCCAGAAAAACCAACTGAGTTTTTGTTGTTGTTGTTTTTTTAAAAATAATGCCAGGCAAAGGCAGGCCGCCACGCAGAGGCCGTGCTAGGGGCCGTGCTGCTATGCAATCCTGTGGCCCTAGCAAATTGCCCAGTTTTAAAAAGCCAATGACCCTGAACTCCCAAAATGCTGAAGAGGTAGTTGACTGGCTTACACAGCACACCCCATCCTCTACCGTTTCTAACTTTACCACAACATCCTCCTCATCCTCCACTGCTATGGCCACCCCACGTAACACTTCCTCCACCACCGGTGCCCCTTCTTCACTGGAGTCAGAGGAGTTATTTTCCCATGAGTTTCTTGAACTGAGTAATGCGCAACCATTATTGGCAGAAGAAGATGAAGGAGATGAGGACGTTACACCAGATTTAATTCTGGCAGAGAACACGACAGAGATGGACATAATGATGAGTGATGAGGAGGAGGAGGAGGTCCCCGCTGCTGCTTCCTTCTGTGATGTGTCAGAAGAAATTGATGCATCTGAGGAGAATGATGATGAGGAGATTGATGTTTTGTGGGTGCCTAGTAGAAGAGAGCAAGAGGAGGGTAGTTCAGATGGAGAGACGGAGAGTCAGAGAGGCAGTAGGAGAATAAGACTTAGAAGAAGCAGGGAGGCCAGCCCGCAGGGATCAGTAGGGCAACAACATGTATCGGCACCTGTGTTCAGCCGGCCAACGCACCCGCCATTGCCGCCAATGCCGCCAACTTCTACTGTTACCGCCAGATCGCAGACTTCCAAAAAGTCAGCAGTGTGGGATTTTTTTAATGTGTGTGCCTCTGACAAAAGCATTGTAATTTGCAATGAGTGCAGTCAGAAACTGAGCCTTGGTAAGCCCAACAGCCACATAGGTACAACTTCTATGCGAAGGCACATGAGCGGCAAGCACAAAGCACTTTGGGAGCAACACCTCAAAGGCAACAGGCAAACTAAAAGCCACACTCCTTCTGGTCCAGCATCTTACTGCTCTACCTCTGCTCTCCTTGACCCATCTGAACCACCCTCCACTCCGCCTTCCACCTTGACCACCTGTTCCCATTCCCAGTCATCTGCCACCAGCCAAGTTTCTGTGAAGGCCATGTTTGAGCGTAAGAAGCCAATGTCTGACTGTCACCCCCTTGCCCGGCGTCTGACAGCTGGCTTGTCTGCACTCTTAGCCCGCCAGCTTTTACCATACCAGCTGGTGGACTCTGAGGCCTTCCGCAAATTTGTAGCAATTGGGACACCGCAGTGGAAGGTACCCAGCCGCAATTTTTTTTCTAAAAAGGGAATACCACACCTGTACCAACATGTGCAGAGCCAAGTTACCGCATCTCTGTCACTTAGTGTTGGGCCAAAGGTCCATATGACTACTGACGCATGGTCCTCCAAGCATGGTCAGGGCAGGTATGTCACCTACACTGCCCACTGGGTGAACTTGGTAATGGCTGGGAATGGGAAGCAGGGAATGGGTAGCTCAACAACAACAACAACAGTGGAGTTGGTGTCACCGCCACGGATTGCACGCGGTTCTGCCACCACCTCTACTCCTCCATCGCTCTCTACCTCGTCTTCTTCCTCTTCTTCTTCTTACTCTGCTGCTGGGTCCTCCTTCTCCTCCTCCACACCTGTGCACCCCCAGCTCCCCCTAGGCTATTCGACGTGCCAGGTACGCCGTTGTCACGCTGTCTTGGGGATGACGTGCCTGGAAAGCAAAAACCATACCGGATCTGTACTCCTGTCATCTCTGCAGTCACAGGCCGATCGGTGGCTGACCCCACACCAACTGCAGATCGGAAAAGTGGTGTGTGACAATGGAAGCAATCTGTTGGCAGCGTTGAGACTGGGAAATTTAACACATGTGCCCTGCATGGCACATGTGTTAAATTTAATAGTCCAACGTTTTGTCTCCAAGTACCCAGGATTCCAGGACGTTCTCACCCAGTCCAGAAAGGTGTCGGCCCATTTCAGACGTTCCTACACAGCTATGGCACGCCTTGCTGACATTCAGCAGCGCTACAACATGCCAGTCAGGCGTTTGATTTCTGACAGCCAGACTCGCTGGAATTCAACGCTCCTTATGTTGGAACGTCTGCTGCAACAACAAAGGGCCGTCAACGAGTACCTTTTTGAACTGGGTGGTAGGACTGGATCTGCAGAGCTGGGGATTTTTTTCCCCCGTTACTGGGTGCTTATGCGCGATGCCTGCAGGCTCATGCGACCTTTTGAAGAGGTGACAAATATGGTCAGTCGCACCGAAGGCACCATCAGCGACCTAATACCCTTCGCTTTCTTCCTGGAGCGTGCCGTGCGACGAGTGACAGATGAGGCTGTAGACCAGCGTGACGAGGAGCTGGAAGCGCACGATTTATGGTCGCAATCACCAGAACAAACCCAGGCACCTGCTGCAACGCAGGGAGAGGTGCCAGAAGTGGAGTCAGAGGAGGAAGGTGGCTTTGTGGAGGAGGAGGAGGAGGACCAACAGGAGCAGGCTTCCCAGGGGGCTAGTGGTGACCTTTTGGGGACCCCTGGTCTTGTACGTGGCTGGGGGGAGGAGACCGTGGATGATGCAGTCCTTGATAATGAGGAAGCGGAGATGGATAGCTCTGCATCCAACCTTGTGAGAATGGGGTCTTTCATGCTGGCATGCCTGTTGAAGGACCCCCGTATCAAGAGGCTTAAGGAGAAGGACCTGTACTGGGTCGCAACGCTACTAGACCCTCGGTACAAGCATAAAGTGGCAGAAATGTTACCAACATACCACAAGTCCGAAAAGATGCGGCATTTACAAACCAGCCTGCAAAACATGTTGTACAATGCTTTTAAGGGTGATGTCACTTCAGGAACTCATCAACATTCCAGGGGCAGAGGTGCCAGTAATCCTGCCACGAGCACACCTGCAAGGACAAAGCCCTTTGGCCGGTCTGTAACATCAGACATGCAAATGTTTTTCTGTCCAAGGCAGCGCCACAACCCTTCTGGATCCACCCTCAAAGAACGCCTCGACCGGCAGGTAGCGGACTACCTGGCATTAACTGCAGATATCGACACTCTGAGGAGCGATGAACCCCTGGACTACTGGGTGCGCAGGCTTGATCTGTGGCCAGAGCTGTCACAATTTGCCATGAACCTCTTGTCTTGCCCAGCCTCAAGTGTGCTCTCAGAAAGGACCTTCAGTGCAGCAGGAGGGATTGTAACTGAGAAGAGAACTCGCCTAGGTCACAAAAGTGTCGATTACCTGACCTTTATTAAAATGAATGAGGGGTGGATCTCGGAGGGTTACTGCACGCCGGAAGACTTGTTCTGACTTCTATGCAGCTGTCCTTCTCTTCAAGCCTCATGACTCCACACACAGCTGTCCTTTAGCGTCCTCCTCCCTCCGCCACCATTACAAACTAGGGTGCAAACCCTACTGGTTTAATTTTTTCTGGCCTCTGTGCTTCAGTGGCTGCGTCCAAAAAAACGGGGCAAACAATGTCTACAAGGTCAACGTATGGCGAAAAATTACTATTTTCAGCATTTAAATGGCATATTTTTTCTGGCAACTGTGCTTCAGTGGCTGCGTCCAAAAAAATGCATATTTTCTGCATTTATATGGCATAATTTTTCTGGCCTCTGTGCTTCAGTGGCTGCAACCAAAAAAATGCATATTTTCTGCATTTATATGGCATAATTTTTCTGGCCTCTGTGCTTCAGTGGCTGCAACCAAAAAAATTTATATTTTCAGCATTTATATGGCATAATTTTTCTGGCAACTGTGCATCAGTGGCTGCGACCAAAAAAATGACTATTTTCAGCATTTATATGGCATATTTTTTCTGGCCTCTGTGCTTCAGTGGCTGCGGCCAAAAAAACTGGGCAAACAATGCCTACAAGGTCAACGACGTTGACCTTGTAGGCATTGTTTGCCCAGTTTTTTTGGCCGCAGCCACTGAAGCACAGAGGCCAGAAAAAATATGCCACATAAATGCTGAAAATAGTCATTTTTTGCCATACGTTGACTCAACGTATATGGCAAAAAATGACTATTTTCAGCATTTATATGGCATATTTTTTCTGGCAACTGTGCTTCAGTGGCTGCGTCCAAAAAAACTGGGCAAACAATGTCTACAAGGTCAACGTATGGCGAAAAATTACTATTTTCAGCATTTATATGGCATATTTTTTCTGGCAACTGTGCTTCAGTGGCTGCGTCCAAAAAAACTGGGCAAACAATGTCTACAAGGTCAACGTATGGCGAAAAATTACTATTTTCAGCATTTATATGGCATATTTTTTCTGGCAACTGTGCTTCAGTGGCTGCGTCCAAAAAAAACTGGGCAAACAATGTCTACAAGGTCAACGTATGGCGAAAAATGACTATTTTCAGCATTTATATGGCATATTTTTTCTGGCAACTGTGCTTCAGTGGCTGCGTCCAAAAAAACTGGGCAAACAATGCCTACAAGGGCAACGTATGGCAGTTGTTTAAAGAGAACAGTAGATTACTAGCCAGCAAAGCTACCTAAGCTAAAATGTCCCTCAAATCCCTGCAGACTTCTGTCCCTCCAATACAGAGCAGTATCAAGCAGATTACTAGCCAGCAAACTTACTATCATCTGTCCCTGAAATCACTAACAGCTCTCCCCCTACACTATCTCTTCCAAGCACACACAGGCAGATTTTTCAGATAAATTTTTGCCCTTGATCCCCCTCTGGCATGCCACTGTCCAGGTCGTTGCACCCTTTAAACAACTTTAAAATCATTTTTCTGGCCAGAAATGTCTTTTTTAGATGTTAAAGTTCGCCTTCCCATTGAAGTCTATGGGGTTCGCGAACCGTTCGCGAACCGCTCGCATTTTTGCGCAAGTTCGCGAATATGTTCGCGAACTTTTTTTCCGACGTTCGCTACATCCCTATTGTTAAACAGCTTTTGTAAAACTTTTCTGAAAATGATCAAAGTCACCACTGGGAAATTATATTGACCAGTAAGTCTGACATCTTTATTTGGAAAGTGCCTTAAAAGAATATATATTGATATTGAATACATTATCAGTCTCAAACTGTCTGCGTGTTGTTGTAAAACAATTGTTTTTTTGAATCTATGCATATCTGTGACGCAATATGTAACCCTATTTTAAACCCTTCATGTATTATAAGATGTACGTCATCAATATCTTACCATGCACAGGTTCTGAATCCCCTTTGCTAAATGAAAGGATTCTGGGAATTTCTTTAAATGGCAGTGCCTCAAACTAGTGGGATCTGTGAATACACCTACGGATGACCCCAATAGAAAACAATAATTAAACACACCAGTGCTGCAAACAAAATATAACTTTATATAACTGAAGGGAAAGAATGCAAATATACAGGTACATATACATACTGTATAAACCAAATTAACCCTGCACTGGGGTACCCGTGTGGTAAGCCCAACCCTGGCACAGTCCCACACTCCACTCCTGGTGGACACGGAGTCACTGTCCCAAGAGATTTTTACCGCAGTTTTATTATCACTAAATTTATGTTGAAGTGTCTAAAAATACTCAGCATTAAACAGATTGCAATAATAGAGAGGAATCAGTGATAATAAGTGTGGTGAGATATCAAATGAAAATGTTGAAGGCATAAAATAATAATACCAATAAATCTTTTTTCCCCCATTAAATAAAGTCAGAACAGGTTTGCCATAGTATGCATTTAATGCTGGAAGTCAGCCACCCATATGAAAGAAATGCAGAGCTGCTAGAGGAAGTTCTCTTTTTTTCAACTGTGCAAAATGTAATATGTGTATCCACCTCCACAATCTTATGCTTTGACATTGCTGTCAATTTTAAAATATGCCACAAAACTTGATGAAAGCCTTCAAGCTGGGGAACTTTAGAAAACATTGCTGCTGCCATATATGCTTCCTTCATATGTTATATAAAAGTAGTTTTAATGTACATATATATCACATGTTATGACACCTGCCTGACAGCATATGATACAGTGAGTTACCAAAAAATGCCCCAAAATAATTTACTTGGTGGGGAATCTACCAAGTGGATAAGAAGTTAAATTAAATCTGGAGATAGATTTAAAATAGTCACTATCCCTCTAGCTGTACTTTTGCAAATTTGGCTTTTATACAACATTTTTAAGGATATTTTACCACCATTTCTTCAGAATTTTGACATCATTTAATTTTGTTGTTTAATTCAGCTAAGAATGTATTTCTTCTCTTTGCTTTCTGTCATATTATATCTGTGTAATAGCAATAGTCACGGTAAGCAGTAAGGTCCAGTGAGTACGTGTAATATCCTGGCTGGAGTTGAACTAGGGACCCAGTGTTTCTGGGCTGTCTGACTTACCATTGCTCTATGCGAGCAGAAAGCACAGGCACTGGTTCACTTCGATTGCTATACTAGTAATTGCAAGTAGGTAAGTAGTCACGTGGTTAATCCAATATGGCATCAAAGGCACACTTCCAGCCTTCCATCACAGCACGATTCATGAAGACGAGTGTGTACCGTATATACTCGCGTATAAGCCGAGTTTTTCAGCACCCAAAATGTGCTGAAAAACTCTACCTCGGCTTATACGCGGGTCATACGCAGAAGGCTGCAAAACAGGCTGCGCTTCATGAGCTCCTCTGTGTCCCCTGCAAGACTGCCCTAATCCAGCGTGTCCTACCGTAAGTAGTGTCTCCCGCTCCCTCGGAGCTTTTCTTCT
Source organism: Xenopus petersii (assembly GCA_038501925.1). Taxonomy (NCBI): domain Eukaryota; kingdom Metazoa; phylum Chordata; class Amphibia; order Anura; family Pipidae; genus Xenopus; species Xenopus petersii. The sequence continues at coordinate 172,481,570 of CM076673.1, forward strand.
CTGCAGCAGATTTTTCTTTTCAGAGCTTCCCTTGCTGCTGCTCCTCCTCCCTTGTCACAGTCTCTGCTGCCGGATCAAATTATTCGGCTGTGACAGGGAGAAGGCGAGCGGAGCGCGCTCACTGTAAAAGTTTTAAACATCACTCCCATTGCCCCAGCAGAGTTTAAAATCTTTGGGCCCTAAACACACTAGATTCCGTTATATCAGGAGGAAGGAAACCAGCGCAGCCTGAGGTACTACGTCGGCCATCAGTTATTCTATATACCGGTAAATCCACTTATATTAATATCCCTGACTTGTGTGGAGTTGTTGTGTCCCATGTTCAAAGTTATTTTCTTCAGTCCCTTTATTATTATTATTATTATTATTAATTAGTACAGCAATAAAATGGAGCCAATATTATACAAGTGACTAGAACTTTCTTTGTTCTATTTTTCCGTATTGCTTTTATTTTATTATGTTCTCCTGCTCTTCTCTCCCTCTTCTATTCCCTCTCAGTTCTTTGTCCTGCCATTGCTTTCCTTTCATCCTCCTCCTCCTCCCTCTCTCCCACCCTTCCCCTCACCCTTTTTGTGAGCTCTGGGGGTATTTATTAATAGAGTGCCAAGTCTCCCAGTCCATCATTTTTCAGCCTAGGCTTATACGCGAGTCAATAAGTTTACCCAATTTTTCTAGTTAAAATTAGGTACCTCGGCTTATACGTGGGTCGGCTTATACACGAGTATATACGGTATGTTTAAAACGTCCAGTTTATTGAAGCATCAGATTAAAATCAAGACATGAACATACATGGATGATGCAAGCAGGGGGAGCATGGCTTGGTGCGTTTTATGACTATGCTAGTCACTTCATCAGAAGCCAATATGAGATGTGGGCAAAATCTGGACCTAAAGCTGCAAGAAAAGACTTCTATTCTTAGAGAAAGGTGAGGTAACAATAGAGAAAGAGAAATACTATGCATAGAAAAAAACCTGGTAGGCCACGCCAACCCAGAACTGTCTGAAACCAAGGGGACTTTCTCCCTTACCTCCCCTCTCGATTACAGCCACAACAGTGAATAGGTATACGTGAAGGAGGGGGGGGTGTTGCAGTGTTGGTGGAGGACCTCATGACTGAGGTAGGGGCCTGGAGGGAGGGGGACCCATGAGGTGGCAGAGACACACTCTAAGATTCGGATAGATTTAGTCGCCTGCCGACAAATCGCCTCTTCTTTGGGTGAAAAACATCCCCCCCTGAAAAGCCTTCCCTGCCTCACGAGGAATCTTCAGGCGACTTCGGAAAACTAATCGATCTGAGTACCATCACTCATTCAAAACGAAAAACTTTTGTTAAGTCATATTAAAACATACCATTGAATCCAAATGCCTGCCCCTCCCCTGTGGATAGCACAGCAACCCCCCAACACATAACTAAATACTTTAGGAACTATTTCCAAATGCCAACAAACCCCCAGGGCAAACACCCACCAGGCTCACCTCCCACAGACAACATAGGGCAGGCAAAGTATAGCACACACATACAGAGTATGGCACACAAAGGCAGTTTACTGCAAGCAGAGCATGGCACACACAGACAGAGTAGGGCAGACAGAATATGGCACACACAGGCAGTGTAGAGCAGGGCAGGCAAAGTTACAATTCAAAATAACTGGTTTGGTTTCATGAGGGTCTTCTTATAGTAAATCTGTTTTTATGGAAATTAGATCCTAATAAGTATTGCAATTTCACTAAAGTCTTAAGGGCAAATTTACATTTCAGAAGCCTGTAGGCCTGTCACCTTAAAGGAGAACTAAAACTTAACCAAAGAAGTGGGGTATAAATGCTGAACATTATATTTTGGGCTTCTGTACCAGCCCAAGGCAACCACAGCCCTTTAGCAATAAAGATCTGTGTCTCCAAAGATGCCCCAGTAGCTCCCCATCTTCTTTTCTGCTGATTCACTGCACATGCTCTGTGCTGCTGTCACTTACTGAGCTTAGGGACCCACTCACAATATACAGTACACATAGAATATAAATGTCACAATATAAGGCTGATTAGTAATTAACACAGATACTTACTACATGGCAGCACAGAAACCAGTGCAATTAGCATCAGAATTTAATAATCCGCCTTGTAGCATCAGCTTATATTACAGGTCAACTTCATTTTCTGCTTGATAATTTGCAACGGCCCCTAAGTTTAGCTTCTCAACAGCTGCTCAGAGCCCACTGAACATTTGAGTGTCACAGACACATTCCAAGATGGTGACCCCCTGTGACAAGTTTGACGTCCTGGACCATTGCTGCTACTGAGCGGCTGGACTGTTAGGCTGTTTCAATAAGTTCAGTATATGAAATATGGCATTTTTAACCAAATACATTTTTGGGGTTTAGTTCTCCTTTAAGCCATGCCTGTCCCAATTCTTCTCAAAATATGGCCACCCCAGCATAAAATAACACATTGATCCACATCATTGTTGGTGCAGCTTGATGTGATACAGCGTTTTGCTTAGTTTCCAAAGTTAACTGATTCTTGCTAAATTCTATATTTAGAATAAATATAGTAAATTAAAAAGTTAAATAAACCCACACGTTGTAGCTAGAAGTAAATTAGATATGTAATGTTTTTTTTATGTAAAATATTCATTTTTAATGCTGGAATGCAGCCCTTCATCCTTGCTTTGGTTTTATTAGCAGAATATAATAGCTCCATGATGGTGTGAGCTTAAATATGGCCAGATTGTTTCCATTAAGGAATGTACATGTATATTGTGTATCTTCTAATGATATTTTAAACATTTTCTGTTGCGAAAAATCTTGCCATTGCAGGTTACAAGTTAGGTGGTCTTAAAACAATTTGCCAAGGAATATCATCATCATTCTCGGCTGCTCATTCTTTTGATATATTTTGCAGAATTCATTTTTATATTTCACAAGACTGTCAACAACTTTACATGGGTGTTCTGGAAATAAAAAACCTGGCCTGAAGTTTTAAAACAATATTGTTTCATCTAACTGGTTAAGGTTGGAAAAAAGTCCAATCCATTTTACCTCTGTGAAATCAATTATATTCTTGCAATTTTGGCACGTTTGGATATTCTGGGGAAGATTACACTGAAATGGAAAAATGATTTTTTTAGATTCAGAAATATTTAAATGGATCACCCCTACATTTCTGATTTTTTAAATAAACATATTTAATATTTATGCACTTCTAAGTAAAATTCTGTAGAGTGGTTTAATTTGCCTTGCGTAGCATTTTTATGTCAGTCATATGCCAATTACTCCTCTACGTTGGAACCCTGCATTGCACCCTGCTCCCTTATGCACCCAGTATGCACCAGTGTGGAAGATTACCCGTACTGGTATTTCATTTTAAACTAAATTTTCCACTTAGAATATAAAATATGCACCATTGTGAATATGGTACCTTAAGAGAATGAGGAAAAAAGTCCAAAGTCCATACTACTGATACCTTTAATGAAAATTAACCTTGATGTTTTTCATTTTTTGTTGCTAAATACATGGGTTAAACAGCCTAATCAATCATAATGTGCAACCCCTGTTTCCAGCAAATATCAATGACTTCCACTCCTCATGTTACTCCTTTTTTCCCTTCTGATCTAAAGAGAGTTGCAAACCTTGCCTGAATGACAACTTCAACAAAATTACACCTGTGGCATGGTTATGGGGGAGATATTTACTATCCATCACCCTATGTTACCTGTGTATAGTTTAATGGAAGTGGTCCCATGTCTATGGCCAGAAGAATTCCTGGTACAGAAGAAGAAGAAGTCTAATCCTGACTTGGATGCCAAAAGAGCAGCTACTTCTCCCACTACAACTGAGGCAATCCAGCCAAGTCTCCTCCAGCATCTCAGGGAACAAGAGTCAAAGCAGGATCAAATTGTCCAATGCCTGCAAAGACTGTCTGCAAGGTTGGACATTATTCAACAACAACATGTTGCTCTTGGCCCAGCTCCTGCCCAGAGAAGCAGAACAATACCCACTTTCCCGGTTAGCTCCAAAGTGGAACCTAAGATCCCATTCCCTGGGGACTGTAGTAAGTTTTTTGCCTTACAGGAGGTGTGTAAACTAGATTTTGGGTTCCTACCCCACTCCTTTCCAACCAAGGAGTCTAGGGTTGTTATTACAATACTTCAAGGGGATCCCCAATTATGGGCTTTTAGCTAATCCAGTCTGTCTCTCTCTCTCCTTTTTTAATGCCTTCACTATTATATATGACGACCCTGATCATTTTGCCTCTGCAGATTCATATATTTGTAACCTCGGGCAGGGCAAACAATGGGTCAAGGAGTATTGTACCGAATTCCGCCACTGGGCGGTAGAGACGGGATGGAATAATACTACTTTATGCCGTCAATTCAGAGCAGGCATTTCTGATTTTATCAAAGAGAGCCTTGTTAATTTTCGTGTTCCATCCTCCCTTGATTCCCTAATGCACCTTGATATGAGGCATAGGGAGATGTGTCAGGAAAGAACACCCTGCTGCATCACCCTCACTGTCAGCATCCAAACTGGAAATCTCAGTCCCTGGGCCTACCGAGGAACCCATGCAATTGGGTACTACTCATTTTTCCTCTGAAGCAAAGGGCTATAGGGGGGGCTAAAGGATGGTGCCTGTATTGTGGGAAAAAGGTGAATGTTCATTACACCTGTCCAAAGAGGCTGGGAAATGGCAAAACCTGGGGAGTTTTGTTGAAGCCTTGTTGTTTCTATTCCCCTACAGTCTTCTTCCAAAGTGTTTCTTCTGGCCCTCTTAGACCCCCCCCCCTAATGTAAGTGAGGAGAAGGTTAAGCTCCTGATGCAAATAGAAAAGGCTGTTAGTTTGGGGAACGTACAGCAACCCAGAAGGCAAAGGTAGGAAATGGGGAGAGCATTGCTGCAGAGGCTAAGACTAACCCCAAAACATTTTTAAAGTATATTAATAGTAAAAAGATACAGGATGAGAGTATTACTCATTTAATTAATGTTACCAGTGTGGTTGTAACAGAATATCCAAATTACAGAAGCCCTTAGCTAGAAAACATCAGGTCCCAAGCATTCTGGATAACAGGTCCCATACATTTAGTATGTATAGTTTTTGAGGAGCCTTTTACAGTTGTGCCTATTGCACAGTAAACATAATATAAAATACAGACAATAATAATGAATGTCTGATATGCCGATTAATTACAGACAATAGCATTACAAAACTTTGGAAAGGCTATAAAGTTTTAACATAGTAATAGATATAAAATCCATGTTACATGAATAAAAAAGAGATATAGTCTATTTGGAAATAAAACCATATTCAAAGTATTTAAAGAGCTTTATTCAGCAACTGTTTGGCTAATATAGACCATACTATGAGGATATTACTCCAAGTTAAACAAGCCTACACATTCAAGAAAGAAAAATGCTTAACTAACTAAAACTAGAATTAAATCTAAACGTTAAATAGCAAATTTTTATTTAATGGCACAGAACACTGTAAAGTCTGTTCTGAGAGGGTTTAAAGGAACAGTAACACCAAAATAGGAAAGTTTTTAAAAGAGATGACAATATAATGTAGCATTGTCATTCACTGTTAAAATTGGAGTGTTTGCTTCAAAAGCACTATTACAGTACTATTCAAACTATAGTCGAGTTTCTGAAACAAATACACCAGATTTACCAGTACAGGGAAACACTACATTATATTGTTATTTATTTTTTTGGTGTTACTGTTCTTTTAAGAAAGGGAAAACTGCTGAAGATCGTACCCATTAGGTTTCTGTTATACTGATGAAGCCATTAGGATGTTGCACATTGTTGCACTTTGTTGTGTCATTTTTAGTGCTAAATCCTGCCTCTAGATGGTGATAGAGTGTAATGTGTTAGCAAATGTAGGGGGGAAGCCGGGTACCCCCAAAAAATTTACGCTCTTTTACCACTCATCACCCTGTAAAATGAAAAGTCGGCAGCATTTTTTGGGAAGTCCTATCTACTCTATTGCACTTCGCCTGGTCTGAGGTGGCGAAGGCAAGTCTGGCGCAAGAGGTACATTCAGTAAAATCCGCATCTTAGTGAATTTGCGCAGTTACACCCATTCGCCAGAGTGCAGCTTCACCAGGGCGTAAGGGAGCAAATTACCGCTAGTGAAGTTACGACAGCAACCATTAGTAAATTGGTGAAGTAATGAAATGGCGTCACGCTGGCGAATTTTCACTAGCGCTAGTCACTTCGCCCTTTAGTAAATCTGCTCCATGTCCTTTAGCTTCACAAAAGTAAAGCTTGATATTGCAAAGTTCTTGTTTTAAGAGTTTCTATCTATCTAAGTTTTAAATTCGGTCAGTTATGTTGAAAAGTCCTGGAATTGATTCCAAAATGTGAAAAAAGTTAACACAATGTAAAACTATAGCAGTCTCAGGTAACTTTTACATCTCTTCACTCATTAGAAAGGAATGATACATCATTAATTTTTTCACTGACAAATTAAAAGAGAAAAATGTATTTTATATTTTTCCCAGCCTTTCACATGTCTGCCCCACAATTAAATACATTTACAAATCTCATTGATTTTTTATCAGGATCATTAGCACAAGTACCCATATAATATTTAAAATATAACATCTTTCTTAATCCATACCAGCATTTTAGAACGAGTAAGGACTTGACTGGGAGTTATTTTGGTGTTAAAGTCAGCAGAATACTTTTTACTTCAATGTGATAATGGGATTTAATATTAATTGAGACGATATATTCCTCTGTCATTTATTTCTTAGGGAAGGGTTCTTATGTAGACTAGATTTACTTGCAACTAGTGATGGGCTTTCCCGAAAAATTCTCTGAAAAGTCGCAAAATGCATTGAAGTCAATGGGCGTCAAAATTATTTTGACGGGTGTCAATTTCAACATTCTCGACAATTTTTATATGCGCGCCTATTCTGTTCAAATGCATTAAAGTCAATAGCCGTCCGAATAATTTTGACGTGCGACAGTTTTTATGCATGCGACTATTCTGATGCACGTCCAATTTTTTTTCGATGCAACTGATTTTTTGCTTGCAAATTTTTATCGCAGTTTCGCTAATTTATTTGCCGGGTGCAGAAATACGCCACAAATTTACGCCTGCCGAATTTATTCACCCATCACTACTTGCAACTAGTGCTCCTGCCCATGTAATGAATTGTTGGGAGAGATTGCTATTTCCAGCATATTTTTCATGTGCAGATGCTAGCCTTCAGGTTATACATTTTCCAATATACTGCTACTTGTCAGTGAAGAAGGATAAATATACAAGGGGACGGGTTCTTTTGATACGCTGAATGAATGGCTTTGCCACTTTCTATTTACTACAGCTGCAGTTTAAGAGTTCATTTTTAATCGTTTTAATCAGCCTTTGTGCATTTAGCACAAGCTTTTGAAATATGTTACAATAACCTTGCGGCCCAGGGGTTCTCTGAAACACACTGACATATTAAGCAGAATCATTTTTCAGTTGCTGTGATTTTTTTTTTTTTTTACTTGAGAAGAATTTGGCAAAAACACACAAAATATAACTGGGAAATATATTTCTGCTAATTACACTCAATAGGTCTCTAGCTTTAGTTGTAAAAATGTTTTTTTTTTTAAACAAATGTTTCCTGCTTTTTTACAGTAGTGTTTATCAGATTGTGGAATTGTAAAGGCTAAACTGAGAGAAAACAGCAGGCAAAATGATTTGTTTTTTTTACCAAACCACCTCAGCTGGGTGAGTAAGTTAATTTCACAAACGCACTCCATACATAGAGATGTGCTATGAACTACTTTAAAAGGGTTCTGTGTAGGCTACTAGGCTTTTCTGGATGACTGCCAGAGGTTCTATGTACCTTTTATAAAGTATGTATTAAATCTGATCTCTAATCCAGAGATGAAAACAATGATGGAAAGGGAAGATGCCAATTTGTGGATATGTAAGAAATTATTACTGGGAATAACAATGCAGCAGTAAATCTATTACATTACAAAATGAGCATTAAAGTTTAATAGTATGGTTTCCTCTCCTCATAAGATAAAAAACATAAATGATATAACATGGATATAGATTCTGCCCCAGAATCCCTTATCCATTTCAGGACAAAGAAAAATGAATCTGACCTTGAGTCGGCTCTTCCTTTGGTGGTTCTGTGGGGGAGATCACTTCCACTTCACTAGGGAAATTATATATTCAAAAGTTTATCTAGGGCAATGGTGTTTACTGAGTCCAGACATTGGGATGCAAGAAGTAACCTATTTAAATCCCTCCACTTGATCAAGGAAGGTGTGGGTGTTTCAGAACATAACCCATCCAGTGAAAGACTAAGAGGTTCTTTACTTAGACACCTAAAAATAATGCAACACAGGTATGGGACCTGTTACCCGGATAATGGATCTTTCCGTAATTTGGGTCTTCGTGCCTTAAGTCTACTAGAAATTAATTTAAACATTATATAAACCCAATAGGCTGGTTTTGCTGCCAATAGTACAAGCTACTGTTACTGTATTACAGATAAAAAGTAAATTATTTTTAAAATTTAAAAATTTGGATTATTTGGATAAAATGGAGTCTATGGGAGACGTAATTCTGAGCTTTCTGGATCCTATACCTGTACTATGTAAAGGAAATCTAATAGAAGTACATCTAGAGAAATTGGACTTGCTCCCAACTAGCTGTGTGTCTTGCAAGTATATTAGTTTATCTTGTGGGGAATTTTATTTATATCTAACCATCCTTGTAACTATGGTATGAGCTAAGAAGAATGCTTTAACTGAACAATCAGAAAAGCACAAAGATAATATGTACTTTCAATAATTTTAACAATGGCACTTTCAGACAATATAGGATTCTCTTGGATGCAGAAACATCGGAATCCATGTATTTTCTGTGATTAAAGTTTTTTTTACAGCAAAAATTGTGAATTCAAATTTGAGTTTTAAAAACTCAAAGCACAAGTTTCCAGATTTACTCAAATAAAAAATTGCCATCTGTTGAGTTCATGTAGAAGCCAATGGGAGTTTAATTTTTAAATTAAAAATGAGAACTAAACCCTAACACACCTACATCCCCCTCCACTGCTCTCCCCAAGCTCCCTCCCCCCAAAATCTATTCTGTTCCTCTGTGTGCTGACCTGCCATTAATCTGCAGAGTTGCAAAGTGAAATTCAAAAGTGCCATCTTCCCATGACTTCTGATCCTCTTCTGTTAGATCATCAACACAGCTGGGTCTGTGTCCTGAATCAGCTTTGAGTGTGCATGCTCCCGCAAGATCCGTACCTGAGAAATGACAGATAAGAAGCCAAAGACAAGGGAAAATGCAACTTTGCACTGTACAGCTCTGCTGATGGCAGTTTGGCACATAGGGGTCCTTTTAAACAAAATATATGTTGTGCAGCGGGAGCTTGAAAGGGGGCAGTAGAGGGAGGTGGAGGGGTATTAAAAATGGGTTAGGGTTTAGTTCTCCTTTAAGCTATTTTTCAATTAGAGTTTTGGAACTCAAAATTAATTCAATGAATGTGAGTTCACTGCATTCCAACAGTTTTTTTTCCAAGCAACTTAAGTCTCTATAAAAATATATTGCATAAAACATCTCATGTGTAAAATCCTGCTTCATCTTAATAAACCATTTTCATAAAAATATAAATTTTTTAGTAGTATGTGTCATTGTGTAATCTGAAATAGAAAATTGCCATTTTACGTAAAAAGGACTGTTGTCCCTGGGACTGTGGTTGCCTTCTCCTGGCTATTTAAGGGGCAGTGCATGTGCAGGTTCGCTGCACAGTTATACTAATGTCAACCCGGAAGTAGGTTTGACGTCTGCATGCTCCGAGATTCCTTTGGTTCCTGACCGGCTCGGTTCTGGATTCGGCTCTGGTCTTCTCCCTTGGCGTCGCAGCATCAGTAGGACGGATCTTCTGGCTTGACCCGGCGTGTTCTGTTTTTTGGCGATGCTTCTTCCTCACCGGCCCAGTGGATGCTCCTTTCCTCTTCCTGCAGGTTGCTCCTTAGTGAGCCTGCCCTGATCCTTGCTGTTCGTGAGTGACCATTATCAGCATCAATTTGCATTGATTTACTGCCTGAAATGACTGTCATTACTTAAGCAAAATGTAGCACTGGTGTTAAACTGTTTATTAACCCCTGCAAGCTCAAACAAGTACTGTTCATGATTTATGTTGCAAGACTGAGGTTAACTGTTTTCAAGCCCTTATCAGCTTAGTCAAGAAGGTGCCATTAACCCTTGCTAGCTGTGCTACATTTGTTTGTTTCCCTGCAAGGCTACTTATCCCTGCTAAGGACTGTGCTGTTAACCCTTGCTTGCCTATGTTGCCTGGCTTAGCTTACTACTGCATAACCCCTTATTGACTGCATGGTACCTACCTAAGTGTGGGGGGGAGCTTACATCATTGATTGGTTCCTAAATATGCGACTGCATACTTACCCAAGTTTCCAATGGTCCAGATTTACTTACCCTGTGGGAATCAGTGTTCTTCCAGCTGTTTGGATTAACCTCATCCTTTCCTGTCAAGAGGTTTGTCTTGTGAAGGACCCACTTCTCCAAGTACCTGTAGGAAGAGGTCATAATTAAGACCACATACAGTATCTCCAGTCAGAATTATCTTTCCGCTATCGTTTACATTCCTGGAAGCTCAGGCCACTCTTCTGTCGGTGTGTGGATCCATGGGGGATCCTTCATTACCAGTACCTGAAGACCAGAGACTCTATTAATTCTCAGGTATATATGTGTTATTGCTGCTTCTATACAGGATTCACCATTTTGTCACATTAAATTCCTAACAGGGAACATACAATTCACAACAGTTCAAGAGAACCCATGCGTACATGTTAGGTCACATGAGCCAATTAACACACAAAGTTCTGTCTTCTGCTCCCACACTTCTTCCTGTTACAGCTAGAGTTGCAGTATTTCTGGTCAGGTGATCTCTGAATCAGCACACAGACCATCAGCAAATCATATATTCCAGTTCAGTAAGATTCTTTAATAGGAACATGATATAAACTGTCTGTTTGTTAAGTATTCGTTCTGAGGGTATAGTTTTTAGACTTTATGTTTCAAGCTTTATGTTTCAAGTTTTTTCTCAAATAAGAGAACATTCAGGGTTTTAGTTTTCACATTTTCTTTAATTTATTAACATTCGAATATTAATGAATTTGCCCAAAAGCTATGATACCTATAAGACTTTTAGTTGAGGATACACACTGTAGTTCTCTGTATTAAAGCATTATATTAAGTAATTAAAACAGTATTAACATTAACATTACTAACATATCATAAATATATTATTATTTAGGATATGAACACTCTAAACTGAATATGTCAGAAAAAGGTCAGAACATGCAGTCAACAGAATGCTAAGATTCTACGGTGTCATTACACTGAATCCTTTCATATATGGACTTATCCAATGTAAATGACTGTGACATTTCAGAAAACCTATTCTGTTAAACAAAACAGCTGTTGGAATTAAACTGCACTTAGGTCAATGTAAAGCTCACCATTTAGAGCAAGGCTTTCAAATTAATTTTTATATTGCTGTACTTTTCATTATTGTTGAAACTATATGGCATGAATCCATCTCTGCTGGAGGAAGTTTATTCAATGTATAACAGATTCACAAATTCAGTTTTTGGCAGGTTGTATCTGTTCCTGTTCTCTGAAAACAGACACAACATATATTTTTCTAAAATGAGACAAAAAGTCAAAATGTGTAAAAGTTATTGAGGTAGTTATTGTATGTGTTGGTTTGATGGTTATTGTCTATCTAGTTGTGTTAAACAATTGTAGAATTTCTAAAATGGGCATGCAAATTTCTAGCAGGTTTAAAAGCCATTATTTCTGTATTGGTAGGTTAGTTATATATATATATATACTGTATATATATATATATATATATATATATATATATATATATATATATATATAACTGGTTTTACTAAAAGACAGAATCTCAGCAAACGTCCTCTATTATCTTTAATGTTTGCAAAAATGAATCTGGTTGAGGATTGGTGGGTGGATGAGAAAGGGGATAAATACTGACAGAACCTCAAGGATTTCTCCCAGATTTTAAAGGGTGGATACATATGAAGAGAACTGAAGTCTCTATATATTTATTGTAATGCTTGGGCAATCTACTTATTGTGGTAATAATAATTTGTGGACCACACACTATTGATAGAAATGCATCTCATATATGGCAGAGTAACATAATGTCACCGTGAGTTTTTAGTCAACTAAAACCAGATCCCCTTATAACAAACCACTGCATTATTTACAGGAATGTCCAATCCAACTCCATAATTTTGCCACAAGCGAATAAATTTGCATAACTGCAGCAAAAAATCCATTGTTGCACGTCAGAATTGCTGCGCACATAAAATTGTCGTGCATCAAAATTATTCGGACACCCATTGACTTTAATTCATTTGGAAAAAATAGTTGCGCATGTAAAAATTGTTGCTCATATCAAAATTGTCATGCATTTTGTCTCCCATTGATTTACATGCTTTTTGCACCTTTTTCACCATTTTGTGAATTTTGCAGTAAATTTGCGAATTTTCCAGTGAAGCTAAACGTCACAGATTTGCCCATCACTTTTTACAAGACATGTAAGACTGAGGAGTACAAAGCTGAAGCAGATGGATAAATGTCTTTTTGTGGTGTTATAAGGATTCATGGAGAAATAAGTGTTTTTGCAAGTGCCAAATTTTTTTTTAGAAGTGGAAACAATTTTCCCAGATCTGCAACAGAATTTTGCCATACATTTTTTAACCAGAAAAAAGTGTTAAAAAGTGCTTAAACTTTTTTAACCAGAAAGAAGAAAAAAAAAGCTAGAACATAAATCATTTTTTTTCTCACTTTATTGAAAAAACTTTGACCAAACTCCCAGACCCCAATCACCTTAATTTACCAATAAAACTTCTCGGAAAAATCAGTGTGACAAAATCAAGCATCAATTCGATTGTGTGAATTGGAATTTTTTCAAATGGTCACTCCGAAAACATTACAAATTTATTGGATTATTGAACAAAACTAGTGCAATCAGCCTGAAACTATAGTAAATCCTGAATTTTAAAAAACATGTTACAAGTGTTAACGGGCCCATCTGCCATTGACTTTTACATGATTTTGACAGGTTTTAGCTGGAGTATTTTCAGATTTTTTTCTGACAAAGCAAAATACAGAAGTTTTGCTCATCATTACTGAAGACATGAGAAAGACATGAGATGGGACTTTCTAATAGCCAAAAAGATTGCTCATTTCATATCTGGAGCTCAGTGCTGTCCAAGTTAGTGATCCAGTTATGAAGTATACCTCATGTTTGTGGGATAAATTATAATAAAATGGTGGTATCATCAAAAAGGCTATAGGCAAGTTTATGAATAAAATCAATTGCAGGGCTGCATCCATCCCACAGGCCATGCCAGCTGGCCATCCCAGATGTAGGGTGACATCTACTGCCCCAGTTATTTTATGATTTATGTGAAAGAGCTTAAGGTGATAAATAATAAAGATCATATTAACCTCATATATAAGTATGGAATCAATATACAATTGTCAACTTTTTGTAATATTATTAATAAAAAAACTGTGGTCATCATCATTTAATTTATTTTATTTATATTCCCTGGAAATCTGCAAATTCTGCATTTTCATGTACAAGCCCAAAAATGTCTCAAATGTACAAATGTGTTTCTACTGGCTTTATATGTGTCCACCTGCTTATTTATTTTTCTTGGAGACAATAAGTTCAAGAACTTACTCTAGCCAGTGTTTGTTTACATAACCTGCCTGACTTGACTTGCTCCCAAATTCCTTTCAAAGTAAACTGGCAACGGTTACAAACTTTTCCTTCATCCATCAAGATTAAGCCTATATAGTTGACTAATTCCGTCTCACTTTCTCAAGGGATCAGGCCTGGAATACAGCAGTGTTTATTTTTATTCAGATTCTCACAGTGCTACAATATATTGGTGACTTCCTGGGATAATTTCTTAAGTTTCATGAGTTCAGAGAACATTCTTAGATACAGTTCCTTCATTTCAAACTAAATATGGCTTTTCCCATATTGACTCCTTAAACAGATTAGATTAGAAAGCCATTACCCTATATTACCCTGTATATATATATATATATATATATATATATATAGAGAGAGAGAGAGAGAGAGAGAGAGAGAGAGTTTTGTAAGTTTTGTATTTATGCACTTTGCTATTAACTATAAAGCACTATGCACTTGTGTTTGTGATTCATTCCCCTTGTTCCAAATAACCTGCAACTAGTTCAGTCCTTTAATTTCCTTTTTCCACCCCTACAACACTCTAATAGTGGGAAAAAAACTATTGCCTCCTCTTGAATAACACTGTTCAGTTTAGGCTAAAGCCGTCATTCAAATACATTAATGTTTTAAAGGAACAGTTCAGTGTAAATTTAAAAACTGGATAAATAGATAGATTGTACAAAATAAAAAATGTTTCTAATATAGATAATTTGTCAAAAATTTAATCTATAAAGGCTGGAGTAACCGGATGTTTAATATAACAGAACAGAACCCAACTTCCTGCTTTTCGGCTCTCTAGTCAGTAACTTTAAGCAGGACCACATGGGACATAATTGCTCAATGAGTTTGCAATTGATCCTTAGCATTCAGCTCAGATTCAAAAACAACAGTTATGACCCGTGCACCCCCCCCTCAAGTCACTGATTGGTTACTGCCTGGTAACCAATCAATGGAAACCAAGAAAGCTTCAAAGCATGAAGTAGTGTTCTGGCTATTATGTTAGACATCCAGTCACTTCAGCCTTTATACATTACATTTTTGGCTAACTAACTGTATTGAAAACATTTTTTATTTTGCACAGCCAGTTTTACACAGTTTTTATTTTTATACTTAACAATTCTTTTAATTTGTATTAAAAATGTATAATTGTAAATTGTGTTCTTTATTTTATATTTGTGCATTCATTTTAACATGTGACAATGTACTAGTACTAGTCATAAACATTTTATGAGTATATATCCTTGACTGCACCCATTAGAAAGGATTTTTGCCTTATCATTTGTAGTTTTAGTTCCCAGTGCTTAGTCATTTCAGTTAAATGCAACCAGCCCCATGTTTTACTGTAAGGATAATGTAACCTAAGATGCACACATCCAGATAGATAAATAGATAGATGGATAGATAATATATGATAGATAGATAATAAGTAATTAATATTTATTAAAACTAATAATCAATACATAAAACAATATAGATAATAAGTCATTAATATTTATTAAAACTAATAATCAATATATAAAACAATATATTTTAATAAAAGTAAGTGTGCTGGTTGCAGAAAATATATTACTTGTTTCCCAACTTCATAAGAATGAGAAGGCATTGAACAATGCCATTCAAAAGCAAATTCTTACATTTAGGGGCATATTTATCAAGGGTCAAATTTGAAAAACGTCAAAATTCGAATTCAAAAACACCAACCTAAATTAATTAGAATCATAATAGCGCATTCGAATTGTACGAATCGAAGAAAAAAACTAGGAGGTTCCCCATAGGCTAAAACAGCAATTCGGCAGGTTTTAGATGGAGAATGGTCAAAGTCAACTTTTTAAAGAGACATGATAAATTTCAATATTAGAATTTAATTTTTTTCAAATTCAAATCAAATTTGGACTATTCACTAGTTGAGGTATACAAATATAGCTTCGAAATTAATTTTTTTTAAGTTTGAAAATTCCCCTCGACCTTTTATAAAGCTGCCCCTTAGTCTTTCTATGTATATATTTGATGAAATGATTTGTAATGGCACAAGAATAGCTGTATCTCCAAATGGTGAGTAGGAGCATGTGTGCATGGGTGATTAATTCATATCTTCATCTTATACTTAAAGGGGTCTATTCTGGATACAAGTGTAAAGCACAAAAAAATACACATTAAAATGTGATTCACAAAGTTCTACACATGATATTCACAGCTTGTGACTAGCACCAATGCACTAGTGTGGCTTTTAATATTATCCATTGTGGCTTTCAAGATCTCTTCTGGGCCTGTCTACAAAAACAAAACATTATCAACAAACCTGAAATATTTCAGTATATATTGGCATTCTAGCCCAAAACATCTCTTTTGGGCTTATGGACCCTAATTAATCCCCCAGGGAGACCATGTTTTGTAGTGTGTCTAGCAAGCCAGTCAGATTTTCTTGCAAACAATGCCACCTGCTTATTCTTTGTAATGGTTTGTGTGACTTATACTAACATATAATTTGTTATTAAATCCATCTGAAATTGGAAGGCCTAAGGTTTATGGGACACACCTCAGAGAGTGGGACAAAGGTGACAACTGCCCTACCCCATAGTAATGTGCGAGCTGTCCCAAAACATGCAGGATACACAGCTTTACTTGCAGGGCCTACTTCCACAGAAAATTGGAGACCTTAGACTGCCTTTGGCAGCCTCTATTTATAGGTTCTTCTACATCACCCTTTTGTGACATCAGAGATGGCCAGGTCAGGCATGGGTCTATAATTAGAGCTGCACTGCTAAGTCAGGTAGGGTTTGGATTTGGAGGGCTTGGGTTAGGTTCAGGTTCGGGTCAATTTTTGGGTTTGGGTTGAATGTTGGGCTCCTACAGCTCACTGCACACCATGGATAATGCCATAGTACCAACTATAAACATGACCTTAGCTGACTTAAGGGACATTGGCATTACTGCAACACTAGAACTATAAATTAAAAGTCAACTGCAAGTTTTATTTTCATTGTATTAACTATCTGTACAAATTTGTATTCTTTTTTTTACACAGAAACTGCAGATAAATTAGTGAGCTGGCATGAATTTCCTACAAAAATCGCACAGGAATCTAGTTATTATGAAAAGGTAATACTTACATGAAAAATATAGCTGCATTATTTCTCTATTATTCACTATACGAAATCTCGGTAGGTATTAAATGTATTAATAGAAGTAAAAATAATGTGTAAAGTGACATTAAACAATGGAACCCCAGAGATGAATAGTGATTAAAAAATAATGTTCACGTATTTTTGCTTAAGGCTGTAATGATTATTTCCTTTTTGTTAAAGTTTTGAATAGGCTTTACATTATAAATCTGCAATAGAACAGTCTAATAATCTGCTTTTAAATGCGTTTAAGACTGAAAAAAATGCATGTGATTATTAATTCAAATAAATGCATATTGATTACCTTGCTTTGTTTTATGAACATGAATGTAGAGGAATACAGAGACCTTGTTTTTTTTTTAGAATAGATAGAGAAATGGTATTTTCATACACAAATATACAGTATGTATAGTGTCAATAAGTAGCACCCCACTACATACAGTAGGTCACCCAAAAGGCTTTATTAGAAAAAGAAATAATGGTCCAATGTTTTTGACTCTGATCAAAACATTGAACTACTAATTTTTTTAAATGAAGCCTTTTTGGGTGACCTGTAGAGTGTAGTGCTTTTTTATATTTTACTAGTAATTCATCCTTATCTGCACCCTGGCAAGTTGTTATTTATGGTTGTGGGAGTGCATCTTGAAGGAACAATCCTAAACACGATCCTCATAGACAAACTGTAAGCCAGTACATGTACAAGCCAAAACAATAGAGTCTCTGAACATGCAGAGGGGTTATACTGGTGGGATGCAGATGTTCAAACCTAACTTGGAATAAGGTTCTGGAGCAAGGTACCTTTAGTGGATGGAAGAAGTCACATCCAGTCTAATGGCCAGCAATGTCCCTCCTGATCACCTGTTGAGTTAATTTAGGTTTAATTATAGAGTTTTGGTTGGGGAAGAAATAATTGGTGGGTTTGCCAATCACAGCTGGCAGTGCAATGTTTGTTGCTTGGGGGCTTTTTTACTATTTATAGAGGACACACAATCGCCCCCTTGGATATGACCTAAAATTGTTTCTTATTCAACTTTGAGTAGTTCATTTTTAGCAGAGATGCAATACAGAGCAGTGCAGAGATTGATCCAGATTACATTTTGGAGACATGCAATACTTTTTATTCTTTAAAATAAAACCAGTCAGGTTTTTGCTTTTTAAAACCAAATGTGAAACACAAATGCACACCCCACTTACTCACTGACAATGTCCTGATAATCACATAGGGAGTGCCAAAGCCCCACTGCACATAGGGACTATACTGTATATGGTACAGCTACTTTAATAATGGTCACGATGTTTGATTTAATGCAGATCTTTCACATAGCACTTTTAAAACAATATCTTATTAGAAATTATGCACATAAAATAACGTATTTGTATTCGTTGTATATATAAAAAGTCTGTGCGAACAGATTGTAATAGCTACAAATAACAGTATATTCTCCTCTTTATAGGGAACTTTAGTTCAACATCTTTTATGTACATTTGATGGCAAAAGTATAATAGATAAGGGCTGAACTCATTTTACAAATTAAGCAACGGTTCAAGTACTTTACATTTACCTCAGTATCATTGGCTTGGCATTCACCCATAATATAATGCAATACATAGGTCCTACAGTATGTCAATCTTCTGGTAATGAGCATGTAGTAATAGAAGCCTTGAAGCTTAAATACCGTAGTCTAACAGTAATTGAGCAGAGCTTCTTGCAGAAACCTGGATAATTGCCAAAGGAATGAATGCCTGCTACCTCTTTCCTTAGTTACACAAATGCTATTTAATCAGTGTGGGAATGTTGAATCTTTTATTTCTATTTTAGTTTTTCTTTATTTTTCCTTTTGGGTTTAGCTACATTGTGTATGCCGCTGCACACCATTAATAGACTTTGAATAACGCAATCATGGTAAGTAAACATTCAAAGAAAAAGTATATAGTTTATAGTTTATACACACAAATTCAGTCTATGTACTGTATATATCACCTCAGCTCAAATTTAATTGCCCTAAATGTACACAGTTTAAACTTTCACTAACCAATGCCCAAAATAAACTCAACTGAGTCTATAAATATCTGATTAGAGTCCTGCACAAAAACTATATTCAGTGGGTGCACTTGCTGGACTGTTGGCTCTGCGTGCTGCACATTCCTCCGCTATCCAATGCGGCCATGTACGTGTCCAACCAAAAATAAATGAATGGAGCACCGAAGACGTCAGTAAAAAGTTAAAAACGTAGAAATTTTATTTGGTAGCCATTGTAATTGGCTTTTTAATGGCTACCAAATGAAATGTCTACGTTTTTAACTTTTTATTGGCGTCTTCGGTGCTCCATTCATTTATCTATAAATATCTGATCACACCAGACCCTGCACTTAAATATCCATGACTATGAAAGGAACACAATCTATTTCTCCCACTGAGCCTTTACTATGACTTGATTGCATTGTAGATTATACCTGCAGCCTGTAGACCACTCAAGGGACTGGCTGGCTACAAATATCCTGCATTTTATAGTTCCATTGCATAATTACAGGCTTCAGTCAAAGCTTGTTTGTCAGGGATTCCTCCTGAGCCATTGTTCATGTAATATGACATAGTAGTTATAGTAGCTCCAGATGAGGTGTCTGACCCTATTCTATAGGTTTTGTCATAGGTCTAATGAAGGGCTAAATGGAGTGTTTAAACTAATGCCAAGGTGGGCTGTTATTGCTGAAAATGATTTAAAAAGTTGAAGCATGTTTCAGATATAAAGGGAATATGGAACTCCTTCTTATTCCTAATAACTCAAATCTCCTTATTCTATGTACTCATGGAATAGCATAATCCTTTGTAAAAACTGGAAATATTTTAATTGCATTAGTCAATATTAAGATGGATAGCTTTATAAGTCACAGGGAAATTACATTGCAAACGTTTATAGCTAATTCATTTTGTAACTTTATTTTAGGTCATTTGATGTAGTGGATCAACTACACTTTGTTTACTGTACAATTACACTTTACGCAAAACAATTCTTCCATTTCAGTTGTTATATCTAAAGAACTAGATGATATAGGGGGACTTAAATCGTTAAGTAAAGTTAAAAAAAATGTAGGGTAATATGTGTTTGTACAAGTGTGCCTACCGATGTATTAAGTTGTATAATAAGTTGTTGAGTGTTTTAGAATTTCAATCAGGGTATAGTTTTCCTGTATTTCCTATATTTTTCATACTCAGAGACTGTCAAATTGTTTCATACAGTCGTTCATGCCCATAATAAGCTACTTCACTAATCTGACTTACTGGAGAAATGGCATATAATTGGAGAAATGTGCTGCTGCTTCTGTCTTTAGATGCAGAAAAACATCATGCACATCACCCACTCCACAAAATGGAAATGAAGCAGTCTCAACAGAAAACAGATTATTTGCTGAAGAAACACCTCAGTAAGTAGAGTCTGCTAGGTTCTGGGGAAAAGTACTAAATCAGGTCCCTGAGAGACAGCTGCATTTAATAAGGAGATTGATAAATTACTGATTGTATTAATATTGCTATTCACACTAATCATAGTCATAATCATCATAAACCTTTATTTTTTAATGCTATTGTATTCATCTGTTCAATCAGATTTTTTTTACCTTTGTAAATATATGACCCTGTTTATAGAAAATATATTTAAACAAAAGCTATGAATTCATTGTACACTTTTTATTCCATTTAAATAAACCAACTTCAAAAAACACTTGAAATAAAATATGAAAATAAGTTATTGTAATAAAAATAACACAATTTAGATCTTACTTTAAAACATGGACAATTCTCAAGTCACTTTCCCTCATGTAATATTAACCTAGACATTTAAACCTACCCACTGTATAATACGTTTTAAAATGAATACATACTGTTACTTCATTTGTTTCAAACTTTTCCCCAATGTTATGTTTTGGATAGCCGAGGATGAGTAGTGTCAGGGAGCCGGGAGCTCCCTCCAGGGAGGTTGTCAGGATCAAGGAGGAAGCCCTCTTGAGGGTACAAGGTCGCGGTGTCCAAAGGGTTAAACGAAGAATAGTCAGGATCAGGCAAGAGTTCACAGGCAGGCAGAATACACACAAGGTCCAAAGTCCAGGCAAGGGGTCAGGATACAAGGCAGGAACAAGATTAGGCAATAAGGCACACAGGGAACCCAGGATATGCTTCAGGAAAGTAATCCTATTCTTGGGCGCCATACTGGTGTCTAGTTGGAGCTTTTATATTCAAATTTGGCGCCATTCTGACGTCATCGACGCTCCTGCGCCGACGTCGGCGCGCTGACGTCATCGCCCGGCGCCGCTACCCACGTGGCGGCCATGGGCGCCGCCATTTTGGGAGCGACGCCGGCAAGGATGGACGCGCCGCCCGGAGCTCCTGGGCCTGCTCCGGGCGGCGATCGTTACAGTACCCCCCCCCTCACGGGGGGCCTCCGGACCACCAGGACTTGGCTTCTGGGGAAACTTGGAATGGAACTCCCTCACTAGACGAGGAGCGTGAACATCACGGTGTCCTTCCCAGGAGCATTCTTCAGGGCCAAAGCCCTTCCACTGAATGAGGTACTGAAGGGACCCTCTGGAGACTCTGGAGTCTAGGATTTTCTCCACCTCGTACTCGAGTTGACCCTCCACAGAGATGGCAGGAGGAGGAGACTGACCGCCAGAGAACCGGTTGGTGATGGCGGGTTTCACCAGAGACACGTGGAACACGTTGGGGATTCTCATCTCTGGTGGAAGCTGGAGTCTGACAGCCACAGGGTTGATTATCTCCAAGATGGGAAATGGTCCCACGAATTTTGGACCCAACTTGGGAGAAGGGATCTTCAACCGGATATTCCTGGAAGAGAGCCAGACATTATCACCCACCTTGTAGAGAGGAGAGGATCTTCGACGACGATCCGCGAAAGTCTTATGAACAAGAGCGCTCTTCTCTAGGTTCAACTTGGTAGCAGCCCAAATAGCAGACATATGGGCTGCGGCATCGTCAGCAGCCGGGACGTCAGAAAGCACAAAGTCTTGGGGAAAAGCTTGAGGATGCTGACCATATACCGACATGAACGGAGACCTTCCTGTAGAGGAATGACAAGCATTATTATGAGCGAATTCCGCCCATGGGAGGAGATCAGACCAGTCATCCTGGCAGAGGGATACGTGGTTCCTCAGGAACTGTTCCAGGGCTTGGTTGACACGTTCAGCTGCCCCATTCGTCTGCGGGTGGTATGCAGATGAAAACTGAAGAACAATTCCCAGGTCTTTGCATAAGGAACGCCAGAACTTGGCAGTAAACTGGGTGCCTCTATCGGAGACGATCTCCACCGGGAAACCATGCAGGCGGAAGATGTACTGGATAAATAGCTGGGACAACTCCACCGCAGAGGGCAACTTCTTCAGAGGGATGAAATGGGCCATTTTGGAGAAGCGATCAATGACAACCCAGATCACAGTGTTCCCACAGGAGGGAGGAAGTTCGACAATGAAATCCATGGACAGGTGGGTCCAAGGACGGGAAGGAACCGGCAAAGGCTGTAGTAACCCACTGGGGCGGGAGTGACTTGACTTGGATGTGGCACAAACATTACAAGCAGCAACAAAGTCCTTCACATCCTTGCGGATATCAGGCCACCAGACCAGGCGTCGTAAGAGTTCAAGAGTCTTAGCAGGGCCAGGGTGTCCGGCCTGCCTGGAGCAATGGGTCTGTTGCAGGATAGGCAGACGCAGCTCAGGAGGAACAAATGCCATCCCAATGGGAGTATCTGAAGGTAGGGATGTAGCGAACTGCCGTTTATGTGTTCGCGAACGCCGTTCGCGAACACCGGCAAAAAAGCGAACAGTTCGCGAACAGTTCGCGAACTTCGAACGCTCGATAAAATCGTTCGATCGAACGATCGAAGGATTTTATTCGTACGATCGAAGGATTTTCGTTCGAATCGAACGATCGAAGCTATTCGATCGAATGATTTTAATTCAATCGAATGCTTATAATCGTTCGAACGAATGGAAATCGTTCGATTTTAGCGATCGAACGGTCGAATGGTCGAATGGTCGAACGAAATTTTACTTCGAATCGAACGCGAACACCAATTGGCGAACGTCGCGCGACGTTCGCGAACATTCGGCGGACGCGAACAGTCGAAGTTCGCGCGAACTAGTTCGCCGGCGAACAGTTCGCTACATCCCTATCTGAAGGAGCAGAAGACTGACCAGCCAGGATTTGGTCGGCAAACTGTGGATACAGGGAGGCAATAATCTTGACTGGAGGGATGATTGGCTCTTGTCTTTCAGGAGAGCGGTCCACCGGAGTGAAGCTACGAGACAAGGCATCGGCCTTCCGATTCTTGGAGCCTGGGCGATAAGTCAAGATAAAATTAAATCGAGAGAAGAAGAGAGCCCACCTTGCCTGTCTGGGGTTTAGCCTCTTGAGGGACTGGATGAACTCGAGATTCTTATGGTCGGTGTAAATCTGAACAGGAATCAGAGAACCCTCCAAGAGGTGACGCCACTCTTCAAGGGCAAGTTTAACAGCCAAGAGTTCTCGGTTCCCGACATCGTAGTTCTGTTCTGCGGACGAGAACTTCTTGGAGAAATAAGCACAGGGGTGCAACTTCCCATCAGCGGGATGTCTCTGAGACAAGATGGCTCCGGCTCCGACTTCAGAAGCATCAACTTCGATGCAGAAGGGTAGTTCAGGATTGGGGTGTCGGAGGACAGAAGCGGATGTGAAGGCCTCTTTTAAGGACTGAAAAGCTTCAATGGCAGATGGGGGCCACAAGCTGGGTTTACCCCCTTTCCGGATGAGGGCCAGGATAGGTGCAATGCGGGAAGAGAACCCCCGGATAAACTGTCGATAATAATTAGCAAATCCGATGAATCTCTGGATTGCCTTGGTACTCAGTGGGAGAGGCCACTCCTGGATGGCCGACACTTTCACGGGGTCCATCTCAAATCCCTCTGGAGAGATAATGTACCCTAGGAAGGGGATCTTGGATACCTCGAAGACACACTTCTCCAACTTGGCGAAGAGAGAGTTCTTCCTCAGACGAGAGAGTACCTCCTTCACCTGGGAGCGATGACTTTCAAGGTCCTTGGAGAAGATCAGGATGTCGTCCAAATATACGACTACGAACCTTCCTAGGAGATCTCGGAACACATCATTAACAAACTCCTGGAAGACGGCAGGGGCATTGCAAAGGCCGAAGGGCATAACGAGATATTCATAGTGCCCGTCACGAGTGTTGAAAGCCGTCTTCCATTCGTCACCCTCACGGATGCGAATGAGGTTGTACGCCCCCCGGAGATCCAACTTAGAGAATATCTTCGCCCCCTTCAGCTGGTCGAAGAGCTCTGCAATCAAGGGCAATGGGTACCTGTTTTTTACAGTGATTTTATTCAGGCCCCGGTAGTCTATACATGGCCGAAGGCCTCCGTCCTTCTTCTCCACGAAGAAGAACCCAGCCCCTGCAGGAGAGGTAGAAGGGCGGATAAACCCCCGCTGGAGATTTTCTTGGATGTATTCCTTCATTGCGGTAGTCTCTGCAGGAGAGAGAGGGTAAGTGCGACCTCTAGGGGGCATGGCTCCTGGCAGGAGTTCGACAGGACAGTCGTAGGAGCGATGTGGAGGAAGGAATTCCGCAGACTTTTTACAGAACACATCGGAGAATTCCTTATAACAGGAGGGAAGAGATTTTAACTCGGTTGAGGAGATAGTTACCTTCTTGAGGGGTTTTGCAGGAAGGCAATGCTGTTGGCAGAATGGGCTCCAACGAGAAACCTGCCCTGTGGACCAGTCTATGGTGGGATTGTGCAGGCGCAGCCAGGGGAGACCCAAAACAACTGGAACAGCGGGACAAGAGATAATAAGAAACGAAAGTCTCTCTCTATGCAGGGTCCCAACCTGCACGGGTAGTTCGCCAGTGGTCATCGTGAGTACAGACTCCAGGGGTTTATCATCTATGGCGACGATCCGCATGGGAGAAGGCAAAGGGAATAAGGGAATTCCCATGTGCTTAGCAAAGAGAGCGTCTATGAAGTTACCCCCAGCACCGGAATCAATGAAAGCATTCCCGAAGATGGTCTTATCAGTCAGACGAATCTGGAAGGGAAGGAGAAACCTGTGTGAGTTTTCTAGGGTCTTCTCCTGAGACTTATCACGAGACTTTTGAGTAGTGCCCCCTACATGAGTTACCATAGACATACCTCGGGGTACAAAACTCTTAGCCTTTGCAGGACAGGCATTGGCGAAGTGGGAATGTCCGCCACAATACAGACACAGGCCTGACATCCGTCTACGGAGTCTCTCTTGTTCAGTGAGGCGAGTTCTTCCCACTTGCATGGGTTCCTCCTGGAGAGAAATGGATGCTCGGTCAGGCGGGGTGACGGGAGCCTGCAGGAGAGGCCTCATGAAGCGGGGTGCCAATATGGGTTGAAACTTCCTGACACGATCTCTCAGGCTTTGATGCTCTCTCAGAAGAGTGTCCACCTTGACTGCTAAGGCGATGAGGTCCTCAAGTTGCGTGGGTAACTCACGGGAGACCAGGTCATCTTTGATGCGGAGGGAGAGACCATTATAAAATGCAGTATGGTATGCGTCGTTGTTCCAACGAGTCTCAGCAGCAAGTGTACGAAATTCGATAGCATACTCTGCTACACTGCGACTCCCTTGGCGGATTTGGAACAGACGGGAAGCAGCGGATGTCACCCGGCCGGGAGCATCGAAGACGATCCGGAATTCTTTGAGAAATGCTTCTGCGTCATCCATCAGTGGGGACTGCTTCTCCCAGTGTGGAGATGCCCACTCGAGAGCTTTCCCTGCCAGACGAGTAATCACGAACCCCACCTTGGCACGTTCAGAGTCAAATTCAGTGGGGTGCAGGGCAAAGCGAATCTGGCACTGATTCACGAATCCTCGACAGGCTTGAGGATCGCCATCGTAGAGAGGCGGAGCAGGAATATGTGGACCAGAAGTGGAGGGGTGGGTAGCCATGGCAGCAGCCGCTTGCGGAGGAGGTGCCGGCAGGAGGGGCGCTGGTGTCAACAAGGAGAGCTTTTCCAGGATCGCCTCCAGCGTGTGTCCCACGTAATTCTGCCGGGCTTCATATGCCTCCATGCGGGAATGTAGGCCCCGAAAGGCCCTGCCGAAATCTGGCTGAGCTTCCTCAGTGGGATCCATGGCCCAAGAATAATGTCAGGGAGCCGGGAGCTCCCTCCAGGGAGGTTGTCAGGATCAAGGAGGAAGCCCTCTTGAGGGTACAAGGTCGCGGTGTCCAAAGGGTTAAACGAAGAATAGTCAGGATCAGGCAAGAGTTCACAGGCAGGCAGAATACACACAAGGTCCAAAGTCCAGGCAAGGGGTCAGGATACAAGGCAGGAACAAGATTAGGCAATAAGGCACACAGGGAACCCAGGATATGCTTCAGGAAAGTAATCCTATTCTTGGGCGCCATACTGGTGTCTAGTTGGAGCTTTTATATTCAAATTTGGCGCCATTCTGACGTCATCGACGCTCCTGCGCCGACGTCGGCGCGCTGACGTCATCGCCCGGCGCCGCTACCCACGTGGCGGCCATGGGCGCCGCCATTTTGGGAGCGACGCCGGCAAGGATGGACGCGCCGCCCGGAGCTCCTGGGCCTGCTCCGGGCGGCGATCGTTACAAGTAGAGTATAATGGTGCTTTATTAGCAGAGTCATGCAGGCATTACACAACAGTAACTTTCACTTTAACTTTTAAGCTGACAGGAAGTATGCATAGATAAGTCTGAGCACAATGACATCTGCAGGCCATTTGCATGAACACCACATTCAAATCTCAAAAAGGCCCACTGAAAACTCATATTTTGAAACTCCAGTTACTTGAAACTTCATGTATAGCTAAGACCAGTTAGAAAGTAATTATGATTTAGCTATGGCACCCTAGTGATTATTATTACCCTTTATTTATATATTTGCAACATATTCCACACAACTTTTCAAAGGTTTATTTATCATGATAAGGGGACTCTTGAACTGACCCTTCACCTTGAGCCATCTCACTGAACCCCATTGTTACAAACCTTAATGAAACCCCCGGGAGCCAGAAATGGGGTAAAATGGCCACAGCATTTATTCACATTTTATCAAATAAATATGACCTTGCCAGCCTCACCCCAAGGCAATATTCTAAAGGCATAATTCCAGAATAGATGGTTACTATGCTCTGCCATTCCTCTTTGAAGACTTCAGATCATCCCTGTGTCATTATATCCACCACTGAGTATTAGGCTGCCTCTACCTACAGAGAGTATGGCCCCAAACTCCTCCAGCATGAGCTGCATCTCCTACCATGAGAGAAGTTCAGCAGCCCTGCTGATGGTCATGAATCTGCAGTGTCTCGATGATAAGAAATCCAAGCAGGCTGTCACCTAGCACAAACAGTAGTAGCATCTGTATCAATCAACACACAGGAGAGAACCTTCTTTTTCCCTCTTCTAAATTTACCTGTGCAGTACTCTGCAATGGTGATCAGAAACATTCCATGGATCAAGCAAGCAGAATCAACATAGATTGATACAATGCTGACACTCACATTTATACTGTTTAAAAATACAAAAACCATAATATATCAGTGAATTCAGGAATACACCCATATTCTGTTATTAATAGATAATATGAGAACATAAAGAAGAAAACATCCTTCTCTTTCTCTACTCACTGACCCAGCTTCCTACTTTGCTCACCCAATCAAAGCTGCAGCTGATTTTGCCAGTTTCTAAACATAAAACAGTGTAATCTGGCTTCTGGTCATTCGTATCCCTTGTCACGCAGCCCCTGTGTTTATATCTTCAGGGCTTTTTCTTTCACATCATAACATCTGAAAAACTAACATGACCATTTTATAAATTTATGATACACAGGAGCCATGGTTATTTTGTAAATTATATCCTTTTATTAACTGTGCTTAATGATAAAATTGGTTATACTTGGTGCTTAGTAGGGATGGGCGAATTTGACCCATTTCAACTGTCGCTGACGCCCATTAAAGTCTATGGGGTATATTTATCAAAGAGTGAAGTTAATAGTGAAGTTCCGCCACTAGAGTGAAATTCCCAGTAGTAAAGCAAAAAACTGGTGCAGTAAAGCCCTTTCACAAAACTTCGGTATCCTCTGCCCTTGCTCCCACCCAGAGCATAATTCAGAAAAGCAAGAAGAGTGTAGGGATAATGATACCATGAAGCACACAATTGCTGCTGATGTGTCCTTTATTCTCCACACGACATGTTTCGAGCTTCAAAGGCTCTTTATCAAGTGTAACAATCCACACAGTTTTTCATGATGTATAATGTAAGCAATTTGAAATATGTCGTTGGGGCTGATAAGCTCTTTGCAGGCCCACCCTTGGGCAGTGCTGAGGTCAAGTGAGATTGGACAATGGGGAATGGACTGTTATGGATTCAGCAATTTTTCTCCAAAGACTTGGATCTATTACTATGGACTTCATTTTACTCACTGACTTTTGTATTTTTCTTACAATGAGGGGTTATTTTGGGAACACAATGTCACAATTTTTTCGCTACTTTGTTAGTTAAAGACCAATAGGCGTGGCCAGGCTACAAATTCCTCTTAGCAGTTGCCACTGACCAATCATATGTAAGATGGGAGGGGCTTTATGTACTTAACCGAGCATCACTGTGTGGATTGTTACACTTGATAAAGAGCCTTTGAAGCTCGAAACATGTCGTGTGGAGAATAAAGGACACATCAGCAGCAATTGTGCGCTTCATGGTATCATTATCCCTACACTCTTCTTGCTTTTCTAGAGTGAAATTCCGCCACTCTCCATTCATTTTTATCGGATTTTTAAAGGCGTATTCATCAAAGGGTGAACTTTCACTTTCACCCATTGATAAATACGCCTTTCAAAATCCCATAGAAATGAATTGAGAGCTGTGGAATTTCACTCTAGTGGCGGAACTTCACTCTTTGACTTGCTGTATTGTTTGTATTATAATCAAGTACCCCCTGTTGAAATATATGAGGATATGAGAAGTCACCTTGGGAATCCGTGACCTTCGGCCTTGTGATTTCATATAGTTATGGAACTCCTCATGACTTATATTTTACAATAGGGGGTACTTAATTTACTATATAATCAACTGTAAGGGCATATGGATTCTCACATGTGATTCTTGGTGTTTCCAAATCAGTTTAAGAATAAACTCTGGAGAACCACAGCAAATTCAGTGTAATTTATTTCTCACAACATGTTTCGGATATAAATATCCTTCATCAGGTGCTCAACAAGCTTGGAAGCTTTGTGGCTGGACTGGGTTACTACTCTGTTGGAGATACCCTGAAACATATGGAGTGAGGGACCAGCAAAAATTTATATTGATTCTTGGTGTTTTCCCTCAGAAAAGTACCAAGACAAAATTTCAAATTTGGCACAAAGCGGTAATATTTACAGGAGTGGTACTGTATTTCTGAATGCTCTACAGAGATTAGAGCCACCTTATATAACTAGAATTAGTCAAAACTGAGAACAGTCCAAATGCCAACTCCTCCACAAAATTCATTTGGCCAAATAATATACTCCAGTTTCTTATTATACTTAATTTGAAATAACAAAAACACCACCTTTTTCAGCAGTTTCTCAGTGTTGCCCAGTACCAGTGATCTCCATTGGCTGCATCTGCAACTATACAAAGGGAAATATTATTGCCCAATGCAACAGGACAATAAATTCTAAGGGGAGGGGAAGTGATGTTAAAACACCATCATAAAAAAATTTAGCTTAGAAATACAAAAGTGAAGTGTTTTCAAAGAACCTTTGTGATATAGCTGTTACTGAGCTGACTTGCAAAGCACACAATGTGGAAGCAAACCTCCTACAGTGCAGCAGTGCTCACTGAAACATTCATTGTGTTCCGGGTCGGACTGGGACACCGGGAAAAAACCTGGTGGGCTCCCGACTCTTGTGGGCCCTGCCAGCCCAGATCCGCGATGCAGAGGCTTCTTCTTGCCAGCACAAAAACATTGCGCATGTGTGCGCGTCGCGCATGCGCACACACACGCCACAGACTTTAAAATAATTTTTGTTTGCTGGATTTCAAACTTATGTTTATTTTAATTCTGCTGCATATATTGCATTCATTTAGATGTTGTTTACAAATAATAGTCAAGTAGTTACAAACTCTGACTCCTCAATTAAGCTGCATAAGTAATTTCATTATTTTTAGTACATTTTCCCACAGGGTCAAAGGATAGAAACTCAGGACTTTCTGAGCTGTAGGAAAATGATCACACAAAGATTTTGATGTCTGATGTACTTGTGGGATATATATATAATTACAAAACATCAAATTATATCTATTATTATCTATAAAAAGCACCAATATCCAGAAGCAATATGTAAAAGGGAGAGAATATATGTTTAAATGTTACAAATATGCCGTTTTGACATGAGGAAGAGAAATCCCGGGCTTACAGCAGCTAATGAAACATTGGCTATATATTAATTTTAATTATCTGCTTTTTTCCATAGTTAAGTTAATAAACGACAGGTGCTTGCAGAAATATTAGCATAGCATTGTGATTGGATGGAAAGTGAAAGTCGATGGAATTATTTTATCTTAAGGACTGATCCTAGTTTAAAGAATCCCAGCTGTCATTCGACTGTGGGAAACTGTAAAAATGATTCTTGGCAGTCTTCATTCCCATGAACTTACATTTTCAGTGAAGCTGGCTTTAGGAGGTGTCTAGAGTCTAAAATTGTATGTTAATTGTTGAAATAGTGATATTGTACCATGTGTCTGAAAAGTTACCTTTAAAGTGTTTATAGTATATTTTTAGCCATAATATAATTGATACAATATTTTTTTTGAAACATAAAAAGCCATATTTTAAGAATGTGGAAAGGCTGTCACAAATATGATCCAAAGGTGCATCTCAACCATGCATTTCCAAGAATAATTAACAAAAACCTTAAAGTTCCAGTTATACCAAAAAGTATGTGTTTTATATTCATTTAAACATAAGGAACTATTACTCTGCACTGCATGTTTGCTTTAGACACACAAATATAGTTTTTACAACTACGCTATCTATGTTCTAATAGAACTATAAGACATGCAGGGGCACAGCAAATAACACTAAGATAGAACAGGGGTCAATTATCAGGTGCAGAGCTGGTGCAAAGTGCAAATAAAATTAACACAATCATGATTTCTGCACTTTTCTTCTTGCCCTACACTTAAAAATTTGCCAGAGACCTCTGCATCCCAGAGCACAAAGATCTGTGTTCCGCTGATGAATACAGTGCTGTCTGTATTAAGCAGAAATGTAATCATAAGGGGAAGGCAGGGGTGGCAGATAGATATAATGGGACTAACCAACTCGGGTAACTTTCCATCACAGGGAAAGGAAAAGGGTAGGCATTTACAGTTTAAAGCAGACACATCACCTGCACAAAGCAGCAGACGTGAAGTGCATAACTGACCTGACTTTGGTGTACTGTATATTTAGTTACATTCTACTACAATAATCACTCTCATAGCATCCACTCTCTCTTCAGAAGCTTGCAGGGCCATTGCCATACAGAAATGCACAAACTGCCCTAAACAGTAAAGGGGCTTCCTTTCCTTTCAGACTGTTCCTCCCCTCTTCTCTGCTTTATCCACACACAGTGCACAGGATTCTCCCGGCTGTCTCACTACAGCCTGTATGTTTCCTACTAACCTACCTGCATGATTCACTTCCCTAACTAGCACACAGTTGCCCAAGGTACTAACCCCTGCTACTACCAACTCATCAGAACCAAAGACTGTCCATGCTACATAAACAGCTACTTAAAGGGGAATTATCATGACAATGCAAATGTAATATAAGCATTACCATACTGAAATAAGTAACTTTCTAAATACATTTTGTACCGTTTCAAGTTTATCTTCACTATTCCTCTCTCAACATGCGGTTCTCTTCATTCTGCCTTCATGGAGTTGAGTGTTAGATAAATGATCCAATATATCTTAAAGGGTGGCTCCTTTTGCCTAGAAGATGCATTAGAGCTCACTCTGTTAAAATCACCAGAATCCTGTCTCTCTACATGCAGAATGTGTGCAGTTATTTTGTTAGATTTTGTTTATACTGGAATCTGTTATTTGAGTGAGCTTTAATACATCTGCTAGGAAAGGGAGCCTCCCCCCTATAAGATGTATTGGATCATTCATCTGACACCCAACTGCTGCATGAAGACAGAATAAAAAGAAACAGATGCTAAGAGATGAATAGTTAAGATAAACGTGATTATTTCAGAAACAATGCAGACTTTTTAATTGATTATATTTAGAAAGTTTCTTACTATAGTATGATGAAGCTTATATTAAATTTTCATTCTTGCAGTAGTTCCCCTTTAATAGCCTCTGAGGTGATCTTAGAAGACTGTGCTCCTACTTCCCCTAGTAATAGCTTAATGTAGTCCCCTTCTATGGTCTGGCCCAGTTGTTTGTCTTGTAATCAGACCTGGGCCACAGAAGAAGTGCACTCCTTTATTTAAAGGGATCCTGTCATCCGAAAACATGTTTTTTTCAAAACGCATCCATTAATAGTGATTTTTTTATATTCAATTTTAAAATCTGACATGGGGCTAGATATTTTGTCAATTTCCCAGCTGCCCCTGGTCATGTGACTTGTGCCTGCACTTTAAGAGAGAAATGCTTTCTGGCAGGCTGCTGTTTTTCCTTCACAATGTAACTGAATGTGTCTCAGTGAGACATGGGTTTTTACTATTGAGTGTTGTTCTTAGATCTACCAGGCATCTGTTATCTTGTGTTAGGGAGCTGTTATCTGGTTAACTTCCATTGTTCTTTTGTTTGGCTGCTGGGGGGAAAAGGGAGGGGGGTGATATCACTCCAATTTGCAGTACAGCAGTAAAGAGTGATTGAAGTTTATCAGCGCACAAGTCACATGACTTGGGGCAGCTGGGAAATTGACAATATGTCTAGCCCCATGTCAGATTTCAAAATTGAATATAAAAAAATCTGTTTGCTCTTTTGAGAAATGGATTTCAGTGCAGAATTCGGCTGGAGCAGCACTATTAACTGATTCATTTTGAAAATTTTTTTTTCCCCATGAGAGTATCCCTTTAAGTTCCTGCAGGGGAATTCGCCCTACAGGCCAACCTTATGGGTTGGTGCCACCTGCTGGCTGACTAGCATACCAGCCCTTGTGAGCCCCACCAACCCAAACTCCCTGCCAGAGACTCTGTGTGCTGCTCCCTGTCCTCATGCCCTGCCCCTGATTGCGCTGCAAGAGGAAAGCAATGTATGCTGGGGGTGGGGTCATGTAGAGCTTACTATCTAATTGGAAAAGCAGTAATAAGGCATCTATTGAACAGAATAGATAATGACATTGGCGAAGGCTTTGGAAACCTTTAAAAGATAACTAATTGCTAGTTATTATTGAATGTATATTTCTAAATGAATGTGTTGATTTATTCACTTGAATATATGCATATTTTGGGCTGGTGATTTACTTTCAATTTGTCACTGCAGCAGCAACCATCTTCTTAAAGGAATTGTTCAGTGTAAAATTAAAAACTGGGTAAATAGATAGGCTGTGCAACATAAAAAATGTTTCTAATATAGTTAGTTAGTCAAAAATGTAATGTATTAAGGCTGGAGTGATTTGATGTATAACTTGTCAGTCAGACACTACTTCCTGCTTTTCAGCTCTCTTGGTTTACACTGACTGGTTACCCTGGTTACCAGGCAGTAACCAATCAGAGACTTGAGGGGGTGCCACATGGATCATATCTATTGCTTTTGAATCTGAGCTGAATGCTGAGGATCAATTACAAACTCACTGAACAGAAATGTACCATGTGGCCCCCCTTCAAGTCGCTGACTAACTCAGAGTTATAGAGCTGAAAAGCAGCAAGTTGGATTCTGGCTGTTTTATTAGACATCCAGTCACTCCAGCCTTTATATATTACATTTTTGCCTAACTAACTATATTAGAAACATTTTTTATTTTGCACAGCCTATGTATTTATCCAGTTTTTCTTTTCACACTGAATAATTCCTTTAACAACATGCAAACACAGATATAAAATGTATCTACTTCTGGTACCCATGTGACAAAGGGTGACATGCCCATAGCAACAATATGCAATACTCTGATTTGCTTAAAGGAGAACTAAGCCCTAAAAATGGTTATGGCTAAAAATGCCATATTTTATACACTGAACTTATTGCACCAGCCTAAAGTTTCAGCTTGTCAATAAAATTTTCAGATTCGAATGAATGATGTAGAAACCTTAAATTCAAGATTAGTAACAATTTACCTATACAAATCATAATGCATGATGTAGATTACACTTACTTCTGTTTTTATTTTTTTAAATCAACTTCAGATCGTGTATATTTCCTAGTTGCAGTATACCGGGGAAGCCACTGCAACTATATCACTTTAAAAGCAACCAGCTATAAAACCTGTATGCTGCAGGGCTTTTTAGAAGTTAGTTCAGATGTTAACTGTATGGCGGTTGAAAAACAGTCATGTGTATCTATTAGAGTTGGTAATATTGGTAATATATCCTGTAGCATAGTTAATACTATTCACTTATTGATACATAATAGGAACATCCAACAAGAAGAGGTTTGTCCTGTTTGATATTACAGTCCATGTGATTAAATGTTTAACCTTGAAATTGTTTGATGATGTGCTTATGTACATTTAAAAGTTACATTGATTAGAATAAAGTGAAACCTAATTGTTAAATTATTAACAGGCAGATATCTAGAGTCCCTCAATTGCAGAAGGGTTTATTACAACAACAATGATGCAGGACAATGGTTATATTTAGATGGCATTTTTATTTAGCCATATATATATATAAAAAAAATTTTTAAAGTTATTTTTAATTCAAATAAACATATTTTTTTACCAAACTGGAATGTTTGCTTGTTTATTAAAACTTTTGAATCTTAAAAAAACTTCATCAAATAATGAAAAAAACTTAATTAAAATTGGATTCAAACTCTACTCTTCATTATATTCATCATTTTCATTGGGTCTACACACTTTTAAAAACAAAAGTAAAAATATTGGAAAAATTTGAATTGAAAGAATTGCTTACATTTTGCCTAGGACAACTAACGTTGACTTCTACATGAACTCGCAAGCTTTTAAATTCTGAATTTTTACTTCCATTTTTTTTTCTTGCACTTTCTAAATATTTAACATTACATTAAAATGTTAAAAAAATGCTAAACATATTTTAACTCAAATGTTGATAAATCAGATCCTTAGTGTGAAAGTGCTATAAGACCACTGTGTTCAAAACATGCACCTTCATGAAGTTCTCATTTCTAGTCCAAGGGGGTTATTTATCAAGGTCCGAATTTATCTCAACATCGGAGAACTAAACCCTAAAAATGATTATGGATAAAAATACTATATTTTATAAACTGAACTTATTGCACCAGCCTAAAGTTTCAGCTTGTCAATGGTCCAGAACTTGAAACTTAAAAAAACTTCATCAAATAATGAAAAAAACTTTAATACATTGGATTCATACTCTACTCTTCATTATATTCATCATTTTCAATGGGTCTACACACTTTCAAAAACAAAAGTAAAATTATTCGAAAAATTTGAATTGAAACAATTGCTTACATTTTGCCTAGGACAACTAACGTTGACTTCTACATGAATTCACAAGCTTTTAAATTCTGAAGTTTTACTTTCCATTTTTTTTCTTGCACTTTCTAAATATTTAACATTACATTTTGGAATCCCTGATTTGAATTCATGAGTTTTAGGCAAAAAATGTTAA
Organism: Xenopus petersii; assembly: GCA_038501925.1. Lineage (NCBI taxonomy): Eukaryota > Metazoa > Chordata > Amphibia > Anura > Pipidae > Xenopus > Xenopus petersii. The sequence goes on from CM076673.1 coordinate 172,517,276, forward strand.
AAAATGTTAAACATATTTTAACTCAAATGTTGATAAATCAGATCCTTGTTAGTGTGAAAGTGCTATAAGACCACTGTGTTCAAAACATGCACCTTAATTAAGTTCTCATATCTAGTCTAAGGGGGTTATTCATCAAGGTCCGAATTTATCTCAATATTGGCTGCTACAAACTCCGATCTAACCCGCTCGTGTTTTTAACGCTTATTTATTATTACATTTTCCCGAAAATTTGCTTTGCAAGAAAAGTTCAGATTTTCACTATTTTTTCGTGAATTTTCCCCGAAATCTACAAATTTTTCAGTTTTCACCCTAAAGCTCCAAAAACATTGTGAAATTGTCCAAAACACCCGACACAACCAAATATCAATGGGACTGTTCCCATTGACTTTTATGCAACCTCGACCGGTTTGAGATGCCGTGTTTTTATATTTGGTGTTTTTAGCCCTCGGGGTTTAATAAATTCTGAAAAATTCATGATTTTTTTCAAATTCTGATTTTATAAAAAAAAATCACATATTTTTCGGATTCCGGGAATTTCGTATATTCGGAGCTTAGTAAATAACTCCCTAATACTTTACATGAAAATCTCTGTGTTTCAGTTACAAACGTATCAGTAGCTTTCTATGTACAGTATACTGGGCAAAAACCATGCATTAAATTTATGGCAAAAACATAGCAACCTATCTATTATTCATAGAATTGGTTACAAAAGAACTAAAAACTGTGTTACATAAATAGGCTAAAAACAGTACAATGTATTGACAAGAGCACAAAGGAAAATGCTCCAAGAATATGTCTTATATTATAATCCCTGGCTATTCAGCAGTTGGATTTGATATACTGTATGTATACAGTAACTATAATAAGGCACTTCATTTAGATGATTGACTCAAAATAATCTGGTAAAACACAGGCTTTTCTTGTCCATGCCTATATGTCCTCTGCTACACTTTATGGCTCATGCATTTTTTACTTGCATGTTTAACTCTGTATATTCTACCACAATGGGCGAACAGGGAGTTTGAAGAAATCAGTTCAAATATAGTCAATTTTGTGCAGTTGTACATTGTCTAAAATGTCAATATGAAGATAACAACCAATGTGCCTGCTTTATTCTCTTTGACAAAGTGATTTACAGTCTGCCAGATTGCTGGATGGGGGATGAAAGCAGTTTTGAATAATAAGAACAGACTTTATTTTATATAGCACACAGGTGTATTTCATACCTCAATACTAGGAAAACAGATTCAGTATTGCACTGTACACTATTTACAAGCTCTGAACAGTTTTCCAGTAAATGAAGACTTAAAACAACAAAAAAAGTACCCTTCATATTAATCCAGAGGTAAAAAGATGAATGGAAGCTGTCACTTGTAAGATAGCAGTTGTTTATAGACTTAACATAAAAGAAGCACTTTGCATCAATATATATATATACATATATCAAATAATGCGATTATATTTTATTACAAGCTTTCAAGTGTGAGATAAATGTTAGCACTTCGATGAATAATCATTGCATTCCTCTCTTAAAAAAATAAAATAAAAATAAGCTAAATAAACTCTTTCATGGAAGGTTTGTTGAAGTATAAATCTGACAATAGTAAGTTTTCAGTCAATATGTAATAGAGAGCTGTTTGGTGAATTTTTACTTTCAACCACAGATTTAAGAGCATTTGGTTGCACTGCGGTGTATATAAGTGTAAATCTGACGTTAATAAGGTTTCAACCAATATGTAAAAAAGAGCTGTTTGGTGAATTTTAAATTGTAACTAAAGATTTAAGAGTATTTTGTACAATGAGGTGTATATAGGACATGCCTGAAGCACCTCCCCCCAACCCTATGCACTGAGCCCATTGTGTGCTGGAAGTGATGTAATGCTCTCTACTCTAACTCTGTGTAGAACAGGTGTAAATTTCTCTGCTAAGGAATATAGAGTGTAGCCACAGATGTACTGTATGTTCCACGTGGGTGGACAGAGCAGCACTGAAGCTGTGAGCCTTTGTAACTATGGGGATAATTTTACATCCCTCCAGTATCCATTAGTTATATAACTAAGAAAAAAAGTCTGTTTTGAAGAAGAAAATCTATTCACGACAACATGGCACATTGCAGCTAGAAATACAGAACAAATAGATTAGATTAATAGATTGTAATTAGATTATTATTTTTGTTATAATTAACATGCATGTATGAAGCACAAATATATTCTGTTGTGCTGTAAAATAGAAGAGATAGATAGATACATGATAGATGGAGAGATAGAATAGATAGATAGATAGATAGATAGACAGACAGACAGACAGACAGATAGAAGATGGATAAATAATATATATGGATAGACAGACAAACAAACAGACAGACAGATTAGATAGACAGACAAACTAGATATGGATAGTTAAATAGATAGATAGATATATAGATAGATAGATGATAGATAGATGAGTGTAGATATATAGATAGATATATAGATAGATAGATGATAGATAGATAGATGAGTGTAGATAAATAGATAGATAGATAGATAGATAGATAGATAGATAGATAGATAGATAGATAGATAGATAGATGAGTGTAGATAGATGGATAGATAAGATAGACAGACAGACAGACAGACAGACAGACAGACAGATAGATAGATACAGAGAGAGAGAGAGAGAGAGAGGTAGATAGATAGATAGATAGATAGATAGAGAGAGAGAGAGAGAGAGAGAGAGATAGATAGATAGATAGATAGATAGATAGATAGATAGATAGATAGATAGATAGATAGATAGATAGATAGATAGATAGATGATAGATAGATAGATAGATAATTGATAAGAATGGTGCTAAAACATAAGCACACATCTTCAACCCTTCATGCTATATTATGATATGCTCTAGCACCTGCCAGAGTTTGGTAGAACATATTTTTAAAATAAAGCAAAAATGTACTACATATATATTTCTAATAAAACATACAGTATTTGTTGGATGAAGTTGTGTTTGTGTGTCAGCATGGCATTTACACTTTCGCACAAGCAGTTAAACTGAAATAAATTTAGTAATGCAGGCTTCTGCTCTACTGATCTCAGGTGTAAGCTCTGGGAATAAAAGGTGAAGGGATTTAGAAAATAATAGAAATTGCATAGTGATTAATCAATTAGGCTGTCAATCAAAGCCACCTGCACTGCAAAGGTTTTTCTGGCTCCATAAAACATCTACGTTCACTATTTCTTGCAATGTTCCCTACTGAGGAGTCACTTAGATAATAGGCATTTGTGAGAGTTGTAATGTTTACCAAATAATTTTGCAGGGACTACTATACATTTATATTATTTACCAATATTTAAGCTAATATTATTTTTATACTTTGTATTTAGAAATCCATATCAGTACTGAGATCTACACCTGCAAGCTTCATGGGTTATGTTTAGTAACATGTTTTACTTCAGCAAAATATTCACAAAACTACAGAAAAATTTGTAACATGGTGAAATTTTGACGATGCATTGGAGTCAAGGGTTTTTTTTTTGCACACCAAATGCTTTGGAGGCAGTGGGTATTCTTTTTCTAACACCAAATGCAATGGAGAAATGTGTGGTCTTTTCCTTTTATTAATTTCCCACTTTGGAGGTCGTGGGTATTTTCTTGCACCAAATGCATTGAAGTCTATGGGCGTTCTTTCTTGTGTTTTTTCTTGCGAAACAAAATGCACGGCAATTACATACAGTACATCACTTTCAACCACATACATTAACTTCTTTTCAAACTCACAAATTGAAGGTATTTAAGTTTTTTCCACAATTGTATTCAATCAAGTTTTTTTATATTAGTTTTTTTAATAAATAAGCAAACAAATAAGCGTTTTTTTAAATAGTGAGTTTATTCGACGTATAAAAAAAACCCTAAAACCATTTGGACCATTTGGCCAGCCAAATGGTCCATGGAAACTGATGTGTTTGTGGCCGATTTAAATAATATTTGTTATATCTTATTGTATTTATTTGGTATTTGCATTATTCCCAAACCAAAATAATCCATTCGGCAATTATGAAAAGTATTATGAAACGAACACATAATAGAATTTTTGTTTATTGTTCTTATTATTATGATATATTCCCTGAACATTTCATCAAATATCAGAACAAATGAAGCAAGCTGTATTGCATGACTGAGTTATATATATCTATACATAGAAAAATGTAGAAAAACATGCTATGCTAATACAGTCAATCTTCTACAAAGCAGCGGGAGTTACATTTGCACTTTCCTCTAACTACACATTTATTTAACTGCTTTTTTTTTAAGAGTAATGCTGGCTCTTAAATGAATGACATCCCCATAAGGGGCTTGAGCAAAAGGCAATCACTTGGTAACTTACCACATATGGAGGTGCAATTACTGGAGAGAGACTTCTAATTCAAGGTGAGACAATCTGTCTTGGGAACAAGCTCCTGGGAAGTGAAGTAAGGCTTTGACCACAAACTTCTGAGTAATTCTAACTCCTAATTATATAGAAAAATAAAACGAGAAGTTTTTGAGGCGTTATGGATAATCATTTCAAGAACTTTAACTTGGTCATACTTGTCTTCCCTTTCATGGCTTGATAATGAGAAAAGACTTCTTTAATTAACTCCTTTCTGTTAATTTGTTGTTTAAGAATAAAACGTTGGAAGCACGTGGTACATTTAATTAGTTAACATGATAAAAATATATTATTTTACCCCTGTGCATGAACGATGCATTATAATCATAGCTGTAAATGCCCAATACGAATTATGTTTTTCTAAATATAATTCACACAACAGAATTCCCCAACCAAGAGAATAAATTAGGGACAATACAAGATTACTGACTAGGGTGTCAATTAAAGGAAAGTTTGAGTAATCAGTACCATTTTTGGTTTTTATGAGGAATGTGTAATGATGGAGGGAAAAAAGTGGTAATTTTAATTTATAGTTTTAATTTAAAGAATCTTTTATTGATGCAACCTTCATTTGCTTTTTTATTATTATTTGAGGTAAACATTCTTATTCAGGTGTTTCATGATAGTTCTTTTATCAGATGATATGCTATGCATTTTTAATAAGGTTTTTATTTGAAAATCTTTGCAACATCTGAGATCTTTATTGAATTATTGTGACACAGTGCCTGGTATACCCCTCCACTATCATTATCACCCCTATCATTCAGTCTAATAAGAAGCATTCCAAACCATACCCTTAAACGCTTAAAGGAATAGTTCAGTGTGAAAATAAAAACTGGGTAAATAGATAGGATGTGCAAAATAACAAATGTTTCTAATATAGTTAGTTAGGCAAAAATGTAATATATAAATGCTGGAGTGAACAGATGTCTAATAAAACAGCCAGAATTCAACTTCCTGCTTTTCAGCTCTATAACTCTGAGCTAGTCAGCGACTTGAAGGGGGGCCACCTGGTACATTTCTGTTCAGTGAGTTTGTAATTGATCCTCAGCATTCAGCTCAGATTCAAAAGCAACAGATATGACACATGTGGCCCCCCCTCAAGTCTCTGATTGGTTACTGTCTGGTAGCCAGGGTAACCAGTCAGTGTAAACCAAGAGAGCTAAAAAGCAGGAAGTAGTGTTCTGACTGACATGTTATACATCAAATCACTCCAGCCTTTACAAATTACATTTTTGCCTAACTAACTATATTAGAAACATTTTTTATTTTGCACAGCCTATCTATTTACCCAGTTTTTATTTTTACACTGAACAATTCCTTTAAGAAAAAAAAAACATTTGTCTTTGGGGGAAGATTGTTTTGAAATACCTCACCAATGTTGTGAAAACCACTTGAATAGTGGTTTCCAACCAATCCATGTGCTATGCCAATTCAAGCTTCTTCGTTACAAGTTCCAAAAGGGGAGGGGGGTTGGGATGTCAATATCCAGTTTTGTAATATAGTTTTCCTTTCTACTGTAAATACAATATTCAGGAGCTTTTAATCTGTTCTAGGAATACCCACAGTATCACTAAAAATATCCATATTCTTGATAAGAAGTAGTGCAGTAGGAAACAAGCTGTCTCCAAAATGTCTGTATCACAGCACAGGACCCTAAACAATGATATTTTGTTCTCAGTGCTGAACATTTTGTACATTCATCATGCATTTTTAATTATTATGTCTAAAACCTGTCTCAAAAATGCCTGTATCACAGAGCAGGACCATAAACAATAATATATATTGGCTGTAGGCACTGAACATTTTGGACATTTTACATGCATTTTTAGTTTTTATGTTTTTACATTTGGAAATTTGTGAATCACAATCTTAGTGAAAAAATATGCCACCTACTATTTGTGCAGAGTCTACAAAAGACAATGGGGGTGTATCTAAAGCATTCAAGCAAGTTGATAATATATGGATAAACCTTTCAAGCTGTTGAGATTTTACAGTCTTATTGAATTTAATGGAACTTTTACCATGATTAAATGTTTTGGCATTTGCCAAAATAAAGTCTTCTCATAATTTCCTCAATCCCAATTTTTTTTTATGTATTGGAAGATTAATACATTGGCCTCTTTAAAAGTTAAGGACAATCTATGGAGAAATACACAAATTCATATGGAATTAGTCTTAAAGGATTTATTACAGACCTCTCAGGCCAGTTTATTATGGACACTATAAAATGACGTCAAAGACTTTGATTAACACACGTTTTATACATTGGGCATTCTTTAATTGGGATTTGAATGAGGGGGTTGTTCATTTATTCACTCTTGCTTCATTATAGTTAGCATTGCCAGATGTTTAAACATTTATTGATAAAGGGCCTGAGATAGACCAGAGACATTGCTACTTTGTATGTAGCTTTTGGATCTGAAAAAACTATTTTTTTTCAATCAATTCAGTGTGCTGCAGTGTAAACTACTACTGCTGTCAATTATTAGCCACAAATTTAAGTATTAACTGCAGCCAACCCTGGACCCCACCATCATCATTGAGTAAGAGAACAATTTTGAATAAATTTAATAAAATGCAAAAACTGATTTGCAAGCCTATATATTTGCAAACCTAATATCTAGAACCCTCAGAAATACAGGAGGCCATCTCTCCTAGAGTCTATTTTAAGCAAATAATTCAGATTTTTGTTTAATAATTCCCTTTTTCTTTGTAAAAAATAATAGTTTGACAATAGATTGTACTTGATGGTATTTGATTATCTTAAAAATAAAGCATAAAGCATTTTAAAATGCACATTTTAGTAGATTTAAATGATGTTGGTCCAAATTTAAGAAAGGACAACTTATCGGTCCCAAGTAGTGATGAGCGAAATTTTTCGCTGACTGTTTTTATTTTTGTTGTTTCGCAAACTTTTTCCAAATCAAAATGAACCAGTTTCACCCATCACTAGTCCCAAGCATTCCTTATCATAGATCCCATACTGGTTTATATTTATATATTCATGTATGGGATCTATTATACAGAATGCTTGGGACCTGGGTTTTCCTAGATAAGGTATCTTTGCTCAAGTTGAATCTCCATACTTAAAGTCAACTAAAAAAAAATTAAAAGATTAAATAAACCACATAGGATTGTTTTGCCTCCAATAAGGGTTAATTATAAGGCAGTTAGCATCAAGTACACAATACTTTTTTTATTACAGAGAAAAAGGAAATTATTTTTAAAATCTTGAATTATTTGTTTGAAATGGTGTCAATGAGAGACAACCTTCCTGATATTTGGAGCATTCTGGATTATTTGGGTTTCTGGATTAAATGGATTCCATACCTGCATTGTATTTATAGTTTATATACCACCTCGTTGGATTTGAAGAAACATTTATCTAGACTGTATATATGGTGAAAATAAGTCACTGTCATGTTTTTAAATTTCATTTTTGACTTATAAATATTGCAAGCCCCTCCACTAAAATATGGCAACAGGGCATTTTATTTAATCTAATTCTTTAGCCTCTTACTTCAGTCTAAAAAATATATCACTTAATTGACTTACTTGATGACTCATGTTTATGACCCAGGCATTTACTAATGTTATAGTTGGGGATTGAACAAGAAACTTATCATTAACCTTTCGACACTTAAATTGTAGGAGATTATTATTTCCAATCAATACAGTTAGAACATGGGACAAAGATGTATTAATACAGCATATTAAAAGTGCCTCTAGTTGTTGCTTCTCCTTCAGTTCATATCATAATGCACTAACTTTGCAATATTCTGATGTTGCAGGTTTTTACACCTATCTATCTGATTATATCAATGGTGTATTTCAATGTAATAACCATTGTTTTTAGTTTTTAGGACATTCAAACAGCTGTGAAAATGATAGAACTTGAAAATTTGCATTTCCATACACCCATGCACATATGCCATATTTTACACCAGACTAAATTTATTCTTGATTAGATAAAGCCCAATCAAATTCTTAAATACAAATATAAAACAACTGAAAAAACAATGAATCCATTTAGAATTGTCTTTGATAAGAAACAATGGTTTTATATATTTGAAGCCCAGGTGCAGTCAGGTGCTTTATTATGCTTTATACTACCAAAGTGTATGTGACAATCCCCAATGTTAGTGATTATAGCCCAATGCATATTTGTTACCTCACCATGATTGGTTGTAAACACTGCACAAAAATGACATTTTCAAAATTTACAAAAAAATTAACATTTCTACTAATCCTTGTACTTGTATCTCAGCACAGATGTTATGATAAAGATGCATTAGAGATGGCAAATTGGTGTTGCTGCATTTGTTCTTTCTGCATAGAAACCTCCAAGTAACCTAATTGAGAGAGTTTCTTTATCTAGACATGGCAACATAATATACGATTATTTTCTCCTGGCTCTGTGTCTTCAGTACTTGGACTGCCCTTGGGAACACAGATGCAAACACTACATGGAAAATATGTTTTCAGAGAAACACAGTAGAGCTTTAATTTTTAAATACCAAACAATTTTATGGCTCAAATATCCTACTGTTTTCTAGAATGTAAAAATGGTTTGTGGGTTAAAGGAGATAGCAGTGGGCTACTTTTCAGTGTAACATCCCCAATTCTTTAGTGTAAAATCTTTTTTTTTTTTTCAATTAATGCTTGCAAGTACATCATTCATCTTTAAATGTTTAATCTTTGAGTATTACTTTATGAACTAAGCTGCAAAGCATGTAGGTGTCTGGGGTAACTAATTCTTGTATGGAGTTAGTTACACTGTGCTTAAACACAGTATTTGGCTGCTAGGGTGCTGGCAGCTGGGCATGTGCCAATAGGTAATACTATCTGGCATCATCACAGTGATTAGCTGAGCCTCAAAACATTTTCAATGTATCCTGCGTCCCCAGGACTTCAGTTCTGCCACAAGTGAATGACATGGTCAAATAGTAAGACAGTTTATTTGTCCCTGTATTAAGTAGCATTATGTACTGTTACATTCCCATTTTTTATAGGGAAGTACATGCATGTACATAGACTACTTTAGGCTATTATCTGTGGTAATTGTTTTTTTCTAAAGTATTCTAAATTCTAAAGTATTTATGAAAATGTTATTCATTTACTTATCTGCCATTGTTTTTTCTGCAAAACCCCATGATGTTGTCAGGCTCTGCTGGGATTCACACCAGGGACCTTTGGGTTTTGGGCTCTGCACTTTAACCATTGGGCCAAATGAGCAGCCTGAGGGTTGCTCGTTGTCTATTATCTGGCCTTTGCAGCCCTAGCCCAGCAACAGCCTGATTGGTGGTTTAGAGTCGGCCAATCAGGACTGACTCTGCCCTATTTAAGGCCAGCCTTCTTCACCCTCCTTGCCAGAGCATTGGTTCATATACTAGTACTGTGGCCCTAGCTAAAGGTTCCTGTTCTAGCCTCCTTTCCTGTATTGCCTTGTAACCTTGCCTTGTTATCTTGCCTTATTCTGATCCTGGAAATATCTTAACCAGAAAGATAGGCCCAGGTTTGATTGTGTCCACAGATCCCAGCCGGCTCCCACTTGTATCCCTTCAAGTATTTGCTTATTCTGATCCTGTCTTGCCTTAACCTTATTCTGCTCTGTCCTTAACTGACCTTGGCCTAACCTTGCCTTGCCTCTCCTGCTTTCCAGTCCTCTCCTACTATCCAGACCTCTCCTGCTTTCCAGTCCTCTCCTACTATCCAGACCTCTCCTGCTATCCAGTCCTCTCCGTCTACTCTAGTCCATCTGCTCCAGTTCTCCTGCTACTCAATCCCCAGTCTGATCTGATTCTACGCCTGCTCCATCCTGTCCTCATCTACACCGGCACCGTCCTGTCTCATCCAGTATGTTCCTGTTCTGCACCTGTTCCATCCCGCTCCTGCCCAGTCTGCTCCTGTCCTGACTCCTCTCCCTTGTCGCTATCCAGTCTGACTCATCACCTTCTTCACCCTGTTCCTGCATTTCCCTTTACATGTTCTGTGGGCACAGTCAGTCCGTGCCTAAAGAACTCACCTTCCTCATCTACCTCCACTGCGCCCCCTACCTAACCCTTGATAGATCTATTGTTAGTATTGACAGAATAATCAGGATTTATGCAAGAAATAGGTATACACTGACAAAAGAAATTGAAGCTCCTTGAATCCAAGTTTAATTTAAACATAAATATTTGCAATATTGACTGAAATGAAAGATCAAGGGAGGCATCTGTTAAATAAAGACACTTTAGGAATGACATGGGGAGAATCTGGACAAAATCTTGTATGTATTAAATAACACCAACTCTGAAAGTGTAGGTGTATAAAAGTGAATTACATTTAGTTTAATGCTAAATATGAACAAGAACCTGTGGATTCAGATATCATGTTTGCTAACTACAGTATGTAATATAGGTAGAGGCACTTAGTAGAGAAAGATATCACTTAAGATGCCACTTAATTATAGTAAGTATAATACAATATTAGCGTATAGCCTTTCATAGAAGACATGGCCTTACTTATAAAAGTAGGCAAAATAACCTTTACAGTGCATATTTACTTTGCAAACATTTACGTAAAACAGTTATACATAGATATTTGTAGATTAATTTTCCTCAGTTCTTAAATGTCGAGTAATCGCTGATTTGAGCATGAAGATGATTGTCAGAAGGAAAGGGAAATGAGGCTCTGCATTAGCTTCCTCCAACTTCCCAGCAATTAACTTAAATTCATACACCATTTAAATGTCTTCCCGTTTTCTCCCACGAGTAGCTGTTTCCCATTTTTAAACATGTGCTACACATTTCCTTTTCATTGCCTGAAGTCTATTGACATTTAATTTCTTTAAAAAAAAAAAAATATATATATATATATAAATATATACTATATATATATATATATATATATATAAATATACAGTGTATATATGTGCGTGTGTATATATACATATATATATATATATATATATATATATATATATATATATATGTATACATATATATATATTATGTATAAAAATATAATGTTTGAATTCTCCAAATGAAATAATATTGTGTCAGAGAGAAACTGTGCTTCTTTTATGGGAACAGTAACTGTTTCCACAGCAACAAAGTTTCTAAAGAGAACAAAGACTGAAAATGGTTTCTATCAGATTATTTTTTGCTCAATCTTGAACTGACATTCAGAAAAACTTCTTTCCCCAATAAATCTATTCAAGCGTTATATATTCCTAATTTCCCCCCTTTATTAAATTCAAATCTGTTCTTTATAGCTGTTATGAACCAAGTCCCTCTGTCTGTCTTTCACAAATTATTTATACCATGGCCCCTTAAAAATGCAGAAACTGTTACATTCATTAGAAATAAACTTTTATTATGTTAACTGAAAGGAACTAAATTTACGTTTAAATTTTAATGAAATTTAATGTGTATAGTGATGAGCGATTTTTTTTTTTGGCAGGCATGGGTTTGCGGCAATTATCTACTTCTGCATTACCCCAGTGAACCACTGGAAGCATCTAGCTTTTGTGCTGACTTGTTTCCATAACTGGTCTCTAACATAGTCCCTTCAACAGAGTGCCCTTCTCCCGACTCATTAACACCATTTATCACTAATCCAGGGGCCTTTGTAAGTCTGTTCCCTGCAACTCCAAGGTTGCTCGATCGTTGAAGCCCACAAACCTGATCCAGCAATTTACGTTGTTGTTCGTGCTTGTCCCTGCCTGGTTCCTGTGATTCTTTGCTCCTGTGATTCCTTGCTCCTATGATCACTCTTCTTCTTCTTCAGCACCTTAAATACCCACTTTATCAATGTTACATGGCACCAAGGCTCCTACCTGCCAGTCACTCACCTGTGGCTCAACCTGACACCCTCCTTAAACTTATTTTCTTGTATACTTTGTTTATGCTGCTGGCAGACCTTCCCTTAGTTTCTTCTTAGTACAGCCTGTCTGGGTGGAGTCTCTGGCTTGGATATCACACTGTAGCCAGATACATTTTCCACAGGATTGTGAATTCGCTGTGGATTTTCATTAGAATTATTAATTTATAGATGGATCCTCAACTTTAAATATCATATGATACTTTGAAGGTTTGGGAGTGCTAGGATAAGTTTTTGTTTTGTAATTTTTCTGGGAGAGGTATTATTATTACTAACATGTTTTTATAAAGCTCTTACATATTCCGCAGTGTAAATAAATGAGTTTATACACTGAGTATACAGAATTACTTACAAAGTAACCAATAAGTATTACAAATATTAAACCATTTTTCAGCTTTAACCTCAGAATTAGATGAACTGAAGATCACAATACATTTCAAAATATTGTCGAAAAACATCATTTGAGGTGCTGAGACACACAGGATAATAACAGTAAAGCTTTTTAAATTGTTGTTATTCTATTAACAGAACAAGATGCACGCTGATATACTCCCTCTAAGGTAATCAATTTTGTTTTCTTTGTTAAAGGGGAGGCATGCTGCTTTCACAGTGGGATATTAGGAAGCTAGACTACTTGTGTCTCTTGGTTATTAGATTAGGATCCATCATATTGTTTTTGTTTTTAGTTTACACTGTCGCGCCAACATATCATGCCTTAGTTAATATAATTATGCTCTCCCTCAACAGACTTGCATTTCCATAAATACAGAACACTTCTGTGTGCCATATTCTTAACAGATAATTAATTTTGTAACAAAGCATGACATATTATTATGCAAAATCACTAGGCCACACAGTTCACCTAAGGTGAATAGGATGAGTTTGGCCTGCTTTGCCATTTTCACTTCTTGGAAATGACAGACCATTGCATATAACATATTGTTTGTAAAACCAGCATCCAGTTCAGTTGTAATTTTTTTTTAATAATTAGCAGATGGGGTGGAAGTTATTGCTACATGACTTGCACTATTGCATTACAGGGGGATTAAACCAAAAGTTCATCCATTTATTCTGTGCTGCGGTTATGTAAAACCTGAAGAAAAGTTCACTGTTAAGATTGCAATGGGCTTTGTACTTATCAACTTTTGTCACTAATGATAACCCAGCAGCCCCTGTGATCTACCAAAATAAGTTTGGCTCATTGCTAGTTAGTGATGTGGGTTCAACAAAAAGTCAACCTGACAACCTGGCAAGTCCCCTCTATAGTTACAGACCCTAGTCTGACCCACCAATCTCTGATGTCACAAAGGGGTGGGGATGGCACATCTAAACATATAGACAATGGTGTGTGGCTCTGTTCTTTGAGCAAAAATCATGTATCAAAAATAAAGAAAAAAGAGAAAGAAAAAGAAAGTTATAAGTTATAAAGTGCTCTCTCACCAGGGAAACCCACAATCCAAAGGTTGCCAATCGTTTTTTGCAGTATGCGGAAAATTCAAAAATAGGAAGAGACCAACTACTAGTAAATCTGTAGCCCAAGTATTTATAAAGTTAAAAAGACTTTCTTAGGACATACAGTACAGTACATAAGCCTAACGTGTTTCGTGCCTAAGATGGGCACTTACAGTACTCATTAGGGATGTAGCGAACAGTTCGCCGGCGAACTAGTTCGCGCGAACTTCGACTGTTCGCGTCCGCTGATTGTTCGCGAACGTCGCGCGACGTTTGCCAATACGAGTTCGCGTTCGATTCGAACAAAAATCGTTCGACCATTCAACCATTCAATTCCTTCGACCGCTAAAATCGAAGGATTTTCGTTCGAATCGAACGATCGAAGCCATTGGATCGAATGAAATCATTCGATCGAATGGCTTTGATCGTTCGAGTCGAACGAAAATCCTTCGATCGAACGATTAAAATCCTTCGATCGTTCGAATCGAACGATTTTCGGATGTTCGAAGTTCGCAAACTGTTCGCGAACTGTCCGCATTTTTTGCCGGTGTTCGCGAACGGCGTTCACGAACACATCGGCGGCGGTTCGCTACATCCCTAGTACTCATAGGCTGATGTTCTCCCCTTAGTGCAATCATTTTAAAGGGGTGTCAACCAATTCAAAATTCCATACATTACAACACACTGATCCTTAACCAATCAGAGAAAAGCTCTTTACAAAATCAAGGACCAATAGAAATGTGTTACATATACTGCATCATACAGAACCAATGTTTTTTTTTTTTAACTTGTAAGGGGCCCTGGCCACCAATATTTTTTTGAACTTGTAAAGGGGGCCCTGGCCATCAGTTGGGTGGACGGGCTTTGGGGAGGGTGCCCAAAAAAAAAGGTATTGTATAGGGCCCCATGATTTCTGATGGCGGCCCTGTTCACTGTATCCCTTCAAGTGTTTTTATATATTAATAATTGGTCTGCTTAGTACAGACAGTGTATTCTGTATCAGACATCCATATAACTCATCAAGCAGGAAGTTTGCTACACAATACTCCAGCAGAACTTTTTGCAGAAAGTAGCAGATTTAAAATGGATTTGTGACTGTACAGAACTGAAAAATCTGGGAGGAGACCAGGTGTTAGATGCCATCTGAGCTTGAAAGAAATATTCATCTACAGCTGACAAATTTTCCCAGGACTCTGATGATCTATAGTCAGATGATCTTTTGTGATGTTCTTCAGTGTCTGTGCCAGCAGGATCATCAAGCATCTGCATCGCTAGGGAATCATTGTTGTCCTTTGTGTCACAGGGTATTGGTATCAGCTTTGGATTTGCTCAAACTCTCTTTTTGTATTAAGATGCAAAGACTTTTATGAAAATATTGTAGAAATTAAATTTCAAGATTTTGCACATTTTAATTACTCAGAACTCTTCGTTAGTAAGTTTGGAGAATTAAGATATCATGAGCACAGACATCTACAACAGTCTCTATCTTACTGTTTCATATTTATTCTACTTTTTCCATATTTATTCATGGGAATATTAAAATGCCACAGTAATCAATATTTTAATTAAAACTTCAAAAGTTAGACAAAGCTCAAAAGCTACCTGCCATCTATAAATTTTCTTAAGAAATATAATTTATGGTATACACTGTTTCTATAAATGTCAATAAAATATATTGGCAGGGGTTACTGTGCAAGTGGAATCCTATTTATCTATGCAACTTTATACATGTATATACAGAAAGTGGAAGTAAACATAATTGTTCTCATATTATTTCTACACAAAGAAGCTAATGAAACTCCTCTGGTGGTTAAAGCATCATAAAAAATGAAAGGCTGATTTGTTTTTTTCCAAGTGATTACTTTTAATTTATTAATCTCTCAGGCACAATGATACAATTGCTTTACCTTTAGACCAAATGATAAAATTTAAAAGAAGAGCCAGTGTTCTGAAGGAATTATATTATTAGTATTATCAATGCCAGCATTATTATTACTAGCAGCACATTTTGGTCTCTGGTGGCATATTCAAGTTTTACTGCCTCTGTCACTGCCCTTATATAGTGATGTGTCCAAATGGTAAGCTGATCACAAAATCACAACAGCAGAGTGTTGGCCACAGAAAGGTTCAGATTTAGATACAAATTCTATTCATTTAATTGTAATAATGTTATGTAACTTTGATTACTTACTTAATGTAAGTACAACAGTAGTATAGAGATGGTAGATCATGGACTAACATACAATTAAACCCAACATTAGCAAATTGTTGAAACCTCAGATATACAAACAACTAAAATTTAAATAAAATGTGCTATTAAAATATTTGTCTATTATTCTTGTCAAATGTGTAGATTTGCTCCATAAACTTTGAAACTATTCAGATAATTACGTTCGACTAGGGGACAGATTTATCAAGAGTTGAAGTGAAAATTTGAATTTTGAGCTATTTTTTGTGTAGTTCAATTAGGGAATTGTCCAAATTCGATTTGAATTTGGAAAAAATTGGAATATCAAAATTTATCATGTGCTGTCTCTTTAAAACTTCAACTTCGACCCTTGGCCATCTAAAACCTGCCAAATTTCTGTTTTAGCCTATGGGGGGACCTCCTAGAACCTATTTGGAATCAATTGGTGGACTTTGAAAAATCAATGTTTTTTTTTTTAAAATACTTTGAATCAAATTCGATCTAATATGATCTTGCTTTAATTCGAATGATCGACTGCAGCCTATTCAACTTGTCTTTTTTTATTTGAATTTCGAAGTTATGGGAGCTCAAAAAAACTCTCATTACTTCGAAATGCGACCCTTGATTAATCTGCCCCTAGGTCATATGTACAATTTTAGCCTGGGCACCCTCTGCAAAGTGTTTGTATATAGGGATGCGCAAATTTTTTCGCCTTGTTACGCCGCAAAAATGACGCCCATAGACTTGTGTGCATCAAAAAAAAAGACGTGCGTAAAAAAAAAAATTCACCACGCTACACCATTTTTTTGACGCCCATAGACTTGGCGAAACAAAACTGGTCAATTTCACCCATCCCTATTTGTATATTCTCTCTGTGTTGATTTCCTCAAGGTTTTCATATTTCCTCCTTCCTGTATTAGGGATCTTATATTGTAATCTCCGCTTGGACAATGACTACATTTGAATGATGTATAAATGTATTAAAGCATTGTGAAATATTGCTGATAAATTCAATTATAAATATTAAACTATAACAACAGTAAAGAATAATCAGAGGCTGACATTTGTGACTCTGCAGTACTCATGAGATAACAGAAAATTATTTCATTGCAATGGCATTGGTTCTTAAATTTTGATAAACATTAATGGATGACATTTTTTATTATATCTTACCAGGTATATCATACCAGGGTAATTTCTGCTAAAAATTACCTGAACAGATATCCAATATAAATCCATGTAAAGCATGTTCACTATTAGTATTACCAAATATGAAATGTGCTTTGATTAGATAACTAGGATATCTTCAACAAGTTGAAGGACCATTCAATTCGCAGCCCATCCAAAACACGTTTTATTAAAAATCCAGTTTCTCATAGAGAAAGTCAATAACAATAACACAAAATAATATACATTTCCACTATCTATAACATTTTAGACCATTTAGATAAATGCATGACTCAAAATTTCCATTATTAAAGTAGACCGTCAACAAACAACTTTTCAAGGCTCCATTGCCTCTTTTGAAGCTTAATAAACAGACTATGCTGCCTTTAACAGTTGCTAATTTTATATCTGCTCTGATAAAGATAGTTAAAAGATCTCAATTGCAGTCTATAATGTTTTGAAAAAAAAATTAAATAGTCAATGAAAAACTGGTTAATAGTTACCTTAAAATGTTATTAAATAATTATATTTAAAACAAAAATAAATAAGCAAAGACAATAAAGTTTACAAAAGATAATTATGGCACTTAAAGATAATTTACACCAATGCATAGATGGAGACAATAGATTTTCAGTCAAAAATAAAATAAATAAAATAATAAGCTGATATTAAAGCATTAGTATTCTCAATTTTATTTAATTAGAAGAAAAATGTAAAAGATTCAAATACCAACTTATATGGCATGTAAAAGCATTTGAAATATAAAAGTCAAAGGAAAGAAACATCATTAGAATACTGTTATTGCAGTGAATATTGCAGACAGAAAAGATAGAAAATCAGGAATTGATTGCTTCATGTGCACAGACCAATTCCAAAATTAGATATATCAACAATAAAAACAGTGTAACATCAGAATTAATTTGAGAAATACTGTAAGCTGCAAAAAAACCTGAACTTGAATATACTCTAGAATAATTTCTGAAAGCTCAAATAGTCATGATTTAGCAAAGAAAAAAAAAATTCTCCAGAAAAAAAAAATCTGCCAAGTAAAAGCTGGTGAGTTTATATTGAAATCAATGGGAATAAGATTTGAAATGTTACCTCTTTGAAAAAAATAGAACAATGTGATTCTTGCTTGTGTGTGGACTTTTGTCCACAAAAAAACACCAACACCAATCTTATAGAGTTTTTTTCCTTTAATAAGCTAGTGCTTGATGGAAAAAGGTGATTGTGGAAAAAAAGTTGCTTATTTTTTTTCCCCCACAACAAACACACAGCAAAAATTTGTGAATCGGCCTCCCCATGTACTATATTACACAATAAACCCTCTGCATGCTGTTTGCCATTGCCTTTTTTGAGTCTGCAAGATTTATTTATTTTCTAAGGCCAATTAGTTGCAGCTTTTGGATGAGTTTTTGCTGGTAGTATGTTTTATTTCAACCTCAAATTTTATAATTTACTTGGAAAATATGACTATTCTTTCCTTATTTTTTCTTTGCAGTTTATAAATACTTTAATTTTTAATTAATTAGTGTTCTCTCTTTCCACAAATACTCATTTCACATTATATTTTCAAGATGTATTGGCAGTGCATTGGAATTTATATTGTCTACATGCAGAGCATGCAATTATCTCAATTTATCTATATAGTATACAGTATAACAGGATACTGTTTTGTAAACGTTAAACTTGATGGATTTATGGATTTTACAACCTAACTGACTTTGTCTACACTTGCACTTGCAAGAGCTAATTTAACAACTTCAGACAAAGTCTATAAAGTTCCAAAATCTGTGTAAAACTATAAATCTGACAATGAATAGAAAATATAAACACAGAACATATGGATAATATAGGCTAGGTGCTAAAACATAATAGTATTGTATACTGTGCTGGAATGCTCCTCAAAGGTTGCCCTTGATACAGGCAATATATCCACCTTAGAAAGAAGACAAGCAAAATAATACTAATCAGAGTGTGGTGTGATGACTGAGCCATCAGTTACAGAATTGCATTATAATCAATACAAGGGCATGGGAATGTCATCTTAAGGGATGTTAAGACATGGAGAGTATTATCATTCTAATAAAAATATGTCTGAAATGCCAAGAAGGTTGATATAAGGAACAAGCAATATCTGGGGAAGAGTAATTAGAAATGACAAAAATGACAAAAAAAAATATGACATGGAGCCATAGAAGCTGATTTGAGGTATGGGACACAAAGGACTGTACGGAATGAGTAAATAACAATGCCGGCATGTGACAGACCCATAGAATACATTTGGCTGATATGGCTGCCAAAAAGAAGCAACTCGAATGAGTAGCGCAAACCCAGAATATAAAGTCTTGTAGTCACACTACTGACTATAGCAACATTGTATTTTATGTAAAGGTTGAATTTTAGTCTTTTAATTTTTTCTTTTCTACTATACATGTTTTAAGCAACTGTTGAGTGTAAAAATCAAACTGGGTAAATAAAAAATGTTTTCAATATAGTTAGCCAAAAATAGAATCTATGCACAATGGAGTAAACAGATGTCTAATATAATAGCCAGAACACAACGTCCTCCTTTGCATTTCTCTAACCTGACACCACTCAGTAACCAATCAGTGACTTGAAGGAGGGCTATATGGGACATAATTGTTCAGTTCTTTTCCTTTTGAATTTGACCTGCGTGCTACGGATCAAAAGCAAATTAAATGAACATTTATGTCCCATGTGGGCCCAATTCAAGTCACTGACTAATTATTAGTTAGAGAGCTGCAAAGCAGGTTGGGTTCTGGCTATAATGTTAGACATCATTTGACTCCAGTCTTTAAAGATTACATTTTGCCTAACTAACTATACAGGTATGGGACTTGATATCCAAAATGCTTGGGACCTGGGTTTTTCTGGATAATGGATCTTTCCGTAATTTAGATCTTCATACCATATGTGTACTAGAAAAGCATGTAAACATTAGATAAGCTGAACAGACTAATTTTGCTTCCGGAAAGGATTAATTGATCTTTGTTTGGATCAAGTACAAGGAATTGTTTTATTTTTACGGAGAAAAAGGAGATATTTTTAAAAAATATGGATTATTTGGATAAAATTAAGTCTATGGGAGATGGCATTTTTCTTAATTGGGAACTTTCTGGGTAATGGGTTTCCAGTTAACAGATCCAATTTTGTTACCCAGTTTTAGTTTGACACTGAACTGTCTCTTTAAAGTGCTTATCAATAAAAAAGTGCATATCAATAAAGGTATATTAAATGTATAATGTATTTAAATGTCTAATCAATGTAAATATCTACTGCACTATTACTTTAATGAGAATACTGTATTAAAAGTGAAATATCATTAAATAAAAAAACAAAGTCTAAAACATTAAAGCAGAATGGAGCAGTCTCTTAAATATTAGTTATTTATTTGCGCCAGCTTGAAGATAATAAAGGTTATAAACAGCTCCCCTTCTCCCACCTTTCTTCTGGATGCCAAGTTTCTTTGTTTCTGACTTTTGCCACAAATTTTAGGGAGATTGGGAAAAGAAACAGCATGCAGGGCTCTGCAATGTAGTGGTCCTTAAATTAAATTCGGCATCTCGGGGACCGTTTCTTCTGTAGCTTGTGCAGTGCTCACATAAATCAAATGCTCTGCACTAAGCACCTGGCTACTGGGCAGTCTTGTGTATGGCTGGGGAGGGATGCAAATTCATGTGCTCCTCTTTTTCATGATAGTTCCCCTTTAATATACAGCATTCTCACCCGCACCTGCAACCGTAGTCAAAACTAGTGATTGGCAAAACTATGAGTATAAATACAAATATAAAGTGACTTTTCTGATTGTAATACGTATATGTCATTACTGCTAGGGATTAATTAAAGTGCATAAGAAAATTGCAGCCAAATGATAACAGTAAGCTAAAACATATATCACTTAGCATGGACTACAGGATTGTTTTAACCCATAGGAATCAATGGAACGTATATCACATTGCTATAAGTAGCCCAACGTGATGCCTTTTAACCCTTAGACTACAGCACTTAGTTGAAAATAAACTCAAGTATGGGAGCCAGTATTCACTATTCAGAGCGACTTGCTATAGACTGCACCGACTGCTCTGGCAGCAAATGAATTTAAAAGAAAATTTGGCATCAACTGGCCACCACTTGAAAGTTCATGTTGCTTAATTGACCATCCAATTAAGTTTATTTTATTTAGCCAAATGGAGCTGAAAATTGAATTCTGAAGATCTGCCAAATGAAGGGTAAGTGCTGGAATAATGAGAGAAATCATTTAACTAGCTGTGTTTTGCGGCCTATTATATTCCAGCAGAGGGAACACTTGTTAAAGCCCTTATTTTGTAGGACAAATGATCGATCGGTGCAATAACTCAATCATAAAAAAGAGAGTTCTCCAATAATATACTAATACTGTAAAAAAAATTGTGTAATTTAAAATAGAATCTGCACTGCATGAATAAATGACCAAAATGTTTAAACTCATGCAGTGATTGAAATTGCAAAATTCTGTTTTTAATTGAATATGAAAATAAAAGGATTCTCAGTCTAAACAGAGTAAAGGAAGGATTTTAAGCTTTTCTAAGCTTGCCTGGTACCTCATTAGCTGCTAATTACAAAACACATCTCCTAAGCATGTCTACAAAAGAACTGGGAAAGCTAGTAATTGAAAAGAAAAAGAAGATAATGAAAGAAAATGGCAGTGAAGAACATTGTCGCAACTTTTAAACTTCAGTATAAACCACCAATATTGTCATCCAAAAAAATTTGACTGATATCTACAATAGTATGGGTATGTGTTATTGGTAAAAGAAATAAATATTTCTGACTTTCTGTGCAATCCTCCATCCATAACAAAAATATGTTCAATAGACTGTAGAGTGATAATACTAAAGGCAAATTCTATATGCAACTTGTCTGTATATATGTAATCAAAGTATGACAGGGTGGCCTAATACATACCTAGCCAAGGATATCTCTTCTAATTCCCCAGGTTATCCTATGGTATGTGCAAAATGTTACCTACACTCGGTACATACACCCACACTTGACATGTGACATATGCTGATTCCTTAACTGTTAATTCAATAAGATATTATTAACAGATCATTATTTTAGATGTTTGACATTTGACCCTCTCTTCACACATTGCTAGGAACAAGAGTAATACACCAAATCACCATATTAGAAGTCGCACTGCTGTAGATCTGTATTCAGACAGCACTTCTAACAAGAAATTATAAAAAAAGAATAAATTCTTGTAGACTAAATGAAACCTGTCCAACAGCAGCTTGTGGTCATGATCCTTGTAGTTCTTAATTGGGACAAAATTAATTCAGTTTTGGCTGGAAAGTCTGGTGAGGCTTGAAATGACCTTTAGCAGTAAGAATTTTTACAGGGCTAGATCCGCACTGTCACAAAAATAATCTCTGAAAATACAACTCTGCATGAAACAAAGCCATTTTGTATGACCTACCTAACAAAACATTCTAAGTAAATTTCTAATATATGTTTATTAAAATATTTGAATTCATTTAAAATGTGTTTGTAAATGTAGCATTTGTTTAAAGCAGTATCAGTCTAAATGTCTATATTCTCTGGGCTTCAAAGTAGCAGCTATCTATCAGCTCTTCTCCAGCTAATACTCCAATTCCATAATTACTTGCACCATTTGTAGTTCTCCTTCTTCTCAGTTCTTATTGTTTTGTTGCAAAGCCTTACAGAAAGCCTCACTTTATAAGGGGGGACAAAGTGTCAGCAACCGTGTTTTATAAGCCTCCCCATCTCCTTATTGGTTGATGTTATTGAGTCTCAACTTGATTACTGTATTTTCTATGGCACATTGGGTAGTGAAAAAGAAATGACAGCAATAATTGTGACAGCTGTAAGGGAACCCTACGTCTTTAAAAAATAAGCACTATGCACTTTTGGGAAGGGAGTGAATGATTTGTCAATTTGTTTCATTGGGCTTATGGAGAACCCGAGCATACAGTAAATGTAATCATTAAAAATCATTACCGCCAAGCCAAAGTACGGGGGGTAGCATTTATATTTTTCACATATTTCAAATTTTTTCTAAAAAAGAGTGAATCTTTGCCTGATTTGGGCACTCATGCTCTAGACCAAATCAGGCTGATCTGATCATTGGCCTGGTGGATAGTCGGTTCACACTGCACACTGTGATTCTGTCGCCCAACAGGATTTCCCCCAGAAAACAAAATAGGTGACAAAAAAGGTTGCCAACTCAGCCTGGAGAGGTAGAGTCCCAGCAATACAAATGTTAATCACAGTTACACTTTCCTATCAATTTATTAGAATTTATTTTGCTATGAGCCATTCAATTCACTTCTTTCCTATGGGATGTTAGAATATACCAGCAGCACTAAACTATAACAATATTTATCAATATAAAGGTTATTAATCGGTTCCACATAGATATTTTTTTTCTCTGCACATTGAATCCACTTGTGAACATATACCTGGAAATGAGGATAATTAAATTTTTGAGTAAAAATCGGCTTTTTTGATTAATTGGTTTACTACAAATTGATCTTTTTAGTATAGTCCAGTATATAGTATAATAAAGTGCATTCAAATTGTATATGTAGTTCTTATTGTTGATCAATCAACCTTATGTTATTGAATCAAGTCAGGGTTAAATATAATACGTGCAAAATTGAACTGCTTCCCCGTGTTTGCTTAGCGAATTGCGAAAAATTTATAAAATGAACAATAACCTTTGCAGGGACTTTGTTGGTCGTCACAAATAAACATGCTATTAAGGGCATTTGCGCTTCAGATAGACATGCCTATGCAAATAGCTAAATGAATGATTAAATTAGATTACTTTATTTAATGCATCCCCTTGGTAAAAAGATTATCAACACAAATCATCAAATTAGACCATATAACTACTTTCCAGAAATGTGTAAATTGTTTTTTGCTTTTTTTTTTTGCGATGTTTACACATTTTAAGAGAACACTGAAATATTCAGTACCTGATCCAATTAAACCTTCTCAGGCTTATTCATCTTTCATGTAACTCTTTCCTTTGAAGTGTCTTATAATATAACACTGCCCTGTTCAGATTCATTATCACAGATCATAAATGCATTTTTATTGTGGGCACTTTCTGAATTGGTAGGGTGTTAGAATAATTAGTCTGCTCTTTTCAATTCTGACAAATTGACAAATTACTTTAGTAAATGTTTTACTCTACTTCATTAAACACATTTTGGATAGTAAGGAAATGGCCAATAACGTTGAACAACTTTGATTCTCTCCTTTCAATTTTAGTAAATTTTGCAAATTTTTCAAATAATATCTGCACTGCTTTATAAAAATAGCTATTATTGTGGTGATAATGTAATAACAGGTCCTGAATATGATTCCTGTCTAAAAACTCATTGCAACCAATATGCAGTTTGGTCTGTTGCATTTAGATTAATGGAAGCAATATCTGATTGTTAGATGCTAAGCTCTAAATGAATTTTAGAACTACATTCTTCTATTATACACAAAATATACACAAATGTAAAATTATTTTATACTAGGGGGCATATTTATCAAGGGTCTAATTTAGAGTTTATGGGAGTTTATAAAAACTATAAACTCCCATAAACTCCCATAAACTGGAAATTCGAATTTAAAAATTTGAATTTTCAATTTGACCCTTTATGGGTTAAACTGTTTCTGTAAACTGATTCTAAAATTGAAGTGTGCTGAAAAATGGAAGGTTCTGGTACAGGAAATATGTTGCTAGACAAAAAGTATTATAGCATAATATGTGGGGTAAAGCCACACATCACACATTATTCCTAATTTTATTTTTTTGTAATGTAATTGGGAACAGGCTAAAGTAGCATAATCATAATCAATAGTACTTGTAGTTGATACCCTACATATATCTGTTGGGGAGCATACAAGCTCTTCCCCTGTTTTTCTGTCTGTGACATAATCCAACCTGATTACAGATTGGAGAGCCATCCGATTGGCTGGGTACCCCAGTGCATTCCTGGGTAGTGCCTTACTTTGGAGCCAAATGCACAGGGTTACAGACAGAGCTGATAAAGGAAGCCCCTGCTGCAGCAACCAGCCAGAGAGAGGCTGAGGGAGACAGCATGGGAGGGGGCAGCATGACAGAGCTGCAGTACTAAGTGAAACCGTGTTTGTGCTCAGTTGGACAGAATTGAGTTCCAGCCTAGAAGGAAAGGTTGCCCTACCTTCAGTGTTTGGATACTAGTTGCAACCCTTATGTGTCCCCAATGTGAGGACAGGTTTCTCTTGTGAGCCTGCTATGTGGGAGCTACAGCCTATATCCTAAAGGAAAGGTACTTTGGGGCAGTTAGCATAACATGGGGAATAAAGAGCTTTGGGGAAAAAGGGCATGTCATGTGAACTGAACTGTATTGTCCACCCGGAGTGGAGAGAGACTGTGCTAGTTACTAGACAGAACCACATTTCCCCAGTGTAGGAATACATTGAACTGTGCTGTCAATTCCAGTTCCCAGTATCTTTCATACGCAAAGAGAACTCAGGGCCCTGTATTGCAAAGGGTTAATCGCTATTTAAGCGAGAGTGTAACCAAGATAAGGGTTATATATCTTATTAGGTAAATGGAAACAATGTATGCAAGTTTTTTGAGCTTGTTGAACCATTGAAAATTATTAATAAAATACAATATTTGAAGTAGAATTAAAACAATACAATTCTACAAATTCAAACAATTCATAACAATCCATGGTTTTACTAAAACATTTTGAGGTACAACCTAAAAAATATTTTAGGATAGCATGTTAAATATAGATATATAAATTAATTCCAATCAGATCCTCTATAAATATATGAGAGACTTTAATCCTAAAGTGCTTGCTCTACAGCCCTTGATCTGTTCTACTGGATAGGTATTGGGGCAGTCTAACCTTGGGTGTTACCGCTGAAATTACATCAGGCCACATTGTGCTGGCTGACTCTTGTATGTCACACAAAACACAGAAGGAGCCAGTTTCCTGTGCAAGCAGTAAAGCTAATTCATATGCACTTTGCTCTATCAGGTTAATGGGTGACTTGCGTCTAATTACAGCTAGATAGCCGTCCGGTATGACATTAGTGCTACAAAAAATTTGTTTCTGATTCCAAATTTTCATGTTACTGCTTTCGAATCACTGTTTCAGTACAGCTCACCAGTAAACATAGAAAGCTAGTGCAGCTATGGGATCCATAATCCAAAAAACTTTAGGACCTAGGGGGAGGTAGAAGAGGCATATGCCTAGGGCACAAAGGTGGAGGGGCACCAGGCAGGTACTTCTTCTGCCGACCTTCCCCTAGCTCAGACCCTTGTGTATCACATCTCGGGCAACTCCTCGTCTTTTTAGTGTGTGCCTGCGCTTTTCTGTGCAAACACACGCACATATGCCCTTGTGCTCTGACTCGCTTCCCACAGTCTGGAATCCTCATCATGCGCGCCTCTGTGCATGCATGCGTGCATGCTTCAGAAGGGGGCTACGTAGCCTAGGGCACCCAGCTGACTTGGCCTGGCACTGCATTCGGGAAATTACATCTCATACCTGTATTTGTAGTTTGCTCTTAACCAGAGACGTCTTTTGAGAGATTCCTAAATTGTCTTAGGCAAATTTATAAGAGAAGATGGTATTGCATTACTGATAAAGTAGTTTGAAGCTATTTTGCTTTAACCTTTTGTTTTCTTGGCATAGCCTGTAAGCTGAAACATAAGCATTGAATTCTGATACAGAATCAGGAAAGGTATTGATCAGATACCAACTACAGTCTGGTTTTACCCTCTTTAGGGCAAAGCAGTATAGTGTGGGGCAGAGGTGAAGCCCCAATAGTCTGGGAATAAAAAACTACTACCATATACCATAACCCTGCTTTTCCCTTATTGCTGGGTCATGGTGGGGCTTTTTGTGAGTATATTATTCTTCTGAATTCCCTACAACAAAGCTCACAAAAACAAACAATAAGGGGCAGATTTATCAAGGTTCGAAGTGAATTTGAGGGGATTTTCAAAGTAAAAAAATACGAAATTCGTATTAATCTTTTGAATACTTCTACCATCGAATAGGATGCTACAACTTCAAATTTACTTTGACTTTGATTAGAAGTAAAAATCGTTCGACTATTCGACCATTTGATAACCGAAGTACTGTCACTTTAAAAAAACTTTGTCTTCAATACTTCACCAACTTAAACCTGTGAAGTGCTATGTTAGCCTATGGGGACCTTCCAGAGCAAATTTCTAAGTTTTTGGTATTCAAAGGAAAATCGCACGATAAAATCATTCGAATCGTACGATTCGGAGTACGATCGTACTATGATCGGAATACGATCGTACAATGAATAAAATCCTCCGACTTCGAATTTGAATATCGGAGGATTCTATTCGATGGTCGAATTTCGAAGTATTTTCCACTTCGAAATTTGACCCTTTATAAATCCGCCACTAAGTTCCTTGTAATTAAAGGAATTTATATACAAGTGTAAGGTGCCGCAAGCTGACTAACATTACTCAAGTAGCAACCAAAGTACGTAGAAGCTCTTTGTATCCATATGCAGTTCATTCATTTATAAATATTGAATATGTTGGCAACCGTGAAACTGTGAACTCTGTAGCTTTAATATTTATCTTAAGTATTACTTTTTTCAACAGTTGTTAAGATATCATTAATAATCACATGCACAAAAATGAACAAACAAAGCATTAGTCCCTGGGAGATGTATGGCTGTAAATTGCAGTAACAAATCACTGCCTGTATACAGAATGCTTATTACTCTGGTGTGTATAAAAAAGTGTTTTATCAACCTTATTCTTTGTAATGAGGCTCACCCTAATTAGCCTGCCAAACTCCCTAGGGATTATCTGTGGTATATCTGACATTGTGATATTTTATAAAACAGTGGAGGATGGGAACTCACTTAATCTCAAAAAATATTCACAAGGCAAAGATTTTTTATTTAAACCATATTGTCTTAAACAAACTGGTTCAATTTTAACTACTACTAATACATACTATCTTTATTACAATATTTTTATAAAATTATTTTTTACAAGTTTAAGCTAATTGGGTAGATCATTAAAAAGGTGGGGAAATGTGGTGAGATTATATGTAAATGTTAGTAAAAACATGTTTTTTTTTTAAATGACAGTAAAATAAATAAAAAATAAAAAAAATACAGGCCAATAAAAAGGCATATATAAAATAATTACTTTTTTAACTGTTCTAAAAAAAAAAAACAATACTATTTGATGATCACTGTATGAAGCTATGGAAAGATACACAGCACTTATTTATTACTACCATCCATGCACACTAGGGGGCACATTTACTAAGCTCGAGTGAAGGATTCGAATATAAAAAACTTCGAATTTCGAATTTTTTTTGAGTACCTCGACCATCGAATAGGCTACTTCGACCTTCAACTACGACTTCGACTTCAATTCGAATGATTCGAACTAAAAATCGTTTGACTATTCGACCATTCAATAGTCGAAGTACTGTCTCTTTAAAAAGATTTTGACTACATACTTTACACTTTAAACCTACCGAGCTACAATCTTAGCCTATGGGGACCTTCCCCATAAATTTTGCAAGCTATTTCTGATCGAAAAAAAGTCTTTCGAACGATGAATTAAAATCCTTCGATTCGAAGGATTTAATAGTTTGATCGAAAGATTTTTCCTTCGATCGATCAATCAAAGTATTTGCGGTAAATCCTTCAACTTCGATATTCGAAGTCGAAAGATTTTACTTCAATGGTCGAATATCGAGGGTTAATTAACCCTTGATATTCGACCCTTAGTAAATGTGCCCCTAGGTGGCCAAGCATATCCTTTGATTTATGTTATTTTATTGAGATATTGAAATCTGCCAGAATAAGGTTTTAACATCTTTCTTTAAAGGGATCACATATGCATCTATGTTAATCCTGAGGCTCATGAGTAAGGTTTGATTTAAAACTTGTTCCCTTTAAAGAGTTACACCTGACCTATTTATATTAAGGTCAAAATGTAAAAAAAAATGTTGTCCATACCAAATATTTGCACAATTTGGACCATGATTATTTTGTGCAAACTTAGGGGGCTATTTATTAAAGTTAGATTTTTTTCTCATTGGCCTTTTAAAGGGGTAAAGCCCCATTTTTTCATGGAAACCTGTGGTTTTCGGCCGTCAAATCCGAAAAAGTCTCAGTTTTTGGTTGCAAATCCAAAATAGTCGTGGTATTCAGATTTTTTCAAGATTTTTTTGAGTTTATTCCCAAACAAGAAATTTTCAGAAAAATGTATTGATAAATAAGGGAAAAAATCAGTGTGGATTTGGCCAGAGTAGTTTTCAGAAAATTGTGAGATATTTTAGGATTTTAATAAATAACCCCTAAATCTAGCTTTTGCAAAAACTAGAAAGTTTTTCTTTTTTTTGGATCTGCCAGTGCAAGAATGATGTGAATTGTACAGTGTATACAATAAAACTTCTTACTGAAAATGTCTTAATTTTGCATCAGAAATACCAACTTTTAAATTAATACTTCACAATATAATTACCCCATATACTTTATAATAAAAGGTACTACATTTTGCCCAGGAGCAGTAACCCATAGCAACCAATAAGATGTTTTGATGTTAACTGCTGATTGGTTGCTATGATTTACTGCTCCTAGGTCAACTTATTACCTTTAATTACCTAACCTCAAGTTAGAAAAATATAATGAAGTGTCCAATGAAGAATATTTGATTATAAAATAAAAATTTTTGTTCTTATGTATGCAAACATTTCTTCTGTTTGCAACTCTATAGCATTTGCCCCTCAAGCTACTAACAAACCCAGTGCAGTATGCAAAAGACCATTTACACGGGATCTCATAGGAATAGGAGAACTCCTACTCAAACCCATTAGATTAGTGAATTATAGACCAAGATAGTAGGAATTTGGAGGTTTTAAAAAACACAGCATCACAAAAGTCATAATTAAGTAATATGCTACAATATGGTTAGTTCACCTTTAAATTTACTTCTAGCATGGTGTAGACAGTGATATTCTGAGGTATTTTGCAGCTGGTCTTTTTTGTAGGACTTGAATGATTTAAATTCGTGTTCAGCAGATCTTCAGTTTGGAATTTCAGCAGCCATATGGTTGCTGGGATCTAATTGAACCTAAGATATATTGTTATGGATGATGAGATCCTTTTCGTAATAATGTAGGGTTCAGTTTGAGAGTTAAGGCACCGCAAAACCTGCAGACTTTCACAATTCAAAAATAGGACTCTGGAGAACCAATTTGCTGATTCAGTGATTCATTTATTCAAAATGTGCACGACATGTTTCGAGCCCAGTGGCTCTTCCTCAGGTGCTTATGCAAATGCTGTGGGTAACCCAAACCCTTTTAAAATCATCAAAAACAAACAAGATTGTCCATTCCAATCGGGCTAGACACATTCAAGTACAATGTAACAAAATTTAACCCTTAAAGAGTACTGCCACCTAATTGAACCTAACAACCAGGCAGTGGTTTAAAAGAAAGACTAGAAGATCAACAGGAGAGGGACTAAACAGAAATGTAATAAAGTAATAAAAGTAAATACCGATTTTAGTTTAGTGCTTACCCTCACAAAAAAAGGGACTTATAGGTAAGACACCCAAAAGTATTTTAAGCACATCACAATAATTATCATATAAAATTTAGAAGATAAAAACACTTGCAGTTCTAATCTTAAATATATAAATATATAGGCTCACCCTTCACTTACTCAAGGGTAGTCTTATGAATACATTGGCTTACTTCATAGGCCCACTAGAAAACCATTAAAACATTTCCCAATTTTTATTCAACTTTCTGTAAAAAAAAAAGTTTCCTTCTGGCTCGGAGAAGAGTACTCTAATTAGGTACCCACCACTATACCCACCAAAGGCAAATCTTGTCTTCATGTGGCACTGTGTGTGGCATTATTTGCTTCGTGCATAACTCTATGCAGCAGTTTATTATACGAGTTTCACCTTTTTGGAAAAGTAATAAAAAGAAACAAACTTATAGTTTTGCAGAGTTTTTGTTTTGTGGTTCCCAGGATTATTGACCCCCATTTGAAATCTTGAAAGAGGGAAAAGAATGCAAATAATTAAAAAAGTCTATGAAATAAAAAAAATGAGACCAATTAAAAAGTTGGTATGATGATGACATTTGATACCCTTTCAGGCTGCCATATACAGGACAATACTTGTAGGTATGTGATTGATGGACTGATTGATGGACTTGTCATACAAAGGGCCAGATTCAAATCATTGAGACAAAGTGATCTCATGGTCTATTATGTGAAAACTAATGGACGAGATTCAATTTGAGAAGAAAAAACTTTTTAATTCAGTTTTTACGTGAGATACATTTTTCTGAATTGAATTGCATTTTCAATTGAATCTTAGTCCCTTTGTAAAATGTATAATGAGGCAATTGAATTCTTAATGAATCATTTGAAAATTGAGCATAGGACTGGCCAGATAGTTGGCCATGTTAAATATATTGCAAT
Source organism: Xenopus petersii (assembly GCA_038501925.1). Taxonomy (NCBI): domain Eukaryota; kingdom Metazoa; phylum Chordata; class Amphibia; order Anura; family Pipidae; genus Xenopus; species Xenopus petersii. The sequence continues at coordinate 172,548,899 of CM076673.1, forward strand.
ATATGGACAAACAATCCCTGTTTTGTTTAAAGGGGAAGGCATTTTTAGTAGCTTAAGGCACAAAATGTTTCAATGTCCTTAATATATTGATAATGGGTTGAGTGCAGAGGACTCTTGTATTTGTCTATTAGAATTTTGTGGTCACAACCTAATAAAAATTAGTGGTGAGCACAACTTTCCTTGTTTATTCCCTAGTCGAAGTACACAAACATAGATCAAAATTAGATTTTTTTTTCAATTCGAAAATAAATTCACCTAGACCTTTGATAAATCTGCCCCTATGTGTATGGCCAGCATAAAAGGGAAATGTACAATAAGTACCTTTTTTTATGGGTAGTTTGAAACACAGAACACTGCTTTTTGTCTCAGTAGTTGGCTTTAAACCCTTATTTGGTACTTTCAATGGTTGTATTGGATTTTTCAAACAACATTTGCTATCAATTTCTATGAATCTCTTTGTAGAATTTCTGTTTAGATTTCATACAAAATTCATTTAGCATTTTAAAAAATCATTGGTATATGACATTTGTTCAGATCAATTTTATATATAGTTTTTCTAAGCAAAATTGTACTTTATTTTGCAGCATTTTAATACATTACAAGAATGCTCAGGACCCGGGTTTTCCTGATCAAGGGACTTTCTGTAATTTGAATCTCCGTGCATTTGGGGTTTGATTAATTTCCATATATTTTTATATATTTTTTGGCATTTTAAAGCTCATGTTCATATACAAGTCAATTGGAGCAGTCATTCAGCTGTAAAATTTTTTTACGATCTTTGATAAATCTTTTAATACATTTCTTGTTATTCATGGTATTAGGGAAAAATACGTTTTTTCATGGTTTTAAAAACCTCTAAAACCACACAAATCAGATTTTTAATAAGTCTACTAAAAAATAATTTTTACATTAAATAGACCAAGTAAGACTGTTTCGCCTCTAATAAAGATTAATTATATCTTAGCTAGGATCAAGTACATGGTACTGTTTTATTATTACAGAGAAAGAGGAATTTCTCTCTATTTAGTTTAACATGGAGTCTATGGGGCAGATTTACTAAAGGCGAAGTGACAAATGCTGGCGGCAATTTGAAGTCCCTGCGGGCAGTAACGTAATTGTCACTGGTAACGAATTGTCGCCACTTCGCCCTTTAGTGAATCTGCCCCTATGGGAGATGGCCTATTTCTGTGTTCCGTAGATGGGAAAAGAGTTGGAGGTCAAACGTCAGTGCCGTAGTGTGTGTTTTGATTTTACAATGTGTTTTATGGTAATTCAATCATAAAATTCTCAGAAATGTTCAAGTAGATCAAGATTAACATCTCTCAGTAAGTTTTACAGCTGGAAAATGTACTTGAATTTTCAAAACTTGTTTTATAATTGTTTCACATTTTTAAACCTTTCAACTACAATTTCACAGTATTAACAGTACAGGACAAGGTAATGCCTTGCTAGGCGAACAGCCTGAACCCATGTGCTTTAAGCTCCAGTTGCACGTTACGCTATATGCTTAATATATTATTATAAGACCAATATCCTGCTCTTATGGCATCTTTTACATCTCTTACAGTTTACTACCAATGGATTCTGGGAAATAATAATACATTGTGTGTAATAATCCAGATATTTAGCGGATGACTTTTCAAGTAAGCTTTACCGTAAGGCTAACTAATACATGTAACGGTATGGTTTATGATCTTTTTAAAACCTATTTGTTAATTTTACTACAATAAATTTCCATTCAGCGCAAGACTAGCTATGAATAAAAGAATAAAAGCAGCAAAGGGTTTTTGTTACAAACCAGCATGTATTTGAACCTGTTGTGTTTTATTTTCAAATCAAGGTAACAAAAACTTGAAAACAAACAAGGCAACGCTTTGCTTCTTTTTATGCCAAAGTTGATTTTGAGAAAATGTCTGGGATGTATTTTAAACTGTTATTTAAATGGTGAATTTGTGTGGCTTTCTGAACCTTTTGTGAGCCTGTAGGGATAATGTCTAATGTCATCTCTATTAATTGTGCCCACCACTATGTAGCAACACTAGGAAAACAATATGAAGGCTAGGTGTTTATGTTGATAGTACAGTATCATAGCATTAACTATATCTATACTCACCCTACATCTGATATGTAATACCACTACTATCTCTTACTGACTTCCAAGGGTCAATATATTTTTAATATCAGTCCCCTTGTGTTGTAGGCCAGGTAAAACATCAATACAAATTGGATATGACTGCATATAAGGTAATCTGTCCATACATATATATTTGGAATTCAAAAATAATGTTGGGTTTGTCTATTGGAGATGGCCTTCCAGTCATTCTTATCTTAATGGATAACAGGTTTACAGATATGGGTTCCGATACCCCTATTGCTTATTTAAAGGAACAGTAACACCAAAAAATTAAAGTGTTTTTAAAGTAATGAAAATGTAATGTACTTTTGTGTAGCACTAGTAATACGGGTGTGTTTGCTTCAGAAACTCTACTATAGTTTATATAAACAAGCTGATGTGTAGCCATGGGGCAGTCATTCAAAGCTAAAAAGGAGAAAAGGCACAGGATACAGATAAGCTCTGTAGTATACAATGGGATTTTTCAAAATGTATCTGTGCATTAATGGTTGCCCCCATGACTACAAGGCAGCTTGTTTATATCAACTATAGTTGTGATTCTGAATAGTGATGGGCGAATTTATTCGCCAGGCGCGAATTTGCGGCAAATTAGCGCGATTCGCCGTCAGCGAATAAATTAGTGAAACGCCCACGAAAATTCGCGTCAAAAACGGGCGCCGGCGTCAAAAACGGGCGCCGGCATCGAAAACGGGCGCCGGCGACGAAAAAACGGGCACCGGCATCAAAAACGGGCTCTGGCGTCAAAAACGAGACGCCGGCGTCGTTTCATGAATTTTTTGCAGTTTCGCGAAATTCGCGAATTTTTCGGCGAAGCGAAACGGCGCAAATTCGCCCATCACTAATTCTGAAGCAAAGCCTCACATTTTGTAGGGCAACATTATATAGTCATTCCTTTAAAACACTTTAATTTTTTGTGTTACAGTTCCATTGATACAGCAGTTGTTTAATTATAGAGGAAATGTGTCTATTTTTTTTTTTCTAAAAAAGTTTATTTGGGCGACATACTGTATACATAAAAGGTCAGGGAACCTCTAACTGGAATTAAATATATTCAAAAGTTATATTGACTTCTTAAATTTCACTGTCAAATGGTTTTACGTAATTATGGCAACACGACTGCAATAAAAGAGAAGCAATATTTGAGTACAATTGCATTTCTACAGCTTGCTAAAGAGCTGTAAATATCTATTAGTTTTATATTAAGCCTTCATGGAAGAATATACACCATTTACATACTGTACCTTTACATCTAACCTAATATAATGTAAAGTGCAACTGCAAAATAAAATTCATCCAATCCATTATAAGCTAATAGAACTTGGGGGATATTAATGTCAGGGAAGGAAGTGTGCAAAATACAAAAAAGGGGGCACATGAAGCTATTTTTGCATATGCACCCTGCTTTCCTTGTTGCTTGGATTGCCGTATAGTTGTTGACTGATTGGTGGAGACCAATGAATACAGCACTTCAGATGCAGTTGTTGCACATAATGATGGCTTTCATTAAAGTTAAATGCATCCAAAGATGCTCATTGCACTTTTTATTTATAATTGCACTCCACATTGGTGCACCTGTCCCATCTCCTGTTCTGAATCATTCCAACTGATGTAAGTGAGCCCTGAAGCAACAGTCACCTTCATCTGGTGCTAATTACAAGCAATTACATTATGGGCTGTGTCCATACACACAGGACACTTTTGCCTAAAGAATCCTGTACATCATTTCGACACCATCTAGCAATGTTTTGAAACATGGGGCCCAATTTCATCTGAAGTAGTCCCCTCTTGTTGTTGCAGTTAGGCTGGAATTGTGGGAAAATGACATCCTGGTTAAAAATTTGGTTTCATAAATGAGTCTATGGGGTAAATGATAATAAAATTATCAAAGAGCAAAACTTTACGAATAAAAATGTGCCTCTCACAAAGTAATGTTCTTCGCTAGGCTTTTATTGCATTGCAAATTTGAATTGCACATTGCGAACCATTAACAGCTGCTCTGGAGTTTCGTTAAATATTTTCTTGGAAAAAAAGGCTTTGTGATTGTGAAATGTTATTACAGACATTGGGAAAATTTGCAACAGCAATTTGGCCTCAAAAAACTTTAAAAAATGGTGCATACATAATTTATAAAACATTTGGAATCATAAAAAATAATTGAAATTATTTTGTACATGTCCATCATATCTCAATACAAATTTCAGAATTCACACAATTTCACATATGGGGATGGCACTTTACACCAGATGTAACAAAGTATCATGCTAAACATTCTGGCACAATTAACTGAGAAGCTGTTTAACAACTTTCTGAGTTTGTGTTAAAAACTTGCTATCACATTCTTTCTTTACTTTTTTCCTGTATTAATTTTTTTCTAAGCACAATTTTTAAAAAAAATTCGGAGAGCTCAATTTAAACTGATGTCTCTTTTCATTGTTAAGAGAGAACTGAATATTAACATTTTGAGATTGCTGAAAAGTAGGAAACAAATGACATTATTTTTTAAAATTAACCTTATTATTACATGAATGAGCAAGAAATATTCTCATAATAAAAAATATAACTTTAAGTTTTGTTAGAGAGCAAAAACTTGTGAACAATTTGGCATTTAATGAAACAGAAGCAACAGATGGTATTATCTAATTAAGAATTGTGAAAAATTACAGAGGCTCTTACAATGGACAACTAAGCATATGAAATACATTTGTTGAAGATTCTACTTTGCCATTTTAGGCTGATGATGCATTTGTTTTAAGATGATGATTGTCTTGGCAATCCTAAATGCATAGGGAGAATTCCATCATCAGAGATTAAAGTACCCTATTGAAAATATACTAAAATTATTAATAGCATGTTAGCATTTTTCAAACTAAATTGCCCCTGTAGAATTTACTAGAACCATTGGGATAACAATTTACAACTACATTCCATTTAGAATATTCTCCTTACTTTTATATAAAAATCTAATGCTCCTAAATATCAGTCTTTGGTGCTTGGTATAATCATAAAAAAACATGCAGTGTGATGACATGTCCTAGTTGCTGGGTCTGTGGTCTATTGTAACTGGTAGTATAATTTTTAAGATATAATTAATCCTTATTGGACGCAAAACCAGCCTTTAGATTTACCATATTTAATATTCAGTGTTTACACGATTTTCTAGTAGACTTGAGGTATGAAGACCCAAATTACAGAAAGATCAGTTATCTGGAATACCCCAGGTCCCAAGCATTCTTGATAACAGGTCCCATACCCGTATGCACAATTCTTATAATGGAAAAATGGCTAAATGTATAGAAATATAACATTATAAATATGTCAAAAAAACAATAGGGAGTTTTATGAGACCTGTATTTATTTCTAAGCATAAAGCAAAATAACCAAATTGGTAAGTGAGGGAAGGGTTAAGGGGAACTGAAGAACCCTGCTCAAATGCAAGACATATACCTAGACATTTCTTGCTTCTCTGCTTTTCAATTTCCATCCCATAGAAGCCATGTTCCAATATCGTGCGTGGATGAAATCTTAGGAGATCAAACAATTTGGATATTTGGCTCTGAATTATTAGACTGTATATGTGCTATTAAACTAGTGGTTATGGGTGCACAGTTGGCCACAGGGACATAAAGGATCGATTTGCATGTCTCCACCTACGATTCCCTAAGTGAAGGACATCTCATTTTTAATTTTTTTTTATTTTAAGGCAGTGCTATGAGTGTAGCGTGAGATATTTTTTATTCCATATATGTTATTATATAGCTCCAACAAATTTCTGCAGCACTTGAGATTGAGATACATCACTCATATCAGTCCCTGCCCCAGTGGATTTTACAATCTAATGTCCATATTATATTCAAAGACACTATGGGCAATTTTGTCAGGAGCCAATTTATCTGCCTGTATGATTTTGGAGGGTGAGATAAAACCTATTCATATACAGTGGAAAATAAACTCTTTCCTCCCCTGGCTGGAATCAAACTTAAGACTCCAAACTTGCCAGGCAGCCTTGCTATCCACTGAGCCGCCATGCTGTGTATTGTTATTGTTTCCAAGCAAAAGCATTGAAAAACATTGTACTTAAAAATAATAAGTGGTTCTAATCCACTGGGTTTTTTATTTGGGTGGGGAAAAATTATAAATTATTATTACTAATTCAGTAAAATGCCCATAGATGATCATTGCATTAAAATAATTGTAATGCATTTTCTTACTTGGACACTTACAGGTGTTATAGTCAAATAGTTTTGCTTATCTTTTTTTTTACTTAATAACCATGCCGATGTTGGAACTGTTTACAGCTTGGATTTTAATTAATCTACTCCCAAGCCTGTAATGTTATTGTAAGGGTGGCAGTACACTGATCAAAAATTGTTTGAGCACATAGCACATACCCTAAATGGGGTCTGATTTGACCGTCTATTTGGAGATCCAATATCAATAGAACAGCCCTTATCCTGGCCAGCAAATACTATAATCATGTGTCCATGGGAAGCATAACCAATAGATCAGATTATCTGTGATCCATTGACATTGTAAGATGGTCTATTAAATCTGACCCATGAGAGGTACATATTATTAAAGTTAGTTGTTGGTGTATTATTATTATTATTATAGCTTCTGAATACTCAGACATTGATATGAATATCTGTTAATTCACATGGAAATAAAGAAAAGACTTGACAGCAAGCAGTTATATTGCAATGCAGAATTTTGAGCTTTACTGCAGGATAGAAGGCGCTGGCAAGCTTTGTTCACAGTACACAGTCAGCAGCTGCACAGCAGGCCATACCATGTACATTCACTTTTCTATTTTACTCTTTAGAAGAAAATGTTTGTGGTTTATTTTCCAATACCAGTATATATCAAGTACATTGTCTGTATCCTAGTTAGAACCAGCAAGTTAAATCGCAGAACTAGAGCTGGTTTAGGCCATTTAAAGACAAAATAAACCAACAACAATGAGACTTTGACTTAAAGATCTAGATTTATACATATTAATTTTTTCAGTACATTTTTGGCACTCTGCAGCTACAGACCTACAGTATATTTAACATAATGGTGGAATATAAAAGGGATGGCCTCTGGTACGGTGATCCTCTTTATGGGTAAAAAGGTCCCCTGCTATTTGTCTATAATGTCCTCTAATGTACTTGTAAAGTGTAATCTTGTCCCCTCACAAGCATCTTTTTCCAGAGAAAACAACCCCAACCTTGACAGTCTACCCTCATAATTTAAGTCTTCCATCCCTCTAACCAGTTTAGTTGCACTCCACTATCTCCTGCTCATTTATATCCCTCTTAAGGACTCAAAACTGCACTGGATACTCCAAGGGGTATTTATCAATGGGTGAAAGTGAAAGTTCACCCTTTGATAAATATGCCTTTCAAAATGCCATAGAAATGAATGGAGAGCGGTGGACTATAGTGGACTGTGGCGATCTCAGACTTCACTTTTTGAAAAATATACCCCCAGTTGAGGCCTTACCAGGGACCTATAAAGAGACAAAATTGTGTTTTAGATTTCTAACAGCTGCCTAGCACTGAATAGTGTAGGCAATGTGCCATTCTGACAAACTGTCACGTCACTGTCAAAAACGTATCTTTTCTCAGCGTACTGAACCCTGCATTTAAACTGACATTGCATAAAATGTTAAAGGTTTGATGAATGTGCCAATTCCTGTCAGGAAAGTGTAGATAGCTGTGATAAGATTTGAACTGCTGGGGATCTTTCAAGAGTTTCCATTTCAAATTTTGTGACATCTGCCCAATGGTGTCTTTGGAAGAGATCATGCTAAATAAAGAGAAAAGCAGGTATGGTATGGTCTGTCTCCCCCCAAATGTAACGCTTTCTTTTTTTCACTTAGGATAGGACTGACGCATGGATACTGCCTTGACGGGGTGCGTCAGCTTATGCATGCTTTGTACAAACTTTGTAACTAATAGTATTTTTTTTTAAGAAAGTTACAGTTCAGTTGTGCAAGAATATTTTTTCAGGGGTTATATGTTGAGAGTGCTGGGGCTAACTTGTTTAGTATATATATATATATATATATATATATATATATATATATATATGTGACATATATGCAGAGTGACCGGGCCCTTACGCATACGGTGATGTGAGCCGCATGTGAAGCGGAGTCTGTTGGCGCCCGTGATAATGGCACCTGAGAGCGATACTCCCCGGTTTCGGGGTAAGCTGCATGTTGACTACTGTGCAATCCCTCCGCTGATTGCCTCAGTGGTGATTGTTGGATGGGACCTTTAACACGACACCGAAGCTACTATCAACCAGATACCCCCATGATGTCTTCACACTGGTTATTCTATGGACGATTCTTTAGTGACTTTCATTTGGATATATACATATATTGTTTATGGACACGGTGATTTAAAATATAAAAAATATATATATTTATTCTTTGATTTTTTATTTTTCATTCTTTATTTTCATTTTTATTTATTTCTATTTATTCTTATTTTTATGCATATGTTTTGTGTTTTACAGTCTAATAGTTATTTATTTATTTCTGTTATAGCACCTCTGACTTTTGATGTTTAACATTTAGTGGTTCGGGTAGGGGCTGTTAGTTTGTGGCACGGAAAGGGTTAATCTATTGATGGGGTACACAAACAATATAGCCACCACGATTTATTGAGGTGATGGTTAGTGGATTTTTTCTATTACTTATGGCCTGGGGATGTCACTTTATACATGAGGGATTTATTAATATTTAATAATTTTTATTGGTTGATAGTCTCTTTCAGTGGGTACGATAGCAGTAGCAGGCGGGCAACAATTGTTAAAAATATTTTTTAATATTTTTTAATTTTAGTTTAGAGGGATGTTACACTATGTAAGGATACGAATATGTTTATGACTGAGAGAGCCCCAGCGGAGACCTTCCACCTCTTTTCAATAAGACGATACATTGTGCAACATTGATAGTAATTTGAATGTCATAGTAATTGATAAAGGAAGCTAAGAACTTTGTTGCACAGTATCTTGATTTTAACCAGTATTTAATAGTTTGTCGTAATTTATGTTATTTGTTGCGAGTGACAGATCAGTATGTGTAAATTGTATAACATGTGACAACTCAGTAGTAGTCGATGTCTGATGATGAGGTGTATACGTCATTTTCAAGTTGGCCTGTTTTCCCGCCAACCTGGGTATTTAATGCGTGTGTATTATGTATTATGTACTTTGAAAAAGGCCTCGGAGGAGGCCGAAACGTTAGTCCTTTACAATAAAAACTTTTATTCATTTTTAAGACCTGTGAGTGCGGATCTTGCTTGCATGTTGGAAATTTCGTTTTTGATACTGCACCCAGGCAACTGTAACCTGCTGTCGAGAGTGCCGGCTTTGGGATTGACTATATATATATATATATATATATATATATATATATATATATATATATATATATATATATACCAGGCAATGTGTGGCTGGTGCACACAATGAAAAAGATCACATGCCTGTGTGCTGGTTCAAAACAATAATGATATTATTAGTTAGAAGAACAAACCGAACTAACCAGGACTTAATATAAAGACAAAGTGTCAAAATTTATTTTCAACGTTTCGGCTCTGTGGCTCTGTGGCTCGAGCCATCTTCAGGAATTAACAATATTGTGTACAAACATACAAGTTTAAATAGCCAAAAGACCCGCCAAACCATGAAGTGACGTGTGCAGCTTGATAGTGCAAAGTTTAACCCGTTTTCATGACGTAATTGTTGCCGTAATAGTTAAATATGCGTGACTCTCCCTGCCCGTGAACAGCAAGTAATGCCATAATACGTGTGAGACAACAAATTATGCCCAACCAATAGTGACGCTAAAAAAGAAGAATCTGCTGCCATAAGGTAGTGCAGATCTAGTAAAATCAAACCCGCGTATCACCGATCCTCCCTATACAGGGAAATCCAGTGTTTGCGGTCTGCTCATGCCGTATGTCATCTGCGAAGCGCTTACCTCCATTGCTATCGCCTCCTTCGCAGATACGGAGCGTGTACTTGGTGTGCAGTCCTGATATTCTCCCTTGTCATGACAGCGGTCTTAGCCTGTATTCGGTGGGAGTGTATTATGCCAGTGGTGTCAAGCGCATCAGTCTCGCCTCTACTCATTGGTTACATAACGCCACACTTTATAGACCCTTAGCCTGCACCGGCACATACGAAACAACGGAGTGCCAGAACTGCCTACTGAATTTCGCGCACAAGACGGAGGCCAGAAAAACAGCAAAGTCTCATTATTGTGTATTGATTTCACCAAGTCCATTGGGGAAAATTGCGCTCTCCAGGGGAAAAAAAGGAGGAAAAAACAAAAGGACAAGAGAGAATATATAAATGCAGTCAGAGGTCAAATGAAAGGAGACATCGGAAGCGTCTCATTCAATCCTTTAGGAGCCAAAACATCCAATTTATAAATCCACCTGGATTCTTTTTGTGTCAGTAATAGATCCCTATTACCCCTTCTCCTTGGGATTGGTACGTGATCGATCAACATATGTCTGAATTGTTGTAATGAATGTCCCAACATTAGCCAGTGCTTAGCCACTGGTTGTTCAGCCTTGCCAGTCGACAGAGCCGCCCGAATTGCACTTCTATGATTGTTCATCCTCTCTCTGTAAGTGGTTGATGCCTTACCTACATAATGTAATCCACACGGGCACCATGCTAGGTATACTACATGATCAGATGCAAGACAGTCTATGCCTGATAGTAAATTTCTGGCCAGTCCTAGGGTGTGTAAAGAAAGTGCCTTGCGACATTCCACTACAGGTAAGACAACCCTTACATTTGTAGCAGCCTTTCTTGAGGGGTCTTTCAAGCCAAGTATTGTTACTTTTCGGATCAGGAAGCACATCTTTAACCATAAGTAAATCACCAAGGTTCCATCCTCGTCTGTAGGCCAAAAGTGGCCTCTTTTTATCCAAAAAAGGAAGATGGGGATCGGAGTTAATGATTTCCCATCTGTTGGACAAAGAGTTTTTAAATGGTGCACTGATGGTACTCCAACTCGTAGTAAAAATTAAGTCTGGAGGAGGTGTCGCTTTTTTCTTTGGTGACAATATATCGTCCTGTGTCTTCAATTTTGCTTTCTGTAGTTGTTCCTGTATCAGTCTGGGTGAGTATCCCCTGGAAGCAAACTGATCAGCCAAGTTGTCTAATTGAAATGCTGCCGTCTCTCTGTCGGTATTGTTTTCTTAGGAACTGTGAATAAAGAACCCCTCGGGACATATGTGGGGGGTGGTGGGAGCTCGCCTGTATCAGGCTGTTTCTATCCGTAGTCTTTCTATACAGAGTCGTGTCCACTCCATTTCCTTGTTTGTAAATAGTAATATCTAAATAATTGACTAGATCTGCACTACCTTATGGCTGCAGAATCTACTTTTTAGCGTCACTACTGGTTGAGTATAATTTGCTGTCTCACACGTATTATGGCATTACTTGCTGTTCACAGGCAGGGAGAGTCACGCATATTTAACTATTACGGCAACAATTACGTCACGAAAACGGGTTAACCTTTGCACTATCAAGCTGCACACGTCACTTCATGGTTTGGCGGGTCTTTTGGCTATTTAAACTTGTATGTTTGTACACGATATTGTTTACTCCTGAAGACGGCTCGAGCCACAGAGCCGAAACGTTGAAAATAAATTTTGACACTTTGTCTTTATATTAAGTACTGGTTGGTGCGGTTTGTTCTTCTAACTATATATATATATATATATATATATATATATATATATATATATATATATACCGTATTTACCCAAGTATAAGCAGAGTTTTTCCCGCATCCAAAATGTGCTGAAAAAGTCTACCTCGGCTTATACTCGGGTCAGCGGGCAGTAGCTGAGATTGCATTCACTTTTAATCATTCCTATACCAACAGTTCACTTAGGGAGAGAATGCAATATCCCACAATGCCCTCTCTTGGTTATATGAAAGAATAACAGTGACTGCAATATCACACAGCGCCCTCTGTTGGTTATATGAAAGAATAACAGTGACTGCCCTCTTTTGGTTATATGAAGGATTTACAGTGATGGCAATATCACACAGCACCCTCTGCACATGGTAGTGGGACAGTGGGACAATGCACACAGTAATCCGTTTGGCAATTCTCTGTCACCATCAAATTTGCAAAGAAGTCCGGTTGATCGATGGGGGGGTCGCTTTGGCAGAATGTGCACTGCTGGGAGACAGGGCTGTAGTTGTGTCTAGGCTTATACTAGAGTCAATAAGTTTTCCAAGTTTTCGTAGGTAAAATTAGGTACCTCGGCTTATACTCGGGTCGGCTTATACTTGAGTATATACGATATATATATATATATATATATATATATATATATATATATATATATATCTCCAATGAGTATCCGCACTCCAAGGAAATATAGAAAAGAGAGGGGTACACGGTAATTTTGCATACACCAGGGATCTGCAACCTTGGCTCTCCAGCTGTTAAGGAACTACAAGTCCCTTGTAGTTCCTTAACAGCTGGAGAGCCAAGGTTGCAGATCCCTGGCATACACCAATAGTTTCCAAACCAGCACTCCCTTTGATGAAAAAATTTAATTTTTATTATTACTTAGTATCTGCTTCCAACGTTTCTATCCCCGCTGGGACCTTTTTCAAGGATTGATCATCCTTGAAAAAGGTCCCAATGGGGACCAGTGATGGTACTTTTAGTAGTACCATTTTGACCTCGTGTAAGACAAAACTCAATAAAGGAAAACCTTTAGTAATAGTCAGGCAATTTATTCTTACATAATACAACATAACAGTTTTGTCTGGGTAAGCTGTTGGAGTAACACACAGAATGTCAGCCAAGGACTTACCAAAGACCCACCTCTTGGTCCAGGCATTATATAGCTTTCAGAAGGCTTTTACAATAATTGTGACAAGGGTTTCACGGAAATACCATACATAGTCTGTCTCCTCCTTATACAATTAATGTCTAAATGATTTACTTAGTCTTACATGTTATCAAAGGAATGTTGTAACATACTGTGTCTAGCTCCAACGGTCCACAGCCTCGCAATCAGCTATCGGCTAACCAAGGCCATTGTGGTATTTCCAGTAATCTGAGCCGCACTTCAGCAGTAAGGGGCCCCAACAGACAGACTGGCGTTAGACTGATACTCTGGAATTTAAGTAACAGAGTGATGATCTTTTGTTTGTATGGCCTAGTATAAGCTATATGAGTGACCATTGTCCACAGTAGACCATTCGTCCATCCTGCCTTGGGCCCTATAGCGTTATGGCGTCGTAGAGGGCGGGGGTGACAAATATCAACCCTCTGACACTAGCCATTCGTCCGTCATAGGAATTGGACTGTTCCAGATATTTTTATATTATATAAACATTCCTCTCTTGAAACATTAAATATGTTTCACATAAGTAATTACAGGCACTGGGAGAGTGCTGAGAGGACCCCCAGGAACAAGGGAGGTCTATTATAAATGGGACAGTGGTGTATGCTGTTGTGAGTTATAGTTCAACTGTCGTGGCAGCACCAATACAGAAGTGCAGCTGAAAAGCTGAAATGAATGAAAACAAAGCAAACAGGAAGCTAAGGAGCTACAGGTATTTCCTGTTTTTGAGGAACTAACGTGACTACGAACCGCTGGAACCGCACAATGAAGCAAGAGCTGTCTGAATATAACATGTAGCCTAAGATTTAAACAAATATATGATTATAGTGAAGTTAGGTTTCAAAATAAAGCAAAATAAAGCATTACAGAGAGATAATAAAAGGAAATCATTGCATAGAGATAATGAGACATAGTAATAATCATCCTAAGTAAGATAAAAATGTAAAAATGAAGATTTAGTAAAAATGAAAAATACTAAAATGAGGCTAAAAATGCTAAATTCAAACTTTTTTTCTACAGTTCTCTATTATCTAACATAACCCTTCTGCTATCAACTGTTCTTGTTCCTCTCTTTCTAGCTTCCTTTGATTCTCAGGCCCTTTCCTGACTTTCTAGGGCACATACTTGACCTTTTACTTCTTTTGCTGCCTCTCTCTTTCTCTTAGCTATTACGGGAAAACAACTCATCATAGAGTGGGGAGGCTGACGGCTCTATGTATGCCTTATGAGTTAATCTGTGTGTTTTTAGTCAGACGCACTTCTGCAGCATCCCCCGTCGCCCCCCTTTTCTCTACTTTGTATTGTACGGGAGGGGTAGAGCTTAGCTGTGGGGCTGGGGACAGCCTGCTCATCTGTATCTGAGCTATAACTTTCAGAGAACTTATCTCTGAGCTGTTTGTCTTTTTTTTTCTCAAACCTCCCCCATAAGGCTGCGAAAAGTTTTATCTTATAGATGTAAATCAAATGTGAGCAGAAGTTGGAAGGTACTTATAGCACAAATTCTAACAAAGAAATATAGAGCAAGTATTAATGCTAGGATGACATGGATAGACTTAATGAAACTTCCAATGGAGTTGTTTAACCAGCTATAAAATTTTACCTAATCATTTGGAATAACTGAACTGTTCTATAAAAACATTACACTTATTGTAGCAGCTCTAAAACTTTGACTATATGACATTCAGCAAACATTTCAGAAACAATATGAGTACAACCTTCTTTTTCCTATCAAAACACATGATAATCTAAAATCATACTATTTTGGTCAGCTACTCTATTTTTTTTTTTGTAGATTTTACATTATGGGCAGGACTGGTCTTGGAATCTAGACTCTATTTAGTTCTAACATTAGCACATGACAGAGTTCTATTATTATGGTGTTTGTCATTTTGTTTATGTCAGTGCCGTTTACACACAACCAGCTACATAGAGAGCTGAGGACCTGGGGTAATAATACAATAATAAGTAATTACAGGAAACTTTCCTTTTAAAACCTTTTTAAACAGATACAATTTTACCTTTGTTGTTTTCATAACTAATCTAAAATTAAATATATAGAGAAAATGTTACATTATCACATTCCCATTGTTCTCATAAATTGCACACAATTTAACTATATCACATTCAATACTGCATGAATCTAAAACTTAAATTTAACCCATTTCAATATCAGTCCATCAGTTCATTATAGGGGAAAGTCCAATCAGAGAGACATCATGGCGGTGGATAGACATATGAAGAAATATTCAACAGTCACTTGTATTCAGTCAATGCAGCAGTCTCTGTAAAGTTCTTAAGAGTTCATAATCAGTCCATAGATTCGATATTAGGATAGGCAAAAATGTAGAGGCATCACAGATAAGAATGGCAAACTTTGAAATGGCTCTTTGTATGTATGTATGCAGAGTTTCTTTCAATGAGTGGTGTGATCAATGATAGCTGTTCTATTTAGAATGGATTGGAATCATCTCAACAGCTACTGATGGAATTTTGCTCAGATCACCAACCTGGAAACAAAGAGACAATGTGACAATATCTGGTGTTCTGGTAATACTGACTTGTCTAATGTACTAGCTAAAGAACTCTAATGAAACTACTGTATGAACTGTCAGTAATGAGAAGTGGTTGTACATTTATGATATGAGTGAAGGACGTTTGTTTTCTTGTGGTAAATTCAAATGGAGAAAGTCCACAACACCTGATAGGATTGTTGCAGAGAATTGACAGGACAGCTGGGAGTAAATCCAACCAAATGCTGCCAGTAATTGTGTTGTTGGAAGTGGGATGGTACAAAGACACAATTCCACTTAATATCAGTGTAATTTGCAAATTTGTAATAGAATCGAAAATTGAATTGTTTAAACTATTAAATACAACCTGTACTGTTTCCTTCTTATAACAAAATAATATTGATTAATCATAACCAGGAAAAACATTTAACAAGTTCTCTCTTGTACCTTTATATATATTTATATTTTTAGCCTAAATGAGAATGACATAGACCCATTTTAGTAGCATCATTTATTTCTACAAATTAAATAGTGAAATTACTGATTATCAGATGAAATCAACAATAAATTTAAGTCACTTCTGCATTTTCTTACACTTGCAGACGTGTGATACAAGATAAACAAGTGCAAAGATTACGGAAGAATTTTTTTTTAGCAGCGGCACAAGCACATAAGCTGCATTTTTATGAACTGAAACTTATTTAATTAGAAAAAATAGTAACAACAACATAACCCATAATATAATACTCCTCTCTTGTTGTACTGCAAATGCAGTACAATAATATGAAATAATAGATTCACATCTGTCTAGAGAATAATGAAAGGAATTTAACCTGTACCAATGAGTGAATCGGGTATGGATCCAAACTGCATCAAGTTTACCTTCATGTTGGTGTAAAAGATCCAGATGCAGGAGAGACAAAAAAAAATACAGATGAGTATGAAACAGTAAAGTTAAAAATATTTGCTGTGGTTAAAAGTTCCTGAGCCAGCTGCCTGACAAAAAAAGGGAAGTTACAAAACAGTGAGAGAAGTTAAGCATCTGAAATATTGTGCAACAGAGGATTCTGGGAAATGTAGTTTTTATGACAGTACCAGCAAATAGAATCCTTCTTGAACTATGAACTAGATTTCCTCTTAAAGGGTGCTGTAAATCTAATGCACCATTAAGTACTTCAGTGTGAAACAACTGACCATGATTTATTTGGTCGTCAGGACATTTGTCTTCAGAAGATTCAGGGGAACTACTACTGTGAATAAGCTTAAAACATTCTGAACCATTAGCTCAATAAGAATCGTCATTACTGGGGCTGCACCGTCTGTGAAACCAAAAGTTCTGAGATTGTGTAACCCTGTATCACTCTAAAATTGCCAATAGGCACATTCAAAATAGCATTTAATTGCTCCTGGGTATCCATATAAAGGACTGGATCCAAGTTTGATGAACAAGGAGCAGAGAATAGGTGTAATGTCTCAGCTGAAGTTTATGTGAGAAATATCACTTTCTATTGTTGGCAAAAGCCTGCTAGATCTAATGGCATGCAATTAGTATAGTAAAATATTTACTCTTACACATATCCTTTATCTGTCACAGTAGAATTTCAAGTTGTGAGGGAAGAAAACTATCGCCTTCTGGCCAGGAAAACGCAGTCTTGTCCCCTCCACTGTGACACTTAACAAAGGCTTTGAAACTTAAAATGTTTTGAGCACTCAACTAGTATATCTAGGAGGATTGTTAGATATTCTAAACTGATGGAACATGTTTTTTTCTTTCAGATCACAAGTAAAACATAATACACTTAAAAAAGAGTTATCAATCTGACACATAAAGACAAAAAAGAGAAGAAAGGTTTATTTGAGACAAAAAACTTCAACAGAGAACATTTAAGGAGACAACACTAATATTTCTGTTAAAATAGAAAGACAAGTGGAGTGAATTAACCTTATTCACGAGTAACCCATTCACAAACAGAAATACACAAGAGAACTAATGTTACTATGAGAATAAGAACAAAGAAGACAATGTTATGATAAGATAAGAATAGTGACATGATAGTCTAAGACAAAATGACAATATTTTAGTGACAGACACATAGAACAAATATTATATTACAAGAGGTACCTATGAAAACTTATAAACATTAAAGAGAACCAAAAACAGTTATGCAAACATATTCATTACAGACACATCAAAGTCATATAACCGTCAAGTCAAGTCAAGTCAAGTCCTTTTCTTTCTAACATACACACAAGTATTACATTCAAAATATGCTCTAACAGACCTGTAGGATGCAAAAAAGCTGAGCAGCAAGCAATGAACATTGGTTTATAAAACAAACAGGGCAAACAAACAGACATATAAACTGGAGTCACCTGCAGGAAAAATGATGTTATACTTTTCTCTGTAATTTAGAACAGGCTTACAATTGAGTGTAAAGGGAGAAAACAGGTTGGAAGTTGCAGATTGACAACACCTAAATGTTTGTAGGCTCTCGTTTTTTTTCTGACAATTCAAATGGACAGGAAAGTGATTCACACTTCACACTCTAAAGAATTTCCTTCAGAAAACCTAGTTTTCCATATTTCTGGCCTGCTAGGTCACCCCATAAACTCCTAAACAACAAACAGACTGTGAGATAGAGCCACAAATTCTCTCACACACCATCACACAGATATGACAGTTACACTATTGTTATTCATGCACTCAGCTAGGCAAACATTCAACATTCATGGATCCTTTTGCATACATCAAACAACATACACGTGTAATTTCTATTTCAAGATGTTTTAGACTACACTTCATGATAAGAAATGAGACATACAAAATACAAAAACAGGAAGGAAACTGCGGATTCCTATCATGAATGGCAGATAATTTCAGCTGATTAACACAACAATTAACAAAACAATAGGCAAAAAGAAGTTAGAAAAACATATATACCCCACCCAGGGGTACTTACGCGCGCGAATCAATCATCCGTTAAAGTAAAGCTTTACGGGGAAACCGTCCTGGAAAAGAAAATATCCACGGGTAAACTATCGACATCCGAGAACATCCTCGGGTACACTCCAGTAGCCAGACTGGAGCCCTCCATTGCCTGAAAAAATGACTGGAAAAAACTGGATCACAGTCGGCGGTCACCATATGATGGTACTTTTAGTAGTACCATTTTGACCTCGTGTAAGACAAAACTCAATAAAGGAAAACCTTTAGTAATAGTCAGGCAATTTATTCTTACATAATACAACATAACAGTTTTGTCTGGGTAAGCTGTTGGAGTAACACACAGAATGTCAGCCAAGGACTTACCAAAGACCCACCTCTTGGTCCAGGCATTATATAGCTTTCAGAAGGCTTTTACAATAATTGTGACAAGGGTTTCACGGAAATACCATACATAGTCTGTCTCCTCCTTATACAATTAATGTCTAAATGATTTACTTAGTCTTACATGTTATCAAAGGAATGTTGTAACATACTGTGTCTAGCTCCAACGGTCCACAGCCTCGCAATCAGCTATCGGCTAACCAAGGCCATTGTGGTATTTCCAGTAATCTGAGCCGCACTTCAGCAGTAAGGGGCCCCAACAGACAGACTGGCGTTAGACTGATACTCTGGAATTTAAGTAACAGAGTGATGATCTTTTGTTTGTATGGCCTAGTATAAGCTATATGAGTGACCATTGTCCACAGTAGACCATTCGTCCATCCTGCCTTGGGCCCTATAGCGTTATGGCGTCGTAGAGGGCGGGGGTGACAAATATCAACCCTCTGACACTAGCCATTCGTCCGTCATAGGAATTGGACTGTTCCAGATATTTTTATATTATATAAACACCAGTCATGCATAAGCTGACTGCTTTATGTTCCTCACACTGACCATATATTGTTTTACTTTTCCTCCATGTTGTAGAATTCTGCATGTGATCCCTCCATTTCATACACACATTTCTCCCTTTCACATATAATTCTATGCTTCACCTTACCTCTAGTCTTTATGCTGCCTTTCCTTTCAGTTTCAACTTTATGATTAAGTTTATCTAGTTTAGACTATTTTCACTCCCTTGCGTATTTCACCAAATTTTACCCTCCATATTACACACATTTTAGCCCCAGGCATGTAGGGTTATTTTTAGGCAGTGGGCCAGTTTCAAGTATTTGAAAAAGCACACCTGCAACTGTTGAGTGAAGATTTAAACTGAATTTTATCAGGATCAGATAGACTATATTTTAGACATTTGTAGTCAAACACAAAAACATTTATTTTTAAATAAAATAAGTAGATGTTATAAAACCCTAAAGAATGCATAAATCTTGCATTTAAATGATTCTCTTCTATGATTCTCATCAATGAGGTGGTTGAGTTTAAGTCACATGGGAGCTAAAAACTGTTAATGAGTCCAATTAAGAAGTGAGACTGTCATTTGCACCTTTAGTATTATCTTCCAGGCAAGTTACAATGAAGATGATAAATATACAGTGTGCTCTAAAAAAAGAAGATTTCATATCACAAGTGTTGTTTACTGGACTCATCTGACCCTTGACATTGCCAGAAAATGAATGCACATTTCACATATCAATGGTATTCCTTCCTCTGTTTCTTAATATTTACAAGGATAAGTGTTCACCTATTAGAAATAAGATCTTATTTATTTATGTATATTTGCAGAATTAAGTTGTTGTGCATAATAGAAATAAGGTATCATGCTGGGACAGAGGGGCACATTGGAACCAGAGTAGTTCTCTATAGCAACCAGTTAGCTTTGATCAACCTACTGCTGGCAGAGTAAGTCTCTGATACATTGCATTTGTTCAGTGTTTGCCACTTGTTAGTAAATTAAATCCAGAATTTTAGTTTTATATTTCTTTTAACATGACAAAAGAAAACTGCTTAGAACTCTTATTTCTATACCACTGAGACACCTGGGGACGATTCACTAAAAAACATTTTTCATGTTTTGTTGCCTCACAACCTTGAATTAAAATGGACTGTTTGCGAGTTTGCACCATTTCATTTACAGAACATGCCTACAACTGTATTTTTTTTATTGTGAAGCAAACAACAAATAGGACAAAATAAGAGAAATCTTCAATGTGCACAACTGTTCACCCCCTAGAGTCAGTACTTTGTAGAGCCACCTTTTGCGGCAATTAAAGCTGCAAGTCACTTTGGATAAGTCTCTATGAGCTTGCCACATCTTGTCACTGGGATTTTTGCCCATTCCTAAAGGCAAACCTGCTCCAGCTCCTTCATGTCGGATGGTTTTCGCTTCAAGTCTGACCACAGATTCTCAATTGAATTGAGGTCTGAACTTTGACTAGGCCATTCCAACACATTTAAATACATCCCCTTAAACCACTCGAGTGTTGCTTTAGCAGTATGCTTCGGTCATTGTCCTGCTGGAAGATGAACCTCCGTCCTAGTTTCAAATCACAGGCAGACTGACACAGGTTTTTCTCAAGAATATCCCTGTATTTAGCACCATTCATCTTTCCCTTGACTCGGACTAGTTCCCCAGTCCCTGCTGCTGAAAAACATCCCCACAACATGATGCTGCCACCACCATGTTTTATTTTTTTTTAATTGTTTTTTATATATATTTTTCTCATTTCACTTCACCAACTTAGACTATTTTATGCAGATCCATCACATAAAATAAGATTAAAAACAATTTAATTACAGGTTAGAATGTACCAAAATAGGTAAAAAGCCAAGGGTGGTGTATACTTTTGCAAGGCAGTGTATACACATATCTATACTAACTATAGAGTTTAGTATCACAATAGCCTTTGATATTATGATTGTCCAAGAAATCATCCAAGCCCCTCTTAAAGGCATTAACAGAATCAGCCATCACAACATCACCCGGCAGTGTATTCCACAACCTCACTGTCCTGACTGTGAAGAACTCCCTACATTGCTTCAAATGAAAGTTTGTCTATAATGTACTCTAATGTACTTGTAAAGTGTAATCATGTCCCCTCGCAAGCGCATTTTTTCCAGAGAAAACAACCCCAACCTTGACAGTCTACCCTCATAATTTTAGTCTTCCGTCCCTCTTACCAGTTTAGTTGCACGTCTCTGCACTCTCTCCAGCTCATTTATATCCCTCTTAAGGACTGGAGTCCAAAACTGCACTGCATACTCCAGATGAGGCCTTACCAGAGACCTATAAAGAGGCAAATTTATATATGCTAATATGTTTATTTAAGAGTAAATTACCCTTTCAATAACAAGTATGGGACCTGTTATCCAGAATGCTCAGGACCTGGGGCTTTCTGGATACCAGATCTATCCATAATTTGGATCTTCATACCTAGAAAATCATTTAAACATTGAATAAACCCAATACACTGGTTCTGCAATAAGGATTAAATATATATAAGTTTGGATCAAGTACAATGTACTTTTTTTTATTACAGAGAAAACAGAAATATTTCTTAAAAAACTGGATTATTCAGATAAAATGGATTCTATGGAATACAGCTTTTCTGTAATTTAGAGCTTTCCAGAAACCAGGTTGCCAGACAACTGATACCATACTTGTGCTAGCTTTGTTATAAAGAAATAATGTATTAAAGAGGCAGTATCCCCCTTGTTCAGCATACACTTAATCAATCAATAGGGTTTGTGCTGAACATACTTTTTGCGTATTTTTTTTAATTATGAATAATGTGTGGTATTGTTTTTTGAGCTAAAAAAGGTACATTTTGTTGGTAGACGTCCATTGTGCATGGGATTATCTATTATATACATTGCAAAGACCAAACATGGCATAGCTTCAGTTTCTCTGTTTAGCTCAAGAAATAACAAAAAACATTGATTTCTTGTGATTAAAACAATTGGCAAAAACTATGGTCAACAATTGTGCTTTTCATTGAACAAAGGGGTATACTGCCCCTTTAATATAAATGGTATAGGTGAATGCAGTTTTAACTAGGAGCGACACCATGCCTACTTGGTTCTGTGGTCTCAAGTTGAGTTAGATTCAGCAAATGATTCTGAATGATTTATTGTAGCATCCTCTAGGTGTAATTCTGAGGAGTTTGTATGTTATTTCTGGGTTTATGTGGATTTTCTCTGTGTTCTATGATTTCCTCCCACTATACAAAAAGTACATTAATTGCCTTTTGCTAAAATTGAACCCTAGTGTGGCTGAATGCATCTATGTGCCTTTGGTAGTTAAATGAGACATAAGGATTAAACACAGCATGTCAACATATGGAAAGCATAAAACCAATATGACTTGGGCACTTGACAAGCATGGCACATGTCCTCTCTTGGAAAGAATTTTGCTCACTCATATTATTTTTTTATTATAGTTAATGGAGGAAATCACTAGATTTAGTACAGCATTGAGCAACTTTTGTTTGAATACATATGCAAAATTTGTCTAGGTTATATAACAATTAAGCAGACTTATTCTATTTCCAGTTTACCAGCTTTAGCAATTCTATATAGGCACCAGGAACCCATATATTGTATTTCCTATTTTAGAGTGGATGCTCTGGTGAGTTCAGCTATCTGGCAAAGATTGTCCTCAGTGGTTGTTACAGCTCCATACAGACCCAGCAGGGAGGTCTCACAGGGAAATCAGCCATTATCACAGCAATTTGAGTCAGAATATAATTTTTCTGATGTTTTGCAACTGAAACATTTTCCTCATCTCTTCCAAACTCATCCAAATATCAATACAACAAACTCTAGCATGCAGACAGGACATAGGGACCTGTTCACAAAGGTATGATGATGATAAGGTGACCATACATGGGCTGATAAAAGCTGCACAATTGGCTTGTGCATGGGCCATGCTGACAGCCTTCCTGACAGATATCTTTCAAGCAGGTAATCCCATCAGATAAGGACATCATAGGCCTTATTATGACCCAATTGTTGGCCTGGGGGCAAAAGGATTGGATCATCCTGAATTGTCCCAGTGTGTTTCTAGGCATATCAGCAAAAGATCTGCTTATTTGTTAACTGTCTAAATGGAGTTTAGAGTGTAGTTCCATCAACAGTATATACATGCTGCAATGTAATTCTGCTCTTTGTTGGGACTAAAGCAAAGCAAAGCTGTGATCCACATTAAGGTCTACTTTAATCAACTTACAATTTAAACATGCTTAATCCACTATACATTCTGCTGACTCTGCTCTTAGTAAAGTAACTTTTCTGTGTTTGCTCTTCCACGTCTCTCTTCTAGGTTTCCAACTATGGACCAACAACCACTTCTCAACAAACACCCCACTCTGCACTTCTGACAATGATTTAGATTTGATCCTGTCTGTCAACCATAATTTCACTGTTTAACCCTATGTTGACAACATTGGGTAATTCAGACTTTGCCTCAACGGCTACATTTTTTCACCCACATCAGCAGAAAATACAAGTTATTATTATCATTATCATATTTATTGTAAGAACTCTAAAAACCTACTTTCATAAACAAATTCAGTATTCATAGTATGAGAAAGAAGGGGTCACTATCAGTTAAGATATTTTTATTATAACATGAATGTCTGCATTAGATCAATGGAAATTAGAATTTTAGTTATACAATATAGCCATATTTAGGCAAGTCTAAATTCATGGACAGCAGTAGGGACAGACCCTTTGTTTCAGTTAAACAAATGTATTTTGTGATGATGATGCACAGTACATGTCCAGCCAAAGGAGACTGTACATGTGCTGTGCATCAGCTAAAAAGAAAGATGAGGAGCTACTGGGCAAATATTTGCAGGTAAAGCACCCTGCTATTGGTTGCTATGCATGTAGGCTGATAGCGTAAGCTATAAACATAGGGTGCAGTATTTTTACCCCAATTTTTGCAGACTGCTATTCCCCTTAAAAATATTCTAGAACCATTTAATGGGAAAAAAGACATTTGCAGATGGAGCAAATATAATTGCTGTATGTACATTATTGTATCTATAACTAAACCAGGCAAGAATAACAAATCCAAAATGCATTTTACAATGAGTAAATGTATTCCACAGCTGTTTACTGAGCTACTCGAGAATGGCAAACAATGGTAGCAAACAGTTTGCTTAAACATTCTTAAAAATCTATATGTATATATATTCAGCTAAAATGTGTCTTAATGCACTGCCCTACAGTATGAAAAGAATGGTACTTTTTAAAAAATAAATAGTGATTACAATATACAGCTTTCAAAGTTATAATTAAATAATATTAAATAGTATTCTCCCTTTTCCTAAAGTGCAAGTTTAATGCAAGTTTAATTTAATGTTCTCAGTTTCTGAAGTTAGCCGTAATAGACTCTAATTACTACCCTGCCCCTTAGGTTAAGCCACCTTCTAATAAATTAGGTTAAGAGTCATAACATGCCCTGCTGGAAAACGTCAAGAGGACTATATCAGGGAAACGTACTTCTTATATATAAAGAACCTCTGGGAAAGTGCTTTTACTGCAAATAATGCAATATGTACAGCGGCACATTATATACCATTGGAGCAATTCTGTTGTAGGTTCATTTCCATCCACAACACTGTTGGCATAAATTTTGCATATTTCATGTCTATAAAGGTTTCCTTGGAACTAGGCACACATTCCAAAACATATTGACCCTTGTACTGAAGTTTTTAGAATTTTCCAGTTCCCCTCTGTCTGATGTTGGTCAGGGTTCTTTTTGCTCATAATAATGTTACATATGGCTGACAATGTTGCTTTAACAGCCATTCAACAATAGTTCCAATTGTGTGCCTAAGGTCTCTGCCTAATGAACCTTTAATCTTGGCTCAAAGGAGTATGCTTTTGATAAGGAAAGCAGAACATGGATGAGGCCAGGTCTGTCTCAGAAATGCTATGTTATATATTGTAGCAATATGAACAATATATAATAATAAATAATCTACTATACTATTCTTTTACAGCTTGATATTTCACAGAGCATATTTAGGGGGTTATTTATCAAGGTCCGAATATCTGTACCTCGAATAATTTCGTGATTTATTAATGTCCGATGGTCAAAAAACTCTGAATCCAAAACCCCGGCATCAAAAATCTCTCGAGGTCCTGTATGAGTCAGTGGGGAAGGTCCCAGTGTCTGCACTGATGTCGGTAGAGATATCCGATGAGTTTGTGGTTTCTGTGCAAAAAAACTCAGAAAACTTCATAGATTTCTGAGTTTTTTGCACAGAAACCACAAACAATCCTGAGTTTTAAGGATAGCTCCGAAGTTTGCCTGTCCCTATTTTTTCAGGCATTTTTCTTCATAAATAAGGTCCATTCGGGCAATCAGAGTTGCTCGGATTTCTAACTTAGAAATACTCAGATATATTCGGACCTTGATAAATAACCCCACTTAATGTTTTGATGCTGTCAATGTTTCAACCAGCTCTGTATATGTGATTAATAATTGAACCAACCTTGAATATTCATTAAAAGTTTTGAACAAAATAATTCATCTTACAATTTAAGTAATGCAGAATTCAGCATTGTAGAGCTGAGAACCACATTGGTTGTATATTCGGAAGGATTAGGGTTTAACCTAAAATGAATTGTCTAAACTGGATCTCAAGGTTTGGCTCATTTTTGTTTACTGAAAACTTGTGAGTATTTCAGTGACAACAATTAAATTATTACAGAACAATACAAGGACTTTAATTCCTTTACTTTTTCTTCACAATCGCAATTGAAAGTTTATGGAGCTTACATTACATTTAGAGCAGTTAGAGCAGTTTACAGAGTCGGCAATCCACTCCCCCCCTTCCCAGATCTCCTTTTGAAAAAACATGTTTTCCCATGACAGTATCCCATTAATGAAAATTGCGGTAAGGGTGTTTTTTTGCGTTTGTGTTTAATTCCTCTAAGATGTCTTCATTAATTTGCCACCAATGTCTGAAATAAGTTTTATGCAGATTTTAAAAAAATGTACAATGCTAAGCAGGAAAAAGAAATCAGCGAACTCACAGAAAACCAGGAGACTGTTAAAATGAATGTGGGACTCTGTAGAGCAATTAATGAGATTACATCTGATTAATTAGAATAATGTGATTTCCTGTGATGATCACTTCTGTCTGTATAAGTAATGGCCACACAGTTCAAGATCATAAAAATAGAGACTGCATTATGGCAAGCATGAAAGAAAAAAAACATTTTAACATTCAATCAATAGCCCTTATAAAATCATGATTTTAATTATTTCCAATAAATGTGTAAAGTTCAACCTATAGTCCTGCAATAGGTTAGACTATAAGCTAATTATTCATTAAAATGTTTACTTGTATAGTTTGGATTTCTCATTGTACATTTTGAGATTTCTTTTTAAATTTATAAAATAGGTTGTATTAATGTATCTGATTATTTATTTGAACAGTTAAACATACAGTGTAGGGCCAAATGTGAAAAACTGTGATAAGGCTGAAGTCCAACAGGTTGCCAAACAACCTGACATAATTAACTAACATTCTTTTTATTTACATTAATTAGTGATGGGCAACAATTTTTTTTCACCCAATAGAGTCAATGAGGTTAGTTTTTCAAACTGATTAACTACTAGTGGTGTGCGAATCTGACCTATTTTGCTTTGACGAAAAATTTGCGAAACTGACTAGTTCATGAAATGGCATTAAAGTCTATGGCCAACTTTTTTGTAGCTAAATATATCAGAGTCAATTGTGGTGAATTTTGTCACAGTTTTGCCTTTGTTTTGGTAGAAAAGAACTGTAATTTTTCGCAATGGAAAATAATGCAAGAATAAAAACATTAATCAATTCTAGTGATGGGCGAATAAATTCAGCAGGCACATATTCATGGCAAACTTCCGTGTTTTGCCGCTGGTGAATAAATACGCAAAACTGCCAACATCAAAACATTCTGGACGCACGTCAGAAAAGTCGATTGCGTCAAAACCGTCACGTGTCAACATTATTCAGACGCCCATTGACACTGGCGTCAAAATTGAAGCGGGCATCAAAATTAGAGTTTCACAAATTTTTCGTCGTTTCACGGATTTCGTGGGAAATTCACAATTTTTTTTGGCGAACCAAAAAGGGACAAATTCACCCATCACTAATCAATTCCAATACATTTGGCTCAAGAAAAAGCAGAGAAAAAATGCCCATTGATTTCAATTCATCTGCTGCAAGAAAAAATGCCTCCTGGCTCCACTGCATTTGACGTGAAAATAATCCACTGACACCAATGCATTTGGTGCAATAAAAACACCAATTGACTCCAATGTGTTTGACACAAGAATTTTTTTTTGCTATTATTCCTCAGATTTGTAAATTGTTTGTGATAGCAAAACTGGACAGTTTCACTTTTGACTAGTCATGGATTATCTCATGAAAACCCCATCAAACTCTAGTGGAAAATATGGAATTGAATTAGGGGGTACACTGTTGGTTTTCCAGGTGTATCCAATATGACCTAGGGGCAGATTTATCAAGGGTTGAAGTGAAAATTCACCTACTTGTAGTCAATTGGTGGACTTTGAAAAACCGAAGGTTTTTTTTGGAAAAACTTTGAATCGAATTTGATCGAATGCGCTATTACTTCTATTCATATGATTCGAATTTGACTGTAAACTGACCTATTCGATCAAAAATGGATCTATTCGGCCAAAAAAAAACCCTTAGATTTAATTGTGTATGGTCTTTTTAAATTCGTATTTTGAAGTTTTGCAAATTCATGATTCGACCCTTGATAAATCTGCCCCCTAGTGTCCCCACTGCCTTAGGGTTCTATGAGGCTCTCCGGAAACAGTCACAGAAACCATTAAGAAAAAAAGCTCTAATGAAATAATGTTTATTGACACCTATATATTTAAATAATACTATACATATAGTAGAAGTAATGTGCACAATATTACTAAAACAAACAAAACAAAGGGAAACAGATCATTTAATAATTTCACCCTCCTAAAAAAAAAAGTATAATGCCATTCATGAAGTGCAAGTAGATTCTAATTTATGGAAATGTATTTTATGAAATAATTACTCGCTCGGTCTATCAAAAGCTTGCTAATGGATATATTCATTAATTTGCCACATTTGGTTCATTAATTTTATGTTGTTGACAAAAAAGGAGCTCTAATAAGTATTACACTGTGCTTCTTGCTGGGAGATTAAAGAAAACATGATATTAATCTCGACCTTTACTAACACATGAAAAAAAGGTAAAATCTCAAATTACACAGAATCCAAATCTGAATTCTAGTATACTACTCTATACTTCAAAACGTATACATTTAGATTTGCAATTTTATGCCGCACAGGAAGATTGTTGCAATGAATTAGACATATAATTAATAAAATAATCTTTTCAGAGGGCAAAGACACATTGCTGCTCAATATCTTTGTCATTACCCCTTCTTTACTACACTCTTTTTAGTATAGCACCTGTCTAAGCAGAAAACAGATTTCTTTTTCCAAAGACTATGACAGAAATAGGCTGCATTTATAAGTCTGGGCCCAATCAGTAGCAATATGCATAGTAATATGTGACATAGTTCAAGTAATGAAGTTCCCAGCATGTTACCTGCAAGAATATTCTCCAGTGTAACATGATTTATTTCTTCTGTAGCAAGGTAGGACAGAAAGGACTTATCCTTCCTCATAATACCCAAGAACTCACATCATTAACCTAGAAAAATTATAGAGTTTAATAGCACTAAAAGTGTATTTTAACAATGTGGTTGGGGAGAACTAGAAGATGCAGTGTTTACTCAAAACTTCAACACAAAATGTAACATTTTGCTAGTATCTCACTACATACTGCCTGTTTCAAGTTTATGCTGATATTAATTTCTAAGGCTCGAATATTTAAAAAAAAAATGTTTTTATTAACAGTAACTATTGCTTTAGTGTGAAAATAATTGAAACAAACCAAAATCTAAAATTGTATTGCACTATAAGGAATACATAAAACATGGTTGTTCTGCTGAAAATGTAACCTGTTATCCCTTGCAAAAAGAGCAGTGTAATGTGGCAGCAGTATGTAGACAATTGTCAGAATCACTCATTTCGAACAGCTGGAGATGGCTAGAAATTCAGTGTATCTGTATGTGCAATAGGGGGAGATCAAGGTCTTTTGGGTCTGCAGCTTTATGTTTAAAGAACAGAGAAATAGTTTAGACAAAGTGATCACATTTCATATGAAACAAATTCATAAGATGTATTGTATTTTTTAAAGTTATGTTAAGAAAAAATGCTCTGCCGGGATTATGGACAAGTTAATCTAAAATGTGATTAAAGAAAAGAATACCCCTGAACAATGTAGGTCTCTATAAAAATATATTGCACAAAATAGCTTATATATAAAACCCTGCTTCGAATTTATTCGCCAGGCGTGAATTCGCTGCGAATTTGCGCGATTCGTCAAAAGAAAATGGATGCTGGTGTCCAAAAAACGGATGTTGGCGTCAAAAACGAGGCACCAGCGCTGGCAAATTTTTCACAGTTTCGCGAATTTTGAGGGAAATTCACGAATTTTTCAGCAAATTCACCCATCACTATTCACGTAACCATTTATACTTTTGGGTAATCCTAAATAGAAAATTTTTGTTTAAAAGATTAAGGGCTGCCCCCTAGGATCCTAGGATTCACAGTGCACATAAACAAACCATACTTGTTAGGTCACATGAGCCAATTAACAGCCAGAGTTCTGTTTTTTGCTTCCACACTTCTTCCTGTTACAGTTAGAGCTTCAGTATTTCTGGTCAGGTGATCTCTGAGGGAGCACAAAGAATATAAAATGGGGGCTCAAGAGAAAAGATGTAAAAGTGCAATATTTACCTTAATACATATTCCAGTTTGGTAAGATGTTTTTTTAATATGCCACTCAATATGATATAAACTTGCTTAAGTATTAGTTTTGGGGGTACAGCTTTCCTTTAACATAATGGAAACTTTCTGACATTTTACTTATTTACTGTATGTTTTAAAACGATCAATTTTTGATCACAATAATTTTTGTGAGCATCTGGCTTAAATGGTCCTGACTGTTAATATTGTTTGTTACATAATAAAGAACATGGTGGACAAAGTGCTTAGAAAAGACCAGCCAAAGCTAACATCAGCTGGCTTTGCAGTAATAATATTATTGTCCTCTTTCGCTATACGGATAAGTCAACTGTTTCAGCATTAACAACATTGCTACATTTAAGGTGCATGGTGTTATCAGGATAAAAGTAGAAATGGAGAAGATTTTGATTAAGTTAAGAAATTTTCCAAATTAAAACTGTCTGTCTATATAAATATAGTCTATTTTATCTAGACTATAGGGGGCACATTTACTAATGGACTATCGAACGTTAAATCCTTTGGCGAAGGATTTTAATCCATCGATCGAACAAAATTCCTTCGATCATAAATTTGTTAGAAAGCCTATGGGGATCTTCCCCATAGGCTAACATTGATGTTCGGTAGGTTTTAGTTGGCGAAGTAGGGGTTTGAATTTTTTTTAAAGAAACAGTACTTCGATTATCGAATGGTCGAATAGTCAAACAATTTTTAGTTTGATTCATTCAAATCGAAGTCAAAGACGTAGTCGAAGGTTAAATTAGCCAATTCGATGGTCGAAGTAGCCAAAAAAAACGCTCGAAATTCAAAGTATTTTTTCTTCTATTCATTCACTCGAGCTAAGTAAATGTGCCCCTAGAAATTCAATCGAATTTAAAATGTGTGGGAGAGGGTCATTCTATCCAGCTTTAAAAAAAGCTGAAATCCTGATCAAAAGCTACTATTTAGTGTAAGGTAGAAAGTTTTGTTGCATTATTCAACATTATTAGAAGGTCTGTAGACTGGTCTTTGTAGAAGTTGTAGAACCAATGGGTCCTTAGTAGAAAATACACAGAATGATTTATGGAGGTAAATTAAAAATCAAAAATCCACCTTCAAAGAACAAGAACAAAATGGGGAATGTGCATTAAAACAAATGGGAATATTCATGTGAATAAATGAATGTGAATTGACCTGTTTTGCACAATTTAAGCCTAGCAGTCTCAGTGGAAGTCCAACAGTTTCAGGCTCCTGTGAGAGGAATGAAAAGAGACTTCTCATTTATGCATAGTGTTGCAAAATAGGCCAAATCCATATAGAGAAGTGCAAAAAAAAGTGAGGAACATTCAATGTCCAGTTCTTATTCACTCTATACATACTACCCCTGTTCTTTAGTAAAAGCATAAACCATCATTCTGAATAATATCAATAGGTTCATCGTCAGCTGGATTTCCAGACACAATCAATTCTGAATCACAGACTATCCGACTGCCAACGCATAAATCAACTTTTCAATATGTCTTCCTCATCCAAATTTTCAGTTAGACCATGATGATGTTTCCTTTATCCATCAACATTCTACTGTCTTAAAAGTCTATTAAATATTTTCATGTTGTTTTCGATATGTAGACACCATTTATCACTGGCACAGAAATTTAAAGTGTTCAATATACAGTAGCATTGTATTGCCATGTGGCATTGTTATTAGAAAAGTACCCCTTGTGCACCTTTATCAGAATATGCCATACACCATCTGTTTCTAAGTGTAATTAGATCATGTTTTCATAATTAAAGGTGTTTACTTCTGTCTCAAAACAATGTGCAATATTCTTTAAAGAATTGGTTAAAAAATACATTCCTGATGGGGGATGTTATTGGCACTTTTTATGTTGCATGGAGGAATTAATTTCCTTGTACTCATGTGGCTATGTTTCCTTATTGGCAAGCAAGCAAGTTAATAAAAATGATCTTATATATAAAAAAGTGATAGTTATGTGTCCAACATATGGAAATAATATATGTATTTAAAAGCAACATGTTGTGTGTGTGTGTGTGTGTGTACAGAGCCATGAATAACTATTGATCTACGTTATTGTATTCTGAACAATAGTAATGATATATCAAAAGCAAGTATACTTTGCTATGTAATTATAAAGCATTTTACCACTGTTCCAAATGACTTCTTCAGCACAACTCAGTGGTAGTGAATTCCTTTGTATTTTACATAAAGGGCAATACAGGTATAGGATCTATTATTGTGAATGTTTGGAATCTGGGGTTTTCTGGGTGAGAGGTCACCATACCAAGGGATATTGTCATGATTCTTATGGTTTACTATTTATTTCTAAATTACACTGTATCCCCATGCCAAATTTCAAAATAAATATATTTGGTCTTTTAAAAGATGGGGTTCAGTGCAGAATGCTACTGTATCAGCACTATTAACTAATGCATTTTGAAAAAAAACATGTTTTCCCATGACAGTATCCATTTAAGTGCTAAAAATCGTTCAAACATTAAATTTACCCAATAGTTTTGCCACCAGTATGGATTCATACAAATTTATTTCCATCAAGTACATGGAATTATTTTATTATTACAGAAGGAAAACAAATCATTTTTAAAAAGTAGAATTATTTGCCTAAAATAGAGACTATGGGACACGGCCTTTCTGTCATTCAAAGACTTCTGGATAATGGGTTTAAAGTTAAGGGACTCTATTCCTGTACGATCACCATAACCAAACTTTATCATTGCCTGATTTGAAAAACACAGGAATGTTATCTTTGTAATATAATCTTTTTTTCTGATATTCCAGTGACATATAGGAGGTCTATATTATTGTATCTGTTGTGTGCCTCTGGATGTATGGATTTTGCACCTGTAAATCACTGTGGCCTACATATTTCGACATATCGAAATGCCCGTTATTAATACCCCTTATTAAAACTTATTAATGAATATTATAAATTCTCTGTATTGTAAAGGGAAAATGTTCAACTGAGATTTCTGTAGGTAAAATGTTATAAGCATAAGGTAGATAAAAATGTCACTTTACTATTGTTTGATTCCCTTTGTTCTTGTTAAAGTAAGACCTGATATCAAACTACGTGAACAAAGTAATCTGGTAGCGTTTACCCTTTAAAAGTTCTTTAGGTATCTTATAACCCTGTTTCCATCCAAAGCACCCCTGTGTGGGTAAAGAAAACCATTGGGTGCAATACTGCTGCAAAGGTGCCTTTATTCACCAACACACGACTTGTTTTGAGCTTTAAAGCTCTACACTTGAAAAAGAGCTTTTACGCTCAAAACATGTCATGTGTTGGTGAATAAAGGCACCTTTGCATCAGTATTGCGCCCAATGGTTTTCTTTACCCACACTTGTTGAAACTGATATCAAACTAGGTTCTGTAATATATCAAACTAGGTTCTGTAAAGGTTTGAAACATTCAATTATAAAAGTATTCCATTTTAACAGTGGAGTTTGCAAAGTGTATCTGTATAAGGCATGTACAGAAGTAATACCTCAGTCTACAAATCATAATGCCAGCCTGGGATCTCAATGATATGGCAAGCACAATGGCTCCTCAATCAATGGCTCCTTATCAATGATCAAAATACATTCCACATTTTGAAATTGAAAAATGTTCCCACAGATTAGTAGTTCTTTACATTCATGGAAAGCCAAGAATATTTTTGGTATTTTATTTGCCATCAACAAAAAATGTTAATGATGATGTTAATGATTCACGCAAGAAGAAAATTGTTGGCAACAAAATATGCCTGGCTGGTGAAAAAAAGTGTTGCCCTGACAACAAATTCTAGGATTTTAGCATTCCATCGTAGTCATAACTGAACCCAATGCTGCTTGCAGGGTTTTCCACTGATTTAAAATGCTAAAAGAATAACCAATACATTTGCCAAGTCTGGAGGAAGATTGGCATAAACCCTTTGGCCAATAAAGAGAGTGTTTTTTTAGTAGATTAAACAGTGAATACCTTTTAAAATGTAGCCAGTACAGGTATGGGATCTTGTTATCCAA
The DNA here is from genome assembly GCA_038501925.1 of Xenopus petersii. Taxonomy (NCBI): domain Eukaryota; kingdom Metazoa; phylum Chordata; class Amphibia; order Anura; family Pipidae; genus Xenopus; species Xenopus petersii. Next base: position 172,583,216 of record CM076673.1, read on the forward strand.
AATGCTCAGGACCTGGAGCTTTGTGGATAATGGATCATGCTCTAATTTGAATTTTCATACTTTGTCTTCTATAAAATCATAGTTGCTAATGATACATTCAATGTTGAGTATGGTAAGAATAAGGATTAACTTAACCAAATGTGATGGGGTGTCCAGGTGCTCAAGCCCCAGACCTTCAGTTCATGGAGGCAAATAACAGTATGAAGTGGAGCTTCTAGATGCATTATGTGTAATAATGTTAACAGAACAACTACTTTTTCATCCTCTACATCATGTTGTGTACCTTATTATATGTAAGAAATCAGCGAACACATACTGTACGTAATATTAAAGACATACATAGCTAAACACTTTTTAAACACTGCTGAGTGTACTAATAAATCTCTCAAGTACTTTTCTGTATTTGGCATAGAGAAGATATCTGTACATATTAGAGGTGGAACAATTCTAGATAAACTTAAACAAGAAGCAAAATCTATTTTTTTGCTTAGAAACACTTGGAATGAACTTGGATTACAACGTTGTTTTTTTTTTTTCTGAATATTTTCTAAATATTATCTTATTCACTGACACCCAGCACTATACTTTTTTGCTTTTAGACTATTAGGCTTTTGCAGAAACATCTCTAAAACATTTTTAACCTATTGTTTTTGTAACTTTATGTATTAGATGCAATCCAGAATTCGTAATGGTGTTTTGGATTGGTTATTCTAAGCATGTTTCCAATTGGTCCTTTTCTAATCACTGATCTTTTGGATTGGCTGTCTGGGGCATGTCTCTGATTGGTCCTTTTTCATTTAAATATGTTCAAATGTTTGTTAGTCTATGACTAAGTGCCCACAAGGCACAAAACGCGTAAGCCGCTTTTGAGATTTTTTTTGCTAAATAAATACTTAATGTAGTCTACGTGAGACGGCCATTCCATAATTCTGAGCTTTCTAGATAACAGGTTTCCAGATAGCAGATCCCATACCTGTATACAGATTTGGAGGCCTATTTATTACAGGTATCATTTTATTGGTTTTAGAGGTTTTTGAAACTACAATTAAAATCTGTTCCTCTGAAACTACGAATGGCATAGTATTTATTGAAAGATCGAATATTAATATTAATTAAAAAATGCCAAATAGTGCACTAAAAAATACATATAGTTTGTGTGTTTCAGACAATTACTAGGGGAAAAATTCATAAAGCTAGTCAGAATTGATTAAAAATGGTCCAATAGGATCAGTGCAGCTACCGTTGACTTCTGTGGGACCTTGACAGCTTTAACTTTGAGCAGTTTTTGTATTAGAAGTTTCCGTGCTTTTTTCACTTAGGGGCAGATTTATCAAGGGTCGAAGTAAATTAGAGGGAATTTTCAAAGTATAAAAATTCAAAGTAATTTTTTGGATACTTCGACCATTGAATAGGATACTACGACTTCGACGTCGATTTGAAGTATAATAGTCCGAATATTCGACCATTCGATAATCAAACTACTGTCTCTTTAAAAAAACTTCGACTTCAATACTTTGCCAAATGAAACCTGCTGAAGTGCTATGTTAGCCCATGGGGACCATCTAGAGCATTTTTCTAAGTTGTTTGAAGTCGAAGTAAAATCGTTCGATCAAGCGCTAAAATCCCTCAAATGATTTTACTTTGACCGCAGGATACCCAAATTTGATGAAAAAAACGTAAACTTCGGTATTTGAAGTCAAAGTATTTCAAATCGATGGTCGAATTTCAAAGTATTTTTATCTTCGAAATTCGACCCTTGATAAATCTGCCCCTTAATGAATTTTTAGCAAAATGAAAAAAATAGGATTTGTGAAAAGTAAATCAGAATTTTAGTAAATCGGCCCATAGAATTTAGTATTACCACAAATTGTTCTCAAGCATGTACCAGTTTCTGGCAAGATAGCAATGCTCATATCAGTGTATGATAGTAACCCACTCAGACAGAACCTCATATTCCTCTTTCTTAATTAAAGACTGTCAAGACCTACAAAGCCTACTATTCGGTATTTCTCTGGGCAAAATAATTATTTCAAGTTCATCACAAGATTTGTGAGCTGCAACAATAACAGTCCGAGTTTCTATTAAAAATAATTAGTTAAATAAATGTCATTATATAAATTGAGCAGAGAGGGTCTCATGTCCCCAGCTGGAGTCCTCCCAACACCTGTTTTGGTGAAATGATAATATAAGGGAATCTCATTATCCACCAAGCACCTCTGCTTGTAGTTGAGGGTGTTAATCAAGCAGCAGGGTTCAGAGTCACTCATGTTTTTTTAACAGTAGCTTACAGTGGAGAGAAATAAAAGATAGAAGGGCCAGGAGCAGAGAACATCGAACACGAAAAAAGGGGTGATTTATCAGAATAAATGCATGCAATAAGCTATTAGCAATATATGAAAAATATGTGTGCTATTTATGCAAATAATCACCCCCCAAAAAGAACACAGAAAATAAAGGACATAATAAGATATCAGACAGAACATAAACGCTGTCAGGGTAAGCTTGTGACTAAATAATAGGATTAAAGAAAAATGGAACCCCTATACCTCCATCCTACAGGGCTGATAACTAACTAATGAAAACTCTAGATCATATAATTTGTTTATGCATCAATGTATTGCATTCAGTAACATCAAGTATTTTTTTGGACATATCTCTTTTTTGTAAAGTATGAATCCAACTTTGTTTCTTTTTAAAGTTCACAAATGTATGTTTGTGGTGTAGGCATTGATTCAGGGAACACTAAGCTGAAAAGCCACTCAATATTTTATTTTATAGAAATGCCCTGGGATTTTCAAATATCTTGTTTATGTTGACTGATCCTGTTATTCATTGATGGTGTAGTTTTACCAGATCACTTGGGTGATATGCGATATCCTTTTATGACGCCAGCCCTCCTGCGAGTGCGGGCATGCACCGAAGTACTAGGGGAACTGTATGGCTGGGCGGCATGCCACCCCTAAAATTTTGTCGCCATAGGCCTGAGTCTTTGTGGCCTCAGCGCAAAATCACACCTGTGAACATTGTCTAATGTAATTGAAACATGCCTGAAAACTTTTAAAGGGCCTAAAATTCTTTATGAGGGAAATTTTTAGGGTCCACTGTGAATAGAGCAAAAGAGGTTTCTCCATTAGCTTGGAAAAAGCCTTTTGCATAACTGTTAAGTTGTGAAACTCTATATAAGTTTTACTATTAATAGTAATTATAAACTACCAGTGCAGTCCTGTACAATAGCAGGGTGTACACATCAAGTGTAAAGCCTGCATTGTAAAAATGTTCTGTCATTATGGGTGCCAGGATTGGGTATTACTGCCCTTGAGGAAGGGCACAGTCTGGACCGGTGCCTTTTGATCTTCTGTACAAAGACTACACTATATAACCAAAAGAATGAGTACACTCAACATCTCATTTCAAATCCAATTATATTAATATGAATTAGGTTGTCTTTGATGCTAAAACATTTTTTACCCTATATTCTGGGAATAATTTCCACTAGATATAGTTAGTCAGAGTCACTTTCATTCATACATAAGAAGTTAGGAACTGATGTTGGGTGATCAAGACTTGCTCATATTAGGGTTCACGTTATCCCACAGGTGTTCACTTGGTCATTGCTCTGTGTAGACCAGTCAAGATATTCCACTCCCATGTCTGCAAACCAACTTATTTTTGTGTCTCCTTTAGTCACACATTTTAAACCATATTTGAGTGGTATGCATATACAGTGAAACCTCAGATTTACATCCCCTGATTTTAAGTTTTCCCTCATTTTACATTTACATTTCACCTATATATCATGCATAATACATTTCCATGATTTTACATTTTCCTGTATTTTACACCATGTTTTTCTGGCCCCTTGAAAAACATAAAATGGGGGTTCTACTGTATAACTATTTAAATCTCTGTATTTCTGTGACTTCGATCATTGCTGTGACTTTCGATCATTGCTTTCCATAAATGTTTTTTTGAGCATACATTGGTATATATTGGCACCTTCTTACAGTATCTGTGAATGGTATGTTGTTCAGCACCACAAATTTGCTATATGCATTGGATGAATTCTAACTGGATGAAATCTACATAATGTATAAGCAAACGAAATGTAAAGAATTTTATAACACTGACAACAGTTGGGTTGAAGGGGAAATTTAGTAAATTCATTATAACTGGTAACTCAAAATTAAATTAATACAATCCCCTCTTAGTTGTTTAATTACTGACACCACCTTTGAAGAGCTCTGGTTTGATCTGTAAGAAAGGTTTTGTCTGGATGAAATCTACATTATTTATACACAAACAAAATGCAAACAATGATATAGCATTGCCATCAGTTGGGTTGATGGGAAGATGAAAAAACACAAGATGAAAATAACACAATCCTGTCAAAGTTGCTTGATAAAGGGCTGGAATAGCCCAAAACGTCGCTCTGCTAATGGCATGAATAAATAACCTTTGATTCACATATCGGAGTGCTGCTGGAATTATTGCTTTACAGTGGAACTTTTCCTTGGGCAGAGAGGAACACAGCTGTGCACCCGACGCTGCAAAAGGCGATTTAGGGGCAGATTTACCAAGGGTCGAATATCGAGGGTTAATTAACCCTCGATATTCGACTAGGAATTGAAATCCTTCGACTTCGAATATCGAAGTCGAAGGATTAAGCGCAGAAAATTCGATCAAAGGATTATTCATTCGATCAAACGATTAAAGGTTCGATTCGAAGGATTTTAATCCAACGATCGAAGGACTATCCTTCGATCAAAAAAACTTAGGCAAGCCTATGGGGACCTTCCCCATAGGCTAACATTGACTTCGGTAGCTTTTATCTGCCGAACTAGGGGGTCGATTTTTTTTTTAAAGAGACAATACTTCAACTATCGAATGGTCGAATAGTCGAACGATTTTTTTTTTTTTTTAATAGGTAACTTTTTATTAACATTTCCAAAAGAAAGCAAAAAGTGGGATACAAAAAAAAAAAAAAGGGGGGGTACAGCAAGTCAATAGAAATTGAACAACATTTGCATTCCATAAGCATACAGAATAATATCATGTATAATTCAAGGTAATGTTGGCAGGTGTACATCAGTCCAGGGGTCCCAAATATTCCCAAACTTTCCAGGACAGCCTCTGGCTTCATAGGTCAGTTTGATCAAAGGGAGCATTTTGTTAACATATCGTACCCAGTCACCCAGTGTTGGAGGTAAAGGCGCCATCCACTTCATAATTATTACTTTCCTAGCATAATAAAGGAGGGATCTAACTAGAGTTCGCGCTCTGGTTGCATTCAGAAAACCCTCTACTAGCCCCAACAAACAAATCTCTGGGGAACAGATAGAAGGAAGGTCAAGAAGTTCCCGGATATGGTGTGTCACTGCTGCCCAATATCTAGATATGACTGCACACGTCCAAATCATGTGCCAGTAAGACCCATCCTGATCCCCACAACGCTTGCATAGTGGTGCTGGGAGTTTCCCCATGCGATATAACTTGGTAGGGGTGAGGTAAGTTCTTAGAATAAATTTGTGCTGAATAAGCTTGTCTCTGGCACTAATGAGGAAATTATAAAGATTCCCAGTTACTTCATCCCACTGATCAGTATTGAGATGTGGAATATCTTGTTTCCACGCAGCCAACACTTTGTCAAAGGGTTTGGGACCAGTGTCCATAATTATGGCATATAGTTTGGAAATCATTTTGGAGGTGTCTTGTTGTCTGAGCTGGCTAAGTACCCGGGGTTCTTCTAGAACCAAAACTCCTGTCCCAAACTGAGCCTGAAACACGTGCCGGAGTTGGAGATATCTATACATGGGCATATTTGGGGTCTCAGTTTTATCCCTCAAGGGGTTCATATCAATAAATTTGGAACCATCCACCAGATCCGCCAGATACTTGATTGTTTTGGGTGCCCAATATTTAGTGATCTCAGTATCTAGAAAATGCCGTAAATGGGAATTTCCCCATAAGGGAAGTGCCGGAGATACGATTGGAGGTTTGGTTCGGGTTAGTTTCATTACTGCCCCCCATGCTAACCATGGAGCCTTCATGCAAGGAGGAAGGTGTGGAATGTCCTTCTCTTTTCTAAAGACACAGTTCCGTAGAGCCTCCAGAGAGCCCACATATTTGGCCTGCAGAAGTACATTGGGATTTTCCAGGTCCTGCGTTAGCCACCAATTGATGTAAGCCAACTGGGCTGCCAGATAATAAGCATAGAGATTGGGCAACCCCAATCCCCCACTATCATACGGTGCCATTAATGTAGTCTGAGACACTCTCGGGACTTTGTTACCCCACAGGAAGGGTCTAATCAGGGCTTGTATAGAATCTAAGATATCTTTAGGTATGCTCAACGGTGAATTATGCAATACATATAGGTACTTTGGTAAAAAAATCATTTTGATTACATTAGTTCTGCCCCAGAGGGTAAGAGGGAGTGAACTCCAGGATATCAATGCTGACGTGAGCTGTCTAGTTATGGGGGAAATGTTCAGGGGCACAAATTGCTCAAGGTCCCTATGGATCCGTATCCCCAGATATTTAAAGGAAGTAACCCATTGCAGTCTGTGGTCAGCTGCCAGGCCAGGGTCTAAATCTTGTTCGAGAGGGAAAACTACGGACTTGGCCCAATTAATGCGCAGACCAGCATATTTAGTAAATGTGTCAAACAAATCTAGTACCCCCATCAAGGAAGGACCCGTGTCAGCCAAGTATAACAATACATCATCCGCATACAGAGAGATTTTCTCCTCAATGTCGCCGTATTTGAGCCCTTTAATCTGCGGTGATGTTCTGATCTGAATGGCCAGTGGTTCAATAGCCAGCGCAAAGAGAAGGGGGGACAGAGGGCACCCCTGTCGGGTCCCCCTTCCTAGCTGAAAAGTATCAGTTATAAAATCATTAACCTGTACTTGGGCCGTTGGATGTTGATAGAGAAGCTGGACCCACTTAATATACCTATCCCCAAACCCATAGTGCTTCATGATACCCCATAGATAAGCCCATTCAATAGAATCAAAGGCTTTTTCTGAGTCAAGTGACAGTATCACCCTGGAACCCATGTTGTCATGTGGGACCTGCAAATTAAAGTAAAGCTTCCTTAGATTCACATCAGTGGCTCGATCAGGCATAAAACCCGTCTGGTCAGGATGAACCAATTCGGTGATAACCAGCTTAAGCCTGATAGCCAGCACTTTCGCCAGGATCTTAGCATCTACGTTAAGAAGGGATATTGGACGGTATGACCCACAGGATTCCACATCCTTTCCCTCCTTATGAATCAAAACAATTAAAGCATTACTAAATGATGGGGGCAATGTACCCTGGTCATAGGCTTGAGCCAAAATATCACACAAAGTACCCGTGATTTTCTTTCCCAAGGCCCTATACCATTCTACAGGTAGACCATCAGGTCCAGGGGATTTCGAGGTCACCATTGCACTGATCGCCTCCTGAATTTCGGCAGCTGTTATAGGGCTGTCTAACAGAGCAGCATATGCGGGGTGGAGTTTGGGGAGAGGTATTGTTGTTACGAAATTATCTAGCTGCGTCTGGGTGTATTTGGCTTGGGTACTGTGCAGGTCGGAAAAGTATTCCCTAAATTGGGCAGCTATCTGCGCAGGATCAGTTAAGATATGACCCTCTCCATTCCTGAGTCTATGAATCACAGTTTTAGGCACAGCTATTTTGGAAAGAAACGCTAGAGTTTTACCCGATTTCTCCCCCTGTTCAAATCCTCTTTGGGAGGCATATAACAATTTTTTCTGGGTCAGTTCAGTAAATTTGCACCTCAAAGCTGTTTGAGCCTGGACCAGCAGAGCATGGCCCCCCTCTGAAGGCGCTGCAATATAAGCTTGCTCAACCCGCTCCACCTCCTCAGCTGCCTGATGGACCTGTAGCTTAGTGTTAGCCCTAACAGCATTAATAGATTGAATGATGTCCCCTCTAGCCACTGCCTTGAAAGCATCCCAGAGGAGAGCTGGAGATGTTGAATTATTATTTTCCTCCCAATAACGTTCAGCCGAGGCCTGGATTTTACCTACTACCTCCTGCTGTGAGAGCCATAAGGAGTTCAGTCTCCACCTTTTGAATCCCTGATGCGGGTACAATTGCAACTTAATACGTAAGGGGGAGTGATCAGAGATGGACCGTGATTCGTACTTAATGTCTACAATCTTAGCGGCCAATTCTGGCGAAACCAGGGCCAGGTCGATACGTGACAGGGTGCGATGGGACCCCGAATGACAAGAGTAGGACTGGGCAGAGGGATTCCTAGCTCTCCAAAGATCCAGCAATCCCATACCATCCACCCAGTTCTTAAATTTAGACAGTGTAGTGTCAATGGAGTTAAGCCTATCAAGGGCCGGGATTAAGCAGCAATTAAAGTCACCCACCCAGCACTGAGGGAGGAGGGGCAGAGTGATAACTTTCCTCATTATCTGGTCCATAAGGTCGACACTAAAGGGTGGAGGCACATAAACAGTAATCAGCAGGAGTTCAGTAGATCTAATAGTACAATGTAAGATGATGTAACGCCCATAATGATCTGTATGAATCTGATGGAGCACATAGGGAAGGCTTTTTTTTATAAGGATAGCAACCCCCCTGGCATGGGAGGAAAATGTAGCATGGTACGCCTGGGCTACCCAACCTTTCTTAAGTGCAAGAGTTTTGCGCACTATTAGATGAGTCTCCTGGAGACAAACTATTTCAGGGGTCCATTGTTTCAACACTGTAAACATAAGGGCCCTCTTAATTTTGTCATCCACAATACTAATGTTGTGGTTGCCATTTATACCTATGGTTGACCGCCATTGCTGGACCTAGTTCTGTACCCAAGCAGAAAGGTAAGGTAAAGGTAGGGGAAGGGAAGAAAAAACCCACAAAACATAACCCTAACCCTCCCTGCCCACCCTGTAAACTGGGGTGGGCCTTGGCCCCAAACTGAAATAGGCAAACATATGCAAGGGACAATGGAACCATTGCAGTAGTAATTGCACTCAACTGAAACTTGTAAACATATCACATTACCCACTGCGCTCCAAGTCCCAGTAGTGAACAGAGTCTCCAAAGTCCGACCCTGGGATCCCCCAGGTATAGTTGTCGGCTCTCCCACTCCGTGATGGACAACAGTCGAGCAGGGGGGGGAGAAGGTGTGAGACAATCGGGTCCTCGAAATAGCCTGCGTCTTGGGACATCTCACATTACAGTAGGAAGGTGGTTAGGCTCTGCGTGGTGAAGCCGGTGCGCCTTGCCATTCCAGCCAGTCCATGGCACTCTGGGGAGTATCGAAAAAACGGGTAGTCTCACCATCGATCAGACGGAGCTTTGCGGGGAACACCGTCGAATACGGAATTCCTTTGTCCCTTAGCTTCTTTCGGACTTCTGCAAACTTAGCCCTCTGACGCTGCACATCGAGTGTATAGTCCGGAAAGAACAGGAGTCTAGAGTTTTCCATAGCAATGTCCCCTTTCACTCGCATTTGTTTCAGGATAGCGTCTCTGTCTCTATAATTGAGAATCTTGGCTATCATAGTGCGTGGAGGTGCACCCGGAGGCGGAGGGCGCCCGGGGATTCTGTGAGCCCGCTCAATTAGGAAAAGAGGGGAGAGGTACCGTGCCTCAACAGGAAGAGCCTCGAGGAAGAGTTCTGGGTTGGGCCCTTCTCGGCCTTCAGGTATACCGGTGACGCGGATATTATTCCGCTGCTGCCGGCCTTCCAGATCATCAGCCCTGGCTCTACACATCTTTAGTTGCTGCTGTAGATCACTGATGGAGCGCGGGACATCTCTAGTAACATCCTCGATGTCGGAGATTCTCCTCTCCGCCTCCGCGGTCCGCTCACGCACCTTCTGAAGATCTTGGTGTAGGAGCGCCAAATCAGTTTTAACCTCCTCGATCCTGGTATCAATCTTCACCTCCACTGCAGTCCTAGATTCACGGATCGCTAGGAGGACTTCTTGCAGTGTCGGTTCCGGATCAGACTGGTCCGCACACTGACCTGGCGGAGGTTGTGAAGATGGCGGGTCCGTCCTATGGAGTCGGGCGCCATCTTGATTCTGTAGCCTGACATATTTGTCCAGTTTAGACGCTGCTGTGTCGCTGGCTTTTTTGTGGCCCCCCATCTGCGACAATACAGGTGGTGTTAGGTAGCCGATTGTTCAATTTCGGGGCTGTGGAGCCCTGGGATCAGTCAGTACGGATCAATGAGACTGGAGCTCAGCGGGAACACGTCTTACTACATTGGTGGTTAGGCCACGCCCAATCAGTCGAACGATTTTTAGTTCGAATCCTTCGATAGTCATAGTCGAAGGTCGAAGTAGCCCATTCGATGGTCGAAGTAGCCCAAAAAACACTTCGAAATTCGAAGTTTTTTTACTTCGAATCATTCACTCGAATTTAGTGAATCGGCCCCTAAGTGTAAGTGTGGCACCTTATTGATTTTGATTTGTCAAAGTTGTTTAATTACTGAGACCACCTTTGATGAGTTCTGGTTTGATCCCAATGAAAGGTTTAAAGCTCAAAAATGTCAGTGGTGAAAATGTTATAGTAAACAGATTTAGCAAAATTAGTACAGGAGATGGCAAAGATGTCATAAAGAAGTGAAGACACTTGACTAGGAATGTCTTGTCCCTGGCATCAGTGTCTTACCAAAGCTAGTACTGATCATATAGGCAACTGATTTGGAATATCAGAGACAGATTAAGTAATGGATAATTTAGGGGCAGATTTATCAAAGGTCGAGGTGATTTTTCGAATTAAAATAATTCAAATTTCAAGCTATTTTTTGTGTACTTCGACTAGGGAATAGTCCAATTTCGATTCAATTTGAAAAAAATTAGAGATTTATAATGTATTGTCTCTTTAAAAATTCGACTTAGACTATTCGCCATCTAAAACCTGCCAAATTGCTGTTTTAGCCAATAGGGGACCTCCTAGAACATATTTGTTGTCAATTGGGGGACTCTAAAATCAGTATTTTTTTGGGGAAAAACTTTGAATCAAATTCGATCGAATGCGCTATTCATTCGATTCGTACAATTCAAATTTGGCCAAATAAGGACCTATTCGATCGAAAATGGACCTATTCGACCAAAAAAAAATTCAACTTCATTTCAGTTTGTCTTTTTGAATACGAATTTCAGCGTTTTTTCAATTCAAAATTCGACCCTTGATAAATATGCCCCTTAATGTATGACTAAAGCAGACAAGTTGTGTAGGAAATGACAGAGTTGTCACAACACAGACTACCACTTTTTTGCTCACTGAGCAGTAGTGACAAATGTGATCTGGAAATGGACATCACAAATTATGGTAAATCAGAATGAGCTAGCAGAAAAAACTCACTCTGAGAAGATACAAGCAGAAATTGCCAAAAATAAATCAGTTTTAAAATGTATTGTGGTATATTGGTAGTAAATTACAGAATACAACAAAGGCAGAGGGATGGACTGATGAGCACAACCGGAATATATTGGAGTAATGGAGGTTTCTGTATCAACACAGGAACACATTGTTCATGTGCTGACAGATCATTGATTGGATTTATAAATGGATAAGAAGCTTTTTTAGAAGAAGGTGCCTTCAAGTGATGGGTGAATCTGTGCCATTTTGCTTTGCCAAAAAATTGCAATTGCAAATGGCAATTTGACATATTATTGACTCTGATGCAACCTTTTCCAAGTCACACAACTTTTTTTAAAATGGTTTATAGGCATTTTTTTTTGCAGTGAAACCTGGCAAAAAAATTCACCTGTCCTAAGTGCCTTCCTTAAAACTGGTGTGATTAGGCTGAGTATTAAGAGTTTTGCACAAGAAAGGCAGTTGATTGCATGAGATGACCAGTAAACAGGAGCTATGGGACTGAATAAATATAAGGTAGAAAGAAGACTTCAGAGTTAAAGAAGGAGTTTCGGCAATGAGTGTGTAATTTTGGGGCCATTATAGAATATAATGTTATTGGTGTATCTCATAGGGAAAAAAAGGAGTTATAACTTGTAGCTCGAAACCTGTGTTGTAATCAGTAAATTAAAGATCAAGTGAAAACAGAAAGGATGGACACCTTTTTTTGTATCCAAATAATATACTGACTAACTACAGGGACAGTGGGTAGTATACCACCTTGTTCAATTATATATACAATGAATAGAACTTGAGCTGAACATATCCCTCACAAGGACCAAACATGGAGTAGCCATTTCCCTATTTGCCCTGTTAACACAAGAAATATCAAAGCATAGAATTTTGGTGATTAAAACAATAGGAAAAAGTATATTCAGCACAAGTCATATTATTTGAATTTAAACAAAGATATATATTGCCTCTTCAGTTGAAATAATGGTGAGCAACGTGCATAGATTGTACCATTGATAAAGATTCCCTTAAAGTGCTTACACAAATACATGTTCAACTTTGCACATCTGTAAAAATCCGTGGCAAGCAGTAATATGTTTGTATTCACCAGTCACCAGTCTAAATTAGTGGCATCTATATTAGTTACCTCCTCAAAAATGGCATTGCCATAAAAAATGTAACCTCATTGGACTGCAATGCACTGAAAGAACTTAAAATTAAGTTAATCAAGCCATTGTTTAAAAAATTGTATGGGAAGTACCCAGAAGGTCACTTAACTTCTTCTAACAGATCACAAACTTTTTTTTTGTAAACCCTGCTTTGACTGATTACTGTATCCTAGGGGATCTATTTACTAGCAATCGAATTGCTATTTTTTCCATGAATAACGAAAAATATTTCTAAAAAGCTCTAAAAACTAAAAAATTTTAAGTGTAAAAACCATGAAAGCCTTTAATGCCAAACTTCACCAAGTAAAAGCTGTTGAGGTGCTGTAGAAGTCAATGGGAGGTTGTGTGATCCTAATGGACCATTTTTAAACCAATCACAATATTAGGCTAGTTTTGGTTTTCAGATTTTTTTTTCTCCCTGAATTATCCAAAAAACAAGAATTTTTAGAGGTTTTAGTATTTTGTATTTTTTTTAGGTCATTTGTCGCTTTATTTTATGATCATACTTTTTTAATCAGAAATTGTAATAAATTCAATGATGATTGTTATTTTAGAGTTTGTGAGTTTAGTTTCCAGGGCCGGACCTAGGAGTAGGCATACGATGTACGTGCCTAGGATGCAGTGGCAGGGGGGTGCCAGACATTTCACCTCTTCTGCTGCTTACCCCCATTCTGGCCCTTATCCCCTCACTGCTTGGAGGTTATCTCCTGTGCTCCAGGTCACCTGTAATCGAGGTCTGATTACTGAAAAGAATAACACTGGAAGTGGATATGAAGAAATGCAAACAGTAACATTTTTTTTCTTTATTCCTATTATTCAACATAGGATTTTCAGTAACAAGTGAAATGATTCTATTTTGGTGGCTGTGCTCCCTCTATGAAGGTAATTAAAGTGAACACAGGTGGCATTGTGTTTCCAGTGAATACATGTCTTCCCTTTGTGGCCTCAGTTTTAAGGCTTCTTGTTTATATCTGTAATGAAGAACCCTTGCTTTAAAAGTTCAGTGTGTATTACTATGTATAGACTGATAATTAATATATGGTGCTGTAAAATCATTGTATCTATAATTTTATAACCACTACTTAGAAAAAAAATCCTATATCATTTCATTGAACTATAATTAAGAGTTGTTGTGATGCTATATGGCTTTGCCAACTCATGTGTGTGTGTGTTCCAATCTACGACTGTTATCGTTATGTATGTAGTTGAAAAGTATGTATAGGAGCTCACAACAACATATAAATTCATGTGAAAGTACTGAGATCTGAACTGACTAATGCCATTCACAAAAGGTAGATTTTGTGTAGATGATTTACAAGTTATTGCTAAAGGGAAAATAAAGGAAATGTGAAAAACTCACCAAGGGAATGAGTATGGAAGTCCATTTTAACACATGAAGTTTGGGTTTAACATAAACCTCTCCAGATACTGCAGTGATCCATATTTTCTATTCACCATTTGTATTTTTCCATAAATCCACCAATACTATACACTGTTTGGGTCAGGATTACCTATGTTTGGAAGTAAAGGTACAGTATAGGATCTATTCATCTGAAAGCACTGCCCTTGGATGATTCGTATGAGTGACAATATATAGAAGTTCTGGGCATTAGGGCAACACTTATTTGAGTTTCTAAATAAAAAGGTAGTCAAGAGGGCCAAAATGAACCCTTGCCATTAAAATTAATGGCAAAGTCTGCTCAAAGACTCAACTCAGCAAATGTTTAGAGATACAAGGCCAAGGTGAAAAAGCAGAAAATGGAACTACTTTTCAGCTGTTTCTTAAAAAAGAAAAAAACAGGGTTATAGTAATTGCTACAGGTTTAAAAGCAGCTGAAAAGCAGCAGCAAAGGGATCACTTTCAGCATTTGGTTATTTTCTATGTTACTACTGTATATTACACATGGCTCTAAGGGGCCTAGTTACTAACAATCAAATTTCTATTTTTTCTCATGAATCTCAGAACATTTGTGTTTTTTTCTATTTAAAAGATCTAAAAATTTGAGATTTATTAAGTGTAAAAATCACAAAAACCTCTAATACCAAACTTTGCAAAATAAAATTGTTAAGTTTGCCTAGCACTCAATGGGAGCTGCACTGATCTTATTGGACCACTTTTTATCAATTCAAACTTATAGAGGTTTTCTGGGTTTTTCTTCATTAGGAATTGTCCAAAATGTTTTAGTTTTGTGGTTTTAGAAGTATTCAGATTTTCATTGCTTTTTTTTCTTTAGTATAAAGGCTTTTCTGTTCTTTTTACACTTGATAAATCTTGAATTTTTCAGAACTTTTAAGAATCATAGGAAAACCACAATTTTTTTGAGATTTGTGGGGGGGGAAATAACAATTCAATTCGATTGTTTATAAATTGGCCCCTTATAATAGTCTGGTCTCTCACTGCAGTTTTTCATAACTATAAATGAATTTATTTAACCACCATGATAGATGTCTTATGATGAGGATACTACACATATTAAGTAATTGTGCAGTGACTACGTATGTTCCATATGTTTATTTCCTTGAATTCGTGGCAATCTCTAACTCTTTAAGTCCAATGAAACACATATGGAAAGGTCAATAAACACAATATCTACCGGTCATTGTTAATCTATTTTGTATTCTACATTAATTAATGTTGTTAACCTGTATTCTAAAGGTGAGAAGGATTTATATGTTTTGAACATGCCATTAACTTAAATACTAAGGGGAAACATCCAGTAGAGAATGCATAAAAGGAAGCAACAATATAGCTCTCGCTGTAAGAGAAACACTAAATGTAAACTCCATTCAATGTATATGTAAAGGGGAATAAATGATTATTTATGAAGTTTTCCTGCCTAACAGGAAGAATTCATTTTATTTTCTGTGCATTTATCCCAGTGTTTCCTGAATCCCTGGGTGAGTAGCAATACATCATCCTGCTTCAACATCTGCTAGACTTCCCATTTCATTCTAATATTCCCATGTCCCAGAAGCTTTCTACACCTGTTATAGCACCAAATGCTCATTATAACATACATAGTTCCACAATCCATTGTCCTTTCTGCCAGACATCCAAGGTTAACATGAGATTAATAAACACCTACCCACATACATATAGGGTGGTAGCTAGAGTGATTTTATTTGTTTATAGTCACACCTGTGGTGAATGAGACCACTAAATAGGATTTTAGTTGCATAGGCATTATGTTTATTGTTTAAAAGGAGAAGCAAATGCATTAATATAATTCTATGTTTATAGATTGGCCTAAATCCTGTTAAAACTGCTATTTTATACAGTATAAAATATTTACTATATATTAATAATTAGATGAAATTCCCTTTAGTCTGGAAGGGATTCAGCAACCAACTATCCTAGCCGTGATGTCACTGGATTATAATACCAACAAGTAAGATTTCTCTAAACTCTAATTCTAAAGAACAGGCTTGATTTTATTCTTCTGCACATGATCTTGCCTGATCTGGGATTAAAACAACCTTTCTAATGAACTCCTCCTTACCTACAGTCCTGAGACAAGTGCAATAAAAAGGGGCAAAGAGTTAAACATTTAAGAAGAGCTCATCATGTCTCTTTCTATTATTGCTCATTCCTGGGATTGTAATGGGGAAGACAGAAAAATCAAGAATTACAATAAATATCTTCAGTACCTTTAGGCTTATTTACCTAAATCTTTAAGTATATTGACCCTTTAAAAAGTAAACACCTTGATCACTCAGAAAAAATAATAATAAATAAATAATTAGTTTACCATGACTAATATCATCTGTCAATACACCAGTCATGGCATTTCATGAGCTGTTATAGTAATGCTCACTAGTTTCTGTGGAGCCTATATACAGTATCAGAGCATACTGTATATATTTTTGGTAGAGTCTTTGGGGGTTATTTATCAAAGTCCGATTTTACCTAAACATTTTCTGCTACAAACTCCGATCAAATCTGCTTGGGTTTTTTTACGCTTATTTATTGTTACATTTTACCAAAAATTTGCTTTGCGTGAAAAAGTCAGATTTTCACAAATTTTTCAGATTATTCAACCCGAAAACTTCTGGGTATTGCTTGAAACCCAGCTCACCTCAAAAAATCTTTGGGACTTCTCCCATTCACTTATATGCAACCTCGACAGGTCCGAGATGCTGGATTTCTTAATTTGGACTTTTCCATCCTCAGCGTTTAATAAATTCCAAAAATCTGTGATTTTTTAAACGTCCAGATTTCAGATGCAGTTTTTTTTGCGAGTTTTTCATTCTGAGTTTAGTAAATAACCCCCTATATATGAGCCAAAAAGCTGCTGCCTAAATCTGGAGAAACTGCATAGGTATCTTATTTCTGCCTATGTATGGTCAGCTTAGAATGTTTAATTTGAAAGCAAGCAAAGAGTTTTTACAATGTGAAGTATTTTATGTGAAGTGTTGTGCTGTACATAAGGAGATAGGGTTCAAGAAAGGCTTGGATGCTCCTTTTGAAAATAGGGAAAATATTAGCAGAATTGTTCACTACTAAGTCCAATAGTTAGTAACACATACACTCCCTTGATTGGACTGTAATTCTTCTATATGGGTTTATATGGGTCTAAAAAGTCTATTATCCGTAATAGACTGCAATGCCATTTTTAATAGTGTTCTATTTTAACAAATACATCTTAATTTCTGACTTAATGCAAACTAAACAAGCATATGTTAATACGTGTTAAGGTCAACACAATCCAGTTGTCCATGAGAAACCTGGAGCTATTGCCACCTCCCTTTGTGCCCTGTGTCAATAGGTGCAGTGCACTTTATCATGAAGAATTGTAAATGACATCAGAAGTAGTGATGGGCGAATTTGGGGCGTTTCGCGAAAGGCGCTGGCATCTAATTTTTGACGCCAGCGTCCGTTTTTGATGTTGGCGTCCATTTTTGAATCACGGGAATTTGCTCCTGGCAATAAATTCGCCCATCACTAATCAGATAGACTGCTGCACAATTTTTCAGAATACGCATGCAGTTGTGTACATTTTGGCATCAGACACAATTGCGTCAGGAGGCGTCACATACATCTCTCCCTTACGAGCACTATGATGCTGAAATTCTGGTACTAAAACCCTGCATTTGGAAAAAAAAACCCATGATGATTGCACTATGCTAACTGCACTTGCAGACATAAATGAGCCATAGTATGTTTTCTTATAGCATGTGCAGAGAGATGCAATAAAAATCTCCCTGTGGAACTAAGTAGAAAAATATGAGAGTACAGGGACTCTTTCAACATTACGTATATCTAAGGTTGTGATTATACCAACCTCCCTATCTCTGTGGTTTTTCTTCCCTGTTAATATCAGTAGCTTTAAGTTTAATTTTTACCACACAGGTCAATAGAGTTAAAAACCAGGTGGCAAACCTACCTACTTTTTATATTTTCTGCAACACTATAAAATGCAATATTTGCAATATACTAAATATGATGTAGAAAAGAGGGCCCTTACTGCACATGTTTTTCAGTAGACAGCAGTAACACTAAAAATTTTCATAACAGTTTAAAGCAATGTCCTTACACATCTCCCTTTAAATTACATATTGAGATAAGCAAGCATTTTTTCTACATATTTACCTTAAAAAGGACATTAAAAGCATAGATTATTAGCTACACCTATGAAATCTCAGTTAAATGATTTATAAAAACGACCGAAAGACAATTTCCCAAAGATGCATAGAAAGCTTTTATCTGCTACTCATATTGATTTATCTATATTCCCAGACGCTTTAATCTTTTGATCAATTATTTTCATTTTGTAGTCAACTGCAGCCTATGATCTAGTAAATGTTTGTTTTTATTGTGCATTTGGTAATGACATGATAAAACTACTGTACACAGTTCCATCAGAGAAGAGTAAATCTTCATAAGAAACAATTCATAGCAAAATGGCTACATTTTGCAAAATATATCTAGTATAGGTAAATCTAAAAACAACTGGACTTGCTGAGTAACCAATGAAGACGTTTCACTACTCATCCGAGCAGCTTCTTCAGTTCAACTGACTGGTGACTTTGCAAAATACTTTGCAAGGGCAAAAGTTGGAATTCTGTTTTTTTTTTAAATAAACAAACCTATGCTGAGCTTTCCTCTTATGACAAAAACATATAACATCTTGTAAGGAAGACTTACCTGAGGTCCCAAGATGGCAGCGTCTCCCATGCGGTTCCTCGTGGGCGCATGCTCTGTGACATCACACCAGCTTCAGACGAGTCGCCGGCGTCGGATTGTACGCCAGTGTCTACAATCTGCATCAGATTGGACGCCAGTGTTGAAATACCAGCGTGAGGACAGCAGCATCCTGATGTCACCGCATCCATTTTTGGCGCCAAAGGAGGTCTATAAAAGACGCTGGAGCACTTCTGACTTTGCCCTACAATAGGTTCTTCCTTGTGAGTTCCTGGGTGAGCTTCTAGTAATTCTATTTCGTTATCCTGTGTTTGACCCTTGCCTGTTACCGTGTACTGAATCTTCACTGCCTGAACCAACCATATTGCCTGAACTTGACTACTCTTCTATTTAATCCTTATCCGTACCTCAAACTATTGGACTGGTGCTTCCTCCTAGGTCCACTACCCCTGGCTGAGCCTTCGGCCCCCTTACACATCTGCAGTTCCAAATGATAGACTGATGTTAAGTACTAAAATGTTTCCTTTGTTTATTAACTTTACACCACACTGCATAAAACAAAAACTGATTCACCACATATTGTAATACATGAAGCTTGTGTCCTGATTCTTAGAAATATATATATATATATATATATATATATATATATATATCTATAGTGCCTTGTAATTAGAAGTAGCTCTTGTGTTATGCTATATATATATATATATATATATATATATATATATATAACAAACAAGGGAAAGTTGTGCTCACCACTATTTTTTTAAAACCATTAGGCGGGGGTGCAATGAGGGTGTGACCACAAAATACATATAGTCAACTACAAGATTCCTCTGCACTCAACCCATTATCAATATATTTAAGACAGCGACATTTTGTGCATACTGCTACTGAAAAATGCCTTACCCTTTAAACAACACAGGGATTGTTTGTCCATATATTGCAATATATTTAAGCTGGCCAACTACGTCAAAGTCATCCCATATCTGGCCAGTCCTACGCTTAATTTTCATCTGATTCATTAAGAATTCAATTGCTTAATTATACATTTTACAAAGGGACTAAGTTTTACCTGCAACTTACTAGCTGCTTTCAAAGTAAACCTCCATACTTGGGAATTTCCGCTGCCAGCGATTAGGTGAATTTTCGCCGGTGTCAAAAATATTTTGATGGCGGCGACAATTCTAACAATTAATAGGCGTCCATTGACTTTAATGTGCGGCAGAATTGTCGCCGGCGTCTGAATTGGTCAAAATAATTTTGATGCCGGCGTCAAAGTGAGAGAATTTTGCACCGTTTTGCTAATTTCACGGGAAATTCGTGCATTTTTCGGCAACATCCGGGAGAAATTCGCCCATCACTAGTTTCTAACTGACAGGGTAGCCTTTTCTCAAGTCTCCCATTCTGCTTTTACCCTGATACAGATATTGTTTACATCATAGTCCTAGTACGTTATTTGTATAGTATGCTGTTGGGATGTTCAAACCCATACTCTCTTTTTGGAAATGTTAGTCCAGTGTAAGCAATTCCTACAGATATATAATGTAATGGTTTGTCCCATGCTCTCATATCTCTTGTCACTTGATTCTATCTGATTTTTGAGTAAGAGCTTTTGATTTGTTTTTCTGATAAAATATTCCTTTTTTTGCTTACTTTAAGGACAGAGACACGCAAAGTTTTGGGGAGATTTAGTCGCCAGGCAACAAATGGTCTCTTCTTCGGGCAACTAATCTCCCCAAACTGCCTTCCCGCCAGCTAGAATCTAAATTACAGGCGGGGTGGCACTTTCCTCGTGAGGCAACTTTGGGCGACTTCGGAAAAAGAAGCGATCTGAGTGCCAGCGATTTCGATTCTAGCCGTCAGGAAGGCAGTTCGGGGAGATAAGTCGCCTAAAGAAAAGGCGATTTTTTTTGCCGGACGACTAACTCTCCCCAAATCTTCACATGTATCTCTTCCCTAAAACTGCTAGCCGTCTTAAACTCTTTGGACTCTTTCTATAATTAAGATGGGAAAATCCAGATATCAAATAGCAAAGGAGTTTGCAAACACCACTACTTTGTGCTCCCTACTTAATTTTTATCTAGGCGATTTCTGTCTTATATTAAACTTCTTGGAAAATGCTTTCTACAGTGAGAATTGCAGTTCTTGATGTGAAATGAATCTGAAAGGTATCCACGTACTCTTAAATTTTTGTAAATTAGATAATTAAAAGACCCCTGTACATTCTATTAAAATGCCATGTTGGCATTGGTAGATAAGATAGTCACTCTCCCATTACGTTTTGTACAATAATGTTTAATGCTAAATATTATTGGTATTATCTCAGCTTTGTGTCACCATTTCCATTCCATTTTGTCTGGGGATACCTTTGTCTAAAAGGCTGCTCTAGTTAAGTAGCATAAATCGATATTGGTGTAAATGATATTTTAGAAGACATTAAAGAATGATGATCCAAATTGTCGAAAAATTCCATATTCAAAAAATTCCCCGTCCCATGCATTCTGGAATAAAGTACCCCTTATTGTAAAATATAAGGATATGATAAGTCACCAAGGGTTTTATACAGGTCGTGGAACTCTGAGGTGACTTCTAATATCCTTATATTTTTCAACAAGGGGTTGTATACATTTATTATAATACACATGTTTTAGTGAGTCATATGACAAAAATGACCTCACTAAGCTCCATTTATTACTGATGACAGTAAGAGCAGTTTTTATAAGGATATAATTTACAGGAGATTCATGACTTGTGTTTTATAGTATATATTAATAAGAGTTTTTATATCTGCTAATTTTAGACTCAGATGTAAAGGATTGAATATCCTAAATTCCTCTTACCCTTTAAAATAATATAGTACAGTAAATAGTATTTATAGCATTTTCAGGTCTGTATTAATTCATTAGCACAGTTTTACATAAATATATTTTTACTAGGAGACATTCCAAAATGGAAACTCTACCGTAGATGTGACATGTGTTAAAAGTTCTAAGATCTGAATTGTCTAATAAAAATGAAATACTGAAGTATTTGTTTAGTTCTATTTTATTGTACAATTTCAAGCAAAAAAAAAGAATAAAATAAATACATGAATGACACAAGTAGAAAACATGTAAACAAAATATGTTTTTATTTGCTCAAATCTAGGATTTTTTATGGCACCTTGGGCACCAATTTCTGGATAAACTAGAAAAGGCACTTGCTTTTTCTTAACCTTTGCTCAATACAAACTGAGTTTGCTGCAAGCCTCTCAAAGTATTAAAAAGTGTTTAGAAACCGCTAAGAAAAATGAATGACTGTCCCACTGGGATGTCTTTCTCATCTTTACCCTTTAAGTTAGTATGCCTTCAAGTCAATAAAACATCAGTAGTATTGTTACAATATTTCTCTATCTTGATTGAAAGCAATCCCTACAGTAAAGTGTTAGATGTTCTTGATACCTCCCTAACAAGTACAGTAAGAAATATAAACTGCCCCAATTATTGTACTTGAGTACTGCCTAAAATTTTATTTGAATATTAAAATCTGTCCATATCAATTCATTATACACTATTTTTATTATACTACCGAGCATACAATTAAATAAATTATATCTTTATTCATTTTATGTTTCTTTAGAAACATTGCAAAAAAATGTTTTGACTTCTCTATCAGAAATATTTAGAGATCAACACGGTCTAGTAATATTATTACAGAAATATAGGACTGATGGACCAGTTATTGGTATTTTTAACTTAGGCATACCAACAGTTACAATAATAATAATTTCCAAATTATAAACCTCTTTTCTGAGTTACATAGAACTATAATAGCATAGAAAAGTAGTTTGATGAGGCAAAGGCTTGTATGGCTTCTGAATTAACACAATGCTTAATTTTCTAATTATATGAAGACAGTATCCCTTTACATGAACAGTGACTCTGTTTCAGCATTGCAAGGATGCCAAGTTAAGAGCAATTTTTTTTATTGGTGGGCTAAATTGATTATGACACCTGAATTGTGAGATATATTGTAAGGCTGGAATGACAGATTGTCTAACATAATAACCAGAACACTACTTCCTGCTTTGCAGCTCTCTTGGTTTCCACTGATTGGTTACCAGGCAGTAACCAATCAGTGACTTGAGGGGAGGCCACATGGGGCATAACTTTTGAATCCGACCTGCATGCCAAGGAGCGATTGCAAAATCACTGAACAGTTATGTTCCAAATGGTCCCACTTATAGTCAGAGAGCTGCAAAGTAATGTTCTGGTTATTATGTTAGACAGTCAGTCACTCCAGCCTTTATAGATTACATTTTTGACTAATTAACTATATTAGAAACATTTTCCAATTGTTAAAGGCACCATTTGCCATTGACATTTACTGGATTATTTTCGAATCCTTACCGGCCTTGGAGCATAATACATATCAAAAAAATTGATTTTTTTTCCTCTAAAAATTCAGATTTTTTTCCCCTTTAAAACTTGAACAGAAAAATTTGAGGCTCCATAAAAAGGCCTATTTAATAACCAACTACCAAAAACATAGGTATTTGCATATTTCCCTCAGTACCATCACAGAATGTTACTACACTTCACCTGAATACACAGATCCAAATAGCAGCTGAGACCTAAGCACCTAAGAAGGTCTTTTTTTGTTTCAAATTGTTTTGAAATAGAGATGGAAACATACCACTGCTAAATTTTTTTTTAATAAAATAGTAACAGCTCCAAATTAATTATTTCCAGCTTCATTCACAGGTGGGCCAATCTAATGGAGAAGTTCTCTCTCCCACAAAGCAATAACTCTTGGATTACTCTTCTTCTGACCAGAAACTTTCTCTAAACCTACTTGCTACAGTTACACTGGGAGGCCTATTTAGCAAAATTTGGATTAGTGTAATTTTCAGAGTTTTTATGCCTCAAATAATTATTTGAAAAAAACACCAGTTATATAAAAAGATTTTTATAAAAATATAAAAATCTCAAATGAATAAAATTGTGAAAAAAGCCTTGACTACCGCAAACTCAGGTTTTATTCATCAGTTTTAGTAAGTTTTTTTAAATTAAATACATTGTGTAAAATTTGGCTAGAACAGCAACAATTGACTTGTACATGAACTCGCAAGCTTTTAGATGCCAAAGTTTTACATTCAAGTTTTTTGTGTTTTTTTTTCCTTAATAAATATAAAAAAATCACTCATAATTTTGAGTGCAAAAATGTTCTAATTGTAAAAAAAAAACATTGATAAATATCTTCCATAGCAAAAGGCAACAAATGCTATCATTTCATAGACATGATACAATAGAACAAGGCAAAGGCATTCCACAAATACTCCCCATATACAAACCCATAATCAGTTGTAATCTTTTTTGGTGGGGGGGTTGTAAATAGGTAATTTTTAAATTAGTAGACGTCCTCATAGCTGCATAGGCAGATCAAATTAGTAGAAACCTTTATGATAAACGCTTGTAATGAACCTGTTACAGGATAGAAGAAGAACCCTTGTTTACTTGACCAAATGACAGACCGTCCCTTTCATTTTTCGACACCTGATTTTACAAAACAGATTTCAGAAAAGATACATGGGAATGTCAGATTCACCAAGGTAACTGAGCAACATAATCTCCTTGAGGCTAACTAATTAAGCACTGTGATAACCTTTCATAGAGATAACATTATATTTTTCCATTTATCTCAAATTATTATGGATCAGTTGAAAGCGTATTGATTTGATTCATTAACTGGTTCCCAAGATATTTCAAGGTTAATGATTACATTACATGTATCTCAATTGCTTTTTCTTTAAACTGGGTATCATGTCAGATTTGCTTTAACTGTATCGCAAGCAGGCAAAGAGAATGCATTTTAGTTTGGCGAGATAAACCTACGACAATGAAATTAATAAGTAAGGGGAATGCCATAGAATAAATGTATCAAGTAATAAGTTGAACAAGCTTCATATTAAAAAAATGTGAACAATGCAGAAATAATAAAATATATTAGTCATATACATAAAATGCTTAACATTCCTTGTATCATGTATCTTTTAAAAACTCTTCACAATTTCCAACCACTCTAGTTAATGCACCAAGTCAATGTACAGTAAGGGGGTTATATATCAAAGGTCTAATTTCGAAGTTATGTTAATTTTTTTTAACTCTAATAAATTAAAATGTACACACAACTCGAATGGGAGGTTATTTATGAAAAAACTTGAACCTCTAACATTCAATCAAATAGGAACGACCCGAAAATTTTAATCAAATTCAAATTTGAATTGAGTTTTCCTCCAAAAAAATCTCAGGAAGGCTATTAACATCTTCAAATGGTTAAACGGACCTCTGCCATTGACTTCTACATGAACTCGGCAGGTTTTAGGTGGCAAAGTATTGAAAAATCTTTTTGAAAATTCAAATTCGAACCTTAATAAATCTGCCCCTAGGTGTCCAGGGATCCAGCTACGCTGAAGTGTCAGCTAATTGATAGGAGTGGGACAACATTTGTTTATCTGCATTTATTTCCACTTTCTTATTCTTATTATCCTGCATTATTACTTATTTAACCTAAGGCAGTAACCTGTGACAAGAAGAATATATATATATATATATATATATATATATATATATATATATATATATATATATATATATATATATATATATATATAACAAAGTTGTGCTCACCACTATTTTTTAAAACCATTAGGCGGGGGTGCAGGCATTTTTCAGTAGCAGTATGCACAAAATGTCTCTGTCTTAAATATATTGATAATGGGTTGAGTGCAGAGGACTCTTGTATTTGACTATATATATATATATATATATATATATATATATATATATATATATATATGTGAAAATCTTAGACACCCTTACCCATTACTGTCAGGCACATCCCTATGGAATATGGTCCTGAAGGGACCTTGTGCTTATGTAACCCCTGCAGTTCACACAGTGTACTCTAGAGGCGCTGTGCCAGAGTATAAAAGGTTTAGGAACCATGTGCCCTGGGTCCATTGCTTTGGCCCAACCAAGCAGGCTGGAAGGGAATGGGTGGTGCTGACCCTAGGCGCCTTGGCCCTAGTAATTAGACAGCTATACTCGTTTTATAGATCGCTCTAGGAGTGATAGAGAGGTTAATTAGTTGAGCAGCTCAAGGCTCCGCCGAGGAGATTAGAAGAATTAAGATCCCAGGGTATTACTGACCCAGAGTAAGGAACCAAGTGTTGAGATAGGGATGTCAGGAGTTCCACTAGTCTGCCACTGGAAGATATCCTGAAAACTGGGCAATACCCATCACATGCTGTCAACTTACTCTCTGCTGTTTATTCCCTAGCCTGTGGGGATTCAGCCTATACGTGCTGTGAGTATATGCTTCCTTTATGCTGCTGTGTATGTTCTATACTCCATTGTGGATCAATGTGCTAAATTATCTCTATGCTATTGTTCAATAAATACTGTTCTTTGTTCATCTGTTAAAGAACTACTGGCGCCTATCATTGTGCTATCACATCATTTTACCTGCAACTTACTAGCTGCTTTCAAAGTAAAACTCCCAAACTTGGCTGCCCTTTTATTAGACACCAGTGGGTTCACCTGACTATAGCTGGGAAGGGTGGGAGCTACAACATGGAGCTGGTCACTGCTCCTGTATAACTATAAAAAACAAGGGAAAGTTGTGCTCACCACTATTTTAAAAACAGGTGGGGGTGCAATGAGGCTGTGACCACAAAATACATATAGACAAATACAAGAGGTCCTCTACACTCTACCCATTATCAATATATTTAAGACAGAGACATTTTGTGCATACTGCTACTGAAAAATGCCTTACCCTTTAAACAATACAGGGATTGTTTGTCCATATATTGCAATATATTTAAGCTGGCCAACTACGTCAAAGTCATCCCATATCTGGCCAGTCCTATGCTCAATTTTCATCTTATTCGTTAAGAATTCAATTGCTTAATTATACATTTTACAAAGGGACTAAGTTTTACCTGTATATATATATATAAGAATATATATATAAGGAACTTCCTCCCTATAGAGCATGGATAATAAGTAGTTATGAGCAAATTTTTTGGACAGGCATGGATTTGCGGCAAAATTCTGCATTTCACCATTTGCCAATGTTTTCATGAAACTGCACCAAAAATCAAAAGTGAAAATTTTTGCCATTTGGACAAAAATAGTAAATATAGACAATAAAGTCACCAAGACAAAAAACCACACCACAAGAAAATGCCCATTGACTTACTCTAATTTAACCCTATCTTTGCATTTCTCAGTTAAAGTGCTTATTTGTCAATTTGGAGGCTTACAGTATTTATTAAAGGTCGGATTTCAGTGGTTTTAGTGGTTTTTGAAACCACAACTAAACTTACAAACTCTAAAACTACAAATGTTAGGAGATTTATTAAAAAATTAAAAAATGAAGAACGTAAAAAAGCATTGAACGATGCGCTAAAAATACATCTAAAACCGTGAAAAATGGAAGCTCTTCTGACAATTTCTAGTCTAATAATGTCAAATAAGACCACATTTTTATCTAAAGGTAAACTTTCCCTTAGGAACCACATAATTGAAACCAGAGATCTAGCACAGAATAGCACTCCACTGCACTATAAGTAAGATCTAAGTCACGGAAGCCATTATCAAATTAGCAAAAGAAAAGCAAGAAAAAGTTGTGACAAAATGAGTATCATTTCGAATGGTGTAATTTTTTTGAATTGTCTCTCCAAAAACTACCATTCTTAATCAATTCAGACTTTGAGTTTACAGATTTTTTTTTACTAGTAATTGCCTGAAAAACTACAGTTTCTAAAGGTTTTGTTATTTTTTCTAGATTTTATTTAAAAAAAAAATCTAATTTTTACTCCCATAAATTTGTTTGAGATGTATTATGCCCTGAAGCTACTAAAATTCGGAATCCGAAAATACTCCATCTAAAACATGTCAATGGCAGCTGTCCCTTTAACCATTTGAAGATGTTTTGAACCTTCGCTAATTTTGTGAGTTTTGAGGTCTTTGATGCTGGTTTTCACTTGAAAACTTTTTTTTATGAGTGGCAATTCAATAAAGTTGTAGTTTTTTGTTTATAAAATCAAATTTTTGCTACCCAAAATATTATTCAATAAGCCAAATTCGTGGATGGGAGTTAGGTTGAGTTTTTTTCTTGTAAAATATGAGGAAAAATTTTTAGTAAATAAAAAAGGTTTTAGTAAATAACCCATTTAATGTTTGGATCTTTTTATAACTTTGATGACATTCATGGTTTTAGAGAAATAGATTTTAATTGTGGTTTCAAAAAATCTCTAAAACCACTAAAATTTGACCTTTAATAAATAGGCCACCATATTTTGTTTAATTTCTTTTCACGGGCATTTAATTAAGATTTTTGAATTTTTTCTTACCACTTTCTTCTTTTGAGGGAAACTTGCAAAATATCAGTTTCTGAACTAGGCAGCTAAACAAAGCTAAATTAAGACAGTCACATGAATCAGTTCAATCACACAGCAAATTAAATAAACAATACAGCTTGCAGCTGAGCTATTAAAGGTTTGAGAACAATTTTTAATTCTGTAGCTTTTATTCTATTTCAATTTCTCAAAGTCTTTTAACAATGAAATGATGAGAAGATTGGAAATAAAATATACTTAAGATGCAGAATCTGTGGGTTAAACAACATTATTACATAGCATTTCATAAGCTGCAGTTTCTTTTCTTCTACTAAAAATCATGTCCTTTGTCAACTTGTGGTCACATCAGCATTTCTGTTGATGTAATTTGCTTCAGCTGCAGAGCATAGCTGGCCTACAAATCAAAAACGAGAATAGAGGATGTCAGGAATAATTCGATGTCTTCATTGCTTAGATAATGTGCAAATCAATTCACATCCTATTTTTTTCAGAGAATATGGAGCATGAAGTATCTAGCGTAAGCAAAAGAGAAAACACAACAGCTGGTGAAGAGCTGATTTGTCTAGAAGAGCTATTTTAGTACCACTTTCAAGTACTGGCTTGTAAGTGCCATGGTCACATTAAAGGGAAACTAACAGTATTAAGCTACACATTTATTTGTGCATGGCTGGAAGCTTGCCATGTTTTGCATTACAAAAAATCCAAAAAAAAAAAAAAACCTAAATTAAATGAAGACGCTCAAAGAAAGCCAACAAAGCGTTATAAGGGGCATACTGTATCTATCGTAATTAACAATTCCACTATCGCCCCATCTCCCCAGGCACAGTGCCTTGGGGTTATCTTAGATTCTAGTCACTTATTAAATTATGTCAATTTCACCTAAAAAACATATCCAAAATGTGATCATTTATCACCCAAGATGCCTCCAAAATTCTTATTCACTCTCTCAGCATATCACGTCTAGAACTCATCTCTATATACTCACCCAACCACTTACTACCCTCCTCTAATGACCTGTTTCTTAGCTCTTCTCTAGTTACCTCCTCACATGCTCACATTTAAGACTTTGCAAGGGCTGCACCCCTCCTATGGAATTTGCTCCCACAGTTTGCCCGACTTTCTCCAAACCTTTCAAAAGATCTCTTAAAACACACTTTTAAGAGACGCCTATCCTCACTCTGTTTAGCTACCAATTGCAATATAATATACTACATCTCTCATCGACTTTTTTTTTATTTTGCCCACTCCTGCCCCTTGTGTCTTATTCCCTTCCCCTTTTCCCTCTTTTGCACAGGGTATTCCTTACCTTTTGTACCGATACTGGTTGCTATGTATGTAGCTCTATGTGTTATATGTATGTAATTCATGTGATTTCTTTTTATAAGCACATTCATTTTACATCGCTGCACATTATGTTGGCGCTCTAAAAATACTTGATAATAATAGTAATAATAATAATAATAAAATACTGTGCTACATACAATGAAACAATGCTGGTGCCTCCACATAAACACCCATTAATTAATCACTTATATTATAAACTTTTAACCTTTTATAGCTACTTAACATTTCTTCAAATTAATCACTTATATTATAAACTTTTAACCTTTTATAGCTACTTTTTTAACATTTTTTCAACGTGCAATTGAAGGGACAAATGCACTGCATTACAGAGGATACTGAATTCCAGTACAATCCTTTATGACTTTTCAGAATTTCTGGGATGTCACAGGTGTTATTTGGGGGAAAGAGAACCATTTCCGTTTTAGAGATGTTTAATTTAATGTAGCATTGTAACATTCAAGTCGAGATAGTGGGCAGGCAGGAGGAGACCTGAGTTAAGAGATCTGGATTGAGGAGAGATAGATCTGAGTATCGTCAGCATAGAGGTGGTATTGGAGACCATACGAGTTGATTCGTTTTCCGAGGCAGGAAGTATAGAAAGAAAATAATAAGTGGCCCAGGACAAGGACCTGAGGAACCCCAACAGAAAGAGGTAGAGAAGAAGATGATACTCCATTGTAGGAAACACTGAAGGAACCATTAGTGAGGTAAGAAGAGTCTGAACTTTTATCTTAAAGTAGTCCTGATGGGTTTCCCTGTCACCTTCTTTATTCTGCCTGCACTATGCTCCCTGTGTGTGCCATACTCTGTCTGCCCTGTGCTCCATGTGTATATCATACTCCGCCTGGCCTATGTGACCTAGGTGTGCCATAAACCACAGGATAACCTTACATAAAGCTCCACAAGGCAATAGTTTGTTCAAAGAAAATGCTCTTGGAAAGATATAATGTCTGCTCTTTATTGGAGAAGTGTTAAAAAGAATTCTTTCAGGTAAAAACAGAATTAATTTTCATAATTAGTTTGAGAAGACAAAGTAAACAAAAGAATGCAATCATATCCTATGCTAGAACCACACCATTGACCAGTGACCATGGAGAGTTTATCAGCATATAAATAAATGAGAGAAAAGGAATATACCATACAATGGCAACAATGCCAATTTATGAACTAGATTAAATACTTTATAACTCTTAAAGAATATAAAGTAGCGGCATATATTAAACATGCACTTACTGGAAGCAGTTTAATCAACATTTGGGGTTGTATTTATTAAAAATATTTTTTTTAAAGTTTTTATAATGAAAAAAACTTTTATAATAAATGTCCTTAACTTATTAAAAATGTGAATGAAAATCCTGAAGGCAGGTAACATCTTCTAGTTGTTAATGGGACATCGGCCATTGACTTCTACATGTCTTCCACAGATTTTACCTGGAGCAGTTTCAGATTAGTATTTGATATTATTATTTTGGTAATAAATATCGAAAAAGTTGCGACAAAAAACCCGACCATTTTAATAAATGTGACCCTGTAATTCAACTTTTACTGCAATTTGTGTTTTTGTGGCAACAACCCTGAAGTCATATGCCCAAAATCAAATATTCAAGATTTATTGAGCAAAAGAAAACAACTAAAAGCTCAAAAGTCTAGCAGTCAAAATCTTGCAAACTCCTGGAAAATTATAGGTAGGATATGATTTCACTGTTTTCGAGTTTTCCTTTCATATTTTTACTTGATCGGGTTTTTGAGATTGATGTTTTTAGATGTATAAGCACCAATTCAAGATTTTCAAATTAGGAGAAAGCCTTAAAATGTGATTTTTAATAAATCAAAGTAGTTTGTTGTATTGCACTCACGGCCCTGTCTATGATATATGTGCAGAAAATGACTGTATATTTAAACAGTGTAATTTTATCAAGCATATATATATTAGGCAAAGCCATGTGTCACCCAGTAATCAACCCTAATAATAATAATGACAGAGATTAACCCCTCTAGTAGAAGGAAATCATTTGTCATTTTACTCCATTCATAACTTCAGAATTGTACAGAATATGTAAGCAGTTTTTCAATTTAATTCAAAGTCTAATCTGGGTTGGTGAATGTTCATTAATCTTCTATTCATAGCTTTCAATACATCAACAAGGTCTATGAAGCTATGTTGTTAAATAGACAAGTAAACCATTAATGTGAATTATCCAACCTTTCAAAGCAACTTCCTCTGACAAGAGAAATGAATTAAGCTATGTTAAACCTGCCAATCAAGCAACAATTCAAAAAGGCGGGAAGGAGCAGATGAAGCTAATACTGTGTTTATTGGTATTACAGCTCCAAAATTATAGATTTTCTGTCTTCTTTTTAAAATGAGCATCTTATCTAAAGATTGCTTCAATGAAATATCATAATGGAGATGACAATGTAATAATTATGTTAATGCTCAATCAGATGCCAAACTATCGACTTATTAGCAATATGAAAATCATATATCTTACATTTCTAACAATAAATCCACTGCTCCTATTATAATAGTGAATACACATATTATACTGTATGGAGACAGCTTTAATAAATAATCTAATATTCTAACTTTCAAGGTCTTTTATAAATTAAAAAAAAATATATTGTGTTTATCTAGCAGACAACTTGAATTTTAAAATCTTGATCCCATAAAATTGTGAAAATGCAACTTGAGTATAGTGATATTACATTCTACCCATCATTTAAGTCCCTTTGACTTCTGAATTAATTTTTTGAATTTTTGTATTTAAGGTTTTCTACCTTAATATATATGGAAATTTTGAATTCAAAAACGGAATTTCCAATTCTCAACTTTTGCAACAAAAAAACAAAAAATGGCTGCAAAAACTAAAATTAGAATGTTAATAAATTACCCCATATTGTTTGTGTTTATGTATGCTCCTTGCAAGAGCTACCAATATAGACTAACTATCTATTAAGCTTATTTGTGGCTTGGGTAAAAAAGTCAAGCAACTCCTTTACCAAAGAGTGCTGTTTTGGAAATGTTTTAAGTCATATTTATACTCTACCCCCTTTAGTCTAGTAGCTCAATATTAATCTCTTTTTGATCATGATTTGGTAAGTCTCAACCACAGTCTCTCTTCACAACATGCTTTGATATTGCTGATTACTTTGCACTATTTAGTAAAATTTCTCATGAGTTCTCATGTTTCTCACATTAGATATTATATAGTATTAGATACATATTATATTCCATTATTTTTGCAATAGCAAAGATTTAAAATCTGTAAAACAAGAAAAAAAGATATCCAGCTGTGGTTAGAACTGTACACACATGAGATTTCTTTTTATATCAAGAAATCTGTGCTTACAAGGCAGTGGTTTTAATAAATGTGTCTATCTAAGTACAATGATGGAAAGGTAAAATAGATTAAAATAATAAAAAGCAAATTGCAAAATCTGTACATTTTTATTGTTATATATCTTATATGTGATAAGCTACTGTCACGGTCGGCACCCTAAACCAGAACTAATGCCAAGCTCCCTGGTCTCGGCTCGGCTTCACCAGTAGTGTGACCGCCTTTGGCTTCGGGAGGAGCCCTCAGCGTACTCAGATGCCACCTGGACTTTTCAAGAGGAGCAAGGCGAGGAGTTCTGGCAAGCAAAGGGGCACGACTGATGTTAAAGTCAGTTAGGCCGAAGGTCATGGTACAATAACGAAAGACAGATTCGTGATCAGACAGGCCGGGTCGAGGCAGGCAGAGAGTAAACGTAATCAGACAGGCAAAGGTCAAACCAGGAAGTCAAATCAGAGGGTTAATCAGAAGCGGTAGTCAGTAATCAGGCAAGGGCGTCCCTGCCGTCCCCCCACTAGACCAGCAGGAGAAGGTATTTTTATCACAGCTACTACACTATGACATACATTAAAATGGAATTTGGTCAGTGAGTGACCCTGTTTTGTGTAGATTTGGCACTATGAAATAAATATAGATGCATTAAATAACTTTTTAGAAACTTGGCATAATTGTAACACTTTTTGGATTATGCAGGCCAACAGGGTTAACATTCAGCTAGTATACTAGAGCATGGGTTGCACTGAACTTATCACTTATGGCAGGGCCTTGCAAAAGGGATGTGTTGCAGGTGCGGTGTATTGCAACTACAACTCCCACAGGCTACTGTGCTTAATAAAGAAATGGGCGCCGGGAGGTTCTTGCAAATCAAACAGAACAAAATAAATTTATTTGACAGAGACAAATGATCCACAGGTTACACAGTAAAGAGACATTTGCAGAATATATACAGTAGGCACAGAGCTCAAACAGTATATCAGAGGTAGATGCAGGTGGCAGGCTGTAGTCAAGGCAGTACAACTTCCCTCTATGCAGAAATTCCTCACATGTCGTCTGGATCTCACCCAGTGGAGTAGTCAGGGAGGAGAACCTAAAGCCTGACACCTTATCCACTGTGTCCATTCACTGTAGACAAATCTTACAGCCTGGGAAGCTACTCCCTGTTACTCCTCCTTGATTGAGCACAAAACTGCTCTTTCTATTTTCGAATTGTTCCGCAAAAACTATGAATTTTCTGCAAAAGCTGTGATTTTCTTTGGAGTTTTTTGCGACGAAAGCCCGAAATCATTGGATAGACATTACAGACATTAGCGCAGACACTGGGACGTTCCCCATTGACTTATACAGAACCTTGAGAGCTTTTAGATACTGGGGTTTCGGAATCTGAATTTTTAGAACATCAGACTTTTATACTTTTTTTTTTTTTGCTCTGAATACTACAAATTGACGTGGAAATTTCTTATATTTCGCCATATGGCCGCCACCGATGCGGGAAAAGCGTCTTTACGACCGACCTTTGCACAGCCACCCGATCTTTCCGATTCCCATCCGATTTGTGTTCATCAGGCATGACTGCAGCATGTCGGGTGTGGCGCCGGTTGGGATTGAGGAATACGGACCACTGAACAAAGGTGTACTTTTACAAGATCACTGTATCTGTGTATATGTATATTACTGGGGGAAGTGCCTTTTGTCCTGGTGTCTTTTATTTGCCTAGGGCAGTCTACCTTCCCCCCCCCCCTCTTCTATGGACAGGTGTCTGTGTGCTGGTTCCACCAATTGATTCATAGCATAACATGCTCATTGATTGGATATATTGTAAGACCACCTTTTGTCTTGGTGTATAATAAACCACTGGCCATTGTAGAAGCAGGCAGAATACTGGACCACAGCTAAGAACGACTGCTGTGACGTTATTTCCGGGGGATTGCGCAACATCACCACACGATACATCAAGGTTTTCAGATCGATTGTCCATTAAGGCAAAAGATCATTTAATTCTACTACAGCAGATGGCGAGCCTAATGCAGGTGGTTCAATTTTTCCCTTAATTTCAGCAGAATTAAAAGGGGCCATATTTTATTTCGGGCAGCAAAAAGGCCGGCATTGAGGTAAGACATTTTTGTTTTGATACTCTCATATTTGAGAAAGTTTTTGCTGTCTGCAAATTGATTTGTGGTCTCTAGGCTGCTGGAATCAGGTAAAAATCTACCAAAAGAACCTTTTGGGTGTATGTGTGGTGTTTTTCAGTATTAACTGCCCAGGTACTGGTTGGGGCATATCTGCATAACTGCTGTGGGGTTTTATTCATTTATTTATTTTTTTAACCATAAGGGACTGTTATTGCCCCTGCTGGAGGATCTGTGAGTGATTCAGACCAGTGGAGGGAGTTTCTGTGTATGCCGGGTGGTTGAAGGATAATCTTGTAGCAGGCAGATATGGCCAACAGTATCTAGAGGGGATTTAGAATCATTGTTTTTTTTTCATTTGTGTTTGTTTTCTGTCTCTCTACTAAGTGGTGTTTGTTTTAAAATTGCGACTCTATAGGTTTCATCCTTGAGAAAATCTTTTGTTTGGGAGGATTGTATTGCTTTTATTATTACAAGTTTCAATATTGGAGGTTGGGTAACAATCCGACCAATCTGAATTACAAACCAAGTTTCTAGCCCTTGCTGAGCGCTGAACAGGGGGAGCCTACGCCATTTTGAAATAGCACATGTGCCAGTGGCCATTTTGTCTTTGTCTTTAAGCACATGTGCCAGCGGTCATGTTGTCTTAGTTTTTGAAAAGGTATATTTACTATTGAGTGTTGTTCTTAGATCTACCAGGCAGCTGTTATCTTGTGTTAGGGAGCTGTTATCTGGTTACCTTCCCATTGTTCTTTTGTTTGGCTGCTCGGGGGGGGGGGAGGAGGGAGGGGGTGATATCACTCTTGCAGTACAGCAGTAAAGAGTGATTGAAGTTTATCAGAGCACAAGTCACATGACTTGGGGCAGCTGGGAAAATGACACAATGTCTAGCCCCATGTCAGATTTCAAAATTGAATATAAAAAAATCTGTTTGCTCTTTTGAAAAATAGATTTCAGTGCAGAATTCTGCTGGAGCAGCACTATTAACTGATTCATTTTGAAAAAAATGTTTTTTCCCATGACAGTATCCCTTTAATCTATTCTCAAACCAACACATTCTCTGTAGGTTTGGTTGGAAGACATCTTTTCTGTCATTGGAAGTCTGGTAGTGTAAGATAGCTGCTGTCTGCTTATGAAAGTTGCTGTTAGGAAGGAAATTCCTGTTAATTACATCCATAAGGACTGTGCTGCGAAGTCAGACTGTATAGGGTGAAAAAAACAGTGAACTGGTTAGCTTTTTGTGAAGAGAAAAAGTGGGCCAAGCCTACTCGGGTTCATCAATTGTCGCGTGAGCTTTGTTCTCTTTTCTCTTCCCCTCGAGGTCCATCTTAAGGGTGGAAGGTGTCCGTGGTTCGTACCAAAGCCCGGGGGTGGAGTTTGTGGGGAAATTATTGAGGACTGTTCCCTTTCTTGTTCGCTTTCTTGACTTTCCGTCACTGAGTGACCAGGTGTCCGCGGTTCGTACGGAACGGAACTTGGGGAGGTGAACTGGGGAGGGGTTTCTCTGTTTCTATCTGTTTTTCTAGACACTTTCTCTCAAAACCTATTGGCCTGACTGGGGTGACCGGGTGTCCGTGGTTCGTACGGGAATCCCTAGGAAGGTTCAACTATATCTCCCTTGTTCTCACTTCCTGTTGCTCCCTCTCACTTGCTGTCAACACTCCAGGCATTGGGAACTCTTATCCTGCAGTCAGGGCGCTGTTTTGAGCCAATTTAGCACGAGGGATAAGGAAGGTGTCCGTGGTTCGTACCTGTCCGGATCCCTCGGCCGCTGATCCTTCTCTCTGAGTGGGCTACGGTGGATAATGTCCGTGGTTCGTATTTGAAGCCCTAGAGCTACTCAGAGGACGAACAGGTAAGGATCGACGGCGGTCTGCGCGGTGGACGTAGACACTGTAGGTGGACGCATCTACTTGGAAAAAGCTTGAGACTCGAGTATTGGTGTAGGGAAATCTAGGGAACAGAAGGGTACCACTTCTGAGTTCAGGATGGCTCAGCAGCACATGAAATCCACATATGGAGGAGGGACTGTTAAGCCCCTCAAAGATTGGCACAAATGGTCTTCAGGTTTAGAATGGTCCATCCCTAAGGAGGGGACGTTTGAGGTCTGGATCTGGGAAAAGTTCGTCTGTGAGTTCCACTCCAGACTCCAAACACATGGGTCTTCAGAGAAGGCCAATTTGTGGTTACAGGAATCTACCAAGCCTTAGCAGCAGGGCATTCAAAAGTCTCAGACAGTAAGGTCAAACATAATCATGTACTTCCTTCCAGCCAGAACTGCAGAAAGCAATAATGAAAAGGACGAGACAGAGCTGCAAACAGGTTTAAATTTGCTAGCAACACAGGTCATCTCAACAGCCTCAGCTCATCTGTCTCCATCACCATCCCCACATCCGGAATCCGCAAAAGATGCCTCTGACAAAACGGATTACTGCCGCCTTGGAAAATCCGATTTGGTCACCTTATGTGAAGCCAGAGGTATCTCTATAATAGACAAATCCAAATTAGAATGCATAGAGGCCTTGGAAAGGGATGACTTCCAACAGGGCCCTGAGGGGGATTACAGGTGCTACGGGGGGGCAAGGAATTCTGTAAGCAACTGACAGACAAAATGCCCACTATGTATAGTGTTGTGTCCCCATTCCAGTTTATGACAGCGATCCAGGGCCCAGATGAGGACGCCTCGGTCTATTGGCAGAGGTTAAAACAAGGGGTAACAGATGCAGGGTTTGAGCCAGGTCCAGATGCCCCAGAGAACACCCAGTCAGTATCGCCCATCCCTCTAATGTTAAAGGCTAAATTTCTGGCTGGATTGGTGCCTAAGCTAAGAGATAGGCTAATGGTTGCACGACCAGAGGCCCATTCTATGAGTTTCCACTCCCTTATGGCAACAATCCAGGCCATAGAACTGGACCTGCATGCCAAGTCGGCCAAAATCATGGCAGCTCTTGAGCTAATATCCCAGGACCACCTTCCCTATACTAGGAAAAAGAAACTCACCAACCGTACTAATATAACTTGTTTTAATTGCTATCAAAAAGGACATTTAGCGCGCCACTGTCCAGAAAATGAGGACAAGAAAGAACAAAATTCGCCTAGTCCTTATAAAGTTGTTCCTGACCAGCCTCATGCACATAACCCAAACCCGGGGGAAATCTTACCGTAGTACGGAGGGCCCCCCGGGAACCTACCATTTCATACCAGAACCTGAAACAGTTAAAACCTTCGGAGCTGCTGCACAGTCCCATAGCTTCACCCACTAGGGGAAAGGCAAACCGGTGTCGGCCCATTTCAATCTATTTCTTGAGGAATTGCCATATCCTCTGTCCTGCCTCCTCGACACCGGCGCAGCCAGGACTGTTCTAAAAACACAAGATCTAAAAGGCAGGATTCCACTCTCTGGCAACACAACCCCCACCATTGGGCTTACAGGTCATCCAGTGACTCTTAGGGAGATGAAACCATTGTACTGCAGGTTAGGTCAACACACCGAAGCAGTCAGATCTCTATAAGTTTCAGACGATGTCCCTATCAACCTATTGGGAGCAGACATTCTGTCGGAGATTCAGGCCAACATCACTTAACCCCAGAGGGTGTTGTGGTAACTAGTGCACTCACAGACGAGTTGCTGTGTGCAGTGGTGGCAGTCCCGTATACTGGAGAACCTGGTACACATTTGTCCCTGGATGTACTAGCTGAGATAGACCCTAAGGTTTGGGCGGTTGACAAATATGATGTCAGCTTGCTGCCAGTACCTCCAGCCACTATATGGATTGCCCCTGGTTGCGTGCTACCAAAATTGCCACAGTATCCTCTGAGTATAGCGCAGATGGACAGTCTCAAGATCCAGATTGATAGATATCTCCAAATCGAGGTCTTAACCCCAACACAATCACCCTGTAATACACATTTATTTCCAGTGGAAAAAAATCAGCCAAGGGTCAGGAAGTCACTTACCGACTGGTCCATGATAACAAAATCATAGTCAGTGATGCCTCGTTAGTGCCTAATCCTCACACATTACTTGCGTCCATTCCTCCTAAAGCTTCGTACTTTAGTGTTATCAACTTGTCTAATGCCTTCTTTTCTGTTCCACTAGATCCACAGTGTCAATACATCTTTGCTTTTTCGTTCCAGGGTAGACAGCTGACATGGACCCGGTTACCACAGGGGTCCATGACTAGCCCATCGGAATATAGTTGCAAGCTAAAGGTGGTATTAGACCAGTGGGTGCCAGAGGATCCGGAGGTCGCCCTGTTACAATATGTGGACGATCTATTAGTTTGTTGCCCGGACAAGGATTCCTGCTACAGACACACTATCTCGCTACTGAACCATCTGGCATCCACTGGGAATAAGGCTAGCAAGGAAAAATTGCAGTTTTGTAAGGAGAAGGTTATTTTTCTAGGCCACTGTATCTCAAAAGGGACCCGACACCTGACAACACAACGGATACAGACTCTCAAAGACTTCACCCGACCTCGTAATGCCCAACTGTTGAGAGCCCTTCTAGGTCTGATGAATTACAGCAGAGATTGGATCCCTAATATTTTTGGGTCCTCTCTATACTTTCTGTGTTATTACAGAAAGTTGGTGACATAGTTTTAGATTCCCCTCTAACCTTTCTCATCCCACACTCTGTCCAAGAGATTCTCAACCAGGTCCAGACCAAACATCTTTCAGCAGCACGTCTGACCAAATCTGAAGTGACTCTCCTTACCCCTACTAACCTCACACTGAGATGATGTACAATCCTCAATCCCGCATCTCTTCTCCCGACCCATTCTGACTTGGAAGAAGAGGGGGGGGATGAAGGGATTGTGACTGACTCTAACCCAACCATGACAGAAACAACAGACAATCACAACTGTCTTGAACTCATGGAACCCGAGACAGAAGCAGTACAACATCCACCTCCGTGTCGGGCGGATCCACGCCAGCCACTGCAAGAAGCTGCTGGACTATCAAGTGCAATGATCAGGTGCATTGTTTCTATATACACTTGTTGTTTAATGTATTTTGGATACTGTT
Source organism: Xenopus petersii (assembly GCA_038501925.1). Taxonomy (NCBI): domain Eukaryota; kingdom Metazoa; phylum Chordata; class Amphibia; order Anura; family Pipidae; genus Xenopus; species Xenopus petersii. The sequence continues at coordinate 172,623,120 of CM076673.1, forward strand.
ATGAGGAGTCACATCCGAATTTACTGTTCAAGATGCATATACAATTAGCAAAAAACAGCAAATAGGTCCAACTGCTGGGTGTGCTCCAAACCCCCTCCGAGCCAGAGCATCTCGGCAATGGCGGCAGTACATGCCCTTTATGACATCAGGGTGGGCATGAGAAAGTTTAGTCCTTCAGGTAGATCAGCGGAACACCATCTGTCCATAGAATTTAATCAGACATTCTTAGATGGTAATGTCACCTATGGTCTTGATGTCAGCCCCGAGGCTTGTACTAGACTTAGCAGATCCGTGTGGGTATCCGGTCAATTAGGCCAGTCCAGGATTTGTTTTAATATCAGCTCTGGTTTTGGAGCCAAGTCCCTGGGGAGGACCGAATGCCCATCTGGGATAACCATCCAGATCGACCATAGAATCCCTGACGGTAACAACCTAACCACCAGACATGATTATGTCTGCTGGGGGGGGAGGGTGTGACATTCAGGAGGGTGCAGCAATCCCATTATCCATCCAGTTTTTGCGCAATGCCCGTAACCGTAACCCCAATGACCTTTGTGTCTCATTAACTGGGCCCTATTACTTTTTGTGCGGCCAGGCTGCCTATAGAGCCGTTCCCCCGAATACTAGAGGGTCATGCTCCTTAGTCAGGTTAGTCCCTGCCTCCTACATTGCCGATGGTCACAAGGACTTGATGGTGCAGAGGAGGGTAAGTGTGGGAAGAAGGACCAGGAGAGAGCTATTCTCCACAGGGGACCGTGCATGGGCATGGTTTCCGGCATGGACCGGATGGGGTATAGAACTTATGAAGCGGCTAAATAATTTTTCCATCATGATGGACGAGATGTTTAATGAGACAGTCGAAGCCATGAGAGAAATTTCTTCTGAACAACGACAGCTGAAGACCCTTATGCTTCAGCAGAAAATGGCTCTCGACTATCTTTTAGCATCAAGGGGGGGTTTCTGTGAGTTCATCGGGGAGGATTGCTGTACCTGGGTGGAAGATACTGGGGACAAGGTCAGGCCCATCTTGACAAGGTGAAAGCATTACAGGGACAAGCACGCACTATTGCAGAGGAGGGTTGGAACCCCTTTAAAGGTTTAGGGGGCTTCGGTGATATGTTGTTTTCTATTGGATCGTGGCTTAAAGAAGTTGGAGTGTATGTCCTGATGCTGCTCTTTCTTTTCCTCCTCTATGTGACGGCGAGAATGACCTGTTGTTTGGTGAACCAAGTTGCAAGGAGACGTGCAGAGGACCATGTGATGATTCCATAAAGAGCCATCGCCTGAAGCATCCGGAACCCTTTACCTCAGGAAGATCAGCACAGGAAGAACCACCACCTTTTTTTTTTAACAAACTATGGACTGTCCCTAAAACAACCGACTTCTTCCCTTCTTGGAGACTTTTTTTGGGCTGTTCTTCTCAAAGAAGACATAACCAGAAACCTTGTTTGATGACATCACCTCCCTGAAGGCCAGTCTGGACCTCATGATCAAGATATAAAGAAGATCAAGAATATTAGGCCGGTTCTTCTTGTTAGTGCATTTGTAGTGTAGCATGTTCCCTTTTCTTTCTGTACCCTTTAGAAGCTTTGGTTGGAGTGATTGTAGCGTTAGGAAGCCGTTGCTGTGACGACATATGGTGAAAAAGGAGGGACTGACGTGGAAATTTCTTATATTTCGCCATATGGCCGCCACCGATGCGGGAAAAGCGTCTTTACGACCGACCTTTGCACAGTCGCCCGATCTTTCCGATTCCCATCCGATTTGTGTTCATCAGGCATGACTGCAGCATGTCGGGTGTGGCGCCGGTTGGGATTGAGGAATACGGACCACTGAACAAAGGTGTACTTTTACAAGATCACTGTGTCTGTGTATATGTATATTACCGGGGGAAGTGCCTTTTGTCCTGGTGTCTTTTATTTGCCTAGGGCAGTCTACCTTCCCCCCCCCCCCTCTTCTATGGACAGGTGTCTGTGTGCTGGTTCCACCAATTGATTCATAGCATAACATGCTCATTGATTGGATATATTGTAAGACCAGCTTTTGTCTTGGTGTATAATAAACCACTGGCCATTGTAGAAGCAGGCAGAATACTGGACCCCAGCTAAGAACGACTGCTGTGACGTTATTTCCGGGGGATTGCGCAACATCACCACACGATACATCAAGGTTTTCAGATCGATTGTCCATTAAGGCAAAAGATCATTTAATTCTACTACAGCAAAATTATTTGAGATTGAGAGCTTGATAAATAACCCCCCTATTGTTCTTAATGGGTCACAGGATCAGGTACAGAGGGTGGTTGTTAATGGTACATTCTCTACTTGGAGTAAGGTTCTTGGTGGGGCCCCCCAGGGCTCAGTATTGGGTCCACTTTTATTTAACTTGTTCATTAATGACTTAGGGGAGGTTATTGTAAGTAATGTATCAGCATTTGCAGACAAAATGATACAGCCCAAATCATTCCATCCAGGGTGTGGCATCCTTACAACATGATCTTGACAAACTGGCAATCTGGGCAGTTTAGTGGCAAATTAGATTCAATGTTGATAAATGTAAAGTCATGCACCTGGGATGTAAAAATATCCAAGCCACTTATACCCTTAATGGGACTGCACTAGACAAATCCATTATGGAAAAGGACCTTGGAGTCCTTGTAGATAATAAACTTGGCTGTAGCAAGAAAATAAGGGAAATAAGTCTTGATCTGTATCAAAAATGGGAGGAGGGGGTCATTCTTCCACTGTTACAGAGTACTGATAAGGCCCCATCTAGAATATGCCATACAGTTTTAGTCTCCAGCACTCAAAAGGACATTATTGAATTAGAGAGGGTACAGAGAAGGGCAACTAAGCTGGTTGGGGATGTTCACGCTGGAGAAGAGGCACATAAGCGAAGATATCAAAACTAGGTATAATTATATAAGGGGCTCATATATTAATCTCTGTAATGCTTTATTTGCCAGTAGGTCTTTCCAGCTGAGCAAGATCACCCATTTCGAGGAGGTTCCGTGTAAACATTTGGAAGGGTTTTTTTACAGTGAGAGCTGTGAAGTTGTCGAATTCTCTCCCTGAATCAGTTGTACAGGCTGATACATATATTCACTGATGTGAATAGGCTGATATTTACAAATTGCAAATTTAAGTTAATGCCAATGCTGTTTTCACACACAACAACCTCGCACAGTGGGTACACTCACGCAAACACCTGTCTCATTTGCGAGCCATTTGTGAAAATTAATTTTCAATGCGAATTAGCAAAAACTGGAAAGACGCCCGTCTTTCCAGTTTTTGCTAATTCGCATTAGAAAAGTGCAACATTTTAGTGTTCAGGAAAAAGCATGGGCAATACAACCATTTGCAAATAAATATGCCCTGTGCGAACTTTAATGACCCTCGCTTTGTTACTATGTTACTTGTTAAGCCTGTAATAACTAATCAGTTTTCCTCTGTGCAGGAACAACCTGCCCCTGTTAGCATGAATAGTCATCAAAAACATTACAGCAGGTGGAAAAGATCATGATTAAAGCTCCTGAGTCAAACACTATCATGTCCATGCATCCCCAGCTTGGTGCAAGAGTTCCAATGGAGCTATCCTTAAACATGGCATTTAGAGTTCTGTGGCACCCCTGGGAGAATGGGTACTGTAAGGTTGCATCATGGTACCCACAACCTAGAAAAGTTATGCCATCTGTCATGTTTTAAAACGTCAAACTTATATCTGTTACTACTGTTGTTTTTAAGTCATTGCTTCTATTTATTATTGTTCTTGCTTCTAGTATATTGACATTTGACGGGGCCACCACTTGGGGTGTGGTGCTTCTTCAGAGATTCTAACTTTCTCATATAAACTGATAATACTGAAACGGAAGAATACCAGCAATGGTTATTAAAAGGAGTACTTAAATTGATACTGATAAATGCAGGGAACATGTACCATGAATACATTAGTCTGTGCTGCTGCCACAGTAGAAAAGTCTACAATGCCACCTCACAAAAATAATTATGAAATACAAAAAACAACAGTAAAATACAAAAATAAACATGAAAACACTCACAGTTCACCTCAGTCCCAAGGTGCAAAAAGCCAAGAACACTGTAACACGGAGTTGTGAGGGTTTCCGAAAAAATGAAAAAGTCAGATGTAAAAAGTAAAAAGTCTTTATTAGGACATGGAGACCTAACGCGTTTCGTGCCTGTGTGGGCACTTACTCATAGAGCCTATGAGTAAGTGCCCACACAGGCACGAAACGCGTTAGGTCTCCATGTCCTAATAAAGACTTTTTACTTTTTACATCTGACTTTTTCATTTTTTCGGAAACCCTCACAACTCCGTGTTACAGTGTTCTTGAACATGTACCATGTACCAAATTTCCCAATTATGCACCAAAAATTAAGCTGGGTTTGTTTGTTAACAAACAAATAGGGATGGGGGTATTTTTTCGCCTTGTTTCGCCGCAGAAATGACTTGTATGGCGGCGTGCGACAAAATAAAAAGATGCACGTAGACTTTAATGGGCAACATTTTGCCGGTGACAAATTTTTAGCATAATGAAATGGGTCAAATTCGCCCATCCCTGAAAATAAACCATATATTAGACATTTAATAAAACTGCTTGCTGCAGACTTCCTTTACCAACTCATTTTACATATGCCCAAGCAGTCACCAGATCACCATCTCAGCTCATATGATTTCAGAAGAAGTAAAGGAGGACATATCCATTTTTTTAAAGCATCACCTTTCAATATCTATGGGAGAAGTGAAGACATCCTCCAATGGATTCAAGCCATCTGGTAGAAGAGGTCAAGAGCAATTAATTAAAAAAAAAGTATTCTTTTCCACATAAAAATAATAACTACAGATTATGATATAAGACACATACATTTCTCTAGTTTTGTCATTATCATCTTATTTGTTACTGTTAGCTTTGTTGTCTTTTGTTAGATTTTGGACAACTTGACTATGTTCATGTAACCATATGTAATTAAAAGTACACATACTCTGGATATTTAGATGTTTAGATTTAGATATTTGGATTTAGAAAAAACACAGGATTTATAACCCTGGTTTATAGGAATCACTATTTTCTACAGAAATCAGTGACCATTATAGAATAAAAAATGAAAATCACAATAGAAGTGGTTACTTGTACTCTAGAATGCTTGTCATTGAAAAATAATTCAACACATTATTATTCTAAATATAAAATGTTTATTGTTGACAGAAAACAGTTGGTTCTTTGTCATAGTCTCAACCAAAATCCCAAACAGAATTCTAATTGTAAGCAATGGTTTCACAGTTGTCGTACTAACACAAAAGTGAATCAGTTTTAAGGATATATTTTATCTAACACTGTGCCTTTTGCTATATGTACATCTATGTGGTCTTAAGGCTTTCCTTGTTCAGGCTTCATAAATGAAATAATAAACTGGCACTGAGGAATATGTCATGGATATGTAAAATGTGGAAAAAATTCTAATCAGAAAAAAGAAAAATCCTTTCTCTGAAACTTTTGATTAGAAAAATGACTGGCTGTGGCTAAAAAAAAAATATTTTATTGTCACTTCTGCCAGCTGTTCCATGCTCATAGTTTTTGATATTTGTCTTCATTATTTCAGGATATCATTTGGTGTCATGTAGGGGGAAGCAAATATTTGACCTGTCAGGCTCTGTGTTGGCATGTGCTGTTTCTGAATGCTAATTATGTGTGATACCGTATGCCCTTTATCTATTTTCTTTAAAAAAATTTAACTTTGGCATCTTAGTTACATACTGAAACTTTGTATATTCTTGATATATATATCGACTATGCTTTAGGGCTACAGAGAAATATCTTTATCTCTCCTGTGAATTTAAATGCTGGCAGAACATTGTACTTGGTTCTACTATCCATGCTAAAAAGAAATATAGACGTTGTGGTTCTATATGACTTTTTTCATCTTTCACAAAAATGAGTGGTTACAATATATGGGATGTATATTTTTCAAACAAAATAAGATTTTAGAGCACAAAAAAAGTAGAATGCTGGAGAGTTTGGCAGAATGGCAAATACAGAGCTAAACAAACAAAATGTTCAAAAATGTTGTAAACAAAGGAGCTGAATTTTGTCAAATTTACGTAGGAGTCAATTCGGAACAGGTCCATTCTTCAAGTCCAAGGTCCAACTTTTGGTCAGGTGCACCCTTTATTGAAGAAAAAGAACCAGATATAAAAACTATTGGTGTATCAGTCATGCAGTCATAGTTCTAAGAATATCGTGGACCCCAAATGTCACCCTAACAGGGTATTAGGGTTGAGCCCAAATTGCCACAGCTTCAACAGTTAAGGAACTGCTGTTATAGGGTATGTTGCATTAGCCATTTTTTCATCTTGATTTCAAATAAAATATTTAACGAACTGACAAATTAAGGTTTTAATAAACCGAGGCACCCATTATCCTGTCCCATTTCAACAGCATCATACATTTCACTGTAGACATCCAATGTAGACATCATAAATTAATATCAACCCTTTAAAAATGCCTACCATAACTATAGCTTCCACTGTAGCTACAAAATGATCAGTTTGTCCGTTTCCTATTTTCCAAGTAGCAAGACTACCATAATGAAAAGACCTGGTGCATTAAATTATTGTTTTCAATAGTCAAACTACTGATAATTACATTTTAAGTATTTTAGTAATCTGAAATAGGAAGCTTAAAGTTAAAACAAAATATATCTTCAAAGAGCTTTTCTTTTCTTTGAATTGGTGCAATTACTGGCATTTTAAATTTCTTTAAGAGGAAAAGAAGGTCTTTGGTGTTCTTGTTTTCTAAATGCTATACAATCAAATATTTGATTCAATTTCCATTTCAGGCAGTTTTTTTCCTTCTGCAGAAGGTGGTCTTTTTATTCTTCCCTACTTCACTGGTGCCTACAATTAAACTGCAGCACACAAGTATGAACTGTCATTATAGTAAATTGCAGCAACTGCTAGCAATTAAGGTGGTACACTAAGAGAAGCCCATTTTAGTGACCTTTGGCAATTATTACAAGTTATATATGTATATCTATGGATAATGCATATTTTGCTGCTTGGTACATATTAAAAAGCTTTAATTATTTAAAAATAATTTGTATGTAAAGTCCCTCAAATATTTTAAAACTTTGAATGCAATTTAATTTTTTTATTAAAATACACACATTATTCAAGCTGTGTAGTATAATGGCAAGACCAAAACATTAAGAAAATATGGGATGAATATAAAATATCCTTATTTTAATGGGTTCTGCTAATACTTATATTTATCATGACCAGATGTTAAGATAATGGTGAATTAAAGCCCCACATGTCATGTCATTAGATGAGGACACATGACTTTCCTTCAACAGAGATGCCTTTTGGCTGTATAACATATTGTACATATGTGGAATGTTGTACATAGTGGAATGTTGTATGTATGTGTGGACTTTTTTTCTGCCAAGCCCTGAGATCAGGGCATGGTCTGAGATGTCTTTCCCCATATAAGTCTATGGGAAACTCTCCTGTCAGTTTGATCTTCAGGTCTGGCATGTCCTCTGCAGAGCTTCGTTGTCGCAGGCATCATTGCTGCCTGTCCTAATCTTCAACTTGTAAACTAAGCACCATATTTTCACTCGCAAACCCCTGTTTGACCACCAGAGGCCACAGTGTTGTAGAATCCAAGGTATTCATTTGGTCATTCACCAAAACCTGGAATCCAATGACATCAAGATAGCTATCCTTTTTTGTTTATTGTTTTGTTTCTATGTCCTGTTAATCAATTAATATTAAAGGGTTGGTGCACCTTTAAATTAACTTTTAGTATGTTATAGAATGGACGGCTTTGGAAACAGCTTATTGGAAACAACTTATTTTTCTATTTTTGTATCGTTGAGAAACAGTGTTATAAGCTAGAGAAAGCTTGTGGGATGCACTATATATGAGCATGAAGTGGGTGCTAGTACTACTAAAAAAAATATAAGCAGAAAAAGCAAAAAACGTTTGAAGCATATGTTGAACATGTTCATACTTATGAATTATGTGTTTTTTGTCCCAATAATTACACAGGGTCTCTTTGGATTGTAATATTTCAACATTTATAGATGACAAAACCTTTTTGTATCAGTCGCCCTGCCCTAGTTCCCTTTTTTTAAGAATCTATATAGCAGCTGAGAAGTCTTCTGGAAGACATCCTTTAAATTAGCTAATAGTTTAATGTGCAGGAGAAGACCTGACCAAGCAAACAGAAAGGGAAAGATTTTAAAAAGATTTTGTCAATATAGAGAGCGCAACTCAGAATAGGTTATCAACCAATACCCTTACAGGAATGGATTCTGCTATACTTTATGTACAAAACCGTCCCCTCATATATCGCTATGCTGATATTTTAAAATGTTGTATTAAACCTGGATTTGATATTCTCTCAATTTTTATAAAGGATATGCTTAAAAAATAAACCTCTGGCTTACACACCCAAAATTAATCCTTGCATGCCATTACCAGATTAGCCACTATATCTAAAGAACAGCCCCTTTGGGTATATGTAAAGAACAGCAGCTGGCGGTCTGGTGCAGTGAGAACAACCTGTCACTGAATGTGGATAAAACTAAAGAGATGATCGTTGACTTCAGGAGAACTCGCCCTGCTCACACACCAATCAACATCAACGGCTCCACAGTAGAGACAGTAAAGAACATCAAATTCCTGGGAGTCCACATCTCTGATGACCTCACCTGGACCACCAACACCGCCTCCATCACCAAAAAGGCTCAGCAGCGTCTTCACTTCCTAAGACAACTAAAACGGGCCAGCATTCCGCCTACCACCCTCAGTGTTCTACAGGGGCACCATAGAGAGTTTCCTGATGAGCTACATCTCCATCTGGTACAGTAGTGCCAGCTCTGCTGACCAGAAAAGTCTACAGTGGACTGTCAGAGCAGCTGGCAACATCATTGGAGTGGCTCTTCCATCACTGCAGGACGTCTTCCACAAGCGCTGTGTAAGAAAGGCCTCCTGCCTTGCACTGGACTCCACACACCCCTCACACGGACTGTTCACGCTGCTCCCTTCCGGCAGACGCTTTCGCAGCATTAAAGCCCGAACAACCAGGCTGCGCAAAAGCTTTTTTCCGCACGCAATCAGACTCCTCAACTCCCTGCCTGCCCTCCCACTACATTCCAGACACACCTGAACTGTGAACTTAACTTTGTGAACTATTAATTTATTTGCACAATTCTAAAGGTTTGCACATGTATATATCCAATTCCTGCGAATATATTGCACATTTCATGTTTACATATTTATTGTGTATTTTTAAGTGCCTTTTTGTGATATGTACTAGCCGGAGCCACGTCGTCTCGTCTCATTGTGTATTCGTATATGGCTGAGATGACAATAAAGTTTTCTTTGACTTTGACTTTGACAAGGTTAATGGTGCAATACATTATTTTAGTTGGTGAAAGGTGGTAAGAAACCCAATACACCAGGAGTGTTCAAAGTAGATCAGGATCTACCAGTAGACCTTTAGCTGATGATCAGTAGATCTCAAGATAATGTCAACAAGCAGCTTGTATAAATCGCCCTTCTATTTCATGCTTTTCATTCAAATATTTACCATATGTTAAGGCTACATACCAAATAGTTGTTTGTTAAATGAAGCAATATACATTTTCCCATAAATCAATATTTAAGTAATATTTCCATGCTTTTCCAATGCTTTTATAGATGTGGAAAAACATTTTTTCCCATTTCGCTAAATTATTTGTCGACTGTGAAATGCGAAAATTTGCCGTAAATTCACGCCTGGTGAATTTATTCACCCATCACTAGACCTCACTTCTTGCACTCCTGCAATACACCATATCAGAAACACGATTTAATAGAAACTATTGAAGCTGCCATTTCCAACTGTTATGCATAGAATGTGCACCATTTATAGGTTCTGATGCAGACAACGGAATGCATTGGTTAAACAAAGGGTTTTGCACCTTGAAGTAAAATACATAGCAGATTGATATCAGAAGTCACAAAAAGCAATGTCATGTTCTGCAAGAAAGTTGTTCACTAGTGATGGTGGAAAAATTTTGCAGTGAATTTCCGCATTTAGCCATCGGTGAATAAATTCATGAAACTGCAGAGAAAATTCGCTTGTGAAAAGTCTGATGCATCACAACAATTTGCCAGCGCGTCAGAATAGTCGCTCGCATAAAAATTGATGTGTGTCAAAATTATTCAGATACCCATTGATTTTAATGCATTTGGACAAAATAGGCGCGCATACAAAAATTGCCTTGCCGTAATTTTGACGCCCATTGACTTTGACTCCGGCGAAACGGGACAAATTCGCCCATCACTATTGTTGACATGTTTATTTTGACCTATAATTGCTTTAAAGACATCTGCCCACTCCTCCAAAAAAATAATAATTGAGAGAAGAAAAGAAAAAAACAGAGGTTTGTCTTTGAGCCTTGATGGTCAGAGGTCTAAGGCTGCTTTTTACGCTATTGGCACTTGTTCAGTTTTGCAGTCACGTGAATTACGCATTGGTACTTTTGTTTCCAGAAATAGAATCAATAGAGAACAGACAAACCCACAGTTGCCAGTTTTTACTATCTCGTGGTTTCTGTCAAAGCTCCAGGCTTCACAGGTCTGCCAGATAATGAAGACAAACTTTTTCAGTTCCTGTATATCTGTATTCCCTTCTGATCTGCTCCCCTTACCAGAATGACACATTGCAAAAAGATGGTAAGAAAAACGCTTTATTCGGTAAGTACAGTGAATAAAAACTGTGTTTGTTCTATGAATATACTGCCTCGAGGATTTGGCCCTTGACACTTCAAAGACAGCCAGATGCAGCAAATGTATCTGAAAATATACAGCAAGTGTTTAAAGCATTTGAAAAATAAAATCAATAATCTTTTAGAAGAAGCAAATACTTCTGTGATTAAATTTGAAAAAGTGATGGTCATTTTAGATCCTTGTGTAATAAAATTTGGTTTGAAGTCCAATATAAAAATGCACAAAATATTATTGTGATGGGATGGTTACTGAGTTATGAAGAAAACGTTTTCCACCAATTGTTTGCTGTGGGTCACTAGACCAGGGACAGGTAAGGACAGAGTCGCTCCCTATCTAGCATTTCTAAATGATGGCCAAGGCATCATAATGGGAAATTTTGAATAACACACAGTTAGGAAGGGCATTCATATTAAGAGTAAATAGAGTCCCACCCACCCTTCTTCTATTTTGTAAGCTGGATCATGTTTGTTGTCACAATTTTGGCCGGTTGCATGGGATACAAGTTAAGTTTCCCAGATGGGAATGATGGTGACAGAAGTAGGAATTTTCATCACAGCATATTAGATGGGTCCCTGAAAATTGAATTATTGTTTGGGAAGGCAAGAGGCTGACAGTGTGTATGCTCTGTTATTTCTAGGACTCGGGTCAGATATCTCTCCCTGCATTTGTCAATAATGTAATCAGGATCATTAAAAAAGTGCTCTATTATTGTCAATGAAAATAACAGTAGGGATCTCATGTGAAAAGTCAGGCTAGAAAAACGAAAACGACTACATTTACCATTGCTTTTACCCATAAATCAGCTTGATAAAACAAGTCATTTGCCAATATCACCAATTATATCACCACAGGAAACAATATGCTATCAACTGATGAAACAAACAATCAGAGGAACAAAACCTAAACCAAGCATTAACTCTTTCCCTCCAAATAAGGAGAATAATAATTCTGAGATTCATGTTAAAGAAACACAATATCATACATAAGTTTTTCTCTTTGTCTAGCCTGTTTCTTTAAGCAGTGACATTAATGATATCTCTGTCACAATACACAGGTCAAATCACAACAATGCACATTAGAGTGCTTTCAGACATTTGCTATAGTTGCAGCAACAGGCAGATGCCAATTATATTTTATATAAAATTCCGATGTTAGTAAATAGACCCAATAGGTTACAGGAATGTATAGGTATGCAATATTTTCTTTGACAACCGGTATGGTTTCATGTACAAGTAAGGGACCTTTTATCCAGATTCCCTAAATCCTAAAAAGCATTGAATTTCAAGAAAGCCATTAAAAGGAACAGAAAATAAAAACTGTGTAAATAGATAGGCTGTGCAAAATAAAAAAAAAATTCTTATATAGTTAGTTAGCCAAAAATGTAAAGTATAAAGGCTGGAGTGACTGGATGTCTAACACAATAGCCAGAACACTACTTCCTGCTTTTCAGCTCTCTAACTCTGAGCTAGTCAATGACTTGAAGGGGGGCCACATGGGACATAACTGTTCATTGAGTTTGCAATTGGTCCTTAGCATTCAGCTAAGATTCAAAAGCAACATTTATGACCCATGTGGTCCCCCCTCAATTCTCTGAATGTTTACTGCCTGGTAACCAGGGTAACCAGGCAGTGTAAACCAAGAGAGCTGAAAAGCAGGAAGTACTGTTTTGGCTATTATGTGAGACATTCAGTCACTCCATCCTTTATACATTACATTTTTGGCTAACTATTTATATTAGAATTTTTATTTTATTATTTTATTTTGCACAGCCTATCTATTTACCCAGTTTTTAATTTTACACTGAACAATTCCTTAAAAGTAAATCATTTTTTAAAAAATGTTTCTTTTTCCTCTGTGATAATTAAATTAAACAGTGCCGTGAACTTGATGCTAACTTAGCTGCATGAATCTGTATTTGTGGCAAACTATACTTATTTCAATGTTTTTTAGTAGGCTTAAACATACTGGCATGGCAAAAAAAAGCTTTTTTTTCAAAATGCATCAGTTACTAGTGCTGTTCCAGCAGACTTCTGCACTGAAATACATTTTTCTCTGCCTGAAAGCCATTACATCCCGAAGTGCTGCCTCTTTCTTGACCAGGCAAAATGACCTGAGATGGCTGCCTACACACCAATATTGCAACTAAAAAAATATACTTGTTGAGTTAGGAATGGCAATTAATTTGGTAGAGTGAATTATTTTCAGTGTAAACAGTGTAATTTAGAAACAAAAACCATAATATGACAGAATCCATTTAAGGATTAAGGTATGGTGATCCACATAATGGAAAAAAAACTTATCTGAAAAACCTCAGTTCCCAATCATTCCAGATAGTAACATAGTTAGTTAGGTTGATAAAAGACCTAACTGCATGGCATATTCTGGATGGGGCCTTATCAGTGCTCTGTAAAATGGAAGAATGACCCCCTCATCCAGAGAATTTATGCCCCTTTTAATACAGCTCAATACTTTATTTTCCCTTGATGCTGCTGATTGGCATTGCTTGCTACAGCCAAGTTTATTATCTACAATGACTCAAAGGTCCCTTTCCATAATGGATTTGCTTACTGCAGTCCCATTAAGGGTATAAGTGGCTTGGATATTTTTACATCCCAGATGCATGACTTTACATTTATAAACTTTGAATCTCATCTGCCACTTAGCTGCCCAGATTGCCAGTTTGTCAAGATCCTGTTGCATCTAGGAAATAATTAATTAGGCTGCATAGTTTTGTTTCATCTGCAAACACTGATACATTACTTACAATACCCTCCCCATAGTCATTAATGAACAAGTTAAATAAAAGTGGACCCAATACTAATACTAAGAACCTTACTCCAAGTAGAGAATGTACCATTAACAACCACCCTCTGTACCTGATCCTGTAGCCAGTTTCCTATCCATGTGCAAATGACTTTATTAAGCCCAACAGACCTTAGTTTAGAAAGCAGTTATTTATGAGGCACTGTATCAAACGCTTTGGCAAAATCCAAATAGATCACATCTACTGCTCCCCACTGTCCATCATCTTACTTACCTCATCATTAAAAGCAATCAAATTAGCCTGACATGACCTATCCTTTATAAAGCCATGCTGATGCTGCTCATAATGCCATTCACTAGGACAACATATTTAATGTGATCCCTTAACAAGCCTTCAAATAATTTGCTCACCACTGATGTCAAATTTACTGGCCTATAATTGCCAGGCTGAGTAATCCATTAAATATTCATTTAAATATTGGAATTGGTTTCCTCCAATCCATAGGTACCATACCAGATGAAAGATAATCAGAGAAAATCAAAAATAAAGGCCAGTCTAAAACTGAACTAAGCTCGGGAGTGTCTGCTATCTGGCCCTAGTGCCTTGTTCACATTAATTATTATTAAAGCTTTATGAACCAAATCTTGAGTGAGCCACTGACTAGTTTGAGCTGAGCCAACAGTGCAGCTATGAAGTGAACCTGAAAACTCTGACACTTCTATTGTATGCACTGAAGAAAAGAACTGATTAAGCACATTTTGTTTTTCTGTATCAACCATACTTGTACCATTATTTAAAGGAGTAACTTTCTCAACCCACATCTTTTTACTATTAATATACTTAAAAAAACATTTTGGGGTTAGCCTTAGCTTCTGTTGCAATGCACTCCTCAGTTCCTATCTTTGCCTTCCAGATTGCAGTTTTACAACATTGACTGTAGTGTTTATATTCATTAAATACAGCTTCTGTCCCCACAGACTTGTAGTTTTTAAATGCCTTTCTCTTTTTTCATAATAACTTTTATAAAAGATCCCGTCCTTGTAAAGGTATAGGATCCATTATCTGGAAACCCATTATCCAGAAAGCTCATTCATTATAACAGAAAGGCCATCTCCCAGACTCCATTTTATCCAAATAATCCAAATTTGTAAAAATTATTTTCTTTTTCTATGTAACAATAAAAAAGTACCTTGTACTTGATCCAAAATAAGATTTGAATAATAAGCAGACCCAGTTCTGGATAACAGGCCCCATACCTGTACTATGAATTATTTGTAAGTTTTCTTGTATAAGTAAACTGTAGAGTTTAGGTAAAGGGATGCAATGCTAATATAAAATCATATTTTTTTTTTTAGATATTTTAGATTTTAGATTTAATAGTGAATTAATTTTAACATAGCTATTAAAAGATAATACAAGGGGCATATTTATTATGCTGTGAAATTCGCCAAAAAAAACATATAAAAGCTGTGTAAAATAAGGTGTGTGTAAAGTTATGCCATGCAAATGCCAGATTTGATTTTTTGATTATTTTACACTGCTTCCGGCAGAAGTCACATCAGAAAAAATGTGTAAAAATATGAAGCGTGGCGATGTGTGGTGTATTATCCTCCATTTTTAACACAGTTTAATAAATATGTCTGTGAGACAGCTAAAGAAGTAGGGGATGGAGATGCACAGTATGCAATAGCTGATTTCCCAATTTCCAGAGTTATATTACATTGTACTTTCAGTCAACTTTTTTATATATAGACTTCAAATATACAGCATTCCAGTATTTTCATCATATCAGCAGCATTTCCTTTTCTAATCTGCTTCTTGAATAATGTAAATGATTGGACTAGAAACCATAAACCAGATTAATGGCTTATTACTTTTTTCACTCATCTTTTATTATATTATATTGTGACCCTCACCTATTCCCTTCACCTACATTTTCTGGTTGATAGAAAAAAATGACCCTAGCAACCTTGCAATATATGGAGAGCTGCAGAGAATTGTCTTTCCACAATCCACATCATAGCAGAAATTAATTTGATATTGTTCTACGCCTTACATTCTGAAAAGCTTTTCTATTAATTTTCATGCTAAGCAAGAATATTTCAGTGTGCAAGATGTGTGTATTGATTGGGAAATCCAAGTTAGAATTTGACCATATTTTAACATTTTTTTACAAATCTCTTGGACCTGGAGTACCATTGTTTAAGCATGAAAACTAATAGAAATTACGTACTGCTTTTCAGAATTTCATGTGCAGCACACCATTATTGGAATAGTTAAATGATATTAGTAGAACTCTTTTCACTGATATTAATAAATAATAATCACTAATAATAAGGAGCACTCTTTTTCCCTATTCTCTACAGGTTACACATCAGTCGTTGTCTATCAAAAATATTCCACCAGTGTTAAAATAAGTTATTTGACAGTTCACCACTTAATCACTCATTTTTCGTTGTTTGGCTGTTATTTCTCTCCAAGCTGGAATTATTGTTAAATCATTTGACATATATAAACAGAGGACTTGACGATGTATGCTTTGTTGCTTGGTAAATCAAAGAAGCACCAAAATAAGTATAGAAACTTTCGGAATGCACAAAGTTTAGGATTTAATTTGAGATTACTGTTTGTTTATACAATTGAGTTTCAGCTGAATTACAAATGAACCCTTGTGGTGTGTTGGACTGGGTAGGTGTATTATAATGGTAAAAATATGACTGCCTATTGGATATGAAACGTTGAGGTTTCAGATAAATTCTCTCAAATTTTAATATACAAATTAGGATTTAGTGTTGGTTTATTATACGAGTTGAATATTTTGCATAGGCTTAGGTATGTGGCTAAATTTAAAGACAATGGATTTCCTCCTGCCAGTGTATACTGTAACAGCTGTGGCTATAACAGCACATTCATAACCTTGATTAAATGAGACAGGTACAAGTATCTTTTAACCTTTACAGTAATTTTATTGCCTACATAAAACAAATATTGTGTTGTGAAAGTGTCATTCATACCTTCTTCTATTAAATTAATTTTAGCATTTACGGTGAAGATTATCATAAAGATATTGCTATGGCAACTTACTTTTTATTTTTCCTTACACTAATTACTACAACTAAACCATCAGCTACATTATTTGAATTTCTAATGAGAGATTGAAAAGAAAACGCTTCATTAATTGTCCCTCATCAAAAAGAGACATACATGTAAATAGCTATTGAGATATTCAAACAAAGAAAGAAGAAATCTTCCATTGAAATTTGAAAAAAATATTCACCACTGAAGTGTTTCAGTTTAGTGTTTACATCATTGATTCAAACTGAGTGTTTGTAGTATTGGGTAGCTGAGATCCATGGGAGAGGGTCTGTAAGAGCTGGTTATGACTACTTTTCTTTTCTTTCATTCTATTGGTTATTTTTAACTGTGCAACTCCAACTGCTATATAGTTATTTCTTATCAACATAAAGTTAACCATGAGTTGGTACTGAATCATGGATGGTATCAGCATGTGTCAGCACTTTTCCTCTGTCGGTATTGGCCAGTGGATGCTTGTGAAAAGAGAGTTTGTAATCTTTTTTAATGGGTGAGGCAGCGTTGCTTCTTTGCCTGACCTCTTTACATTAATCAAAACAGCCAGACCAGACCAACAATACTTAAAGTTTAAAGTAGGGATCTTGTAAATTAATCTTTCAGATTTTTAGGGTATACAGTATTCTCACTCACTTTACTATAAAGACACATGAACAAAGTCCAATTTATTAATAAGGGGCATATTTATCAAGGGTCGAATTTCGAATTGAAAAAACTACAAAATCCAAAAAGACCAACCAAACTTAAGTCTAAGTTTTTTTTGTCAAATAGGTCCTTTTTTGATTGAATAGGTGTGTATTCGGCCGAATTCGAATCGTACGAATCGAAGGAATATCGCATTCGACCGAAGATTTCTCAAACTCCTCAAATTGACTCCAAATAGGTTCTAGGAGGTCCCTCATAGGCTAAAACATCAATTTGGCGAATGGTCGAAGTTGAATTTTTAAAGAGACAGTACATGATAAATTTAGATATTCGAATTTTCAAAATTTTTTCAAATCTAATTTGGACTATTCCCTAGTCGAAGTACACAAAAAATAGCTTGACTACTGTTACTTTGTATCAACAGCCAGCTGTCCTCCTGCATACTCTAAACCCTACAATTCCTTGCACACATGATTTCAATGAGAAAAGGAAAATCACAGAGCAATGCATTGTGGGTTTTGTAGTTCCTGCATGCTGTCTGTAAGCTGTGGAGAAGTTGTTACAATTTGTAAAATCAGTGTTTAAGTCCCTCCTTCCCTGCCAGGATTTCAAATGATGCAGAAATAGAAGAACTTCAACCTTGGCATACTGCTCATACAAAAGAGCTCCAAAGACACTCACGTGCACTTGAGCGTCACTGGCACAAATCCCGTTCAGAATCAGACTTTTGGAGCTACAAATCTGCACTCCTATAACACCAGCCTCTTCCAAGCCAAACAAACATACTTTACTTCACTCATTAACTCCCTTTCTAAAAAAACCAGCACAACTTTTCTCCACCTTTAACACTCTCCTTTCCCCTTCTCCACCCCCTCCATGCACATCTGTCTCTGCTCAAGATATTGCTGAACACTTCAAAAACAAAATTGACACTATCAGAAGGCACATTACACTACTCAACCCCCCTAGACTTCCACCACCCTCCCTCCACACTCCCCAGTCTCTCCTGTGCTCCTTCACCCCTGTCACTGATGAGGAAGTCTCAAAGCTTTTGGCCTCTTCTCACCTTACCACCTGCCTGCTTGATCCAATTCCCTCAAAACTTCTCCGCAATACCAATCCTTGTCTAATCAAAGCCTTAACTCACCTATTTAATCTTTCGCTCTCAACTGGACTGTTTCCTTCTCAACTAAAACATGCTCTTGTCACCCCTATTCAAAAACTTTAAATCTCTAAACTAATTGAGCGCCTAGTCTACAACCGACTAACCGCATTCCTCTCTGACAATAACCTGCTGGACCCCCAACAATCTGGTTTTAAGTCACAACACTCCACGGAAAACTGCCCTGACTCAATTAACTAATGACCTTTTAACCGCTAAAGCCAACAATCATTTCTCACTACTAATACTGCTTGATCTCTCAGCCGCATTTGAGACTGTAGATCACCCTCTCCTCCTCCAGTCCCTCCATTCGCTTGGCCTTCGTGACACAGCCCTGTCCTGGTTCTCTCCTTACATCACCAATCGTTCTCCCCTACCTCTTTCTGTTGGAGTTCCTCAAGGCTCTGTCCTGGGACCATTACTATTCTCCCTCTATACTTCCTCCCTCTGTAAATGAATCAACTCGTATGGTTTCCACTACCACCTATATGCTGACGATACTCAGATCTATCTCTCATCTCCTGATCTCAACCCAGAACTCCTAACTCGCGTCTCCTCCTGTCTGTCCGCTATCTCTAACTGGATGTCGCAACGCTACCTTAAATTAAACCTCTCCAAAACTGAAATGGTGCTCTTTCCTCCAACTAACACTAGTAACATCCCGGAAGTATCCATCATAGTTAACAATTCCACTATCACCCCCTCTCCCCAGGCCCAGTGCCTTGGGGTTATCCTAAATTCTGCCCTGTCATTCACTCCTCATATCCAGTCACTTATTAAATCATGTCACTTCCACCTAAGGAACATATCCAAAATATGATCATTTATCACCCAAGATGCTGCTAAAATTCTTATTCACTCTCTCGTCATATCACGTCTAGACTACTGTAACTCACTTTTAATTGGCCTTACCCTCCAGAGACTGTCACCTCTCCAGTCCATAATGAACACTGCTGCGAGGCTCATACACCTCAGCAACCGCTCCTCCTCTGCCTCGCCATTCTGTCAATCCCTGCACTGGCTTCAGTTACCTTTCAGAATCAAATTCAAATTAATGAGACTGACTTTCAAAGCACCCTACATCTCTGAACTCATCTCTATATACTCACCCAACCGCTTACTACGCTCCTCTACTAACCTGCTGCTCAACTCTTCTCTCATTACCTCCTTACATGCTCGCATTCAAGACTTTGCAAGGGCTGCACCCCTCCTCTGGAACTCTCTCCCACAGTCTGTCCGACTTTCTCCCAACCTTTCTGCTTTCAAGAAATCTCTTAAAACGCACTTCTTTCAAGAAGCCTACCCTCACTCTGCTTAACTACCAAACGCAACACCACATACGGTACCACATTTCTCACCCACTTAATTCGATCTTCCCCACTCCCACACCTTGTGTATTACTCCCTTCCCTTTAGACTGTATGCCTATGCATAGGGCCTTCCTCACCTTTTTGTACCTGTATTGATTGTGATGTATGTAACTCCATATGTTCTATGTATATAATTCATGTAATTTAGTTGTATAATTACATTTACTTTACAGTGCTACGCAATATGTTGGCGCTATAAAAATACATGTTAAGAAGAAGAAGAAGAAGAAGAAGAACTGTTAAACAGCTGGATTTCAGCATAGAAAATGGCATGTATTCATACTTTTTGAAGAAACAGGTAACTGTGATGAATATTTAAGGGTTTCTGTGTTATGTGGGCCTCTTGATCAAATTTTAGTTTGGAAGCCAGAGTTCCCCTTTAAGTTCAGTTATGGGAATAACAAAAACAAAAAGGAAATCATTTTTAGAAATTGGATTGTTTGAATAAAATGGAGTCTATGGGAGATGGCTTTTCCGTAATTTGGAGTTTTCTGGATAACGGGTTTCCGGATAACGGATCCCAACGGATCCCATACCTGTGTGTGTGTGTGTTTATATATATATACACATACATATTAATATATTTTGTATGCGAATGAACAACCATCGGTCGGTCATACGTGCGGCCTCGGACTCGGACACAGGAAAAGCAGACACCCCTCTGGCTAGACACTTTCTATGTTGCAAACATCCACTACCCACTATACAAGCAGTTTTGATTTATCATATTCCCCCTCCACAGAGAGGTGGTGATAGATCTAAACTTTTGTTGCAACGAGAAGCCAAGTGGATGTGGATTTTCAACACAATAGCACCCAGAGGGTTGAATGAAATGTACTATCTTGCCAGCTTAATGATCTAAGATATACGATGATACTAACTTTCAATTTAAGGTGATGTTGAACTATATACCTCACTCAGTGGACAGATATATGCAGCAGATTGATTAAAGGGTATCCATCACCCAAAAAAATTATTCAAAATCCTATTTTATCACATTAGTCAAGCAAAATGAACTTTAATTACACTATATAAATTATTTGAATCTTGTTTCTTCAGTCTGGGATTTCAGAATTATAGCAAGCAGGCAGCAGCCATTTTGTGGACACTGTTATTAAGGCAAGTCTTGCATCATCTCAGAATCTTGTTTCTGCACCAGAATGGGGGACAGATCACCATGCCCTGGCTACACAATTAAATGGTGAAGAGCACAGAGAGAATGGAAAGTGAAAGTAATTGTCTGCCCCGGGCATAGAGGAGGGGCAGACAATAATTGATTGACAACTGAGATTTTTAAATGAGCTTACAACAGCTATGAATGCTTCAATAAAAAATAGAAACTGGATTTCATGTTTAATTTGAAAAGGACTTTTATTATACAGATTTTTGTGTCTGGGTGACAGGTCCACTTTAAGTATCAAGATAACCTTTGTGATATTATACATTGATTGAACAATAATTATTTGATACTGTGGCCACAAACAGATTCCTCGACACATTGTTTTTAGATGTTTATATGATCACATTGTATACACCAAATCGATACATGTTGTACAAGTATTTATTTCTTTACCTTTATATGGATTATATAGAAGATTTTTTCTACTTTTTAGATGCCTCACAATGGCTGTGCATACATAAATGCTGTTACATATTTAAGGGATAACAATGTATTAATGGGTGTGAGAATTTTACTATACACTCTAATGGGAAGAGGGCATCGCTGTTCCACTAGTATATGTGATGCCTTAATTATTTGCATGTTGATTGGATAGGGTGGGTATTTTATGATGCATCTCACTTCTGGTCACTATCCTGATGATGACTCTTTGGGAGTCGAAACCGTTCATACACCATGTTTGAATAAAACTTGATGATTGTGGCCTTGAGTGCTTTCATGGACTGCTGCTGCTATATATATATATATATATATATATATATATATATATATATATATATATATATATAGATATATATATATATATATATATATAGATATATATAGATATATATAGATATATATATATATATATATATATATATAGATATATAGATATATATATATATATATATATATATATATACACACACACTGTATTTCAGCTTGACTTGCAGAGCCTAATTAAATCTTTATTACATAGGAAGGTCTACTAACACTTGGAAACAAGCAAGAATGGCAAAGACCGTTCTTGTCTTTGAAAATGTTTCTTTGAAGGTTTCGCATTCAGTTGTAGAACAAGTTCCTTCTTCAAGGGAGAAACTATTGTTTCAATAAGCTTCAACAGAAACATTATTGAAACGTTAATCTTCTCAAAGTCTAATTTAATGTTTCAGTTTATAAACTGAAGTCCCCTGTCATGTTGATAAGTTGTTGATGTACAGTAAATGCAATTGAGCTCATACAAAGTGGATTTCAAAATATGTGTCCATTAAAATAGTTTATTCACAAAATAAATGCATCTATGCTTCAGTCTGCTAAGAAAGATGATAGATAATGAAGACTACAAGCCACCTAAAGAAAACAAAGTAAGATCATGGGGAAAAGATACAAGTTGTTAGGGAAACCTCAGGGACTTTTTTTTCTGTAGAGCAATCAAAAACTGTTAGAGGTCTAGTTATCAAAAGCTGTGTATTTTTAGAGGCTATTTTCTAATTTGTATAAACTTACAATTAACAAATACTGAATATTACAAAATATGAATATAAAGTTATGTGAATATAATAAATGTGATTTGTATTCATATTTAATGGGTTGACAAGCTAAAAAAAGGACGGCATTCTTGTGGTCAAAGCTATGTGATAAAATATATAGGATGTTTAGGACTTGTGGCAAGACTAATTAGATATCACTATAAGAATCAGTAATCTCAGTTACTTTCAGGAGTATCATAAAACAACTTCTGAAGACTTACGGACACTTGGAGAAGCCTCATTCTTATGTGTCCATTTAAAGAAACTTTGCTAAGCCTTATTAGAAACATTTGCAATGTCAAAGATGAAAAATAATTTGTACAGTGCTGAAAAACTCAATAGTACAAATTAAGGTGGATAAATTAACCAGAATAAAGGTATTTTTACTGTTTCAGGATACTGAAATCAAGATATTGTATAAAGACAGGGTATTGTTTAACACAAATGCATTAGTAGATGATCATGTATTGTTGTATAATCTGCATTCTACTAGTGATGGGCAAATTCACTGAGAATTTGCGTGATTCGCAAAAATAAAATGCGTCAAAAATGGGTGCAGGCATCAAAAATGAGATGCGCGTTTCGCAAATTTTTCGTGGTTTCGCTGGAAATTCGCGAATTTTTCGGGGGAAACTGCGCAAATTCACCCATCACTAAATTCTACAACACACAAATTTTACAAAACTTAGAAATTTTCCTATTTACTAGTAGATCATTCAACCAAATGTTTTTCTTTTTTGCATTTATCCATTCATTTTTAAATATGATCATATTTTATGTATATTGATGTAAGGGATATATACAAAGCTACAAAGAGCAATAACACACACACAGACATTTCTCATATCAATTTATATACTGTATTACATTTCTGTCCCTAACCAGGGTAGCCAATTATACTCTCCGGACCAATTATCTTTAGAATACCATTGTCACTTTTGTGCATGTCCCAAAAGTGCTTGAATTCTATTTGCACTTGTATAAGGATAATAAAAGTTAATTTAAAATCAGAAGGAATGCTTGTGAACACTAAATGCTCTGATACATGTTTCCAGTAATATACCTTGAAGGTCAAGCAAGCATTCTTTTTGAAAATCAATGCCCTCCACATTACCACACTTTTGTTTCCAGGAATTAAGACAGTAAGTATACATTTAAGATAAACACATCAAACTCTTTTCACAAAAGAGAATTTCTTGTGCTAGTAAAGACCATTAAAACGGAATTCTTGACTTAGGGTCTTTGCTTAGTAACTGGGGCCAAAGTTAAATGAGAGAGAAAAATGACAATAGAAAATTAAAAATAAAACAAAAAAATAAACAAATTTCTCACAATATTCATATGAGTTTCCAGTTATTAAATGGGGTATGTTTATATATACACAAAAATCTTTCTTTTGCACATGTCACAAATTTACAAATTCCTGAAAAATATAAAACTTTCAACAAACTGAAGAAAATGGATTTTCATTTTCATATCGTACATTTGTTGACTGAAGTTTGCTATGCAAGACCAGTAAATGTGACCCCCAAAGTCTGGCAAACTATTATGGGGCAACTTAAGCCTTACTAGCTGATCAGTTTTGGATTCCAATTGTAAAAAGGCCTTTAGAAGGAATATTGACCCATAGGAAATAGCTTAAGATGTTCCGTTTTATAAATCTGGCTGCATGTTTGCAGTATATTTTTAAATGTTAAATGTGTAGGTCACCTTTAAGTTAACTTTTAGCATGTTACAGAACTGACCAATCTTAAAAGACCAGTAACAATTTTTTTTTTTTTAAATTTTTAAAAAAACCCACCAAGGCAGTTTTAACTTTCAATTCACAAAGTCTTTATTAAGAAATTATTTACTGATTCTCTGCTTGCGCTCCTCTTCAGAAACGACGTCAGGGCGACGATCCATTGTGCGATGCCAGGGGGAGAATGAGCACCGCACAATGGATCGTCACCCTGTTACCGTTTCTGAAGAGGAGCACAAGCACAGAAACGGTAAGTAATTTATTAATAAAGATTTTGCGAATTGAACGTTAAAACTGCCTTGGTTTTTTTTTTGTTAAGTAGAAACACATTTTTTTTTTAAAAAAAATTGTCACTGGCTCTTTAACAACTTTTCACTTGTTCTTCATTTTGTATTTGTTATAGTTTTTGAATCGTTGCCTTATTCTTCTTAAACCTCTTTCCAGCAGCCTAATATCTGTGGTTCTGTGAGCCTACATTTATTTTATTATTTTATTGTTACTTTTTATTACTTTTCTTTCAATTTTGGCTCTCTGCTATTCATCTTTCAGTATCCATAGACAGACAACTATTTGGGCAACTAGGAATAGATCTATCACTTTGAAGATACTTTTAAAGGTAGGACACAATTAAGTAGATATGCACTAGGGATGAGTGAATTTGTTTAGCTTTTACAGATTTGATGTGAAATTCACACTATTGTGCTTGGCAAACATTTTTACTAATCTGCACTATAATTTGGCGACATGCTTTGTTTCGCCAGTAAAAAACCCACATTTTTATCACAGAAAATAATGCCCATTGATGTGTAAGAAAAAACGTAGGAAAAAAACACCCATTGAGGCAAATGCATTTGGCGGGAGAAAAAAAAATTAGAAAAGTTCCCATTGACTCTAATGCATTTGGTGCAAGTAAATATGCAGAGAAATTGGGCTCATTTATACACACTGGCCGAATTTGCAAACACCCTACTGTATTCATGGCCTACTACATGAAAATAAAGCCCACAAAGCAACAGGAATAGGCACATATTCAGTAAATTCGTGTTGGTGCAAGCTGCAGAGCATAGTGTAAGTAGACACATGCCAACCCTGTTGTTACTGCCTTCTCTAACAACCTATAGAATCCCATATTGGCCTGTGTGCTTTGTTCCCTAAGTATGGGATGGGAGGGGTACCAATGTGTCTCATGCCTCTTATATATATATACAGCACTACTGAATGCAGACAAGAAGGCAGACAGATGATGGCAAAATACAAAACAGGTGGATTGGCCTTTCTTTTCCACTTTGTACACTGCCTTCTCAAATGTAAATAAGTGAAATAGTCCCCCAGCTGTTGGATATATCTTCAAACAGTAGGAGTGTTAATGTTTTCAAGTCCCTGAGCTCTCTGTTTATGTATTCATATAAATTCTTGCAAAATAAGCTTGCCAGTAAATTTCAACTAAAGCTCAACCCTGAGCTCGCTGATTTTTTTCCATTTCAGCATACATTTTTGATGAAGATGTATAGCACCCCAAATATGTGTTTTTCTGTAAACTTCCTAAACCAGTATAGTTTATTGTGAAATTTGAAAATGTTGATAACACCGTTGGTTATTTTTAATCTGGCAACCTTTTCACATTCCTTTTTGCACATTTATATACAATGTAAGCAGTAGGCATGGCTCAGGATTGTATTATAGCATCAGTCAAAACAAACTAGCTGCTCTCTTGAGTTTTTGCATATGGAAATATCAAATTTCTCCAAGTGCTGCAATGTCTTTTTCAGGTTTGCAGGTCACACACGATCCTCCTACTGGAGTATCTACAAATTAAAACAAAAGAGACTCACTACAAGTGCCAAAATGTCTTTTTTAGGGTTTATTTGGGGGCCCATTTACTTAGCTCGAGTGAAGGAATAGAAGTAAAAAAACTTCGAATTTCGAAGTTTTTTTTGGCTACTTCGACCATTGAATGGGATACTTCGACCTTCGACTTCAAATAGAACGATTCGAACTAAAAATCGTTCGACTATTCTACCATTCGATAGTCGAAGTACTGTCTCTTTAAGAAAAAACTTTGACCCCCTAGTTTGCCACCTAAAAGCTACCGAAGTCAATGTTAGCCTATGGGGAAGGTCCCTATAGGCTTTGATAGATTTTTTTGTTCGAACAAAAATCATTCGATCGATGGTTTAAAATCCTTCGAATCGAACAATTCGAAGGATCTAATCGTTCGATCAAACGAATATCGCTAAATCCTTCGACTTCGATATTCGAAGTCGAATGATTTAACTTCGACAGTCGAATATCGAGGGTTAATTAACCCTCAATATTCGACCTTAAGTAAATTTGCCCCTTAATGTCTGTGTGATTTTGTAGTATGAAGATTTTCTTCATAGGATTTTCACAAGGTATGAAGAAGATCCAAATTACAGAAAGATTACTTATCCGGAAACCCGCGGTCCTGAGCATTCTGAATAACAGGTCCCATACTTGCTGCTTTCAAAGTAAAACTCCAAAACTTGGTCAGTTACTATTAAGCAGTCAATACTTGTGGTGCATTTCTGAAAAAGTATTCATTTTTTTTTTTATATAAATACATACTGAATGATATCTAATTCTGTACAGAGAGCAACATGTCCATGATAAAATGTTATATTAAAAAACATTTCAAGACAATTTTATTAAAAACAATTTTTAAATTTTGTTGGATGTAGTATGTAGCACATATGTAAATTCATAACCGTGATTGATTACACGTTTTTTTCCCCAAAGAAAATGATCTCCAGGGCTTTTTAAACAGACAAATTACAACTCAAGAACATCAATTTGAGAAGATTAAACAATTATCATTTTTCAAAAGACGCAAACACTTAACTAGGTGTAATTACTCGCCTAGTATATTTGTGCCTTAAATAGCAGATATTTTCTGATATTGATTTCACTCAGCATTAGAAAGAGGTTTCTGATTCTACTGAACAATTGGCATACTAAAATCCTTATGATACATTAATGGGACGGGAAATGTTGATATCTATAAGTACAGTATATGTCCTGATTTCAGGAATGCCAGCCTTCAATATGCCATGAAAATATATTTCCTTTTTCTCTGTAATAATAAAACAGTACCTTGTACTTGATCCCTGCTAAGATATCAATATTCCTTATTGGAGGCAAAATTCTACCAGGTTAATAAATGTTTAAATTATTTTTTGAGTATGATCCAAATTATGGAAAGATAAAAACTCCAGGTCCCATACTAGAAAAGCACAGATACATAGAACTATTAGAAATTGCAAGAGGCATATGTCATTTCAAGTATTCTGAACAATGTAGAGTGTGAACACAACAGTTGATCATTGGGAGATTTTCCTATTCAATTAAAGGTGAAGTGCTTAAGCAAACTTCATAGTGATGGGTTTGATTACTGCTTGGCAAAACCATAGTAATGTCAATTATATCCAAATGAAATGGTTAAGGCAGCACAGGTCATTAGCAAGAGATTATATATTAAAATTATGCCTGTACTTTGAAAAATGTGACCTAATTTCTAGAATAGATGACCTAATTTCTAGAATGGAAGCAGAGAACTCCACACAATGAAAACTGTGCAATGTGCAAAAAAAAAAAAAAGGCATATTGTCAATTTCCTGCTCCATGCTCCATTCCATGCATATTGGCTTCTAAAAAATAGGAAGGCTTTTCTGTATGTATGTTTTTATTTATATAATGTTACTAATATACGCAGCACTCCCTTCAGCCCACTATCGCAGTCGCAAGTAAGTGGTATACGGGGATGGGTGGCAATTCTAGGAGCCAGATCTTCCAAATGGGGTGGCTGGGCCCAACACTGAGCAGACTGTTCCCTTGCAAACCAAGCTACTGTATGTTAAAAAATGAAGACTTAGGGGGTTATTTATCAAAATCCGAATTTATCAAGTCCAAATGATTATTTTATTTTAAATAGTCTGAATAACTAGAATCCCCGATTTGACATTATTTATTATTAAAAAAGCCAGATTTAATTGAATTGGGAAAAACTCGATAAAAACAAGAGAACATCCAAATCATATGATCATATGGATCATATGTACAATCATTTGTATTTTTCCCAAATTTTTCATGCTTTTAACAAAAAGTTAAAATTCTCTGGATTTTTGCCCAAAATAGTCAGATTTTCAGGCTAATTCCAGTGTAGCCAACAGAAACTTCCAAATAAGATAGGGACCTCTCCCATTGACTTTATATTACTTTATATACAACCTTAGCAGGACTGAGATGCCGTATTTTTCGGATTCGGACTTTATGCTCCATTGGGCATTAATAAATCTCGAAAACATGATGTTTTTTTCAAACTAAAAAATCTGATTTTATAGTACAAAAAAATAGAATTATTTGAGTTTTTTGCATTCGGGCTTTAATAAATAGCCCCCAAGAAAGTTTTACCTGCATTCATAAGCCAATTTTTCACTTGATGCCATTTAATTGGCAAGAGTATTGGGTATTCATGCATGTAGAGTATAACAGATTGCACAGTTAGTTGATGTCTCTGAGCACACTTACTGCCAAAGGTGCAAAATTGGTCCAGTACAGTAACCCATAGCAATGCACCAGTAATTAGTCTAGTGCAGTTTGGATAATTAAATGTCTGATTAATCAGCATAAATAAGTGAACACTAAAATTAGCATTAGTAATGTCTTTTATGCCTGTAATACTGAAATGTGGTCCTGTGTCTCTTACTCTCACACATTGAATTAATATTTTGTCTTTAAGAGATGCATAGTATCCTCCAAGTATATTGAACAATAAATTAGGTCATCAGCAATAGTTTCAGTTTATTTGCTGGCTGGTTGCATTCTTGTACTAACGTTGCTGTCAGTGTACAGGATGCAAAGACAGTGCCGGCAGCTAACACAGAATAATGCAGGTCCCTCTGCCTTGGGTACTGTATCTTGGGAAACTATACAATGTTTCAGCTGATCATCTAGGGATATTCAGCCTTCAGCTCTCTTATGGGGAACTGAGACAGTCTGCAGCAGATTAAAAAAGGATTTTCTATTCTGAAAATCTCTCATTGAAGTTTACGTATTGTTCTTTCCACATCCATGAGCAAACCAATTGCATTACAGGAAGTGGTTTCCTATCCATGTCTGATACACAGAGCAGAGGTTCGTCAGGGTCTTTAGGAACGACATATTATAAATTGTATAATGTTGTGTGTCTTCACTTCTTATAGCAAACATGGGAAAGTTGTGCTCACCAATCATTTTTAAACCATTAAATGGGGGTGCAATGAAGTTGTGAGCACAACATTCATGTAGACAAATATAAGAAGTCCTCTGTACTCAACCCATTACAGTACATTTTGTGCCTTAAGCTACCAAAAAATGCCTTCCCCTTTAAACAAAACAAAACAGGGATAGTTTGTCAACAATCCCTGGTTTGTTTAAACAAGGATGAAGATGCAGCATGCATGGACAGAACCCAAAAACTACATCTAACTTGCAGTGGCATTACAATCAAGCTCTGGATCCCCCATTTTTAATTTTTAAGCTATAGAGAAAGCAATCCCAGTGGTTCGGGCCCCCTTTTCCCCTGGCTCTGCTTCCTATATAGTTAAAGCACTGCCAACATTTAGGCTATGATCTGTCGATCCAAAGCCATCCTACAAAATCTACTGTGCCATATTCTGTAGAAATTCCAATGGATTTTGCTATGGAATCACAGAAATACAGAAGTATGCAGATGGGGCAGGTTTGTATTATTTTTATAATCATGACATTTTCTGGTGAAACTAGATAAATGCGTGCTTTCAAAGAAAGAGGTGAAATGCACCTTTTGGCTGTAATAAATAATAGCAAACATTTGTTTATTAAACTATCTGCCAAGATAATCCATGTGGCTGGATCAGAAAATAAATGGCACTGATACACATACAATATATCTGAGGCCGGAACATTGGAACTCATAAGAAAAGTTTTCATCTTTTTTTAAGAAAATGGCAATCATCTAAAACAAGATATAGTGAACATATATCAGTAAATTAATAATTTATTAGTATTATTATTATTATTGACTAGTGAGTCATGACTGTCTGCACTTACTATGCACCTCTTGATTTCAGTTAAGTCAGGAGTTCTTCATTTTATCAATTCAAAAATGTGACTATGGCAGAAACTGCTAAAACGTAAATTACAAAAGTAATTAGAGAAGCGCGGAATTTGATTTATTATACAGGTATGGGACCTGTTATTCCGAATGCTTGGGACCTGGGGCTTTCCAGATAATGGATCTTTCCATAATTTGGATATTCATACCTTAAGTCTACCAGAAAATCATGCAAACATTAAATAAAAAACAATAGGTTGGTTCTGCTTCCAATAAGGATTAATTATATCTTAGTTTGGATCCAGTACAAGCTACTGTTTTATAATAACAGAGAAAAAGGAAATCATTTTAAAAAAAAATTGGATTAGATGGAGAGAATAGAGTCTATGGGAGATGCCCTTTCCATAATTTGGAGCTTTTTGGATAATGGGTTTCGGGATAATGGATCCCATACCTTTACTATTAAGGGGCAGATTTACCAGTTTTGAATTTGAATTCAAATTTTAGAATTTTTTTTGGTCAAAACTCACAAATTAAAATCCACCAACTCAAATTTGAATCCCAATGTGAGATTTATCACACCTTGACCCTGGAAACAGTTCTAATTCGACTATTCTCCACCTTAAACCTGCAACGTGCAAAAGTAGAGGTTTTTTTTCTGGAGGAAAACTTGATTCTAATTCGATTTAAATTTGATTCTAGTTTCTCGGGTTGGGACCATTCAAATTGTGAATTAGATCTAATTTAATTGAGTTTAACAAAATTCATATTACTCTAAAATTTGAACTTTGATAAATAACCCCTTTAGTGTCAGCATTGTTTCCAGGTTTCATTTGAATACCCTTTTTTTTCACAGCATTTTCATGCTTCTGTCCTTCTGTCCTTGCTCTTCAGGTTTCAATAGCTGTTGTTAATAATTAGAAAGATGATGTGAATAACTGCTCATCTGGCATTAAAGGGGACCTGTCATCTTAAGAAATAATTCCATATTATTTTTTTATCATGTTAGTTGAGCAAAATTGACTTTACTTGCACTATATTTATTATTTAAATTTACACAATCACAGCAAACAGGCAGGAGCCATTTTGTGGCAATTTGTTACAATGGGCAGTGCCCTACATAATTATAGAGTGTGAGGAGGGAAGGGGGAATGTGAGGAGGGCAGTGATATGCAGGAATTGCAGAATAGAAAGTGAAAGTAATTGACTGTCCCATCTGATTGACAGCTCAGCTGTTTAAACACATTTCATAACAGGTATGGATGTAACAGTGATTATAATTCTGAGTTATAGGCAATATCAAATCATTCCTATCTTCTTCTTTGAAATACTGTTAGTTCAGCCACACCAAAATTAAATTGAAGCCCCTTGACCCAATAGCTTTTTAACAGCTTTTTAAGCATGACCACTTCCAAACTGGACTCATGCCTAGGGATGTAGCGAACTGCCGCTAATGTGTTCGCGAACGCCGTTCGCGAACACCGGCAAAAAAAGCGAGCAGTTCGCGAACAGTTCGCGAACTTCGAACGCTCGATAAAATCGTTCGATCGAACGATCGAAGGATTTTATTCGTACGATCGAAGGATTTTCGTTCGAATCGAACGATCGAAGCTATTCGATCGAATGATTTCATTCAATCGAATGCTTATAATCGTTCGAACGAATGGAAATCGTTCGATTTTAGCGATCGAATGGTCGAATGGTCGAATGGTCGAACGAAATTTTACTTCGAATCGAACGCGAACACCAATTGGCGAACGTCGCGCAACGTTCGCGAACATTCGGCGGACGCGAACAGTCGAAGTTCGCGCGAACTAGTTCGCCGGCGAACAGTTCGCTACATCCCTACTCATGCCTACTTCATACAGTAGCTCTAATGACAAGCATTAAGTACTTGTATCTGGGATTGTTCTAGTTTTCTTTTTAGGTTTTTGCTTTCTTATTCTATAACTCAATTACTTGATAAAAAAATATCACGGTTTTTTTTTAGGGTTCTTTAATTTTTTTTCTTCACTTTTCATAGCAATTATAGGATCTTTCTTTGTTTTCTCAGCTTTGAGGACTATTTTAATGAATTATTTATTCCTTAAATCAGCAAAAACCTTTTTTCCTTATAGTCTGTTATGTCAATTAACCACATTTTTCTCTTCCACTTTAACATTATAAAGATGAGACAGAACCTGTAGCTTTCCTTTTTCACCTCATTAAGTTGCTGATAGTCCTCCTTACATTCCCATTATTTCAGTTGTGCCTTTAATTTCTCTACTTTTACCCCGAGTTCATTAACATTTCACTTGACATTCATGAATCATGAGAATCGTATAGGAAAATTATTCTTCACTTAAGATTAGGTTACAAAAGCTCTTCATAAGGATTCATTTGTTTCATGTACATTACTTATTAATTAAGACAATATTTTACATTTTTTTGCATAATTTTCAGAACTTTTTTGTTTTTTGTTTTTTTGTGTGTTTTATAATATTTAGATTGCATATATTATCTTCTTAACAATCAGTTTTAGTATGTCTATAGGAGAACACCTTGAATGTCAAATTTCTAAGATATCCATACAAATGTGTAGTATATAGGAATGAGCTAATTTTTTTCACCTGATACTGATTTGAAGCGAAATTCATGAAAATTTCACAAATCTGCACTAGAATTTCACCATGCATTTTGTTTTGCTGGCAATAAAAAAGCATTTGTTCATGCAGGAAATAAATATCAGAAAAAAGGCCTATATGCATTTGGCATGATAGAAACACCTGTTAACTTGTGCATTTGGTGCAAGAAAAAGCGCAAGACAAACACCCATTGGCTCCAACAAGATGGTTTTGGAGCCATAGGAGGGTCTTCAAATAAGAGCGATGCTTGGGTATAATCTTAAACCAAGTCATTGAATAGGTAAAAACTAAAAGAAAGTTGAGTGAAAGAAAACCCAAGCACTTACCCACTTATAATATAAGGGTTATTTATCAAAATCTGAAAATATTTTCTGAGATCTACCGACCAAATCCGTATGGGTTTATTCCCCTTATTTATCCCGAAAATTTCCTGTGTGGGAAAAAAACTAAAAAATCATGAAAAATTCGAAATGTACAAAGTATTCGGATTTGACGCCCGCAAAAATTAATAGTTAGATTTTTGCCCAAAAACCATAGAATCTTAGAATTATTGAATGAAACCCGGTGCAGATCAGGATATCTTCGGGTCTTCTCCCATTGACTGTTACATGAACTTGGTAGGTCTGAGCTGGAGTACTTTTTTTATTCACTTTTAACACCCTCAGGGTTTAATAAATTCCAAAAGGGTTTTTTTCCATTAGAAATTCAGATTCTTCTAGTAAAAAACTCAAATGAATAACCCCCTATAAGTACAGGTATATAAATATTAAAGAATGTCTATCTTTTCAATGTATCTTACACACATATGCGTGCTGCAAATTCATTCCATTTATTTTTCGAGTGCCAACTACCTACCTATTTTCCCCATCCTTTCTTTAGGCGCTCTTTTTATTTCTGCAAAACTGATTGATAGTTTTAAATGTCTGGCAGAATAATCTGTATAGTCATACACAGGGACTATTCAAATGTGTCATATAAAGCCTGATTGTAATATTTGAAACCCTCAGTATGAAGATGATTTAGTAAGCATTTATTTGCATTATGCGCATGAAGACAGCGATTGTTGCCCTTAAATCTGCGCATTAAGCACTTAGAAACCTGAAGGTTGTCAAGATTATTAGCATTCATGTTGCATGTAATATTCTCTGCAGCAAACAAATGGAGTGTAATTAAATACAAGTGACTACAAAATGTATGTAAAAACGCTGCTTGAATTGCAAAAATACTGTTAAGAATTATACATTGATTTACTTGCAGGATATTCATTAAATCTGCTTGTATATTATACACATAGGTTCATATTTAAGTAATAGTCAACTACTGAATATGTTCTAGCAGATTAAGGTAAGATTCCATTGAATGCTTGCTTCAATTTTGAAATCTGACATGGCGCTAGACATATTGTCAGTTTCCCAGCTGCCCAGTCATGTGACTTGTGCCTGCATTTTAGGATGGAACTACTTTCTGGCAGGCTGTTATTTCTCCTACTTAATATAACTGAATCAGTCTCAGTGGGACTTGGCTTTTACTATTGCGTCTTGTTTTTAGATCTACCAGGGAGCTGTTATCTTGTGTTAGGGAGCTGCTATCTGGTTACCTTCCCATTGTTCTTTTGTTAGGCAGCTGGGGGGGAGGGAGGGGGTGCTATCACTCCAACTTGCAATACAGCAGTAAAGAGTGACTGAAGTTTATCAGAGCACAAGTCACATGAATTGGGGCAGCTGGGAAACTGACAATATGTCTAGCTCCATGTCAGATTTCAAAACTGAATATAAAAAAATCTGTTGAAAGATGGATTTCAGTGCAAAATTCTGCTGGAGCAGCACTATTAACTGATGTGTTATGAAAAAAAAACATGTTTTCCCATGACCGTTTCCCTTTAAATATTTTCAACATCTGCAAATTTCAGTTTATAAAATATAGCATTTCTAGCTATATTCATTTTTAGGGTTTAGTTCTCCTTTATGTCATTGATTAGTTACATGCTGCTTGAACTGAAACTAGTATCTATGAATGCATACATAGTTTTATGTTTGCGAATTTTATATTTAAAGGAGACATATTGGGGCCCATTTACTAACAATCAAATTGTGATTTTTTTTTTCCACAAATCATGAAAACTCTGTGGTTTTCCTATATTTTTTAAAAGCTCTAAAAATTCAAGATTTAGTAAGTGTAAAACCACAAAAACATCTAATACCAAACTTTTCCAAGTAAAAGCTGTCAAAGGTGCCATAGAAGTAGTGGGAGCTGCACTAATCTTATTGAACCACTTTTAATCAATTCAGACTTTTATTGGTTTTCGATCTTTTTTACTAGGTATTTTTAACTTCACCTTGCAAGCACTTTTTTTCAGTTCAGTTGGTTTTAGATTGCTCACCAGAAATAAAGACTTTTTGCAATTACTTTCTATTTCCTACTTGTGATTGTAGGAAGGCTGAGGGCCGAGGGCTGAAGGGTGAAGGCTGAGGACTGAAGGCTGAGGGCGGAGTTAGCATGACTGACGGCTGAGAAGGGAGGGTAGAGGACGGAGGTGTGACTGCAGGTTTGGACGATGATTGACAGTACCCATTGCGCCATTCAGAAGGCATAGGACATCGCAGGAAGGAAGGGTATTTCACCGAAGGATGTCCTAAAATACGTTCCATAAATTATATCAACTAATTGTAACAGTTTGTATTCTTTACTGGGATTACTGAGCTACCAGACTGAAAACTGCAGACAGGAACTTTAAACGTCAACTTTGGGAAAATGTTAAAAAAATAAGAAAATGTAAAGCAATTGAAAAAGTCTTTTTTTCTGGTGAACAATCTGAAAACAACACAACTGAAAAAGCACTTGGAAGACGAGCATCCCCTTTAAAAATGTGTTCCTGGCTGATATATTGATTTTTTTCCAAATAGCCTACTAGTCCTGCCCACCTGTTCCACTTCTTGCTGCCTCCTTTCCCAGGCTGTGCAGGGAAACCTGCAGCACCTAGCACACTACCCTGTAAGATAGGAACCAATCAGTAGTTAGTCTGACCTTGTTTGAAACTGATGCCTGCCTTTGCTCATGTCACGGCTATCCCCATACTAATGTACTTCTGGTACTACTTATTTAGAACACACCCACCACTTAATTAAAACACAGACAGGGACAGTATCAGATCTTCAATAAAGGAGAGTTCAAATAGAAGGCCATTATTAAAGCTAATTATCAATATTAACCTAGAGTGAAAGCTGACTCATATATCATCCGTTGTTGCCTACAAGACGGGGGGCGAGGTTCAGTTATGCTACTGTATATGTCTCCTTTAAATATGTTTTAAGGATGAAAGGATACAAAGAAATAAGAGTGGCATTATCATTTCTAAACTAGTGGGTGAGGGCTGACTTAAAATCCATTGTTTTTAATCTTTTCAACTTTCTTGTTGTTTGTTATCTTCTGGGAAATAACTAAAATCCTGCTTTAGAGGGGAAAAAAAGTCTGAAGACTGCATAAAGGATTGATTAAATATATGTTATTATCCAATAAATGGCTGCCTCCAGAGATCTCAAGATTTCTGCATTGTTTCCTTGAAACTTCCATACTCCTGTCACACTGCAAGATAACTGTTTATCGTAAAGTCAAAGTGGCAAACAACAGTGTGGTCCTTTGACTCAGTACATTGACACAATTTGTCTTCTCCTCCTACAGACAGTTGCTAATGGACTAGCAGCAGGCTCTAACACAACAATGGATTCATCAGTTCTCTGACAGCAAGCTCACACAGCTGCATGCCGGAGTAGCTACCTTGAGTATGGAAACAAATACAAAGATTCTTTCCTGCATAAAAATGAAAAGATTTATCGGCCGGTCGTTTCTTGTGCTTACAAATAGACCCTATAAGATACAGACAGCTTTGAAATTCCCTGTAGATTTCTATGTGGGAAACAGACAGTAGCAACATGTATTTTTTTTGGTTGAGAAATAATGATCTAAGTATTGGCAAGACACAGAGGTTTAGAAAAATCCAGGTCACTTGCCTTCTTTTATATAGGGTTAAAATGCTACTACAAAAAGAAAATAAATGAATAAGGCTTTTTAGATACAATGCAACCAAAAGGGTTTAATGATAAACTTAGTTACAGATGTTTTTTTCTAAGTATCTAATATACCCTTGTCTTTATGCAGATCACAGAATTAGGAACTGAATACTACAAATGTAAGGGGCACATTTACTATTGGTCGAATATCGAGGGTTAATTAACCCTCGATATTCGACCGTCGAAGTGAAATCATTCGACTTCGAAGTCGATGGATTTACCGCATTTCCTGCGATCGAACGATCGAAGGAATAATCGTTTGATCGAACAATTAAATCCTTTGAATCGAAAGATTCAAAGGATTTTAATCCATCGATCAAACGATTTTTGTTCTATCCAAAAAAGCTAGGAAAGCCTATGGGGACCTTCCCCATAGGCTAACATTAGTGCTCGGTAGGTTTTATGTGGCGAAGTAGGTGGTCGAAGTTTTTTTTAAAGAGACAGTACTTCGACTATCGAATGGTCGAATAGTCAAAAGCAGGGGCGTAACTATAGAGGAAGCAGACCCCCCCCTGCCGGCTGCAGGGGGGCCCAGGAGGTATAGGGGCACCATGAGGCCCTAATTCATATACAATTTCAATAAATATTGGAGAAACAAGTCAACCTCTAAACATTTTGAGGGCCTGAAAAATAATTTGCTTTGGGGCCCAGTAATATCTAGTTACGCCACTGGTCAAACGATTTTTAGTTTGAATCGTTCGATTCAAAGTCGTAGTCGAAGGTCGAAGTAGCCAAAAAAATACTTCGAAATTCAAAGTATTTTTTATTCTAATCCTTCACTCGAGCTAAGTAAATGTGCCCCTTAGTGTAGCAATTCTTACAATGATTGAATAATTGAAAATAAGACTACAGTAAGTGACATGTTTTCCATGTTTTTATGATTTAGCTAGACAGGCAAAGATTTGCAGTGTCTTGTGTTAGTTCTGAGATAGGCGTAGCGCAATGTCTAAAGTATTCTTTACCTTAACAGGATATGGACTGCCTCGCAAGGAAAGTGATGGACACATGGACTTGAGGGTTACATTTGCCGGCAACCAATATGTATCACATGGTGTAATTGAGGGGAGGTGGTTTAGAGTCTATAGGGTATTTATTGTGTATTCAATTGGCTTTTTTTGTATCACTTGAAAAAGATATATGTTCCCGAAACATGTCGTGATTTAACACCAATAAAAGGTGATTGCAGACAAAATTACTGCTTATGTTCCGGTCTGTTTCTCTCTTTCTATGTTTGTGAATGCGAATACACGGTGGATGGTGTGTATATGAAACAGAAGGAAAAAGAATTTATACCCCTCTGAAAAATAAGTTTCTTTAACACTTGCCTTCTTTTGTATAGAAATATATACTCTTCTTGCTCTGGTAAACCTCTCTTTGCAATATATTGTTCCTATGCACAGAAAAAAAGGGTTAAACCCAACACACCAATAAGGCTGCTACTGGAAATAGAATAAATTGGTAATGTGGAAGACTCCTAGTTGCTTACCTGGCCCAGTGGTAAAGACATACAGCCACAAACTTAAAGGTCACTCCCAGCAGAGCTTTACAGTACACCCATACCCCCATATGTAATAAAAGGCACTAGGTTTGATGGGCGAATTTTTCCCGTTTTGTTTCACTGAAAAATTCTTGAATTTCCTGCACAATTTGTGAAACGGCGAAAAAATTGTGAAAATTGTAATTGACGCCCGCGTCCAATTTTGGACTCACGTCAGAAAAAAGTCTCTTGAGTCAATTTTGATGCTGGCGTTAAAGTCAATGGGTGTCTGAATAGTGTTGATGCGCAGCAATTTTGACGTGAGTGACATTTTGGACGCACGTTTTGACGCAGACGAATTTTCAACGACTAATTTAGTTGGAGATTCTTGAATTTATTTGCCGGTGGCGAAATGTGGAAATCTGCAGCGAATTTGTGACAGGTGAATTTATTCGCCCATCGCTACCTAAGAGCAGTAACATGTAGCAACCAATAAGGTATTTGCTTTCAAACAGGTGACTGGTAATTCTTCCTGCTGATTGGTTGCTATGGGTTACTGTTTCTTGGCAAGCTTAATTCCTTTTATTACATAACCCCCATAATAGACTCAATTAGTTTTTCACACTGAAAAACTATCATAAAAATTTAAAACAGAAAAGTACCAACTGACTTCAATACATTTTATGAATTTTCGCGGTTTTGTGAATTTTCCCTCGGTTTTGCAAATTTTTCCCAGAACCAAAACGGGACACATTTGCTCATCACTACTGAACATCACAATGCTTATGTTGTTTTCATTTTTAGGCCATAACGCATGAATTACCCATTGAGAACATGGAAAGCTCGTCCCCCTAAAGAAAAAGAACAAACTCAATATAGTGCAATTAAAAACAAGCAAATGGGGACAGAAATGGAAAAGGGGAAAACAAGTATACATTTTAAACAGGACACAATTGCCTGTTTAATCCTGTACTAATGCTTTCTTTATTTACAATATAATAAAGGTGAGTTCTGTACACAAGTGCTATGTCTATTCTGTATGTGAAAGGGGTAAAGTATACTCAGAGTGCTGCATTGTGGACGATGGGATGGAAATAAGCCTTTTATTATTTCATTTTTTCATTTAATCCACTCTCAATGGAATATAAATAAAACCCTTAAGACACATATATTAAAGGTCGAATTTCAAATTCATGTGAGTTTTTAATAAACTCTATTAAATTTGAATATATTCTAAATTCGACTGGGGGTTCTTTATTAAAAAAATTGAATATCTAAAATTTGGACTAATTTTACCAACTTGAAAACTCAAATCAAATTTGACCAAACTTGATTAGAGTTTTTTCTCTGAAAAAAACCTGAATGTCAGGAAGGCTACTAACATGTCCAAATTGGTCTCACCCATTTTCAATGAGGCTAAAAAAACTCGACTGGTTTAATGAACTGTAAATATATAATTAAAGCTGTTGAAGACAATTCCGATTGACTCTTATTGGACCTCGTCTGCTTTTACTTGCCAAGTTTTTTTATGGTGATTTTTCATGGGTTTATTCT
This sequence comes from Xenopus petersii, assembly GCA_038501925.1. Classification (NCBI taxonomy): domain Eukaryota; kingdom Metazoa; phylum Chordata; class Amphibia; order Anura; family Pipidae; genus Xenopus; species Xenopus petersii. Next base: position 172,663,192 of record CM076673.1, read on the forward strand.
TTAATAAATCCTGACTATTTGAGGTTCCAAAGAATATTCTCGAGTTACTGCGGTTTTTCTCAAACCATAAAAAAATAAAATAACTTGACTTTTGATAAATCACCCCCTTCCCAGTGTCTTTATTATATAACCCAGAAAATCTCAAAAAGCCAACAAATATTCATTCAGTTATGGCTGCCACATTAGGCAAAGCTGTGTCAACAGAAAGAAAAACAGAAGTGGAAACTGAATTCCCAAGTCACTTCTTCAGTAATGTGATCTGACAACTCTAATGACAGTGGTTTTCTTATGATTTATACGGCTTTTCCGGATTGTGCCGCCACCTCTTAATGATCAACAACAAATGTCAGTGAATTTGTCATTGACAGTTTTTACCTTGAAGCTGAGACAGGTGCACCCATAATGCATAGACATGGCACAAGTCATAGAATTAACATGCTGGGTAACAAAAGTTTCTATAAAAATTAGAACATTTAACATAGTAACATAGTAAGTAACATTGAAAAAAGACACACGTCCATCAAGTTCAACCTTTTAGTTTTTTTTTTTTAATCTGCCTGCTAGTTGATCCAGAGGAAGGCAAAAAAAAAACCCATCTGAAACCCCTTCCGAATATTTAGGCGGAACCTCTTTTCTTCTAATCGGAATGGGTGACCTTGTGTCAGCTGGAAAGACCTACTGGTAAATAAAGCATTAGAGAGATTATTATATGATCCTCTTATATATTTATATATAGTTATCATATCACCCTTTAAATGCCTCTTCTCCAGTGTGAAATTGCTCTAATGTTAATCCACAGCAAATCTAGGCACACAGGCTATATAGACATATAAGAAACATTAGTACTTAAAGGAGAACTAAAGCCTAACTAAAGAAGTAGATAAAATGTTGTACATTATGTTTTTGGCTTCTGTATTAGCCCAAGGCAACCACAGCCCTTTAATTGGGAAGATCTGTGTCTCCAAAGATGCCCCAGTAGCTCCCCATCTTCTTTTCTGCTGATTCACTGCACATGCTCTGTGCTGCTGTCACTTACTGAGCTTAGGGACCCACTCACAATATACAGTACACATAGAATAGAAATGTCACAATATAAGGCTGATTAGTAATTAATACAGATAATTACTATATGGCACCACAGAAACCAATGCAACTAGCATCAGAATTTAATAATCAGCCCAGTGGCATCAGCTTATTTTACAGGCCAAACTCAGTTTCTGCTTGATAATTTGCAACCATCCCTAAGCTTAGCTTCTCAACAACTGCTCAGAGCCCACTGAGCATGTGAGTGTCGCAGACACTTCCAAGATGGTGACCCATTAGGCTGGTGCAGTATATAGGCATCTAAGTATGGCATCTTTAGCCATATTCATTTTTAGTGTTTACTTCTCCTTTAAGGCAAAAATTAGGGGTATCACTATAGAGGGAGTATATCTTGCAACTATTGATGGGTGAATAAATTCGCAAATTCGCTGCAACTTTCCGAGCTCCGATGCTGGTGAACAAATACGGAAAAATTCACTGGCATCAAAAATTTTTGGATGCACATCCGAACAGCCAATTGTGTCAAAATCGCAGCGAATCAACACTATTTGGACGCCCTGACTTCAATGCCGGCATCAAAATTGACGTGCGTGTCATTTTGGACGCACGTCAAAAAGTGGCACGGGCGTCAATTTTTGAGTTTCACAAATTTTTCGCATTTCACGTGAAATTCGTGAATTTTGCAGAGAAATTTGCCCATCACTACCTGCAACTGCTGGGCCCATGAGGTAAAGGGGAACAATAGGACACTGATAGGCAGTTTCAGTATATTTATATTCAGTATATAGGCATCTAAGTATGGCATCTTTAGCCATATTCATTTTTAGGGTTTACTTCTCCTTTATGGCAAAAATTAGGGCTATCACTATAGAGGGAGTAGATCTTGCAACTAGTGATGGGTGAATAAATTCGAAATTCGCTGCAACTTTCCGAGCTCCGATGCTGGTGAACAAATACGGGAAAATTCGCTGGCATCAAAAAATTTTGGATGCATGTCCGAACAGCCGATTGTATCAAAATCGCAGCGAATCAACAATATTTGGACACCCTGGCTTTAATGCCGGCGTCAAAATTGACGTGCACGTCTTTTTGGACGCACGTCAAAAAGTGGCACAGGCGTCAATTTTTGAGTTTCACAAATTTTTCGCATTTCACGTGAAATTCGTGAATTTTGCAGGAGAAATTTGCCCATCACTACCTGCAACTGCTGGGCCCATGAGGTAAAGGGGAACAATAGGACACTGATTCAGTATATTTTTATTTTATGAAAAATATCTTAGGAGTGACCTAAAAGCGGTAGACTGCAGTAACTTCTTGTTGAACTGGCATACATATTTGCATACATATTTCCATGCCCTTGTATTCACTCCCCCATACACTGCATTAAAATGAAGGAAAAAGCAAAATTATGAAATTAAAGAAAATTATAGTAAAATCCCATGAAGATTTACATCCCTCCATACCTTTTCAAGCTGCGCCAGATATTGTTTTCAAGTATCAAATACCATAATTAGCAGGAAGACATATACAGCGCATAATAGTACTAATGCTCAGCAGATATAAACTCTATATCATAGCATAACTATGCTAAACAGAGTTAATTTAGTTTCTACAGCAATAAAAAGAAGCACCGGGGAATCAAGGGATACGAAGCTTACTCTACATCTGTTGCAAATGAAGCGAGGTGGCCTTTCATGAAATTTGGCTTCTCAGCTAATAGCTTTAATTAATCCCATAACAAGTCCCTTTTTTATTATAAGTGTGATGAACGTGGGACACAAGTGAACATTCAAGTATATTCATGCCATGCCATGCAGAAAGCTCTGAATTTAATCTCTTATAGACTCAATTTAAATAAAATAATTAAAATTTTTAAAATCATTTCCATTTTCTCTGTAATAATAAACCTGTACCCTTTAACCAAACTAAGATACTTTAACCAAACTAAGATAGTATTAATTCTTATTGGAGGCTAAACAATCCAATAGGGTTTATTTAATATATAAATGATGTTTTATAAGACTTAAGGCACGGAGATCCAAAGTATGGAAAAATCAATTTTCCGGAAAACCCCAGGTCCCGAGCATTCTGGTTAATACGTCCCATACATGTACCACATAAAGAAGTGCAGGGAATGCAACAGGGAAAAGGCAGCAGACAACACTATCCTTGAAGGAGAACTAAACCCTAACTGAACTTATTTCACCAGCCTTAAGTTTCAGCTTGTCAATAGCAGCAATTATCTAGGATTTCAAACTTGTCACAGGGGGTCATCACCTTGGAAATTGTCTGTGACAGTCACATGCTCAGTGGGCTCTGAGAAGCTGTTGAGAAGCTAAGCTTAGGGGTTGTCACAAATTATAAAGCAGAAAACAATATTGGCCTCTAATATAAGCTGTTGCTACAAGGCTGATTATTAAATTCTGCATTGGGCTGGTATAGAAAACCAACACTAGCGTACAACATTTCTAGCCTACTTCTTTACTTAAGCTTTGTTTCTCCTTTAATTAAATACAGAGTGATCTGATGGCAGTGCACCATTTATACATTTATAATACACAAAAGCCATACATATCTTGTAAATGATATCCTTATAAATGGTGAGTATTGATGTCATCAGTTATAAACAGTGAGTTCTGAGGTAATTTCTGTCACATGACTCACTGAAACGTGTGTATTATAATAAATAAAGTACCCCCTGTTGCAAAATACGAGGATATTAGAAGTTACCTCGGAGTTCCATGACCTGTATAAAAACACTTGGCCTTCGTATTTTTATATGGTCATGAAACTCCTCGGTGACTTATATGGCGCAAAATCACTAAGCGCCGAAGCGCCGAACGCTAGCGTCAATTCGCTAACGTTTGGCATTTTCGGTACTTCGCAAATTCACTAACGAACGCTGGCGTAAATTCGCTAGTGTTACTTCGCACCCTTACGCCAGGCGAATTTTCGCTAGCGACGTAACTACGCAAATTCACTAACTTGCGCTGTGTACTGAACGCTACCTTTTACGCTAGACTTCCTTCGCCACCTCAGACCTGACGAAGCGCAATAGTAGATAGGGATTGTTTCAAAAAAAGTCAAATTTTTTTCTAAGTCCCAAAAAACGCTGGCGTGTTTTCTACATGATGGGTGATAGGCTGAAAAAGATCGAAAATTTTTTTGGGGCTCCCCTCCTTCCCCCCTACATTTCCTGACTCATGGCAACTTACCTAGACAGTGGGCACATGTGTAGGGCAAAATAAAAATTTTATTTGCTGATTTGAAGGTTTTCTAGGCATTTGTAGTACTGATACATATTCCTCCATTGAAATTTGAATTTGGCGCCGTATGCAAATGAACCATCTCTAACGAAACTTCACTTCGCTTGGCGAATTAACGCTAGCGCAACTTCGCAAACTTACGCTACCCCTGTGCGCAACTTCGGATTTTAGTGAATTTGCGGAGCGCTGGCGAAAATACGCCTGGCGAAGTGCGGCGAAGTTGCAACTTCGCATCTTAGTGAATTTGCCCCATAATATATTTAACAGTTTGGGCCAAACTGTATGCATTGTCTAATAATACTATTAAATATACATTTCTGCTGACTGATGATGGGCGAATAAATTCAGCAGGTGCGAATGCGCAGCGAATTTCCGAGTTTCACCGACGGCGAATAAATTTGCAAATCTGCCGTGAAAATTTGCAGGTGAAAAATCCACCACAACAAAATTATTTGGACGCACATGGACTTTAACGCATTTAGCCAGAATAGGCACAGATATAACAATTGTCACGGGGCATCGAAATTGACAAGCGTCAAAATAATTTTGAGGCCCTTTGACTTCAAAGCATTTTGCGAATTTCGCCCATCACTACTGCTGACTAAATAAAATTTATCAGCTATTTGGCATATTACTGGTTGGTGTCAGGCTTACCGATGGGATCCAGCAAGGAAGTAGCAGTGGTCTTAGAAGAAGGCAACATATCTAAAACTCTCCCATCCATGGACAACTAGAAAATATCTTCATTCACAGTCCCTGGGTGCTGAATAGTAACCTCCAAAGTTTTATAAGAAAGGTCAACAAGGGTTCTGCTCCCTCTTGGGATCTATAGATTAAATGAATCTTTAACCTGCAGATGGGTAAGAACTAGTGATGGGCGAATTTATTCGCCAGGCGCAAATTTGCGGCGAATTTGCGCGATTCGCCGCCAGTGAATAAATTCGCAAAACGCCCGCAAAAATTTGTGGCAAAAATTCGCCGGCGTCAAATTTTTTTTCTTACGAAAAACCGGACGCCCGTGTCAAAAACGGGTGCTGGCGTCAAAAACGAGACGCTGGCGCCATTTTGCGAATTTTTCGCTGTTTCACGAATTTCACGTGAAATTCGTGAATTTTCCGGCAAAGCGAAACGTCGCAAATTCGCCCATCACTAGTAAGAACCGTAGGAGAAACCAGTTACTTCTTAGCAGTAGCTTGTGTCAGGTATCAGCATCCCCCTTTCTCCAAAAAACAGCATCCCAATTTTGCAAGCAGTATCCATCAGCAGACCTGACTGGGTGACACCCTCAATGAGAACATTGCTATAAACAGAGGAACCAGCCAGGAGTGTGAGACCCAGATGTAGCCTAATTGTAATTTTGATAGTGATGAGTCCTAGCTGTTACTATTGTAAACATGAGACCTAAGTTGAAAATGCATGATTCAATTCTCATAAAGTTATTTTAAAGAACAGTTTTTTTGCAGTTTAGTACAATTTTATGGAAAAACAGCATGTTTACAATATTCCATATTAAGCATAAACTAAAAATTCATATGTAACAGCAACAATAGGCAACGTCTTTCTTGATAATTCATGGATCATAGCTAAAATGTAACCTCTCTTGTATTTTTTCTAACAATATGTTGTTTTTCTGTTTCCTACGGGCAATTCAAATTGTTCTTCGACATGCAATTATTTCAGGTAGTCAACACCTGGACTGAATTTTAGAGATAATTAATTATTGGATTAGGTAACCTGCCAGAAGCAAATCGTTTTAGCTTCTAAAGATAAAAATGGTACGTTTATCTGCTATTAGGGCTCTTACACATGAGCGTTCCGACCTGCACTCCCCTGCGATCCGTTTTTTGGCGTTCAGCCGCAGGGCAGCGCAGGAATAGACGCAAGTCATTATTTGAAATGGGGCTGTACTCACTCAGGCGCGTGTAGGCGCCGAACGCAGGTTCAGACGCAACATGCTGCATTTTTCCTGCGTTCGGCGCCTACACGCGCCTGAGTGAGTACAGCCCCATTTCAAATAATGACTTGCGTCTATTCCTGCGCTGCCCTGCAGCTGAATGCCAAAAAACGGATCGCAGGGGAGCGCAGGTCGGAACGCTCATGTGTAAGAGCCCTTAGTCAAAACAATTTATTAAAGGAATTGTTCAGCTTTGAGTTAACTTTTAATATGATGTAGAAAGTGATATTTTGAGACAATTTGCAATTGATTGTCAATTTTTATAGTTTAAGGTTTTTGAGTTCAGCAGCTCTTCAATTTGCATTTTAATCTGGTAGCTAGGGTCCAAATTACCCTAGCGACCATTCATTGATTTGAATAAAAGACTGGAATATGAATAGAAGAGCACTTTACTAGAAAGATGAGAAATAAAAAGTAACAATAACAATATATTTATAGCCTTACAGAGCATTTGATATTTAGAAGGGGTCAGCGACACCCATTGGAAAGCTGCAAAAAATCAGAAGAAAAAGGCAAATAATTATAAAACTGTATATATAAAAAAAAAGCAAATGAACAGTTGCTTAGAATTGGCCATTATATAACATACTAAAAGTTAACTTAAAGGTGAACCACCCCTTTAAAATAATTGTTCAGTGTAAAAATAAAAACTGGGTAAATAGATAGGTTGTGCAAAGTAAAACATCTTTTCAATGTAGTTAGTTAGCCAAAAATGTAAGACTGGAGTGATTGTATGTCTAACACAATAGGCAGAACACTACTTCCTGCTTTTCAGCTTTCTTGGTTTACACTGATTGGTTAACAGGCAGTAACCAATCAGTGACTTGAGGGGGGCACATGGGTCATATCTGTTGCTTTTGAATCTGAGCTCAATGCTGAGGATCAATTGCAAACTCACTGAACAGTTATGTCCCATGTGGCGCCACTTATAGTCATTGACTTATTTAGAGTTAGAGAGCTTAAAAGCAGAAAGTTGTGTTCTGTTCAGTTATGTTAGACAGTAACACGGTTTTTATTTTTTATATTGAATTGTTCCTTTAACATGACATCAATGGATTCATTAAAGCAGCAGAACATTTGTTCAGATAACTTATATTATTTCTGTTTACTATGATAAAGAACTAGAGAACAGTCACCAACAATTGTATTTTGTTTGATAAATTTAGTCCTGATATTATGTAAGGTTTTTTTTTATAATATAGCGCAAGTCAAATATACAATTTCAAGGAGTTTAGTATAAACCTGTATTTATTGTGCTTTCACTGTTGCTAACAGCTTAATGTTTCATTTATTGATGTTAGTGCTCCTTTAAAAGACAACTGACCCCTAAAAAAAGAATTTGACTAGGAATGCTGTATTTTATATATTAAATACTGTACCAGCTTAAATGCTCAGCATCTCTATGACATCAAAGTTTCAGGCCTTCAAAACTGTGCACTGGGGGTCACCATCTTGGATTTTGAAGTTTCAGTGACACTGCACATGCACAGTGCACTATGAGCAACTGTTAAGAAGCTATGGGGCTGATTTTCTAAAATTTGCATTTTTTCACAAATGTTTTCCTCTAAAAATGTTTTTTTCAATGTCTCTAAAACTCTAAATTCAAGATTTATTAGGGGGCCGATTCACGAAGGGTCGAATATCGAGGGTTAATTAACCCTCGATATTCGACTGGGAATTTAAATCCTTCTAATTCGAATATCGAATTCGAAGGATTTAGCGCTAAAAATTCGATCGATTGATCGAAGGATTTTTCATTCGATCGAATGATTAAATCCTTCGAATCGAACGATTCGAAGGATTTTAATTCAACGATCGAAGGAAAATCCTTCGATCAAAAAATCACAGGCAAGCCTATGGGGACCTTCCCCATAGGCTAACATTGACTTCGGTAGCTTTTAGCTGCCGAAGTAGGGGGTCGAAGTTTTTCTTAAAGGGACAGTACTTCGACTATCGAATGGTCGAATAGTCGAACGATTTTTACCTCTAATCGTTCGAATTCGATCGAATTCGATCGAATTTAACCAATTCGATGGTCGAAGTACCCAAAAAATACTTCGAAATTCGAATTTTTTTTTATTCGAACCCTTCACCCGAATTTCGTGAATCGGCCCCTAAGTGTAATAACCACAAAAACCTCTAATACAAAAAAATCACATAGAAGTCAATGGAAGCTGCTCTGATCTTACTTACCAGTTATAATCAATTTGGACTTTTTATAGGTTTTCTAATTTCACTAGTAGTTATCCTAAAAACAACAGTTTTAAAGTTTAGGTTTTTCGCACATCGTTCAGCCTTTTTTTTCCATTCATACTTTTTATATTCAGAACTTTTAATAAATCCCATGGCATTTGTAGTAGAGTAAAAGAGTTAAGTAGAGTGTAATAGAGTAATAGAGTTTAGTAGAGTGTGGTAGAGTAATAGAGTTTAAGGGGCTGATTTATCAAGGGTCGAAGTGAAAATACGAAGTTTATTTTAGTGTAATTCAACTAGGGAATAGTAAAAATTCAATTTGAGTTTTAAAAAAAATTTGAATTTGAATTTCAAAATTTATCATGTACAACCCCTTTAAGAATTCAAATTCAACTTTTCGCCACTATACTGCCAAATTGCTGTTTTAGCCTATGGGGGATGTCCTGGAATCAATTTGGAGTTGTTTGGTGACATTCTGAAAATTTTCAGAGAAAAAACTCGAAACAAATTTGATTTGCATTTCGATTCAAGTTTGCGGGATCCCTTTCACCCAAATTGAAAAAAAATTAATTTTTTTTTAAAAAAATCGATTTGTCGTTTTTAATCCGAAAATCAAGTTTATGGGTGTTTTTATAAACTCCCAGAAACTCTAAATTCGATTCTTGATAAATCTGCCCCTAAATGTAGTTTCAAAAACCTTGTCTTTTTAATAAAAATGCCTCTAAGTTTAGCAGTGGTGGCAAATCATCAAGCAGAAAGTGGGGTTCACCTGTCTTACAAGATGTTGTTACAGGGTGGATTATTAAGTTCTGAAGCTAATTGCACTGGTTTCCAAACTGCCATGTAATGAGAATTAATTTCTAATCATCTTTGTATTGTGAGAATTATCTTTTATAAACTGTATTTTGTGTATTTTGTCGAGTCCTAAGCTCAGGTAAGTGACAGTAACACAACATGTGCACTGGGTCAGTAGAAAAGAAGAAGGAAGCTGGAGGCATCTTCAAAGGTAGAGATCTTTCCTGTTACAGAGCTGTTGATACCCTGTACATGTACAGAACCCTAAAATATGCAACATTTCCACACCACTTCTTTGTTAAGCTTTAGTTCTCCTTTAAATTGTAGAGCCTATTGGCAGAGTATAAAGTAGAAAATTGCTTGCTTGTCTAATCAGTTACTATCACAATGTATGAACATTTCAGCAGTCTTTGGGGCTCTTTGGAACAAACATTTTACAAGCATGCGCTTGAAAAAGAATAAATAAAAAAAATTTCAGAATAGTAAAAATGTATAACTTCAAACAGTTTGGTGTCCTGAGAGGGTTAACACAAAGGAATATAAAGGATATTTACTTTTAACGCTAAATGCAACTTTAACCAAAGTAAAAAGCTGGAGATAGAGCTAATTATTTAACTCTTCGAAGCCCTGAGCCCAACACATTGCCTTTCCCATCATGACGTGGATCACTGGTTTAATGTACTCAGAAGAAAGTCATTGCATTAAAAGGCTTTTGGATGTCTTAATGATTTCTTTCTTACTTTCTATCTGAAATCTCTCAATCATCAGAAAAGAACATGAGTCACTCTGTAACAGGTCAATATTTGTAAAAGCCTTTTAGCTGTTTGTAATTTCCCGTCGTTTAATATTTCATTAGCAAGTCCTCTGCTTATACACTGCACATAGGTGAAAAAAACAAAGAGCAGAACATCATGAGAGGAGGCTAAGTACTTTGATTAGAGTAGAAATGGTGTTCTTATTGTAGTCGATTTAACTTTTGATACTTTTTCACAAGGTCTTTATTTATTAAAAATGTAAATACCGTATATACCCGAGTATAAGCCGAGTTTTTCAGCATCCAAAATGTGCTGAAAAAGTCTACCTCGGCTTATACTTGGGTCAGCGGTACCCGACAGAGTAGCTGAGATTGCAGTCACTTTCAATCATTCCTATACCAACAGTACACTTGGGGGGAGACTGCAATATCCCACAATGCCCTCTGTTGGTTATATGAAAGAATAACAGTGCACCCTCTGTTGGTTATACAGTATGAAAGAATAACAGTGACTGAAATATCACACAGCGCCATCTGTTGGTTATATGAAAGAATAACAGTGACTGCAATATCACACAGTGCCATCTGTTGTTGTATGAAAGAATAACAGTGCGCCCTCTGTTGGTTATATGAAAGATTAACAGTGACTGCAATATCACAAAGCGCCCTCTGTTGGTTATATTAAAGAATAACAGTGACTGCAATATCACACAGCACCCTCTGTTGGTTATATGAAAGAATAACAGTGACTGCAATATCACACAGCACCATCTGTTGGTTATATGGAAGAATAACAGTGACTGCAATATCACACAGTGCCCTCTGTTGGTTATATGAAAGATTAACAGTGATTGCAATATCACACAGCGCCCTCTGTTGGTTATATGAAAGAATAACAGTGACTGCAATATCACACAGCGCCCTCTGTTGGTTATACGAAAGATTAACAGTGATGGCAATTTCAAACAGCACCCTCTGCACATGGTAGTGGGACAGTGGGACAATGCACACAGTAATCCGTTTGGCAATTCTCTGTCACTATCAACTTTGCAAAGAAGTCTGGTTGATCGCTGGGGGGTCGCTTTGGCAGAATGTGCGCTGCTGGGAGACAGGGCTATAGTTGTGTCTAGGCTTATACTAGAGTCAATAAGTTTTCCCAGTTTTCGTAGGTAAAATTAGGTACCTCGGCTTATACTGGGGTCGGCTTATACTCGAGTATATACGGTAGCTGGTTCTTTCTAGCCTCTTTGGTCAAATATACAATTACATAGACAGCTGAGAAGGTGTACATCAGGAGTCCTTTTTAACCCGTATAACACACTTAAATGTAAAAACTAATGAGGGGCCACACTAGCATGAAAAATCCTTGGGGATGCCAAATAAAGGCTGTGATAGGCCAATGGTTATCTCCATGTAGACTGCACAGAAATGCCAAAAACTTTGTTTTATGGGAAATACATTTTTCTGAAACTTTCTTGTGCAGGAAAAAATTCATGAAAAAAAATTGTGAAAAAATCAGAATCGTCCAAATTTTTTGGATTTGTCACCGAAAACTGCAACTTTTCAGATTTTACGCCCAATACCTCTGACTTTTTTGGATTTGATGCAAAATCTTTGGATTATTGAATGAAACCCAGCACAGATCAGGATATCTTCGGGACATCTGCCATTGACTTCTACATGAACTTGGCAGGTCTGAGTTGGAATACTTTTTTATTTAGAATTTTAACACCATCCAGGTTTTATAAATCCTGAAAAATTTGAGGTTTTTTTCTACTTTAAAAGTCAATCCAGAAAAAATCAGACTTTAAAAAATAACCCCCTAAATAATTTCACAACATTGGGGGGGGGTGATTTATCAATGTTTGAATTTATATTTTATCATTATATAATACATTTTAAAAACTTGAATATTTAGTATTTTTTAGCACAGAAAACTCGAAAACCTCAAATGTAAAACTTCACCATCTATGTCAATGGGAGTTGTCCTAGGCAAAATTCAAGCTTTTTTTTTTTAATTTGAGATGTTCGAATTTTTTACTTTTTTATGATTGTATTCAATCAAGGTTTTTATATTCACATTTTTTAATAAATAAATGAACACTAGAGGTTTTTTTAAACAGTCAGTTTATTCGAAGTAGAAAACTACTCTAAAACCTCACAAATTCGATTTTTCATAAATAAGCCCGTACATGTAAAAAAACTCATCTTATTCTAAAGACAGTAATTTACTAAAATTTACTAAAATTCAAACTACTTTTTTAACATTTCTCTAAAAAAAAAACAAGATTTATTAAGTGTAAAAACCACAAAAAGTTAATACAATGAATTGCCAAATAAAAGCTGTTATGGTCCTATAGTAGTCAATTGGAGTTTGTTCTGCTCGTAATTGTACAAAAAACTAAAATTTATCTAGATTTTCATTTTTTTGTGAATCGCTCAACTTTCATTTTTTGTTGATGCTTTTTTATTCCAATCTTTTTATAAATGATATTTAGAGAAATGAGTTTATTTTTGGTTTTAAACTCTAAAACCACTAAAATAAGAATCTTTATAAATGGGCCTCTATGTAGCTGGGTCAATAGTTTCTTTCAATGAACAGGGTCTGCTGACTTTTTGCCTAGACATTGGCATTGTTGGCAGTCCATGCAGCAGCATGTCCTACTAGTTTCTGTTAAAGGAAGGCTGACACAATACAATGATATGGGATGAGTTATATAAGGGTAAAAATCAATGTTAAGACAGTAAAAATCAAGTCATGCATCCCTGACACTCCTTGAGTCAACTTCAAAGAATCTAGCCAATAAACCAACGGACTAATGATATAGTGAATAATGTACCCACTACTATAATTTATAAAGAAGTTATAAGTACCTGAGGAGTAACTTTTGGATTTTAATGTCTTTATATATTTTAGGAAGGGGCACATTGTTCATTATAATCTACAGTTACATATATACATGTTTATATGCTTTCTCTCTTTGTTGCAGAAAAATGGCTGGTAGAAATGTGGAACAGCACTTTTTTTTTTACAAAATAATAATTTCTTATGTTAGCCTTTAAACTAAGTGGCATGCAGTGTGCAAGGTGAGAAAGTTCTAGAATAGATCACCCTAAATTATAAACGGCTGGAGAGCACATTTTTATATAGTGAATAAAGTACCCCCTCTTGTAAAATATAAGGATATTATAAGTTACCGAGTTGTTTCATGACCATATAAATGTTTTTATACAGGTCATGGAACTCTGAGGTAACTTCTAATATCCTCATATTTTGCAACTGGGGATACTTTATTTATTATAATACACACGTTTCAGTGAGTCATGTGACAGAAATGACATCAGAACTCACCGTTTTTAAATGATGACATTAGAACTCACCATTTATAAGCATATAATTTACAAGATATTCATGGCGTTTGTGTATTATAAGGATATAATTTACAGTTTGGTCTCAAAGAGAAATTAAGATTAAAATAATATATTGACTTCTTGGTATTTGTTAGACAGAAATGTAATACAAAATACAGATGCACACCCAAAGAAAATAAAACTTCAAACCAGATGGGTATTCAAAAACTTTTAAATGTGTGTGTGTGTGTATGAGGATAATAATAATAACTTACAAAAATAAGTGTTGGTGCAATAACATACAGTATACAAAATGAGACAAAAGATAAAGCAGACACTTTGGTAAAAGAGAATACCCCAACTTTTCAGATCTCTGTCAGTTTTCAAGGGGATTCTGGATCATGTATTACATTTGTGCTGAATTAACCAGGTTTATCCGATAGCACCCCTGGCTTTAAAACCTTTTCGTTATACAATATGCTGCTGTTTTGTGTGCCCTCCATTCTATATTAATTATTTTGTTAGAAAGTACAAAGAAGTACAGGCATGGAATCTTGGGGGTTTCCAGATTGGAGATATTTCCAAAATGTGAATCATCATGTCTTAAGTCTATGAATAAACATATAAACATTACCATCAAGTAAAAGGTACTTGGCAGTTTATAAAGATAATTTCCCCTCTTTCTTTGTCTGACCTCTTGCTTAGTAATATTTCTATTTTCATCTTGCATTGACAATACAATACAATGTTCTTCTGATGAGTAAATTAGGTTGTCAAGAGTTTTTTAATACAACATATAGAATATTTTTCTATGTATCAGTCAATCACGCACTCCCTTAAAAAGGCAAATCCTATTAGTAACCACTAATTAGCATGTTTAAAGTAAATAGCAATGTAATATGTTTTTCATAATATTCTTTTATAGACTAAAGTGTTTTTAATTTTCAGTCAGTGAATAGAACCTTTTTGAAAAGAAAAAAACTGTATTCAGACATTACTGTGTACTGCTTACAAAAAGCCACATTCAAGTCAATGAGAAAAATAATTCACTCATAACTCAATTTTAACCGATGTCAGGGCTGTCCAACCAGTAGCTTGTGGGCCACATCCAGCCTATAGCTGCAGCCCTCACAAGGGGGTACTTTCAAGTTTCTTTGCTGCATTTTATTAATTAATTTAAAAATGTTTGAAGCTCCATCCACAGTTCAGATCTCATATTTCTAAGGTGTTTATATGCTTGCAGGTATGCCAAAGATCCATATTTGTAACCAAGGGAACTAAGAATTGGCAGCAAAAATGGGAGGAAACAACTTCCAGGGTCGGACTGGGCTGGTGGGACACGAGGATAAAAACAAGGAACTTGTGCACTTCACCTGGCCATGGCCACAGGAGGGTGGGCTCAATTGTAAGGAATGCAGCATGGTGTGAGACACAAGTGTAAAGGTGGGAATAGGTTAGTTGCTGGAAAAGGAATACACGACTGGGTTGGGCCACAGACAACCAATTCTGACACTGAATTACAATGAGCACCACAGCCATACTGTCTGTGGGGAAGTCCTGTCTAGGGAATTAAATCTCAATAAAATAATTCTAAGAAAAGGTAGATGAAAAGAAAGGATATAGAACCAAGTGATCAGATGAAAGTAATGGCTCTTGTACAGAAGTTTACTAATGTGTTCCCTGTATTTTTTTTTTTTTACATATGTTTAAAAAGTTCAAGCTTCCTTGTACTCTCAACACTGAGCTGAACCATTAATGGAATGCATAAATAAAAGCCTCTACAGAAGAATGTACAAGTATAGGCTCATGTGTTCAAGCCCTAAGGAGTAGGGATGGGCGAATTTTTCTGCCTTGTTTTGCCGAAAAAATGACGCCCATAGACTTGCATGGCATTGTGCGTCAAAATAAAAAGACGCGCATCAAAAAAATTTTGGCGCGCAACAACATTTTTTCATAGACTTTAATTGCCGTCTGCGACATTTCGCCGGAGGCAAATTTTTGGCAAAACTAAATGGGTCAAATTCGCCCATCCCTACTAAGGAGACAAAAATAGCAAAAGTTAAATGAGGTGAAGGGGTAAAGAAGAAAAATAGGCAAGTAAAAGCGTGGCAATAAAGATGGTGAAATTAGAGGGGGTTAACTAAATGGGTCAGGGAAAGGGGAGCTGAGATTAGATGTTGACAGGAGAGTGAAAAATGGAGGCCATTAGGGATGGGCAAATTTTTTCACCTTGTTTTGCCGCGGAAATGATGCCCATAGAGATGTATGTTGTCGCACGTCAAAAAAAATGAGGCGCGCCGAAAAAAGTAGTAATGGGCGTTTGCGTCATTTCACCAGTGGCCATACAAGAAGTGGAGTAAAATGTGTCTTTGAAGAAAACTAAAAAGGGGGATTCAGGAAGGAAGAAAGGGGCTGAAGGAGAGAAAAGGATAGGAAAAGAAAAAAAATAGGCACAATATAATATCATCCATTTGATGAAACCACTGATGATAGGTTTTGAAGTCCAAACTAATGGGCCTCCAGACCTCCTCTGATGTGTACATCTTTTTTGCATATAATAAATAATATAAGTAATAAATTATATTTATACTGGTCTAAATCAGGCCCAATTACATTCAACATACATGGAGAAAGCAGCAGGCAAGCAAATATCCCACAATATTACAATTTTTATTTCAGGCAAAGAGTGAACGAACACAGCCCATTGGCGTAACTACCGAGGAAGCAGACCCCGCAGGGGGGCCCGGGAGTACAGGGGGCCCAGAGGGGGCCTGCTTCCTCAGTAGTATGGGGATGGTGCGGGCAATCCATATAGCTACGCTTCTTTCTCAGGTGGCAAGCAACAGCATGGGAGGGAGCTAGAGGCAAGGGGTGAACACAGCCTGGGTAAAAAATTAAATGTTGGAAGACCCACCTCCAGGCTGTGACTGAGGCTCGCATTGCTGTGACAGGGAGAGTAGGCAAGAACAGCGAAGAGGAACTACTGGATAATTAGCACAGGTCAATAGAAAGTGCAGAAAGGACAGGCACTGCCCCAGTACAAGCAGAGAGAACGGGAAGTCTGGTGGATCAGCTCATTGGTGACCTTGCCATCATTAATCATTTCCAGAAGAGCAGTGATGGAAATCGGATTACAGAAATTCGAATTTCCCAGCCAACCCCTAGGTTTTTAAGTTGGAAGGAAAGCCTTTATTCCTGCTATAGGAATGTGTCTGAAGGAATGACATGGCATGCAGACCCCTGTCTTCCCCTGAATTCCCACTGTCAGTGCAGTTAGGGCAAGGCCAGACGTGGCGTAGGGCCAGGCGTAAATATGCATAAACTGCACTACCACTGAAACTAATGGAAAATGCACTATGGCAATTCATACAGGGCGCTTGCAAGCTGAAATCCGCCACAGGACGCCAGTATTCGCAATTTTTTAGCAGAAATGACAATACGACACAAAACTACCAAATCGATAGACTCTATGGGATCTGCAAGTTTGAAACCACACTTTGCGTAAATACGCAGCGTATTTAAAATATGGCGTCCAAATTCTCAATAAAAACAATGAGAAGTGCATGTCGGGAAAATAATTCTATGTGCTGAAAAACACATGAAAAATGAATGTTGACGGTCTCATGTGGTTTCAGTGGCGTATTTACGCCTGGCTATTCTTTGTTTAAAACGCAACGTAAAAACGCTGCAAAAACGCCACGTCTGGCCTTGGCTTTACTAGTAAGAATTGAACTGCAGTTTTTATCATTTGTACTTCTGAGTTGTTTGGGCACCCTGCTGTGAGTTATGGGGTTAATTATACACAAAATAGTCATTGTTCCACCCTACTGTGAATTCGGGGGTATTTATACACAAAATAGTTACTGTTTCACCCTTCTGTGAGTTATGGGGGTATTTATACATTAAATAGTAATTTTTCCACCCTGCTGTGAGTTCTGGGGGTATTTAGACATGAAATAGTTAGTGTTCCACCCTGCTGTGAGTTCTGGGGTATTTATACACAAAATAGTAATTGTTCCATCCTGCTTTGAGTTATGGGGGTATTTATACATGGAATAGTAACTGTTCCTTCCTTCTGTGAGTTATGGGGGTATTTATACATGGAATCGTTACTGTTCAATCCTTCTGTTAGTTATGGGGGTATTTATACATGGAATTGCCACTGTACCAGCCTTCTATGAGTTCTGGGGATATTATACATTAACTTCTCCCACTATTATATGCAGAGGGGGCCCTGAAATTTTTTTTGCAGGGGAGCCCTGGCATCCGAAGTTACGCCACTGACACAGCCTTACACATTTCATTTCATGCATGCAGGCAAGTAATGATAGGCTTAAATAAAAGGTGCCAGATACAAAACATATACTGTATGCCCTATCCCACTAATCAGTACAACATGATAATCAACCAATTGGATCAAGGGGGGCATTAAAAAATGAAAAATTAAATGACTGAACAAAGGCATCTGTAGATGTTCCAATCAGGTCATTCATAAAAGAAGGGCACATCAAAGTCATAGTTCAATCCCTGGGGTTGTCTCATTTTTAAGGTTAAAAAAAAACTTTCATTTTGCTCAGTAAGACTGAAAGATTGTCTCCTCTGGGACCCAGGCTGACCATTTCTATGCCCATCACTGAGAGGAAGCTTATGTCGCTCTCAGAGCATTTGGCGAAATGTTCGATACATTGGTGTCCTTGTTGTATCGAACTTGATGTCTGACGTGTTCACATATACATTCTTTTAAAGCTCCAGTCTTTTTGGCCTATATATTGTTTTCCACATTTTCAGCATGCTTACAAAGAAATCACAATTTTTGTATTGCAATTTATATATTATTTAATAAGGCAACTCTTTTTAGTCACCAAAGACCTAAAGACCATTGCCTCTAATACATAGTTGCAGGACACTTTGTGGAACCACACTTATACATACCATTACAAGTCAACCAGACAGGAGGCTTGGAGGTTTCAGAGGTGATTAAACTGGGGGCCAAGATGTTACCTAGGGTTTTGGTTCTCTTGGCTCTCTTGGTTCTCTTTGGTTCTCTTTCAAAATGTCATTCAAGACAGGGTCAGTCTGGAGAATGGGAAGATTCTTTTTTATCATTCTTTCCTTTATGTTTGGAATGTGGGGCTATTTGTGAAAATACAGAAAGGTGTGTGAGTCATTTACTGGTAAATCTGACAAAAGAAAGATTTGATGCAAAACAGAATACAGTGGATTAGGGGCAGATACAGTTCAAGCACCAAATATCAGGAACTCAACAAAGTGATGTAATGATATACATTTTTATCATAGAGCAGCCTTTTACAGCCCAATCATTATGGGGTTAACTACTCAATACAAACTGTTTTCAGGCACAGACGTTTTCTCAGGAGCTGCTAAATGCTTCCATTTTCAGACTTGAATTTAGAACACACATTGTTGCTGTTCTTACAAATGTTCTTTTGAAAAGCCCATTAACAAAACTTGTTTATCAATTGCACATTGAGCACCACACAGGTAAACATATCAGCATTGTGTAGGAGCAGCAATGGTTTGTAGCCTGCAGTCTAATCCAGTACCACTGAGCTTTTATCCAAAAAGACCAAAAATAGATCAATTAACCAAGCAAGTTTTGGCAGGCAGTACAATTCTGCAAGTATCAAGATTTTCTCTTGTCATTATGCACATTTATTGTTTAGAAACTTAAAACAAAGCAAGATAAAAAAAACCCCAGTAAATATTGTTGTTGAATATTTAATAGATTTTCCTGATCACTCCATATAAGCATTACACTTTATATGGCGTTATATGGAGATGGATCTGTCTTTGTATTTCAAAAGCATATTAGTCTCAAGGCAAGCTAGCTCCAGAAGGTTTGAAGGCTCATTCGTCTAGGGTGATTGCTGCATCCTGGGCAGCATTGGCGGAGGTCCCAACTTCACAGATTTGCGAGGTATCAGCAAAGACCTTCATTAAATATTATTCCTTGGATGTCTCAGTCTCCAGCAATCATGCATTTGCAGCAGGATCTCAACTTGCTTTTGTATCTTAAAATAAGATTTTTTTGGCAGTATGGTGGCGTCGGGGATATGTGTTCTTCTTCCCACACTAGATTTTTAATTATGGCTTGGTAAATTCAGGTGTAATGCTGATATGGAGTGACCAGGAAATGGGAGAATTGTTTTCATACTTATCGTAATTCTCCTTTCCTGGTCACTCTCCATATCAGCATTTCCCACCCTAGAAGATAAACTTAGTACTAGACAAAGAGGTGAGTCTCTGGGGTACGTTTTAAAGTCTAAAGAGGGAGGGACTATCTGAGCTATGGGCAGGAATGGGAGGGGCCTCCCAGGTGTAATACTGATAAGGAGAGTGACCAGGAAAGGAGAATTACGGTAAGTATGTAAACAATTCTCCCTTTTTTATTTGTTGGGAGAAAGAATTGGTCAGGGGTAGGTCTTGGAAAACACAGGACCCCAACAGTGTCAAAACCTGTTTAATGAATTAGGTGGTTATGCTAACTACAGTTGTGAATAATAGTGAGTGCTGCAATGAACTACTTCTTTGGTAAACAATATGAAAAAAAGTATGTTCAGCACAAGCAATATTCATTGCACTTAATGTTAAACAAGAGTGGTAAATTGTCCCTTTGAATTAATAAAACAGTCTACACTTTACCAGATTACAGCTTCCACATCCAGTTCCATTTAACAATAGCTAGACAACTTTCATATACACATATGTAACAACTGTCATTCAAAACTGTGTATTTTTTTCTTTTTTAAACCCCCAGGCCATGGGACACTTTTGGTGCTCTAGATGTCATTTCTGCCCTGTCTTAGTTAATTTAGGCTGACAACTGTCCATCCAATTCTACAGATATGAATGCAGGCCAACAGACATTTAAAATGTTGCATGTTGCGTTTGAGTAATAAGTACTCAAAGTACTCAACTGTGCTGAAATGGAGATGTGAATGTGACTTGGCAAGGTTTTGCTTCGATTAGACCACTGGGGATAAGGTAAAGGTGAGACACATAGGCGCAAATTCACTAAGCCCGAAGCGCTGAACGCTAGCGTTAATTCGCTAGCGTTTGGCATTTTTTCGTTACTGCGCAAATTCACTAACGAACGCTGGCGTAGTTTCACTAATGTTACTTTGCACCCTTACGCCAGGCGAATTTTCGCTAGCGACATAACTACACAAATTCACTAACTTGCGCAGTGTACTGAACGCTACCTTTTACGCTAGACTTCCTTCGCCACCTCAGACCTGGCGAAGCGCAATAGAGTAGATAGGGATTGTTTCAAAAAAAGTAAAAAAATTTTCTAAGTCCCAAAAAACGCTGGCGTGTTTTCTACATGATGGGTGATAGGCTGAAAAAGATCGAAAATATTTTTGGGGCTCCCCTCCTTCCCCCCTACATTTCCTGACTCATGGCAACTTACCTAGACAGTGGGCACATGTGTAGGGCAAAATAAAATTTTTGTTGCTGATTTGAAGGTTTTCTAGGCATTTGTAGTGCTAATACATGTTCCTCCATTGAAATTTGAATTTCGCACCGTATGCAAATTAGCCAACGCTAGCGCAACTTCGCAACCTTACGCTACCCCTGTGCGCAACTTCGGATTTTAGTGAATTTGCAGAGCACTGGCGAAACTACGCCTGGCGAAGTGCGACGAAGTGCGGCGAAGTTGCGCCTGGCGCAACTTCGCATCTTAGGGAATTTGCCCCATAGTGAGGCACTGATGTCTGATGATTTGCTCTGCTACATGACTAGGAGAGTCACCAGTGGGACATTATTATCAGAGTTTGCCATAGTCTGATGAATAAAATTCTACCACTCCATATTCAGGTGAGTGAGATCTTTAGGAAAATATTCATCAAAAAGTAAATGCTCCCTACAAATCTGCGACAAAAAATAGAGAGCAGACTGCGGCAAGTTCTAGTTGCACCATTTGATAACTGTGTCCAAATGCATTTAGTTATTGCATTGAAATATTTGCAAAAAAACAGTGTTGCTTTAGTTTCTTGTTGTGTATTTATAAAACTGCAATGGATGTGGAGCTGAGTGTAAAATTCTGCCATAAAAAGTTGTGTAAACAATGTCATCTTTTCCCGAACTTGTCTCTAATGGATATGGGGTAATTTACAAAGTGCAAAAAACGTCTGCAAGCTGCCATTATTTTGCACACTGGCACCCTGCTCTGCACTTTTCTAAAATGGAGCACAGAAACCTACGTTTGCCACATGGATATAGTGCTGCTTTTAGCAACAATGTATTCACAAGAGCAGGCAAGGGTGGCATGTTGGTACCCCTACTACTATTAGAGCACTAATGGGAGCATACTGCTTCAGATTTTTACTGGTCTGGTGTCAGGTGTACAGGGCAGTCAAACCCAGACTCAAGTGCCAGTGTATTAGACATTTACCTGATTCTTAACCCTTTATTAACCCTTACCCTAAATGAGCTCAATGGGGACACTTTTGCTTAAATTACCACTAAGGACTTGGGTAGTATAAAAAATTGTATTAATCTAGTAAATTGAAATGCACAACTTGAGAAATCTCAATTTTGGATTATGTCTGCTGATTTCAGCGATGGTGATGATGGGTGTAAAACTAGGATCAGAACAACACAGCTTTATAAATGTCGTAGTCGTTGCTACGACAACGAAAAGAACAAAAGGCGCACTTGCGCAGAGAAATTTCTGAAGCCTTGAGAAAGTCCGTCTGAGACGAAACGCGTCGGCTGTGACGTCATTCAAGGGGGCCCAGACACCGCACGCTGACTATGCCGGCAAATTAACAACTTTATACAGCGGAACAAATCGGGTGGAGCTGGGAGGACCTTGAATTGACTCTTTATATGTGCATACTCCAAGAGTATATATATATACGCTGGTGAATGGTTGCGGGGTGGTTAAACCACACAGGTGGAGAGACACTTCTTACTTTTAATAGTCACAGGGGTGCCATATACCTAACAAGGAAATACTACACTATATTTTTATCTCTTCTTTCCCCGAGCTTTTAGCGCTGGTTTATCTACCTTTAATCCCTACTATATATCCAAAGGAGAACGGATCTTTCAACCGGCAGAGGGGCGTGAACTACAGAACCTGGATAACTTTTTTCCATTTTTACAGCTTTATAAATACTCCTTTATTTTACACCATTTTATCAATACGGCCCTTTCCATGGCTTCTCAAGTGTTTTCACTTAGCATTCGAAGTAAGCCTTAAGGGCTTTTCGCTGCATCCTTGTTAGGGCCCGCTGCAGGCAATCTGCCAATCAAGTTATCCATTCTGAATAGGCCAGCCCGAATATTTAACTACAGCATTGAATTTTGGCAAGAGATATACAAGGGTTTACATAGGGGCAGAAGTAACACCCAGTATTGGAGGCATCAGGGATTAAAACAGATCACAACCATAAAAATGAAATCAAAAATAGACCAATTTCCACTGTAGCCAGAAACAGGGATAAACAATTGTGCACTCACAAACATAGGCAGAAAACCTTGCACAGGCAAACTGACCCATCCTTATGGTTTTCTATGGCTAACTAACAAAAAAAATATTCAAAGTGGTTGTGGAAAACTGTTTAAATATATATTTTGGCATTAAATCTTCTCTATATTGTCAAGCTTCCCTTATACAGAGTCACATGAATATTACCATTATAAAACTCTGCCTTACCCAACCGCTGAAAGCCTCACACTGGCAGAAAATAAAGATAAGCTCCATTGCTTCTGCTTTTATTAGAGCCTTGTATTTAATTCCTAAATATATTCATTCTTAATTGCCCGGTTGGATGGGCTACAACATCTTTTATATGTATGCAAACATATTTTAGCACTGAAAGTTGTCTTTTTTGCCTCTGGCCTCTGTCAAGGAGCCTTGCTAACTATGTCCCATGAGACGTGTCACATGATGTGCCTGTGCCTGTAGAACGGCAAACTGGGATTCCCTTTAGTCACAAGTGCTCCGCAGCCCATCTCTCCCACAGTTCAGCTCCTCCAGATTGCACTTAATTCAAAAGAAATATGACATGAGCCGAATGATTAGCTATGGAGTAAAATGGCACCTAGGGACATTGTTACTACTGCATAGATGATAACGATATAAACATCAAATACTTGTGAACTGTCCTATTTTGTGAGTTTTACTTGCTGTGACTGAGAGGAAAGGGTGCTGTGGAAATATCAGTTAAAAAAAGGCTGTTTAGAACAATTTGATCCGGCAATTGATTCACTGTAAAGGTGAAAATTAAACCAAATTTACATGATAACAATGCTACAGCACTGAGTCTATTCCTTTACACCAGGACATCGATTTTACAGGTTTGTCACTTCATATATATATATATGTGTGTGTGTATGTATGTGTATATATATATATATATATATATATATATATATATATATATATATGCAAAAAGAAGACCAGCAACACGAGATAGCTGCAAGCTTGCATGTAATTTCACAATACAAGTTTGAGCATTTCACAAGCTATCTCGGTGTTGCAGGTCTTCTTTTTGCTTGTATACTACATTGCAATTCTGATAGCTTTAGGGGCCAATTCACTAAATTCGAGTGAAGGATTAGAAGTAAAAAAACTTCGAATTTTTGTGCTCCTCGACTATCGAATTGGGGTAAATTCGCCTGAGTAGAATGATTCGAATAGATCGAGCGCAAAAACGCTGCGACTATTCGCCCATTCGATAGTCGAAGTAGTGTCTCTTTTAAAAATACTTCGACTGCCTACTTCGCCACCTAAAACCTACCGAATTGCTTTAAAAGCCTATGGGAAAGTCCCATAGGCTTGTTTTCCAAGTTTTTGATCTAATGAAAATCCTTCGATCGAATATTCGATCGAATGAAAATCCTTCGATCGAATATTCGATTGAGCGCCTATTCGCCTGGTGAATATTCGCCAATTCGACTATTCCCCAGAGCGTAAATTCGCCCGAATTGTCTATTCGATTCTATTCCCCAGTCGAATTTCGAGGGATTTAACCCCTCGAAATTGACCTTTGATGAATTTGCCCCTTAGTGTTGCTCATTTATCCTAATAAATCTGTTTTTAAAAGCAAACATCTTAAAAGGAAAGGGATTGAAAGATCAATGTGTTTAAATTACCCTGATTAATTATTTGAATTCAGTATTTTCCCCTCTACTTTTCAATATTAAGGGGCCGATTCACAAAGGGTCGAATATCGAGGGTTAATTAACCCTCGATATTCGACTGGGAATTAAAATCCTTCGACTTCGAATGTCGAAGTCAAAGGATTTTAGCGCAAATAGTGCGATCGAACGATTGAAGGATTATTCCTTCGAACGAACGATAAAATCTTTCGAACCGGACGATTCGAACCGGAAGGAATATCCTTCGATCAAAAAAAGTTAGCCAAGCCTATGGGGACCTTCCCCATAGGCTAACATTGAGTTCGGTAGCTTTTAGATGGAGGTCGAAGTTTTTTCTTAAAGAGACAGTACTTCGACTATCGAATGGTCGAATGATTTTTAGTTCAAATAGTTCGATTCAAAGTCGTAGTCGAAGGTCGTAGTAGCCCATTCGATGTTCGAAGTAGCCCAAAAAACACTTCGAAATTCAAAGTTTTTTTACTTCGAATCCTTCACTCGAAGTTAGTGAATCGGCCCCTAAGAATTGTATTTGGTAATGGATGAACATAACCATCATAAATTTATTGCCATAACTATGTTTGCTAGTGGTTTGGGAGGTCGTTGACCGATGTGCCCCCCCCCTTAAGTCACTGTAAACTGATTGGTTACTGCCTGGTAACCAGGATAACCAGTCAGAGGAAACCAAGATTGCTGCAAAGCAGAAAATAGTGTTCTGGCTATTGTGTTACACACATTATATACATTTTTTATTTTGCACAGCCTATCTATTTACCCAGTTTTTATTTTTATACTGAACAATTCCTTAAATAAATCTGCCCCTCAATGTTTAATTGCATTGCTGTGAAACTTTCATGCACTATACTTCCTATTTTTTCTTGAGCCAAAAATACATTGTTCATCTAGGTATGCAACATTAAATAATGAAAAAGTATAAGAAGATCATATGAAAAACTACTAAACACAGGAATTCCTGGTATCTGAGATTTTCAGCTAAGGGAGTCATGGGAAAGTTGGATGCAAGACTAACCAACTTTATTATATCTACCCATGTAGTAAGCAACACTCACATTCACATGAATATTACAGTATTTTTGTGCTGAAAGGGAAGATATTCTTCTTTATGGATCATTTGTCTGGTTATGTTCACCCAATGTAAAGTTCTGCACAAGACTCCATTTTCCATAAAGACATTTATGACTATAAGATGTATTAAAGAAAAAAACCCTCCCCATCTGTGGGTATCTAGTTATGGGAATGGTATGTATTTGTGTTATAAGAATAGTATAAGAATCATTTTTGTAGCCATTTTGCTATCCCAAAGCTTTGGTTTCATGATCATTTTAGAGATTTTGTCAGTTAAGACTGCACACTAAAGTAGTGACCCATTTTGATTATTAAGCTTTCATGTAGGTAGGTAGTTATTTTGCTATAGTAGCAGCAAAATCACGGTTCCGCACACACACTTTATGTATCTGCAGTCGGGGACATGGCCCCTCTTTTTATTAATGTATCATTATAAAAATCAACGTTTCGGGGGGTTCAACCTCCCTTCAGCAGGAAGGGATGAAGGGAGGTTGAACCCCCCCGAAACGTTGATTCTTGTAGTGATACATTAATAAAAAGAGGGGCTACGTCCCCTACTGTAGATACATAGAGTATGTGCGGACCTGAGATTTTGCTGCTACTATAGAGAGGCCTTGCCGGGGTCAACGGAGAACCAGCACCACCATTGCAGGAAGTAAGGTGGCGTGTGAGCGGTAGATATATCACAGTTATTTTGCTATACCAGAATGCACAGCACACAGAATCCTTCCAACATTAAGGGAAAACTTCTAAAAAACATATTTTTGCACTTCGCAAAATAACACAACTGAAAATCTCTCTACTTTTGCCACATTTTATTTTTTTATTTTATATATATATATATATATATATATATATATATATATATATATATATATATATATATATATATATATATAGATATATATATATATATATATATATATATAAAAGAAAGAGAAATGTGCCCTGTCACAGAATAAAGTGGCTTACTCCTCATTAGTAGAGCATGAAAAAAAGTCAGAATGAAGAACCATGGGTTTTGCTGTCTCTGATTTAGAGACTGACAACCGGAGATTGAAAAATAACATTAATACAAAAGAAAGCCTTTAGGCAAATTGAGCAAAGACCTCGCAGGTAGGGTGAAGGTGACAACCACATTGTTCACTTATCACCTTCCAAGGACCATTTTTATAGCACTCTGTCTGACATCTGATTTCTCTAGAGAATATTGAACCCTATCCATAATGCACATACATGTCATTTAATACAAGTTCACCTGAACATGGAAAAATTACAGGTTATCTAGGAGTGCAGTATAAAATTGCTTCCACACATTTGTTTAGTCACAAATATAATGCTGCCTTACATACATGCAATATCGACTATCGGTCATCATTATATTTTAGGTTATTTAAGATGTTTGCCATATTTAAGCCATTGCTTTTTTTTTTGAAAGGGTTGGAAATTGTTTTGCTGCTATAAAAATGTAAGTGATGTTGTTGCAGAGATGTGAGATCTCTTTTTGTGTGGAAGAACTTGCAATTTGGGATGTTTCTGTAAAGGTGGCCATAGACGCACAGATAACGTACAAAACTAACATTCATATGATATTCGGTGCAAGTATGGTGGGAAACGAGCCGACTAATATCGAGCTGGACAGAAAATTTTGATTGGCTGCCTTTGAAGGCACTCGAACATCGCCCATTGTTAGTGCTGAACTGTCAGATACAGGTAGAATTCTATTGTTTCTACCTGTATATCTGACGTTTCAGCTCTACACGTGTGTATAGAAATGAACGATCTTTCTTGGAAAGATCTTTTCCAAGAAAGATCGAAATGTCTATGGCCACCTTAAGGAGAAAGGGATGGAAGGACTAAATCTATCATCCCACATGATATTTCTCATTGGGGCTCATTAATAAACACTGAGTAGTACTACTAGCTGTTCGTTGCAGGACAGGGAAGATTTGTAGACTTTTTCAGGGCATGAATATTGTGTTTATCACGTGAGTGGCAAGTATGCTGTCTATGCACATACAGAGAAAAAGGACATGTTGATGAAATGTAAATATACAGTTCTTCCTTGACTGGAAACTGTATAAATATAAGTAGGTAAAGCTATTTAGTTTTAGGATAGAACAGTTGTTGTAAGGCATTTCCCTTGAACAGCTTGTGCTCAGTAATGGATAATGGCATTTAAGATTCCACTGATGTTCCCATGTGTTCAAGAGCAGAGAAGTTACAGCCCTGTAAAAGAAGAAACAAGAGACGATCTACATTCAAGGAATTTAAAATGTTACCACATTAATAAGGCATACTGGGATTCTCTTATATTTGGTTTTTAACATTTAATAACATGCTCGGCTCAAGGATTTCTTTATATGGAGTGAGTTCATGTCCTTATATGAATCATTACATAGAATACTATTGTTCCTTAAGTAACTGTAATGTTGTAGTGCAATTTAAAATGGAAGTTGGTTGTTGAACTATTGTTGAAAACTATTATGTAATAAAAGGCACTACGTTGGCCCATGAGCAGTAACCTATAGCTGCCAATCATTTATTGGTTTAAAAGCAAATGCCTTATTGGTTGCTATGAGTCACTGTTCCTGGGCAAACATAGGGGGTTATGTAGTAAAAAGCACTAAGGGGTCCATTGTCGAAGAATCAAATTTTTGTCCACAAAAAAATGTGTTGTTTTCTTATATTTCTTAAAATTGGAAATGTATTTAGTGTAAAAACCACGAAAAAATCTAATGCAAAACTTTACCAAATAAAATTTG
This sequence comes from Xenopus petersii, assembly GCA_038501925.1. Taxonomy (NCBI): domain Eukaryota; kingdom Metazoa; phylum Chordata; class Amphibia; order Anura; family Pipidae; genus Xenopus; species Xenopus petersii. Next base: position 172,691,530 of record CM076673.1, read on the forward strand.
TCAAGATGATATAGAAGCCAGTGGGAGCTGTGCTGATGTTGTTGCACTGTTTTTAATCAACTTTTAGAGGGTTTTTGAATTTTTACAGCAGTGCTGTCCAATTTCTGTGGTACGGAGAGCCAGAGTGTACTGTGGCATAATATTGTTATAATCTACAGTCTGGTCATTTCCCTATGGGACCAGACTGTAAATTATTTCCTTATAAACGGCGCGTTCTGACGTCAGAACGTGCCGTTTATAACAGGGCTTGCGAATTTGACGCCGCCAAATTGAAACGCTGGTGTGCCGGAATTGGACGCTGGTGCGCCCGATTTGGACACCGTCACATAACTCCTCGGTAACATAATATCTTTATAAATTACAGTAGGGAGTACATTATCCATTATATAATGTAATATTAAGTAATAATATAGTAAACGTACCCTTAGGAGAAACCAAGACATTTATTAGACTTCAGGCCATTATTAGGTAAAGAGAATTCAATCATAGCAGATAGAAGCCAAGTGGCATGTTACTGTGTCCATGTTCCCCAGTTGTCGGTAGTAAGTGACAAAGTTGAGGGAGTATAGATGTCATCTGTAGGTCTCACTAGGAATCAGCAGAAAATGTATTCCTAGGGAAGAGATTCCAGTCTGTCACAACTGGAACCAAAATTCCTTCTGTCACAAGCCATGTGATTGTGCTCTGATAAACTTCAATCACTCTTTACTGCTGTACTGCAAGTTGGAGGGATATCACCCCCTCCCTCCCCCCCCCCCCCAGCAGCCAAACAAAAGAACAATGGGAAGGTAACCAGATAACAGCTCCCTTACACAAGATAACAGCTGCCTGGTAGATCTAAGAACAACACTCAATAGTAAAAACCCATGTCCCACTGAGACACATTCAGTTACATTGAGAAGGAAAAACAGCAGCCTGCCAGAAAGCATTTCTCTCCTAAAGTACATGCACAAGTCACATGACCAGGGGCAGCTGGGAAATTGACAAAATGTCTAGCCCCATGTCAGATTTCAAAATTGAATATAAAAAAATCTGTTTGCTCTTTTGAGAAATGGATTTCAGTGCAGAATTCTGCTGGAGTAGCACTATTAACTGATGTGTTTTGAAAAAAAACATGTTTTCTGATGACAGGATCCCTTTAAGCAGCCTTTATGTTTATAAACAAAGCATTGTTATAAGGAACTTAGTGGTACATTTCCACAAACCATGAAGATGATTTAAAGTAGGGAAGACAAAAAAGATACAGAGAGAGAATTAAATGCAGAAGCTACAGTACATGTCTCATCATTCCAGCTGACCTTCTTACTTAGCTCATGGCATTTTTTTTACCAAGAATGTTTGGGATTCATATCCTACATGCCTGTCTGCAAGGAATTCTAGCAATGATAATTATAAGAAACATTTGTTGTATTCACAAATAAGACCCATATTGTTTCAGATTCGAAACAATATCCGTGATATTGACCGGAGCGAAAACAGACATCTAATTTTAGCAGGTAGTCAAGTGTTACTCAATCTTTTTAAATGCATTGATTTCTCTTCATCCTAGGAACATCACCAAACCATTCCAAGGTCCATATGCAATGTTGTTTTGCAACACACATTATGTTATGCCCTTCCATTCATGTGGTGACAGCAGGTAAAATAAAAGCTATGGAAGATCTTAGTCGAGGAAATGCATACAAGTGATATTGGCACAGGTAGGATAGTATAGTTTATGCCTTTTAGCTCTGATTTACAATATTTAGCTGGATTTCCGTGCACCAAATTTGTCATGGGAAAAAACACTACTAGTTCTAATAAACATTAATTTGTTATTTATCTTACAACAGTTAAATGCCAGGTTAAGTCTCTAGTATGAGCAAAGTCTTCAAAAAAAAAAGTCTAATCAAAAGGCACCACCCTTTGAAGCTCTTACTCGACTACTTGACATGAGGTGCTCATGATCATGAAATACACATTTTCCACTCTACATGATGTCATTCCCTCAGACTTCCATCATATTTATACCTGATTGTTCCTTGACAAACAAATAGCAATCAAGAAAGGTGAGCAGTCCTTGACATTGTTCCTTGTCAAACAAAACTTAACAGATATCCCATTTCTCCGGACCTGTCCAGTGTATTTATACGCTTTCTAAAGCAGAACTAGATTTATACTACTTTCAATGTATTTTATATATCCAGTCTTTATTTCTACAAGTACATTTTTCAGTCTATGAATTTGATGAGGTTAAGGTAGAAGTAAGCATAATGTTTCCTACCCCGGCAGAGCATGCAGTGAAGACTCCAGTATAGCCCAATCAATCTGATTAATGAAATTACAGCCTTCCATTTGTAATGAGTTTTAGTAGAATCTCATGCAACGGTTATTGCTGTGTTTTTTTTCCCTTGTGACTCTTCCCTTCCTTCATACAGTACTGCCCAATATATATTGTGTTGGAGATGAATAAAAATAGTTATTATGATAGAAATCACAAGCATAGAAATTATCAATATTTTGGAAAATATTAGTGTGTTTTAACTTCAGTTAATATTTCAGTAAATATATAAAAAAAACATTCCAACATGAATTCAGCAAAGGTATGAGGTTGAAATAACTTGCCGCTACTTACTTTGTGGTTATTAACACCAGAACTGGGATTCCTTTCTGGCTTTCTTCTACACAGGTGCAAACTGGCATCTTATTTCAGAGGTGGAGAATTAAAAAGGCCACACACACACTTGGCCACCCAGAAACAAACAATTGTAGTGGTCACATAAGAGGAAATATAAACCCCATGCATAGAAAGCTTGCGCACTAAGATTATTCACTGTACCTCAGGAAATAGATGCCCCGTAAAACATAATGTAAAGCGGGTATGATACCCAAACTAAAGCCACAAATGCTGTTTTACTTCTCCTACCTTTTTTATTTTATATGCTGAATTTGTTGCATTACTATTCTGAGGCAATTTGTTACTGCTCTTATATGTTTTTCATGCATTAAATCATTTGCTTATTCAGTCTCAAGTTGACATTTTAAATCACAACTGGTTGCAGAGGTCAGGAACACAATAGGGGTCTCTTTAAAGGGGAATAAGTACAAGAGAACTTACTTGTCAAGCACTTGCACCATTAGCTGGTCTGCTGGTCTCTGCTGGATCAGAAATCTGGCTCTTCGTGCAGAGGATGACAAACAAGTTAAGGGGGTAGGTGGCTTTGTGAACTTTGTATACTATGTTCTCCCCATTAATTCAGACCTTTTCATATGTATCTTAACATCTGCTAGTTAAAACATTGCCTGGTTGCTAGGGAGCATAGTAACAACATAAAAGTTTAAAGGAGCAGGGCAACCAAACTATATAGTAAAAAGGGTTTTGCATGCATTATATATTTTTACGCTGCACTGATTTAATCCAGAAGAACTAGATAGTTATATTGTAATTTTGGTTGAAAATAGACACACATCCATCAAGTTCAACATTAAAGGTCTATATATAACATTCCTAACTGCTAGTTGATCCAGGAGAAGGCCAAAAAAAAAGTTTGTAGTCTCTCCAATTTGGGGGTGGGGGGGGTTCCTTCATGACACCAAGACGGAAATTGGACTAGTCCCTGGATCAACTTGTACTATAAGCTATGTTCCATAACCCTGTATTCCCTCCCTTGCTAAAAAAGCCCTTCTTAAAGCTATCTAATGTATCAGCCTGACAACTGATTCAGGGAGAGATTTCCACATCTTCACAGCCCTCACTATAAAAAAAACCCTTCCGAATATTCAGCCGGAACCTACTTTCTTCTAATCGGAATGGATGCCCATACACATAATTATCATATCATCCCTTAAGCACCTTTTCTCAAGTGTAAACAACCCAAGTCATAAGTAAAAATAATTATGACTTCAGCAACCTGTATGAAAACACAAAGGGGTATATTTATCAAAGAGTGAAGTTAATAGTGAAGTTCTGCCACTAGAGTGAAATCACACCACTTTCCATTCATTTCTATGGGATTTTTAAAGGTGTATTTATCAAATGGTGAACTTTCACTTTCACCCATTGATAAATATGCCTTTCAAAATCCAATAGAAATGAATTGTGAGCTGCGGAATTTCACTCTAGTTGTGGAACTTCACTCTTTGATAAATTTACCCCTTAGACTTGTGCCTGTATTTGATCATGGGACCCCTTGTTGACATCTAATATGCTTTTATTTTTACAATTGGTTGGACATTATTCCTTAGGTTTTTTAGCATATGCATGAAGCAATTATGTAATAAGTGGTAGAAGCATGATGAGCAACCAGAATCAGTTACCAAGAAAGTAGTTGGATCAGATAGACATTGGTGACTAGAAGAAAAACAAGAAGAAAGTGGAGAGGAGGATTACAAATCTTTGACACACAACGGTCGAGTTGTAGAGGGGCCCACCAGGATTTTTTTCCATGTCCCAGCAGGCCAATCCAACACTGGCATTATTAACACAGAGAAAAGCCAACAAGGAAAAAAATAATGAATTATTTTCTAAACATGGATCTATAGTAAATCTCATTTTCCTCCCTTTTACTTTTCTAAAGCCCCCACATATCCATTCTAATTCAACTTTTTTGCAATAAACACCATATTTATAACACAGTATAATTATTTGAAAGCACAGAAAGTGTTAAAGTGCCATTATGTAGTTGATACTGCACTGAATTCAATAGACCGTAGAAAATCCACCGCTGCCACTGAAATTTGACTATGGTCATATAATTATACTGAGTTGACATGAACGTTAGGAACCTCTACTATAGATACAATAATGATGTACTTGAGACAGTCGTAGCCTGAGGTTTAGTACCAAATTGTTTATATGGGTCCTGCAATAAAAACTGTTCTTTTTTTATCCCTTTCCACATCGACTGCACCTGAGCTTTGGGGTGGGGCAGAGATAATAAAAAAACAAACTTCCCTAGGTACTGTACTGTATGCATTAGGGAGCACAACAAACAATACTTATTCTCTCTATTTATCCTCTATTCTGGGAAAATTGAATAAACTTTATATCCCATGTAATTCATATAGTTGCCTGAATCTCATTGCAAGCTATGTGTTAAAAGTTACCCTTTTGTTATGTAGAAAAAGGTTCAGGGTGCAGAAATTCACTCGCACCCCTCCCCCCACACATAGTCATATGGGTATATGTTTAAAATGTGATATATCTGTATATTCCAAAGTTAATCACTATGTGACAGCATTTGACATAAGATGCAAGTAGAATCCACTTTACACAAATCCTGAGGTTGCCCTTTATCTCTGCAGGATTTAGATATATGTATTACTGCACTGAAAACTGGAATCATTTTTCCTTTCTGTAGTATATTATTAGAATTTAGGCAGTTTATATGCACGGTGTGCCACCTGTCCTCTAACGTTTACAGTTCTATCATCTAAATGTTATGTTTGGGAAGAAATGGGATGTCAACCTGAGCTACCAAGTGAATTTAGGGTGTCTTCTCTTGACATAAAAACATGTTTATATTTTTTTTCTGTCCAGTGGGCCCCTGGGGACTGAAATTAAGTGAAAGCCATGATGGGGATAGGAAGTGGGTCCTAAAAGGTTTTATGGGGTTGAAGTCTGGCAAGTGATTGGCTAAAGGGGGTGGGAGTGGAAGTGCGCAGAGAGATCTAGGTGCCATTTTACCTTTGCCGCACCCTTGCTCCCTTGCTGTGGGTAAGGAGGAGGGGAGCATAGTTAATTAATAGTCATAGTCACCTGGGCCAGTGTATAAACAAAAACAATAGTGAAAATGGTTTTGTCTGAGGCTAGAGGTTGAGCATAGCAGCTGTTGTTAATACCATATACCATAAAAGTAGCCTTCCGCAGCTATTGGTGGGGATCCAGTAGGACAGTTGATACTATAATGTTACTTTGTTGGCAAAATATAATGGTTTATGATGGGTAAATTATGGTTAATAAATGTGGCTTGTTGAGTGTCGAGGAAGGAAGGGGCCAGGGATGCTGAGATTTCATTGTCAACAACAGTTGGAAAACTTGCAGGTTTCCCAATGCCTGAAGTCTACAACTATCTGACTCTTAAAACTTTCTAGCAGCTGATCCCTAGAGGGTCTGTAATTTCAACAATGTAAAGGAAACAGCTTATAAGGCTAGACACGAGGCACCTGTAGCTCAACAGCATTGAGATCCTGTTTAACATCTTGGGAGCCACAGTTCCCTCTCTCTCTCTGCTGTAGGGTAATGCCCCCCCCCCCCCAAATAGTCTACTCAGGATTTAATAATGTTTTTTAATGTAATGGACATTTTTTGTGGTCTGAATATTTCCCATTGCGGACAAAGTCACATATTTTAATACAAATAAGTAGTTTTAGTGATTTCATTCACAACATTGCAGACTTAGCCGCTGAGTTAGCTGCGATGAAAAGAGCAAGTCAGTGACTTTGCAGTCCATTTTGGTCTGCCTTGTGGTTAGGAGGTCAATTTGCTGCCTTCGATTTGCTGGGACACCCACCTTGCCTGTTATCTGAGTGGCCATATTTGATAAATGAGTGGGTGGAAAGTCATACTCAAATGTACATTCCTGTCCAGCTATTATTCCTTTTAACTTTGTAAGTGGTAACCTCACAGAATAAAACAAAATAACATGCTAGTGCCTTCAGTTGTCTTTAAAATCAACATTTCATTGAAATCTTCTGAAACATTTAACATTGTTAATAACAATCATACAGCATTTTTAAAAATCATTACTATTATTAACAAGCAGCCATGCCACAATGTAATCATGATTTTGCCTTTACTATATGGAATGCCTTTTAAGTATTCCAGGTGCATGTTTGTCATCAGCCATGAGAATTCCAGCTGAAAATGTATCATCACATGCAGCGTTTCAAAACCTCAAAGATTCCAAACAAAAGCCAAGAAGAAAACTCCAATAAGGCAAGTACTGAAGAAGTGGTCGATAAACAGAGCATATACTGTATTTATGTATATTCAGATATAGATACAGTTGTACTCAGATGTTTACATACTACTGGAAGAATTTGTAAGATGTTTGGCTAACTTTTAATTACTATAATTATAACTAAAAATACATAAATTGCCCTGATCAAAAATTTACATTTCCTTGATTGATTGTGGCTGATAATATACAATGAAGTTGACACACACAGGTTGAGATGGCAATAAAGGGGAAGTATCGGCACCTGTGCCATGTTTGATTGTAATTAGTGTCTATGTCTGTCATTGGGTTTCTTAGCTCTTGAAAAACCACTGTGTATTTAATCCAAGGCTGCACTGACTTTGCTGTTTACTGAAGCATGAGGAAAGCAAACTATCAAAGGATTTGTGAACAAAAGTAGCTCACATTTTTTCCAAGCTACACTATGGGGCATATTTATTATGCTGTATAAATTGAAATTTCCAGAAAAAAGGTGTAAAAAGCTGTGTAACAGAAATGGCACATTTATCCAGGTGTGTGTAATTTTACGCTATCCAAAATGCTAGATTTGCATTATTTTTTTTAAGAAAATATATATAAATGTATTTTTTTACACAACAAAGGCTCGTGATGTGTGGTGTGGCCCCTACCTGCGGCACAGTTTGTGGATTCACAAGTGGTATAGATTTTTACGAATCTGTGCTAGAATTATGCCATGTTGTTTGTTTTACTGGGAAAAGGAAATAAGGAAAAATGCAACTGACGCAAGAGAAAACGTGAGCACAAATTGGCCATTGACACTAATGAATTTGGTAAAAATTTAAGTGAAACTTCACCTTTTCACAATTTTTTGGCAGATTCAGGGGCAGTTTTGTTTATCACTACAGACACATTTGTTCATATTTCAACACTGCTTCAATAAGTCCTTAGTGAGCGTGTTCATATGTTTTAAAGGACAACAATCAAAGCCTGATGCATTGAAAGTGTATTAAACTTTCTACTGTCATACAGCTGTTGACTTCGTTTATGACCATAGCAGTTATGATGAGCGAGATATTTAGTCAAGTTTTGCAGCAAAAATGATGCCCATAAACTGTACTGGGTAAAAAAATTGTTGTGCGACAAGAATTTGTCGCACATCAAAAAAAAATGTTGTCGTCCATAGACTTTAATGCATTTAGGCATATTTTTGCTGTTTCACGAATTTTTGTTGAAGCGAAATGTGTCAGACTCGCCCATCACTACTTAGCAGCTTTATAATAGTAAATTTAGAGCCCTTAAACTTCTAGCATACCACTCTCTCTTGTTCCATGTTTTAGTATTCAGCACTTATTTCCAGGTATCCAAAAGGGACAGAAAGATCATTGACCAACCTACACCAGGAGGAATATGGTCAGAAGATTGAGCGAGAGAAAAATATTCTGTTGTCATCTCATTTTGTCAAAACCCACTGTAGCGCTATAGTAAATTGACACCACTGTAGTCAATTCTAGTTACTTACCATGTGGTGTGGAACCACAAATGAGACCCTCTTTACTCAGGGGTAAGCCCTTGCAGCGGGGTTGAGGCAGGGTGTAGTGTAACTGTAACTGTGTGCCAATGCACAAGAATTGTATATAGTCCAAGAAACTGCTGCACACTGTTAAAGGTGAATCAAATCTTTGGTTGTGTTCTTTATTAGCTCATGCAAGTAGACAGGGCAACGTTTCAGACCTCGCAAGGTCCTTTATCAAGCCTGTAGTGACACTGTCTCCACACTGTGTCAAAAAGAGTTAGGTGAGGGCGGGGATAGGGGTAGGGAAAGTGCCAAAAAATTCCCATTGGTTACATTCCTGACCAACTGTGTCTCACATAAAACTTGAATCCATTTTAGTGTCCTTTATGTCAACCAAAAGTGCCAGAAATTGAATACTGTGCTTGTCGATATGTTAAAAGTTGTCCATTTGTTAGTGTATTTACATAATATCTTTAAAACATTTATTTTCTTACAACTTATGCATGAAGAAAGTGACATCTTTGGATCTCTTTTGATTATTATATTATACAAACACTTAAAACCATTTACATACCAATCAAGTGATTAATACTGACTTAAAATCAGTGTTTGCGTATTATATGCCCATTTTGTCTTCTGGTCATATTGTAGTTACTAACAAAAAAATTCTGTCCTTATCCTTTTTTTTTAGGTTCCCCTTTCAATAAGATCTCTCTAGTCTTATGTTGTACCTTTTGTAAGCTCTCTTGCAGTGTGTTTCTACTATAGCCCCTTTGAATAAAACGTTCTGACATGAGTTGTATTTCTCTGTCACATTCCAGGGAATCACTGGTTATACGTTTAACCCTTGCAAACTGTGATACTGGAAGAGAAAGTTTTAGAGGTTCAGGGTGAAAACTTTCAAAATGTAAAATACTATTTCTGTCTGTGCTCTTCCTATAAAGGCTAGTCTTAAGTTTACTGCCTTCTTGTGTGATCTGTACATCTAGAAAGCTTAAAGGGACTCTCATAGGAAACATGTTTTTTTGAAAACGCATCAGTTAATAGTGCTATTCCAGCAGAATTCTGCACTGAAATCCATTTTTCAAAAGAGCAAACAGATTTTGTTATATTCAATTTTGAAATCTGACATGGGGCTAGACATATTGTCAATTTCCCAGCTGCCTCCTGGGACCCAATGACCAGCCTAGGGAAGCAGGGACTTGACGGGGATAGGAGAGGGCCACTCCCCTCCCCCTGTGTTGGATGGTGCGCTGTGATTGGCTGAGTGTTCCCGGGTATCGCAGAAGAGGCAGAGATACGCGTATTACTTACCATTCGGTTCCGGGTCGAGGAAGCAGCAGGACGCAGCATGGAGCCGTCCTTGGACCTCGTGGTGAAGGAGTTCAGAGAGGCGGCGAGACAACGCGGATCCTCGTGGCTCCAGGAGCAGCTCCAAGATCTTCTCCACGGCGTCGAGGACCAGACGACGGCGAGACGACCAACGAGGAGGACCCGTCCACCGCAACGACTCAGCCCAAGTTCGCCGCAAGGATCTTCAGCCGGAGGCGGCCGGAGACGCCAGTCGATCGTGGAGGAAGAAGAGGAGCGGCCGCATCAAGGCAGGCAAGTACCTCATGGTAGGTCAGGTACCCCAGGGGGCTCTGCTGATGTAGGGGGGCACAGGAACAGCAACACACGGCCGGGTGGGGGGGCAATCGGATCCCGCCCCTCCCCCTGGCCCTTCCACAGCCGCCGGTTTCGGATGCCGGGCCCGCCCCACTGGAGGGAGACGGAGAGGGGCCCAGTACCAGCGGAGTACGGGCGCCTCCCTTGGGTCACATGGCCACGGAAAGGGGAGACAGTAATGAGCCCCATTCTCCTGGGGCCGGCCGGTCCCAGGAGCGGCCCAGGACCTCGGTCACACCCAAAGCAACACGGGGTAGGGGACCCACAGGCCCGGCCCCTCCCCCCAGGTCCAGCACCAAGGGAACACGTAGGCCCGCCAAACCACGGGGAAAAGGGGAAGCAATACTGTCTCCTCCCCCTGGCTCCCATACCACCAGGAGGCCCATGAGCAGCAGCACACGGGGTGGGGGTGAAATAAGCCCGTCCCCTCCCCATGGATCCACGGCTTCCAGGAGGAGTAGGAGCATAAGCACACATGGTAGGGGAGTCACACAGCGATCCCCATCACCCCGGTCACACACCGCTAGGAGTCCCAGGGGCATCGACACACGGGGCAGGGGAACCACAAGTCCGTCCCCTTTCCCTGGGTCACGCGCCACCACAACAAGGAACGACAACCACGGTCCCAGTTCACCTCAGTCTGACAGGTCCAGGAGAGGGCACAAGAGCAACAGGTCTCGGGGTCCAGAAGGGTCACACAACCGTCCCCTTCCTCTGGGTCACATTCATCGGGGGACAGTGAGTACCATCGCCCACACAGGGGCACCAGCCCACGGCGGGACAGGGGGTCTACGACACCCACCACTTCCCCCAGGCACAGCACAGGCAGAGTGGCCATGCATAGTGATATCAGTAAAGGACGCCATAGTAAAGCCCATCTTGGTACTGGCCGGGGGAAAAGAGCATCAGTACGGGAATCCCAAACGCATGCCCAGGACCAGTCCAGGGGGGAATCAGTGACCGTTAGGACGTCCACTGTCGGTGGACGGGAAACGCAGCAGAGAGATATGGCCCACGATGTCGGGCCAGGGACTTCAGGCTCAGCCGATACTTTGACCTGGCATCCCACTCGAGGGGTAGGTAACACGGGTCACGGGCGCAGCAGATCCAGTAGCAGGAGATCTGGGACCAGCCGGGGGCACCCAGCCAGGTCCAGGAGTAGGTCTTACACCCGAATGAGAACGAGGGACAGTACTACGGCCCAACATGGGGGCAGGGTAGACAGGAATAGAGTCCACAGGTCCACCACCCCTTCTAGGGCACAGGGTGTTGGGAGCGGGAGGAGGGAGCATTCTCGTTCTTTCATGTCTTCCAGGAACAGTTCCAGTGATTCGGAAGTGGATCAGCCCAGAGCAAGCGTGACACGTCACAGTAGGGCACCTAGAAGCAGCTCCCCGGGGAGGAGTGCCAGGTTCCACAGGGGTCGTTCGTCCACCAGACACAGAGAGATCAGCAGGAGCCGCTCACCACAGAGGAACACAGGGATATCACGGAGCCATTCACCAAACAGGTCCGGAAGGGTCATCAGGAGCCGCCTATCGGATGCGATTACTCACACCACCGGTAACCGGCCACCTAGCGAGTCCCATTCGGGGGCCAGAATGTCGGCCTCGCAACGGCCTGGATCAGTTCACGGAGGTTCTGCACGGCTGGCAAGTCTGGTAACGGTCCCTGAGGTTTCTACTGCCAAGGGACCAGGAGGTGAGCTCAGGGAATTGATACAAGGGGTGGGACAGGGAGAGGACACCACTACACTTTTGCATGGCTTAAAGCAATTCTTGGCAGGTTGGGAAGGCAAGAGGCCCAGCGCAGCGAGCGGTCCTTCACAAGTTTGGGTCGGGGACAAGGGTACGGGTTCGGCATCGTCAGAAGCGATAGCGAGTCCTGCGGTCGCGGTATGTGTGGGTAGTACGGCAGGAGAAAAAAGGGAGACAGAGAGGGAGGCTTTAAGTGGTATAACAGAAACGGCCAGGCAGAATGCCTATGTGGCATTCGCTGGCCCTTTGGGTGTTCATGTGAAACAGGAAATCAAGGAAAAGATTTGGAAAGGTGAGTTTGTGGAATTGTTTTCCCTCCTCCCCTTGGATGAGACAATAGAATTGAAAGATGAGGACAAGAAAGATAGCAAAAAAGAGGAGGAAGAAAAAAAGAAAAGGTACTCCAAACTGCCCAAAACCTTTGGCAACTGGTTAAGGGCGTTTTGTATCTTGGCCAGCATTATCGGGGAAAAGCACCCTGAAAAATGTTCCCCACTGTTCTGTTATGTGGATGGGATTTGGGAAGCATTTAAAGTATACGGCGGCCTTGCCTGGTGGAAATACGATGAGCAGTTTCGACAACGGTTGGCAGCCAACCCTACCATGAGGTGGGACCAGATGGACATTACACTCTGGCTCAAGCTCATGATGGCGCAAAAAGCATCCCCCTTTCAGAAGGGGGCCGGGGGGGCGGCACACACCGCCTCTTCTGCCCCAATTAAGCCCGGCTACTGCTGGCTGTTTAACGACAGCCATTGTAAGTTTGGAAACTGCTGCAAATATAAACACGAATGTTCAGGCTGCGGGGGGGCATACTCATACATTCGTTGCTTCAAGAAAGGAAAGGGTAACCCCAAAGTCAGTGAGCCTTCCAAAGGAGAGGACTCCAGTCAGGCTAAACGCGATGCGGCCGTGGCTCGCCCGCTACGGTAAACGCAAAGAGGCCACATTGTTGGAAACAGGGTTTCGTGACGGGTTCATAATTCCATTCCGGGAAAAAGGGGGAGAGCAGATCCTACGTAATTTAAAGTCAGCCCGAGATTTCCCAGAGGTAGTGCGGAACAAGTTACTTAAAGAAGTCCAGTTGGGTCGGGTGGCGGGTCCATTTCCCAGCCCGCCCCTGATTAATTTGAGAGTTTCCCCACTCGTTGTTGTCCCCAAAAAAGACCCAGGGAAATTTCGTCTTATCCACCACTTGTCATACCCCAAAGGAGGGTCAGTTAATGATGATATTGACAGAGATTTATGTTCAGTTTCGTACACGTCCTTTGACCAAGCCGTGGCAATGGTTCGGGGGGCAGGCCCTGGGGCCCTTATGGCCAGGGCCGACATAGAATCTGCTTTCCGCCTACTTCCTATACACCCTGACTGCCACCATTTGTTAGGTTGCTGGTTTGACGGATCCTTTTTTGTAGACTTTTGTTTACCGATGGGGGGCTCTATTTCCTGTGCCTATTTTGAAGCATTCAGTACGTTTTTAGAATGGGTTGTTCGGAAGCAGGCAGGTTTTCCCACGGTGGTCCATTATCTTGATGATTTTCTTTGTGTGGGACCAGCAAAGTCGGATGTTTGCTTCCACATACTACAAACGTTACAAGAGGTTGCCGAACACTTTGGGGTTCCTTTGGCCCCCGAGAAAACAGAAGGCCCAGCGACCACTATGCAGTTCTTGGGCTTGGAAGTGGATTCAGTGGCCGGCCAGTGCCGGCTTCCATTAAGCAAGGTTCAGAACTTGAAGGAAGAGGTCAGTAACATTCGGCAGATAAAAAAACCCACTTTGCGGCAAGTCCAGTCTTTGCTCGGGAAATTACATTTTGCCTGTCGAGTCATACCAGTGGGCAGGGTTTTCAGTAGAAGGTTAGCTCAGGCGACGTCAGGTGCTACCGCACCTTACCACCATGTGCGTCTCTGCAAAGAGGTTAGGGCGGATCTGGAGGTGTGGGACACTTTTTTGAGCGACTTCAACGGTACCATTTTATTCCAGGCGCCAGAAACCGCGGCGCAGGAATTACAGCTTTTTACCGACGCGGTGGGAAGCGTCGGTTTCGGGCCGTACTTTGCCGGACGTTGGTGCGCGCAGAAATGGCCTACGGAGTGGGTTGATTCAGTTTTAGTTCAGAACTTGGCGTTCCTTGAGTTGTTCCCGATAGTGGTAGCATTGTTTATTTGGGAGTCCGAACTCCGTAACAGGAGTATAGTTTTCTTTTCGGATAACATGAGCGTGGTGCACGGGATTAATAGTTGGTCGGCATCCTCCCCACCTGTCCTTCGGTTACTTAGAGTTCTTGTTTTGCGCTGCCTTAATTTGAACATTCGATGCAGGGCGCGCCATGTGGAAGGGGAGAAGAATGTCATTGCCGACGCGCTTTCTCGCTTTTAGTGGGATCGTTTTTGGCAGGTGGCGCCAGAGGCGAACAAGGAGGGTTCCTTTTTCCCATGTCATCTTTGGCAGCTCGGGAACGACAGTTGATGGAGTTGGTGGAGAAGTCGGTGGCGAAATCTACATGGGCAGCCTATCGTAAAGTATGGGCCGAATGGCAACAGATGGAGGCGTGGTCAGACGGCTTTCACACCGCGGAGGATAGGAAGGCTGCACTCGTTTGTTACGTGGCTTGGCTGGTGGAGACAGGCAAGTCCGTAGCAGTGATCGGAAAGCGCATGGCAGCTTTGGCATTCCTATTTAAATTAGCGGGGCTAGAGGATTCAACTAAGGATTTTTTCATCAAGCAGGCTATTCGAGGCCTTAAAAAGGAAAAAGTTTCTCGGGATGCTCGTCAGCCAATCTCCTTTGCTTTGTTAACTAACCTCCAGGCAGTTATGCCGCGTTGCTGTGATTCGGTTTTTGAAACGTTGCTATTCCAAGCGGCATTCGGCCTGGCATTTTTTGGAGCTTTTCGGGTGGGGGAACTGGTGAGCAGCAGCAAAAAAGTGCCTGGAGGACTAGGTGTAACGGACCTGAGAGTCACCAACTCTTCAGTCCAGGTATGGCTTCGGAAGTCCAAGACTGACGTATGGGGTAAAGGAGTGGAGGTGTTCTTGTACAAACTGGATGGCGGATTGGCTTGTCCGGTGGGGTGCATGACTAGGTACCTCGACGTGAGGCCTAGAATGGGGACTTCCTTGCTTATTCACGAAGATGGGTCCCCCCTGTCACGGTTTCAATTTTTAAGTGTGTTACGTAAAGGTTTAAGAGAAATTGGCTTGCAGCCGGCCGATTTTGGTACGCATTCCTTCAGAATTGGGGCAGCGACCGAAGCGGCACGGTTAGGCTTAGGTGACACCATGGTCAAAAAGATCGGGAGATGGGAGTCAAAGCGGTTTCGGGGATATATACGGCCTGGGTTGTCGGTCTCAGTTCCATCATGATGTCTCACTTATACAGAACAAAAAATTAAAAAACAAAAAAAAAAACAAAAAAACATTATACATTTATATCGTCATGCTCATGTTTGTAAGTCTAATGTTGTCACACAGTTAATAGTAATTACCCATGTTTAGTTTACCGACATGTGCTTCTGTCCTTCATTGTGCTGGTTATTATTACATTTCTTCTTATGGTGGTTTGTTTTACAGGTGGCACGGTTTCAGTGTGGCTGCTTGGTCATTCCTTCATCTACTGGGCCAGACGGCGAGCCGCAGTTAAGTCATCTGGTGCGCAGCTGGGCTTTCCGGAAGGCCAGGTGAAGATACATTGGTTTGGTGTTCCAGGTTTGAGATGGCCTGGGGTATGGGCCACCTTGTTAAACAACGTCAGGTCAGGTCGCCGCCCGGATGTGTTGGTTATACACGCCAGCGGGAATGACATGGGGTTGAGTTCTCAAAGGGATTTGGTGTTTCAAATGAAACGGGACATAGAAAAAATTCGGAGTTTGTTCCCGGATTTAGTACTGGTTTGGTCTGAGATGGTGCCGCGTTTGGTTTGGAGGTATGCCAGGGACGAAAACAAAATGGAAAAAAGTAGGGGCAAGGTCAACAAATTAATGTCCTCCTTTGTCAGAAAGTGCGGGGGAGTTGTAGTACGTCATCAAAATCTAGAGGATAAGAGGCCTGATTACTACATTAAGGACGGAGTTCATCTGTCCGGCTTGGGCTTGGATTTTTTCTCCTTGGCCATTGTGGAAGGCATTGAACGTGCCTTAGGTCATTTGAGTGGAGGGCCGTTCCACGCTTAAGGTCTCAAGCGGTCACGCCAGTGGCGGAGGGTACCTTCACAAGGACCCCCAGGGGAAGTGAAAATGGGGTATTTCACAGCAAGTAGCCTGGTAGCCCGGGTCCTCATGGGAAGGTAGGCAGACCGGTTCAGGGCCCAGGAAAATGGAGCAGTAACCCACCTGGGCTGTGGCGGCACAGTCACTCCTCTTCTTCCCCCTACACCCTCTTTCCCCGGGGGGGGGGCCACGATAATAATAATATGAAGGTTGTAAAGGTTTGTTATACAAACGTTTTGTTAAAAGTTTTAAAAAATGTTATACATGTTAAGTGTTATGATCACTTTGTTTAATAAACAACTGCGGCCATCTCTTTCCAAACCAGTGGTGTGTGCGTTATCCTTGGGTTAGGAGGTATGCGGTTGGGTAAAAGGGGAGGGGCGCAGACTCGACGCTGCACCCGTCAAGTCATGTGACTTGTGCTCTGATAAACTTCAATCACTCTTTACTGCTGTACTGCAAGTTGGAGAGATATCGCCCCCTCCCTTTACCCCCCAGCAGCCTAACAACAGAACAATGGGAAGGTAACAAGATAGCAGCTCCCTAACACAAGATAACGGCTCCCTGGAAGATCTAAGAACAGCACTAAATAGTAAAAGCCAAGTCCCACTGAGACACATTCAGTTACATTAAGTAGGAGAAATAACAGCCTGCCAGAAAGTCATTCCATCCTAAAGTGCAGTCACAAGTCACATGACTGGGGCAGCTGGGAAACTGACAAAATGTCTAGCCCTTTGCTCTTTTGAGAAATGGATTTCAGTGCAGAATTCTGCTGGAATAGCACTACTAACTGATGTGTTTTGGTTAAAACATGTTTTTCCATGACAGTATCCGTTTAATGTAAGTTTATCATAGACCACTGTAAATTTCAGGGTGTCCTCTATAAGATTTAAGAACTCGTGGAAATGCTGAAGACTCTCTTGTGTACCATCCCAAATTAGTAACAGTTCGTCAATATAACGTAAGTATAATCAACAGTGTGTTTGAAATAGACTGTTTCTGTAAATTATAGTGCCTTCTGTAAAGGCCATTTAGAGGTTGGCAAGTAGGGGCCACATTACTACCCATTATTGTACCCCTCTGTTGTATGTAATATGGATCACCAAACAGGAAATAATTTTGGTGTAACACTATTTCCAATAATGAAAGTAAAAATGTTTTTTGTTCTACATAAAAATCTGTACTGAGTGGAATGCACAAGAATAGGGTGCCAGAGGTTCTTTTGTGCTTAACCAAGAACAGTATTTATTGACAGTAGCACAGATACACAATGGAGCATAAGCACAGATAGCATAACGGTAGCATATACTCACAGTACCATTATAGGCTCAATCCCTACAGGCCAGGGACACATCAGCAGAGGGTTATGCAGCTTGAGAGGAGGTATTGCCCAATTTTCAGGATCTCTTTAAGTGGCATCTAGGGGATTTCCTATCATCCCTAGTCTCAACACTTTGTCCCTACTCTGGGTCAGTAATACCCTGGGATCTTAATCCCTCTAATATCCTCATCGGAGCCTTGAGATGCTCAACTACATAACCTGTCTATCACTCCTAGAGTGATCTATAAAAGAGTATGCTATCAATTTACTAGGGCCACTGCTCCTAGGATTCCCTACCCATTCCCTTCCAGCCTGCTTGGTTGGGCTAAAGTAATGAACCCAGACCGCATGGTTTCCAAGACCTTTATACTATGACACAGTGCCATCTAGTGTACACTGTGATAACTACAGGGGTTACATACGCATAAGGTCCCATTAGGACCCATTTAGGCGTCCATATCACTAGGGATGTGCCTGTTAATAATCTGTGACGGTGTCTAAATTTTCACATCCCTACACCACCATATATACTAACTAGAACTTACACAGTAGGTCTGCCATCTGCCTTCCCATAGGTAATTTGTTTTTTGTCTACTTTAAATCATTCCACTTGTGTGCCATACAGTTAACTGTTTTTTTGTCACATATACAATTTAAAAAACGAATACAAAAACATTATGATATTCATATTTTGTTCTGACAACACAAGGATTAAAAACCACCTTGGTTTCTTTTTTTCCTGAGTTCTGGAAGAGCCGGGAGAATCTACTGAACCCTAGTGCAAAAAATAAACATCTTCAGATCTATTTAATATTCATAATTACATGATTGCGATATCAGAACAAAATAAAATCTGCTAACTGCTAAGGAATCTGATGTGCTACTATACCAGAATTAGATGTGTTAATGAAATAATTTCCACTGTGTAAACCAGTCACTAGCAGTTGCGCATTGTGTGAATCACCTCACAAAGAAAATTAAACCTTTCACTTATCACATGTCTAACATATAAAACTACACATACATTTGCAGGGGAGTTAAAATGTTCTGTATTGAAGAATATCAGATTTTTTTTTATATGTAATCTGCATATTAAAATGGGCAAAACAATATTTAATGCAAATACATTTGAGGATAATTTTGCCTTCTGAAGTTTAAAAGTGCAGTACAGAATACAGTTTATCATTCATTATAGTCTATACAGTCCTTTATCAGTGTTGTTATGGGCGAATTTATCCCGATTTGCTTCACCGAAGAATTTGAAATTGATGCCCGTTTCAATTCTGAAGCTCGTGTCAATTTTGACACCGGCGTTAAAGTCAATGGGTGTCTGAGTATTGTTGACGTGCGACGGTTTTGACGCAAGTGACTTTTCCAGTGCCCGTCGACAATGGCGAGTTTTCAGCGGCAAATTTTCACTGTAGTTTCACAAATTTATTTGCTGGGGTGAAACGCAGAAATTTGCCGCTAATTTGCACCTGCCGAATTTATTCACCCATCACTAGTGTTTGTGAACTATCTAGGAAGCACGTGTGTATAAATCCAAGTTATTTCCTTATCCTGAATTTAATGAGAAGTAATTGCCTTAGCCCAACAAAACCCTACAGGGAGATTAATGTATATTGCTCATCACATTATGTCTTATTGTAAGCCTGCCTTGATTGACTGATTGATTGATTGATTGATTGATTGATTGATTGATTGAATGAATGAATGAATGAATGAATGACTGAAGACAGTTTAGAGCAATGGCAAACAAACATAAGACAGAATCTGAAGCAGAATAGTTATACAGTAAATACTGTTAATGTTTAAGAACAATTTACTTGTAAAGGTATGAAATCTGTTCTCTAGAAACCTGTTATCCAAAAAGCTCCAAATTCATAAAGACTGTGTCCCATAGACTCTATTTTATCCAAATAATCTAATTTTTTTTAAATTGATCTTTTTCTTTGTAATAATAAAACAGTACATTTTACTTGATCCAGACTAAGATATAATTAATCCTTTAAGCCTTTTGGTTTTATTTAATGTTTACATGATTTTGTAGTAGACTAAAGATATGGAAATCCAAATTACGGAGAGATCACTTATGCAGAAGGCCCAGGTCCCAAGCACACTGGATCACAGGTCCCATACCTGTAATTCATTCCGGGTCTGTAAATCTACAATATGAATGACTGATAAAGTCAAAACTGGTGTCAGTTTTGGAAATATTGGAATCCATGATGGCTGCCTAAAAGGTCAAAAATTGCTTTGAGGTATGGGGATAGTAAGAATAACCATAAAAATTCCAAAATGCTCACCAAATGACAAAAAGGAAAGGTTGTGGGAGCACTCCATGGCTAAATAAAAATGTACTAAAATACAATGGTACTGTGCTACTGATCTGGCCAAATTAACTACAGACATAGAGAAAAAGAGGAAAAATTGATCAATGCAATCAATGCACATTCCCTGGTCCCCTGTCATATCAGTAATCTATGCAGATACACGTATTTACAAAGACAGGGTTTTTCAAAATTATGATCATAAGATTGATAAGCCACCATACCACGTCAAGGTAAACCCCATATGGCAGTCCCTAACTATTTACCTCTGGTCATAATATCAAATGCTAAAGCCTCCCGGCATAAAAGCATTACCTGAAATAAAGGTCTCCCGACCTGGGCATTGGTTTCAATCATAGGGTGTAGTCCTCCCCCCCGCCATTAGCTTTCACCAAATGAGTAGCCTGTAAGACTGGTATTGGTATACTACTGAATATGCAGAATATTTCCAAAAAAATCCCAAACTTGAGCTTTAGTTTGAGTTGAATTTGCCTAATTTTTGTTTTAAATATAAATAGTATCATAACTATTTAACAGTTTAATCCCAAATCATTAATAAATGTTGAAAATACAAATGTGTGACCATATGGGCCTAACAGCACCCCTACATTTAGTGATGGCAACAAATCAGTATTTAGTATTGACTGAATTATTAGAAATATTTTAGAAAAGATTAGTTTTGTCAGAATGGGTTACTGCAGTGCAGATATGTCTGCTACCTCATGTCACAACGATGATAAAGATCCACAATTTTTGTTATTTCATGTAATGGACTAGAAAAGTAATCCTCAACCCCAAACCCAACATGTTGCTCAACAATCCCTTGGATGTTGCTCCCAGTGGACTCAAAGGACATGCTTATTTTTGAATTCTTGGCTTGAAGGGAAACTTAAGTTGCATAAAAACATGGGCAATGCCAAACAGAGCCTCCTGTAGGCTGGCAGCCCACATAGGAGTTCACCAAATAACCAATTCCAGCCTTTATTTGGCATCCCCGGGGACTTTTTTCATGCTTGTGTTGCTCCCCAATTATTTTACATTTAAATGTGGCTCATGGGTAAAAAATGTGGTTGGGGACCACTGGTCTAAAATGAATAGGAATTATGTTATAAAAAATTCTGCATTGGAACTTTATCACTCTACTGACATGGGGTTAGCTGAAATCTCTGAAGTTTAGCAAGTTAGGGGGTTATGTAATAAATGGCACTAAGTCTGCCCTGGGGCAGTAATCCAATCAGCAGGTAGAATGTACTGGTCTGTTTAAAAGAAAACATCTTAGTGGTTGCTGTTGGTTACTGTTCCTGGACAAACTTAGTGCCTTTTGTTACCTATGGGTAGGGATGGGCGAATTTTTTCGCCTTGTTTCGCCAAAAAAATGACGCCCATAGACTTGTATGGCAGTGTGCGTCCATAAAAAAAGACGCGCGTCAAAAAAATTTCGCCGCACGACAAAAATTTTTTGTCACCCATAGACTTTAATGGGCGCCTGTGACAATTCGCCAGCGGCGAATTTTGGGCGAAACAAAACGGGTCAAATTCGCCCATCCCTACCTATGGGGGTTAGTTTGTATATCAGGAATCAGAGTAATGCCATGTATACTGACACATTTATTTTATAGCTTATATATGTATATCATCATCATTTATTTACATATATCAATCACTGACAAGATACGCAGTGCTATACCTTAGTTATAACAAACAGGGAATAAGTGGAGGATATTAAACAAGGGTTACAGAGTACAATAGGATAAGAGGGCCCTACAAATTAGAGTTTAGTAAAGGTTAGGGTACAATTGAGACATTAGGATTTTAGAAACAATTTTTTACACAGCAATGATTGATTAATTAATTGAATTGAATAAGCTTCTTTAAACAGGTCTTTAAGGAGTGCTTGAAAGCTTGGAAAGAAGGAAAAAGTCTGACAGCTCAAGGCAGAGCATTCCAGAGAAAAGCAGAAGCCCAAGAGAAGTCTTTTAGGCGAGAATGGGCAGAAGCGATGAGAGGAGAAGCAAGGTGAACATCAGAAGCAGATCGAAGGTTGCGTGAAGGAGTGTATTTGGAGATCAGAGATGAAATGCTTCATTATTAAGAGCCTTGATTGTGAGTGTTAGTAATTTGAATTTGATTCTAGAGGAGTTTGGGAGCCAGTGAAGGGACATACATATGGGAGCAGCTGATGTTGAGCGGTGAGACAGATGAATGAGTCTAGCCGCCGCATTTAGAACAGATTGGAGTTGTGAAAGGTGACTTGTTGGAATACCTGCCTGTGAGGATTAGGTTGCAGTAATCAAGGCGGGAGATGATGAAAGACTGAATCAGTTTTTTAGTTGATTCTGAACTGAGATATGGTTGTATTCGGGTAATGTTGCGCAGTTGAATACGACAAGATTTTGCAAATATTTGAATGTGTGGTAAAAAAAAACAGATGCGAGTCTAAGATAACTCCTAGGCAGCGTGCCTGTGTGGTGGAATGAAAGGTGGTGTTTACTGTGAGAGATATCTGAGGGACAGGGGAAGTTCTTGGAGGAAATATAATGAGTTCTGTTTTTGAAAGGTTCAGTTTCAGGTGGCGCTGTGACATCCAGGAGGAGACAGTAGAGAGACAGTCTGTAACTTGGGAAATGACAAAAGGAGAGAGGTCAGGAATAGACAAGTAGAGTTGGGTGTCATCGGCATTAAGGTGATACTGAAGTCCAAACTACTGAATACGTTTTCCTAGCGACATTGTTTAGAGCGAGAACAGCAGAGGGCCTAGAACAGAGCCTTGAGGAACTCTGACAGAGGGAGGGAAATTAGTAGAAGTAGAGTTAGAGAAGGCAACTTTAAAGGAACGGTCAGACAGATAAGATGTAAACCATGAAAGAGCAGTGTCACAAATGCCAGCTGAGTATTGAATGTCTAGGAGGAGCAGGTGGTCAACTGTGTCAAAGGCTGCAGAGAGATCTAGAAGGATTAGTATGGAATAGTGACCTGCGAATGGAAGAAGGGAAACCTGACGATAGTTAGTGGGAGAGTTGGGATAAAGGGGAAGGTTTTTTTGAGGATAGGAGTGATTAGTGCTTGTTTGTATAAGGATGGAAAAGTACCAGTAGAGAGTGAAAGGTTAAATAGGTGGGTAAATGCAGGAGAGAGTGTATCAGATAATGGATAGAGGAGGCGAGAGGGTATGGGGTCAAGGGAGAAGGTTGTGGGTTTTGAGCGAGTAGGTTGTGGGTTTTGAGCAGGCAAGAAGTTTGCTAACTTCATATAGTGTTGCAGGGGTGAAGGAGTGCAGAGTGGATGTGAGTTGAATGCATGTTAGTCTGAGATTGGTGTCAGATGGTATGCTCAGCCTAATGAGATTGATTTTTTCATTACAGAAATGAGCAAGATCTTGGGCAGTTACATTAATGGGTGGAGGGGGTGGAAGGGGGCATAGGAGTGAGTTCAATGTGGCAAACTGTCGCTGTGGTTTAAAGGACAGAGTGGAGATTAAAGAAGAGAAGTATTGTTCTTTAGCTAATGATAGAGCTTGATTGTAGCAGGACAGCATGAATTTGAAGTGGATGAAGTCAGGATCAGTTCGTGACTTTCCCCACCATAGCTCAGCTGATCTACTACATCTTCTGAGGTACCGTGTTACACTAGTGTGCCAGGGTTGGGGTTTAGCTGGTCGGCTGTGACGGGTGGTAGAAGGAGCAAGGGAGTCAAGAGCTGTTGAAAGAGCATTGTTATAAAGAGAAGCTGCCCTATTTGGACAGGAAAGATTGTTAATATGAGAGATGGATTGTACTGACAATTATACGGTTGATAATTGTTGTGTAAAAGGTTTTAAGGTTTCTGTACGTGTGGGTAGAGAGAGATGGTTGCAGGTGAAAATGTTATCTGAAAGGAGAGTAGGTGATGGTCAGATAGGGGGGAAGAAGAGTTAGTATGGTTGGATGGATGGCACGAGTGGCAGAATATAATATCAAGAGCATGACCCTCGATGTGTGTAAGTGAGTCGGTCCACTGAGAAAGACCAAATGAAGTTGTTAGAGAGACGAGTTTAGAGGTTGCAGGAGAAGCAGAGTTGTCAATGGGGATGCTGAAGTCACCTAAAATGAGAGCAGGTGTCTTGCTGGAGAGAAAGTATGGAAGCCAAGCAGCAAAGTGATCCAAGAAAGTAGAGTAGGGACAGGGGGGTAATATATGACAGCAACACGCAGAGATATCTATGTATGACTGTATATATATAAACGTATGCTTTAGACTTCAAAATAAGTGAAAGAGAGAAGTTGGTATGGTTAGATTTTGAAACCTACATTTGGGGGAGAGAAGAAATCCTACCCCACCGCCATGATGGCCATCCGGTCTAGGGGTGTGGCTAAGGGAGAAGCCTCCATAGCAGAGGGCAGCAGATGAAGCAGTGTCTGTGGGAGAAAGCCATGTTTCAATGATAGCCAAAAGGGATTTGGATATAAAGAGATCATGGACTGCTGTGAGTTTATTGCAGATTGACATGCATTCCAGAGGGCACATGAGAAAGGCAGAGAGGGTGCTGGCTTTATTTGAATAAGGTTTGCAGGATTAGAAGTGAGTAAAGTTTTAGAGACTGGAAACATTGTCAAATGCCTGAGAGTGGGAATAGGTGAGGGGAGGAAAGAGTGAGTGGGACCAGGGCTTATCTTATAGAAGTATTGATGAACAGTAATGTCTTAATGAGATGTCCAATGTTTGCTGGGAGTTTCCAATCCAACTGCTGTCCAACCCTGTCTAACTCTATACATTGTGCTTAAACTTTCTGTACTTTAACTTGCTGGACTTAAGTTGTTAAATCTGCCATAGCTCTCCTGCCATGCTCACCCCTGTCATGCTTCCCCTAAAGTGAATGTCCTGATAAGGGGGTCACATGGGTGAGGGCCAGCATTTGATTAATTAAGACAAGTTTAAAGACAGAAGAATCTCCCAGTCTGGTTATCTAACAGAACATCAGTAATTAAACAATTAATTAATATGTATATATTATATATGCAACCTATAAATGCATATACACATACCATACATGTAAGTCCAGTCTGTATTGGCTGAAATCATAGTCTTTTGACAAAAAGTTTAAAAAGAACCACACAATTGTTTTTGCACAGAAGTGAATGTTTGAGAAGAGGTCAAAGCGGTCTCATTATAATGAACAGAAGAAATGGATTGCCCTGGTCCCCAAATATTAGATCTAGGGACTGAAACAGTTTATGGCTTTTACACTGTCAGGCTAATAAAAGCATTTACACATTGCAGTGTGCATTATGTGAAGTCCTCTATTCTTACTCAGATAAAGGGAATGGTTTGGTTTCAGGTATAAGATCTCGGTTTTTTAAAAAAGTCACACAAAAATATATATGCAACATTAAGCACTTTTGCATTCATCCAGGCAGTACTGGTGTCCACTGAACAGCAGAATAATAATTCTCAGATGCAGAGGGATTAAGATTTATACAGACCTAGGGGGATATAGTATTTTACAACTTGTTTTTTTTCTTGTTTCTCGTAAAAAAAATTAGACCACACTCATAACCCCGAATGGCCTTAATTTACTAAAAAATCAGAACAAAAAAAATATGTGCATAAAAAGTCACAACAATTCGAATTGTGCGACTTTTTCAAAGTGTAGCTTGAAAACAATAGCTTTTTCTGATTGTTGTGCAAAAGGCAACATCAAAATGCCCCAAACCCTTGAAGATCAAGAAGGCAAAAAATATCTTCCAATTTTAAAATGGACCATCTGCCATTGACTTCAACATGACTTTGACAGGTTTTAGATGTAGTATTTTCGGATTTGTCATAGTTTTGTCGCGTAATAAATCTCAGAAAAGTCACGCTTTTCAAGTCAATACATTTCCAGATTTTTTTAGTCAAAGAGCCAGACCAGAAAAATTTGACCTTTAATAAATGTGCACCTAAAGGGGTTATTTACTAAAGTCTGAATTTTTATGGTTAGAGTTTAAAAGGAGAAATCACAGTTTTTTCATACAAAAAAATATAGAATTTTCCATGATTTATTAAACCCCAAAGCTGCTAAAAGTCCAAATAAAAAAGTACTCCATCTCAAATCTGCCAAGGTCATGTATAAGTCAATGGCAGATGTCCATTTTACAATTGGAAGATATCATGATCTGAATTGGGTTTCATACAATAATCCAAATAATTTGTGGTTTTCGGGCAATTATCTGATAAAATCTGAGTTTTCGGCATCGAATTCGAAAAAGTCACACAATTTGGAGTTTTTGGTGATTTTATGTAGTCTTTTCCCACTCTAGATTGTTTTCTAGTTACTTTATTGATACAGTATATAAGGTAAAAATGTGGATGGGGTTTGGTCAAAGTGGTTTTAATAAAATGTGGAATATTCGGATTTTAGTAAATAACCCCCTTAATGTTCTAAGCTGAAAGTTATACATATTCATAAGAAGTACACGTCTTTCACAAATAAAGATTACTCATTTGTTTTCCTACCAATAATGCAGTTCATTCAATGTAACCTATTCCAACACACAGCAGGATAGCATGTAAATCTGGGACAATGCAATCCTCTCATATAAAAACACTGACATTAGATATATCCTCATTTTTATAGTCTACAAGGTAAATGATAGCTGTGAAAGAAAAAATCATAAGTGTTTCCAAAAAAAAATCATTCTTAAAGTGATATTGACACAAAAAAACTCTGAATGTACATGAAAATGTATAGGTCATGTTGATCATTTTTCACTGATAGGGTTGTTTTTGGAAGTAATTGTTACTTGAAGTTCCTAAACCTGACTGTTTTCCAACCTGACTGCCTGTCAGAGTTTCTTATGATAACGGCCAACTGCTGCACAAATATGGCAGCCCCTTCATAGAGGAACATGTGGGATAACATTGGGCAAATACTTTTACAACACATTTATACATAGCATGTCAAGACAATGTTATGATAAATGTAAAAAAATGTTTATTTTCTGGTGTCTGTATCTCTTTAAACCTGCCAAGACATTGATCACACCTAGCCTGGTGCTGTAAGCATAGTCGTTGGCCCTACAGAAAGTGTAAAGTGTCCTAACAGTGATAAATTCCCAATGCCAGGTATCGTTACTTATAATTAGAGACTACCAAATGTACAAACCAACCTAGCTTAGAAAGACTTCTTAGGAAGTCAGTAGAGTGTTAATAGAAAGAAAATAAACAGCTGATACTGAAAATGTTTAAATAGTGAGTATATTTGGTTAAAACACTTCTGAACTCCTGTGACCTGCATCTGCACCTGTTAATCCATTCCAGTTTCCCACATAAGGACTCCTTTACAACATTAGGATCCAATGTGAAGTCTATCGCTGTCTATTAAAGAGGTTGATCACCTTTGAGTTAATTTTTAGTATGATGTAGAAAGTGATATATTGAGACGAAATAATTTTCATTATTTGTGGTTTTTGAGTTATTTAGTTTTTTATTCCACAGCTCTTCAGTTTGCAAACCATGCACTGATCTGAATAAGATATTGGAATATGAATAGAAGAGAGCATACATAGAAAAGAGTCAGATGAAGAAGGCAAATTATTCAAAAGCCAGTGCATGATAAACTAAATAAGCAAACCCATTAATTTTATACAACACTAATGTTTAAGACTTTCTCTTAAGCAGTTGAAGTTTATTGCTGTGACTCCTGAGTCCTTCATAACAGGTAGACAGCGGCACAAACTTTCTTCTCACCCTTACCTAACAAAGACTTCTGTCCCTTCCTCATTGCCAGAATGGCCACTATATTTCCTTTTCCTGTTTTCTTTATTCACTTTTTTGTACCAACAACCTTCACATTTCAGCGTAATAAGCACTGCCACCTAGTGGCCAAACTAATTATACATTAACTATTTAAAAATTCACATTTTGCCTCCTTACACTAGTATACTAGTTGTTTTTATACAGCTTTGACCATGGCTTTCAGTGTACAACATAGGAGAGCATTGTAATAAAAGCTGGATAGATTGCAATATGTCTAGTAACCCATAGCTACCAAGTAGATGTTTGCTTTTAAGTAGATTAAGAAAATGCTACCTGCTGTTTGGTTGCTGTGGGTTACTTGTGCTAATTCTGCATCTTTTATTATATAACCCCATATATATAACATTGAAAATATTAACATTGCACCTTTCTATTCTCCTTGCCCCTTAAATGACATGGGGAAGCTGGGAAATTGACATGTCTAGCCCCATGTCAGATTTCAAAATTGAATATAAAAAAATCTGAATGCTCTTTTGAGAAATGGATATCAGTGCAGACTTCTGCTGGAGCAGCAATATTAATTGATTCATTTTGAAAAAAAACATTTTTCCCATGACAGTATCCCTTTAAGCTCACTTTACTGTCTACTCCAGCACTCAGCCCCTTTTGGTTTGAAACTCCTAACATCCTTCCACTTGTTGGTTACACATAGACAAGTATGATGTTAATAATAGCATATTTTGCTGGGGAGACATCTGAAAATGAGTTAAGGTTTAATCTAACTGAAGGTTAGATTCAGTAAGGGTTTAAAAAAGAACAAATCTATCGTATCTTGTCATTTCCAGTGTAATCTTCAAGGTTAATTATTCTGGTTATCATTTCAAAGAAAACAACAACAGGTATTTCCTGGAAGCAGTTTAAGTATATTTGCTTAAAACTGCAACTTTGACATTTTTCTATACTGTTATTTTTTATATATAATACACAAAAGCTATGAATATCTTGTAAATTATATCCTTATAAACGGTGAGTTCTGATGTCATCAGTTATAAACGGTGAGTTCTGATGTCATTTCTGTCACATGACTGAATAAACACTGAAATTTGTGTATTATAATAAATAAAGTACCCCCAGTTGTAATTGTTGTTTTTATATGGTCATGAAACTCCTCGGTAACGTATAATATCCTTATATTTTACAAGAGGGGGTACTTTATTCACTATATAATAAAAGAACACTTGCCTAAATCTGCACAGATGGGAAAAAAATTGGATTGTGAGATTGTTTTGTTCGTGTCATAACTAAGTATTTAAACTGGGGTTGTGACATATGCAAATCAAGCAAATTAACATAAAAATATATTAGAATTAACCCATGGAGCATGTGCTGCGAATTTCTTTGGATATACTATTACGTTTGTGTCACATACAAAAGAAAAGTGCAGAGAAGAATTCTGATGATTTTGTCTGGCACAGCTGCAGCTTGTTCGGCAAAATGATGACAAAGATGTATGAACATGACACCTCTACTGGCACCAGTCCAACCATGCAGAGCATTTTAGTCAGCCGGTGGCATGAGATACATTTCATAATTGTTGATAATGTATAATTAGGGCAATCCAAACCTAGTTTAATGATTGCTATAAGTTACGCTAAAACCCTCAATATACTTGCGGAGTCTTTGTTAGTCTTGGAGACCTAAGCTGTAAAACACAATCTTCTCTTCAGAAGCCATAAGAATGAGTATAATTATGGATGGCAACTTAAACCACAAAATTAATTCATGTGCCTATGTAAAGTAACCAACTAGTGGCAATTTCTTTCAAATAGTCTTCTGTTCTCAAATTGTAACAAATATTATTGCAATATTTTTAATGATTGCAGCAGTGGTTTATGCATCATGTGGGCTTTTCCGAGAATACGTTACTTAGAGGCTCAAGGTTTATTTCAAAATATTTTTATTTCCGCAGAGTGGTTATGAACATGTTCTGGACTGAGAGCCTTAATACTATTTACAAGATCAAAATTAATATTGCTAGTCTCCATTTATAAAAACTCAGTAATTTGAAATAACTTTTTATTGTCATCTGAACTGTCAGATATAAACCTGACATAATATTAAACTATTTTACAATCTTTCTGTTTTTCCCAACAAGTTACTTTATGACACATGGGGGTTATTTTTCTGGTTCATAAACTGATTTATGGTTTGGGTGGTAACTAGGCATGAAGTTATCTTTCCAAAGTAACATTTTGCAGTACAACAATGTAAGTTGCATAGGACAAAGCCACAAAAACATCCCATTAAACAAGTTAATTATTTCATTATTTAGAATTAGAATGGTCTGGATGCGCGGGTGTTTATATACAAAGTTTATATTTATTATATTAAAATAAATATAGGAATATTTTTTTTTTTTTTTAACATACCCATAAGTAATAAAAGGCACTTAGTTTGACAAGGTGCAATAAACTATAGCAACAACCAATAATAAAGAAGCCCAAAATAGCGAGCCTGGGACAGGTGGAGCGGAAGGGGCACATGACTAAGGGGAGAGTAGAGGAAATAAAGGAGTAGTGGTGACAGGCATTATGGGAATTGTAGTATGTAGTAAAGGGGGCAGGGCTTAACCTTTAAATAAGGGTAAAAGTGCGGGAAATCACCTTACCTGTAGTGGGCACTGGAGAATCAACGTCCCTCCCTCCCGCCCTATGGAGATGGTTGGACGGATTCTTACGTCGCAGCAATGGCATAGTGGGGCTGCCCTAATGGGTAGACAAAAAGGGGGCTGGAAGGTTAAGTGAGGTTGGTTGGTTAGGCCTGGGGCGAGGCTCAGGGGGCAAGGAGGCAATGAAAGTGAGAAAGCAGGTGACAGAGTCTTAGCCTTAGGCTGGTTAATGGGGTTTGGATTAAGAGGGGTTTGGGAAGTTATGGTAAACCTTGTTAAATGTTATGTGCAGCCTTCAGCGGCTATTGTTTTTACCCCAAAATGTAAAAGTGTTATGCAGTATTATTTTATGCTGGTATGTTTTTTGGGAGTCAAATTGAATAAGTGAATGAAAATGTTCTTTAATAAACAAGCTGCGGCCTTTTTCACCAAAAGATTTGTGAGTGGTGTATATTTGTGGGTGTAAGGGGGTTTGCATCAGAATCAAAGCATACTCTAGTCAAGTTTCTTTTAAACAGGTAATCATTTGCTATAGGTGATCAGACCTGTAACAATCATTGCATATTTTATTACATAGCCTTTCAAGAAACGGTTACATCAAGAATGAAAGTGTTTTAAAGTATTACAAATTTAATGCAGTGTTGCCATGCACTGGTAAAACTGCTGTGTTTGCTTTAGAAACACTAATATTATTTATATAAATAAGTTGCTGTGTAGCAATGGGGGCAGCCATTCAAAGGAAAAAAGGCTCAGGTTACATAACTGATAAGCTCTGTAGAACCTAATGGTGTTATCTGTTATCCCCTATTTAACCTGTGCCATATAGCCTTTTTTCAATTTCTGCCATTGCTACACAGCAGCTTGTTTATATGAATTATAGTAGTGTTTCTGTAGCAAACAGGTCAGATCTGCCAGTGCATGGCAACAGTACAGGTATAGGATCCCTTATCCAGAAACCCGAAATCCAGAAAGCTCCGAATTACGAGACTCAATTTTATCCAAATAATCCAAATTTTTAAAAATGATTTCCTTTTTCTCTGTAGTAATAATTAAACAGTAGCTTGTACTTGACCCCAACTAAGATATAATTAATCCTTATTAGAAGCAAAACCAGCCTATTGGGTTTATTTAATGTTTAAAGGAATTTCTAGTAGACTTAAGGCATGAAGACCAAAATTACGGAAAGATCTGTTATCCGGAAAACCCCAGGTCCCGAGCATTCTGGATAACAGGTCCCATACCTGTGTATGATATTTTCATTACTTTAAAACACTTTCATCTTTTGGTGTTACTCTTCCTTTAAGTTTTAGCATTCAATCAATTTTCAAGGGCTGAAATAAGTATTAGCAACAGGCTACAAAACTTTCCCACCAAGACACAACTAGCCTAATTCAGGGGAAAAAGTTCAATTTCATTTTTGAACACACAAGCAAAATTATTTTAACAAAAAAATGTACTCAAAAGTACCAGTTGGAAACATATTAAAATACAAATACACATTTTACTGTCAATAATGCTTTTTAAATGGAGTATTATAAACACCAAATGATGACCATAGATAGAGGAGTAATTGTTCAGTGTTGCAATACGTAGATGTGTGGGTAACCTACATCTAGAAAGACAAACACAATATCCACCGAATCTTGAAAGAACTGTCATAGACAGACCACACTCCTGGAGGGATAGAAATGTCTAGGAACTGTCACAGACCACAGAGTTACAG
Organism: Xenopus petersii; assembly: GCA_038501925.1. Classification (NCBI taxonomy): domain Eukaryota; kingdom Metazoa; phylum Chordata; class Amphibia; order Anura; family Pipidae; genus Xenopus; species Xenopus petersii. Next base: position 172,723,330 of record CM076673.1, read on the forward strand.
CAAAAGGAGAAACAAAGATGAAGCAAATATTCTAAACTTAACATTTGTTTTAAATCAGCAATAAACTATTGTTTGCTTAATATGGTTGCATTGTTTTCCACATTTCATAATTATAAACAGTTTTGCTGAATAGTTTGGCCAAATATAGTGTATTTTTCATTGACTTGAAGCGTTTTAAAAGTTGAGGCCTAAGAACAAAATTAGAAGTTTAGATTTTAATGACTTTACCTTATAAAAACTGGGTAATTTTTTTACTACTTGGCATAACTTCCAGAAGCACTTATTATGTATCTATGAAATGTAATCTCTGTAATAAATTGATATAATATGCATCTTCTCAGCAAATGTCAGCGACACAAATATTATCAATTACAGATTTAGGCCCAGAGCAGACTATTCACAAAATCTTGAATCGTGTAATTTTTCTTGATCTGATAACAGTGTGATACTTAATTAAAGCTTGCCTTGACGAGCACAGACTTAGTACTCTACAAGTGTGTTTAGGTTTCTCTTGTAGACAGTTTGCAGCTGAGCTTCAATAACACAAAGGATCCCAGCAAAATAAATGTTATTTCTGAAGATGCACAAAGTAAAACATGCTGTAATTACTTTTTTTTGCCTTCAGATGCCCCCCCCATGTTTTCATAATTGGCAAATCCTTCTGTACACATGGGAACTTACAATAATATAAAGTGTATTCAAACTGATAGCTTTTCAATTTGTACAGTATATATTGCAATATTTTTGGGAATAAACAAGGGATTGTTTTTAACGGTTTAAACCCATGGTGGCCAAAAATAATTTGTTAGATGCTTAAAAAATATTTTTGTGGCAAAATGTTCTATTTTTCCGAGTTTGCTTAAACCAGAAGGGTCATTTACAACCACAAATGTGGTTGTTCTAAAATGGATGCAAATATCGCTTGTATTGACACCATTCATTACAAGTTCAGTACTTCCATCCAAATACACTCCTTGTTGCAACAGACAGTTAACAGTTAATCTGGAGTCCTGAGACTGCTTGAGAAAACAGGAGACCACTGCTGACATCTGTCTTCACCAACAGCGAATCATCTGCTGCTCAATCGACACATAGTCCGAACATGGCACAGAGAATTCCAATGTCCCAGTAGAGACAACATTTAGGCAGAGGCTTTATCATTTTAAGGAAAAGGTTCAGGAACAATCACAATGTCAAACCAGTTGGTAAAACACAGAAGCAAGGCGTATGCATGGAACTGTAACACAGAGGCGTATTGGACAATTGATGGGAGACAGGAAGGCCTTTTTAAAGTCAAATTTGGCACCAAGTGGTGCAACAACACAATGTATGCACCTCATTTCAGGACGCATGCTGAACGACCCAGGGACAGGGCTAATGAGAACTGAGTTGTGTGCCATTGCATCTGTCCTGCTAATGATGAACCCTACACAGTGGGTATTTATTGGTGGGGAACCCTGGCGTTTCAGGGTTCCTAAAACAAGTGCATCAATAGGTGCATCAGACTTTCACAAAAAATATCACATATTAATGACATTATAATGCAGTCACCTTATAGCTAAAATAGTGTGAAGTTTAAACTGTGTGCTGGCTTTGCTTAGTTGTAAAAATCTAACATTGCAAAGTGATACTGGTACAAAGTTAGCATGAGACATATCGATCTGCCCATTGTAGCATGTTCCACTCAGGTAAGGTCATTTAGAAATGGTTCCTGCTTTTTTTCCTTGCACACATTACCTGTGTTCCTGTGAAAGTCTTGCTTTAGATGTATTTCTTCTAGATTCTGTGTATCATAATCTATCTTGTAGGCATCTTGTTAACCAGAGGTGACACTTTTTCTCCTTTTTGGCATGCCGTTTTTAGTATTAGCCAGAAATTTTTAGTAGCCTGATACAGATCCTAGGAATCTAGTTGTTTTTATGACCAGTCCCTGTGTTATTTTTAACTTAGTGCTGTTCTGTATAGTCCTAGCCCTTAGTCATAGTAACATAGTAAGTTAGGTTGAAAAAAGACACACGTCCATCAAGTTCAACCTTTTGACTTTTTTTTTAACCTGCCTAACTGCCAATTGATCCAGAGGAAGGCAAAAAAAACCCCATCTGAAGCCTCTCCAATTTGCCTCAGAGGGGGAAAAATTCCTTCCGACTCCAAAATAGCAATCTGACCAGTCTCTGAATCAACTTGAACTATGAGCTATCTTCCATAACCCTGTATTCCCTCACTTGCTATAAAGCCATCCAACCCCTTCTTAAAGCTATCTAATGTATCAGCCTGTACAACTGATTCAGGGAGAGAATTCCACATCTTCACAGCTCTCACTGTAAAAAAAACTCTTCCGAATATTTAGGCGGAAACTCTTTCCTTCTATTCGGAATGGGTGACCTTGTGTCAGCTGGAAAGACCTACTGGTAAATAAAGCATTAGAGATATTATTATATGATCCCCTTATATATTTATACATAGTTATCATATCTCCCCTTAAATGCCTCTTCTCCAGCGTGGACATCCCCAATTTGGCCAGTCTTTCCTCGTAGCTAAGATTTTCCATACCTTTTTCCAGCTTAGTTGCCCTTCTCTGTACCCTCTCTAATACAATAATGTCCTGTTTGAGTGATGGAGACCAAAACTGCACGGCATATTCTAGATGGGGACTTACCAGTGCTCTATACAGTGGAAGAATGACCTCCTTCTCCCGTGACACTATGCCCCTTTTAATACAGCTCAAGACCTTATTTGCCCTTGATGCTGCCGACTGGCATTGCTTGCAACAGCCAAGTTTCTCATCTACAAGGACTCCAAGGTCCTTTTCCATAATGGATTTGCCTAGTGCAGTCCCATTAAGGGTATAAGTGGCTTGGATAAAAAGCAGTCGTTTGTGGGGCACGATATCAAACGCTTTGTCAAAATCCAAATAGATCACATCTACTGCCCCCCTACTGTCCAGCATCTTACTTACCACATCATAAAAAGCAATAAAATTTGTCTGACATGACCTATCCTTCATAAAGCCATGCTGATTGTTGCTCATAATGTCATTCACTAGGACAAAATTTTGAATGTGATCCCTTAATAAGCCTTCAAATAAGTTGCCCACCACAGATGTCAAATTTACCGTCTTATAATTGTCAGGCTGAGATCGTAATCCCTTTTTAAATATTGTAATGACATTAGCTTTTCTCCAGTCCATAGGTACCATCCCAGATGAAAGTGAATCTGAGAAAATCAGAAATAGGGACTGGTCTAAACTGAACTAAGCTCTCTTTGAACCCGGGGGTGTATTCCATCAGGCCCTGGAGCCTTATTTACATCATTTTTATTAAAGCTTTATGGATCATATCCTGAGTCAGCAACTGACTAGATTGAGCTGAGCCATCAGTGCAGCTATGAAGTGTGCCTGGGAACTCAGACTCCTCTATTGTATACACTGAAAAAAAGAACTGATTTAGCACATTTAGCACACTTTTTCAGTAATAATAAAATAGTACATTATATTTGATCCAAACTAAGATATAATTAATAGGGATGCACCAAATGCACTTTTTTGTATTTGGCCGAACCCCCGAATCCTTTGCAAAAGATTCAACCGAATACTGAACCAAATCCGAACCCATATGCAAATTAGGGGTGGGAAGGGGAAAACATTTTTTACTTCCTTGCTTTGTGACAAAAAGTCATGTGATTTCCCTCCCTGCCACTAATTTACATATGTAAATTAGGATTCGGTTCGGCCGGGCAGAAGGATTCAGCCGAATCTGAATCCTGCTGAAAAAGTCAGAATCCTGGCCAAATCCCGAACCGAATCCTGGATTCGGTGCATCCCTAATAATGAATCCTTCTTGGAAGCAAAACTAGCCCATTGGGTTTATTTAATGATTATATGATTTTCTAATAGATTTAAGGTATGACGATCCAAATTACAGAAATATCCGTTATCCGGAAAGCCCCAGGTCCCATACCTGTATATATATGGGGGGGTAATTTGGGGTTCAAGTTGGTGTACTATCAGTTAAAGAGGAAACTACGGAAAACATTTTATATAAGCTTTATCATACTGAAATAAATTAACTTTCTAAATAAAATTCTGTACCATTTCTGAAATAATCAAAATTATATTATCCATCCCTCGGCAGCTGTTTCTCTTCATTCTCTCTTCATTCAAGTGGTGGGTGCCAGATTTTCTTTGACAGATCCAATATACTTTTTATGGGGGCTCCTTTGCTAGCAGATGTATTAGAGCTCACACAAATAACTGATTCCAGCACAAACAAAATCCAACAATGTTTACATGTAGAGAGCCAGGATTTCTGGTGATTCGGAAAGAGTGAGCTCAAGTTCATCTTCTAGGCAATAGAAGCCCATCTTTGAAATATTTATTGGATGGTTATATAGAATGCTGAACTGTAATACACATTTTAAATAGGGCCAGGATTTTTACATTTGTGAGTAGCCCTGACAATATCAAAAAAATATTAATTAAAGGGACTGATCCACAACAAGGAGACTAGTCATATAACATTCAGACTGCAGTGCTTGTTGTAATGAAATAATAATCAAGTACCAAGAACAACAATGAAGCATCATCAATTAAACATTCTTTAAAAGTTCAATTATCACTACTTTATTGTAAGAAATATGAAAACATATCTATAAGAAACAAAATTTTTTTTTATAAAATCTAGGAAATTTCATGTAGATTTGAAGAGGAAAAATAACTAAATGCACTGGATGTACAATGAAGTGTCTTAAAAGTAAAGTAGCATTGTTAGTACGAGACATGCCCGTTTAGCAATATGCATATGGTAATTATACAATATTTTCTTCTTTTTTTCAGCAGGAACCTATATTCCTATAAGTCACTCTGAGAATATGCATTTTTTTCTCCTTCCCTACCCCCCCTCTTCATTGTTGCTTCCTAGCCATGAAGGTGATAACATCATCTACCAAACTCGAAATGATTCTGAACATTTTCTTAACACTGCATTAAAGCATAATATTTTAATGCAATAATAAATTATTGTAGTTGTTCATAAATACTATAATACATAATGCCATCTGACACTTTAAAAAAAACAAAATAAAACAATGGTGAATATAGGTTGTGGAAGTTTTTATGCAATTGATACAATACTGCATAGAAAACACTTCACATAAAAATTAGTATAATGTAAATATTGTTTACGTTTCTACCAAAATTAACAATTGTATGAATAAATGCTTCTGAAATTAAAATATAAATTCGGATTTTTCAGGTTGGTTTAAAAGTAAAAGTTGTTATTCTGCCAAACAACCATTCCTTATCCACAATAGCTTAACTTCCCTTAGGTTTCAAAACAGAGGAAACCAAAAGCAAATGTGCTCATGAAAGATTGACACAGATGACCACATCCTCTGGATAACAAGTAACATTCTTTTACATATATGGAGTCGAGTATTAGAAAATTATTTTTCCATAGTAGAAATGTTCATGCCTTTGTACATGATGTGAATTTTTCTGAAATCAATTCTAATGTCATTATATATTTTAGTAAGAGTTGCATCTGTGCACGTCTTTATTGTACAATTTCATCATATAGGAAGAATTACAATCATATAGTGATGGGCGAATTTGGGGCATTTGCGAATTTTTGTTTGCGAAATTCGTGAAACCTCGCCGGCATCTCATTTTTGACACCGGCGTCCATTTTTTATGCGTAATGGTGTCTGTTTTCGGCTAAATTGCACCGGCGTCCAAAAAAACTGAAAACATTTTTTTTTACGCTGCCCAATTTTCGCTGCCCAATTTTTACCGCGGTTTCGCAAATTTATTTGCCCGCAAATTTGCGCTTTGCGAATAAATTCGCCCATCATAACAATCATGTAACGCACCATGAATTCCTAAGCAACTTAGTGAATTAAAAATCATACATAATAATGGTGCATATATCATATATTTTTTAACTCAAACTGGTATGACTTTCTTTTTTCTTATGATTAGAGGCAATTGTGCAACATGAGATCAATTCTCAGCGTTTCAAACATATGCAATCCATAAACCACTTGAAAATAACCAGAAAACTTGAAAACCCTCAACAGTTGAGTTTTCTTGCTGTCATTTTCTGGCAATGGTTTCTACACCACTAACTACCGCAGTCCCCTCCCTATAATCAGAGATGAAAAGAATTTCCCCTGACTTTGAGGTTCATTAGATGTTTTGCAATGGTGGCATGGTTATTCGGTAATTGATGGCATTTGATATGTTCTGATGTTCTTTAGTACAGGGCAGACATCTGCAGCAATGGAGACATGGATTGTCCTGTTAATTGCAGATCACAATCATTCTAAATTTAAAGGAACAGTAACATTGAAATGTAATTTTTTTTGTAAGAAATTCATTTATAGTGTACTTTTGCTCTGCACTGGTAAATTTCTTCAGAAATTATAGTTTATATAAGTAAGCTGTTGTATAGTCATGGGAACAACCCTTCCAAACTGCAAAAGGAGTAAAAGCACAGGTTTACATAGCAGATAAGCTCTGTAGAATACAATGGTAACGTTTCTTTTATCTAATATGTTACCTGTGCCTTTTCTTCTTTTTTCAAACTGAATGGCTTGTTTTCAAACAGAGCAGCTTGTTTATATACACTATAGTAGTATTTCTGAAGCAAACACATCAGTTTTACCAGTGCAGCGCAATAGTACATCAAATAGTAATAACTTTAAAACACTTTAATTTTTTGGTGTTACTGGTCCTTTAAGCAGAGTTTGTTTTGTTGGCAATGAGCATATTACTATGAATGCATTAGCAATGGCCTTCTTACTGCCATGTCAAACAAATTGACATTTGTATTAAGTCATTAAGGAGCTGATGTATCCACTTTTGTATTTCCTTTAATGACAATAACAATAGTTAGTAAGATGCACATTTACTTATCATTTTACTGATTTCTAAGGATGTGTAGCAATGTGAAAATGAACTTGCATAAAATTCAATGCAATGATCATTGTTCTCCAGCCACTTTCTGAATCAGTGGGGTGTAAATTCAACCACTTAAAGGAAAGAAGCAAATTCAACTGCTCAAAGCAGCCAAATACAATGCCATGTTTTGGTTGATTCATTGTTATTTACCAGCAGTTATAGAAATAGGATATTGGTAGAATATTATTGACATTTTAAGATTTCTCCATTTTTCCATTGCTGAAACAAATTGTTCCAAATTGTTCGATTTTTTAGATGGGTGATAGTGGACTAAAAGATGGGGGTAAGCAGCACTGAGCGCTATTGTTCCACAGAGATGAATGTCATCTGAGATGAATCTGACAAAATTGTGTCCTAAATGGCAAAATAGAGTGAACTGTTGGATAAGCTTCTGGATTCTTTCGTTCAATCTATAATGTATTTACCCAGCTGATCTATTTTGATCATGGTTATTTGTGATTCCCGTATATACCCCCATATGTAAATAAAGGCACAGAGGGGCATATTTATTATGTATGTAAAAAACAGCAGGATTATACACCACACATCGCCAGGCTTCAACGTGTAAAAAAACAGTGTGAAATTTGTATGTTTTTTCCCTAGGAGCATATTTATTGTGCTGTGAAAAAACAGTGGGATAATACACCCCACTTTGCCAGGCTTCACTGTGTAAAAAAACGGCGTACATTTTTTTATGTGTCTTTTCTAAGAGCAACTTTTGCCAGAAGCAATGTAAAATAATGGTGGCAAATCTGGCATTCACATCAGGTAAAATTATACACACCTTCATTAATTTTGCACAGCTTTTTACACCATTTTTTCATCACATTTTATCACAGCATAATAAATATGCGAGAGTGACTTCCGATGGAAACAATGTAAAATAACGGCGGCAAATCTGAGGTTTGCGTGGCATAAAATTATACACACCTTGAAAACTTCGCCTTTTAGTTTACACAGCTTTTTATACAATTTTTTCCGGCAAATTTCATTTTACACAGCATAATGCATAATTTGCCCAGTAGCAGTAACCCATAGCAACCAATACGATTTTTGCTTTTAAACAGGTAACCAGTAAATCCTACCTGCTGGTTGTCAGGTTTACTGCTCCTGGGCAAACTTTGTGTCATTTATTACATAATTCCCTTAGAATTTTAGTAACCCTGCCAATATTTACCATATCTTAGCAACTAAGATTACTAAAATAATTTGTGTTGCTGTCTAGCCCCCTCCCCCATTTCTAGTATGCCTTGTGTAATTGAATCAAGTGTTTAAATAAGGATGTTAAAAAAAATGTGAACATAATAATTTTACATTTCCTCAAAAAATATGAGGGATATGAAGAAATTATGAGATATTTTAGCAACTGAGGGACATTTTGATTGGTAAACAACCAACCCAAACCAAATTTAGACTGCTTTGTTAAATCATGCTACATTGTAAGTAGATCACTTACTCCTACCTCGATATACAAAGACAGGATGCAACTTTTCTAGGAATAAAGGTTGACAGACATCTAATTTAAAGGTGTGACTTTCCTAGGATTTTGAACCAACTTCCAGAGCATCCTGTAGAGCAGTGATCCCCAACCAGTAGCTCGTGAGTAACATCTTGCTCTTCAACCCCTTGGGTGTTGCTCTCAGTGTCCTCAAAGCAGGTGCTTATTAGTGCCAAGTAGAGCCTCTTGTAAGTTGCCAGTCCACATAGGAGCTACCAAATAACCAATTATAGCCCTTATTTGGCACCCAAAGGTATTTTTTTGTGCTTGTGTTGCTCTCTAATTCTTTTTACATTTGAATGTGGCTCATGGATAAAAAAGGTTGGGGACACCTGCTGTAGAGCATGACTATTGGTGTATTTTTTTATGACCCTAGAAACCTACATGTACACGCTGATCCAATATAGGAGAGACGTGTATAATATCCTCAGAGGAAGTGCCGAGTTTCTGGCACGAAACGCGTTAGTTTGCACCCCACTGCTGTAATTTAATTTTGTGTGCCCAATAAAGAAGCCAGTATCGATATTACACACGTCCCTCCTGTATTGGATCAGCGCATACAAGCAAGGTCATTCATGAGTTACAGAAGCGGGCAAGGAAGAGACCGGGATCTCGCAATAGCAGCGACCACAGGAGTTGCGGTGTCTGGGTGAGCTCTGCCATACCACGCTAGGATACCTGTAATAAAGGATTTATGTCTGGAATTCTTACTCCACGCAATTTACAAAACAACAAGCATATTATTTTCAAGTCAGGGATCTGGAACACCTGTATGGATAATTCTACAAGAAATGCACATTAGGAAAAATGTAACTAAATGTAACTAACTAAGTAAGAAACATTTCTTCCCTGCAGTCTCCATCTGCTGATTTCCAGTAATGAAGGAGTTATACAGATACCTTTTCACCCAGTATTTTATATACTTATGTCATACTAATATGTATTGGTTTTATTAGTTGAAGACCCATTGTCCATAGAAAAACGCTTGTCAGTATCATTCCCAGCAATATATTTTCTACATTTCACAGCCTTATTCCTTTTCTCTTGTAATATTAGGCCAATATTCTTGATGTGAACTAATACAGCACAAATCCATGTAAATTGCTATGGAAAGGTATTTTTTAAAGTGTAAATGCTTCTTAATAGATGACCTTTTGAATGACTGGAAAATAAATTGCAAATATATACTGCACCATAACCTCTAAACATGCTTAGACCATGCCTAATAAAATGGAGTATACTGAACCGCCCATTGCTTTTGATACTTATAATTGATATATAACTTTTTTGGTCTTTTATTAAGTTACATACAATGGTGAAGAGTGCTTTCATTTTTGGCTGTGCTTTTGGAACATGGTCAATGTTAGGTGCATCAAGGTACTTTTATGCTGTAGTACGATTACATTTTTCAGTATCTGCTGCCCTGTACTCATGACTAAACAAAGGCTGTGGGGGGGTACTCTGAACATTAGACCGGTATTACAGGTATTTTAGTTGTACACCCTGGAATCAGACCCCCCCACTTCATAATACCTTAGGGTCTTTGTTCACTGCATGGTGATCTCAACTGCCAACTGTACAGCATTTGGCCTTGACAACCATAGTTGGACATAACTGTCTAAATCTCTCTTTGCAATTCGTATGCATCAACATAAAAAGTACAGAGCTTTCACTCTAATAAAAGTTTATTGTCCATTTAGTTAACATCCCAAAGTGCTTTTCATATTTCCCTCAGTCTGTGTTTTTCAGCTCCTCAGAAAAAACCTAGGAGATTGAAAGATGTATATAAATATCTGTTGGTTCAATAGACTTTTTTATCAAGTTGCATTAAAACGCATTAGCTAGTTATTCCCCGATCCTTTAGTCTTTTGCCACCTGTTATATATTTATTTAGGATGAAAGGAAAAAAACAGAAGGCCATTGTGCTTGCAGAACAAAGTCATTATTTTATAGCTTATAACTTTGTTTCTGAATTAAGCAGGCACATATTTTAATAACTGTGTTTACTATCCCATACTAATAGAATGAGAAACATAGAGAATATTTAAAATAGCCGCTGAAAATGTTTCCCCATACTGCAATAGGGATGTAGCGAACTGTTCGGCGGCGAACTTGTTCGCGCGAACTTCGACCGTTCGCGTCCGCCGAATGTTCGCGAACGTCGCGCGACGTTCGCCAATTTGGGTTCGCGTTCGATTCGTTCGACCATTCGACCGAATTCCTTCGACCGCTAAAAATCGAACGATTTCCATTCGTTCGAACAATTGTAAGCATTCAATTGAATGAAAAGCATTCGTTCGAATGGTTGCGATCGTTTGATTCGAATGAAAATCCTTCGATCGAACGAAAATCCTTCGATCGAACGGTTTTAGCGGGTGTTCGAAGTTCGCGAACTGTTCGCGAACATCAAATCGGCAGTTCGCTACATCCCTGTACTGCAACATATAAAAAAACAATCAAATGCTTTCTTTTATCACTTTATGTGTTCTAGGTCAGTATAAAACTATTCATGTTTAGCAGAATTATTTTTTTCATTATGTCTCAATATAGTTTAGCAAATAAACTCCAAACAACTGAATATTTGCAGCGTGTATTTGGTATGTTTTTAGTGCTTTTCTGCTGTTATTCTTCTTTTTACCGTCATGAAGGCATTTTCTGTTTTCAAAATCAGTTAATCATTTGCATTTGGGGGACTGAAAGCTTCATCTTCATAGTGATAAACGAAGGCAGGAAAATAAAATGACACAGTTGAATGAACTGTAAGGAAATAAAGTGCACAATGTGTGATAATGTCATGACTTTGTGTTATTACACAGTTCTGGGCTGAAAAGATATGGCTTGATGGGTAATTTGTCATGCTGCGCAATAGAGAACAACGGTGGAGAGACTTCAGACAGCAGAAAATTACACAAATAGTAGGTTGGAAAGGTATAATTGAAGATGGCAAAGGGCTGAATGAAAGACATTTAAAATTACTGTACTGACTATGACCTGTTAAATGCACTAGGGTGTGGAATTCTGGCCTCACAAGAAGTTGCATTAAATGTCTGTGGGCTGAAACAGTACAAGGGAAAATGTCAATCTCATGAAGCGCTTTAAAATAAGAAATGAAACATGTATAGTTTGGAAATGGAATGCATTTATATTTTTAATATGCCATTATTTTCATTATACAACATTATTAACTAAACTGCAGTATATTATGACCCCAAAACAATTAAACCAGATTGCATTTACTGGTGTAAGAAAAGCAACAGCATCATGCAAAGTAAGAAATATGGAAATACTTATAGCCTGAGCATATACTTACCAAAGTGCATCTAATGGCACCATGAGAACTTGCAATTTTGCAAAGCAGCTTCGAAGGGAGGGAGGCTGCCTAGAGTTGAACCAGGGACATGGTGTTCCTGTGCTGTCTGCAATACCACTGCTCCATGCGAGCAGACAGATAAGGCCATGGCTATGCTTTGTAATTGCAAGTAGGCATGGTTCGTTTACCTGTTGTCAATCTAGACACAGGTGATCTGTCTAAGCGATTTGTCTGTCTATAAAACTGCCAACTCTGCTCTGACTCATGTCCAGTATAGGTCTATGTTCCATAGTTCCTGGATGTGCTATATTATGTGTCAATAGTTTATTGACCACTGCCTGAACTTGACCCTTGCTGTTCTAGTGCCTGTACCTACCTATGCCTGTTCTTTGACTATTCTGCTGGATCCCATTACTGTACTGCAAATCTGTTTGGTTTGACATTGGCCTGTGACCCTGACTATGAGGTCCAGTATAATGTAACGTATGGAATCCTAGAATCAAGGGCAAACCCCAAGGTCCTGGTCTTGGCTCACTCTTCTGCCTATAGCAGCCACCTTTGACTTACTCAGATCACCTGTGGCCAGATTGGCAACAGGTTAACAAGCCATGCTTACTAGCAATTACAAGGATAGCCATAGGAGTGAACCAGGGACTTAGCTGTCTGCACCAAGTTCCTGGTTTAACCCCAGGCTTGTTAATGAAATTCACAAAAATATAGAACAAGCCTTTTGACTATTTTGTCAATTTCATTATCTAGAAGGAACAGAGCTGCTTTGGTGGACAACCATCACTTCCAATTTGACCAATATATATCTCCTCATTTTGTAAAACAATTTACTTTGCCATGTTTCAAATCATCTTTAGAAAATGTTTTAACCACAGTATTATTATTACTGATAAATAATAAATGCATCATATTTTAGTCACCAGCGCATTTTAAAAATCAGTAGAAAAGATCAGTGCAATCTATTGGCAAACATTTGCATCAGAAATGGCAAAATTAATTAAGTTCCTCACCAAAATCAAATGGCAATGCTGTGATGGCCCCTGTTAAGTACACTTTCAGTTAATGATGATAAGCTATTTAATGTATAGTAACTTTGATAGACTTTGATGTTCATTTGCACCCTGTGAAAGGACACCTCTCAAATGACCTACCTCTTAAACAATGTATCATGTGTCAAGCCAAACCACACTATGATATGAACAAGTATAAACAACTATGAATAAATTATCATTTTACCTGATCCCCTGAAATAAACATCTGCTCCATAGACTCATATATATCCTAAAGAACATACACATCCAGTATTTACCTGTAAATATGTATAAACAAAGGGGGTGAATCCTAGATCAGTATGCAGTTTATAGTTTTATTTCATTTTTGCTTGTTGTCTCATCGAAAAACACAGACTCTTCGTACAAAATAAACTTTGTGCTGACTGTGAAACTTTGTTATTAAAGATACTTTCTAATGGGCCACAGTGTCTACTGATACAAAGCAATGCATTGATTTTGTGTGTACCTTAATATGCTTTCTACATTTTGGATATTTATATATTATCTTACAGTCTACAGAACATAAAAGCCCAGGAAATGCACAAACATCATATAGTCGAACTGCATTCAGCATTTTATCTAAAAAGACAAATGAGTGACATTTATTTTTATAGGCACAATTAGAAAGCTTTGCTCTTTCAAAACAATATTGAAACACTTATTCTCATATTTTCCTTGATATTAGGATCAATAACCTTCATAGAAATGCATCAAGCAGTGATTGAAAGAGGGACAATTTAATTTAGTCTATCTTACAAAGTCGCTTTAGGACCCCAGGTATCAAAGAGTCAACAATAATAGCGTAATATGTCTGTGGCCAGCCCTCTTCAATTGGGTTACACTGTTAATAATACAACTGTGGAAATTTGTTTCTTTGTTGTATACTGAATGTTTACCCATAGACTGTACTGCTTTAGTGATTGGCGAATCTATGCTGTTTCACTTCTCTTAAAACATTTACAGAATTTACTGAAAAATTTGTGAAATGGCGAAAAATTCTCAAACGCATTGAAGTTTTAAATTATTGAAAAATAATTTTGACGCATGTTAATTTTGACATGAGCGACAATTTATATATGTGTGGCTATTTTGTCCACATGCATTGAAGTCAGAGGGAGTCTGAATAATTTTGACGTGTTTTCACTGGCGGTGAAACGTGGAAATTCAATGCAAATTTGTGGCTGCCGAATTACTTTGCCCATCACTATTCTGTAGTGATGGGCAAATTTGCGCTGTTTCGATTCGCCATAAAATTCACGAATTTCACGAAGCGGCAGAAAATTTGCGAAAACTTTTTTGACACAGGCGAATTTTCGCTAGCAGTTTTCGCAAGCAAATTTTCACGGGCGTTTCGCAAATTTATTTGCCGGTGGCGAATCGCGCAAATTCGCGCCTGGCGAATAAATTCTCCCATCACTACTATTCTGCTTTCTTAGAACAGATAAACACACAAGTACAAGCCAGTCAGTGGGGCTTATTTATCAACACTGGGCAAATTTGCCCATGAACAGTAACCCATGGCTACCAATCAGATTGCTGCATTCATTGTTCTACTTGCAGCTGGTTTCAAAAAGCTAATCACTGATTGGTTGCTATATAGAACTGCACCCTGGGCAAATTTGCCCAGTGTTGATAAATGAGCCCCAGTGAATTTATACAGTTTACCTGTATGTTTATGGGTAAAGAAGGATCCCTCTAACTACTCCTTCAAGTACAGCATCTTCACTATTTATAATGAACATTCTGATACCATTTACTTTGGTCTGAGGGTTTTTCTAGACTCTAGAAGAATGAGGACTTACTTCATTCACTAACAGCTACTAAATCCCAAACCCTTCTGTATCCCATAAGGCATCTATGTTGGCTTTCAAAGGATAATTTGGTTCCAATGGTTGGTTGACAACGGCCAATGGGCTGTTGTGCATCACAGTTTTAAGCTTTTCAGTGCTGACTGAGAAACCGGTAATCAGTATTAAATACTTTATTTCTTTTTCTGTTATTTGAATTTTTTAATTGGTGGGGTCAGGACCCTGTTACTGCCGGTTAGAAATGAACTGTTGATAATGGATTTGCTGTGTTGCTAAGCTACTTTCATTCACCGGTTCCTTTGTTTGCTCAAGACTGTAGTTCCCAAGTGATATGCATAAATGCAGCTATGCTTTTGCCTTCTTTTCTTGTAGTTAGTATACTTGCCAGCATACTAAAGGATTCATTTTTTCTGTTGTGTAAAAATGATATATTGGTTTAATCTCGCTGGTTACGTGTTTTTCACCACTTATTAACGCTCCTTAAAGTATCTATGGCATACTAGGTGTATGAGGTCATTCATCTTTCATGTTATGGAGGTAAACTATGTGAAAAGGGTGGTTCGCCTTTCAATTACATTTTAGTATGATATAGAGATTGATATTGATATTCTTAGACAATTTGCCATTGGGTTTCTCTTTTTATTTCTTCTGGTTTTGAATTTCAGGAGCTATCTGGTTTTGATGGTCTTGTGTACCTCACCAACCAGGCAGCAATTTGAATGATAGGCTGAACAATAAACAGGAGAGGGCCTTAATACAAAGATGTCAGAAAACAGTTATTACAATAATACAATTATAAGCTCACAAAATAACTTAAATGTATTTGGCTGTCTGGAAAGATGGAAAGAAGAAAGCTAAGAATTAAAAAACTATTAAAAAAAAGACCAAATGCAAAGTTGCTAGGAATAGGACATTCTATAACATACTGAAAGTTAAATTAAATGTGATCCGCCCCTTTAAGGTCAATGATGTTTAGAAGACCCTTCATTTTGAGATCATCATGGAGTAGGACTCCAAAGTCAAGGAATTTCCAACTGACTTTTATATATCCTCACATTTTCTAAAAGAAGGTACATTGTTTATCATAATAAGCAAATTCCAGTGCATCGTGTGACAGAAATAATATTACTAATTTTATGACATCACTAAGCATTCATTTACAGGATACCCTTGACTTTTGTGTATTATATATTGTGAATAATGTACCCGCCTATTGTAAAATATAATGAAGTCATCAAGGAGTTCCACAACCATATTAATGCATGAGGCCAAAGGCTGGGTGCTTTTATAGATTATGGAACTCCAAAGTGACTTCTAATCGCCTCATACGGTATGTTACAACAGGAAGTACATTATTTATTATAATGCAAAAGTTTCACTGAGTCATGTGATATAAACGACATCACGAAACATTGATTATAACTGAATACATCACTTAGCTGAGTGCCACAGCACCATTTTCCTTTGGCGCTTGTGCTTGCTTTAGTATGGTACATGTGCAGTAGAGAAATCTCAGAAAACTTTCTGTAATGCACGTGCACTCGCTCAAGCCCAATGGAGGATTCGTGGAAGACCGGAAAAAGATGGTGGAGCAGCATTGGTAAACAGTAGCCCAGGCAAGTGCATTTTGTGAAGAAGAGAAGCACCAGCAGGTAAGACATCAGTGCCACTTGGTTATTCATTCTCCTTTTACATTATATAGTTTTGTTTGCTTTTTTTAAAGGAGACATGGAGGAAAAATGAAAAAACCCTAATTTTGTAGGCAATTATGAGTAATATATGGTGTTGCTATTACACGGTGCTAAAAATGTATATTATCTTTAAAAATAGCCCCTTTATTGGTGCTCCCTATAGATGTTTACTGGTCCCTGTTTCAAATGAGACGTGGGCATGTCCTAATGGTCCCTGCCAGAAGCACAGTAGGAGGGGGACAGCCGATCACAGCCCTGCAGTCACACAAGCAAAGACAGGCTTCAGTTCCCAATCAGGTCCCGCTAGCTGCTGATTGGTTCCTGTCCTTACAGTGTAGTGAGCTGAGTGCCACCAGCTCCACTGCACAGCCTGGGAATTCAGAGAGCAGGAAGTGGAAGAGAAGGGAAGGGATTATTAGGGTTTTTGCAGAAATATTCAATAAATCAGCCTGAAACACTACTTTTTTAAGCACAATTCTTCTATATCTAAATGAGTACAATGCACTGGTACGTTCTTATTTTTTTACACAAAATGTCTCCTTTAATACTATATTTATAGTGCTATAAAATATAGGTGATCAGTATGAAGAAGTTTGGCTGTACTAAGGGTTCTGAAGGATGTTCATCATCATCAGTCTTTTCTGTAAAGAGTATCATTTGATATCTCACAGCAATACCGAATGAAGTCCTTCAAATCTGTGTCCAGAAAAAAGTCATTATACAGCAACAAAACAAAATATCTTTCTGTTGTCTAGTTTATTTCAGTGTTGTAGTCTTGTTCAAACTTTTCCTATTAGCCTGTAATCATAATATTCCCCTCAGAACTGGGCATCTCTGTCCTTTTGGGATTGCTGCTTAATTATTACTGTTCACTTGCTTTTTTCAACATGGGGATTTGAAGCATGAACAAACAACAAACAACGCTGTCCATATCAACGTGACAGAATATCCACCTGTAGATCTTGGAAGATCCCTAGACATGTCCTGCCTATCACTGATATTATGCTAGTTTTTCTTTTCATTTGTTTCTAGGAGTAGAGGCAACACGACATATCAACACACAATTGCTGCAGGGGAGCCCAGGAATAAAGAAAGCCTAGTGAGGGACACAGGCTTAAGTACAGTTTAAATATATATTATATATATATTTAAACTGTACTTTAGCCTATATATAAACATATATATATAAACATATATATATATATATATATATATATATATATATATATATATATATATATATATATATATGTTTATATGCAAAACCTGGTCATTAGCAGACAGATTTTTGTCCAGGCTTGAATTTGCAGCAATATTCCACATTTTGCCACCTGCAATCACCCCCAAATATTGCCACAGAAAACACCCATAGATAGACTCCTGTGTATTTTGAGCAGAAAAAGTTGCTGCAAAAAAAGTCACTGCAGAAAGGTTGTGCCACTAGAAAATGCCCATAGACTCTAATGTATTTTACATAAGAAAAGTAGTCATGAAAAAAGTTGTCCAGAAAAAAACTCATTGACTTCAATGAGTTTCACAAATTGTCTGGTGGTGTCTTTCCCACAATCTTGTTTCCAGGAGCAAGAGCAACTCATCTTTCCCAAGGACTGAAGGGGCCATAAACACTTTCTGTTATCTCACTAGTTCATCTGCAAAGCTGCACATGTGTATTTTATGTAAAATCCAGTATTTATATAATCCACTTAAAATTCAATACAAAAGAACGCCATGTGTATATAGAACCATCATGTTTCTATATACACATGGCGTTCTTTTGTATTCAATTTTAAATGGATTAAATAAATACTGGATTTTACATAAAATACTCTACGTGGTGCTCCATGCTTTGCAGATAAACACTGTGAGTAGTTTTACCAGGGTGCTCCCTATAAACTGTTTTGCTTTGCAGTTATCTCACTAGTGAATGCAACAAATGGTCTTTTTGCCACTTGTTTAGTAACACATAGCAACCACCAATCAGCAGTTAGCAAACATCTGATATGTCGCTGTGGGTTACTAGATGTGGGCAAACATTTTACTTTGGTAAGCTCTTTTAGGCTGGGGCTCCTTTACCTCTTCTATCATTTATTGCAGGGTTGTCCAAACTTTTTGCAACGAGGGCCAGATTTGGTGAGGTGACAATGCCCTAAGGGCACGAAACACGTAGGTTTCCTCTCCAACCCACTGCCAATGTTCACATGGAGTGCACAATAAAGCCGCATCTCTAAGAAACATACTTCTCTTGTGAGTGCTTCGGTCAGCGCCGTACAGCGGGTGAATTTCTGTGGCAGTGTAACTCCGGACTGAAGTGGCCGGAATCCCGCGAGAGCTGCTACTGGAGGGAGAGACGCTTCGCTGCTGCATGGGTGAGTTCCACTTAATCTGTAAACCTTATCCTGTGCTTTGGGCCAACCATTCAGCTTGACATCAATTCCGAGGTAGCTAGCTTGCGATCAGGATCATTCACTCCTGGAGATGGACGCGTACACTGTGTTTCGGAAGTGGAGTCTGTTTGGACTTATTCTCCGCGCCTCATTTAAACAAGGAACCGTGTAGCTGTAATATTTAGGCACATGATTAGTGAAATAATCGTGTAAATTGATAAATTTGAAATTGGGCCGCAATTGGCCCGTGGGCCTGACTTTGGACATCCCTGGTTTATTGTTTTTTTTCGTATGTAATCTGTATGTTCAATGTATACACCAATTTATTGCACTGCTCTGGTTTATAAATATGTGTTTATAATATTGCTCGCTACACACACTCAGTTAAGACCTGGGCTGCATGTTTGTAAAAGGGTATTTGACAACAGGTAGTTCATAGTGGGCCTATCAAGTTCTTTGTTCCGATTCCCATCTGATATCTGAGGCACACTTAAATTCTGGGATTTTGGTTGTCAGACAAATGTATGTTATTTTAAAAAAAAAGGCCCCACGTTACTTTTTTTTCCACACAGTGGAATAGGGTCAATGTGTCAGGCAGAGATTTGGAACAGGCTGAGGAAGTCCCATGAGCTTATGCCTACAGAACGCAGCCTGGCCAGATGCTTCTAGTCACAGCCCATAGCCCTAGTCTACCCCAACTGAAAAGTATCATCAACAACACACTGCTCTCCAAGGACACAAAACTGAAAACTATATTTTGAGAAACACCCCTTACAGCATACAAACAGCCTCCCAAGGCTCCCAAACTAGTAATTAGTTACAGACTCAGTTCTAACCATAATACTGAAACTAAAGGGAATACTGTCATAACACTAAATGGCACTTATGAAATGCAGAGAAACCCCCTAGTTTTTTAACTTGTAAGCTGTGTTGGTTCTGGGCCAAGACTGTTACATAGAGAACTAGTTCTGTGTATTGCCTGAATCCCAAAGCCATATGTTTGACCCGTTTAACCTATCTGTACAAATTAAATCATTTACTAGTGTCACAGAGTCCCAAATCTGCAATCCATACGCTTATTGTGCTTCACATGGACAGATTAAAATGGCCCTTTTTTTTCATTACAAGGACGTGACCTTAAAATACTCAGTAATCAGTTGTATTCTTTCATTTGCTGCACAAACAATGGGAATGAAAAGGACAGGGAAAGAAATGGCATTCATGATAGTTTAGTTAATATAATTATAAATAACCAAGATCGTTTTGGGTCACTAAAAAGATCCAATTTCTGATCATTGGCATGATAGTCAGTTTTTATTTTTTCATTTAATAATCTTAAAAATGCAGTGCATTAAAGGACCAGTAATACCAGAGATAAAAGAGGTCAGCTATAACCTCTAAGGGAATTGTGCAAAGTGAAAAAAATTATATGCCACTGCAAGCATAATGTGCCAGAATGTCACTGGAATGTATACAGGTATAGGACATGTTGTCCAGAATGCTTGGGACCTGGGGTTTTCCAGGTAAGGGATATTTCCTTAATAATGGGTCTCCATCTGGCTGGGATTTGTAGCGAGGCCTCAAAGGCCCAGCCCTATGGCGGCAAGTTGGTAGGGGAGGCATGCCGCCCAGCCGCTTGCTGAGGAGCACTGGGACACGCAGCTTCCCAGTGCTCCGATGTGCCCGCTCCCACTAGGCATCAGGACCACGTGGCCTAGGGGCGCCCTGGTCTCCATGCTTCATTAGGGATGGGCGAATTTTTTTGCCTTGTTTTGCCACGGAAATGACGCCCATAGACTTGTATGGCGACAAAAAAAAGACATGCGTCAAAAAAATTTTGCCGCGCGTCAACATTTTTTTGTCGCCCATAGACTTTAATGGCTATCTACGACATTCCGCCGACAGTGAATTTTTGGCGAAAAAAAACGGATCAAATTCACCCATCCCTTTGCTTCATATCTATCATTTAATCATTACTGAAACCGATTAGGATTGTGCTGTATCCAATAAGGATTAATTATATTTCAGTTGGGTACAAGTGCAAGGTACTGTTTTATTATTACAGAGAAAAAAAAGTTTAATTATTTTAAAAAATGGAGTCTATTGGAGACTTATTCAACTCAATAGAATTGTTTGGCTTCCAATAAGGATTTCTTATATCTTAGGATAAAGTACAAGGTACTGTTTTATTATTGCAGAGAAAAATAAGTTCATTCATTATAAATACATTTTAATTTTTTTTAATTATTTGATTAAACTGGAGTCTATAGGAGGTGACTCCATAATTTAGAGCTTTCCGGATAATGGGTTTCAGGATAACAGATCTCATACCGTAATTGATAAAATGCCAACATGTTCCGCAGTGTTGTGCAATAAATGGGTGTACACATTAAACACAAAAAACACCAATAACCAATACAAGGAGTAAAGAGGGTCCTGCCCAAAAGAGGTTGTAATCTAAAATAAAACTGAATTTAGGTCACATACAAAATATATTGTTTACAGATACAACACCCCAATTAATTATTTGTTTAAATATAATTGATTTGCCTTCCCATAATGCAAAGCTTTCTGGATAACGGGTTTCTAGATAATGGATCCCATAATAACAGCAGCAATGCTGGCAAATTAATAGCATAAAGCAATGATGTATACAGGACCATGGAGGATATGACCAAGACTATTTATTTTATTACATTATTACAGCTAAACCAGACAGATGGTTATGCAACTAGTAATTATATGTGAATAGGAAATGAAACTGTATTCATTGCACCACCATTGTTATGTCGTTATGGTTGTAACAGGATTTGAGTAATTATTGCACATTGGAACTCATTTACCAACCAGATGCCAAAGACTCACCCAGAGCACCTGGTTATCAACACTGTTAGACCAACACCCTATTCAGTCCTGGAACAATTCACTGACAGTCACAGATCAAAACTACAAATTGTCATTTCCAAATGTCTGTTTATCAATATCTCCTGATTTGATTTAGTAAGTTAATGGCCAGAAAAATATGTATGAGTAGGTTCACCAGAGGCCAATATAACTCAATCATATACAGGTCTGGGAACTTTTATCCAGAATGCTCTGGACCTGGCCTTTCTGGATAATGGATCTTCATTCCTTAAGTCTACTAGAAAATCATATAAACATTAAATAAATTTTTTTAAAAAAATGAAATAACCCCAATAGGCTGGTTTTGACTACAATAAGGATTAATTATATCTTGGTTTGGATCAAGTACAATGTACAATGGAGTCTATGTAATTTGGAGCTTTCTGGTTAATGGGTTTCTGAATAATGAATCCCATTACTGTATATGATTTTTTTAGACAGTAGGAGGGACATTTTCTTTCATCCAGTTTCATATTACCTGGACTAAACTAAAAACTGCCATAACATTTGCCAACCTACCTTTAATTTTATTTTTTCTACAATGAACAAAATCCTGCTGTACAAGTGTGGGATCCATTATCCAGAAACCCATTATCCATAAAGCTCTGAATTACAGACAGGCAATCTCCCATAGACTCCATTTTATCCAAATAAGTCAAATTTATTTTTAAAAAAATCTTTTTCTCTAAAATTATAATACAGTACCTGCTACTTGATCCAAACTAAGATATTATTAATCCTTATTGGAGCAAAACCTGCCTATTAGGCTTATTTAATGTTTACGTGATTTTCTTGTAGACATAAGGTATGGAGATCCAAATTAGGGGAAGATCCATTATCTGGAAACCCCCCCCCCCCCAGGTCCCAACCTATATTTTTCCGGCATATAATAAAGAACTAGGGTCACATGTAGAATAAAACTTTTGCACTGCATCCTCCATAGAGACATGTTTTGCCATTTCCACCATGTTGCTGACAGACTGCATATTCAGGGTTATAAAGGGTATATTATGTTGATGCCTATTTATTGGTACTTAAAATGTACTTTGATACAATTCAGTATGGTGTTTAGAGATTAGTTTTAACGGGGATCTTGTGCCTTTAGTTGCACATTGATGTAGTTTGTTAATACAATAAGATAAATATAATAATATTTATTTACATTCTTGCTAAACATGTGGCATTGTATTTTTCATACCCAGGTACTTTATACTGAAGCATTTTATACATGTTATATTGTTTTATAGTGTATTTACATCTATATGTGCTCACATAAAACATCAAACAACAGCATAGTTAAAATGGACATTGTCAGGGAAAAAACATAATTACAATGAAAGCTTCATTGTTCAATTGAATTTTACAATGTCCCTTCTGCAGTGCCATCTGAGGCCTGGGAAGTAATGATGGGCGAATAAGAGGCGTTTTGCTTTGCCGAAAAATACGCAAAATTCCCGTAAAATTCGTGAAATGGCGAAAAAATGTCATTGTTTTTTTTTTTTACGCCGGGCAATTTTCACAGCGGTTTCACGACTTTATTCCACATCGACGAATCACGGGTATTTGCCACAAATTCGCACCTGCCGAATGAATTCGCCTATCACTACTGGGAAGATCTTGCCTTCCTTGCCCCATGCTTTGTCAACCTTAAATCCCAGTATAGACATACTGTAGAATTGTTTTTTTAAAAATTTCTACCATTGCTTTCCCTTCACTATATTGTATGACAGATTCATAGATGAAAACAATCAAATCTGCTCTGCATAGTGCAATAAAATACATCCAGATAAAACACAATGACATATGCTGTATTGAGGCACCATATGTATCTATACTTTATGGTTAAATAACATCCAATTATTGGCGAACTGTGGATTAAAATATAGCAAGCGATCTCTAAAAGCATTTATACTGTATATGAGTACAGACACTGAGATCATCTCTATACCATCTGCGCTCAACAGGGAATTCTAGAAGGAAACGTATTGTATTCTACTATTGAAAATATAATGTACTGTAAGTGCAATAATAAATCAGCACATAAAGCAATAGGTTTAATTTACAACTGGAGTGAAAAAAAACATACCTACAGTTAAAACCCCCACAAGTTTTGCATCTGACTAAGGGGAAGCAATGATTTTCACCATTAGGGTTCTTACACATTTATGTTTCGGTGGGTTTTGTATGCATTTCACAGCAGGGGAACGCAGGAAGAACACATGCCAGAGCATGCAGCATGAATTAAATTATTTGCATATGGATCATTTGGGGCAAGTAGGGAACCCTCTAACTATGACCTGCTTAAGGCAGATATATATGATGGGGCTCCCTGCTTGTTTTACATTGGCCCTATTCTGCAGGAGCAAGTGCTTATTGTGCCTAGCCATAGCAAATGAACCCTCAAGTCTTACAGGTCTTTAATATATTCATAAGGAATTGTGCAAAGGGTCAGTTGTTTTCAAACAGAAATCCAAGTGTTTTTGCTGATCCTTATTGCCAATTCATCTGGCTGAGAATCATGGGAAAGCAGCTCCAATGCCTTTAGACATAGGAGGTAGAATTGGTCAAAATGTCCCGTGTCAAAGGAAAACTATACCCCCAAACAAAGTAGGTGTCTATAAAAATGTATTGCATATAACAGCTCATATGGAAAACTCTGCTTTCATAATAATATACTTTTTATTAGGATGTGACATTGGGTAATCCTAAATAGAAAATTGCCAAATTAAGGGCCATCCCTGGGATCCTAGGATTCATGGTGCACACAAACAAACCATACTGCATATGTCAGGTCACATGAGCCAATTAACTTTCTTTTGCTGTACACACGTCTTCCTGTTTCTTCCTGTTACAATTAGAGCTGCAGTATTTCTGGTCTGGTGATCTCTGAGACAGCACACAGACCATCACAAAAAAATATATTAAAGGGAAATTTTTTACTTAAATATATATAACAGTTTGCTAAGATTTTTTAACAGGATATAAACTGTTATATATATCTGTTGCTTAAGTATTCATTTTGGGCGTATAGTTTTCCTTTAACCCTACGTAATCTGCACAATGTTTTGAAAGTAAACAGCGCTGGTTTCAGTAAACAGATATATAACAAACCTGTGTAAATAACTACTAGTGAATAATACACTCTACTCATAGCATTACTGAGCGTTCCATTTAAACGTGAGTAAAACCCTATTTTACAAGGTTAGCTGTCATGCAGACGTGTCATGTTTTTAAAAAGATAAGGAATTAAACTGACAGGCAGTGTTTTGCATGTAAGAGCCTGTCAGAGGCTTAGACATTTCCACATAAGGACTATAACTTTCCAACCATCTTATGTTTTTTAAGGAATTGAGTTAATTTGAAGTGTGATACCAGATAAACATCTTTGTCTCAGGGAATATCTCTTTTATACAAACTTTCACTGGTAGTATACATGCAAGGGCTCATTTACAATGGTAGAGAAAATAAATCCATTTTCTTTTTTATTTTTTTGCACTTTGTGCCCTAAGGTGGAACTTATTGCACTTTTACAATGGAGTACAATGACGTGGCCCTTGCTGTATGAGTTGCTGCTAGTTAGGGTTGCCACCTGCCTGGTTTTGACCTGGACAGCCTGGTTTTTTGAAGGGCTGCCGGGTCAAAACTGCCTGCCCGTTTTTACAAATTAGGAATACCCGTAAGGATTTCCTATAATTGACGCAACGCCCGGCGAATCAGCGATCGCTGCATCATAGTCCCATCTCCTCCGCATCACGGACGCCCCCCCCCCTGCCTGGATTCCACGGGGCGAAAAGATGGCAACCCTAATTTCATTTACCAACTTTTGAATTCAAAACTTTGGGGTTTTTTTTTTGTTACAAATCACACATTTGAATTAGTGTTTTAGATTTTAGAGATTTACTCAAATTCATATTTAAAAATTCAGCATCCAAAAGTTGCCGACATCACGGGAGTTGTCCTCGGCAAAACATAAGAGATTTTGTTTTTCCATTTTTCATATTATTGTTATTATTAAGAGTTGGGAGACACATTGGAATTATGCATAGACTATGGATTCCATGCATTGGAATTTTTTTCATGGTTTTATTGGATCAAGTTTTGTAGATTCAAATTTTTGAATAAATAAGCAAACCTTTGACTTCGTTTATTCAAATTCAAATCCACAAATTAAAATTTTAATAACTAGGCCTCTTTGCCGTGCACATTTGATGTTTTATGATCTAATACAATGCTTTGTACTATGGATGCTGCCCCTGCTTGTTAATGTGTCATCAGAGTAACAACAAAGGAAGGACGGCATTACAGAGCTATAGATGACACAGGTATTTGTATCTTTAATGGGCTTAATTAAATATCATTTAATTTGATCCTCTAACGGTTTTCCTGTTTGCCCCAGTGTTAGCGCTAATATCAACTTATGAGCTTTCCATTTACTAGCGGTCAATTCTATCAAATTTCCAAGGGGAATTCCTTCTAATTGCCTGGCTGGTTTTTGAGGAATGGACACATTGCATCTTAATTGAAATTGACAGGCACTTGCCTTGTTAAAACTTTTTTTTCATTTCCTGCCATGCTATACTGTGGTGTTTAAAGTTCAACACTAGTTTTGGCCACTCTTGGTGGCTTTATCATATAATATCAATGCCACACTCTTTTTCTTTTTGTTGCTTACATTTCCTCTGTTTGTCTGTGGAACTATGAATTGTATCAATCCTGCTGCCACTGAGAACCTGTACAAGAGATTGGCAGGAAATTTGAGAGTTTATTTCCTACTTTATATTGTTTTTATATGAGCTTCCATAGGATGCATTGAATGTGTCTGCACGCAAAAATTTTGTAACTCTGATCCTATATATCAAGAATCCCTTACATAAGGAAAGACCACTACTTAGACATTTTACTACAAAAGAAGGAGCATCATGGAGGGGCAAATACACAAATCACTCATGCTACAGACTATGGGTGAATAGAAAAAAGACTGAATGAAGATAAACTAGGGTGCCCTAACCCTCCTGTTGTGCCACTGCCATAAAGACAAAGAAGCAATAAGACAAGATGACAAACATGCACAGGAGAGAAATAGTAGGCATAAGGGAAGGCTGGGGAATGCAGGAAGGAACAAAGGGCAGATAGTGATTTTGGCAGGGGCCCATATGAAATTTTTACAGTTTCAAGGCTTGATCTGTGATATTTATGGCAAGTGCCATTCCAGTGTATGTCAAATGATGGAGTAGTAGAGAATGGAGATCAAACCTCAGTGTGTATCATAGCCTTATGTCTCCTTTACCTGCATGCAGGGGCGATCCTGGCCCCTCCGCCGTCTGAGGCAGCAGCAGGTTCTACCGCCCCCTCCCCCGTGCACTTACCTTTTTGCACCTAAGGGGGGTCCAGAGAGAGCCTAACTGCACTCTGCGCTAGAAGAGCAGAATTTCCGGTTGGAAAACTGGAAATTTGGCTCAAGGAGCTGCATTTTTGCCGCCCCTGGTACCTAGTGGGGCGCTGCCGCTGAGGTGACAGCCTGAACTCGCCTCATTGGCGAAGCGCCCCTGCCTGCATGGACATTTTGTAATGTGCAATAAACTGTTGTTAATGCGGCTACGCATGGGTAATAGCATCTCAGGGACCTTAGTTGTTTAAAGGAGTTTTACATTATACTCAAAAGACGTAACACAGAAAATAATTATGCCAGGTTCTCTGGTACAAGGACAATATGCAACTCCTTAAGCACATACACATGACCTCATTCCTGGCAGGGAAAACTATGTGAGTATTTGTGACCGTATTAGCTGAAAAAACACAGATCAGACAGTTCACAGCACGGCTGCTTTTATTGGGAAGAGGCAGGGAAAGGGGAAGTTTAACCTTTTCTGGTTCAGCAGCACAGGGCAGAAACGGCACAAGTTCTTGTTAATTAAGAGGAGGGCTTAGTTGAAAACCCATACAGATTTAATATCGGTATTTACATTCCCTTTAAACATGGCTTGTCAGGGGTCATTTTTAAGTGGGAATACTAGTACAGTAATTAAAGTATATGATTATCAAACTCTCTTCTCTTACTTGTATCCAATCTGTATGTAATCTGCACTGGTCCATTTAGTCTGACCATTATGAATTCCAGTATTGTTTTAGGTGACTTATATGTTTTTATACCTGTTCCTTGCTTGACTGAGTCTTTTTACTGAATTTAGCTGGCCATACATTGTCAGGGTCAGACTAGGCCAGCAGGACTTTGGGGTCCGTTTACTAAAACGCAGTAAAAATATGCTCACAAAATATAGACAAATTTGTCGGCAAATATGTGTTCACCAGTTTACTAACCTGCGGTAAATATAAATTTGCGCATTTTCTTGTGCAAGAATATGTTTTCGTCAGTTATCGCATTTGCTGAATATAACGCTACATACTGTACACATTAATGCCTGGTTTACTAAACAGCGAAGTGTACGAAAGACAAAATTAACGCCAGAATGTTTGCAAAATTTACTGGCATCTATATATTGGCTGTAATTAATTTTTTCGCCAGAAAATTCTCAAGTGGACAAGACATATCCCATAACACCTGGTTCTACCCATCATTCTGTTCCTGTTGCCATTCCTGACAGGAGAAGAGAGAAGTGACAGGCTAATGGACACCGGCGTCCACTTTTTTTGGACGCCGGGGCAATTTTGTTAAAACGGGCAGTTTTGCAAATTTTCCCGCAGAAATCTCAATTTTTTTTGTCAAAACAAAATGCCCCAAATTCACCAATCACTAATGCATACATGTTTGTTTGGGTGAAATCTGTTTACTGTGTTGTTGATAATATCTATAAAGTTCTGAAGATACATGCCATGAATCATGCCATAATAAATGCCATAAATCAAGACTTAATTTGCAAACTTAATTTGTCACCAGTAAATTCGCAACTCGCTAAAATTATCGTTAATGTAAGCTAGTTCATCAACGTAGTTACCGCAAGTAATCGCAATGACTTCTGAGCGCATCGCTGTTTAGTAAACTTAGTCGCTGCAAATATTCTGGTGGAAAAATATTCGCAGTTATAACATGCGGAAACATATCGTCAAATTTACCGTGCTTTAGTAAAGGGACCCCTAAGTGCATTCTTCCCCCACACAACGATTGTGGCTAGTGATGGGCGAATAAATTCGCCAGGCATTAATTTGTGACAAATTTCAACGTTTCGTTTGCAACAAATAAAATATGCGAAACTGCAGCGAAAATTTGGTGTGAAAAAAAAAAATTGTTGCACGTCAGAATAGTCACGCGCATAAAATTGTTGCGCATCAAAAATATTAGGACGCGAATAGACTTTAATGCATTTGGACAAAATAGTCGCGCATATAAAAATTGTTGCTCACACCAAATTGGCGGGCGTCAAAATTATTTTGACACCCAATTCTTTTCCAAAAATGTTCGCCATTTTGCATATTTTTCGTCGAAGCGAAATGGCACAGATTCACCTATAACTAATTGTGGCTGCAAGTAAGAATAATGGTATGTGGAAAGCTCAGGTGGGGATGGGAAAGGTTGGAGGCGAGTGGAGGAGTTAGTATCTGGAGTGGGTGCCTCTGAGGTGAGCCCCAGACACCCCAGTCTTACACTGTAAAAAGTCAGATTTAAGCTGCCAATTCGACCCTTTAGACTGAGTCAAATGCCAAATAAACAGAATTTTATGTGTGTGACCAAGTGTAGTCTGCATCTCATCTGCTGACATTCTGTGTTTTATCACCTTTTCAGTTAGTAAATGATTTCTTCTGTTACCTTTCAATTTTCATCCATCTACATGTATGATAGTCATGTCCAATCATGCTGATTTCATTAGATCATGGGCCCCCCCTACTTTTTTGGAGTAGATATTCATGATCCCCTAAACAATGTCATGTATACAATAGAACATAGTTATTAAAAAGGCGCCTGTCTGGTTCTAAGCCAATTTCTGTTCACAAAATGGATTTCGCACAAAAAATACATTACGAAATAATTATTCTGAATACAAATTTTCATTTTAAATTTATGGGTGTCCCTTTTCAAAGAAAAATAGTTCTGTCCTCCTTCACTAACACAGAGCAGTAATCTCTAGTAACCAACAGGTAATTACATTTGACTGGTCCATTGTAGTTAGAATAATGAAAGGAAATGTCTGAGCTAAGGAGATGGCAGATCTTTTATTCTAATCAATTGAAAGAGCAATACAACCTAACCTCTTCTTTCACTTACATTTTATATTGGAACACATGTTCCAAAGGGATCTTTGCTGGTATACAGTATATAGTGGTGGCGTTTCTTTTATTATGGTGTCATCATTTTCTCATATTAGTTTATCTACTTCCATGTTGGTCCAGGGCAACACACCTGGGGATCACATTACCACCACTATGGACAATCCATTTCTTTTTTTGCCATTCTTATTATACTAAAGTTCAACTGTTTTCAGATTAGTTCTCAACCAGTTGGGTGAGTAGGGTTCTGCCAGGAGACCAGTGTCAGACTGGCCCACCGGGATACCAGGAAAACTCCCGGTTGGCCCAGGTGTCAGTGGGCCCTCTTGCTTCTAACCATTTAGCCTATTTCATGGTCATTCCCTATTTCTTTATGGGGAAAAAATGCTTAATAATGGAAGAATATAGTGTAGAAGTAAGTAATACAAAACTAAAAGAATAAAGAGTTTGAGAGAGGAGGAATAATAGTTTCAAAAGTGGTCCCACAGTCTACGGTTTTCCAGTGGGCCCAAGGTCTAAGGTTTTCTGGTGGGCCACTGGCATCCCAGTCCGACACTGAATGAGACTCTTTGCCTGGCCTCCTGGTTCTTGAAGCCCTGGGGCTTGCATGTAGCTTCAGCAATGCAATGTTTCTTTTTCAGGGTCGTTTTTGGTCCAGGCATTAAAAGAATAGCATTATTGGCTATTCCTAATAAAAATCGAAATTTATTAAAAAATCGAATTTTTTTTTTATAAACGGTTGAATAGGATCAAACTGCAAATTCGAAACAAATTCAAATGAAATTTTTTCACAAAAAACCTTTTTAAAAATTTTTTTTAAATATTTTTTTAAATATTTTTTTTTTCAAAAGTTCACCAAACAACTCCAAATTGATTGTAGGAGATCCCCCATAGGCTAAAACACCAATTTGGCAGGTTTTAGATGGCAAATACACGGATTTGAATTCTTAAAGGGACAGTACGAATTTTGAATTGTTTTTAAAACTTGAATCGAATTTGGTCTATTCCCTGCCTAGTCGAATTACACTAAAATAAACTCGAAATTCAAATTTAAAAATTTGAATTTTCAATTCGACCCTTGATTAATCTGCCCCTAAGGGTAGTGGCATACGAGGAGATTAGTCGATGTTTTCAACCTTTTGACTAAGGACTGGGACAGCACATAAATGGCAAGAGATGGGTTAAAGTGGGAATGGAGCCAAGAAAGTAAATAACAGAAAGATAGATTTGTACTTTTTCAAGCTTTTCACTATCAGCACCATAAGGAGATTCCCCAAGCTTAGAGAATCCTTTCTGCTTGGGTTCAAACTATATATATATATTTTTTGTTCATGGGGAGGAAAAAAACACTTGCCTTAGGGATGAAATAAATATACTGTATATATAACCTCTTCAAAGAAATCCTTATCACCTTGAATGGAGATTATCAAAGGGACTGTCAGAAGAACCTGTTACTTGCTAAGATCTCACTGTTTTTCTGCCACACTCCACACACTCAGGGGGGCATATTTATCAAGGGTCGGATTTCAAATTTGAAAAACATAAAATTTCAAATTAAAAAAAAAATAGGACCGTTTTTGATTGAATAGGTTCATATTCGGCCGGATTTGAATCATACAAATCGAAATAATAGCACATTTGATCGAATTTGAATCAAAGTTTTTCCCAAATTTTACACCAAATTTTTCTGATTTTTTAATTAAAGAAAGTCAGACCGAACTAGAATCCACAATTTGCCATTATTTCTCAATAAAAAAAAACTTGAAAAAATACGCAACTTTTTCTGAAAAAATCCGAACTTTTCTAATATGACTACCGAAAACCACAAAAACATTTGTGAGGTTTAAAACATCTTCAAATGGTTAAGGGGACATCTGCCATTGACTTTTACATGAATTCTGCAGGTTTTCGATGGAGTATTTTCAGACTTGGAACAGATTCGGGGCACAATAAATCGCCAAGAAATCACGTCTTTTCTTACCGTAACTTCTTTGGGTTTTCGGTATCAAAATGGACGCCGCAAAAAAAAACAAAAAACGCATCTTAATAAATAACACCAAAAAGACCCAAAGTCACGAAAACAGTTGAAATTGAAGTCCTGAAACCATGAGTTCAATTCTACTGAACACCAATGTATTATTTTAATATTATATAGGCCCCTGCCACCAATGTTTTTTTTTTAAAAAAATTCTTTAACTTGTAAGGGGGGACCTGGTGCCAATTTTTTTAAAACATATTGTTTTGGGGCCCCCATTTTTTATAACTTGTAAGGGGGGCCTTCATAAATGGGGCATATTTATTTACTTTATCCCCCATTACTTCCCTCCTCTGTAGTCACTGAATGTCAGTGTACTTGGTACACATTGTGCCTTCTCTTATTTACTGAAAAGAAGAACAAGAGTGCTGTGCAATGGTGCAAGTGATGCTAGTTTCACAGAATGGCTCGCTCACTGCTGGGGGTGCAAAGTTCAAGGAACTTTCTGTCCATGAAATATTTAGGGTGTGCCATGAGCCGCACTCCTCACTGGCACTGATTCGGAGTGAAGTATAGAAACATTTCGTTTTAATGGTAGTACAGGATCTGTTTATGAATCATACATTTCCAGAAGCCAAGAACCTTTTCTTATATTTTCTTTAAATTTCTGGCTCTTGTTACTCCCTAAAATACATAAATTTGCAAGGCCGGGCCAAGGTATTTTGGCACCCTAGGCAAGGGCTTCAACAAGTGCCCCCCACCCGGTCCTGCATTATCATTTCCCACCTTACCATTCACATTGCCCCTTGTACCTGTGCCAGCAGCCATCATGTTGCCCCCATTAGTACCTGTGCCAACGGCAGTCAATCTCTCAGATTGCCCCCAACCTGTAACTGTACCAGCATAGGCCAAAACATCCATCATATTGCCCCAAACATCTGTGTAGCTGTGCACCATACACCATATCGCCTCATATACCTGAGCCAGCAGCAGCCGATCCCTCATATTGCTCCCAATCTGTACCTGTGCCAGCAGCGGACAAAAAATATTGCCCCCAAATATGTACTTGTGCCAGCAGCAGCCAAAAATACATCATATTGCCCCTGCAGAATGAATCATGGGCAAAAATGGGTTGGAATAGAGGGTTTATAAAATTGAAAAACTATTAAGGGCCAAGCAAACCAGGGTTTAAAAAAAAAGGGAAAAAAATCCCCTTAAAAGTGCGCCCCCCACATGATTGCGCCCTAGGCCGGCAACTACTCTGCCTACCCCTAGTTCCGGCCCTGTAAATGTGTGTGTGTCTGTGTCCATTTGCCTATATATTTGTCTGTTCATTAATTAGCCATGTTGCAGAGAAACATTACAAATTCTATTGGTGAACATCCATTTTAATTGACCTTGAAATTTTCTATACAAATGCTAATTAGAGTTTTAGTAATATACTTTGACAAAGTCCTGAAGTGTTTCATGCGGAAATGATTCAAGATTATTATCCTTATCTGTAATATTTTGAAACCACAAGTGCATTTGTGTGTGTTTATCAGGCCCCGATTTGTGGAAAGGCCACCAAGGCTCGGGCCTAGGGCGGCAGGAGTTTAGGGGGGCGGCATGCTACCCAACCACACCCGCGTTGGTTCAAAAACACTGGGGATGCTCTGGAGGTACAATCATTTTAAAATTACCTGTGCGCCAATCCCCATTTCTCCAGTCTAGATGATGAAAATTTGCACGAATAAAGGGGAGGGGACAGGAGCGACAAACGGCAATGGGCCTAGGGGCGCCCACTATGTAAATCCGGCCCTGGTGTTTGTGTATATTTGCTTTGCTTCTCTCATGTACATGTAGTTTCTGAGCATTTTTAGTTATAAAAATCAAACTCTGCATTCTTTCCAGGTGCAATATATTTATAATACATACAAATGTACTTGAAGAATGATATGGGAAATGATGATATGAAAGTATGGGACCTGTTATCCAGAATGATAGGGACTTTTTGTACTGTTTTATTACTACAGAGAAAACATTTTATTTGTAAATTTGATTATTTGATTAAAATAATTAAAATCTAAAAATAAAATGTGAGTCTGCGGGAGATGGCATTCCTGTAATTTGGAGCTTTATGGATAATGGGTTTACAGATAACGGATCCCATACCTATTTAGAGCTTTAGGTCACTGGTATTATCTGAAAAATGTAAATCTGTACAACTGGGGCAACATAACAGCCACAACACTGAGAAAAAGCAGATCCTGTTCTAAGCAATGAGAATTTTTTGAAGGCTGTTTTTTTTTTTTTTAGAGAGGTAACTGAGAGGTAAGTGACAGATACTGTGGGAGTTGGTACAACTAACAATGTTTTATAGAGTATTATGAACATGTGAGCTTTTTTTATGATGAACTCAACAATAGAGGTCTTGTTCCCACATTGCCTTCCAAGGAAAAGACATTCCTGTATAATTATTAAATAATAACGCTTACTTATTCGGGGCTCTGCTTTATGATCTTGTATGAGAAAAGCTCGCAGTGAGAGAGGTACTTCTGTTGTTTCCTTGGATACTAGAAGTTGCCAATCAGGCCGGTGTTTTATATCCGAGAGTGAGGAGCTGTTTATACATAGGAAGTAAATAGGAACTTTGTTTATTTTACAAAGGGATCTGACCCAGATTATTTCCTACACCCCCCTCAGAGGTGCAGTAATGAATACAAGAAGGTACTCAGAGCGATTTGTTTAGAACCATGACACAAATTAACTAAGTAGAGGCTAAATCTGTTCTGCTTGATTATTTAATGTTAATAAGGTTATGCGAGCACTAACAATTCATTTTGTATCTGAAAATCATATCCTGGCTAAGCACCCTCTTCCATCTCTTTCCTCTGCAAAGGTCCTCTACTTTATCACCCAGCCTGTTTTATGAAAGGAGCACATTAATTTTAAAAGCCCTTAATTTAATGACGACGAGGAAGGGCCAGCTCTTCTTTCTTTTTCCTGAAAACATCGTAGGAGTCCAAGGCATGTACTCAAGAGTTTTGCAAAGGGACCTCCTTTGCTCGCTGGTATGGCTACATCCACAACAATCTCTCAACACTCAATAACTCAACACAACACAGTTTCTAAATTTGGGTCTATGATTAATAACCCCATTCCGAGATGTTTGACACTCCTCTGATTTCATGAATACGAGCGAACAAAGGGGTCATGGGTAACCAACCCTCCACGCTAATAAATTAAGGTGGATCACAGCCATTTAAAAGAGATAACCATAGTTAGGCATGCACAAACAGCTTGCTTCTATAAGACAATAATATAAACTGATAAAATAAACATTGGGAATTCACAAATAAATCTGGAGATACTAAAGGCGTTTCGTTTATAAAATATATATTTTTTTTCTGTTTTTTTACAGGGGGAATGTGGAAATTATAAATCCATGCTAGTTTAAAGCATATGTTTGGAGGGGGGCTATAATCTTGTGTTCTTATGCCAGCGCTGACAAAGGTCTGGTTGACAGCGATACCTTTCACAGCTATATTTAACCCAGACTGACTAGAGCAGGTGCATGTGGGCCTGCCAGACACTTGTGCTCTGGAATCTCGTTTCTTACAGGTCAACAGCTAAAGGGGAAAAAGCTACTGTCCTCATGTTAGAAGGAGAGTGAGGCAACTAGAGCCTGTACTAGGGGTTTCTCTTCAAAGCCAGCTGGTCTGGCTTTATTGTACAGGAATTTTTTTACCTGTCAGAGTTTGGTCAACAATACCCTCAGCAGGTGCTGTAGGGTGCAACTTCCTGGAGAAGTAGGGCACTGGTAAGTTTTCTTTTCTTTTTCTAATGTTTGGCAAATTTTGGGAGAGTTTGATGGCTGTGGCTGTATAAGTGATTGTACCCCAGGTCTGTGTGATACGATATATTAATGATGTTCTGGACTAAGGATTTCTAGAGTCTGATCAAGCTTTGAATTTCTAATTGAATAACTACTTTCTATGGTGAAATCTTAGCTTTTGCTGTTTCCATAGGATGTTGGAAATGTGTATGGAGAGATATACAGGGAAGCCCCATGTGTTCTGCTATTCTTGGTTTAGTCTGTGTGATTTGTGTTCCATGTTTTCTGATCAATTGATGCTTTACAAATGCAGTTCTACAGAATAAAATGTTTGGCTACAAATATAGAAGAATTCTGGAAGGGAGTGAGACACATAATAGTCCTTGTTATGCTACTTCAACTTGTCTATCATAGCAGTACATGACTTTATGCATTTATTTGAGGGGTACCGTTTTGCAAAGAGGTTTTAATTATAAAGAAGAGAATATGGCATACTGCATTAAAGAAATTTTCCCATGACTACTTTGGCTGTTGCTGCTTGACTTTATCCAGTCTGGGCTGGACTTAAGTATTTCTTGATACGTATTTAGAAAACAAATACAAAAAGAAAACAAGCAATGCTAGGACCAATAAAACAAAACGGTGTCACCCATCTTCCACAATAGCAAATGATGAATTGCAGATTTCCCTTCACACTGTAATCCAGCGAGCCAAGTAAAGTTGATCAAGTGGAAAATAAGTATTCCTAGTTAAGAGGCCTGTTTATTTTCTCTAGTTTATATCAGAATAACACAGATGTTTTGCTCACATTTAAGGGCAATGTTTGAGTTATGTTTGCTTGTCCTGCATTAAGCTTCAAAGACGGATATTTACATATAAATCATATGGATATAGGCACACACAAACACACACATTCACACAAACAGACGACATTATGGCGAACAAAGACACAGACAACTTGTGAAGACTTATGAAGTCTTTTAAGGCAAAAGATAGAATG
This sequence comes from Xenopus petersii, assembly GCA_038501925.1. Taxonomy (NCBI): domain Eukaryota; kingdom Metazoa; phylum Chordata; class Amphibia; order Anura; family Pipidae; genus Xenopus; species Xenopus petersii. The sequence continues at coordinate 172,759,953 of CM076673.1, forward strand.
TATTCTTAACGCGTGATACACTGCTAAATATAGACGTGAAACCATAAGGAAACCTTTGTTGCATATGTTAATGACGGATTTCGTCAGTGATTATAACAAGAAATAATTTAGAATTAGTGCAGTCTCCAGATGAGAATATATTTCGGTTCAATAGAATCTCGCAGAAAAGCTGTTTTAGTAAGGATTCTTCTCATAACTGCTAAATGCCATTTCTGATGGGTGCCCAAGAAAGGACATATTCTGTGGCTCAGCTGACAAATGTGGGTGCTAATGTTGATGCTGTTTTGATACTAAGGCAGTTATTTATTAAAGTCCGATTTTTTTCTAGTCAAGCTTTATGAAAAAAACACATTTATTGTGGGCAAAAACCTTCGATTTTTTTTGTGATTTATTCAACTCTGATGGTGTTAAAAGTCTGAATAAAAAATTACTCCAACTCTGACCTGCCGAGCACATGTAGAAATCAATGGCAGATGCCCTGTTTACAATTAGAAGATATCCTGATCTGTTTTTGTGGTTTTGTTCAATGATCCGAAGATTTTGTGGTTTTCTGGTGGAGATTAGTGATGGGCGAATAAATTTGCCTGGCACAAATTTGCGGGCGAATTTCCACGTTTCGTTTTTCCGATTTTCACGATTTTTTAGTGAAATCCTTCAATTTTACAAGATTTTTTAGTGAAAACCTTCAAATTTCACAATTTTTGAGTGAAAACTTCCGAATTTCACGTTATATTTTGTGAACTTTCAGATTTCATGTTTTTTTGCAAATTTTTCGCAGTTTCGCAAATTTTGCGGGAAATTCGCAAATTTTTGGGCGAAGCAAAACAGAAGAAGTTCTCCCATCACTAGTGATTATGGAAAAAAGTCACAGTTTTCAAGCATCAAATCCAACAAAAATCTCAGTTTTTGCAGACAAATTCTATGTTTTTCATGATTTTATCAAGTCTTTTCCCACACAAGAAATTTTCCTGAAAATGTATAGATACCTAGGGGGTAAAAGTCCATGCGGATTTGGTTGGAGTGATTTTCAGAAAATAGTGAGAAAGTGTCGGATTTTGATAAATAACCCTCTTAGTATGCTAACAATATTAAAGGAACAGTAAAGGTTAGAGATAACTTTGCCTTGCATGAAAGCAATGAACTTCCAGCCAGCTGCCATCTAGCTGATGTTGAACTTCAGGTTACCGGACGATAGGGGTTTTAGTTCAACACCAGTTGGAAGTTTGTAGTAGGGAATCTGTGTGCAATATACATGTAGCCAGTGTTATTTAGAAAAAAACAACATGATACAGTACGACTATGTCTGTATTTGTAGTGCAGCTAACACGTCCAACTTTATTCTGTATATTTCTTTTCTCCACTTTCTATATCCATATATACAATACGCTTATAACAGCAGTATTCAAGTTAGATTTGCTTTGGCTTACTTTCATTTTAAAAGGCAACAAGTTATTTATTTCTAATACAAAGACAGATGATAATGACTAAAGAAAAATGAGAGTCTCACAATAAACTACTTTAATGAGTAATAAGACCTGTTATTGAGGAAAGTTTCCTTTTTCTGTAAATATATATTTGTATATATATGAATTAGGAGTATGACAGCTTTCTCCCCTGCTATATACTCCAAACTCATTTCCTTTATAGTCCTGCACAATCAAAAGGGGAGGGGGATGATTGAACTCTATTACTATATGTTCAGATGACTGAGCTGCTGGTACATTTGATTTGATAAAAAGTTCCACTGATACTGTTTACTTTATCTTTCACAACATAAAACCTGTTTTTCTCGCTATGGTACCAAAACTTTTCCATAAAATAGAGAAACAATAGCAAAGAGCCAAACCTGGTATTTATAGAATTTCAAGATTCTCTAAAATAATTTTGCTCATCGCTAGATATTCGATAATGGGATATTTTGTTTACTTAAACATTTTAGCATTAATTGTTTTTTTTCTCATTACACAATGAATGGAATGCGAATCAATCCAACACTTGCATACTTTTCATTAGAAATATGTTATGCTATGTAATGTTAAATGGTATGGTATGCTAAAAAATAAAAACACTTGCTTGAGACTATGGGGCAAATTCACTAAGCGCCGAACGATAGCGTCAATTCGCTAGCGTTGGGCATTTTTGTTACTTCGCAAATTCACTAACGAACGCTGGCGTAGATTCGCTAGTGTTACTTCGCACCCTTACGCCTGGCGAATTTTCGCTATGGACATAACTACGCAAATTCACTAATGCGCGCAGTGTACTGAACGCTACCTTTTACGCTAGACTTCCTTCGCCACCTCAGACCAGGTGAAGCGCAATAGAGTAGATAGGGATTGCTTCAAAAAAAGTCAAAAATGTTTCTAAGTCCCAAAAAACGCTGGCGTGTTTTCTACATTATGGGTGATAGGCTGAAAAAGATCGAAAAATTTTTTAGGGCTCCCCTCCTTCCCCCCTACATTTCCTGACTCATGGCAACTTACCTATACAGTGGGCACATGTGTAGGGCAAAATAAAAATTTTATTTGATGTTTTGAAGGTTTTCTAGGCATTTGTAGTGCTGATACGTATTCCTCCATGAAATTTGAATTTGGCGCTGTATGCAAATGAACCATCACTAGCTGTTGTATATACTGTAATCTGGGCTGAAATTGCTGGAAACGTAAACGAACGTATAATGGGTTCCTAATAGTGATGGGCGAATTTCTCACGTTTCACTTCGCCGAACAATTAGAGAAATTTGTGAAATGGCAACATTTTTTTTAGAAATTTCGACACCAGTGTTAAAGTCAATGGGCGTCTGAAAAGTGTTGACGCACAACGATTTTGACACAAGCTACTTTTCCGACAATCGCACACGGAAATTCGCTGCCAATTTTATTTGCCCATCACTAGTTCCTAATTTACCAGCTATGTAGAAGGCTGCTGTATTAATATAAATCTATCGTTTGACACTGAAGGTGTATAATGGCTTGGTTTTAACCCTTTATTACACCTATGCTCGGGCTGTATGTTCCTCCAGCAGATGACCTATTGCAGAGAATATATGTATTAATGAGAGTTATACAATAATGTTTCTTCCTAAGATGAGAAAGAAAAACAGGTATGGCACCTAATATTATCCAGAATCCTCAAGAGGATTCTCCTAGATTGATGCAGTGAAAATTATCGTCCAATCACTGATCGCCACGTCATAGCCCTGCCCTGTGGTATCACTCAGTCCAACCCACAACATCACAGGCCCACCCCCCTGCCCAGACCATGCAGCCAGCTGCATGGAAACCCTTAAATACAGTACACAATATGTGTTTTGGTCCTGTATTTCTTTTATGCTGAACTAATCTCAGGATTTCTTATAGTGAGAGATTATTCCTACACCAAGCTATTATAAAATAGTTCACAATTATTGAAACATTTCTTAAAATGTGATTTTTTTTTCCCAACTATGTTACATAACACAGATGTTTCAGAAGCAGGACATATACAGTATCTGTGTTCACATTGACTATTTCATTTTGGACATTTGTTTGTACTGAGTAAGGAAACCCTCTTGTGGTTGCAACATATCTGACCTCTTCATTTTAAATGTATTCAGAACCAACATGTCATCCTATACTCCTACATGCCAGTACTGTATTTTATAATATAACATATAATATGAATACATTGGATACATGGGAAAATTCCTATATAACAGTAGAACAAGCAAGAACACTAGGAAGAAAATGTATTCTTTATAGTTATGTTAGAACAGTGGTCTGCTTTGTAGCTCAGTAAAATCTAAGATTTACATTTCTTACACTTCCGAGTTGCGGGTTTTAGACCGAGAAGCTATAAAAAGATGCACTTTTATTTTAAGCCTGTGTTTTGGAGTACAGAATAAAATTTTTCCAACTTTCCAAAAGGTCAGGCTGTTCACACTTAGAATTAACACTTCAGCGATGTCTACCATATTGGAACAACTGGTATGTTAGCTGGTATTGAACAGATTGCTCTATGTTACAACAGCCCCTCAGTTACATTTCTATACTTTATGTATCACGGAAATACTTGTATGGAAAAAAAAACAACAAATGTCAAACAGGTCCAATATTAGAGTGAAAATAGGCAAAGATATGTACTAATCATTTTAATCTCCTAATGCCATTCCATAAAAGCCACCAAAAGGCATTATAATAATATGTAATGTGTTAGTATCAGATTCTTGGCACAGACAAGGACATAAGACGTTGGTCAAGGCCATGTCATTGCTGTATCAATTTTCACATGACCCTGGTTTCCAGAATAGAAACTCAAATAGCAGTATCTAGAAAAAAAGAGCCAGCGCCATAAGCATAGGAACGGCAAACAGAGAAAGCATATAGTGTAACATTGTTTCAATATTACACTATATGCTTTCTCTGTTTGTCGTTACTGTGCCTATGGCGCTGGCTCTTTTTTTCTAGATACAGTGATTTCGGATTTGAGGGGATACAAGTGTGAGCCGGATAAGGATTGTGGACATTGCTGATATTTTCAGGACTCATATTTAGCTTGGACTTAGAAACTCAAATAGCCTATATAGCCTGTGCCCTGCAGACTTACAGGCATTCTTTTCTTTAGTTCACGTAGACTTATTTTCCCTTTTCAGGAATTCCGTGTATATTTAAATTCTATTATTTTCCCAATATATTATTCAAATATCCTTAATTTTGCTCAGGAGCAGTAACCAATAGCAATCAGCAGCTAAAATGTAAGGGTTACATGATTAAAAACAAACCCTATTGGTTGCTATGGGTTACTGCTACTCTTGTTACAAATGGGGGTAAATGTCAGGAGTATTCTCTGCACCCATGGCCTTAGAAAAGGGAATTGGTGGTACTGCTACTAAAAATGTTAGCCATTGCACTTATAATGTAGAACAGTCATTTCAATATCTAGTGATGGGCGAATTTGCTGCGAATTTGCATGTTTTTTGATTCCGGCGACGGAATCTATGCCGGTGTCAATTTAGAGGCTGATGACGAATAATGGATGCCCATTGACTTCAAAAGTTGCCGCCGGCACCCATTTTGACATCGGCGTATTGTCGCCGATGTGAAAAACCAAGTTTTGTGAATTTTTCGCCAGTTTTACGAATATTGCTGGAAATTCGTGGCGAGCCAAAAGGGGACAAATTCGCCCCTCACTATTCATATCCTTTCCCTCCCCCAAGGACAAAAACTTCAAGCAGATAAGCCACTCATTGTAGGGGATAGTATAAGAATTGCAACTGAATGTTGCTGTTAATATATTTGTTGAATATATAGAATGTTTTTTATATATATTTTGTAACAATTTCTATTGAACTTGGCAGTTGACTCTGGGAACATCTAAAGTATAAACATGGGCACTCATACCCGAGAGAAAGCTTCTAAATGTGGCTCCCAGGGGGCGTGTCATAGGTATCCTGTTTGAGCAAGAATATATTTAAATACTCACCCATTAGGCATTCTATGAGAACAGTCTTGAAGTGCACCTTGAGGTAGGGGACTAATAGAGCTGGGGGGAAAGCAGTTCTTTGAAAATTGTATCCCCCCCCAGAGCGCTAGCCCACAACAGAGAATTTGTACCAAAGCTTTCACTCATAATGCACGTGTTTGACGCAAGAGGCATAATGAGTGTGCCGGGAGAATCAATCATTATGCACATGCATGCCATATAGCATAGCCACAATAAACAGTGGTTCCATCCCAGACAGGCAGCCTAGAGCTCCCCCAGGGCTATTGGCCCGCACTTCTGGTGGGGTAGACAGGTGCCCTTTAAAACCATAACTGAGTTGAGTTGCCATCTTGTACCAAATTGTTTATACAAAGTAGGGCCTTTCTTTTTCTTAATTTTTATTTTTTCAAATTTTGAAACATCAGTATTTTGAAATGCTGAAAATGTCCGCATCAGGTTCATTACCTAGATATTGTTTTTTAGATATTATGAAAGAGAGAAATGAAAAATTATAAAATAAGTGAATTCAGTAAAACTGATAAAATGGAAACATGTTCAATGGTCGCAGGTTACATTTCCACTATTGTGCGGCTTAATGAATAAACACTGGCTTGACAAAAGTACAGTACAAAATGTTTCCGAGAGTCTGTTCCTCTTCCTCCTCATGTGCAAGGTGAACCAAGATAACATTAGCAACATGGAATAACACAGAAGTACAAAGTAATAGAAACACTAAACTTCAAACCAAAAAAAGGAGTAGGGTCCATTTATTTGGCATGTATACATGAATAGGATGTGAAAGATGCATTTATATGGAAATGTCATGATTAAAATAAATGTTAAAATGTGTTTTAAATACATTAAAAATGGCCCCGTGCTGGGATGTTACATTGTAGGAAAGATAGTAATTATGTATTCAAAACAATTGCTTGAGGTACATCATTTAATCCCAATCACTTTTTATGGGTTCAAATTGTCATCACTATATTCTATACTTACTCCAGTGGTTAAGAGAAAAAGGTCAGTTCAGTTCAAGCAAATTATACCTGTTTTCCTAAATAAAAGTGCAAAGAAACCTCATGCCCACAACACATTATCATAATATCGCTGCATTATGTCAAAAATAGCATTACATTAACAAGAATACAAGTATAGACGATCTCTCTGTACCTAGTACACTATTTGCACCAGTTTTTTTTTCACATTTTGGAGACATCAAATATCTGCAATATCTGTTTTTTGAGAACCTTAATACTCAGTGGAACATTCTAAGTAACTGTTTTGGCATTTGAGTGGGATGACAGAATCAGCAGATCCTTGGCAGCTGCTTCAGCCAAGCCCGTCTGTGCATAAGGGTGGAGCACACGCCACCTGTTGTGGGAAAAAAAACTCAGCATCTGAGTGATGTGGTCTGATATGTTTTGTGTGGGGATCAGAGACACAATGCGTGTGCATATGTTTCCACAAGTAACAGGACACAAATAAGTATACACACTCTAAAATACAATGAGAGCAAAGTAATATGCTGAAGCCTGATGTGTTACAAGAAAGAATATGTTAAAAGCAGGGCTATTATTAAGAGACGGGGAAGCCCTGGCAATGAAAGGAGGCTTGGGGTGTGAAATTCTGTAGCCTTCTAGCTGTTGTTGAAATTCTCCCAGCATGCCTCTACTTTATTCTATCTAGGAGGGTGGATGATAATAGTTGAACCACTGGAGGGCTGCAAGCTGGTCACTTTAAACCTGCTCAATTGCTGTTTTAGCCAATGGGGGATGTCCTGGAATCAATTTGGAGTTGTTTGGTGGCATCCTGAAAATCAAAAAACTTGAATCGAATTTGATTCAAATTCGATTCAAATTTCATTTGAATTTGATTCGAGTTTGAAGGCCGATCCTATTCACCCGAATTGAAAAAATATGATTTTTTTTTTTAATTAATTTTGATCATTTTTAACTCGAAAATCAAGTTCATGGAAGATTTTATAAACTCCCCTAAACTCTAAATTCGACCCTTGATAAATATGCCCCTTAGTGTTTTATTAGTGTTTTATTTATACGTCCATGTGGCAAGTTGTTTTTAGTAAACTATTTTATTTCACTTATTTTATAGTCAGATTACTCAGAGGAAAGATCTATCCCTGCATATCTGCCAGATAAACAAGAATACACTGATTTGTTGATCACTTTGCAGTGCTACAATGGATCCCCATCTATAAGGTTCAGTCACTGACCATATACACATGCCCAGTCTAATCAACAGGTTTTTATGTAATTAAAACTTGCCTCCAAACCTTAAATTTCTAAAACAAGAACTTTGAACTTTGTTCAAGGCCACTGAGAGCAACATCCAAGGGATAGCTTGCAAGCCACTGGTTGGGGACCACTGTATTATGGCGTCTAAATAAATTATTTGGGGAAAAAATGTTATTTAGGTAAAAGTCACCATGATTGATACAAACAATTTGAGCAAAATTTACATGAGCAGTAAAATGTTATTCTTCTGGAAAGTTGTATGTTTTCAGAAGCAATCTGTAAAGAATGTTCAATATATTAGATCCACTCGTGTATATTTTTTTTCTTATATATTTCCTCTCATCTAAATGTTGTCAGTAAGAGTTTAATATGCTAAAGTTTCAAATCCCAAGTAAGGTAGTATAAATGAACACGCAGTCATTAAATCTATTTTGGGCCACTGTGAAGTGCCCCCTTCTGCTAAACAGGGAATACAATCTCCCCTTTTACTGGCCTCACAAAGAAACCATGAAGCCTGTAAAGCTATCTGGGTTTATGCTTTTCAAAACTACTCCAAATGCAACTATGTTCTACACTGGAGTTTGAGTGATTGTGTAAGGAGGAAAGCTAAAAATAAAATAGAATTGGAATTTGTCTTGTAAATAGGTAAAGACAGAAATATTGGGACAATTAAGGTTTCCTTGATTCTTAATTTCACAAGGAAGGATAAAGGAATGGCAACATTATCCCACTAAGAACATGTAGCAGTAGAGTAAAAATCCATAAAATGCCTGGCAACAAATATATATGTTGTTCTGATATAGCTTTGATGAAATGCAGAAGAGAAAATGATGAGAACCATCTTTAGTGACAGTCAGCTATCCAGGTCCTGAGCCATTCTGTGAAGTCTGCTGCTTGCAAACCAAGAGATAAGTAGCTTATGAAATAAATAATAGTCAAGAAGGGGCCAATATGAGAAGCTAGCACTTGAGATGTTATGGGGAGTAGAGGCATTAGTAGCACTTGAGACAAGGATGACAATTGATAGCTGTACCTGACATGAACAAGATATAAAGTGAAATCTAGGAAGCCGGTTTTCAAATGGCATTTACCATGAGAGAAAAATTATCACAAGGTAAGAATGGTAATCAAGGAAAAGGCAAATATCTTGAACGCATAATCATTAAGAATCAAGAATATGGATGCAAGACTGGTATAGAAGTGAGCAACGAACACAACCTTTTGTGTGGAAACAGGGAATGAGACTGTAGAGACTGTGTGAGACGTCAAGGAGATGTAAAATGTTGGGATGATGGTGAAAAGTAGCTCAATATATTAAAGGTGATATTTTAAACCATGGCTCTAGCATGTTAAACAAGACTGTCATGAAAGCCGTCCGGAGCAGGTCCAGGAGCTCCGGGCGGCGCGTCCCTCCCTGCCGGCGTCGCTCCCAAAATGGCGGCGCCCATGGCCGCCGCGTGGGTAGCGGCGCCGGCTCGATGACGTCAGCACGCCGACGTCGGCGCAAGGACGCCGATGACGTCAGAATGGTGCCAAATTCAAATATAAAAGCCTTACCAAGACGCCAGAATTGCGCCCAAGTATAGGATTCGTTCCTATGATGTTTCCTGGGTTTCCTGTTTGCATTGCTAAGGATTTATCTTGTTCCTGTTTGTTGCTGACCTCTTGCCTGGACTTTTGGACTTTGCTAATATTCTGCCTGCCTTCGAACCCTTGCCCGGACTCTGGTTATTCTCCTGATTTAACCCTTTGGATACTGCGACCTTGCACCCTCAAGAGGGCTTCCTCCTTGATCCCGACTACCTCCCTGGAGGGAGCTCCCGGCTCCCTGACATTATACTTGGGCCATGGATCCTACTGAGAAAGCTACGCCTGATGTAGGACGAGCGCTCCGCGGACTGGCATCCCGCATGGAGGATTATGAAGCCCAGCAGTACCGCATAGGGCAGGCACTCGATACCCTCCTCTCTCGGAATGCCGCCAGCGCCCCCTGCTCCCCAAGCTGCGGTAAATCCTTCCCTGGCGGCCGCTTCGTCTACCGCAGGCTCCTCATCAAGTGAGCCTCGCATTTCGCCTCCTCCTCGCTTCAGTGGGGACCCACAAGCCTGCAGAGGTTTCGCTACACAGTGCCAGATCCAGTTCGAGTTCCAACCCTCGCACTTCCCCAATGAGCGTTCCAAGGTGGGGTATGTGATGTCTCGTTTGGTGGGCAAACCGCTTGAGTGGGCAACATCTCTTTGGGAGAAGAATTCTCCGCTGACTTTTGATGCCAAGCATTTCAAGCATTTCGTACTGTGTTTGATGCCCCGGGTCGGGTCACAAATGCTCCTTCTCGTCTTCTGCAACTCCGGCAAGGGAACCGCAGTGTCTGTGAATATGCTATTGACTTTAGAACTTTGATGGCTGAGACTTTGATGGCTGAGAACGATGATGCCTATAAGGCCGTATTCTATCAAGGTCTGTCTATCCGTATTAAAGATGATCTTGTCTCCAGGGAGTTCCCTGACCTGCTGGAAGATCTGATTGCGCTATCCATTAAGGTGGACACTCATCTCAGAGAGCATCTAGTAGAGAAGGAGCGCAGTAAAAAATTTCAACCTTTGCTGGCACCCCGCTTCCAAAGACCTCTCTTGCATACTCCAGCTACTCAGGCTTCTACTTCTCCCCCGGAGGAACCTATGCAAGTTGGAAGAGCTTGTCTCTCTGAGCAAGAAAGACTCCGTAGACGGATGGCTGGCCTATGTCTGTATTGTGGTGGACAATCTAATTTTGCAAACTCTTGTCCGGTGAAGCCTACGAGTTCTGTTCCCCGAGGTATATCTAGGGTAACTCACGTAGGGGGTACTACTCCGATGTCTCAAGAGAACACTCACAGGTTTCTCCTTCCTTTACAGATCCGTCTGGCCACTAAGACCATCGTTGGCTCAGCTTTCATTGACTCTGGAGCCGCTGGGAACTTCATGGACGCTCTTTTCGCCAAACACATGGAAGTTCCCTTATTCCCATTGTCTACTCCTCTCCGTGTCACTGCCATTGACGACAGACCCCTGGAGGCTGAATTTATCTCTATGACGACTGGGGACTTGCCTGTGCAGGTTGGGACGCTGCATAAAGAAAGACTTTCGTTCCTAATTATTTCCTGCCCTTCCGTTCCAGTTGTTTTGGCTCTCCCTTGGCTGTGCCTGCATAACCCCACCATTGATTGGTCTGCAGGACAGATTGCCCGTTGGAGTCCATTTTGCCAGCAGCACTGTCTTCCTGCTGAACCCCTCCAGAGGGTGAATATCTCTATGTCGGATCTGAAGACTCTACCCTCCTTTTACAAGGAATTTGCTGATGTGTTCTGTAAGAAGTCTGCAGAATTCCTCCCTCCACATCGACAATACGATTGTCCTGTCGATCTTCTGCCTGGAACCATGCCCCCTAGAGGTCGTACTTATCCTCTCTCTCCAGCAGAGACCACTGCCATGAAGCTGTATATCCAAGAGAATCTCCAGCGGGGGTTTATTCGCCCTTCTACCTCTCCTGCCGGGGCTGGATTCTTCTTCGTGGAAAAGAAGGATGGAGGCCTACGTCCTTGCATTGACTACCGGGGTCTTAATAAAATTACTGTTAAGAACTGGTATCCCTTGCCCTTGATTGCCGAACTCTTTGACCAACTGAAGGGGGCTAAAATCTTCACTAAGTTGGTTCTCCGTGGGGCGTATAACCTTATCCGCATCCGGGAAGGTGATGAATGGAAGACAGCATTCAATACTCGGGATGGGCACTATGAGTACCTCGTAATGCCCTTTGGTCTCTGCAATGCCCCCGCTGTCTTTCAAGAATTCGTGAACAACATTTTCCAGGATCTCTTGGGAAAGTTTGTGGTCGTGTACCTTGATGACATCCTGATTTTCTCCAAGGACCTTACAAGCCATCGTTCCCAGGTGAAGGAAGTACTCTCTCGTTTGAGGAAGAACTCTCTCTTTGCCAAACTGGAGAAATGTGTCTTTGAAGTGTCCAAGATCCCTTTTCTGGGCTATATCCTCACCCCAGAGGGTTTCGAGATGGATCCTGTGAAAGTGTCTGCAATCCAAGAGTGGCCCCTACCGCTGAGCACTAAGGCAATCCAGAGATTCATTGGTTTTGCCAATTACTACCGGCAATTCATTAAGGGATTTTCTTCTCGTATTGCTCCTATCCTGGCCCTCATCCGAAAAGGGGGTAAACCCAGCTCATGGCCCCCGCCTGCTATACAGGCTTTTCAATCCTTGAAGGATGCCTTCACTTCTGCTTCGGTTCTCCGCCATCCTGATCCGGAGTTACCTTTCTTCATCGAGGTAGATGCTTCTGAAGTTGGAGCTGGAGCTATCCTGTCCCAAAGACATCCCTCTGATGGGAAGCTGCACCCATGTGCGTATTTCTCTAAGAAGTTCTCTCCTGCAGAACAAAATTATGATGTAGGGAATCGAGAACTCCTGGCTGTTAAGCTTGCCTTAGAAGAGTGGCGTCACCTTCTTGAAGGTTCCTTGGTCCCAGTCACGATCTACACGGATCATAAAAATCTTGAGTTCATCCAATCTCTCAAGAAGCTGAATCCCAGACAAGCAAGGTGGTCTCTCTTCTTCTCTCGATTTAACTTTGTCTTGACTTTTCGCCCTGGCACCAAGAATCGGAAAGCTGATGCTCTGTCTCGAAGTTTCACTCCGGTGGATCGTACTCCTGAAAGACAAGAGCCTATTATTCCTCCTGTCAAGATCATAGCTTCTTTGTACCCTCAATTTGCTGATCAAATTCTGGCTGGTCAATCTTCTGCCCCTCCTGATACTCCCATTGGAATGGCATTCGTACCTCCTGAGCTTCGTCTACCTATCCTGCAACAGACTCATAGCTCCAAGCAAGAGGGACATCCAGGTCCTGCTAGGACTCTAGAACTTTTACGGCGTCTAGTCTGGTGGCCGACTATACGTCAAGATGTCAAAGACTTTGTTGCTGCTTGTACCGTTTGTGCCACTTCGAGGTCTAGCCACACTCGCCCGAGCGGGTTACTACAGCCATTGCCTGTCCCCTCTCGACCTTGGACGCATTTGGCAATGGACTTCATAGTCGAACTTCCTCCCTCCAGTGGGAACACCGTGATCTGGGTCGTCATAGATCGTTTTAGCAAGATGGCCCACTTCATCCCTTTACGGAAACTACCATCTGCAGTGGAGTTGTCACAGTTGTTTATTTAATTCATTTTCCGCCTGCATGGCTTCCCGGCGGAGATTGTCTCTGACAGAGGATCCCAATTCACGGCTAAGTTCTGGCGTTCCCTGTGCAAAGATCTGGGTATTAATCTTCAGTTCTCCTCAGCTTATCATCCCCAGACAAATGGAGCGGCTGAGCGAGTGAACCAAGCCTTGGAACAGTTCTTGAGGAACCATGTTTCCCTTTGTCAAGATGATTGGTCTGATCTCCTCCCGTGGGCGGAATTTGCTCATAACAATGCCTGCCACACTTCCACTGGAAGGTCCCCACTTATGTCAGTGTATGGTCAACATCCTCAAGCCTTCCCACAAGACTTTGTGTTGTCTGATGTTCCGGCCGCTGATGACCATGCAGCCCACATGTCTGCTATTTGGGCTGCAACCAAGTCAAACCTGGAGAAGAGTGCTCTGGTTCATAAGACGTTTGCAGATCGTAGACGTAGACCCTCTCCTCCCTACAAGGTCGGTGATAAAGTCTGGTTGTCTTCCAGGAACATTCGATTGAAGGTACCATCTCCTAAGTTGGGTCCGAGGTTCGTAGGTCCATTCTCCATCTCGGAGGTGATCAATCCTGTGGCTGTCAGACTTCAGCTTCCCCCTGAGATGCGAATTCCCAACGTGTTTCATGTCTCTTTGGTGAAACCCGCTACCTCCAACCGCTTTTCCGTTGTCCAGCCTCCCCCTCCTACTATCTCTGTGGATGGTCAACAAGAATATGAGGTGGAGAAGATCCTTGACTCCAGAATCTCCAGGGGTTCTCTTCAGTACCTCATCAAGTGGAAAGGCTTTGGCCCTGAAGAATGCTCCTGGGAAGGACGCTCTGATGTCCATGCTCCTCGTCTGGTGAGGGAGTTCCACTCCAAATTCCCTCAGAAGCCAAGTCCTGGTGGTCCAGAGGCCCCCCGTGAGGGGGGGTACTGTCACGAATGCCGCCCGGAGCAGGTCCAGGAGCTCCGGGCGGCACGTCCCTCCCTGCCGGCGTCGCTCCCAAAATGGCGGCGCCCATGGCCGCCGCGTGGGTAGCGGCGCCGGCGCGATGACGTCAGCGCGCCGACGTCGGCGCAAGGACGCCGATGACGTCAGAATGGCGCCAAATTCAAATATAAAAGCCTTACCAAGACGCCAGAATGGCGCCCAAGTATAGGATTCGTTCCTGTGATGTTTCCTGGGTTTCCGGTTTGCTTTGCTAAGGATTTATCTTGTTCCTGTTTGTTGCTGACCTCTTGCCTGGACTTTTGGACTTTGCTAATATTCTGCCTGCCTTCGAACCCTTGCCCGGACTCTGGTTATTCTCCTGATTTAACCCTTTGGATACTGCGACCTTGCACCCTCAAGAGGGCTTCCTCCTTGATCCCGACTACCTCCCTGGAGGGAGCTCCCGACTCCCTGACACTATCAGAGTTTATAATAGAGCTATTTTGGAGTGATGGAGTGATGAGGCACAGTGAGGAAGGGATGCAGTAAAGAATGTGTGATTTTTTCTAGGTAGAACAATTTTTTATCTAGATGCAATATAGGAAAGAAAATCATGGACAACCTGTAAAGAAATAAAAGGTGATTGTGATTGACAGAGGAAATGCCAAGGCAGAAGGTTCTCAATACTTTCTTTGCTCATCATTACTTATAAATATATTAAAAGGTACATATTTTATATAATTAAGGCTACACACATCTAGAAATTGAATGCTAAAGATATGACCATTTGTTCTTTGTATGTATGAGTGTATTCAGTTTACAGCAGTGTCTTAGTCATAATATGTACTAGAGGTTTGTTTTTGTATTTACACAAGGATACATGGCAAACAGAAGCAGGTCAAGGTAATGAGTGGCAGAGGTTAGAGAGTAATAATGCATATAAAGATGTAAATAAACTAGTGTGAAAGGAAGCTGTGTTACAGACAGCAGAATAAACGTACTGTAGTAAGGTCAAGGAACTAAATAGACAACAGCAGAGCCTAGTACAGACACAGATTACAGAACAACAGATGCATTAAAATGCCATAGCCTTTCATCAGTTCCTTTTAGCACCCTTGTTAATATTGGGATCTATTAATTCTTATTGGTGTACTGAATAATCTGACATTAAAGGGATACTGTCATGGGAAAACATGTTTTTTCAAATCACATCAGTTAATAGAGCAAAAAGATTATTTTTGAAATCAATTTTGAAATCTGACATGGGGCTAGACATATTGTCAGTTTCCCAGCTGCCCCAGTTATGTGATTTGTGCCTGCACTTTAGGATGGAATACTTTCTGGAAGGCTGTTATTTCTCCTACTTAATGTAACTGAAGGAGTCTCAGTGGGACTGTAACTACTGAGTGTTTTTTTTAGATCTACCAGGGAGCTCTTATCTTGTGTTAGGGAGGGAGCTGCTATCTAGTAGCCTTCCCATTATTCTTTTGTTAGGCTGCAGGGGGGGGAAGGGAGGGGTTGCAGTATAGCAGCAAAGAGTGACTAAAGTTTATCAGAGCACAAGTCACATGACTGGGGGTAGCTGGGAAACTGACAATATGTCAAGCCTCATGTCAGCTTTCAAAATTAAATTGTCACGGCCGGCACCCAATACCAGAACAGGTGCCAAGTACCCTGGTCTCGGCTCGGCTGCACCAGTAGTGTGACCACCGTTGGGCTTCGGGAGGAGCCCTCAGCTTACTTGGGTGCCACCTGGACTTAACGAGGGGTACAAGGCGAGATGTTCTTGCTAGCAGAGGGGCACGGCAGGTAGATAGTCTTTTAGGCCGAAGGTCACGGTACAAATGGAGCAGGCAAGAGAATCGTCAGACAGGCTGGGTCGAGGCAGGCAGATATCAAGAATCGTCAGGCAGGCAAGGGTCAAACCGGGTAATCAAACAGATGGGGTCAGGCAGAAAGAGTAGTCGAGATGCACTTGATAAAGGGCTTGTCCCGAAACATGTTGTATACTCCCCAATAAACGGATTTTTTGCAGTTTGACTGCCGCCTTGGATCTGTTCCACACCTACACTACAGTTCTACTAAGAGATGCAGGCAAAGGTCAGGATTCGGATATCAGAATAGTCAGGAACAGGCAGGGATCAAAACCGGAATAGCAGATACAAAATACACAGGAACAGACAGCACAAGGCTTCAGGAACCACCAGAATCAAGAGTCTATCACGGGCACTGGCTGGGGGTCAGAATGGGCTTTACAGTGTATACATTAGAAATTGGCGCCAAAACGAGCGTCAATACGCACTGGCGCAATCACGCCAGCGCACCTGTACCTTTAAGAGGCGCGCAGGCGCGCCCTAGAAGAATCAAGATGGCGCCGGACCAGGAGCGTGGCGGCGTCGGACCAGGAGCGCGGCGGCACCGCACACCAGGTAATTTTATTACATAAATATAAAAAAAATCAGTTTGCTATTTTGAAAAATGGATTTCAGTGCAGAATCCTGCTGGAGCAGCACTATTAACTGATGCATTTATAAAAAAAAAACACATTTTCACATGACAGTATCCCTTTAAGGGGGTTATTTATCAAAATCCAAATTTGTCCCAATATTTTCTGCTACAAACTCCAATCAAATCCGCTCAGGTTTTTTACACTTATTTATTATTACATTTTCCCAAAAATTTGCTTTGCTGGAAAAAATCTGATTTTCACGATTTTTTTTAATTTTTCACCTGAAAACTCAGATTTTTTCCTAAAAACTTCTGGGTAATGCATGAAACCCAGGGCACATCAAAAAATCATTGGGACTTCTCCCATTGACTTATATGCAACCTTGACAGATTTTTTTAAAAGTCAGAATTTTTTGTGATTTTTGCATCTGGAGTTTACTAAATAACCCCCTAACATACAAGCATATTTCTGTTGCAGGACATTTCCTAACTATAAAGGTGTATCTAACAATGCTTGCAGATTGTTTCTAATCCCTATAGGCAATGTTTGATCCAATAATCCTGGAAGCCAATGTTTGAAAACAGTGTTTAAATCAAAGCAAATGCATTTTTTTAAAAATATAATCACAGTTCTTCTTCTTCCTTACAAAGGCTCTTGGACCATCAAACATATATCATTATTTATATGAAAATACAATTTTTTACGTGCATTGTTAAGATACAAAATGGCATCAAGTATGCAGTACTTCATTGTTAAAGAGGATGTTAAACATATAAATGCTGCCTTCCAAACCAAGGGTGGAATCAGAAACCTATTTTTTCCTCTATGAAAAAAATTTGGAGACCCACTGATAGGTTCCCCTTTAGATACCATCTGCAAGCCCCTGGTTGCTGCCCTTCCGGATACTCCAGTTAGACTCATACATGTGCTTTTTGTTGTGGCTAGAAAAAAAAATTCATGCTGGACTTAATTAAGCCTTTCAAAACTGCTTACATGGGTATGATAATGGTATGATAATGATAAGATAATAGCCAAAAACATATGTAAAATTAAACTGGCACTATTTCTAATGCAAGGCATCATCATTATGTATTGTACTTTAGTAAATGGATGCCTATGAGCCTCAATTCCAAATTTGAAATGTTGTTGTATATTTTAAGGTAGGTCAAAATGACCTCTTCCAAGCCAAATTGCTCCAAAATTGCAGCTGAAAAGATGTCATTATGAACAAATTCTTAACAATTGTACGGCGTAGGTTTCAGATATATTCGGTGTTGTATGGTAAGTTATTGCATTAAGGATTGTTTTTAATGCACATAAACATGTTTTCTACAAAAGGAGAAATCAACAATTTAAACAGGTTTTCTACTATACTCCAATGCTGCATTTTAACCTAGCCAATCACACAAATAACAAACAATTACAGTGCGTGTCAGTATTGTGGCCTCTCAATTATTCCATAACACAATCACGCAGAATGAAATCTCTATTACTGTTTAATTCCTTATTGTGAATAATGCCTGGAAACTGACCTACTACTCAGGAGCTAGTTTTGAAAATGACATTAATTAAATAATATGGGGTTGCTCTGGAATAGTTATTTTTAATACATATAATAATGACAGGAGTTAATTAAGCAATTTAGTTTTTCATTGACACTTCTGACTTTGAAATTAATCTTTTGCCCAACAATTTTGGTCAGACTTGCTTCTTATATAATAGGTTATGGGACATAAGGTTGTTTTGAATTCATTTCTCTTGATTTCTGGCACCTGAACTATTTAATATGTTTAAAAAAATATGTTTAATATAATATGTTTTTGTGTGTTTAGCAACTTATTTCTAGTTTATCCAAGGAATGAATATTGAATATTGCAGCATATAAATGTGTTTTATCCTGATATGGTTGTAGATGTATTTTTATTGTAGAGTATGAACAGAGAATACATGGGAAAGCTTCCTATGTTTGTAATAAGGATACAGTACACTGCTTTCTATGGAAGATATATGAACCAAATAGAGGCCAGGGTTACAGACTTCAAAATCACTTGCAGTGTGCATGTTCCATTCTGCAGAGGGTGCTTTAGTCCTATTCTGGCAAGTAACGGCTTCAAGCACAGACATAGATAACTATTCCTTTTGATTAAAATAAGAGAACTAATCTAAGCAAGTGTTCTGCTATTGTCATGCCAAATGTGCAATAAGTTGCATTTTCCCTGTATTTAAGGGATGTGTTTTCAATGTTTCTTTTAAGAGCAACCAGGCAAATAGATAAGAGATATATACAAGAATGAATATGGTGTCCTAATAGCTACCCTACTTATAAAATGGATTTATTTCCCTATAACTTGTGTCTTATTCCTATTATTTGTTTTTTTTTTATAGTTGGACATGAAAAAACAGTACTCCCAAAATCCATTTTGAATATGTTAAGGGCAAAATAAATAAATAGCAGAAATTGCAGTTGGAGGTTAGCCTAAGAAAAAAAGCAAGATGGATGTAGGGCTTGAGGGCAAACAACAAATATATTAAAAGAACAATATCAGATGAAAAGGGCATATAAACAATGTAACCTCTCCAAAGATTGAATAGGGAAAAATTGCTCACAAAAACTCATAATACTATATTTCTCCCCTGAAATCATCAGTCTAACTCAAGAGCAAGGCAAAGGACTTAAGACTGAATTGTCCTCCCTTATAACTTCTCACCTCTCTGCATACTGTACCTTTGTGTCCCTCTCGTTTGTCTAGCTCCAGATTGATGATTTCTGCAGTGATATAGGGGCAGATTTATCAAAGGTCGAAGTTAAAAAAACTTCGAATTCAAAAAGACCAATTGAATGGTGGTCGAATGGTGGTCGCAGTTTGCCCTCCAGTCCTACATCCATCTTGCCTTTTTGTTGCCATACTTGATCTTAACCGTTTTTGCTGTTGAATATGTTACAGGGCTGCTTTGCATGCCCTATGCAACATGTATGAACTTGTTTTACTCTGCAACACACATACTACAGGTATGGGACCTGTTATCCAGAATGCTCGGGACCTGGGGTTTTCCAGATAACGGATCTTTCCGTAATTTTGGTCTTTATGCCTTAAATCTACTAGAAATTCATTTAAACATTAAATAAACCCAATAAAACAGTACAAGCTACTGTTTTATTATTACAGAGAAAAAGGAAATAATTTTTAAAAATTTGGATTATTTGGATAAAATGGAGTCTATGGGAGACAGCCATTCCGTAATTCAGAGCTTTCTGGATATCGGGTTTCTGGATATGGGATCCTATACCTGTACATACAGAAAATTACATTACTTTTAAAATTCATTTATATGCTTCCCTATAGTAAAATATTTGTGTATGTTTTTTTCCCAAAAACATTTGTTTTCTAGTTAAAACAAAACAAATGTTTTCTAGTTGCAATACAAATAGATTGCAATGTCCAGGCACAAGGCACTAGGGGTAGCATAGTAAGGAACATTCAAATTCAAATGTAAGATTATTAAAAGAGATTTAGGGGCAAATTTACTAAACGGAGAAGTGACTAACGCTGCTGAACATTCACCAGCGTGACGTCATTTCGGAACTTCGACGATTTACTAACGGTCGCTGCGAAGGAGATAGACTCTAGCATTACTTCACCCCGTAACGCCAGGCGATTTTGCGTTCTGGTGAATGGACGTAACTGCGCAAATTCACTAAGATGCGGATTTTACTGAACGTTACCTCTTGAGCCAGACTTGCCTTTGCCACCTCAGACAAGTGCAATAGATTGGATAGGAGTTTCTAAAAAAATTGTTTAAAATTATAGTCCCAAAACACGCTAGCGTCTTTTCCTTTTTTCAGGGTGATAAGTTGAAAAAGAGCGTGATTTTTTTCTGGGTGTAACTTGCTTCCCCCCTACATTTCCTAACATATAGCACATAAACTATACACTGTGCTCATGTGTAGGGCAATGTAACAACTTTATTTTATTTTATTAAGGTTTCCCGGGCTTGTATAGTGTAACGTATTTGCTGTACAGTAATTCTATACATAGAATTGACACATAAAGTAGAAGAAACAACTCAGAATCATCTCTACTTGTTAACAACTGACAGAGAATAGTCACAAAAAAAATGTTGATTTTACGGTTATAGGTTTAATTCATCTAAGATGGAGAAAGCTGATCATTCCCACCCATTACTGAATTTCCCAAGCCTGTCTTCCGGGCAAGATCTATACATGAGGACACTGCTATGCCCCTCTGTGACCCTTTCCCAGGCATTTCTCTTGACTTGCCGATTCTTTCCCAGGCATTTCTTCTGACACTGTTTTCTGTAAAAAAAAAATGTAATGCTGGCTCTACCAAGTCTTTTCTCATGAGCACTCATGAGCTTTTCTTTCTTTAACCTGGTCAGCGACACATGTATCCTAATGATATTTACAGTTTTTATTTTCATTCTACAAGAAGTTTGTTCATATAGAAGCAATAGCTTTAACTCAGTCTTTTATCACTGAAACACGCAGGTTTGGGTGTGAACTTTTGAGATCTTTTTTTTCTATTTGCTGTGATTATTGTTATCCTTTATTTTTTAAAGTGCATGTTACACAGCATTTTATACATATCGGCCACTGGAACAGGGAAACCTAGATCTCGACTTAGGACACACAAATGCACACAACACTTGCATACACTATGGTCAGTTGTATCAGGAAGCAAAACAAGCCTATTGGGTTTATTTAATGTTTAAATTATTTTTTAGAAGACTTATGGCAAGATCCAAATTATGGAACGATCCATTAACCAGAACACCCCAGATCCTGAGCATTCTAGATAACAGGTCCAATACCTGTACAAACTCTTTTAAAGGGTTATGTCACAAATAGGCTCCATTTAGAAGAAGCTATAAAGCATTTTTCCCTTATAAAACCAGCATCTGAAAAATGTGTTCATGTTTGGGTGGAACTACTGTATTATAATTTTTTTTATAATGATTTAATAAACCTACATGACCATTTCTGGTTATCTGGATCTATTATCTGGCTGTACATTTTTTTAATGCATGAGAAATGTAAGCTTGGACTCTCAGCAATATCTATTTGCTTGTAATGCAATTCTTATACTGTCCCCATAGCACAGCCTTTAAAATGTGGATTTTATTTCTAATAATCTAGCTATGATGTTTTCTTACAGTTACAGTATAGTGACTCTGTGTCTTCTTTTTTAAAAGGTGCCATAAAGAAACTGTGAAGTAACTTCAATGCAATTGACAACAAGAATTTGCCTGATGAATTCAGAAACTGATGTGAGAGAGGTGAGTTCAGTAAGATCAAACAGACACTCAGGATGCTAACAAGGTTTATAGCAGTGTTACAATGATGCTGCCATCATAGAGAATATAGGATTATTTGCAGTTGTATTGGCAGAACATTCCTTTATTATAAGGATTCATTTATCCA
The DNA here is from genome assembly GCA_038501925.1 of Xenopus petersii. Taxonomy (NCBI): domain Eukaryota; kingdom Metazoa; phylum Chordata; class Amphibia; order Anura; family Pipidae; genus Xenopus; species Xenopus petersii. The sequence continues at coordinate 172,781,700 of CM076673.1, forward strand.
TCAGCAAGAATTCATGAAGACCCCTAGGAACCCTATGAACTGTATGAAGACATGAGGTTACGGAGCAAATGTAAAAGCCACAAAACACAACAAACATATTACTTATACTGGACAGGTATGGGACCTATTATCCCGAATGCTCGGGACCTGGGGCTTTCCGGATAATGGATCTTTCTGCAGTTTGGATCGTCATACCTTATGTCTACTAGAAAATCAAGTAAACATTAAATAAACCCAGTAGGCTGGTTCTGCTTCCAAAAAGGATTAATTATATTTTAGTTGGGATCAAGTACAAGGTACTATTTTATTATTACAGAGAAAAAGGAAATCATTTTTTAAAATCTGGATTATTTGGATAAAATGGGAGACGACCTTTACGTAATTCGGATCTTTCTGGATAATGGGTTTCCGGATAATGGATCCCATACCTGTATATTGAACATACCTTGCCGCTCAAAAATCATGGTATAATTTAGCCCTGGTGAAAAAAAAAATTATTGTTAGAAGAGTTCAGTGACCTGTATAATTGTTCAGTACTGTAGAGAATATATTTTATTTACACTATACAGAATATTTACTACAGTGGCCAACAGAGTGCATTTAAAATTGATAACAGGAGTGTTAGTCTCTTTCTATGACAAAATAGTCAAATAACTGAACTTGATGTATACCTAACTACCAAATGATCAGTAGCTCTATTGTTATAATCTGTTATTTAAATGCTTTGAATTGGAGCCCATCAGGTCAGAGAGATCATAATGCACATGATTACATTTATAGGGGCAGATTTATCAAGGGTTGAATTTCGAGGGCTAAAAAACCCTCAAAGTAAAATCCTTTGAATTCGAATATCGAAATTGAAGGATTTTAGCGCAAAAGGTTAGATCGAACGATCGAATTAAAATCGTTCGATTGAACGATAAACTCGTTCAAATTGAATCATTCGAACGATTTTAAGTGATCGATCGAATAATTTTTATTCCATCATAAAAAGTGCCCAAAACCTATCTACAATGTCCCCATAGGCTAACATTCAATTCGGTAGCTTTTATTTGGCAAAGTATTGAGTCGAAGGATTTTTTAAAAAGACAGTACTTCGATTATCGAAAGGTCGAATGATTATTACTTTGAATCATTCGATTCGATCGAATTTGACCAATTCGATGGTCGACGTACCCAAAAAATTACTTCGAAATTCGAATATTTTTGGATTCGAACTATTCACTCGAGCTTAGTAAATCTGCCCATAGTGTTAATTATGAAAGGTGTTGAACCCAACATATATGTATATTTCTCACCAGGTCTGAAGGACTTTAAGCTCATGTATATCCAGCATACAACCATCAGTCATAGAAAGGTCCTCAGCCAGAGGGCCAATAAGAAGGACTGTATAAAAAAAACACCTCTGTATATGCATTGGACCTTGTATGCCAACTTGTCAGAAAGTCCATGTAAAAAAGATCAGTCATTTAATATATTTAAAAAACGAGGATGCAATTGTAAGTGAATTACTTCTAGTACACCATGGCAAGCTGAATTGTTTTGCCAGAAATCATCCATTTTTAATGCACTATTGGCAATTTAAGTAGCTATATATTTTTCACTTATGATAAGTGCTGAGGTCATTCAGATTAATAGTATTATATTGTGTTATCAAGCTAGAGATATTTCTGCTTGTATCTGCCATTGCTGTAAAAATGTGCCCACTCTGTCATTCTTGTTCACAATGGGGTTTTTTTTTTATATGGAATCTTTCAACATATAAAAACTGTAAGAAAAATGAATAAAGGCTATTTATTTATTTATTTAAAAGAATTTAAATAATAAGAAAGGGTATAAACTATTTAACTAAAAAAACATTATGATCTTTATTCCATCTTTTGATATAATGAACAAAATGGTACTTCTGTGTTCCATAAATTTTTTTTGAATAATAAATGCTGTTTTTTAAGTAAGCAGGTGTCAATGGGCTACCCAATGCCTCACTATTTGATTTATTCAACATTTGGCTTTTCTTTAAGGCAGATCTAAAAAAAATATTGCACCTATAGTTTATGTGAGTGTATAGTGGGGGTGTGTGAGTATGTATGGATGCTGGGTTTCATTTGGAGGGGTCTTGATTGGTGTTTTTTAAACCTGATTTAACTATGTAACTATGTAACCATAAAGCTCATCACATAATCCCTTTAAAAACATCTAGTTAATCTTTTCCCTGGTTGTATTCTGTTAAAAAAGCTCAGGTACTGCTACATTTTCACATGCATGTTATGGGCAGAAAAGACTGGAACTGGGGAACTGGGTAAGAGGCAGAAGTACCGGCCTAGATCAAAACTATTTTGAGAAAATGAATCTATAAAAGCTCCTAGTCTCTTCTCTCGTTTCCAGTGTAGGTTGGCCTGTGTCTGCTTTTAACTTTGGGTAATATTATGGTCAAACCACCATAGGAGATTGCCACCCTTGCCCTAGTCGCCAAAGCTTTTTGACCTGACTTTATATGTAATATTCCTTGTAGCAATCAATACCTTTTTGGTATCTTCATCGTTTGCCTGAAGGCCTCTCTCCTTACAGAAGGCAGAGGCCACATCCCTAAAACACCACTAGTCCATGTGATTTAACAGATATTGAGTTACATTTGATCATCCTTACCAGTATACCTATAACAAATCAATGCTTATTCTAGCCAGTAAGTTAAATTACCAAACCTGTATAAATTCTTTGCCTGTTCCCTTATTTTTACCTGATGACAAATCAGTGGTCACTAAGGATTTGTTTTCCAGTTCAATTTGGTAACACAAAGCTATGTGTGGGGTGATATAGCGGATTAGGGTATGAAGACAGATTTACAGTAATTCCCCTGTTAGACAAGCTAGCACCTCATTCACCTTTATACTACATACAGAAAGCCGTAGGTCAGGCCCGGACTGGCAATCTGTGGGTTCTGGCAAATGCCAGAGGGGCTGCTATAAGGTCCCATAGAAAGTCAGTATTTAGTGGGCTGGTGGGGCCTGTTTGGGCTTCTATATGGGCTGATTGGGCCTCTCTGTACCTGAAATGCCAGGGCCTATTTTAATTTTCAGTCCGGACCTGCCGTAGGTACATTTGCAGCACTGTAACGTAGAAGCTCAGGTTGTAAAAGACACACAAAGCAATTCCCATTTGGCTTTCAGCTGATCCAGAAAAAGCAACCAAAAATAAGATGTATTTAATTTTCCTCCAAATGCCATTGCACAGGGTACTGTGAATTTTTAATGCTAATAATTCTGCAAGATAAATGTTAAAGCAATGAAAAGTCAGCTAATTATATCACTGTGCTGGGATTTTAACATGCTGCTCACTTCCAGCATTACTGATAATAGTTAAAATGAGGAAATGCTAATGATATGAAATACACAAATCTATCTGATTTTCTTTATTGGCAGTTCACTAGAGCAGTGTTTCTTAGGGACCACCTAGTGAGCCTCCAATTAAGGGGAAACAATCATAAGGGATGGCAAGACTGCTCCCATTTGCAGGCACTTTACATATTTTTGTCACTTTTAAGAAGGGTGGACTTTTGCAGACCCCTTGGCCGTCTATCCATATTATTCAATAGTGATACCCACCTTATCTTATAAGTAGTCAAACAATCATATCATTTATGTATTGAGAAAAGCTGAGGATTCAAACAGTTTTGCTACAAATACATTTTTGTTTCAGTTTGCTATAATTTTGATCTCCATACTTAGTCTAATAAAAAAATCATTTGAACATTAACATTAAACCCAGTAAGATTGTTTTGCCTCCGAATAATGGTTAGTTATATTTTACTTTAGATCAATTACAAGGTACTGTCTTTTTATTATAGAGAAAAAAGGAAATAATTAAAAAAAAGTCTTTAATTATTAACTTAAAATGGACTCTGTGAAAGCCTTCCTGTAATTTGGAGCTTTCTGGATAACAGGCAGTAAAGCGGAGAGTGCATATTCAGAAGTTTTTCTTTTAACGCCTTTAATACATTAATACAGCAACATTATATAAGGAACACAAGGTTAAGTTTGAGTACATAATTTACTCTAATGGAAACCACTGGGAACTTTAGGACACAAAATTAACTGCAATTACTTTCTCTTATAAGCTGTGGTGAACACTATGTCTTTTATATGTCATCCTATTTTTTTTAATTTAATATCAGTCGCTAAGGATATTTTTTTTTAAATAAATGATGGCAGGTCGCTTGGACTGCCTAAAGAGCAAATCCTCTTGGCAACAATCAAAAAGATACATTAATCTATAGTCTTGATTCATCTCTGGGTGGGTTGCTTTGGCAACCACCCTGGCTCCCTTTAAAATAATTTTTAAAGCACATTTCAAGAGCTACACCCAGCATGAACCCAGGTTAAGAGCAAGCAGGAGCGGGAAGAAAGACCCCTGCTCACTGCCTCGCTATTATTTCAGTGGGATGATGGATGAGGGTGGGGGTAGAGTTTTCAAAGCAACATAGAAAATTGTTACCTGTGTGGAAGAGCAGAAATGAAAATTTCCTTTACCTTTAGGACAGGTTAAGTGTTTTATTTTCATGTGAAAGAGCTAGAAAATAGCAGTTTCTTAACCCATGTCCTCCATGGAATCCCTGAGTGGGAATTTTTTTTTTTTATAAAGCTGAACAATGCTTACAAGAAAAATGACTTTGTTGACTAAAATACAGCATCTAGTTCTCAAAAGCCAATTCTGTGGAAGTGATACTGGTGTCACCCAAGTGATCATTTAGCTGTCTTCTCTATCAAACTTCAGCATCAAAGTCACTTGTATTTGAGTTTCCATTCTTCTTGGAATCAACATGTTTACTTTCTGTTAGAAATAATAAACAAGATGTTTTAGATTTTAGTGCTGAAGTCACAGTCTGGAATACCTTATTATTCTACACTTATTACAGAGATATTTAGCAAGTGTATTTCTCTAAATAAAGCTGATATAGAATAGCTTTCATTAACTGAATACTTTAATGTACTATTTTTAATTGATAGAGACTAAATTTGGATTTGGATGCAATATTTCAATATTATTTAGCATCCTTCTTTATTCCCCCCCTACATGCCAAATTTACTGATGTTTTCTATTATTTACCTGCTCCTAGGTCTTCATATTTTTTTAAATGTCTCATTTGTAATAGAGATAATAATAATTACATGTATAATTAGATGGAAGCACGGCAGCTCAGTAGTTAGCATTGCTGCATTGGACACTTGGGTGTTAGGTTCAGTCCAGACAAAAGCAGAATCGGCAGAGTGCTTCATTTTCATCCCACACTCCAAAACAGTTTCAATGGCTACTGATAAAATTGACCTAGTAAGTGTAGGATAGGAACCTTAGATTGCAAGTTCCACTGATGGTCAGCACTGTGATCTGTTCATATTATTAGGGGCTGTTTACAATGAGGCGAAAAGTGTAAAAACAGACAAAATGTTGTGAGTGGGACAGCTAAGGCCAAGAAGCTGTGTGGTGTTTGGTGTTCTATGGACACTGACAAGAGAATCAAAATTTTTCTTTTAGTGAGTATAAGGTCCCAGCAGATTTTCCTCTTATCAAGAAGAGGTAGGTGAGGCTCTTGTGGCAGCTGAATGTGTGGGAGGATTGGTTATCGATGTGTTGTTGGGATGAGGCAAAGTGAGATGTTTACTGATGAAGTGACATCAAAATGATGAACTACAGTTCCCAAAAATCTTCCATAATAGCTGGTGTCATAAATAAACAATTGTAGCTTGTAAAGGATAATATACTCTCTACTAAAATATAAAAGGTTGTTAGACATCACTATGGAGTTCCATGACCTTTATAAGAGCACTCAGTCCACTTCTAGTAGCTTTATAAATGACAGCAGGTGGTACATTATCCTCTCTTCGTTTATCTCTCTTTCTCTCTCTCTCTCTATATATATATTAAATTCACGGAAAAAGTCAACAGCGCTCACAGGTCTTTTGTAACGCTTGAAAAGAGGTGAATTTATTCAACGTTTCGGCCCTTACATTCGAGCCGTCTTTAAGAATATAAAAGAGTACAAAATGCAGTGTTATTTAAAATCTGAAGTGGCACCAAATGTCCAAGTGATGATGTAATCCGTGGACGTGACCTCATCTTGTGCACAATTAAGTGCACATAAAAATTCCAAGGATTTATGTGTATATCTACAAGTCCAAATGGTGAATGTGTAAACATAGAACAGTTCCCCCAATAAAAACACAAATGTAAAGAAATTTCTTTTTATCCCAATCAGGGGTAACAGAAAAGGCTATACACCCCACCTCTAGGGGATATCCTCGGCTGTATTGAACTTACTCCATTATAGCCCTTCAGTCAGGTCACAGACCAGTGTATAAGCCGATAAACCAGTAGTCTCCGCTCCAGAAGCCTACGCATGACAATCATCTACTAGCGGTTCCCATGGCAACGCGGAACAGACTCTTTCTGTTCCAGGACCTGCTGACCATATATATATAAAATGAATCACTATCCAGTATTCTTCCAAATACATATCCACTCCCTGTAAGATCCTAAGCACCTGACACTGACATTATTTTGTCCAGAAGTTTTACATTATAAATTGGCAACTGCGTGCCTCAAAAATGTTATAATGCACAATTTAATTGTGTAGACAGGAAGGAAATCCCTTCTAATAAATCCAATATTTTCCTCTATAAGTTGATGAGCACTAAATCTGCTGATTAATGTAAATAGTCATCACCACCTTCACAGAACAGTACTTTTCTTTGTGCAATCAGAGTTGCAAAAGGGAAGAAGGGGTTGTTCATGATTATCCACCAACAAGCATTTATCCATTAGAGGCAACAGCAACTTGCTTGAAAAAGGACCTCTTGTGTCTGAAACTTTGCTATGCTACATATACATTTGAAATAAAGGCAGTTTTAATGTGAAATTGGAGTTCTGCAATACTTATATACTTGAATTGGAGGTAACAGCAACTACCAGAAAATCCAAAATGCTGATATTTACATTGTTATGTTCCTACTAGCCATAGATCTAATAGACAGATCTCAGAAAGCAAAGCCTGCACAGATATACATGTCTTTCTTGATGTGTTTTCAAAAATTTTTTAAAACTGTTTATAACACATTGGCAAATAAATAATGCACATCAAGCTGTTAAGACAATGGAAGAAGAGGCCATTTTCCCTGAAGAATTTATTTGGTCAGGTACTTCTTCGGAAGAGTAGTAGTTGTAGTGACCATCAGCTGAACCTGATATTCCATTCATAAATGAGAGCTCCTGAAGTTTTAATCAGCAGTAATAGGCCCTGGAGTCCATTTCTGAGAATTTTGTTCCCAAGTACATGCCATTTGGCATCCTAAGCACAGTGAATAGAAAGACATTTTAAAATACTTTAGATTTGTGGAGACAAGATATGATAATACACAGTGTGACTCTGATTGAATGCAGTGGCATCGGACCTGATAAAGTGGCAGATGATTTTCTCCTGTGGCTCCCAAATCTCCTGATTGTTTATACGTTGTTGGTATCAGTGCTCTCTTCTCTTCCGAGATAAGCTTTGTGCACATCTCCCTGATGCCCTAAAGGGATTCTAACATGTTATAATGTTAATATTTATAGTGCACATGGAGATTCCCTTGAGTTTTCACTGTTGCAACTTTTGTAGGGAACTCATTTCAACAAATGCAAACAATTGTATATCATTTTATAGAGCAACACGAGAAGTTCTTTAGAGACTTTAGATGGATACTGTATGCTTCGTTTCCTGCTGGGTAATATAATAATCGGTAATATGTTTGCTGCCCACTGCTACTGTTGGTAGGGAGTTGTTCCTAATGATACTAAACCTGAGCTTTTTATTACAGAACGATGCACCCTCCCAACTAGGCCAGCTTACTAATTCTAAAGTATCTACACCCTCCAGCATTGTGTGCTATCCAGAAAGTCCCTATAGCAGATATGGGTGGGTAAGGTTCAGAGATGGACTGGCCAGCATGGCCTTGTGTTGGCATGGCATTACTGTCATTATGATTGGTGACATTATTAGTTTTAATTTTAGAATCTAATTGTTCTGTGTGACCTATGTGCATAAAGATTAGTCCAAATGGTGCTTCTAATATTTTATTTGTGAGTTCCTCAACCTAAACTTTTTTCTGTCTGAAAACAGCACACTCATGCTGTGAGTCAATGACAGTTTTCACCTGCGCTAACTGACTAATTCCAGGAGGAGTCAGCAATTTGCAATGGACTATTGACAAACAGCATACTTGGGTTTACAGTAGGGAATCAATGTTAGATTGAGTAGGCATTGTCATGAACTATTTATATCTCAAAAAGTAAGAAAAAAATGAAATCTATGTGTGAAACGGAGCATCCACCACAACTTATATAATTATATAAATATGGCATTTTTCCTTGATCCATCTGGGCAGTAAATGGAACCTGTTAAAAAACAAATTACATCTTATTCTTTTGGGCAGCAATTGTTTGTTTTTTCTCAGTTAGGCCTTGAGTATCAGTAGAATTTGGGAATAACTTTGACAGTAGGATTGCCAGTTCCAAAGCAAGAAAAGGCTGCATTTGTGAAAAACTGAAGAATAACTGCCCCATATTGCCCTACTCCAAACGTACCACTGGAAGCTGAAGGCTGACAGTATATTACAGTACAAGGGTATTTCTTCCTTTAATTGGAGCCCAAACCTTCCTTCACTGAACTCTGACCCCTTCCTTTAACACCAACCCTGAGTCCCATCTTTAATGTATGCGGCGAGGCGAGGAGGTGTAGCACTTTTCCACCGAAGTGACCTAATTTAATACTAGCACAGCATATGGGCTGCTCTGCGTCTGCATCCAGGATGAACTCTGGGGGATTGTAATGGAGTCTGAGCTGGGTGACCAAGATGGCGTCCAAGATGGAGGCTCCCTGGTTCCTCACAGACGCAGACAGATGACGCCGACCTGTTCCCGCACTCAGATTGGTCGCCGGCGACGGAATGGGCGTCGGCGTCAATAATGGGCGCCGGCGTCGGTCGCACACGTCAGCGCGTCAGTCGCTGATGTCAGCGCGTCCGCGCACACGTCATGACGCCGATGCGTCCAAAATTGGCGCCAAATGAAGGCCTATAAGAAGGAACTCTGGATAATCATCAGTGCCCAATTATAGGTTTAGTTTACTACTCCTGGGTGTGATTCATTGCGAACTTCTTGATATTTGTGTACCGACCTTTGCCTGAAATCTTCGACCTTGAACCTCTTCTGCCTGGACTGATCTTGTTGCCTGTTTGACCATTCTTCCGTCTCATCCTCATCTGTACTGCGAACTTGGACATTGTTATTTCCTCCCTTGGTCCTCACTACTCCTGAGGCCTTAAGGTGGCCATACATGGATAGATCCGCTCGTTTGGCGATGTCGCCAAACGAGCGGATCTCCCTCCGATATGCCCACCTTGAGGTGGGCAATATCGGGCAGATCCGATCGTGGGCCCTAGGGCCCAACGATCGGATCCTAGCTTTCACAAACGGGCGGTCGGATCGCGGGGCCGCATCAACGAACAGATGCAGCCGCGATCCGACGGGATTTTTAACCCCATCCGATCGGGGAAGCCCGTCGGGGGCCCCCATACACGGGCCAATAAGCTGCCGACACGGTCTGTCGGCAGCTTTTATCGGCCCGTGTATGGCCACCTTTAGGCCTTACAGGGATACCATAGTTATCAGTTGGAAATAATGACACTCTTTGTACAAAGTTGGTAGCAGAGGTGATGCTTTGGAGAAGTGGAACAAACAAATGCCTTGTAATCAGATCTAGTTACGATAATGATATGGCGGCGGTGAGGAGGCAAATACATTTGGTCTAGCCTCTCTTTATCTAAACCCCACGGCTGCTTTTCTAAGGAAGCTGTTTATTTACATACAGCAAGAGTAACATCAGTCTGACTTATCTTCCTCCTTTTCTGCTTCCTGCCTTGAAACAGCTCAAACACAGGGAAAGACCTAGTTAAGGGCTCAGAATTAAAGGGAAAGTTAGCACTTAAGACATGCTGCTAGTGTGTAAAATTCACAGTTTATTTAGGATTCACTGTGCTGTTATTCCCTTGTATGGTGGGAGCCGGCTAGTTTTACAGTAGCCTTACAATTATGATTCATGAACAGATTATCTTCTGCAGAACAGGAAGAAAAATATATAATTTTTTTTTTCCATATTACAGAAATCACAAATATTAACAGAATAGCAGCTGTATATGTGTTTAACTTTATTAACAGCAATCACTGATGTTATTAGTTGCATTGTGATGCCATTTTTAATTAAAATATAAAAACCCATGCTATCCATACCTACTTATGCCATGACAAGTCTCCATTTCTCCTAAGCCCTAGCCATTTTCCATAAAGCCTGTGATTTTGTATGTCCATGAATCATGATATTTCTGGTTACATAGGGGATACCTGGAGAATATGATCATTTGTATGAATTTAAATTTAACCATGCTGGCCCCAGCACTTGCCTAAATATACAACTGTTGCAATACAAAATGCTGTTTAAGCTTTGCTAGAGAAAGCTATAGAAAAATCAAGAGATTTTGTCCAAACCTCAAGCATTCACTTATTTATTTGCAAGTTTTTATCTTTAAATGAACAATAATATACAAATAAACAGACTTTCAGTGTTTTTACTGTGATTTTCTATATGGTGCCTATTTTACAACCTTGATCAGAGGAAAGGACTTTGGCTGTGGCATAGCACATCTAGTAGGGAGAGATGATGCCTATAGTAGCAGTGGGGATAACTACCACTAGGGACTGTGGTTGTGAGTTGGCAGGTATAGTAGGGAGAGATGGTGCTTATAGTAACAGTGGGATAATAGTCTCTGGGAAGGGAGTGTGGCTGTGGGATAGCAGGTATAGTAGGGAGAGATGGTGCCTATAGAACCAGTGGATAATAGTCTCTGGGAAGGGAGTGTGGCTGTGGGATAGCAGGTATAGTAGGGAGAGATGGTACCTATAGTAACAGTGGGATAATAGTCTCTGGGAAGGGACTGTGGCTGTGGGATAGCAGGTATAATAGGGAGAGATGGTGCCTATAGTAGCAGTGGAGAATAGTCTCTGGGAAGGGAGTGTGACTGTGGGATAGCAGTTATCGTAGGGAGAGATGGTGTCTATAGTAACAGTGGGATAATAGTCTCTGGGAAGGGAGTGTGGGATAGCAGGTAAATGATGCCTTAAGTAACAGTGGGTATAACTGGTGTGATATTTAATATAGTAGATGAATGTGCTTAAAGTAGTAATGTGATTGACCTCTGAAAAGAAACTGCTGTAAAAGTGGAAGTATATTTAAGATGGTGACAGTAGCACTTCAAAAAGTGAGACTTATGTGCATAAAGAAAGGTGCAAACCACCATGTTTTGTCCTTAATTTACATGTTTTCTTCTTTACTCTGAATGGTTCAGTATCTCAAAGCGGAACAGTAAGGGCAGAAACAGACGAGAAAATTCAGGGAGATTTAGTTGCCCGGAGACAAATCGGCTCTTCTTCGGGCGACTAATCTCCCGAACTACCTCCCTGCTGGCTAGAATCGAAATCGCCGGCGGGATGGCACGAGAAACGAAGCGCCCTGAATGCCATCCAGCCGGCGATTTAGATTCTAGCCGACGGGGAGGCAGTTCGGGGAGATTAGTCATCCGAAGAAGAGGCGATTTGTCATTGGGTGACTAATCTCCCCGAATCTTCTCGTCTGTCTCTGCCCTAACACCATAAAATGTAATCAACAGGACAAGAATCCCATTGTATGCTACAGCACTTATATGTTATCTGATGTATATCCTGTGCCTTTTTTCCTTTGAATGGCTACCCCCATGGCTACACAGCCGCATGTTTTTATAAACTTTAGTTGTGTTTCTGATGCAAACACACCAGTTGTCCCAGTGCAGCACAACAGTACATCATTACTTTAGGACACTTTCATTTTTTGGTGTTACTGTTCCTTTAATTAGAGGGTCTCTAACACTGAACTGCGTGCTCATATGAGTGCACACAAATTTTAAGGCCAGAACACACAATCAGTTATGGCGCATGCACAGAATTTTGTGTGAAAACACATATCTTGAACTTATTTTGACTTGAACACAAGAGTAAATTAGAGTGCATTGCTTAGTGTTAGACCCTACCGGTAATCACCTTGCATGAGATGTGCCTACAAAGGAACAACTGGTGCAGTGCACACTTTGCTTGAAATAAATGCATGCAAATCTGCACCCCATGGTCTAACTTCTGTCTGAGCAATTGGTAAGTTGCTTGAAAATTATGATTTCTATTAAGAAAATTTTAATTTTGAGGTTGGCTTGTTCTTTATGACATATATCTGATCACTAGAAGTGACTCAGGATAAAGCAGACCCCAATGCTACAGCACACTCCTCCTCTTTTGAAATGCCGAATTGTCATTAGGACTTTGCCTGACACAGCAGCACCACCGCAAAACTAAAATTAGCAAAATGTCAGAAATGAAAAGATTGATTCACCCAGACGCAATTATCATTTAAAAGTGCTTGATTGAGGTGCTGCGGTGGGGTGATTTATTCTGCATACCATATACATAATTAAAGTAGTGGAGCGGAGTAATTTATCAATCTAGCTGAGGATGGAGGTGAGAGAGCTGTATATGTTTGTTTTAATAAAGTCCCAGGGCCGCCCCTTACGCTTCCTCTGTCTCCAAAAGTGACTATGCTTGCGTTTCTGGTTTGCACTGGGGAACACTGGGAGGACACAGGGGGCAGACTGGTGGTGACCAGAGCATGTTCTCTGTGCACAGAATATACACACAATATACTGTGTGGTCTGGGGGGGAAGGATCCCATATCCAGATTTTGTGAGACTGAATACTAACACGGTGTGATAACTACAATGGGGCTGCCCATGTTGTTGCACTGCAAATCCCACACCCTCAGGAGTTATAGAATGAGGGCCACAAGGTGTCCAGTATAGCGGAAAACCCAGAAGCATAAACAAAAGAGACACAGATATATGCAGGATTTATCACATTATCATAAACATGTACCGTATACACATATAATACACACAAGCCATGAATATCTTGTAAATTATATCCTTATAAATGGTGAGTTCTGATGTCATCAGTTATAAACGGTGAGTAGTGATGTCATTTCTGTCACATGACTCACTGAAACTTGTGTATTATAATAAATAAAGTACCCCCAGTCAGCGCCGGATTTCAATGACGGGCGCCCCTAGGCCGCGCGCTCCGACCAGGCCGGCCGCGCGGTCCTAGCGCCCACCTCACCTCCCCAGCGCACCGGCGAAAAAACGCCGGCGCAGCTGCTGTAATTGAATGGGGACGCACACGTCCCCATAATGCGGCTGGGCAGCATGCCGCCCCTATTTTTTTGCCGCCCTAGGCCCGGGCCTATGCGGCCTTGCCGCAAATCCGGGCCTGCCCCCAGTTGCAAAATATGAGGATATTAGAAGTTACCTCGGAGTTCCATGACCTGTATGGTCATGAAACTCCTCTGTAATTTATAATATCCTTATAATTTGCAAGAGAGGGTACTATATTCACTATATAAAGCTCAGTAATGTGCCCAGAACCCAGGCATGCCTTAGTCTACACAAGAGCAGCAATGCACTTAGCAAAGTCAGTGGCAGCAGCTCCCAAAGCAATATATTAAAACTGCCAGCGAGTCAATGGCCCATTGGGCCCCCAGAGATTTCAGGGTTTGCTCCTCTGTAGTTATACACCTTCATGCTGCACACAACACCCTAAACTGCAAGGCAACCCTGCACAAGGTCCCCCTGTAACTTGCACCTAAAAGTGCTAAATCAATGAATAATTTGCAAGTAAGGGGCATACCCAATGTCAATGCCTCCCCTTACTGGGCAAGCATATGTTGCTTACATTTGCAACTCCAGAATTGGGGCAGAATTATGTTGGAATGCTGGGAAGGAATAATTCATAGAAATCTGTGCACTTCTGTTGACAAATAAGCTCTATATTTCACAGATTAGTGTTAGTGTGTAGTTGAACTACAGGCTCTCAACCAACAGAAGTTATGGATGAACAACAGCTGGAAGCATGCAGGTTGGGTATCTGTATCATGCCTGGTGCCTACCTCCCTGCCCTACAAACAGGACTGGGCTGGGATTAAAAATAGGACCTGACATTCCTAGTACACAGAGACCCAAACAGCAACCACAAGCCCACTTAGTAGTCACTTTCTATGGCATTTTACAGCAGCCCCTCTGGCAATTGCCAGAACCCACAGATTGCCAGAGCGGGCCTGCCTATAAATAACTGGCCAACGGAGTGCAGCAAACAACAAGAAGGCACCTGCTGGCTAAACAATGGTGGTGCAGCAGCCAAGCACTAATTATACACATTAACACTTCTTGGGTTTTTTGGGTCTGACTTGGAGAAGAGCTGGAGAGATTCCAAGCACCTGTAATCCCCCAGCCCTGGTGGTGAGCACATAGGTGTGACACTGGAGGGACATGTTAAAAAGAGCTATGGAAAGGGGGTCTCCTGGGGATGAGGAAGAGTATGGTACTAGAGAACAGTTAAAAATAATGAGATATCCAAGAGAGGATAGAGAAAGTGAGGGGAGTACAGCAGGAGACAGGGGGAGTGAACTACAGAAAGAGAGGGGGGAGGGAGAGGGGGGGAGAGAAGACAGGGAGGGGGGAGAGGAGCAGAGAGGGAGGTAAGAAAACGACACCTCTCCAGGCACACTCCGTTTTAAATCCACAGCCCTTTCCCTCCGCTACATTACATTGACTTAGCGCTCAGTGCCATTCAGCCGCCTGTCACTTCCCTCCCGGACACTGTGTGGACTTTCCCTGCTGCCCGGCCATTGGCTGCTGCTATTGGACTCACTTGGGATCCGGGTCGCTGCTCCGCCACACACAGACAGACAAGTGGAGACGTAACGGTGCCCGAGTATTGCAGAGCCCCGTGCCAATGAGACAAGGAGCCCGCACGGACTAGTAGTTGCCCAGCAGCACATGTCTCATGTAAGTACAGCGCTCTGCAGCCGGGGGATACTTTCTTTGCTTTGCTCAGTGTCACTGCACTTCTTTCCAAGCAGCAGCTGATCTGGAACTACATTCCCCAGCAGCATCCGCACAGCCGGACAGTTCCACAGCAGTTAGGGGGGTGCAGCCTGGCAATGACCTCTAGGTCACTATCTATGTCCTCTGTATCAGCACCAACCTGTGCCTCACTCACTGCCCCAATCTGCTGACAACTTCAGCTCAGCCACAGCTCCTTTGCACTTTTAACTTTAAAGCAGTCCAGTGGAATGTGCCAGACATATGTAGGGCCATTTCATACATGCAGAATCCCCTGTTTAAAGGGGTTGTTCACCTTTAAATCACATTTTCAGAATGATATTCTGAGACAATTTGCAACTGGTTTTCATTTTTTTATTATTTTATGGTTTTTAGCTTTTTATTCAGCAGCTCTCCGGTTTTGCAGTGTCAGCAATATAGTCGTTAGGGTCCAAAATGCCTTGGCAACCGGTCATTGATTTTAATAAGTGGAATATGAGTAGGAGACAGTCAGAATAGAAAGATGAGTAATAAAAAGCAGCAATAAACATTTGTAGCCTTACGGAGTATTTGATTTTTTTTAGATGGGGTCACTGACCCCCATTTGAAAGCTGGAAAGATCCAGAAGAAGTAGGTGAAAAAGTCATAAAGTATTAACAAGAAAAAATGAAGACCAATTGAACAGTTGCTTAGAATTGGCCAATTTTTAAAATACTAAACGTTAACCTGAAGGTCAACAAGCCCTTTAAGGACCTGTGTGGCATTTCAGTAATTTGGGAATATTCCTGTGTACCCCTGACCTTGTGCCGCTTTACATCTTACTTTATCATTTTCCATAGCAGATCACGTTGCATAACTGAACTGTAACAATAACAGCAGGCGCTTCCTACAGGATATGATCCCTACTTGTCATCCCTCAGCCTTCCACTGTAAACATCCACAACGAATCCCATAGAGCAGGGTGGGCTGTCAGGTTAATATAGGCACATTGTTGGCTGTCACACAAAGACCCGTTAAAACTGAACTCTTGGATTTATTTGGGGATGTTCCTTGTCTGGGAAGAGGGCACTTTTAGAGATCTGGATGCTCAGAAATAGGACATATTTTACAAAGAAATATCAATGTCACGTATTAAAAGAATTCTTTTATATCTGTGTATTTGTACACTGTCAGACATGCCTTCCTGTATTTCAAACCTCAACATTTTTATTTAGGAAATTCAGTTCTTAAAGGATAGACCGGGGCATGAGACTTTGCCATATTTGCACATACTAACAAAGATTTGGATTTCTAGAGAAAGCCCATATTGCACCCTTTGATTTGCATTTTGTTTTATTCTCCCCTGACTTCTAAACTGATTGCTTGTAAGGATTAGTCTGCCTTAACCTTAAAACACCCACATCTTAAATAATAGATAGGGATGCACCGAATCCAGGATTCGGTTCGGGATTCGGCCAGGATTCGGCCTTTTTCAGCAGGATTCGGATTCGGCCGAATCCTTCTGCCTGGCCGAACCGAATCCGAATCCTAATTTGCATATGCAAATTAGGGGCGGGAGGGAAATTGCGTGACTTTTTTCAGAAAACAAGGAAGTAAAAAATGTTTTCCCCTTCCCACCCCTAATTTGCATATGCAAATTAGGGTTCGGTATTCGGCCGAATCTTTCGTGAAGGATTCGGGGGTTCGGCCGAATCCAAAAAAGTGGATTCGGTGCATCCCTAATAATAGATAACCTTGACAGGGAAACTTTTGTGTGAATGATTTATGCCCTGTCTAGTTCAGACGTTCTGCATGGCATTTCCTCACTGCAGTAGAGTACATGTGTATTGCCCTTTACCCCCCCCGTGGCAGTGAAATGGTTACATCTATAAACACACTTGAGCAAGAGATACTGTTATTATTATCTGTCCTTTTTAAAGCGCCAGTTTATTCCCCACTGCTATAATCTGTTTATAACACAACGAGTGCATGAAAAGTTTGTCAGAGCCATAGAAAACAGAATGGGTAGACACATGCAAGACACAATTCACTTTCACCTGGGCAGAATGTTTCCCAAGCTAAAGGCAGCTACTAGTAAAGGACTGGGTTATCTGTTTCTCCCTTGAAGGTGTTCTGAACTACAGCTCCCAGCATCCCCCTGGCAGCCAAAGGCCATAGGTGGAATTCTGGAACTTGTAGTCCATCAACATCAGAAGGGAAGCCGGTTGCTGGGAAGTCCCTCTGTATAATATAGTGTAATAAACAGGAACATATACATCTCCTGTATTGTTGCATTAAGATGTCAGTTGTTCTAATGAACAGTATAACTTTCAATCTGGGCAAAACTATCACCTGTTTAATATGGACTCACTATTTACTAAAAAATCAGAAATGAACAGACTTATAGGACACACATGTATATATAACTATAACTGCAGAATATCCCTTGCACCATGCCAGATCCATAAAAAGTGAGACACACACATATTAATATATATATATATATATATATATATATATATATATATATATATATATATATATATATATACACTTCATTATAAACACATCATGTTTCACATAAAAGAATATAGATGCCTAATTTCCCAAAACATTTTTGAAAAGTATATAGCTACTATAGGGCCCCTTTTTACAGTGATTAAACATTATCATCCCGATATCATTTTATCTATCTATCTATCTATCTATCTATCTATCTATCTATCTATCTATCTATCTATCTATCTATCTATCTATCTATCTATCTAGATAGATATAGATATATAGATATATAGATATATAGATAGATAAAATTATATCGGGATGATAATGTTTAATTACTGTAAAAAGGGGCCCTATAGTAGCTATAGACTTTTCAAAAATGTTTTGGGAAATTAGGCGTCTATATTCTTTTATGTGAAACATGATGTGTTTATAATGAAGTGTATATATATATATATATAGATATATTAATATGTGTGTATCATCCCGATATAATTTTATCTATCTATATATATATATATATATATATATATATATATATATATATATATATATACAAATTTGACAAACATTGTATTTCCCTTTCCTTAAACTTTATTTGACCCATGGAATATTTTCAATATGACGTTCAAAATAAATTAGTTACAAATGTGCCTTTTCAGATGCACAGAGGAAACAAATAAAGGAACGAGGGAAGAAACTTGTATGTTTGTTTTGTAAACTTTTGATTTACTTGTTTCTAAGCAGCTGAAATCCAACATTACCCTAGCGTAGAAGATGCCAGTGTGCTGAGCTATTGGTCATTAAACAGCCCTGCTAATTAACAAAGCTTTCAACCTATTTGCTTAGCTTAGATTTTAACAAAAAGTTCAATTCCAAAAATAAAAAAACAGTATTCCAAGAGCCACTGGTCTACTCCATCAGACTTAGATGTAGAATAATTAGCACTGTATTGGGTGATGTTTTTTTTTTAATCTAGTTTGTCAGGGAAATATTCTGATACTTTGGTCATTTAAATTCCCATCTCCTTAAGAAACATTCGACAAAATAAAATAATGATATGTATTTGCTCCGATTTTGTTATAAAATTGACATTCACATACTTGGCCACATAAAGATTTACACACAGGAGCCACAATGATTCGCTTAATGGTCTGTGGATGTTTCGTTCCGAACTGTTAATTCCATTTGTGCCCTAAGCAGGCTCAGTGTAATCTTCAGAGAACTGGGAGTCACAGTATTGGATGGAAGGAGATGATAAATATTTAGTGGCTTCAGTTGGGATGCTATCAGTCTAAAATCAGCTTTGGTGACCCTCAAGCAGAGTGAACAAGGGGTAACATGGTGTTATGTGGTGGAATAAAGAGGATTAAGAAGTTCACTTGTCATTGTGACTGGCCAGAGATAAAATCTGATTGTTGCGGTGCATGCACTGAACTCTGCTGGGTTATTTGGTTCTAGCTTATAAAGAGCCGATCCCTCTTGCTTACTCATGCTTTCATTCAACTCTTGCCAGAAAATTAAAAGAGCACTTTTTTTGTGTTGTTGTTCAAATATTGAAAGATTTCCAACTAAACGGTTTCAATCTGTTACATAGGGAAAAGCTATAGTGTTTCATTGATGGAGAACTCTTTTTATTTTTTTTGTTGTTGAGCATCTTCCCTAATAAAAGAGAGAGAGGGTGAGCAAATTCTTTTTAAAGTGCAAGTCAACCCCAAAATCAATAAAAGAAGACCTCATTTTGAGCAACTTTCCAATATACGTTTATTCATTTTTTTCAGGGTGTTTAAATTTATTGGGAAAAAAATTGCCATTGAATGCAGCATTTGCCTAACTCCTGGTTGTTACTTTTTAAACAGTGTTGTAAAAGTCTTAGTTCCCCAGCAAAGACAGGTCTGTCAATCAGCTGCCTTGTCTTACATTGTTTCAACAGTCTGAATCATCAGGGCAGAGAATAGAAAGGGACAGACACTGCTTTCAATAGCAATACATATACAAATAAGTTAAAAACCATAGAAGTAATGAATTAATATTGTAAAGTTTCTTCGAATTATGTTTTCTTTTATTAGGCAAAATATATTTTTTGGGTTGAAATTCCCTTTAATAATGTCACAAGTAATTGTGGAGCCCGACCGGTATAATTACGGCTTTTTGTTTTAAAGTCAATACAGATGGTTTCATTCAATATTGTCTATATAATTTCAGGAATCTGGAGTTCTGCTGCTCCGGAGACTGAAATCATAAGTAGCATACGCAAGTTTGAGAATATTATTATTATTGTTATTATAAAACCCTTCTGAAATGAATGTTTCTGATCGGACTAACTTATATATAGTTGGTGATGTATACAGTATATAAAGCTGTCACTCTGGAAGGGCTTAACATAATAATGTGTCTGTCATTGTTAAAAGGATATTGTTCAATGAATGATGGCATATGTTTATTATCTTTTATTTATATATCACGATTATTTGCTAGTCATATAAGTCCCTGCAACAGTGGAGCTTACAATCGAAGGTCCCTATAACATACACACTGTGGTCAGTATTATCAAGGGCCAATTAACCTTCCTGTGTGGTTTTTCATATCAATGGTAGCACTTTATATAAGGGTAAAGTAGGAGTTACACGTTCTGTTCTCTCCTGGGGTCTTCCTCTTTGTTAACTTTAAAAGGACATCTTGATAGGGTAGCTTTACTGCTCCCACTAATCTAAAGACTATTGGGATATTCTGGAAGCTTAGTTTTATGAAAATGATTCCACTTTAAATATATTATTTTTATATAAGTGTCTAACCAAAGAGGGTAGAGTAAAACTGCTTTCCCTCCTCTAGCACATAACATATATGGGAGTAATAATATAAATGTGTATATTGCTGCCGTCTCAGTTGCCAGTTTATTTTTCCTTGCATTTTAATTTTATTTCTCTTTTTATTCAATTTCTTTAACTGGAATGATGCCTCCTAGCATTGGTCACAATGAGTCACTGAGCGACTAAAGACACACACACACACACACACACACACACTTATTCATTCTATTATTGCAGTGTAGTTCGGGGTCCACTGTTGAGACTACCAATTCATTGCTAAACATTAGGAAGAATGATTTGAAGTTTTATTTGGGCTTTGTATTGTGGATGAAAGTTGATGAAAGAATGGAAAGCCCTGACATCTTGAGTAGTGCTCATGTTGATGACAGATTAGGTAAAATGTGCAGCTTATTCGGTAATGTGTAGCCTATTTTCGTGGGGGGATGGTGGGTTTTGCAATATTTTCACACTGTGCTAATGAGTTTCTACAGAACTGTATCTTGTTAGTTTGAAAGCCAAGCTACCATTCATCGAGACTGTCAGCAAAAGTGATATCCTTTATGTGCCATTTAATTCCCATAGGCATTACAGCTGTACTCATAAATTTATGTATACTGAGATTCCTATTGCCAGACATTGAACGCGTCACTTGAAACTGATAAGAGCTGTACTGTGCAAATAAATAAATAACAACTCGGCAGTTGTGAAAACATTAGAAGCTGCTCTGTATCTAGGTTAGTATTAGGTAGATTTACATTTGGGTTAGGATTGGGCGTCATGCTGGGGCAAAGTATTTTTTATATTATTATTGTCGGTAGATCATTGGGCAAATGCGTTAAAGAAACAGGTTGGGTATTTCGCATTTCGCACAATGAACATTATTAAATGGACGTTATTAAATATTCCTGTGTTGCACTGAAACGGAGTCAGCATTCAAATTCTTCTAAAAATTTGGAATGTATAAGAGGGAAGTTCTGATTTCCTAAATAATTCAGCGTTGCAGCTTTTTGTTGTCTCATTGTATCATTCCTGTTCTGATCTTACAGTGTTATACTTGCAATTGCTCAGACTCTGATCATGCTGTATAACTGGCTATCTCTCTTATTGCCATATTGTCCTACTAAAGGTGGCCATAGATGCAAAGATCCGCTCGTTTGGCGATGTTGCCAAACGAGCAGATCTTTCCCCGATATGCCATTAACAGGCATGGCTATATCGGGGGTAATCTGATCAGATTACGATGTGCCATGAGCTCCGGCGGGATCGGTCGGGTCAAAATCAAACCTGACCGATCGACCAAACGTCCGATCTCCGCCGGACAAAAGATGTCGGCACACGCCACACATCCGAAAATTGTATGAATCCTCGATTCGTACGATCGGATCTGTGTGTCTATGGCCACCTTAACTCTTTGCTTTGCCCTTGGTTATAACACTGGCTCATTCCCTACTCTCATCCATTGTTGTTATCCATTATTTATATAGTCAGATTAACACATGACATAGTTCATTGTTCTGTTCTTGCTACCTTGTCTTACCTACTGTAACCTTCCTTTTTAAAGATAAAATCTTTGTATATGTTGGTTTCGTATTTGTTTTTTCTTGTTATATCCTGTGAAGCATATTGTCAGCTTTCTGCATATTGGTGTTTATTCATATTCGCTAAAGTGGTTGGCTTGATGATTTATGAAACCCCTATCCACAGCCATGGCCATAGTGTCATGAAAAATGGTAGAAAGGCTGCTTGGAGTCACTGAGCTGTAATAGTAAACATCTCTTACCCTTGTTTTATGCAGTGACAAGGCCAAAAGCAATATGTCTTGTTCTCTAAATCCATAATTAATCAGTATAATGTAATGCAGACCGCCAACCCCACTCTGTTCTTTCTATTAGTACATCTTGGAGGCTTCTTGGTTTAACCCCGTTTATTTCTTCCTCACTGCTCTTGCTGTATAACCTTTGGCTACATCTCACACTTTATTATTGTTGTAGAAGACTAGCTGCCTCTCTTATACTCTTAATGCTGGAGAACTGTAGCTGTTGCCTTGTCCGAACCTAGGGGCCAACACGTGTTTGTGCCTCTATGGTGTAAATGTTGTACTCTTAAAGCACAGGTTGTACACCACTGACAAACTTTTTAAGAAACTGCTTTTGCTGTATGCGTTTGCCTAGTTTTGGACAGTGGAAAGTGGCCATTGCAGAACGTGCGCCTGCCCAAGGAAGAAAGTAAGTGTCGTGCTGACTACTTGTCTGCTAATAGTTTTGGGCACTGTCCATACTGTACACCAGTCCTGCAATCTGCTATTACTGTATGCTGTTGCTGAACTGCAGCACAGTGTTATTCTTGCTGTGTACAACTGACCATTTCATGCACAGCGTGCTCACTGTATATCATTAGCAGATTTTGAACACTGCTATAAAGCATACCATTACCCTGTTTTAGAACACTTTTGTATACAGCTGCCCCCAGGTCTCATAAACATAATTGCAGAGTTTAAGCACACGGGTCAAGTCAATACCATTACTAAGCATTGCTCACTGCTTCCGCTATATACCTGACCAGCTCTTGCCAGTGTGTTATCTTTATACCTTTTTTCAGCTTTTACATTCTTCATTATTTCATATGTTTGCCCACAATTACACCATTTATACTACAGTTATGGGACCTGTTAACCAGAATGTTCGGGACCTGGGGTTTTCCAGGTTACCGGATCTTTCTGTAATTTGGATCTTCATTCATTAAGTCTACTAGAAAATCATGTAAAAATTCAATAAACCCAATAGGCTGGTTTTGCTTCTAATAAGGATTAATTAAATCAAGTGCAAGGTACTGTTTTTTTATAACAGAGAAAAAGAAAATGATTTTTTAGAATTTGGTTATTTGATTATAATGGAGTCTATAGGAGATGGCCTTTCTGTAATTTGGAGCTTTCTGTATAATGGGTTTCCAGATAGCAGATCCCCTACCTGTATTTACAAACTTTAGCACTCTGAAATTATTTGATTTATTGCCAGCCTTTAGCGCTGTGTGTTTGTCTATCCTGTAGCCAAACACTCTACAACAGAACAACATTCTATGTATGCCATTGCCTAGCTCTAGCGCATTCTACTATGTGGCATGTCCAAGACAAGTTTTGGCATGCTGTTGTTATGTATAGTAGTGGCGTCCAGCTTTGGGAAACCATTCATGTTTATACCATTAGCCAACTCTCCTACTGTATTCCATTTCACAGCTTTCACATGCTTATTCTACTATGTATATAAATAGTTATAGCTTGGTACGTTCATCTATACCACTACATAACTCGATGCTATTACCTTATATCACTATTAGGGATGCATCAAATCCAGGATTAGGTTCGGAATTCAGCCAGGATTGGCCTTTTTCAGCAGGATTTGGATTTGGCTAAACCAAATCTGAATCCTAATCTGCATATGCAAATTAGGGGTTGGGAGGGAAATTGTGTCACAAAACAAGGAAGTGATAAATGTTTTCCCCTTCCCACCCTTCATTTGCATATGCAAATTAGGATTTGGTTCGATATTCGGCCTAATCTTTCACAAAGGATTCAGGAGTTCAGCTGAAGCCAAATTAGTGAATTCGGTGCATCCCTAATCACTATACACCTTTTGGGTCCTGTTTGGTGAACATGATTGACATCATTAGTTGCTCTAGTGTTTATATATACTTTTATACAGTTAAGTGTGCTAAAAATCATATAAATATTAACAAAACCTGCCTGAATTAATACAAAATATTAATAAAACACAATAGGATTGTTCTGCCTCTAATAAGGATACTTTTTTATTAACCCAGAGAAAAAGGAAACCTTTTTAAACATTTTAATGACTTAATTAAAATGAAGTCTATGGGAGATGGATTTCCCATAATTCGGAGCTTTCTAGATAATGGGTTTCCAGATAACAGATACCATTTCTGTATTATGTTTTTTTTATATTTCCTTTGCTTTGAAATGATCATTGAATATCCTCTAGCAAAATACTAGAGTAGAGCATTAATGCCCCCTCAGTCAAAATTAAGATTAAAGATCCTAGTATTTATACCTTTGCTACATACATATTATATTCCCATTTCATATCCATTTGGTTTTGATTGGTCCAACCCTTTGTTTGCATATAATACAATCTTGGCTTGGCCATTAATGTTTAAACATTGTAGTCTTTGATGTCTGTGCCACCTAACCATTGACCTTTTGGCACAATAGGTGGGAATAAACTAAAGAAAATGATGTATTAATTATAGCTGTATAAATAGTGGGAAAGTGTCATCGCCTACCAGTCACAGCTCCCATTTGTCAAACTAAGGAAACGTGTTTATATCTCACTGTGAGGGTTTGGGGTGAATTTCCCAGTTGAACAAAGCTGAAATTACTAAAACAAGACTTAGCAAATTTATTTACCCATCAGGACCATCAGATATGCCAGTCTTTTGTTCCCCTTTAAATTGAGTTTTTAGTAAACATGATGATCAATGACTCCAGCTTTCTGGCCGTTAAAGGAGTAGAACATGCTAATAGTTAACCGCTCAATTAATATATTTCAGAAATAGTTGTGTAACATCATTTTTCCCTCAGGCTCATTTAACATTTATTATTATGTTTAAACCAATCTGTTTAGAGCAGGCGCAATCGTGCAACAAGACATACACATATGCCAATGTAAAGGCAGAATGTTTACTGGAATTCTTCATATGGTTCAAACAGACTGGTGATTTATTCTATTTAGTTAGAATGTGCATGACTTCATTGTATGCACCGTGGGACTGGATGGAAACTAAACAGCCTAATTGTGTACAGGTCTCAAGGTGACCAGCAACATACCGTAGATATTTTGATATTGCTTTATACTAATAACATTATATTTATATGACCGTATTGCAAGTCTGTGTGACGTTTTAAGCTCACATCTAGTCAGTGCACTAGGAGTTGCTCTTTGAGTGAAACAATATGCAGAGAACTACAAAGGGCATATTATATTTGGTGACAATTGTTATCTATTTTAGAGTCCTGCAGTGGGTCGGGTACCCACCACTTACTGCAAAAACCTGCGGTACCCTGTGGGTTGCGGTTGGAAGTTCTGGGTGCGGGTTTGTGGGTCGCGGGTCTTCTCAATATTGATTTTTACTCCTTTTTTGTGATCACTCCTACTTCCGATGATGTCACTTCTGGTTTACAATGACAGCACTTCCTGATTCTTGATGGTCAGAGGGTCTGGGTTGCGGATAAGGTATTTGGTTGGTTAGTGGGTCCAAGTGGGTAACAATGCGGGTTCAGGTTGCGGATTGCAGGTTGCGGGTACGGGTCGGGTACAGGTTCCAAAAAATGGACCCTCGCAGGACTCTAATCTATTTGTCAATATACAGAATGGAAGTGCAACCTGCCGTTCTTCTACTGTTATTGAATTTCAGCCTCCTGCACCCCAACAACAGATAAACATTGTCTGAGGGCAATTGTACATTAACATCAACTGAAGGGCTTCAAGTTGGGCATTCATGCTTCACATGAATTCCCTGTCCCTTCTCCAAAAGGGATCTCCGCTTCACTGCTTCTTCTATAAATCCATTCTTTCTTTTATTGGGAAATAATTTCCTACTAAAGTCTATGTGGGCATAGGTCAAGCAATGATGAAAGAATATCTTTTCCTGTTTTTGTGCCAGTGTTTTTATCCATTTCCAATGGATTAGAGGCACCAAAACTTGTTCTTTGAAAGTTGAAACATGACTTATATTTCTTCCCAATATAATTATGTACCACTTTGTAACAGAAAATTCCATGAATAATCAAGGACATGTTTTAAACTTTAGTGTGATAGGATTTCAGGCATTTACTGTGAGATGAGCCCTGGCATTTGTCCATTTAAAGCATCCAGTCTGTCCAGTGTGTCAGAACATTCTCTGCCAGCAAGAGCCTCTGATTATCTTGCTTTCAAATGTCACAGATCCCTAGGAGGAAAAGCTCTTGAAGACTTTACATTCCCTCGTCACAGTTACAAATCTAGCGGCAGTACATTTTAAAGACTTATCAGAAT
Source organism: Xenopus petersii (assembly GCA_038501925.1). NCBI lineage: Eukaryota > Metazoa > Chordata > Amphibia > Anura > Pipidae > Xenopus > Xenopus petersii. Next base: position 172,808,076 of record CM076673.1, read on the forward strand.
TGTATTGGATTGAAAAAACCAAGTCATCTTTTCTAACCTTAGAAAAAGATGTCAAATTTTGAGAATCCTCAAAATTAGAAAACATCATGCAAATAATTAGAGAGCTAGATCCTGTTACATGCTGTGTAAAAAATAGTATCCATTCTGCATTCAATAATTGATTGATTATTAAAAATAATAAATGAAAAAATAATGAAAAGTAGCACTAAATATTTACATTGACTGACTTTTATGAGTAAATATACCTGTGATTTTGTATAGAAGTATGTCATTTGATTGCTTGAGAAAATATATTCTGGAGTGTTTTGATTCTGGCAGTATTGATCTCACTTTCAGAATTAGGCAAATGACAAGCTATATTGACGTTGCCTTGCCCTCAAAATAATTTTGAAATATGTATCAGTATCCTAGTAGCCAAGCTTTTAAAGGTTACTGAACTATCCCTTGAGATCTCCAATTTGCCTGTACAAAGCCAAGGTCATCATAAGATCATCTCAAGGGGGGGGGGTGTTGGGCTGCTCTTGTACAAGTCAGAGGTGAGCAGCATAACTACACATCCACTTGTCAGTGATCAATTACATGAAGACACATAACCTAAAGCTTGCAGAATCAGTACATTTTTTTGGAGCTGCCTGGAAGATAGAAGAAATAAAAATACTACCAATTATGTGCAGCACATTTTTCTAAATATTCGCATCACTAACACATTCACCATTCTGCTTTCAATTAAATCGTTTATTTTTCGTGTTTGTCTAAGAATGTTGTTGCCTTGTAGGGGGAAATACAAATCTGTATTTATTAGAATTGAAAAAATTACACCCCCACACGTAGGGATTAGTGAGTGCAAATGCATAGCTTTCATCCCTACATAATGTAAAACATATTTAAGTAGATCAGTGTGATTCCATATTTGACCAGATTATCGTTGGCCAGATTTGTGGATTTACAGCTCAAAGAGAAATCTTGATGGGCGTTTTTGGTGCAGTTCTTGCCACATGCACATATTTTTCAGTTTCCAAATGAACTGCATGATCATCTGGGTGTGCCTGGCACCTTAAATCAATCAGCGGACACTCAGCGTAGGCTGACCAGTCAAAAAGAAAGCTGAACCAATTTATGACCCAATTTGGCACATGTACCGGATGATCTGAAATGCATAGGAGGTACATCCCTGCACTTCTGCTGAGTGATCCTGCTACAATCGGAACAGTACAGTCTGCATTAATATCCTGCCAAATGTCCCATGGAGTGCTTAGTTATCACCCACTTCTTCTCTTGAAGACCAGCCAAGACATAGCCAATATATGACACTAGTCCTGTCAGCTTGAGGAGTAGTAACCTGGGAGTGGTCTTTGCATGTGCTTCCTCTCCTGCTGCCACATAAATCTTTGCATTGCACTTAGAATTGTCATCCCTAATAAGGATGGTAATATAATACAAGTCGCCAAGTTTAAACCATGATTGCTTTCAAACAAATTACTACCAATAACTACTTATTGATTGGTTGCTTTGGGTTACTACATTTATTTCAACTTTATTGCACTATGCCCATAATTTGTATATATATAGGCCCAAACTGACCCGTGTTCAGCATTATAGTACAAATATTGTAATTTGTAGCTGAATCCCAATCAGTAGGTGATAAAGACTTAACTACAATTTCTATTTTGGATAAATGGCCCATGCCATCTGTATTTGATGAACATACTCAATTTAGGATTTGGAAAACCATAAAGGGATACTGTCATGGGAAAAAACATTTTTTCAAAATGCATCAGTTAATAGTGCTGACCCAGTAGAATTCTGCACTGAAATCAGTTTCTCAAAAGAGCAATTAGATTTTTTTATATTTAATTTTGAAATCTGACATGGGGCTAGATATAATTTCAGTTTTCCAGCTGCCCCCAGTCATGTGACTTGTGCTCTGATAAACTTCAGTCACTCTTTACTGCTGTACCGCAAGTTGGAGTGATATCACCGCACTACCCTTCCTAACCAGCAACCGGACAACACAAGATAACAGCTCCCTGGTAGATCTAAGGACAGCATTTAATAGTAAAATCAGTGTCCCACTGTGACACATTCATTTACATTGAGTAGGAGAAACAACAGCCTTCCAGAAAGCAGTTCCATCCTGGCTGTGCTGTCTCTTTCTGAAAGCAAATGACCAGGCAAAATGACCTGAGATGGCTGCCTACACACCAATATTACAACTAAAAAAATACACTTGCTGGTTCAGGAATTAAATTTTATATTGTAGAGTGAATTATTTGCAGTGTAATTTAGAAATAAAAACGACATTATAAAAATCATGACAGAATCCCTTTAAGAGTATGCAAGGAACTTATATGGTTTCTCTTAAACCTACTACAAACTTGGGTTGTTGCCAATTGTATTGTTGCATATGTAACTCTATTAGCCCTTATGCACACAAATGGGACTGTTAGTAATGAGGGGCTCAGTGTTGGAGCCCACTATATACTTCAACTTACATTGTGAATGAGTAATAACAGCAAGTGGCAAGTGCATGGGCTGTATGAAATGCAAATTTGTGCTCCTTAGCTCTCCAAGTTTGCATCTCTGCTCATCATAAATGGACCCTTAGAAGCTGTAGTTCAACAAAGATTTTAGTTTCCATAACCTGCATTTCTAGGAATTATAAGAATAACAATGCATAGTTTGAGACTTACATTGCCATCTGTTCTGAATATTTATATCTGTTTTCTTGTATTCTATCATGCTATGTAAATAAGTTTTCAGTTCACCTGCTTTTGGTCCCAGGTTCAGCCTCCTGTGACCCGTGGCTCACTTTATCTCCTGGAAACACTGAAAGTGAACCCTAGTCGGTGCAGTTAAATAAATAAAATAAATGTATTTTTCTCACAACCAACTTGACAAGTTTTCCTGCAGTTCTGCCTTTTCTGTATTCTCCAGAGTGTTGGCATGTGACTTTCTATTATGCTATGCCTTTGGGTGAAACGCAGCAATGTAGTCTTGTCTGTCAGAGCTGGGCCCAGTCCATAGGCACTGTACAAGAAAAAACCCTATCTCCTGCTCTGCCTAACTCTCTGGAGAACACAGAGAAGATGGAGCTGTAGGCAAAAGTGTCAGGACTGTTGAGAACTAAATAAAGTTTAAAAACGTAGGCATACGTTTATTTTAATAAAGCTTAGAATTGTCAGTACCCCTTTAATTAAGTTGATTTTCTGTGAAATCATGACATCGTCAGACATAGTTCTAACATGATATTTTTTTGTACCCAAAACATTATGTAATGGAATTTCTAAGCAAATGATTAATAAATTACATTCTATGCGAACATTGTTATGTGAAAAATGCAAGCCCTATAATTATTCTTTGTATTTTGTCAATCTATTGTTCATGTTAATGTTTGTGGCCCTTAACGTTACATTGGCCCCTTTTGCTTGCTTTTGTCAATCATACTGGAAGCAGGGGTTGTTCAGATAAAGATTCTGCACAATTTAATGAATCTAGGTGGGCCTTCAAGCTCAAATGTTGGGGGAGAAGAACATTCTTAAGATAGGAAATTGAAAGCGAGAAAGGTTTAAAAAAAGTGACAGTTCTACAGGGATGGAACGAGGAGAGGCCTTGCTTGCCATCTGAGGTGTAGAAGGGTCAGAAGAAAATAAATTCTAGAAGAACAAAGAAAAATGTAGAGATAGTTTGGTGTGCAATGGGAAGGTATTGATGAGGTTTCAGACTGATGGAGGAAAAGATAAGACCCAAATAACTGTGAGATATATGTAGCAGCAGCATCTTTAATAGGTTGCAAGACATGGAGCATGGTAGGAAGATAATGAGGATATCTGTGAAAGTCTTGGCTACTGAGTGACAGCTCAGTGGATAAAAAATTCTATTATATTGTATTGTTTCTTACCACATTTTCTGATGTGTGTGTGTGTTTTATTTATATTTAACTGTGCCAACCTCAAATGTACAGTCTGAAGACCAAAATAAGAATAGCAAAAAACAAAAACAAACTAATAATGTTGTGTGTGGATTTTGATTTTATAATAAATATTCTAGCCAAGATAAAAGGAATGCAGAATGGGAAGCTTTTTTGTGTACAAAGCTCCTAACAAAGGTATTTGCCCTTATACATGGCCCCTATAAACCAATCCTTTTAATCTAATCTGTAGGGTTTGGTGTATTCTCACAATCCAGTGTTGTGTATATTGCTCAGTGCATATAAGGTAGAGTCCTGTGCGGAACCAATTTGTTAAACCAGACCCGGACCCGCAACCAGCATACTTACCTGCTTGGACCCGCTACCCAACCCGCAAGTACCTTATACACAATCCTATCCGCGACCCTCTGACCATCAAGAAACAGGAAGTGCTGTCATTGTAAACTGGAAGTGACATTATTAGAAGCAGGCGTGATCAGAAAAAAGAAGTAAAACTCGCTATTGAGAATACCCACGACCTGACCTGCAAACCTTTAGAACCAACGGCCCACGTCTATACCTGATCCTGAAACCTCTACCTGCAACCCGCAGGGTACCTCAGGTTTTTACGGACAACCTGTGGGTACCCGCGGGTACCAGACCCACTGCAAGACTCTACTATAAGGAAGATGGTGGTTATTTTAATAAATATTTTTATTTTTTCTTACTTGGAGACTACTTTGTGAAATATCAACACTTGTACCTTTCCAACATTTTTAAAAATGGAAATAACTTTAATTACTAGGACACTTTTACATTACCTTATAGTTCTTCTACTTTTTTCATTTAATTGTAACACCATAAATGCCATATATTTCATATTATTATGTGGCTGAGGATGCTGGCACATATGGTCCATGTTGAAAGTTCCTGATACTAGTGTTTTGGAATCCCCAATGAGTTAAAGCATGATATCGTACATTCCACGGCAAGGTATCCTGGTTTATTTTGTGGGCAGTTTATGAATATATTCCCCTTGATGGTCCCAGTAACCTCATGTGCATACCTTAGATTTGTAATTACGTGCAAATTGGGTGCAACTAGAAGGTCGCCCATGTGATTTAGAAATTCCATTCAGTAGAGAAATGAAAGGCAAGTGTCCACTTTTTCATTTGGCTGACATTTCAGAATACTGACTGCTCAACTGCTCCAAGTTCAACAGGAAATTCACAATTTTAGAAAGGGTCAGTGTAAAACAATAAACCGATATAGGCCATAAAGTACAGACATTATAAGGGATCAAGAAACTGACAGAGCCCTATTTTAGCCATATATATATATTTGCAGAGATGAGGCCGCACTCGCAGGTCTTATGAAAGGAAATCAGATTTTATTAGGCACTACTGATTTTTCGTCTGGTACACCAGCCATTCTCAAAGTGAACCAGAACTACAAACACCGGATCATATTAGGCATGACTGACGTTTCGGCTGGCACTTTGAGAAAGGCTGGTGTACCAGCTGAAACGTCAGTCGTGCCTAATAAAACTGTTTTTTTTTTCATAAGACCTGCTAGTGCGGCCTCATCTCTGCAAATTTATTTATCTTCACCGTGGACAGCACCCAAGCATCCGTGACCACCATATCTTGAGTGCCGATACCTAGCTTCATTATATATATATATATATATATATATATATATATACCTTGAGAAAGGTCCCAACATGGACCGAAACGTTGGAATGCAACAGAAATAAAAACAGATATTTTTTATATATGGGAGTGCTGGTTCTTCTGAAAATTTAAATACATATATTTTAACTGTGCACCCCAGCTGGATAAGCTACATTAGTGTGCCTTGGAGAGCGGATACTCATTGGATTGTTATATATATGTGTATATATATATATATATATATATATATACAAATACTGCTACATAAATTAACCCTAGCACCCCATATAGCCCCCTGGGAGAACCTATTTTGCACAACTGAACTGTAACTCTAGTAAAAAAGACACTTTTAGTTGCAAAGTTTGTTTGTACAAAGTATGCATAAGCTGACGCGCCGTGTCAAGGCAGTGTCCAAGCGTCAGTCCTAACTAAGTGAAAAAAGTAAGGACTGACGCTTGGACACTGCCTTGAGGGGGCGCGTCAGTTTATGCATACTTAGTACAAACTTTGTAACTAAAAGTGTCTTTTTACAGTTCAGTTGTGCAAAATAGGTTCTCCCAGGGGGCTATATGTTGGAGTGCTGGGGTTCATTTCTGTAGTAGTATGTATATCAAGCCTGACCCATGTGCACCCAATAAAAAGGGATGAGCGGCGTTTTTCTTTGTTGTTTTAATTATTATATATATATATATATATATATATATATATATATATATATATATATATATATATTATGTCCACGGGTACCTGCACTCTGTCTACTCCAATATCTTTGTGGGTGCTTGATCAAATGGGTATTATACAACAGTTCAACATGGACCAGCACTCCAATTTCGTCAAACAATAGTGTTTTATTCATATAATAAAACACTGTTGTTTGATGAAATTGGAGTCCTGGTCCATCTTGAACTGTTTTTACTACAATTGTTGTTGGACCTCGCACACCCTACGTACTGGGCGGAACAAGGATGCCTGTGCACAAAGGTGGAGGCTCAGCCACCTCCCAATAGTAGTCCAATAGAAAAATCCAATGGCACACCGGTCTGCTGAGACACTTCAAGTGTTTATTACGGAGTGTTTATTAATTATTTTTTTGTGTTTTATGCTATTTGATCTTAAAATTTGTTTTCATTTTGCCCATAATTCAGTGGATTGACCCAAAATGTTGGTACAATGACTGTCACACATTGTAGACAACATTTTTATAAAAACTTCCATATGCTTGAGAAAACTTTCCACGGCCTTTGCTAAAAATAAAATGTTGGCAGTAACTGTAACTACCAGAAAAACAAATATTTGCTAATTTAATAAAGCTGTCAATGAATGTAGAAGGTTAAAAAAACCTTTAGGGATTTAGGTTTTATCCGGCAGTATATACTCTTTCTGTCTATTAACGAATGTAACTGAAGGCAAAGTAATTAAACAGTTCCTCTGTCTATCGGTGTTTGAAAAGGGCCCTTGTCCAGTGTCTAGAAGCAGCTTTATGCATGGCTTATTTATTAATAACCTTATGAATAGGTAAAGTTTTAAGGCCTTCATACAATTATTTTTATTAGTAATCAGATACCACTTGCAATAAACCACCGACTTTAGAGTTGCCAGACATAAACATTTTTTTTGGCCTTGTATGAAAATAAAAAAAACCCTAATCTTAGGAGAAAGCTAATATTATTGAAGTACAGGAAAAAAAATGTGAAAAGGTCATGATGAGGACTTCTGCTTAATTCCTCCTGAACATAGAAACCTTCAGACACATTCTAAAGTTTGTGCGGGATAACTGGACTGTTGATATTTGTAACTAATAATTGTTGGGAGCAAATAACTTGCTAATTCATGTGTAGTTGCACAGAAGAATTAAGCCTACAGCCTCTTAATGGTTTACAGAAAAAAAGATCAGGCCATGGCATAAGCTGCAGACCGCAGAGTCAACATCATGGTACCCCAAACAGACTCATTAGATTTGTAGAGGGATCCCTGCATCTCAGCTGACCTTCCCAAGTATCTAACATTGTAGAGTAGCACAAAGGCAGGGGACATTTTATTTTAATGTAAGCATGGTGCATTTTGTCTCAGCAGAGTAGTAGCTAAAGATACTATTGAATTTAGTAATGCAAAGCCATCTGTACTTTGTGAAGCAGGCACCCTGTACATATAATTCATATGTCATGTTGGCTTCCTGTGCTAATGTCAGGTTAGGGCCAGGTGATGATTAATCTAATATAGCTTGCTCTTGTGAAAAACACATCTCACTTTTCAGGTATGGATTGCACAATGATTGGATTGTCACCATTATACCTACACCGTTGTTCTTCTGATGACTTCTTTGGGATGTTACCTATTATTGCATGTGTACTGCCACCCACTCAGAGGTTGCCCTTGTGAGAATAGTCACTTCCCTCTCCTACTAGGACCCTGACTCATCATGGTGTCACTTTTATTGCACGGTGGCCTTGACAGCTCAGTGCTTTTGCCAGGCCATGTAAATTTGAAAATAAAAATGTAAATAAAAGCAGAAAAACATATTGTATGGACTGTGCTTAGTGGATATGTATTCAAGACATCCATCCCTTTAAGAGCTACTATAGGATGGTAATGCTGCAAGACCCCCCCCCCAATTTGACAAACATAAAATATAAATACTAAGGGGCAGATTTATAAAGGGTCCAATTTCGAAGTAAAAAATACTTTGAAATTCGACCATCGAATTTAAATACTTTGAATTCGAATATCGAATTCAACATTTTTTTAACCAAATTTGACCGGTTTGCGGTCGAAGTAAAATCGAACGATTTCAGCGATCGATTGAATGATTTTACTTTGACTACAAAAAACATAGAAAAATGCATTAGAAGGTTCCCATAGGCTAAATTTGGCGAACTATTGAAGTCGAAGTTTTTCTAAAGAGACAGTACTTAGAGTATCGAATATTCAAACTATTTTACTTCGAATCGAATTCGAAGTAAATTCGAAGTTGTAGTATCCTATTCTATGGTCGACGTATCCAAAAAATAACTTTGAATTTCGAATATTTTTACTTCGAAAATTCAGTTGAATTCACTTCGACCCTTGATAAATCTGATACTAAATATAGATACTAACCTTCACAAAGTGTAAACAACTACTACCAATCACTATATTCCCTAGCATTGTAATGTGATTGTGTTGGAGCTATCCAGTGTAAATCTTTGAGGCTGAATCAAGAGGAACAAGATTGCCACTGGATAATTCACATGTGAATACAAATTCAGCAGGAACATCACAGGGGTGCGACATGCACACCATTAACTAGCAAGATGTTCATAAACACAATGTGGAGCACCTATGGGCCTACCTTGTCTTTTCTGCCAACACAAGGTTCCTTTGCACATTGGACTTACCCTGATCTGCTCTAAAGGTCCATACAGCTGTGTGCATTCCTTGCTGGGAGTGCAAATAGGGGCAAATATAAAGCACCAAGCATTTTACTTTGTGTAGTTTTGCACCCATCATTGCATCTAATACTTGGGATTTTACAACAAGATTAAAGCTAATTAATATAGAACAACCAGAATACTAGTAGGTGCAAAATCGGAATCACACCAAACAACAATGACAACATTTTAAAAGCAATGCAATGCAATTTTTTTTGTTTTTCCTGAAACAGATCAGGGAACTGTTAGCAAACTAGTCAAGTTTTAAAAGATTCTCACTCTCAGGGTATTAATTATTCTTCATTAGTTATGTGTTCTGCCAAGGTATACATGAGTAGTTTTTTCTGTGTCATCTGGCCGATTCCCAGCAGATGCACACAATCTGTTCTGCTGTCACTAACACGGTTGAGTTTGTGAAAAGAATGTGTCAGAACACACTGCTTCAGTCAGTTTTTACAGATTTTTCTTCCTGAGAGTGTGTTCTTTGCCCTACTTTTTATGCTTGCGTTCTCATCCTTAGGAATATTTCCAAGAAACAGCAAAGGCATATATATATTATATAGCTCACCCATATGCTAGCCCTTTTTTTCTATATGGACTTTATTTAAACGCATGTCATGTGATCTTCCTAAGCCCGTTGGATCAAAGACTTCAATGACTATAAAATACACTGAAGATGATGTTTGAAATTACTGCTCGTGATCTAGGAAGAGTAATGAAAAGATACAGTCAGTAAAGCTGTAGCTTAGGCCAAGTTTCATCATTTTAACACAAGGATGTGAAACCTGAGGCCTTCCAGCTGGAGCTGAACTATAAATCTCAATGGCTGTGTAGGGACTGTTACTTCAAAAACAGCTGAGGAGCCACATGTTGGCTGGAGGTCCACAGGCCTGATGTGGCCCTCCATGACATATTTATAGCAATTCATCATGCAAATAGGACACCAAAATTTGTGGCAGCGCACACTGGCATCTTGGAAGAATTGCCCACTCTCGAGGTTATGGTTAAAAGGTATATCTTTATTTTCATATCTGATTGACCATCTAGCGTCTGAGGTCTGACGCATTTCGTGGCTACGCACTTCCTCAGAGACCTGAGCTGAGTGGGCGATTCTTCCAAGATTTTGGTGTGCTGTGAAACGTCTCCTTAGTGACAGCACACGGGTCACAACGTGGACGGGGTAAGACTCGAAGTACACTATTTCTTTAAGTGATTTATGGTGGATTACAGGGAGCCCGATAGAACGTGGATAATTGTGGAACTACAGTGCAGGGTCCGGGGCAACAAGCACCTGGGCCACTAGCCTCAAACGGTGAGCAGCGTCAAGGGTGCTTAGCAATTCCTCGTGTGAGTCCCCATGCCATGAAATTAAATTAACCGTGCAGTCTTTATAGAAACGCTGAATTGGAAACTGTGGGTGTCTGAATACATACAACTAGGGCAGATTTATCAAGTGAATTCGATGGAAAAAATTCAAAATTCGAAGTAAATTTTTGGATTCTTTGACCATCGAATAGGATACTTCGACTTTGAATTTACTTTGAATTTGATTCGAAGTAAAATAGTTTGAATATTGGATAATCGAAGTACTGTCTCTTTAAAAAAACTTCGACTTCAATAGTTCGCCAAATTAAACCTGCCGAAGTGCTATGTTAGCCTACGGGGACCTTCTAATGCATTTTTAAGTCTTTACACATCGAAGTAGAATCGTTTGCTGAAATCGTTCGAATCGTTCGATTCGAATGTATAAATCGATCGAACGATTTTACTTCAATCGTTCGATGGCCAAATTCGGTGAAAAATACTTCGATATTCGAAGTATGTAAATTCGATGGTCAAATTTCGAAGTATTTTTTACTTTGAAATTCGACCCTTGATAAATCTGCCCCATAGTATTGATGTTGAAGGAATGAAACTAGAAAGCTGATGATGAATGAAAGAACTAGCGAGCAATTGGAGATATAGGAATTAGAATGTGTGGTAGAGTTTTCTTGGACAAAGTCTTAAATTATACTTCGAGTTGTATTGAAGAAGGGGACCTGAACATTTTAGGAAGAGAATGCATTCATGTGCTAGGCTTGAAATATTAAAAGCACCCAACTGTTCTCATCAACGTTTGTATTTTAGATCTAGAAAATATTTCCAAGAAAAGCAGAATATTTTGGCTGCACTTCCGTCCTGGCCTGCCATTTTTGTTTTCATTTTACTTGTGATTGACTTTTATTTTGATCCAAGGATACAGCTAAATTTATGCCATTCCAGATATGTATTATCCCTTTCTCCAAGTTGTAGATCATCATAAAATGCAAAAGGGCATCGCTTTGTATGAATGCAGAAAGGCATTATAGCATGTCTTTTTTTCTCCACTATAAACGTTATTTAAGTCTTTGTAGATTTCTGCATGAGTAAATTATTAATTTGCTTTATTTATATATTGTTGATGTTCCTCTGCAAATTCTTTTAGCTTCCATATAGAGAAGTTGTTCATTGGTGGCAACAATGGACGGTGACATTGCTAGACTTATCATATATTGGGAAAGTTCTAACAAACCAAACATATATTGATATTTATGAATTGAATAGATATTAAGGGTCCAACACTGACATTTACTTCATCCGTATGCTCAGTTTTGCTCCCCTGAGAATGTAATAAGTCTTTATAGTGGATATGTGTGCTGCAACTCTACAATGTGTCCAAACTGAGAAAGTGTCCAAATACAATAAGGAACATTTCCCTTTACGAGTGCATATTTTTCTTTTGTCGTACTTACAGAAATAATCCTATTCCGTTAGTGGGAAAAAAAGCAGGCATTTTTATGCTTACATGGCAAAGCCTGGTTCACAGATGTTTTATTTTCAAGCCTGCTTTAAGTAAAGTGAGCTAATCAATATGCATACACAGCTAATTATGGATGGCTGTGCCAGGAACAGTTTAGAAGCAGAACATGCTATGGCTGAATGGGAGGCGAAATGTTACTTGGCAGCTCATTCCTCGAAATTGCCCATAAACAGTAAGAAAGTAGTTATTAAATAAATAAATGCTTTCTTCCCTTACAAAAAAGAAATACATTTTGGGAAAAACAGAATCAGCCAGAGCATCAAGATCCGATACGTTTTGGAGCCAAGTTTATTAAAACGGTTTTGACTCCGGTGGTTCTGGACATGCGGATGGGGACTCTTCCAGACAGTTCCTCTTGTTTTAATAAGCCGTGATATATTGAAATGTAGTGAAAGAAGTGCAATTTTGAACTTGGGATTTCATTACTTCCCCATATGATCTCATGTTTATTCATAAAAATGGATTACTCGTGTAAAGTAGTTTTGGCGAGTTTGAATGATTCATTGTCAGTTCAGCACAATTTATATCATGATCTATATTATTTCCTAGGTTGTGCAATTAATGCTTTCAGGCAGAGTTAGTTCCTGCACCAGAGGGCTTCCAAGAAATATAAAGTTAACCAATTTATTAACTGTAGTACTCATCATGTTGTCTACCTCATCTTATGTCGCAAATGTGGCATACAATACGTCGGACAAACTAGTAGAACTCTAAAGGAAAGTGCAAGAGAACATATTAATAACATTAAGAACAAAATGAAAACAAAGGTAGCTACACATTTCTCAAATTGTGTCTCTGGAAACCTAGATTTCTTTTCCATCCAGCGTATCCAAAGAGTTATACCTGATCAGAGAGGAGGAGATAGAATAAAAAAACTAATTTATTTGGAAACTAAATGGATTTTTGTCTTGGTCACTAGGGGGTATATTTATCAAAGAGTGAAGTTAATAGTGAAGTTCCGCCACTAGAGTGAAATTTCGCCACTTTCCATTCATTTCTATGGGATTTTTAAAGGTGTGTTTATCAAAGGGTGAACGTTCACTTTCACCCATTGATAAATATGCCTTTCAAAATCCCATAGAAATGAATTGTGATCTGCGGAATTTCACTCTAGTGGTGGAACTTCACTCTTTGATAAATTTACCCCTAGGTTCCCCATGGGTTTGAACAATGAGTATGATGTATCATTTTATTTTTGAATGCTCCCATGTGGTTCTAGTAGCTACTATTCTTCCCCTTTAACTCCATCTTGGTTACCCATGCTTTTGAACCATGAGTATGATGTATTACGGAAAACTCTGAGCACCTCAATGTTGTTTTAGTAATTGCCCAAAATATTCTACTAATCATTTTTGGTACAAATTTTGTATTTTAGAGCTTACATTTATTAGAAATTTGTTTATGTAAGTATTGCTCATAAAAATAAATGTACATTTTTTTTACAATATTTCTTATTATGTACTAATTGATATATAGTTAAAACTAATACACATTCACTTGGAATTGGCTTACATCATGTTTAGCTGAGGTGCACCAATATGGCACCCAAAGGGATATGTGTGTAGCCTTTGTTTGCACCTGTTCAGACTGTGAATAGGGATTGGTAGAAATGGTGAGCTTGGTGATTGGTATATTGTTTGTTGGTATAATATCAGAGGCATGGCTCTGTTCAGATTGCCTATGCCTAAAGCTGGCCACAGATGCAAAGATCCGATCGTACGAATCAATGTACGATCGGACTTTCCCATCTCCCGACCTGCCACTAACCATTCAGATCAAAGTCTTACCATTCCGACCAAATAAAGTAGTTAAAGAACAGATCAGCTGATGTTCTGCCCCTGACAGCAATCATACAATAGACAAAGCTAGTGACAGTCTCCCACTGAAAATTGTACGATCGGCAATACTCGCAGTGATATTACCCGGAGCAGACAGAAATTTTCTAACCTGTCCGATCCACCAAACAACCGACTATCCACACATCTTTGCGTCTATTTTAGTGTCTGCTCCAAAGAATTTTTCATTTTGTCCGCTCCCCGTGCTGAGGGCTCAGGGCAGTGCACTCTCTCTCAAGATTTATTATGCTTCCAATATTGTATTTTGCTCATGGAGCACAAGGAGAAAAAGTGACTTGGCCTGGGTCATAAAGCCCAGACATGCCTATGTTCAATTCTTCATGCACTTAGGTGTGAGATCTGGATATCACCCTGTTTCGACGTGTGTAGTAAAATGGGCAAAATTAACCTTGCTTCAGTAGACATAGCAACGAGACATTGGTTTCAATCTTTATTCGTAACCGGTAATAGGTTGCAATGGGTTACTAAACCTTCATTCTCATGATACTACATAATAACTCAAATCTGAATATTTATACTATTGCACTCTCATTTCAATTAAGGTTTTGGTGCAAGGAACACAACCAGGGGTTTTCTAATCATCAAATGACTGGTTTAATCTTGGGAACCATTGCTAGAATTTTTATAGTATTAAAAATGAAAAAGCGATCATATGATAAAACTGTACAATAGTATGGTGGGTGGCACTATCTGTGGGTGCAGTATATTTGCAAAAAATACAGCCAAATTTGTGCACATTAAATCACCATACAGAAAAGCATGGATGCCTTTTTTACTGTTGTGCCTATATAAAAGTCACCAAGTACAGGGATATAAGACACAAAGGAACCTTATACTTTACATCTGCTATTGACCACTTCAAAGTAGAATTTTTACAATGTTGCTGTTTTCCAAAGTATTACACGAAACCAGCAAAATATGCTTAATGTTGCTTATAATTTAATAATCAGCTACCGCCTGGTCAATTAAGGCTACTTCTTTACATTTTATCTTTAAAAGGCCTTTAGTCTAACATCCTTTTTACTCTTAAATGCTGCATTTATGGTAAACGTTTACTAGAAATCTACAGATTCTTACAATGCATATTGCATCCAAATGTGGTCGGATACACAACTGCAGTCATGTGTTTCTCAAAAACCATCTGATGCTTCATTTACATTTTCCCACTGATAAAAGATCTTATATAGCATAAGTTGTCCCTTATTTACAGGGGCGGATCCTGGTGTTGTCGAAATGTGTGTCCCTAGTAATGTCTCTATTTCTCACTTTGACAATTATTAAAGTGGACTCTTCACCCAGACATAAAAATCTATATAAGAAACGGCCTTTTAAAATTTATTAAAGCGTTCATAGCTGTTGTAAACTCATTTAAAAATCTAAGCTGTCAATCAAATATTGCCTGCCCCTCCTCTATGCCTTAGGTATAGAGGCGGGGCAAGCAAATATTTTCACTTTCAATTCAGCACTTTCTAGATGTCACTGCTCTCCCCATATTCCACCGTTCTCTAAACCATTTAATTGTGTAGCCAGGGCATGGGGATGGACATCAGGTCCCCCATTCTGGTGCACAAACAAGATTCTGAGATGATGCAAGGCTTGTCTTAATAACAGTGTCCACAAAATGGACACTAGTTCCCAAACTAAAGGAAACAAGAAATAATTTATACAGTGCATTTAAAGTTCATTTTGCTTGACTAATGTGATAAAATATGATTTGGAATAATTTGTTTGGGTGACGGGTCTCCTTTAAGAAAGAATGCTTAACATTTAATAGAACCTACAAATTAAGTATGTCATGTATAGACTTTATCCAAGTATTTGTTTTTATTACTATCTATGTAATATTATCTACAGACTCAGTAAAACTTATACAGTTAATTAAACCAATGGTAACTTGCTTGCGTTGCTCCTAAAAAATCCTGCTCACCTACACCCTACAGGTAGAGGTTACCTATTGAAAAGTGAAGATATGTATTTTAAATTATGTTTTTTCAGTTTGGTGAAACATGCTTCCTACAGTAGCAAGACTATTAGAGAAAAGTGGAAAACAAGTTTCAAAATTGGTTCTTGACTAACAAATAATAAGTAAATAACCATAAAAATCTGTTTTTTTCATGGCTGATGCTACATGATATAAATGAAAATGTTATATATATATATATATATTATATATATTGTATGATTTCAAATGTTGAATCTGGGCAAGTTCCTTTGGCACATTTAATGTAAATATTCGAGCGTTTGCTACAGGATGACTTCAGCACTGTTGCGGTGTGGTTTAACATGACTTTCCTAGGTCCCTGTAACCAAAATCCATTTTCTTGACTCCACAATTTTCCCTTGTGAGGTCAAAAGCTGGAAATGACTGCATTCTGTATCTAACTCCATAAATCACGGAGCGTTGAGCTGTCATCATAATGGTTGTTAAATTACCTGCAAAGTGCCACTGGAGTTAGTTAAGGTAATGCAGAAAAGCGAAAGGACTTCCTAAAAATACACTACTACATATATTGTAACACTTCCTATTCTCTCAAATACGATTATTATGAATGTTTTTAATAAATTATTCTCAGCAGAGTGTGAAAAACTCTATTAACTGAAAAATTCATCATCTGTAAAGATTCTTTAAAGGATTTCCATCCTGTTTTTAATACATGGTTTCAAAAAAGTATGTAAAACTGCAGGTACGTGAGACAATATTGTTGGTTGTTTTGTCCAGTATTGACCAAGTGGTCCCAATATCTGCCTTGGTGTGAGTCCCAACAACAATATTTAAAGGAAATTGATAAATCTAATGCAGACAAGCCTTATTTGCTGTCTTGTTAAGAAGGGTCATTCATCAAGGGAGCAATCCTTTAGCCATTTTGTAGTCCAGATATGTTCCTTTTTGCCACCAAGCTGCTGGGAGAGTTGATTGAAAACAATAAGCACACCTATAGCACCAGCCTCCCTTGAACTTTTTATTGGTGCTCTCTGTTCCAACAATATCCAGGTCCAATGTTTCCATGTGTATCCACAAGCTAGAAAAATAGAACGTGGGGCAACACAGAGGCGGGATGCAAGGATTAGAGCCATATTTATTTAGAAAAGACTGTGCACAGTGTTTCCAGGTAAGAACCCTTCTTCAGGTTAAAAAAAAGCTGAAGAGTTAGTTTGCCCTCCTTTAAATCACTTTATTGCAGGACAATATAACTCCTAATGATCATGTATATACTGTGCTTTTCCATATTGCTTTGCTGATAAATAGTGTATACTGTTGTTGTTCTATGAGCTGAACGCTATCTGAGCACTAATTGAGCAGGCTGTTCCCACCTTTTACCAACAACTTGGAGCTCCCATCCCAGCATTTATTGAGGGCCCTGTTGCTCCTGTAGTTTATGAAGCAGCTGTAGCAATTTAATTTAATTATACCAGACTTTAAGGATGTTATACCTCCAAATAACTCCAGAAATGAGCATTATTCATTTTGTAGCAGAAACTATGCAAGATTTCAGTTCAATATTTTTATTTTTATACATTTAAGACATGATGACAGGTCTATTTGTAAACAAGCAGAAAGTATGAATATTGACAGTGAATTTCTATAATTGCATTGTGGACACAGAATCTATTAACAAATCCATATTTTAATATTATTATGGATCTTGGTACCCAGAATGGGAAGCAGGAAACCTAAATGGCAAGATGGATCAATGAGTCCTTATGACTTTCTGGAAGCCAGCTTATATCCCAATGTCCTGGCCTTTAGTTCCTAGTTACTGCACACTTTGTGGTCTGATTATATAGAATCACTGGCAGTATTAGTTGACATAATCGTAGAAAGGAAAAAGACTAAATGACGTCTATAGGTTTCTAATGCAACTTACCAAAGGCAAGTGATGATCACAACAAAAACCACGTACTCAATACTATTGACGGTTGGCCCAAGCTTGGCAGCCCCTAAGAGTAGACATGAGCCTGAGGATTTGATACTACTTAATGCCTATAAATTGTCTTCTTTACTGTCAAGTCTGAAAGGGAAAAAACTCTAAACTGTCAAAAGTCCTTATCTGCTAAATTGGCACTTTTCCATCTGTCATAAGAACAATGAGCAATGTCTTTTTTTTTCAAGTTAAATACATTTTGTCATTTAAATGATCTATACGTGGAACATGGCTTTTGTTCAGCTTTATCACCCATGTTCACTTAAAATGGATATTATTCCAGATGAGGAGGAAATGAATACTACTGGATGTTAATACCATATGCTGTAATGGACAGTATTTAAGGGGTAAGGTGGATACAGTGAGCAGACCTGCACAAGGCTCCTCTTGTTTCTGATGATTTGTTTTTATTGGGGCATATTCTATGTGTGGTGGCCAAGTATGCTTCTGGTAGCCCTCTTGTATTTGCTGTAGCAATAAACTTTGCATTTAGCATTGCATGAATCCTGATTATTAGCATAGTTCTTTGCTATTTTCAATGTCATATGATATATGCAGATTAATACATTGCAGTAGAAAGGCAGTGCCATTTGGAATCATTTTCTGGCTTGGAACAAATGTTCTGTGTTTCATTCTTCTTATTTGACCTTGCACTCAAGGAACCGCACAGTTGTCAAGAGAGGAAGTGAGACTTGTTGTTTAACAAATTCATGTTTTAATTGTAGAAGCCATAGTATAACTACAAAGGTCAGTGTTCCCAAAACAAACAAAAGGGAAAACACATTAAAGCAGTATAAGTTACCAACTTAGTTTCCCTTCCAAAGTGACTCTGAGGGTTATACCCAGGCAGTGGAGAATTGGGAACATGAACTGACTGTCATGGGCAGATTCATATTTCAAACCTAATCGGCAAACGGACTGATATCTATGGTACACAGATATTAGTCAGATCATCTGGGCAGCACATGTGCCAAAGATCATCCGAAATATGTGTGAGTGTATGGCCAGCTTTAGACTCCTTCAGGAGGAAGTTGCTTAGGTCTTGCTTGCATTTAAGCCCTCCTGTAATTTTATAAACAACTCCTTTTCTGTAAATCTGAGACAAAAAAAGCAGTTAGTTAAAGTGAAGGACTCATCATACAGAGTTCATTAGTGGCTCATTACAGGGGAGAAAGGAGTGTCAGTAAGAGTAAAAATGAAACCAGAGAGATTAAACAGTGACTGGTAATTTGATTAACCACCTTCTGAAGATCCAGGAATTTTCAAAATTATTGTTCTGCACTGTTTACTGCAAGAAATACTAACATAAAAAACTAATTTTTTAAATTATAACAATAGGCGGAATGATACGCCCAACAAAAGCCCTTAATTGAAACTATGTTTAACATTGGTGTAAGTTTTTTTTTTTTGTTATAGAGGTTGCGGTTGTTTATTGAAAGTTTACATGTATTCAGCATTGCCTTGGGCATAACAACTACATGGACGAGACTTGTGCTTGAACAACTTGAGTAGAATTCAGCACCTAATTAGCAGTAAGGTGTAACTGCAGAAAATAATAATGACCTCTTTTCACTAAACAAATGCTTCAATGTTCTTGCGGGGGGAAATCTTGAATACCAGTTAGCCACTGGGTGTGCCGGGAGGCTTGTGGGTGATCCTAAGGAGCTGCAGGTTACAAAGGCAGCTCCAGTCTGATTGACTTTTAAGTGATATGATGATGTGCAAATCTGTACAAGAGAGGCGTAACAAAAAGGAATACTGACTGTTATCCCCATTGCCTGCAGACCTGTGGTCTAAGCTATATGTGCACATAAGGCGCTTTCATGGGAGAACAATGTGTGTGATTTATTTCTAATTCCCTGTTGAACACTCTAACCCACTTTACATCTAAATTTTCTAAATTCCATTTTTTCTTCCCTATATTTTCATTTTTATTCAGATCCAATCAATGAGATCTCCAAAATTTGCTTGGTAAGCTAGTTTACACAAATTTCTAGGAAGTTGCCAGTAAATATGTCAACACATTATACATTGTCCATGGAAACTGTATTTGGAGGATGTGAAATGCTCTCCCTTTATTTGGACTGGAGCCCACTAGAGATCCCCCATAACCAATTACTGAAGTGCACAAGAAATAAATTGCTCCAGTCTAACACTGCCCCCATCCCTGTGTACAGGTATGGGATCCGTTATCCGTAAACCTGTTATCCAGAGAGCTCCAAATGATGGAAAGGCTGTTCCCCATAGACTCTATTTTATCTAAAAAAATCCAACGTTTTAAAACTTCAATCCATTTTCTCTATAATAATAGAACACTACGACTATGAAGATTTTCATTCATCCAGGTCATAGCATATCTAGTATAGGTCAATCTAAAAACAACTGGACTTGCTGAGTAATCAATGAAGACGTTTCACTACTCATCCGAGCAGCTTCTTCAGTTCAACTGACTGGTGTGGGAATAGAACACTACATTATACTTGATCCAAATAAATATATAATCATCATTGGAAGCAAACCCAGCCTATTGGGTTTATGTAATGTTTACATGATTTTTTTTTTAGTAGACTTAAGGTATGAAGATCCAAATTACAGAAAAATCTATTATCCTAAAAAAAAAAACCAGGTCCCAAGCATTCTGCTAGCTGTTGTTAACTATGCAGAAGAAGAGGTTGAGGATAAATGGCATACTAATGTCAGGAAGGCTATTAACATCTTCAAATGGTTCGACTGACCTCTGCCATGACTTCTACTTGAACCTGGTAGGTTTTAGGTGGCGAAGTATTGAATTAGAACTGTTTCCACGGTCGAGGTATGCTAAATATCTTCAAATTGAAGGAATCTAGGAAGTGCTGATGGAAAGTGAAAGTAATTGCCTGCCTAAGACATAGAGGAGGGGCAGACAATATTTGAATGACAGCAGAGATTTTAAATATGTTTGCAACACTATGAATGCTTCAATAAAATAAAAGAATTTGGATTTCATGTATAACTTGAAAAGGACTTTTATTAAACAGCTTTTTATGTCTGGGTGACAGGTCCACTTTAAAGGGGTGGTTCCCCTTGAACTTTTTAGTATGTTGCAGAATGGGCAATTCTAAGCTGCTGTTCAATTGGTCTTCAATGTTTATTTTACATTTATTTATTTGCCTTCTTTTTGTGACTCTTTCCAGCTTTCAAAGGGGTTCACTGACCCCATCGAAAAATAATGTTCTTTAAGGCTACAAATGTATTGTTATTGCTACTTTTTATTACTCATATTCTATTCAGGCCTCTCCTATTCATATTCCAGTGTCTTATTCATAACAATATATGGTTGCTAGAGTAATTTTGACCCTAGCAACCAAACTGCTAAAATTGCAAACTGGAGAGCTGCTGGATAAAAAGCTAAATAACTCAAAAACCACAAATAATAAAAAATGAAAACCAATTGCAAATTGTCTCTTTACATCATGCTAAAAGTTAATTTAAAGGTGAGCAGACCTTTAAAGAAGCCTTTTAAAAGCTGATGGAAGCAGAGTCTTTATAACAGCTGATGCTTGAGCCCCAATACTGACCTTATTGAACCTCAATTGGCCTGTGCTGCAGAGATGAAAAGAAGTCTTTAGAGCTTAATATAACTGTGTGAAATCCCAGCAGTCATATTTAAATCCAGACGGGCCAGAAAAAGACCTTTCTAATTCTGTTACTCATGAAGTAGAACCTGACATGTGTCGTCTGCATCAGTTTCCCATGTTAAAATAAATAAAAACACTACCATTTCAATAGAATTCTGCTCTAAACCTGGCTGCACGTCCCGGTGTAACATTTCATAACAAGGCACCACTTGCCACATGTTGACATTTTTTCATGACTCATGACATAAAAACAAATATGATATAAATATGAACAAATATGAATGAAAACAAAGAACCAAATAGACAGTGAACTAATAATAAGACCATTTAGCAACATAAGCCAGCTAATTTCCCATTGTAAATAAATATGGCTAACCTTGGCAGTGACTGGCACAAAAGAAACACGCCTGTAACTAGGGCATCAAAATGTTTCAGTTTAGTGAGTCATCTACTAAGCTTACTGCCCTGCTACTAGGAAATATTGGGTAGGGGTGGAACAATTGAAGGAGTAATGTGATAAAAACTGTAACATTTCCAACAAGTCTTGTCATACATAGCAACCATCAAGTAATGTACTCGTCCCTTGTTTGAAAGCAAACATGGTATTGTTGGCAAAGGTTTTCTGGAACTTTGATTCTTTTATTACATTATCCCCTAACTTTTGTGTCATTTTACTACCCCTTTAATGCCTCCCTTTGGTATTATAAAATCTAATGTATGATTGGGCTACTTTTTACTTTTGTTACTACATTACACCCCAAAAATGGCATTTTTTTAACCGCAACTGCCATGGGTGATAATATGATGCAGGTTAAAAGGGTGGTGGATGCTCTGGGATAATATTGTGTATAGGCATGGCAGTTCATAATGAAATTGTGTGTTATTAGTTGTATGAGGTCATGAAAGATAACCAAAAAATCCCTGCAACATCTACTGAAAGTTCTGTGCTTCTGCTTCGGGCATTGCAATGTAGAGATATGAATTAAGATGTGAATATAATCAGTTACACATGTATCCTTGATATATAGTTGTTAAACATGGGAAGGCTCTGGCTCTAACCCTAATAGTCTCCTGTAGAGATCTGAAGTTTTCAGATGAGGCTTCTTATTATAATACGAAAGGCGCAATGACTTAATGATCTGCGATCTCCGAAGTGGAGAATCATGGCCTAATTCCTGTGTTACTTTGTCTCCCAGTGCTTCAGGCAATACAACAAAATTACTATTCATGTAGAGCAGGGACGTTCAGTGCAGCAACACTTCGATATATAGCTCTGCGAAAAAAAGATCTAAGAAAGTATATGGCATGGTTTCTATTAGTGGGAAAGGTAAAGTGTAATTAAAGCACCTTGAGCCTCATTTAACAAGGTCTACACTGATAAAGCCACTCCCAGTTCTTGTATGTGCCTGATGCACCGTCAAGTGTATGTATTTCAAGGGTAACTGTTATTTTGCACCAGGTAGAATTAGAATAACCAACGAGTAAGTAGTATATACAGGTCACCTCTTTAAGAAGGAACATCTGGTTTGTTGATATGGGTTACTAGACATGGTGCACATTTTGCAGTTTTTAGTATATTACCTTGAGTGTAATGACATCTCTGTCTGTCAGACTGAATCGGTACAGTTGAACTGAAGCACAATTCCCAGCATTGTGTCTAGGGCTGCCATCATGGTGTACCCCTGTGGCAGAGGGGACCCTCAATTCTGCAGAAGGGGTCAGGCTTCAGAGCTTCTGAGTGAGTAGACAAGGTTTGGGTCACAGCCCTGCAACTGTGAGGAGAAGACCCTGATAACTGGTATTATGATTTCTGATTTCTGATATCAGTTCTTAGTATCTTGATTCCCCTCTGGATTAAATTCGCAATTGGTGATAGAAAACAAATATGTTTAATGGCACATCTGACATCAGTTGTATAGCGAGCTCTAATGGAACAATGGAGATGATACAATATATTATCAGAACAAGCTGCAGAAGCCTTTGGCCAATTTCATACTTGTGACACTAATGAGCGTTCAGCCTGTGCGGATGAACTTAACAAATTGCATTCACTGAGTCTCAAATCAAAATCACAGATGCTTCAGGACAGTAACATTGAGTAAAGCCATGCCAAAATTCCTCAGCTACCTCCCTCCAGTATACACACAGTGGATATTTTGTTCTTCTTTTCCATTATGTTGTCCATGTGCTTAGACTTCAATCCTTGCCACAGGGACCGAATAGTACCACAGTGTGTTAAATCGGGAAAGATAAGGACTTTCTGTGTTTAGAGAGATGGCTTGACAACAGAGTGTATCCCCGAAGGCCACTTCATGCACAATGAAGGTCTGTATTTGATAGTAGTCACAGAACAAAATAACAGCCATTCCTTGGCAGAGGTTACCCTTAACTGTTTCTGCCCTTTCCATCTGTACAGAAGACCTTGGATGTTTCAATTTACAGCTGTTTGGCTTGCAGGGTTCTATCAAATAAATATGGTATTGCTTTATGTCACTCTAGTGTACTCTAGGAATAGAACAGTAAGAGTGTTTCTGGAATAGTGTAGCACCACCACAACATCTTAATAATATGTGTCCTGAGAAAGGAGCCCTGTGCTATTACTCTGACACAATGAATGTATTAAGTGAAATCTGTAAAAACATGCTCAACATGATTTATTCAGGCCAACTTTATTCATTGCTCTTAAGCTGGCCATAGATATTGAGATTTTTAAAAGATCAGATCCTGAGACCACGATCTTCTCGGAACGATCGTACGATCGTACGAATTTACCATCCTTTAAAAAGACCAATTTGCCAGGAAAACAAAGGGGAGCTGCCTGCTTGTCCCTGCAAACATAGATAGATTGCACTGGGGCCGACAAAGATTTTTTGACCTGGCCGATCAATTTCCTGACAGATGTCGGCCGAAAAATCGTAAAATGTATGATCGTTCGAATCCCACTAACCGCACGATAATTTCGGAGGATTTCGGACTTCCATAAAATCGGTCATTCGGCAAGAAGAATCGTCGCGTCTATGGGGAGCTTTAAAGGGGTTGTTCACCTTTGTGATAACTTTAGTATTATGTAAAGAGGGATATTCTGAGACACTTTCCAATTTGTTTTCATTTTTTATTGTTGAAGGTTTTTGAGTTATTTAGCTTTTTATTCAGCAGCTCTTCAATGGCCCAAATTACCCTAGCAACCATGCATTGATTTCATTAAGCATTTGAGCATTTGTTTTTTAGAAGTGAGTCAGCAACTCCCATTTGAAGCTGCAAAGAGTCAGAAGAAAAGGCAAATAACTATTAAACTATAAAAAATAATCAACAGAAATCTACCGGCCTGGGGGTTCTTCCATCGAGTGCCATGGAGCGATCCTCTTCCTTCTTCGTCGGTTTTTTAAATTTCCCGGGGCAGACGCATTTGCAGTACAGCAAAATAGCTGGCTTTTCACTCTACTGCGCATGTGCAGCCGCGAGAAGACCGAGAAAGCAGGAAGAGGATCGATTTGTGGTGTTCAGTGGAATAACCCTGGGCAGGTGTAGTTTACTGCTGATAGGAGCACCAGCTTGGGGGTTAGGTAAGTAAATATAATAACTTGGGGTGCCTAACTAAAGCAGATTTACAGTAAACCCAGAAATAGTGATTGAGTGAATTTATTCGCCAGCCATGAATTTGTGGCAAAATTCCGCATTTTGCCATGTCCGATTTTTCCATGAAACTGGGAAAATTGGCATGTGGAATATTGTGAGCTGGCATGCAGGCAGGCGCCAAAGGTATAGAAAGGTTAAGCGCTGACCATTCTCTGCCCTGGGAATGTATATTTGCTCCATGGGATCTCTTGCCCCACTATTGCCCTCATTCTCTACCATACCTGCTATAAGCTATTGCAGAGCACTGCAGAGTATGTTGGTGCTTTATAAAACCTTTTTTTTTTCAGGGCCCCACTATATGCATAATTCTGTGCTGTTGCAACACTGGGCTGAATGAGCACCTACGTTTGAATTAACATTTTTCTGTGTTTGCACCCGGAGCCATTGCATTGGTTTGGGCACAGGCTCACAGAATGGATTTTGGCAGTAAAATCTGCTCCATGTGCCTGTGCCCAGGCTAACAGGCTCCAGCAGACCAAGAAGATTGCTGATTCAAGCTTAGGGGTTGATCTTCGGCCTTGAGAATCAGGCCAGTGTGGCCTTCAAGCCTTGAGACAGCTCTGCATAGTCTCCATTAACATTGGTTTAAAAAAAATTCTATAAAACAGGAAATTAAACATTTGAGACATTTCTGCTTTTATGTTTTTCCCGGTTTCATTTCCAGCAGCTGTGTTCCGTGTGTAATCAGATATTATCTGTGCAAAGCTGATTTTTCACATTTGCTAATTGGCAGCTTTCTGCAGCAAATTATGAGCTTATACTTTGATGAGGTACAACTACAATCTTGCTGGAATGGGGAATGTAAAGTTTCCAGCCCCTGCAGCCACTACAAACATCTGCACGTCACTGCTCTGCTGAGTAACGCCAATATTTGGGTTGGTCGTTTTTTTTTTTTTTCTACAGATTTTTTTTCCACAGGATATTTTGAGCTCTCTGTACTAAATCCGTTACAGAGCTTGCCCTTTTTAGCAGAAGAGCGCTCTAAAATTAACAAGTCTTGTGTGAAATTACCAGCACAAAGCCGAGCGTGCATTTATGTTAGCATCTGCTGCACGGCAAAACTTTGGCTCAGCAGAATCCAAAGCAGAGAATAACTTCTTTAGTTTCCAAGTATAGTGCTGCTAATGTGATATTAAATACACAGAAGGCCTCCTTTCCTACATGAAGCCGGAGAACACATTTGTTATTATCAAGTTCTATTTTTATTGGATTGTTTAAACTAGAGAAATTTGGTATTTACAGCATTTTTGCAGAGCTGAACAGACTGCCCACTTATTGCATAAACACTCTATAGCTGAACGATTATAAGGATTCAGTCTTTCCCCAGCTACAGCAATAGACTGCACAGCAGCAAGGTGCAAGACATAGCATTAAAGCCCAGTAATATTTATGTTCAGGATCAGGAACTTTGTCGTGATTACAGAGCCACAGAACAGATAGTAACCATATAGATCAAGATCATGCTTAGTAAATGCTACAATATGAATTTATACACAAAAATATATATTTTTATTTGAAAAAAGTTTCTACACTCTATCGCTGCTTTTTGATTGAGGTACATGGTCAAAAATATGTACAGTTTTGCAGGTAGGACCAGCACACTCTAGCTAAGTATAAAAATATTTATTCACACACCTTTTGTGCTCAACGTTTTTTATTAGGACCTTTATCAAGAATTTATCAAGGATATATATATTTCCACTGGCCATTCTTAATTTCCCTAACCGTTCATTCATTTCAAAAACTTGGTTTAAAAAGTATAATGTTATTGGCCAAACTAGCTGACCATAATGTGGGTCCAATACTTGACCCCTAGGTATAGTTATCTTTGGACAGCATAGGTTATCAAAGCTTGAAAATACATTTCTCTACAAAATTCTCCAGAAATACTCAATGTTTATAGCCATTATAAGTAGGTATTTCTTTTTGGAGAATTGACTTTTCAACCTTTCTAATTTTCTCATAAATATGCTTCTCTTGGAGTTGATAGCTATGAATCATATGCCCCATTGCTTTACCACCCACTTAAGTTCCCTGATTTGACATTAGAACTCTGCTGATGTGGCTCTCAGTGTCTTTATATCTGGTTCTTAGCCAGTAGCCAGATTTAGGGTAAGCCCTTCGTCTGGCATTACCTATCGCTGATTCTACAAAATGCTTGAAGCTAGGGAGAACTCTATAAGACAATGACACTACCTGCCGTTGCATTGTCTCCAGTGGTTTTTCCCATACTCTGCACTGGTTTCCGTATTTAACCTTTTTCTGTATATTTGAATAGATCTTGCCTGCTTTTCTCTTCTTTTGCTGAGAATTCTATTCTTAGCCATTGTGTTGGACTTGAATTGAGAACAGAATTCATGGAGTTGTGCTCAACTTGAACTGAGAACAGTATTCTTAGCAGTTGTCTTGGACTTCACCCGAAATAATGACTTCATTTCTCTGATAAACAAAAAAAACTAGGCAGACTCCCAAAACTTTTTCCTTTCATTATATCCTTACCCAGAACTCATTCAAAAAATAGTTCAACAATACAAATGATATTACATCTGCAGCTGTTTATTATTTCCAGAGTAAGGTCAGTTGGAAGCCACAGCAATCAGTTTTTTGCATAATAGATCCTATAGCTGTTATAATAATACTTATGCCATTGGAATAAGTGGCATTATTTGCTGATTACCTTGGATTTAATTTTTTTTTTTTAAATAGAATTGGCTACATTGATTTGTAAATAGTTTGGCGTTAGTAAAGATATATCAAATATATAAATACTGTATATTTGTATTAACTTCTTATTAGAAAAACAGTTCAGATAGAGGATTGATCACTAATCTTCTAATCTTGCCTTTAGATTTTTTTAGACTAGTGCTGACCTTCTAAATGTATATCAAGGTTTCCATCTTTAAAGCTTGAGACTGCTGGCAGATCCATTGGTTTATGATGATATTATATCCAGTGGTACTATCAGGTAATGGGTTGGATTTCAGATAAAGCTGCTGTGTGTCAACTGTGGTCAAAATAACCATGTAAAAAAAGAAAAAAAATCATGTAAACCTTTTTACCCATTTTTTTAGTTGCCTGTAATTGGCACCTGAATTTAAGAAAACGAAAAATACCTTAATAATGAAAAAGGCCTTAAACTCTCCCAAATTTACAGTATGTTAGCTACAGAAATCTTTAAGCAACAGAGCAGGGGGCATGGTTGGGGATGTAACTGGGTAGAGTCAATGGGGTTGACCAAAAAGACAAAACTGTCAGGTTGATGAAAATATGGGTTGCGGGGTAGTAGATTCAGATGTGGATCTCCCTGTTTAGCAGTTAATCTACTACCTGTATAACATTTTTAAAATAAACATTTTAAAAACTCTTTTTATACCACTACTATTATTATTATTATAAAGGTATTCTGTCATGATTTTGATTATGTCGTTTTTTTTCTAAATTACACTGTTTACGCTGCAAATTCACTCTACAATATAACATTTCATTCCTGAACCAACAAGTGCATTTTTTTATTTGTAATATTGGTGTGTAGGCAGCCACCTCGGGTCATTTTGCCTGGTCATGTGCTTTCAGAAAGAGCCAGCACTTTAGGATGGAACTGCGTTCCGGCAGGCTGTTGTTTCTCCTAATCATTGTAAATGAATGTGTCGCAGTAGTAGTAGTAGGACCTGGATTTTACTACTGACTGCTGTTATCTTGTGTTAGGGAGCTGCTATTTGGTTACCTTCCCATTGTTCTGATTTTTGGCTGCAGGGGGCGGGGGAGGGAGGGGGTGATATCACTCCAACTTGCAGTAAGGAGTGACTGAATTTTATCAGAGTACAAGTCACATGACTGGGGGCAGCTGGGAAACTGATAATATAGCCTCCAGGTCAGCTCTTTTAAAAAATTGAATTTAGTGCAGACTTCTGCTGGAGCAGCAATATTAACTGATGCGTTTTGAAAAGCATTTTTTTCCTATGACAGTATCCCTTACAATTATTCAGGTTGGAACAAATACTTTAATCTCTATTTTTAATAATTGTACCCCCTTAACGCCTGCAGTTATTAGTACAGTGCATGTAGGGCCCCTCAGTAACAGCAGGTACCTCAACATTCCTGTTCTCTGGTAGACAATGAAAGCATGCATGCTACTAACACTTGAAGCTGTTCCACTTTATCCTCAAGGGACTGACCTTAATTCAACAATTTCTCTAATGCAGCACACAATAATCTTTAAATCCTTAGGCTACCTGAATTAATGATGTTGAGGCACGTGAATGCTGTGCCACAGCTCAACACTCAACATATGTTAATAAATTAGAGCATAAATGAAGGTTAAAAAGATCACCTTTAATGTTATACTGATATAGAAGTATGAAGTGTGTGTTATTCCAGGGAAACCCAGAAAGGAAATTAAGCAGTGAATAAATCAATAATAATAATAATAATAATAATAATAAATAAATATATATATATATATATATATATATATATATATATATATATATATACATACATACATACATATATATATACATACATATACAATTAAAAATATATTTCTCAGCTGAAAGTGTATTTTGAATATGATAATTTAACATGAATTGGCTAAAAAGTTTTTTTTAGGTGTTATAAAAATACAATATATGAAAAATAATGCAGGTTATTCTTCTAAAATGTTTTTTGACTAATTAGAAGTTTCAACTCACAGTTTATTCTGTAATTGCATCATTTTCCCGTCTTCTACATTTAAAGGAAAAATCTAAATATTGTCAACATTTTTAAATCTGTTTTATCGCAAGGTGGAAGTTTCTTTGCATTTTTTTTCCAAGATGGTGTTTGTAGCGTTTTCTATCTTTCTAAGATCTGTGGTATGTCACTACCATACAAAAACTAATATAGCATGTTGATAGCTTTCCAAGGGTTAAAGTTGCCGTCTTTGGTGAAACACAATGTCCATTATAACTTGTGCTCTATTCAGGTTTTTCATTGGTCCAAGTTTAATATATGTTTGCTACAAATGAAATTGGAGTTTGGTACAATGTCTACAGAAAATTTAAAGTTTCTTTTTTTTCCCTTGGAACAAAAATTTTGAAACCAATGCTTAATTGGGCTTTGGAAAAAAAATGTAAGGGTAATGAGGGATTGGGAAGTGATGGAGAGGGTGTACTACTTTGGAGGCCCATAGTCTATGTTCCATAATTGGGGCCAGTTTGGGATCATTTAATAATTGCTGTCAGAAGATCAAATTTAATTCTTGTTTTAAAGACACTGCTGTGGGATAGAGCAATGCAAATGTTCATCAGAGGGTCTGATTGAACAAAGCTTTAATTAGGTTGATTAGGATGCAAAAAAGAGTTGAAGAATAAGGAGGGAAAGTGACAAATTGGCTTTCTGAGTGGTTTGACAGCACTATGGAACGTCTTTATTTTTGTACTGTTTAGATACTGGTCTCATTTGATTTGTCTAGCAGACAACATAATTAAGACATTGAATAGGTCTGAAGCATAAAACCAGTTCCAAAAATAGTAGAAGAAGGAACACAATAATTATTTGAATAGTACTACCAGATTTGCAGTTTGTATAGATGCTTAGTTACTCATGCTGATTAATGATATCCCCCCACCTCAAAATCATGTGCTCTTTCTAGGTTGTTACAGTTGAAGCACTATATGAAGCTTGTTCTGCTCTCTGGTATATTACAAAACAACTTGTAGCATGTAATGTGTGGCACACACCATTTACTTATTTCTACTACCCAAATGGGGTAACTTTTGTACTGTTTCATACTTCTCAAAGGAGGTTTGAGATCCTATTGTCGGCCCTCCATTCTGCCTCATTACATCTTGTACCAGCTATAGAATATAAGATAAAAAGTCTGATTTTGAGCATGTTTTCTCTGTGAAGAGATGAAGGCTGTTATTCGTAGTGATCACCATCACCTCATGTAAAGAGACAGCCACAATGGGGCAATTAATGATTATCACAACAAAACTCAATCCAATTATCCATAAAGGAGCACTATTTTTTTTCACTTTTTTGCATTCAATTTGTAAATGTGTTACTGAATCTGCTTATGGATTCTGCTTTCGGCTGTTTTTGGTTCTTTCCAAAACTCATATTTCCTTCCATAGCAGCTCCTGTCATTTAATATACAGTACATACTACAGGTAAATGAGCTGTTACTCAGAATGCTTGGAACCTAAGGTCTTACAGATAAGGGGTCTCTGCATAATTTGCATCACCATGCCTTAAATCTACTAAAAAGTAACTTCAAAATGAATTAAACCAACTAGGATTGTTTTGCCACCGGTTTACCGTGAAACTCAATTTTACTTCCCCTGATTTTAAGCTTTTCCACATTTTGCACCATTTTTGTGGTCTCACAGAAATATAATGCATAATACATTTCCCTGATTCTTATATTTTCCCTGATTTTGCACATTTTTTTCTGCCCCCCCCTTAGAAAAATTAAAAAAGGGGTTCTACTGTAATTATATTTTAGTTTGAATCAGGTTCAAAGTAATATTACAAAGGAAAAAAAATGTAATTATTTGCTTAAACTGAACTCTATGGGAGATATTCTTGTATCTTGGAAATTTCTGGATTACAGGTTCTATTTTCAACAGAAAACTAGGTTGTCTCTCATTGCCATTGTTCAACAAAAAAGTCTGCAGCATATGTGCATAAAATATTAAAATTTTGTGACTTGCGACAAATTTTTGACGTGCCACAATTTTTTTCACCTATTAGAACCTATGGGCATCATTTTTACGGGGAAACCTGGTGAAAATTGCATTCATCACTAGAGGAGAACCGCACTAACGGCTTTCATTTCAAAATAAAATCGGTGGTGTTTATTCAGCGTTTCGCCTCTTAGGCGTGGGCCGTCTTCAGGAAGTAAGTTATATATAATGATGTGAGGGACCATGTGAAGGCTTAATAAATCTATACATATTGTTTCTTTGCTTGTGAGTGCTTCAGTTTTTTGCTATTGCTTGATGAGGTCTGGGAAAGCACCCGGTAAGTGGCCGTGAGTGCTGGTTTTTACAGTCATATATGTACAGCGGACAAGGGTGCTTTCATTTTGACTACCATTGCTGTGGATTTTTGCATTGTACGCTGTCTAAACGGTATTTACCAAGAAACAAAAGTGTGCCAGCAAGGACAGTCTACTGGAAACAAAGTCTCTTGAGACATGTGGGAGGAGTAGGGACATGGTTCACTGCACAGGACACAATTTGTGTGAAAACAAGACTGAGCTGTAGCATGTGTTTGCTGTAGAGACCGAGCTCAGGTAGCATGCTCCACTTTCCTACCACACAAAGCCAACCTATCATTACAAATGATCATTATGTCAGGGTGAAAGATCATTATGGTTCTACTAAGTTCCCTCTTCATTGTTTTCTACCCAGTCTGTAATAGGGCAAATGGTAGGGCAAATGTTCAGACATATGTTAATGCTTTATGCAGATGCTTTATGCAGGAGCAGAGATTATGGTACATAATTTGTGATTAACCTTTTATTTCCCAGGCTACTTCATTAGAGGACAGAATTAATATTGAATTATTGACTTTTATGGGAGAATTTCACAACACACTTAATTCCTTTGTAACCAATGCTTGAAAATCCCAACTAAGATATAATTAAACCTTATTGGGGACCACAGCAATCCTTGGGTTTATTTAATGCGTAAATTATTTTTTAGTAAACTTAAGGTATGTTGATCCAAATTACAGAAAGACCCCTTAAGTCCCAAGCTTTCAGATAACATTTACCTTACCTTTACCCTTACCTTTACTTTTACTCTTACCTTTACCATCAAGTCCTTACTCAGTGGCATAACTACATGTTACTTGGCCTCACAGCAAATCAACTTTAGGGCCCCCAACATATTCAGAGGTTGTCCTGTTCTACCAATATTAGGGCCTCATGAGCCCCCTCTTCCTTTGTAGTTATTTCCCTGTCCTCACCCTATTTATTTTGTCCTTCTGAACCAAGACGTTGTGCTTTAAATCCTTAAATACTCATGATGCTAATGTTATCAATAGGGAAGAAAGGTAAAAATATAAGAAGGCTGTTATTTTCAACCGTAGAAAGAACCAAGAGACACATCTATCCATCTTTGGTGGTAGAATACTGTTTCATTCTGGGACTACAGAAGAGACTATATCATCATGTTAGGGAACCAGCCTCTAATCCAACCTCTTTAAAACAGCTCCTCTGGGCAGTAGCTTCCAGTCTGTCACAGAATGGCTAGCATGCCTACAGGGAATGCATAGAACTAAAGAATAGGTATCTGTTTGATGGGTGTCAATATAGCAATGGTTCCACTATTGTTGTAGATCTTACCCTTTGTTTGACTGATGCTCTGATCACCTCCTGTGTTAGCACAAGCCTGCCTTTTAATGGGTATTCATGAGAAACCAGCACAAAGCGGCAATTATGTGAAACATTAAAATAACAAATATTACTGATAAAAGGGAGCATGGACTCTCTTCTGCTCAGTTCCATACAAAAACGGTGCTCTTGGAAGCTGACCAAAGGAGAATTTGTTTAATTTCCAGCCCGTGTTTTAGGTTGAATCCCTTGCTGTTTGACACACAAACCAATATTTTGCTATAAATGCTGTGTAATCAGTGGATTTTCTGCAGAATTCATGTTATGCAATACGACCGTGGTTTTGCAAGTGTTCAAGCGTGTAAAAAAAAAAAGGGGGGGGGGGGAGAACAGATGTTGCTTTAATCCCAAGAGATAAAACATATCTTAGATTTTACATGTTCAAAACTATTATACTGACACTAGACATTTAGCTCTCTAACCATGTAAATGTTTATGAATCTAGCAGATAAA
This sequence comes from Xenopus petersii, assembly GCA_038501925.1. Classification (NCBI taxonomy): domain Eukaryota; kingdom Metazoa; phylum Chordata; class Amphibia; order Anura; family Pipidae; genus Xenopus; species Xenopus petersii. The sequence continues at coordinate 172,841,773 of CM076673.1, forward strand.
AGAGGTAATTTGTTACCTATGTAACACCGTGCAGGTGTTCTCGATCTGTTCACATTTTCTCTTTTTCACCCGCCGCCCTCCTTCGCGGTTCGGCCTTTCTACATATTTGACATACATTTTATCTCCTTTGTCCTTGGGAAAAAGTAGCAGTGGAAATATTAGAGCTAACTTTTCAGCTGTCGTGGGCTCTAGGGAAGATTGATATGTTCTGCAAGCCATCTTTGCATATTGTGCCTGAATCTGTCTCCAGGCGGTCAGAGGTAACCCCTTTACTGCCAGAGGAATATTTTTACTCCTTCCCTCTGTAATGTACTTCTGGCCCTCTGACTAGGAAGGGATTTTTTTGTCAATGGTGAATATTGTGATTTGGAATGAAGGGAAACAAAAAAAAACAAAAAAAAAACTGGTGTTCCTCATGATTTTCCACATACAAACACACTTTTTTTAATTACACCTTCGAAGGTTTAGAGAGGCTTGAAGTGCTATAGTCACAATGATTATAAAGTGTTACTAATTGCACAATGGGGCCTTTTTCTAGTTTTACTAAAATCCCACACATTGGTTCTTGCAGTTAAATGAGAACTAAAGCTTAACTAAAGAAGTAGCTAGAAATGTTGTACATTATATTTTGGGCTTCTGTACCAGCCCAAGGCAACCACAGCCCGTTAGCAGTAAAGATCTGTGTCTCCAAAGATGCCCCAGTAGCTCCCCATCTTCTTTTCTGCTGATTCACTGCACATGCTCTGTGCTGTTGTCACTTACTGAGCTTAGGGACCCACTCACAATATACAGTACACATAGAATATAAATGTCTCAATATAAGGCTGGTTATTAATTAATACAGATAATATCTACATGATAGCACAGAAACCAGTGCAACTAGCATGATAATCGAATAATCAGCCTTTTAGAACCAGCTTATTTTACAGGCCAACCTCAGTTTCTGCTTGATAATTTGCAATGACCCCAAAGCTTAACTTCTCAACAGCTGCTCAGAGCCCACTGAGCATGTGAGTGTCACAGACACTTTCCAAGATGGTGACCCCCCGTGACAAGTTTGAAGTCCTGGATCATTGCTGCTAATGACAAGCTGAAACTTTAGGCTGGTGCAATAAGTTCAGTATTTAAAATATGGCATTTTTAGCCATATTTATTTTTAGGGTTTACTTCTCCTTTAAACAAGCAGGCTACTCTTTTTAAGCACAATGAGCTTGTATTTTGTATTTGTTCATTACACTTATATATTGTTGCAACTGTGTCTATGAGCCTACAGAGAAAGTATTAGCATCCTGTGTCTGCTCAGAACTACTACTCTCAGCATCCTCTCAAGCCAGCTGCTGAAAGATTGAGGGGAAATTCAATAAGCTTCGTAGTTGCGCCATTGTCCGCTTTGCCGCACTTCGCCAGGCGTAGTTTCGCCAGCGCTACGCAAATTCACTAAAGTCCGGGGAAGCTCAGGGGAAGCTTAAGGTTGCGAAGTTGCGCTAGCGTTAATTCGCCAAGCAAAGCTAAGTTACGCTAGCCATGCTTAATTTGCATACGGCACCAAATTGAAGATACAATGGAGGTATATGTAGCATCACTACACAAGCCTGGGAAACCTTTAAAACAGCAATTAAAATTTTTATTTTGCCCTAAACATGTGCCCACTGTATAGTTAAGGTGCCTTGAGTTAGGAAATGTAGGGGGGAAGGAGGGGAGCCCCAAAAATCTTTTTCAGCCTATCACCCATTAAAAAAGAAAAAATGCCAGCGTTTTTTGGGACTTTGGGAATTTTTAACTTTTTTTGAAGCAATCCCTATCTACTCTATTGCACTTCGCCTGGTCTGAGGTGGCGAAGGAAGTCTGGCGTAAAAGGTAACGTTCAGAATAATTTGCGCGTCAGTGAATTTGCGTAGTTATGTCCACTGCGCAAATTCGCCAGGCGTAAGGGTGCGAAGTAACACTAGCGAATTTACACCAGCGTCCGTTAGTGAATTGACAAATTAACAAAAATGTGCTACGCTAGCGAATTCGCTAGTGTTAGGCACTACGTTGTTTAGTGAATTTGCCCCTAAGAGTTACTAAGTTAGCTCCATATGTGATGCACTAGAACAGTTGCTCATGAACAACATGTTGCTTACCAACACCTTGGAAGTTGCTCCTAGTGACCTCAGGTGCTTATTTTTTCATGCATTTTTTTCACACTTGAATGTGGCTCACAGGTTAAGGACCTTTGCACCAGAGTTACATCAAAATGTGGCACCTCAGTGGGGAACTACGCTGGAATCAGTGGGAGCACAGCAGGACACTTGCACCTTGCTAAGGTCCTACGTTTAATTCCAAAAACCAATTTCCCAATTTCAATTTCAGACACAAACTTCTAGGAGTTTGTATGTTTGTCTCCCTGGTGTTCCTCCCACGCTCCAAAAACATACAGACAGATTAACTGACTCCTGAAAAAAGGTAGCCTTTTTTGCATGTGAATGTTATAGAGACCATAGACGTGCAGATTTACCTTCATATCGGACGAACGATCGTTCAGTGCCATCTCCCAACCTGCCACTAACCATCCACTTCAAATGAAGTAAAAGAACAGATCAGACTAGTACAATTGCTGTCAGGGGCAGAATATAAAGATAGGTCCGACAAAAGCTGGTGACAGTCTCCCACTGAGATAGTCATGTCGGCAATACATGCAGAGATATTATCGGTAGCCGGCAGAAATTTTCTAACCTGTCCGAATGACTGAACGACCAATCGCCATGGGTCCACACTAGGCCCGAAAATCGTATGAATCATCAAATCTTTGCGTCCATGGCCAGCTTTAGACTGTAAGATCCACTGGGCAGGGAATGATACTGTATATAATGTCTTTAAACCCCTAAATATGTGTCTGCACTATCAGTGTAAAGACTTCCATAGAAACCAAGTAGTTCGTAGAAATGCATAAGCTGTGCAAGTGTTGTTCTGTTAGTATGTATGTTTTCTACATTTAAGTAAATTGTAAAGTAAATTTCTGCTTAAATCCTTACTTTCAGTTTGGTTTAAACTGTAAGTACAGGTATGGGACCTGTTATCCAGAGTGCTTGGGACCTTGGGTTTTCCAGATAACATGTTTCCGTAATTTGGATCCTCATACCTTAAGTCTCCCAAAAGACTGGTTTTGCTTTCAATATCGATTAATTATGTCTTAGTTTGGATAAAGTACAAGGTACTGTGTTATTACTGTAGCGGAAATTAAAATTTAAATTTGGATTATTTGGATAAAATGGAGTCTATGGGAGACAACCTTTCCATAATCGGAAGTTTCGGGGCTTTCTGGATAACGGGTTTATAGGTAATGGATCCCATACCTGTATGTTTCTGTTGATAGTATAAAAAGCAGCATATGGAATTGTAAGTCTTTGCCACTGTTTACACCTCCTGTATATATAAGCGATACTCAGCTGCTCCCCTTCAGCTTGTTGTGCCACAAATCCAAATACTTTCTGGGGTGCCGGGTATTGCAGAATGGACTACCATGACATAACAATATTGTACTCGTTAGTAAAGAATCTGGATTTTTAATTAAATTGAAAATAGTCCCGTACTATTATATATACCTTTAGTGCATTAAATCTTTTGCCTACGTTGCATGGAATGTATTCTCACTCAGCTGTTACCCTGTTATCACACGTTGCTTTGCGCTAAAAATCCTTGATGCAAAATGTCCTTATCAGTGGGATTATAGACAAGCCTCGGTGCTCTCCTGCTGTATAAAGGGAAAAACATAATAGCATTCTGGGTACACGTTTTTTGCCAACCGTTAAAATAACCATAACAATATTATTTTTATACTCACTTACAGAAGATTTGGATGTTTTAGCGACCCATCTCCAATATACTTTTATTCTGTTTATCTAGCAATAAAAAGGAAATGAGATATTGACTAAATCATGTGACACGCTGAAATATAATGTTTGATTAGACGGAGCCTTGTTTTTAATGAACATATGGATGGACTCCAAAATACCGCTAACAATACATATAAAATACTGCATGCATAGTGAGAAAAGTATTTATTTTTCTTTAATGGAACAAAAAGTCTACTTTATATAGCACTTCTAAGAACCATATTTATGATTATGTGAATTTGTACTTTTTATGTATGAATTTTTTTTTAGCCGTATTCCAAATAACCTCCTAAGGCTTTTAAACTGGCTTTTGAGGTATTATTTATAGCCATTGTGAATTGTAGGTTTCCAGCCAGCTGGAAGCACTTAATGTCACCATGAGTACAGAGAAGTCAAAAGTAGCCTGAGGCAAGTCACATAATGTGCTGCTGCCCCAGGTAGCAAAGTTAGATTGTAAGCTCTGTGAGGAAGGGTGGATGGATGACTGTGAATAAGAATAAGGGCAGGAATTCTTATGCTTTGTCTGTTTGCACCCACTCGTCGTCACAAATAGGAGATACACATGGTATATTCCCAGTCGCCTGATCTCAAAACATTACCAGTAGAAAAGCATTATTTTTATTCACCCATCTTCTAATTATTTTTAGCTTCTCTAATGTTTCTTTTTGTTTCTTTTTGTTCATGCATTTATTTCTTTCTGTTCCTGTTTTGGCACAGTCTAAAAAAAAAAAAAATTCTCCAGCAGACACTTTTTTTTTTGACAATTGGCTGCCAGTTAGTTCCATATCTTCCTGACATGCCCCGTGCTAAGGGTGCTGCTGCAGGGCAAACACAGCCATTTCTGCACAGAGAAGGAAGTGCCGAGTTTTGGTTCCCATTTTGTACTTCTGGAACAGTTTAGGGAAGGAAGCACCTTTACACCTTTTATTGTTCATGGTTGCTGACATCACATCCTTCCGTGACCACTTGGTGTGTGTTTCCTGCCATTCTATTGAGAGTCTTACAAACTGGAGAAGACAGAATAGAGACATTTAGTAAATAGTCCTTTCTGGGTAGATGATCAGCTTCTGTCCATCTGATTTTTTTTCCACAGCAGAGGCTTAAATCACTCTTCCTTCTGCTCTGTGCCCTCGCCACAACATACGGCGAACAGAAGCCTGCAAAACTCAAGTTCCGCATTTTTAGCGAGCACTCTGATTTTTGTGTTTGCCTTGCAAAATGCAGAATGAAGCAGACTGTTCCCCCCAACAGCTCTCTGCTTTCTGGCTTTCTGCTGCTACAAGTTTGTTCCGTTTGACACACACAGTTAGGGAAAAGCATCCGTATGCTCTAAAATGTTTCTTTCTTGTGTAATTTGCCGGTTTTCGCCCAAAGGCGAAAAGCAAACTAAACAATAATTTTGATGTATATGAGTATGAGAAATTTACATTTTGTGATCAGTGATCTTTCAGATGGAGACAATTTATATACTGTATATGTTGGCTGTCTTCAAATATTGCCATTGCTATAGCCTTGGGTACTTTGAAATTAAAATATATATATATCTATCTATATATATATATATAGGTGTGTGTTGTTTTTATTTCTTGGTACGTACATAGATACATACTGTAGATACATAGATGATAGATACATTTATTGCATATAGATAAATAGATATGTATATACTGTTTATTACTTGGGCAGAATGCAAGGCATCTGTTGTTCCCGTATTTTCTGCCATAAACCATCTGACAATCTCACCCTCTCCATGACTTTTGGAGAATATATACATTAAATCCTAGTAGAAATATGTTCTCATATTCCATTTTTGCTATAAAAGCTAACAACATATAGGTTATAGGTTAATTATCACAGATTTCCTTCTTTGAATACTTCCATTAATTAACATTAACATGGGCGGGGGTTGCCACACTGCTTGCAGAGTTTTACTGATATTTCATACCCTCCAGATACATTTTCATGATTAATGTTAAATAAATATTTTTGTCTACACCCACCATCAATTAAGGAAAAAAAAGTTTTTTATTCTACAATAGTATCCAGTATCCGTTCATTCCTTTTTAATGTATTAGGATGTAGTTAAATTTCACGTTTTTTTTATCTATTCCGTGACAGATTTATCTGGAAAAGTGCCACAGTCAGAGACACACAGGCAACATTAGCGGTTATCATCACGATGTGTAGCAGAGGGCAGCATTATTAATGAAGTGATAAGTCTGAGCTCCACAGCTTCCGCCTGAATGAAGCCATGCTTAGGCCATCTTAACCCCAGTTTTAATGCTGATTACCAGTTTAATTGAATTGTCCTGTCAGGCTCAGAGAAGGAGGCGACGAAACATGACATAAACGGTTGGCAGCCCTCATGAATGCATTTTGGAATTGAATGTCCATTTTTAACTAAAGTTATTTTGTTATATATTTCTATACAGATTTAAAGTCACTTAAAACACTTTGACATCAAATAAGTATAAACAATTGGATCATTCGTGGGGCAAACAGGACTGTTTACATTTGTTTAGCTTTCTTATCTCAAACACAAGACTCCTACAATTTGGATTAGGTTAAAAAACTTTGACTTGTGATTCTGCTAGATGGTCATCAATTCAAAACACAATGGATTAAACCGTTTGCCTTGTTTGCAAGGTCAGCCCCAGCCAACAGAGGTTCCCAGCATGGCCTAGTTGTATGTGGTTTAGTAGCATATGGCGAGACACAGATTTGAGACCATAGGGGTAATTTACGAAGCAAATCTTCATTTGATACCCATAATGCAGCATGTCCACTATAATAAGAGCAAAACTGTGGGCATGCTTCAACTTGTTTATGCCACAGTTGCAACTGACTGCAATTTGCAGCAAACCAGGTGCAAGTTGCGTCTATGCTTCAATCTGATTCACTGGGCACAAGTGTGGTGTTGCAACCAACTGTTTGGAACCCATGAACAAATGAACAACCTCCAGATCCAGTGTGGTGGTAGTTCAAGTGGTCCTCAGTATTAAGAAGCTGAGTTGCACAGTAGAGGAGGCAGGATGGATACACTGACAACCAAGTGGAAGTGCAGGAGTGTTTATTAAAATACCTAAATGAATTTAATCCAATTGCACATTCCATTGTGTCCATATTATAGCACCTCTTGACCAATCTTATTATTAGTGGTTGACTTTATCTTCTCAAGAACTGCTTGAAGGTTCAACCTTTGGTGAGGGACCCCCTTCTACACATGTTTATCTAGGACAACAAAAACATATTCACATCTCACTTTTAGCTGCACTTTCTCCTTGAACCTTGTTGCTTAAATTGCCAGTCTCTCCAATCCTCAGGCTGGGACCCCATTGCTTCATATCATCCTTGTCCCTCAGGGGGCCCAGCCCTAAGGTGTGAGAACAACTGCCTTATATATAAGCATTTAAGAAGATTCCATATTTGAGATAAAAACGCCATGAGTTAAGCTGTTGTTCTACTCTAGAATTCCCACAGTAATACATATTGAAGGACCTAAATTAATTTAATACAACTGCACATTCCATTGTGTCCATTTTATATCACCTCTTGATCCCTCTTATTATTAGTGGTTGTCAGACTTTATGTTCCCAAGAACTGCTTGAAGGTTCAACCTTTGGTGAGGGACCCCCTTCCATATTATATCACCTCTTGACCAATCTTATTATTAGTGGTTGACTTTATCTTCTCAAGAACTGCTTGAAGGTTCAACATTTGGTGAGGGACCCCCTTCACATGTTTATCTAGGACAACAAATACATATTCACTATAAATCTCACTTCAAGCTGAACTTTCACCTTGAACCTTGTTGATCAAATGGTCAGTCATTCCAACCCTAAGGCTGGGCCCCCATTGCTTCATATTGTCCTTGTCCCTAAGGAGGACCAGACCTAAGGTTTGAGAATCACTGTCCTTTATATAAGCCTTTAAAGAAGAAACAAACCCTTAATGAAAATTCCTAACCCCTACCCTACATAGACCCCCTCCCTCCTCTGCCCCCGGGCAAATGCCCCTAACTCTTTACTTACTCCTCCATGCAGATTCTGTCCAGCGGAGTTCACGGGCACCATCTTCAGCCTCTTCAGGGAATCTTCGGAATGAGCCAGACGCTTCGGCAATTTTTGTGAGTTTTGGCTCATGCGCAGTAGTGTGGAACAGAAAATTGCTGCAACTGCGCATGCGCGCTTCACCAGTCTCATTCCGAAGATTACCAAAGAGAAGAAGATGGCCCCCGTGAACTCCAATGGACATAATCTGCACGGAGGGATAAGTAAAGACTTAAAGATTTGCCCGGGGGAGCAGCTAGGCTGGAGGGAGGGGGGGAGGGCTTTTTTTTTAATTAAGGATTTGTTTCTCCTTTGAGAAGAGTCCATATTTGACATAAAAAAATCCTTTATTTTCCTTGAGTTAAGCTGTTGTTCTACTCTAGAATGCCCCCAGAATTAAGCAAGGGAAGGGGGATTCCAGCATGTCAGTCTCTAGTCAGTAATGTTGTAATTTAGTCAAACAGCACAAGCCCTAAGATGTTAAACCGGGAGTTTCTTATGCATCAGTAACTTTTATAAATGGCAAAGCCATCAGACACTTACTGCGTCAAGTCGCTTGCCATTTTCTGAGAATTCCACATTAACATATTCTGAGTTGAAAGAATAGGCTTTTTAGCCTATTAAATAACATAAATGACTGTAAAACCTTTAGACTGCCACAACCTCACAGAAAAGAAGGCAAAATGCAAACGGTTCAATTGCTTTCATGTTGCCTGAATGGAGATTGTAAATGATAGCTCACTTAAAGCATGTTCAATGGAGTTTAAATCACAATTGATTTACTCCCTGACTGAGCAACCAATGGAATAATTGCTAATCGCTGCACAAATTAGGTGGGCTGGAAGGTAGCAAATGAGGTTGAAGCACAGGAGGTTGATTGGCAAGAGAACTAGAATTCTCTGTCGTATGGCATTTCTTTGGGAGGGGGTTAGTGGAACATTTTCAGCTCCGTTTCTAACAAATTGCCTTTTTCAATAAATTCACAAAAAATAGTTGTGGCCAGGAATAGACAATGTTTTTGATTCTGGCTTATGCCAAGCTGGTGATGCTGGGAATTATATTTATGAAACTGAAATGTATTTGGTATGTATAAAAACCTTTAAACAAGTATTAAAAAAACCTGATATATTTCATTGATTTCTAGATTAAAAAGAGGCCTGCCAAACTTATAATATATACTTTTAATATAATATACTTATATCATAAAGGTTGGTGCAATAATGCATGTCCTCTAGGGGGTGGCATTGTTCTTGTCCTGTCTATGTAAGGGGTTTGCCCCCAACAGGTGAAAAGTAGTACTGCAAGTGGTAAATCAATGTTTTAATCATAAAGTACAAAGTACAAACGCAGTATCACCTTCAAAATATACAGTAAATAAAAGGATCTTGGTTAGTGTATGTTCCTATTCCTTTGTTTCCTTAATGCCTCTAATTTGAGTGTTGTTTCTTACATACCATGATTTAGCCATAAAAAAACACTTTCTAATCCTTCATTTAGGAAGCGGAAATCCACTTCTCAGCTCTACTAAGTTGACCAACTTTTATTACCTTCGATGAGACCAAAATGCATTCATTTATATAGCTGAAACTAATCCTGCTGATGTTGGAGGCAATGTAGTGCAGTTCTACTGTACACATTACAGTAGAATCCCCATGTTTTATGTAAAATCTAGGAAAATGTAATATCAGGGAAATTTATTATGCGTAATATAAAGGTGGGACCACAAAACAACAATGTAAAATGAGGGAAAACTTAAAATTAGGGGATGTAAAATTGAGGTTTCACTGTAATTACTTAAGCTACCCTAAATGCTTCACTCTTTCTAACAAGCTCCAGCTCTTTTTCAGGTTTATAAATCTAAATTATGTCACCAAAATATGAACAATTGGGACATATGCCCCCCAGCTTGATGTAGCCTGGCACCAAGTGGCCATATGAACCCAAAACTCAACCCCGGCTTGGCCGGACCATGGTTGTGTGATAAGCCTAAGGTAATACACATTCAAACGGATATACTATGGTTTTTACAGTATTAGAAAGGCGTCCTTTAATAGACTCTATATAATCTCATGACTTTTTCCTAACACCCCCCAGATAAAGTGAAGCTGCCTAGTAATATTTAACTACATAACTCCTTGTTCAAAACTTGTCACTCACACCATAAACCTTATTGTTGCCTGCCATTCTACATACAGCATATACTATACTGAGTCTTGCCTTCTCAGCACATGCACTGCCTGATCTGGAAATGAGCAAAGTGGTTTCATTGCATTTATAGCTCAGCGTGGGCTCATGTAAATCATACAGTTCAGAATCTAGTAAGGGTACAAACCGAGGTGTACTGTTTGTGAGTCGATGCTGTATAAGCTAAGCAGATCATAGGAGAAATCAGGAACACTTTTAATAAATGCAGATTGCTGGGCTACTCTGATGCAAACTGGTTGCACTGAAACAAATCCTAGCTGGAGCTTCTAGAAGTGGCGCAGAACCTGTAGACGACCTGTCCATCATATATCTGCCTAGCTCTTCCATAGCCATCCCTTTCCGACAAACCCCACTTGCAGAGGATCCCACCCAGTCACACTGTTACTTTCCATTGGATAACAAACTCACACTAAAGAGGATCCAACACAATGTCCCTATTGCAATTTTGTTTTCTTATGTATGCATAAACACACTGGATGTGCAATTATAACAGACCCCTTGATTATATAACAACTTTAATTTCATGAATTAAGTGCCAGTAGTTTCATATAAGCATGTTCTAAAACATTTTCAAGATGGGTTGGTCTTTGCCCCATAGTTTGCAACGAACATTTTGGTGTTCAAGACACATCTAATCTTAGTTCCATTTATAGGGTGCGGTGCCAGAATCCTTAAAGAAAGTCCTACAACATTAGGTGGCCAGATACTTTGGTACAATAAAAGCAACAGTCCATTTGTAGCGTTTCCTTCTCTTTCAATGATTTCATGCACATTTTCTGCCTGATGATCTCAATCATGTTTTAGAAATCTGCAACAGGTTTATTACTGTTGCTCTCCTCTGTTGATTGATTCTACACCAGGCAACTGCTGGAGGCCATGCATTTGATTTGCTTGTAATGTAGGTCTTTGTCTTTCTCCCTAACTAAATACCAAGGCAGTGGGGTAGGTAATCATCCATCATCCCCAGCAAGCAAACATCTGCATAGCTGCTGGATGCCTCTATACCCTACTTAACTCACAGCTAACACAATCAACTGTAATCATCTGTGATAGATCCTAACAACAATAACACATTCTCCGATCCTGATGTTTTTCAAGTCAATTAATCAAATAGATTATATTTTTAGACGTGTGTGTGTGCATCATATGGAATATAGACCATGTTTTGCTCTTACTTTATCTAGGTATAAATGTTATGGGTACTGGTGAAACTATATTTCCTTGCAGTGAGCTTAGAGGGAACACACAGTACAGTACAACACACTGGTATGTGCATGGACAACTTTGCATACATTCCCCTTACACGTAACCCTTAGGAGTTGACTTGGACTCACCATGTATGTATGATAAGTATGTATATTTTTTATTTGTATAGCTCTCGTTGAGGGTAAAACACTGTACAGCAAAACAATAAATTATTAGTAACAAACAATGTGTATTATTAGAAATACAATTCACATAAATATAATTACAATCAGTGTCAAGGAGACAAAAGGATGGAGGGCTGTAGGGCTTACAGTCAAAATGAGAGGGTAACTTACAGACATAATTCGGAGGGGTATTAAAGTGCTGTAGGTTACAGTGTATGACACTGTCATATAAGTGCCAGTTCCCAATTCACGTGCTATCCAGGTGCTCCGTGCCATAAACATGTTACATTCTGCTTCTAATAATATACAAAGGAAAAACATGTTACATGTTGTAACACTGCATTATATGTATAAAACATGCATTAATGTCAAACTGCAATGATGATAAAGGAAGCTAATTAGGCATTTTTGTTGGCATGCCATTTTTTTGTTATCCCGCAATGGTATCATTTGAGCGCATCCTATAAAAGTTTACATTTAGTGCCATAGTGACGCTCGCCATCAAACCCAACATAATCTAGAATAATTAGCTGCTTTACTCGAAACACCGGCTTGCTAATTAGAAAAACACAATGTACATGACACATTGGGAAGAAAAAAATTAATAGATTTCAAGTATCGCCAGGCATCTGTATTTGTGGTGCATTGCACATGTCATTTGGACTGCTGCTAGAGATGATCCTAATTTATTCCATTAGTGGTAATATGAATCCTGTCGTGCACTTGCAACCATGTGGGAACTTTGCTATGGTGCTTATTGTTATTTCTAGTTTTACATAGTCAGATTGGATACCCTATGGAGTAGAGCCCTCTTTACTGACCACATCTGTCAATATTCTCATGTACGTTATAGTATATGCTCTACAGATACACCCTTCCCTTGTATAGTTGTGCAGAATAGGTTGGCAATTTATAAATGCTTGCTAATAACAATAATAGCTCCAGAACTCTGTATTTGAGGTAAACAACTTAAGGCACATTGACAAACTAAGGGTGAATGTGGCGCTAGGGTGGTTTAACCACCACTGCATTAAAAATGACTATTTTGGACTAAGCACAGGGGCGCTGCTACCATTAGGCCAAAAAGCCGCTTCTGGTAATTTAAGGAGCCCAAAAGTAATTTAGATTTTTATTCAGCAGCTCTTTTCTGTTTGCAATTTCAGCAATTTGGATGCTAGGGTACAAATTACCCTAGCAACCATGTATTGATTTGAATAAGAGACTAGAATATGAATAGGAGAGGGCCTAAATTGAAAGACGAGCAATAGAAAGTAGCAATAAAAATAAAATTGCAGCCTTACAGAGCATTTTAGATGGGGTCAGTGACCCCCATTTGAAATCTGGAAGGAGTCAGAAAAAGAATGAATACCAATTGGAAAGCTGCTTAGGATTGACCATTCTATAACTTACTAAAAATAAACTTGAAGGTGAACCACCACTTTAACCCTTATTGAGGCAAACCCTGCTATTGGGTTTAATTATAAATGATTCTTTAGTAGACTTAGGGTATGGACATGCAAATTACTGAAAGACCCCTTATCTAGAAAACCCCTGGTCCCAAGTGTTTTGGAAAACAAGTCCCATACCTGTAAGTAGATATCTTTGAACAGCCATCTCCCATTTTAAGCAATTTTAAGTTTTTAATTTTCTATACGAACGCATGTATAATATTGTTGTATACACTGCAACATACGATAACAGTAAATCCTTTTTCATTTTATTGAATGCCTCTAAAAACCCTTGGAAATCACGTTTAAAAAAATTCACTGCGGGGGTCCCGCCGTTTTTGTCTCTTGAGTGTTAAAGAGACAGTGTATGATTTGACTGTGTATGTAACCAGCGAAATGTGCTTCCCGGGGTCGCTCTGCTCATAATTGGTGTCAGAAAGAAATGTGCTTCTCCTGCCAGTGTACAGCATCTGGGACGGGATGTGAAAAGAAGCTTTCATGCAGCTTTTGTGCCCCCGTCCTAGGATATTTACTAAACTCGGAGAAGGTTTGCATTTGAAAGTGTGGAAATGTAGAACTGATAAGCAAGGGGGTGGGAGGGACTGTGCATTCTGTTACTGTACTGGGAGAGGATTGTATCCTTCCTGAGGCTCTGTGATTTCTCCTTCCTCACTGGGTTCAAGAGCCTTGATCCATAAAGAAGCTTTCATGCTGTTAGCCAATCATGTCAGATGTCCATCCTGACCTTTCACCCCGCCATGCACAGAAGCTTATGCAGACATAGGGCTGTAAGAGGATAGTGATACTGCTGGCTGCAGCTGAAAGAAAGGGAAGGAAATCGTTCCATATGCCTTTGCTGAGGATTAGCAGATTGGCTTACGGTTACAGAGAAAGCCTATCAAGCTGCTTTGGGTCCTGCCGCATGTGCTTGGGAACTACTTTTTAATTTAATGTCTGAGGTAAGAGCCCTGTCAAAACAGAAGAGCAGAAGTAATCCAATCCGGTAACGTCTGGTGTTGTATGTAGCATGCTGCCTGGGAGGACTCTGGATCCGAGAGCGATGCGCACACTGTGCTTTTTAGTTGCAAGATGTAGGAATACTTCTGCTGCCTGCTTTTTATTCATATTTTATTTCTATCTTTAGAAGTAAAGTGTAAGCTTTGAATTAAAAAAAAAAAAACTGGAACCCATCTTTGCACCTAAAGGGTAAAGGGTATCTGTTGCATGTCCTGATGCATCAACCAAGCTGGCACACACCCTCAGCGTTCATATGCACGCTTGCCAACGCCAGCCAACACTTGCCAGCAGAACTCAAATGGGGCTAGCTTGTGCATCAACGTACCTGCTTCTCTTTGCCGCCTGATATATATGGCACTGGGAGCCTAATGCAAATTAGCCGATTCTCTCTGTATTTAAAAGTTAAAAATTAACTTGTTTTATTGGAAGCTCACTGTTTAATACGAATAAATAGATCTGAATGCATAAACTTAGCTGAACATTCTATTGTCCTATTGCAAGAATGGGTGCAAGTGAGAGGAATACATGAGCGGATTCTGCGTCTGTGCTCGTTCAGAGGAGCCAGCAATGTCTCAGAGAGCATCTCCAGTTTGTAAAAGCTTTTCTACCTCAGCAGCTTTGAATTGCGGCCAAACAATGGATTAATTTGCCAGGACATCAGCTTAATGCTACATCATGTGTTGTGCGGATCTATCGGTTTGGCTTTTAGATGCAGAAAGAGCATACCTCTATCTATAGGACTGTGTGCCCAAAAAGAGATAAAGGGTTGGTTCACCTTTAAGTTAACTTTTAGTATGTTATAGAATGGCTAATTCTAAGCAACTTTTCAATTGGTTCTCATTATTTATTTGTTATAGTTTTATCATTATTTGCCCTTTCCTTCTGACCCTTTCAATGTCACTGACCCCATCTGAAAAGCAAATGCTCTGTAAGGCTAATAATTTATTGTTATTGCTAAGTTTTATTTCTCATCTTTTTAGTAAGGCCCTCTCCTATTCATAGTCCAGTCTCTTATTCAAATCACTGCATGGTTGCTAGGGTAATTAGTACCTTAGCTACCAGATTGCTTAAAATACAAAGTATTTCAAAAAACCTTAAATAATAATAAATGAAAATGATTTGCAAATTGTCTCAGAATCGACATCATACTAAAAGTTAACTCAAAGGTGAACAACCCCTTTAAAAGAACTGCTTTGTTGCTATTTAACCTGGAGACGCTTGAGCAGAAAAAAAAAGTGAAAGTGAAAAGTTTGCAGTTGGAAATTATGATTTTTCTTTGTTTTATGAAAAGCAAAGGCTTTAAAAGTGAACCGATCAGATAGTCTCAGTTTCACTTTGCAATAAGATGTGGATTTGGAGAATGAACTCATAAAACTGACTTCCCTTTTTTATTATTTACACCCTCTCATATTCAGTGGCACAGACATCGAGACGTACTGTAATTCTTTTTATTGTTTTTAGTAGCTCCGCACAGGGTAGATTGCATGTCTCTTTGATCCCAACCCTTGGTTTTGCCGCAAATGTTACTTCCCGGGATTTTCTTTTGAAATTCTGTGTCCTTGATGAGGTAATTGCACTGCACTTTTATTCTCTTCTTCAGGATATTGCCATTGTATTTTATATGGAGGCATCTAGTATCCTTTATTTAAAACTCCTTTCCTTAGAACCTCTGTTATGACATGGGCCAGGCTTGCTAAGCTGTTTAGATCTCAGTCATCAGCACACTTCCAGGCTATCTTCTGCCCATTTTAGTGATGTTTCCTATGGAGCCCAGAGAGGTAAACTCTCCTACCTACTATCTTTATAGGAACGGATGTCGGGATCTGCGGTCTGAAAAGTGCAGTTAAGAAGGTGAAAGTATTGTTGAAAGAAAGAAGAGAGTTGGAGCAGAGGGGAAAATTATTGTTTTAAGGACGAGAGAAGACAGGAAAACGGGGACTATGGGGAGAAAAAAGATTCAGATTACGAGGATAATGGATGAACGTAACCGACAGGTAAGAAAATGCTCTTCTCTGGAATGGATTGTAATAGAATAGCCCTGAGCGGCATAAAATCATTGTACGAAAGCCCACAGTTCATGGTAAACTCTTAAACCCTGGTGTATGGCATACATTATAACACTGGAGAAGCAAAAAAGTACTAAACTGAGCAGCATGGCAGCACCATTAATTCTGCAACAGCAATGGCAGCGCTTGATTGTGCCTGTGGGTGTAAGTTATACACTTTTATCTCGACTTCATATCAGGCACAACATATTGCACTCACATTGTGTTGATCTACAACTCCCAGCACTCAGTGGTAGTCGAATGGTTGGAGTAGTATGTTGTAAAATGATGACAAATACAGTAGTAAATCCCCATCAGAACGAGACTGCACCATTTAGTAGTGTAGTTTAGTAACAGCTGGGAGGCAATAATTGGTACATTTTTTATTATATTATATTTTACTGTACTATAATAGTGTTATATCTGCTTGTGTTTAGTTTGTATAACTACTCTTGTGCAGGGTTGCCACCACTATAGGCTTCTGCTTGACACTATTAATATCAACTCTAATCCTTTAATATAGCGATAGTTCAAGTCATTTGAATCGTGGTCCCATGTCTGAGCCATGACATTGTTTTTGTAATTTTGGTACCCGAAATGTTACTCGACTCCTGTAATCCTTCAACTCAGAGTCAGGGTCAAGGCACGAGGGGAGTTGTAGTTCTGCAACATGGGGGGCCGATGATTACAAAAACAGGCAGCTACGAGATTAACGCTGAATAATGCTCATTTTCCTTACATGTGTTTGAAGCAAAATCACCGTTTCTATCATCTATCAAGTAGTCTGATATCAGTGAAGGAAATAGAGAGCTTTCCTTATTAATTACATCTATTCCTGCGCTCCCCTGCGGCTGAACGCAGAAAAACGGAACGCAGGGGAGCGCAGCTTCAAACGCTCGTCAGTAAGAGCCCTTATTCTGGTGTGACCATCCCCCTTTAAATCCTCCATGTGATGTTGCATACATATAGCCACCTCTGTGAATTAAACCCTGCTTTGTAGTTCAGATAAGATTATTTTGTGTCCCTGTTTGAGAAACATCTAAAATACAATGTAACGGATTCCTAGAATTAGTCTGACAACTGTTACAGAGAACTGTTCACCATATGAATTTGCAGTGTATCAGCTTTATTTAGAAATTGCTCACTTTATCAATTGAGTCCTTTATTCTTTTGCATTCCTATTTATTTCACACCCCCCAGTGCACTGCCATACAGAGCTCTGCCAATTATCACTTGCACTGTGATTTTCTAATGCCCGAGGCACAGGGAGATGAAGCGATTTGCCCAGGGATATACAGGGCTAACACAGGAATCAGACTCAGGCGTTAAAGACCTGCAACTAATCACTGTTCTTTCCTAGGTGAGTGCCCGTGCTTGCACGCTCTTACACATTGGAGGCAGATCTATGAAAGTGTGAATTAAAGCTCATCACAGTAAAATTCTGCCACTCTCTGTTGATTCCTATTGAATATTTAGAGGCATATTTATTGATGGATGCAAGTTTATTTTAAATCTGATAAATAAACCTATAGAACCCCCATGGGAAAGACTAGTGAGTGGCAGAATGTTGAGAACTAAATTCACAATTTGGTAAATCTGACCCATGGGTGTCTATTTTACATTATTTTGGGCAAAGGTTCAAGTGCATCTAACTGCATTTCCTGTTAGTCTGCCCTGAATTGAATTTGATCGATTTCGATAGTTACAATTCGAATTCGGCCGAATACGGACCTATTCGATCGAAAACTGACCTATTCGACCAAAAAAAAAACTTTGACTTAATTTCGGTTGGTCTTTTTGAATTAGAATTTTGAAGTTTTTTCAATTCGAAATTCGACCCTTGATAAATATGCCCCTTAGTTCTGTGAATATGTACTTTTTATGCATCCACACCCCCCTCTTCCCCCCATATTTAAGAACACCAGCAAGCACACAAAATTATGGAGAACAATGATTTTCTTGTTCAGAAACTCAACCCTATATCCATTAATATGTTACAATAAAAGTCAGTACAGTGAGCTTCGCTTTACTTTTTACTCTACTGAGGCACGTGGAAATAACATGACTTCTGGTGCTCCTTAAAGGAGAAGGAAAGGTTAAAACTCAGTAAGCCTTATCAGAAAGTCCACCTAAATATACCAGTAAACCCTCAAAGTAATGCTGCTCTGAGTCCTCTGTCAAAAGAAACACTGTATTTCTTTCCTTCTAGTGTGTACACATGGGCTTCTGTATCAGACTTCCTGTTTTCAACTTAAACCTCCTTGCCCCGGGTGTGAGCATACTCAGTTTGCCCCTCTTCCCCCTCCCTCCCTTCTCTGCTGTAATCTAAGCCCAGAGCTATAAGTGAGCAGGGAGATACTCAGGTAAGAAGTGATGTCACACCAAGCTAATATGGCAGCTGCTATCCTAAACAAACTGAGAGCTTCTAGAGCTTTTTACTCAGGTATGGTAAAACATTCTACAGAATAAATATAACATTCTAGCTTGCACTATTGCAGCTAATCTATTGGCAATAAAATGCCTCCGTAGCTTTCCTTCTCCTTTAATGACTAGGGCTTAGAAGTGCAGCCGTTTGTCGCCCCCAAAATTGTTTTTTGACAAGATATCAGGTCCTGCGGAAAGCACAGCATACATTTCAAAAATGATATCAATATGTCTTTAAATATGGCTGGCAAATCAAAATCTAGTGGCTTCTGTTATGGGCCAACACTCTCAGGTCCAGACCCACCACTACTCTTACATCACTAGGATCCACAGCTGTAATGTCATATATAAAGGTAAAGTCCAATCTTAATAGTCCCTAACTACTTATCTTTCTTAACAAGCCATTTCTACTAAAATGGATATTATACATGCCTGTATACCCATGGTCTTTCAACTTGCGTTCGCCATATGGTGTGTGTGTTTCTGCCACATGGTAACAGAAGTGTTAATTGTCAGTCACTGAAGATTATCAGCCTCACTGTTAAGTAATTATACATAAAAGAAAAGGATGTAGAGGTCCCATATGCACTGAGCTGTAACCTAAGGTGTCCCTTTTAAATACAGGTATGGGATCCATTATCCAGAAACCCATTATCCAGAAAGTTCCAAATTATGGAAAGGCCATCTCCCACAGATTCCATTATAATCATATAATCCACATTTGTAAAAATTATTTCCTTTTTTAATTAAATTTTAAACGTTAATAATAAAACAGTACTTTGTACTTACTAATATAATGAATCCTTATTGGAAGCAGAACCAGCCGATTGGACGTATTTAATGTATACATGATTTAAGTAGACTTAAGGTTTGAAGATCCAAATTACAGAAAGATCCGTTATCTGGAAAACCCCAGGTCCCGAGCATTCTGGATAACAGATAGCTGTACTAGGATATGAATTTTATTGGCTTAATAAAGTGATGGTACAGGTATGGGATTTATTACACAGAATGTTTGGTATCTGGGGTTTTCTGAATAAGGGATCTTTCTGTAATTTGGATCTTGAAACCTTAAGTCAAAATCATTTAAACATTAAATAAGTCCAATAGGCTGGTTCTGCTTCCAATGAGGATGAATTATATCTTAGTTTGGATCAAGTACAAGGTACTGTTTTATTGTTACAGAAAAAAAGGAAATCATTTATAAATATTTGCATTGTTTGGGTAACATTGGGAGACAGCCTTTCCGTAATTCTGAGCTTTCTGGATAATGGATTTCCGGGTAACGGATCATATATCTGTATTGTACCACTGTTTATCCTCTGATGTGCTGTTGTTGGTGACAGAATAGCTGTAACTAGCTCCCTTCTAGCAATTGTGTTTAATTGCCTAACGTATTTAATTATCTCAGGGTTTTTTTTTTTTGTGTAAACCTTTCAGGCACTTCTAGATTGAAATGAAAGTTGTAATATATTGAGAAAAAAAAAGACAAAGACAATTTTAAAACAATTTAGGTGGAATTTATTTGCACAAAGGGTTGAGTTGAACTTGATAGATTTGTAGCTTTTAGTTCAGAAACAGCTAATATCATATAATATTAGCACATATGTTTTTTCCCAATTCCGTCAGAAGCTGTACTGGTGAAAATCTGAAGCATGTAAGAAATAGAAATATAGTTATCTATCCTGCTTGCCATTATATATTAGACTATCATGACGCTAGAATGGAACTCACATGGCACATTTTTCGGAATCCAGTATGATCTGCAGTGTAAGCTTAAATATGCCAAGCTACAGCAAACATGCAATGACAGACTGTATTACATGGTTGGCTTTCTGTTTTTCTTAATTGTTTGTCTCTACTTTTCTGCTTGGCAAGGACTCGGAGTGGGAGCTACATAATGCAGCTCACATTTGTCTGGCTAATTAAGACCTGACAAATCATAGCATTGGCACATTACATGCTTCATCAGACAAAGTCCTACTTTTCAATTATTAGTAGGAAATGGGTCTTCTACGGTTAGTCAACTAATTGTTCATACAGTGAGCTCAATTATCCTTTCTGTGCATTGAAAGGTAAATTTATAAGCCGTAATATGATTGTACACAAAAGACATGATACTCGCCAATCTGTTACAATTATCAGGACGCAATTAGCACTCTGAAGATCCTTTCACATATAGCTGGGTATAAATTCTCTATATAACCGTGTTTGCTAAGAAACAGTTAACATCACTTTTTTAAAATTCACTGTCGTGGAGATGTGTAAAGAAATAGATAATCAAGGGCTGCAAAAAAACCACTATATATATATATATATATATATATATATATATATATAAAATAGCTCTGCTTAGCGTAGGTGAATTATTGACTTATTTAAGTCTGGTGCAAATATCGTAAGAATAGCAGCTTGTGAAACATATTCTTATTGTGTTAGTGCCAGCCTATATATTGAACATGGTGAATTAATACCAGAGCTTGGCATGGCACTTCTGCTATTGGCTTTTATTTTTATCAGCTTTTCAAAATTTCCTAAGCCATGTAATTATAAATACCATATTCAATCTTAAAGGAGGCATTAACTGAATTATTGTATTTTTTTTTCCAACACATAGATTCTTTATACTCTGCACAACACATAGAGTGTCACGTTCAGCACCCTAAATCCAGAAACAATGCTAGGCTCCCTGTTCACAGCCGGCTTTCACTTCGGGAGGAGCCCTCCGCTAATTGGTTGCCACTGGGTCTTAATAAGAGAGGAGCAAAGCAAAAGGTTCTGGATGAGCAAAGGGGCATGATCATTTTACCAAGGAGATAGGAGAAAAGGCAAAACAACTCAGAAGACAGGCTATACAATATAGTGTGGTCAGGCAGACTAGGCCAGTACAAGTAGAGCTGAGAATAGTCAGACAGGATGGGTCGGTGCAGGCAGAGTTTAAAGAATGGGCAGACAAGCTAGGATCAGGATTGGAGAATGTAGAATAGACAGCAGGCAGGTAAGGGTCAGATTGGAGAGTTCAGAATGGTTAGCAAGCAGGCAAGGGTCAATAACAGTATCTTCAAACAAGAATAAGCACCCAGGAAACTAGCAAGTAGAACCTAACAATGGGCCATGAGTTTTCATCCAAAACCTTTTAAATACTTTGAATTTTGCGATCTTGCTTAATGACGTGACGCCATTATGCTGGTGCGTAAAACCCAGAGTGCGCGCCATAGGGGAGACGTGGCGGGCGTCCCTGTCGGCCACTAGACCACTAGGGTAAACGTTTCTTACAACGGGGACAAGAAAAATACCTTTTCCAGTGTCTCTCCTTGGCATTATAGGATAATGTAGGCTCATCCCTGCTGTCTTGTTTGGATGATGCCACTGATGGACATTTAACAAGAATGGTTTGACTTATGTGACAAGTTAGCATGCAAGAATTCCAAAAAAACTTTTTAGTATGTGTTACAATGCAGTTGCCAAGGCATGGAACATACAGGCATTACTATGGGTTAATTTATTAAGGGTCAAATTGAAAATTCAAATTTGTTTTTATGTTCAAAACTGTCAAATTCAACTAGGGAATTATCCAAACTCGATTGAGTTTTTTAAAAATTCAAATTCGATTTTTGTGATTTATCATACTCTGGCCCTTTAAGAATTCGATTTTGACTATTCGCCACGTAAAAACCTGCCGATTTACTGTTTAAGTCTGTTTAAGTCAATGGGAGAGGTCCAGGGATCAATCTGGAGATGTTTGCAGCCTTCCTGACATTTATGGTTTTTTTCGAAGTTCGAACCAAATGAAATTTTTCGGGTCATTTAAATTCCTTCCTGTTTTAAAAATTCGTTTTTAATATTGAACTTCGGCATTTTCAAATTCATTCAAATTCAAGGGAGTTTAAAAAAATTCACATGAATTCGAAACATCGACCCTTGATAAATGTGCCTATATATCACGGAAAGGTTGTCTCCCATAGACTCCATTATAATCATTTAATACAAATTTTTAAAAATGATTTCCCTTTTCTCTGTAAATAAAAACAGTACTTTGTACTTGATCCAAACGAAGATATAAGTAATCGTTATTGGAAGCAAAACCACCCTATTGGGTTTATTTAATGTTTTCACGATTTTCTAGTAGACTTAAGGTATGAAGATCCAAATGACAGAAAGATCCATTATCCGGAAAACCCCAGGTCCTGAGCATTATGGATAACAGGTCCCATGCCTTGTAATATCAGCACTCTCGATTAAGTATTCCACGATGCCTGGGTGCGCACCACACTCCGATTATCTTTGATAATGAACTAGGCACCTGTGAGTTCTTTGTGCATCAGAGAGCTTCTTCCCCCTGTGATTTGTGAATAATGCTTTTTTCCTACAGTTGCTGCAGTGTATGGATACATGGAGAACAGGCAGGTACTTGGTATTATTACCTGTTCTCTGTTGCTGATTATACTTGTGTTTTTATGCAAGGTTATAAATAAAGAAGTGTTACATTTATTTTGGCAGGGAAGGCACCCAGACTGTACCGAGGATGTTAGTGTGTATTCTCAGACTTTTTCTCTGACTTTTTCTCTGAGGCTGTTTGTCTAGTGATGGAGCTACAATCTGCTCGTAAATAGTTGGAGAATGTAATTCATTTAATTTTTTATTTTAGCAAGTTGTAACTGTGCATGCTAGTTGCTAGTGGATACATTTTTATCTTCCCTTGTTTAGTGGAAGAGGTATCACGCATTAGCCATGCTGTTAGACACAAGTTCAGCTGTAGGCGAGTTGCTCGGTCCGATTAATACAGGCCTGCCACAAGAAAAACCTACTGACCAAACATGGGGGCAGGTTCACTTAGGTGTGAATTTTCGCTCAAAACACTTTGCCACACTTCGCGCAACTTCTTCAGGCGTTAATTCACAGTGCATATGCTTGTTCTTCAAAATACAAAGTTACTTCTCTGCAGACGAACACTGGCAAAGCAATGCCAGCGAAAATCCGCCTAGTGAAACTTTGTTAACATACATATGTCTTTATTAATGATGTTGGTGAAATTGCTTGACATGGCCACTTATTAAAAATGTCCAAGGAAGCAAAATAAAGACAAAAGAGATCCTCTAATGTCATAGACATGAGCCCACCCTAAAACAAATGTGGAATGACCATCAAATAGATAAAAAATATAAAAATATTAAACAATTACAACTTTTAAATATAATCCCACTTTAAAATATTAAAAAAACGCCAGCGTTTTGTCTGACTTTTCAGCATACAGGATTGGATTCGATGACATAAGATTGAGGGGGCTGTAATTGACCCTCGATATTCGACTGTCGCAGTTAAATCCTTCGACTATCGAAGTTGAAGGATTTAGTGTTATTCGTTCGATCGAACGATTGAGCGAAAAATCGTTTGTTCGACCAAAAAAAGCTAGCAAAGCCTATGGGGACCTTCCCCGTAGGCTAACATTGACTTCGGTAGCTTTTAGGTGGCGAACTAGGGGGTCAACGTTTTTTCTTAAAGAGACAGTACTTTGACTATCGAATGGTCGAATAGTCGAACGATTTTTAGTTCGAATCAAAGTCGTAGTCGTAGTCAAAGGTAGAAGTAGCCCATTCGATGGTCGAAGTAGCCAAAAAAAATTCAAATTCAAAGTTTTTTTTCCTCTATTCCTTCACTCGAGTTAAGTAAATGGGCCCCTAAATATAAAAAACATTTAGACCGAGCTTTCTATCCACCCTCACCCTAGACAAAACCCTTTTATACACTGGCTGCCCAGTTTTTAAGAGATTAGCTGGCAGCTCTGATATATAAATGTACATAGTGCTACAGGGTATGTAAATCTTTATGTTTGCTGTTGTTAAAATGATGAGAATAAACACATGCAATAAAAGAAAAACAAATAAATGAAGCATGAAGCAGGGGGTTGGGGCCTGTGGCTCTTTAGCAGTTGCTGAATCACATTTCCCAGCAAGGAGCATGGGAGGCTGGAAGTTTTAGTTCAGTAACAGCTGCAGATGCCTGATATAAAGGTTAATACAAGCCTGATCACCTTGACTTGAGGTCATTTATTCCCAAACTTTCCTGTACATTTCTGAATTATGAATCACTGCATTTGCTCGCAGCTAACCAGTAGTAATCAATTACTGTAAGAGTTTTGTGCACCTGCACTACCTGCCTAATTCCAACCAGTACCTCCCAAACATTCCTGTATTGTAACATATGTACAGTATATGCTGTACCTCTCACTTCCTGATATGATACAACATAAATATTCTCAGCAGCTTCCAAGAATGCTGGCACTGCATCTAACAAAGCTAAGAATTTTTATTTGATATCCCTTGCAGTCAAAAAGGTGATAAATATTTTCTTTAATGTGGGGGGAACTTATAAAAAGTCATTCTGTAGGATTCCAGGCTAGCGTGACCTGCAGTTCGGCCTCATGCATTAGAGAGATCTGGTCACAAACATAACATATGCCATGACATTAAATACGTGACTAAATTATTCTCCTGCATCAACTAAGCTCCATGCAGCAAAGCAAATTAAGTATACGAGTGGTTAATCAGAGATCAGTGAAGACAAGTTAATTAGAGAGGATGTGTTGTTTTTATAGCTGCCCATCAAACTGTAACATGTTCATGATTTCCTTTCAGTGCCACATTTGTTTATGTCTACATATTGTCAGTGTCATAGAAGATGCATCTATTTCATTTTGAGCAGTATAATATCATATAGTATAGCATGTTTGCCACAGGAGGTCAATACCCCACATATGTTGGAGGCAGGGTTGATTTTTTTCAGGGCTTCCCGATTTTTTGGAGAATTATTTTGACTTCATACCATACCCCACATTTTAGGAACAGTCTGCGGTTTTAACCTCTTATTAATAATACGAGGTACTATGCCCTAAACCTGTAGCTTAATTTTTTGGTTAAATCGTCTCTGTGAGGAACGACATTTGTCCAGGGCTGAGTCACCCAAGAATATCTGGGATATCAAAGAAGTGTCCACGCCAATATCTTGATTTAACTGACCTCCAAAATGCCAAAATGGGCTTCCAAGAGTACCTAAGAGGCCATAAAAGCATTCTGCTCAAATCCATCCTTAATTTGGCTTCCACCTGGGCCCCAAAAAACAAGGCTCTGAGCCCATATGGGGGGAGGGCAGCATCACAATTTGGGATCTACTTCCCTAAACTCATCTGAATATGGGAATACCATTGCAAAACCATGCTAGTAACTAATTTATAGTCCTGATCCAATGCTATCACTGTTCCCCTTTTCCCAGTTTCTTACCATCAGCCTTAATTAACCCCCCCACACACACCTCTGTCCTAGATATTGGAATGTTGTTTTCCTAAATAGGGATCTGGAAATAGAATCACATGTACAGTGTGCAGAAAGAAAAAGCCTTTACACATCATTACCCTTCTACTCCACAAATCCTTGTATGTCACACTGTTCCTTACCGCTGGAATTCTATGCCCATGAATCACAAATTTCCCCCCCTGTATATTCTAAATGTCCTCAAACAGCTTTAGTCCTACACCTCTTACTTATAGAATAGCTGCTGGGTGCTTTTCTAGTTGTGTTTGTTGGCTCATGGTATACTATAGACATTAGAGGTGCCGCTGTGCTTATATTGCTGTGTTTAAATCAATTCTGTATGAATCGGCATTCCCTTATTATACACATTTCCAGTTATTAGCATTGCCTCTTAGAAAACTACACAATAAGGGCAGGGGCACACGGGCAGATTTGGGGAGATTTAGTCGCCTGGCGACTAATCGCCTCTTCTTCGGGGTAACAATCTCCCAAACTGCCTTCCCCTGCCTTCCGCCTGCTAAAATGAAAAATCACCTTCGGCAATGCACTCTGGCTTCCGAAGTCTCCCGAAGTTTCCTCGTGAGGCAACTTCAGAAATTGAAGCAGCGCAAAAGCCTATGGGGACCTATGGGGAAGGTCCCCATAGGCTTGCCTGTGATTTTTTGATCGAAGGATTTTCCTTCGATCGTTGAATTAAAATCCTTCGAATCGTTCGATTCGAAGGATTTAATCGATCGATCGCAGGATTTGCGCAAAATCGTTCGACTTCGATATTCGAATTAACCCTCGATATTCGACCCTTCGTGAATCGGCCCCTAAATCTCCCGAATCTGCCCGTGTGCCCCTGCCCTAAGAAAATGTAATGGATTACATTAGTGGCATCAGATAAGCACTTGCAAATAAAGCCAATGTTATCTGTGCAAGAAAGCAACATGAGGAGGAGGAGGAGTGTGAGTAGTGTTACTGTGCACTACTCAGTCATGACTCAGATTTTGTACTGAAAAGGCAGTTTAAAAACGAAACCAAGAGCCAAGATTTACTACTGATACATTCAGCATCGTCCCTGCAGACTTCTCCTTGCTCTTAGCCAAACCAGAAAGCAATAATTCTGTCAATATAAAACCACCATATTTGTTTTAATTGGTTTAGCGCTCACTTTTATAAACGAACATTGAAAAATTCTCTTTTTATGTAGGTGAATGTTTCTGTAACTGAAAGTGATAATTTTGTGTATTTTTATTAACCTATTCACTGGAATGGAATCTGCTGTAAATCTATATTTGGGGGCAACGTAGAACATTTTTATAGGTAAGAAAAATTGTTACTGTTAGAGAAAGACATTACCAAGTACAGACTGTGGATTGGAGCTGCTTAGCTCATGCCCTTGAGGATAGAGATAGGGAAAATATACCTTATTTATTGGCAAAGTGTACCATCCAATTATTTTAACTGTTAAGTAAATATAAGTGTTATTGTGCACACACATTTCACATACTGTGTCCATATTGCTTCTTCTGTTGAGGTTTATTTTTAGAATTTACCATAAACAACCAAACTTGCAACAAACCTAGCGGTCATTGGGTTATGACTTAATAGCTCTGCTCTCACAGGCGCTGTCTGGAACCCTGCTCACAACATATTCATCATTAATCTGTAACATACATCATGATGATTACCATCTCGATAGCTTGTCAAATGCTCTTTACCAGCATGTATCCATCCATGCTGCCTAAATTCTCATTCTTTTTAAAAGTTAAAAGATAATAATGCTCAAATGCCAATGGCATCGTTTTACAGTTCACTACCATGTGTATAATTTGCCCTGAAATATATTTTCTAGTTTGTTTATTTAAAAAACGAATGGTTTATTGATGCCTGTTTACGATAAACTTGATTTAAATTTGGAAGGAACTTTGTAGAGTTTTTCCATGCACATTATATTTTATATAACACTATGATTTAGTTTCACTGTGAGGTTTAATAATCTTAGCAGAGTGCATAAGTGCATGAGCATAGCTTGCTCTTATTCAGTTACCATTTTTATTGCAGTAGCTGCAAATCTACATGTGGCCAATGGAAGGGAGGAGAGTAGGCTCAGCAAAATTCTATGTACAGGTTTAAAGCAGGGCTCTTGGAATGAAAACATCATTGGAAAAGTTATATGGCAAATTATTACATGTTATAGTTATTGCAGGGTACTGTAGCATTTGAAGGAGAACTAAACCCTAAAAATGAATATGGCTAAAAATGCCATTTTTTACTGTATATACTGAACTTATTGCACCAGCCTAAAGTTTCAGCTTGTCAATAGCAGCAATGATCCAGGACTTCAAACTTGTCACAGGGGGTCACCATCTTGGAAAGTGTCTGACACTCACTTGCTCAGTGGGCTCTGAGCAGCTGTTGAGAAGTTAAGCTTAGGGGTCGTCACAAATTATCAAGCAGAAAATGAGGTTCCCCTGTAATATAAGCTGATGCTACAGGGCTGATTATTAAATTCTAAAGCTAATTGCACTGGTTCCTGTGCTGTCATGTAATACTTATCTTTATTAATTACGAATCAGCCTTATATTGTGACCATATATATGTGTACTGTATATTGTGAGTGGGTCCCTAAATTCAGCAGCAGCACAGAGCATGTGCAGTGAATCGGCAGAAAAGAAGATGGGGAGCTACTGGGGCATCTTTGGAGACACAAATCTTTACTGCTAAAGGGCTGTGGTTGCCTTGAGCTGGTACAGAAGCCCAAAAACATAAAGTACAACAGTTCTAGCTACTTCTTTAGTTCAGCTTTAGTTCCCCTTTAAATCAGGGATGTCTATCCTTATAAATTACAACTCTCCACATTAGTTTGGCATGTTGTTTGAAGATACATTGCTTCTATGATTTATAAAGGAGCAGTTCATGCACTTTTAGTATTGATTACCTTCAAAGGCAGAAATGATCATGGAAATACACTGTGTTTGTTATCCGTATTATTGTAGAAGTGTTATCACTTGAAAAAAACACTGATGGTATGCTTGTATAGATTGTTCCATGGACGGTGCCATGATGACACAATGAGTTAAAAGAATAGGGAGTGTATGATTTTGCACAGCCCAGCTAGAACAACATGCAACATCCTGCACTCAATCTATGCCATTCTTCTAAACTCTAATGGCCATATATATTGCTACCCGTGTGCACTGCAGATCCTTGCTATGTCTCTAGGCCCTGGCCTCTTACCATTTTTTTTGCTTTCACTTTGCATATTCACTGTATATTCATTAGTGCTAACTAATCTTAGATTTCAGTGATTCATCAGATAAAATAATATCAAGAGGTATGAATTTGTCTTTTAGAGTTGAGTCATAATGGTTTGCAAGTGAATAAAGGCATTTTGCCAAAATGTTGCACAGAGATTAGAACGTGTAATTTATTTTTCTAATTATTTCTACCATTTGCAGTATTTAAAAGACACATTAGTCAGTTCTGTCTGTTACATAGTTGCCAACAATTGAAGAAATATTTATACTTCCATGCAACATTTTGACTTAGTTGCTATACTATACATAACAAAACAGTCAGGCACTTTTAGTTAAAATTGTTTATTTAGAACAATTCTTTTGTTAAAGCGTTAGACATGAGGGAATTACAAAACATTCCATTACCATTAGTATAATTTACTGCCATGGTATCTGTACTTTCTGCTTAATCTTTCACACACTGCACTTGCTATCCGTAATTTTTCTTTGTTATTACATGATTTAAACAATAAAAACATAAAAAAATAAAAAATTATTTGTACTTTGTTACAAGACATTTAATAATTTTAGTAAAAAGATGGGGGGGGGGGTATAATGTGCCACATCAACCATACATGGCCTGCTTAATGGATAAGGTATGGTTTTAACAGTTTAATAAATAAGTGTTGTGAATATCCTTATAAATAGTGCTTAGTGATCTAATCACATGAAATTGGTTCTTAATTATGTCATTTGTGTCACATGACTGTCAAGGGTTAGGTAGGGGTGCTGTGGAGGCAGAGGAGGAAGGTGAGTCCTTTAAGCAAGAACTGGCTGTGCAGAATCAGACTGGACCGGGTGAAGAGTGCGATGAGTCAGACTGGATAGGAAGACGAGGAGTCATGACAGGAGCAGACAAGGTAGGAACAGGATGGAGTGGGCATAGAACAGGAACAGACTGGATGGGACAGGACAGTGTGGGCATAGATCGGGACAGGCTGAATTGGATAGGACAGGATGGAGCTGGCGTAAAATCAAATCAGACTGGGGACTTGGTAGCTGGAGGAAGGACAGGACAGAACAGGACAGAGCGGGCGTAGAATCAAATCAGACTAGGGAGCAGGAGGACTGGAGCCAGAACGGGAGGAAAAGACAGAGCAATATATAGAGCAAGACAAGGGAAGATATAAGACAAGATTCTAGGTACAAAGCAGAACAGGACTGGAAGCAGGAACAGGCAAGGGAAGATCAGGCCAGGTAAGGACAAGGTAGAATAAGGTTAAGGCAGGACCAGAACAGGGCAAGGTGAACAAGGCAAGGTTCAA
Source organism: Xenopus petersii (assembly GCA_038501925.1). Taxonomy (NCBI): domain Eukaryota; kingdom Metazoa; phylum Chordata; class Amphibia; order Anura; family Pipidae; genus Xenopus; species Xenopus petersii. The sequence goes on from CM076673.1 coordinate 172,872,062, forward strand.
GGTAAGGCAGGTCAAGGCAGGATAGAAGGAAAAGGTCTAGAGCAGGAAACCTAGCTAGGGGCGATGCCGTAGTGCTATGTAGGCCAGTGCTCAGCCAAGGAAGATGAGGAGGGCTGGCCCCAAACCACCATTCAGGCTGCTGCGGTGCTAGGGCTGCAAAGGCCAGGTAATAGATAGTGAGCCACCCTGCAGGCTGCTCACCTGGCCCAATTATTAAGGTACTGAGCCAGAAGCTCAAAGGTCCCTGGCTTGAATCCCAGCAGAGCCTGACAATGACCCATTGAACCACAATGAACCTTGTGTATTAAATAAAAATAATATACCCTTATTGTAAAATATGAGGAGATTAGGAACATTGGCCTATGGCCTTGTATCTTTATAATATCCTTTTCATCATTGTATAGTGACATGTAACAGTTGTGTTTAAATTTAATGCACTTCTCTTTTTTTTTTTCCTTTTTTTCGTGATGAAAAAATAAAATATCCATGAAATGAGGGCAAAACGTGCCCTTAGTGAGGCTGGATTGGATTAAAAAAAATGTTGCCAGTTTCTTCATTTATTTGCTTTTGCCCACTGCAGTTTGTTACAGTGACCTCCAAGCCAGTCTGTAGAATTCCTTGTTTGGAGAATAGTCATGTTTATGTACCAAAGGATAAGACAATGCCAATCCCCATTTTTCATTCTTAATTAGAAAACAAGGGGGTATATATTAGGTAGGGATGCACTGATTCCACTATTTTGGAAAGATTCAAACTGAATCTGAACCCTAATTAGCCTATTTAAATTAGGGAACTGAGGGGTGATAGAGAACCATGTGCTGAGAGGGGTTAAAACATTTTTTACTTCTTTGTTTGCGTGATGAAAAGTCACATATTTGCCCGAATCCGGAACCGAATTCTGTATTTGGTGCATTAGGTGTGCGCCTAATATTATATATGCAATATGCACCTAATATTAGGGATATTAGATTCATGTAAGCAAAGAAAACATTACATGTGGCATCCCTTTAATATATAATATACAACGGGCACCATATTCTAATAGGCACTATTCATTTGAATAATGAAGTCAGTACTGGTAAGTTGGAAAGCAATCTTAGACTATGGCTAAGGTTCTGCAGGATAGCACTGTGACAAGATAATATATTCTGGCACAATGTTAACTACAAATACCCAGCTAAATAGATCCATATAATTGCAACCTTCACTTTACTGCCCAATTTACTTCACCAGCACAAATACACCCCCACATTCAGACCACCTCAGCTGCAGTTTCCAGAAAATATGAGCAAAAACAACAGTGCATTTCTCAGACTGCTACAAACCCACAACATGGCTACCATAACTGTATTGAAATGTCATATTAGATACAGTTTCTGACCAACTTCTGAACTCCCTCGAACCAATATAGAATAATACTTTAGCACTTTAACATTATATAAATTGATATACGCTCATTTACTAAATATAAATATACTGGAAGTTGCATTAAAGTTCTCTGATAGTATAAAAGCAATCAGACTGTAGTATTGGACCTGTATCCAGCCATGGAACTTTTCAGTAACCTTTAATAGCCAGATAGTTCACAGTAGGATTATAAGTGAATGAATAGGAAAGTAGAAAGAATACAAATTTGATTGGTGCTTTATTCTCAAATTAGGCAAATGGAATGGGTTTATCAGCAATAACCATACTTGCATTTAAAAAGAGAGCAGTAATGGAAGCTGAAAGCATACATACAGAGGCAATAAACGCAACCCCCTGCTGGATTTAGCAAGTTTGAATGCTCTGTGCTGTCATTGTTTTAGCAGACTTAACAAACGCTGTTGACCGACATAGAAGCGCAGGGAGTGCCTGAGAGTATACAATAATAAGAAAAAACAGAAAAGGGAACATAGCCATCAAGTAAATATGTCAACAGGGAATATAAGAAAAGACATTTAGCACAATGAATTCCCTTTAACAACACTCAGGAGAGTAGCTGAAAGAAGTAAATTTTCTTCTAACCGGAACCATTCTGCAGCAGCGCAATGCACTGTGACATTTTCGATTCAGAAAAACATGGCTTCACTTTCTCTACAGATTCTTCTTTATTTACCATTTTCTCCCATATAGAAAAATGTAAGATATAAGCGTTTCCGTAACGTGTTTTAAATCCCAAGACAAAAGGCTGCGCTAGAATAAAGACCTTGTTTCCAATTCAAAGGGTTTTTTTTATCTTTCAGATGTGAGATAACATAGTGGCAGGGAAGCAGATTTTAGTACCATCTGATTTTTTCGTTTTTAGTTTATTTAGATCTCATCTTGTGCAAAGATTTGCATTTATGTTTTCTTGTACGTTCTAAATGTGGAATGGTTATGTATTTAAAATGTCGGTAGTCGTGGTGTATGACCTTTTAAGAATAATTTTGGGTCTCCTTGTTTTTGAAGGAAAACATTAAAATATGCAAAGATAAAACTATCTTCAGACCTACAGTATATGCTGTTTAACATTTCCTACAATATCTCAGGGATGGATCCTGACATTCAGAGGGGTTGCTGGCCCTAAGCAGTCAGTCCATACCAGAGACATGGTATGAATCTGTAACTATAGAAGGTGACCTATGAGTAAAACTAACAAGTAATAAAAATTGTAGTGTTATTAGGCCAGTGCATAGTCCATGCCAGTGCATAGTTATGTGCTTGGATAGAAGTGTTAGGATTAAGAAGTAACTGGGTGAGAGAGGGTGGGAGAAAGAAGTTACTGTGCCCAAGCCAAATTCTAAACTTGCAGGGCCCAATGACCTCTATACAGTATATATATATATATAGAGAGAGAGAGAGAGAGAGAGAGAGAGAGAGAGAGAGAGAGAGAGAGATACAAGAGGTCGTCTGCACTCAACCCATTATCAATATATTTAAGATATATATATATATTTGTGTGTGTGCTTCATTAGTGTAGTTTATTGCTGACTTTTAAGTTGAGTGCTCATAAATGCTCATAGGAAAAACAGCTATGATACTAACTAATGCTTCTAAAACCATTCAGCTTCTTCCCAAGTTGTAATTACAGCCCTAGGAGGATAAGAGCTGGAGATGGGAAGCAAAGCTGAAGTCATTTTGAAGAGGAAGAAGTTACTCTTTTCCTGTTTTGACAGGAAATGGAGACAAATGTGCTTCCTGCCCATTCTCTCATTAGAGAATTAAGTTTTTATTGACCTTTAGCTTACAGGGGTTTTAGCATAATTATATTTGGAAGACTTGTCTTCAGCTAGAATATTTATGCACTGTAGAGTAACCTGTAGAGCAGCATGTGTTGTTTAAATTAAATTCAGTGTGTATACACACACCCACATATATTTGATGGTGTGGAATCATGAGAGTGATGTAATTATGAACTATAAATACAGGACCTATAGGCAGTCTATGCTTCCTGTGTTTACCTATGAGAAAGCTTTGTATTCTGGCTTTACCACTAAATGCAAAGCATGGCTATCAGCCACTGATTTAGTCAGCACATTCCACTTCACTGTACAATGGATACTGAAATCAGGGGCTAAGCCATGAACTCTCAAGCTGAAGTCAAGCACTCGGAAGCAGAGTAGGGAAGTGAATATAGGCTTTACAGCAAACCTCCATTAGACAAAGCAATATATATATGTGGGTGTCAGCTAAGATACAGTGTAATAGAGAATGACCCTGGAAACATTGGATAAGAACTCCAATACTAATATATTTACGTATACAAGCAGTCAGTGCATCTTCTATTGCCTTTTGTAGTTTAAAGTAAAATATTGCAATTGCCACGACAAATTTGTAAAGTTCAAAATATTAAGATATGATTTCATCACAGGCTTAGGGGTAAAAGTGGCTTTGAATATCTAATCTAAATCTAATTTGCGTCTGCATACCCCAGAGTTTCTGTTGAACATGCAAAATAAAAAAAAAGAGACAAAATTCGCAATATAGACATGGGTCAGTGTTCTGGGCTGCCAGTCATGGTTCTGAAACATTCTGAAAACTTGCAATAGAGGGATCCATTCACCTATTAAAGTACTAGAAGCATCAAAGTATGAAATACAAAGTTCTGATTAAGCCCCTTTCCATACCAAACTGCAGTTCTCCCTAGATATCTGCCGGCCTCTGACAGTAAACACCAACAGTGTTTTGAGGATATATTTGTCCTGTGGTATTCTGGGCTTTGATGGTGAGAAGTTAAAATGCTGAAATCTGAGGTTTTTTTCCTCAACAGAAAGCACACTGTATATAGAAAGTTTACCTACTGTACTGTGGTCACTCACAGCTCTGATTAGAGAAGCAAATGTATTTTAGTCTGAGATCCTTAAAGGGATAACAGGTAACAATAAAAAGTGCTATTTTTAAAAACAACATGCTGCCATTTCCATGTGGATATCAGTGTAAATTTATGCTGAGCATAGCACAACTGTGTTACATGTCATTTTACATGACACCTTATCACCATTATTATTATGTATGTATTATTAATTAGTGCCAACATATTCACAGGGCTGTTCACTTACAGTGTATGCACACAATGTAGATATCTACCAGGATTCTTCTTCATTTTTAAATGGTATTCTTCAGCTGCAATAGACGAAAATTCCACAGGAAAAATTGCCAGTCCTTTTACTCACCACCAGCTCCACTTAGATGGGTGGTTCTCCATAGTCACTGGCATGATCCACTTATTTCCACATTCCCTTACAGCACCCACTGAGAGAATGTCCATCCTTCTACTGCTGCTAAAGAGAGGAATGAAGGGATATATAAAGGGAAACATGAACCTTTATTACAGTCATTTGATTTAGAAAACAATATTTTCATTCACTGTAGAGTTTCCTTTATATTCCTTAAAGGAAAACTATACCCCCAAACAATGTAGGTCTCTATAAAAAGATATTGCATAAAACAGGTCATATGTAAAATCCTGCTTCATGTCAATAAACCATTATCATAATAGTATACTTTTCTAGTAGTATGTGCCATTGGGTAATCATAAATAGAAAACTGCCATTTTAAAAAATAAGGGCCGCCCCCTGGGATCGTAGGATTCACTGTACTCACAAACATACCAACAAACCATACATGTTAGGTCACATGAGCCAATTAACAGACAGAGTTGTGTATTTTGCTTCCACACTTCTTCCTGTTACAGTTAGAGTTGAAGTATTTCTGGTCAGGTGATCTCTGAGGCAGCACACAGACCATCACGAAATGGTGGCTCAAGGCAAGAGATGTAAAAGGGCAATATTTACTTAAAAATATATTCCAGTTAGGTAAGATTCTTTAATATGCCACTTAATATGATATGAACTATCTGTTGCTTAAGTGTTCATTTTGGAGGTATAGTTTTCCTTTAAGGCAAAAAACACCAAACTCCCAACAGGAGAACCTGTTTGAACTTATTTAAGACATACAGGTATTAGGCTAAAAATATATTGTCTTGAGAGGCCAGTGGCAAAAAAAAGCCCTGGGCAGGTTAACAGTGATGTTGAAACAATAGATATCATGGAGCAATAGGGCACTAGTTATCACAAACGTGAGTGTTAGGGAAGATTAGTTTGTGTACACCAATGGATAAATCTCAGCAGCGTTTACGTTACCATATAAACTATGAGCAAATAGCGACTGTGCGCTTGCCCGAACATTCCAAATATTGTCCTGGGCCTTTCCAGAATATTTTCTCTTCCCCTCCAGAATACCAGTACCAACTCAAGTCTTGCTGTCACAATTTACAAATTGCCTGTAAATCTGCATTAATAGTTTTGTAAAATCACCTTTGTCCTCATTTTCTGGAGAAAGCAAAATGTAATTGCAATTTAATGAAGAACAGTGCCTAAAGCATGGATTCGACTGCTATACCACTTCCAACAGCCATCAGTTTTTGGATGTAAAGGATTCATGATGTGCAAGGGACCTGGTATTTAGTAGAATCCTGACCAAGGCATTTTGTTTGCTACATTGGTAATGTGAATGAAAGCTCCTTAAGCTGAAAAGGGATAAATAGCCAGACTGAAGGCATGTGGGAGCAGCTCCTTTGAGTGGTTACAGACCTGCTGACTGGGTTTAAAATGCTTACATAATCCTATGGCATTACCAGCTGGCATTTTCGCAATGACTGGGTGGCAGCTGCTTTTGCATTGACTTTGGAATGTAACCATGTAAAACAAATGTCTAAACTTCTATGTTTTTTGTGTGTGTGTTTCAGCAAAAGCTGGATCATTAGCGCCAGGCATGTCAAACAAACCTCTCAGCTGTTCTGAACGGCAACTCCCAGCATTCTCACCCAAACGCTGACTGCTGAAGCAAATTATACAGTGATAATATCAGTGGTTTGACATGATCTGTATTTTATAAACCATGATGATAACAACCTATAATGCCAGTCTCCAGGACATAATCCCAAATGATGTCTCCTAACAAGCCTTCATATAATTCTACCTCTACAGATGTCAAATGTATAGGTCTATCACTGCCAAAATACGTCAAAAAAAGTATTGTCATGGAAAATTATTTGTAGCTGGCAGCATTAATTTTCCATGAATGATACAATGTGAAGGCATTGTATTATTCCTGTAACATTAATGCTGCCACACTTAGCAACATTAAATCCCAAGGTGATTTTCAGCTTGAATATAGGTAAGGTGGTGTGCATGGATTGTATTTCACTTGTAAGAAATATAAAGAGGGGAATGTGGATCCAGGCTGATTATATTACACAGATCAATTGTGGATTGATTTTGTTTTGGTTTGTTTCTGATCTAAGCACGGAGGAAATAGGAGATTGGATACAACTGGACTGAATATATCCAAAAAACTTGGGTTCTTAAATGTTTCTTACAAAGCTTCATGTCCACCTGATAACTGGGCTGTCTGTTTCTATATAAGATACTACCCTGGTTATATACATGTTCTCTCTGTATATGGTTTAATGGCTGCTCTGGGGTTAATATCAACCAATTTTATCATGGGACTGATTTAGAAAAAAAAAAAAAAACTCAATGTATGACTGCATGGTTTTTTTTTCACAGTCAATATACCGCTGCTTTTCCTTTAAGGGGGTAAAGTTCAAGTAAAACGATAAAATATAAAAGAATAAATGACTATGGTAGATAAATCTACTTCAACCAAATCGGTCTCACATAAATTTCAGTTTTTGTATATTTGTGAGCATATAATAGGTGTATATGCTGCTAATGGCAGGCAAATTCCATTGAGAAGGGCCATATATTCAGGCCCTTTTCCACTTGCTTAAAATTGCCAGAGAGAATACAAACCATGTGCCATTAATATGGGCTGTGACAACCTGAAAGTGTACTTACTTTTTGTGTCACTCCTCAAGTTGGCAGGACTAGAATTAACCTGTAGAACATTAAAATTTACATCTGAGTTGCCATTTAGGCAACATAATTTGAGTTATTTATGTTGATCGTGGACAATGGTGAATTGTGGCTGTTTCTTTGCACTTTGTACTTGCCCTGCACTTTGTAAATGACCCCCAATAAGTTCAAGTGTTTCTGTATGGATTTCTGTATGGATTAATGCAACCAATGAGTTTTAACATACCAACCATTCATATACCTCTTCTAGCTACCAACCATTCTGATGCTCCTAGGGAAAATATGTCATTAAAGAATATGATTGTCCTTTTAGGAGATGCTTTCAGACATATTGATTGGATATAGCTATAGATATTTTAATGGCATGTTTATAAACATGGGGACTATTAATTTGCATGTCTGAATCTGTTTTAGTACTTTTTATGGTTATAGATTTGATCTTGTGTCAATTGAAATATTTTCATGCTGTATGCAAAAGGTTTCATTTAAATACTCCCAAGGAACAAATGACATAACTGTGCATGGATGATTATTTTATCTGCAGCCTGTTCCTTTTTTGACCTGCTGTTCTCTCCTTTATTACCTGATTAAACTCAACGTTACAACTCCTTGTGTATGGTAAAAACATCTACATTTTATACATATTGAAATGATTATATTATAAATAAAAATATGATTCCATATTTATTTCCACCACCTACAAAAATGAGGGATTATAGAATGATTTACGGTATGTAGAGGACAAATAGCTCTAATCAATTAGACCCCATTTTTCACATTGCTCTGCCACTAATGAGTCACCATAACAACATGTTCTCCTGTCTGAGCACAACATTCAAATGCCTTATTATTCTTAGCTATAGGAATGATTCCAATAAATATATACACATTTAAAAATCTGTTTTGCAGCAAAGAAACATATTCGGATTTCATTTTTTTAATGTGGATGAATTGTGGTTTCAGATATTTTTTAAGCATAGCCTGTTACATTCTTTTAAGTAATAATGATTCTTGAGATATAATAGGGAGAATGCTATAATGCAGAGCTGTGATCACTGTGGTTTGTACCATGCAAGGTTCTCAATAACCTTGCAATAAACATATTCTTGATATGATCCTGTAGTGTGGCAATAACATTGAACCCCACAAATAAAACCCAAATGATGAAATTAGAAGGCTCAGATGGAAATTAAAGCTGAAAGTAAATCTTTTTCTTCAAATGAAAGGGTAATATGTCAATGCTCTCATTAATTTTTCATTTCTTTCCTTTTTTTAGGTGACATTTACAAAGAGAAAGTTTGGGTTAATGAAGAAGGCTTATGAGTTGAGTGTTTTATGTGACTGTGAGATTGCGCTCATCATCTTCAACAGCACTAATAAACTGTTCCAATATGCCAGCACAGACATGGATAAAGTTTTGCTGAAATACACAGAATACAATGAGCCTCACGAAAGTCGAACAAATTCAGATATTGTAGAGGTAAGACCGGTAGATGATGTTTTAATGCCATGTGAGTTTGTGTTACACTTCTTTGCTATGAAGTATAACAAGTGATTTGTTTGCAAGGTTTAGAAGATTGTGCAGGAGAATTTTTTCCCCACTTTTTTAAAGACTTTAATAGTATTTGTAAAAATATAAAAGTCACCTCACTCTGCACATTGTCCAGGCTACTCCACCCCAGAGATAAGAAGTGCTGTGGGCGTTTTGGCAGGTGAGCCCCACCGGCTCATAGTAGCATGTCCCAACAAGTGTTTCAGCTGTCACTTTCTCAGCTGGCTGCAGTAACAAGTGCCAGTGGCAGGAATATCTGAAAACGTCCCTGTTGTATTTAAACACAGTGACATAGCCTCCTATCTAACCCCACCTAAATGATATTTTGTTCTTGGGCATATCAGTTAAGGTTCCTCAATACAAAAAAAAAGTCAGATATAATTTGCTTTGCAACAAACTCATTTTCTATTTTTACTCTGAAAATTATTATGACTTTTACTCCACAAAAATCCTTTTAAAAATGAGGGCTAATAATATCAAAATGTGTATGAAACCATATAATTCTCGCGTTTTTTTTGTCTTGTAAGCAGTTTCCAGTATTCACCTTTACAAAAGACATTTTTGTATTGTTTATTTAATGCATTTTGCCTGAAACAAATCTATGCATCAGACATAGACTCAGGCTCATTATAGGTCTTGCCACCAAGAGAGTGATATGACCTTCAGCTTTCCGAGTGATTACTCATGCTGACCTCAAGCTGTACCTTTCTGGTAAGGCAGAACTTTATTTTGTGTTTTAGAATAATAAGGGCACACAAAAGAGTTTATCTATAGAATTGTTCAAAAAATTATTGTGTCATAGCTTACCAAAAGGAAGTTTAGTGTTGATTTTAAGGTTTCCATAGATTACTGGCCCTCATGTAGTAATGGGTTATCACATGTATAAGAGCTAAACTCTTAGCATGAGACCTAGGACTGCTCTTGGCATGGGCCATTACTATATATCTCACTTGGAGAATTCCTCGATTCACTGCCCTGTATAGATACACTTTACATTATTTTCATGACATTAATTAGAGAAAATCTTCTGGTGTTAAAGGCAGGGCAGGTCTTAGAAGCAATGGCTAATGATAAACTGTTTGTTGTTATAACAGGGAAGCAAGTGCAGGATACTGGTGTGAGTTGGTAGACTGAATGGGATACTGGTATGGGTTAGTAGCAAGTGTGGGATACTGTTGTGGCCTAACCAAGTGTTAGTTGTGATTGTGGGCTGGTTGCAGAAAAAGAATACTGCTTAGGGCTGATGGCAGAAGATTCAGCTGTTCAGGAATTTGGAAAATTGAGATAGATATTGGTGTAACTAGTGGCATTGCTGGAGTGGTAGTGAGGAATGCTAACAGAAACAGATCCTTAATTTCTTCCAAGCACAGGGTACTAGAGCACACATAAACAAAGCAATAAGAAAATTAAAGTGTTAGGGACGCCTAATTGTTTATATGCAGAAAAAAACACTACACCTGTATGTCCAGGGTCAGGATTTGCACTTGAACTTAATGTGTTAGATTTCTCCCTTCTGGCAATCATAATCATGTCATTTGCCAAGTTGAAGAACAGTCAAATAGTGGGCGGAGGGCACTTTATATCTTGTGCTTATATTTGGCTTTAGACTCATAGTGAATTTTTCCACAACAGGTTCGATGACAAACATCTCTAATGAAAGCTTTGAAAGTACATTGGCCCTCTGGGCTTAATATACACAAAATATTTAGGAAAACTTTTTTTTCGTTTGATTTTATCACACCCAGAGAGCTTTGGGTTTCACCAGACTTGAGAATTACCTTGGTAGGTGGCAGCAGTGGCTTTGGAATATTTACCAGATGAGTGTAGGATCCAATATGTAGCATGCATTTCTCTCCAGTGGCACTTACCTTCTGCTCACCACTATACTTTATGAAATCTCACTTTCCATCATGGACACATTTAGTTCATGAGAAATACTAGAAGGGAAAAAGTGCACCTGATGTCATCTCTGGCAGTTGAGTTCAATCACTACAATCAAATCATCAGTAGGGACAGCACACACAGTACTACTGTATCTTCCACCAAACAAGAAGCATATAAAGAAATTTAGCTTCCTCTAATCAAGAGATTTTTTTAGAGTGTACTATAGGACTCATTTGAAGAGTAAGTGCAGAAAACACAATTCATTTTGCCCGCAGATAATGCCTACAACTACCAGGTATATACAAAGAAAGAGAAAAAAGGAGAGATAGACACAGAGATATATAATATATTATTGTAAATATTTGTGATTTATAAGCTTTTTAGAGTTCTACAATCATATATAAACACAATGCCACTCTTCAAAGTGCTTTCATAAAGGTCAAAGAACTTCAAGGTGAAGTAACCCTAAGGTAATGGTTCTCTCTAGCTGCTCCTTACCTCTGCACTTATATACTTCCTTTTTGTGTCTGCAAGTTACCCACCTTCTTAGATTGTAAGCTCCACTGGATAGGGACATTCATCTGCTTGCATCTTTTAATACTTTAAATAAAATGATAGCAAAGAACAAGTGACTGATGCACTGATCCAGCTTTCAGCATGTGACACACTCCAAGCCATGCTGCCCAGCATGTGTGTGTCTGCAGAAAGCCTACAATCCCATTTTCTTGATTGCCTTATTTTGAATTAGCCTGTCAGATCTTAAAGGCAAGTAGAGGGTTTGGTGACCTGTCATGTGTCACGTCCCCTGTTGGGAAGATTTGAGTGGATTAAAAAGGAAGAAATCCCTCCATCAATGATGTTTAAAGGTCACGTAGTTGTTGACTCGCTGCAGCATTCTCATCAGTCAAGGCTTGTGGCTACAAAGGGCTAATAAATAAAACAAGTTACCATTTCGATTTTGCTTCATTTTTACATTAAAGGTAGGGTAACCCCATATGTAACATGGCATATTTTTCTAGCAACGGTTGAATAAACATTTAACTCTATCCTGGCATTAAGCCATAATCTCAACAAGTAATGTATGTGCTCAATGCCCCCAAGTTATTCCATGTACAAAACTGTGTCTCAGTATTTTTATTGTTAGTAATACAATATGAATTATTCCTATGCTAGATATAGACCGGGATTTCACATGTTATTCTATGTAAAATATTTGATTTAAAATGTAAAAAAGGCATTAGAATATCTATGGTTTCAAAGATTGTGTATACATTTTATTAACAAGTGCAGTATCCCGTAGAAACCAATAAGCAATTAGTTGTAATGTCGCTAGTGCAATTATAATAATGAAAGCTGATTGCTGATTGGTTGTTATGGGTTAGTGAACACAGTCAAAGTTGCACTGCCTCATGCTGGCTGGACATCAGATATTAGCCCTCTTACTGTGTTATAACTTCCTTTATAATAAGCTCGAGGATTTGTGGCCCAGTGGACCAAGGGTAGAGAGTCCAATTCTGTAGGAATCTTTAAGTTTATCATGTCCTTTAACATGGCTTTCCATATAACAGCAGCAGGCTCTGAATGTGTCTGTATAGGTTACCCACAAAAATGTGCAGGAATCGTAAATTCTGAAGGCACCACAAGACTCTGCAAATAGATAGAAAAATATTTGCGTAATTGACACTTTTGCAAAAGTGTCAATGATTCGAAGGATTTTAATCCATCTATCGAACGATTTTCCTTCGATCAGAAATTTGTTAGAAAGCCTATGGGGACTTCCCCATAGGCTAACATTGATGTTCTGTAGGTTTTAGTTGGTGAAGTAGGGGGTCGAAGTTTTATTTAAAGAGACCACTTGGGAGCCCCCATGTCCACCTCCATCTGAGTGAATTTCTACTTTTTGTGCTTTGTTTCTTTTGTGTCAATCAAATAGATCCAAGCCAAGCAATATAGTCATCTATGGCCAAACGTAGACCAAGTTTCTCTCCAGGGTCCTGTATAATTTTTCTCACACTAATGAGGAGCAAGTTGAGTGAACTGGGAGGCACATTTATCAAGGGTTGAATTTCAAATTCATGTGAGTTTTTTTAAAAACTCCCATAAGTTTGAAATCAAAATTTATAAAATCTAATTTTTCCAACTCTGAAGAATTTAAATGACCCGAAAATTTTAATTAAATTCGATCAAATTTGATTTGAGTTTTTTCTCCAAAAAGTCAGGAAGGCTGCAAACATCTCCAAATGTATCCCTTGACCTCTCTCATTGACTTAAACAGCAGTTCAACAGGTTTTAGGTGGTGAATAGTCATTCAATTCTTAAAGGGCCAAAATAATCTCGAAAATCAAATTCGAATTTTTAAAAAAACACGAATTGAGTTTAGATAACTCCCTAGTCTAATTTGACAGTTTTAACCATAAAGAAAAATTGTTATTGTCCCAAATGCAGGTCAGAGAGTGCGTCTTTGTTTCATTATGTGTGGGTATGCCCTTACATTTCTGAACTATGTAGTACGCTTGAAAATTTCTTAAATAAAGAATTGAACATTAACCTTAAGTTATCCCCTGCATTTGCACTTCTTGACTATCAAGTAACACCTTCTGTTATCTGTGACCCGAAGATAGAGTATTGGAATAAGTATAAATATTTTATACATCTGGCCATTGCAGCTACCCATAAATCCATTTTTTTGCATTGGATTCAGGAAACTTCCCCCAGATTTAAAGGTTATTTTGTCTTATCTTAGGTTTCTTTGCATAGATGATGCAATAAATTTTAGATATGGTGACATAAGCTTTAGAGAAAATTTTATGAAGCTTTGGTCACCCTATTTTCAAATTCTGGAGTTTGCGGATAGAGTCTTTATTGAGAAGGTTATGTTCTGTATAATCCTGATGAAGACTCTTCTTTGCATACACATTGAAGTTCCAAGATGTGATAACTTTGTCCATTAATCTGGTAAATATTTTATTTATTGGGTTAGAAGAGAGGAAGATCTTATTTTATATAACTTTATTTTTTTTTATTTCTGTTGAGGAATTTTTGTTAAATTCAATATTTGATGTTTTATTTGTAATGAATTGTTCCGTAATAATTATTTTCTTACTATGTAACTTGACAAAAGCTACGAGGAACTTTTGCTTGTTGTTTTTGCTCTTGTTGTCTATGCAAAATACCAAGAAATATAATTGGAAAAAAAAAATTAGATAATTCGATTTAGAATTTTCAATTCGACCCTTAATAAATCTGCCCCTTAGTGTTGAGGTGCAAGTGTTAGGGCTCTTACACACGGCCGTTTTTGCCTGCGCTCCCCTGCGTTGTGCTTTCTTATGTTTAGCTGGGAGCGCAGGAGTAAACACAGTCAATTATGTTGAAGGGGTTGTACTCACACAGACGCATGTAGGCGAACACAGATGAAATGCAACATGCTGTGTCCCAACCTGCGTTTGGCGCTTACATGCGTCTGTGTGAGTACAGCCCCCTTTAACATAATTCAGTGCATATACTGCCTTCCCCTGCGGCTGAACGGAAGAAAGCGTAACGCAGGGGAGCGCAATTGACAACAACACATCATTATGTCCACATCAGCAGTAAGTGTAATTGCTGACTCTCAGCTGGCTACATCACACAGCAGGACCCTCACCCAGGAGTAGGTTTTTAGTGATAATGGAACTTCATCTCTTCCTGTTCCTCATCATGTTATTTCAGTGCATTTAAACCAATAGAGAGTAGTCAGTGCAGAATCAATCAACATTCTTTTAAAGATAAGCATAGATACGAGAATAACACACCTCTCATATTTTTGCCTTAAAAAGTTAACCATTATATTTATTATATTCTAAACGTATCTGTGTCTATGATGTTGTGTACTTTTCACCTCAATGACTCGACTTTTCAAGCTAAGATGTATTTGCACATTGTTTTAAATCACCATAGCAAAAGAACAGATTGCCTCAGCTGATATGCACAGTATCTGATCTAATGACCATTAGCAGTCAGAGTGTTTGTTTGGATACAGTGCCAGGAAGGAAGTCTCTTTTTGTGAGAAAATCCAACTCTGCCACCTCACAAACTCTGAATTTGGAAAGATGGAGTGAAATGGCATCCCCACATATGGTTCTCATATAAATCCAAAGCATTTTTTATTATTTGTGATTTTTTTATTTAGCTTTTTGTGCAACAGCTCTCAAGATTTCTATTTAAGCAATGTGGTTGCTTAGGGTCCAACTTACCTTAGCAACCATGCACTGATTTGAATAAACAACTAGAATTTGAAAAGAAAGATGAGTAGTAAAAGAAGCAATAACAATACATTTGTAATCTTACTAGGGTTGCCACTTTTTTTTCTCTTTGAAAACAGGCAGGTCGGTGACGTAGGGGGGGTGGGCTTAGTGATGTTGGGGGCAGGCCAGTTCCATGGGAGGTGGGAGGAGTCAGTGACCTCCATTCGAAAGCTGCAAAGAGTCAGAAGATTTTTTTTTACTTTTTTTATTATATATATATATACTGTATATATATATATATATATTTTTTTTTCTAGTTGTGTATTTTTCTCTTGGCTATATACACCAATAAATGTACTAAACAGAAATGATATGGGAACTAGATATGGAATGAAAATGGTGTAATTAGCCTATATGTGGTGTGTAATCCTTTCTGGGGGTTTTTTGGTGTTTTTTTTAAAACGTATAAATAAACATTATTTAAAAAAAACAAAAAAACAAACAAAATAAATAAATAAATAATGATGGGGTGGGCTTAGTGATGTTGGGGGCAGTCTGGGTGACGTTGGGGTGGGCCAGGGACATGGGAGGTGAGGAGGATGATGTCAGGGGCGGAACTGATGATGTGGCGATCAGCGATTGGCTGATCGTCATGTCAGTCACTTCAATTTCTTGACAAATTGGAAATCCAGACAGGCACTTATTACCCGGGCAGCGCTTCCAAAAACCGGGCTGTCCAGGTGAAATCCAGATAGGTGGCCATCCTAAGCCTTACAGAGCATTTGTTTTTTTAGATGGGGTCAGTGACCCCCATTTGAAAGCTGCAAAGAGTCAGAAGAAAAAGACAAAAAAAAAATTAAATAATGAAACCAAGTGAAGAGTTGCTTAAAATGAGCAATTCTATAACAAAAGTTAATTTAAAGGTGAACCACCCTTTTAATGAGTTTGTTTGTACTGATGCATGGAGCTGCTGTACCGATACCCAAACACAATTACTCTTATTGACATATATTTATAAGCCAATAATAAAAAAAATGTGGGCGTCATATACAGGATCAGCAACCGCGACACAAATTCTCATTTTGTTTATTATTATAGTTCTAGCTTAAATTCACTTACATGAAAAGTGCAGGGAATAAACTTTAAAAACATTCTGTGAGCTTCGGCCTCTTCCCCATTAGAAATATTCATGTCATAACTATGCTCATGCATTTTTCTACAATGTCTTTGCCTGTTTATTTGGAAAAAAAGTCCCCTGTTTTATTCTCACGCGCTGATGGTACTGAGGTCTTTATTCCAAACTGGCCAGAAAATAATGCTCTTTGTTTTCATTGACACTGTTTCGCATAGTAACAGCTTGTTTTATTTTTGTCTTTTTTGCCAGAGGGCAGGTTTATTTTTAAATCACTGAACTCGGAATTCTCTTTACTTTTCCAAGATTGGAAGCAGCTGAAAAGCCTGCAGTTACAGGTTGGAGCCTTCCTTTACAATACGCTTCCGGAAGTTCTTTCTCCTCCCCCTTTTGTGAATTCTTTTTCCTCTCTTTTTTTTATTTTTCCTAATAAATGTCTCTTAAATGGTAGCCCTCTAAAAATAGCAAGTCATCCGGCTAAAAATAGAGTAGCTCACACTCTTGCCAAGTTAAATGAAGAGAAATAGGCGTGGAATAGAAGACTCAGTTCCCCGGCACTATTCATTCAGAGATCCCTTGGAGAACGCGAGCAATGATAAAGTGCCCTTGAAAAAAAAAACACACACAGACCTCAGCTTCTAGTCAGACTTCTGGGTGCCACAAAATATTTTATGTTAATGGATTTTTAATATATATTTATACGTTTTTTTCATTGATCATTAACACTGTTTTATTGCCTACCTTTCTGCAACTTTCCTTGTTTTTCTATGGTTGTTTGAGGGACTTTTACAGGTATGGGAACTGTTATCCGGAAACCCGTTATCCAGAAAGCTCTAAGTTACAAAAAGGCCTTCTCTAATCCATTTTATCCAGATGATTTTTCTCTGTAGTAATAATAAAACAGGTATAGGACCTATTATCCAGAATGCTCGGAATCTGGGGTTTTCCAGATAACGGATCTTTCTGTAATTTAGATCTACATACCTTAAGCCTAGTAGAAAATCATGTAAACATTAAATAAACCCAATAGGCTGGTTTTACATGCAATAAAGATTAATTATATTTTAGTGGGGAAGATACTGTTTTAATATTACAGAGAAAAAGGAAATAATTTTTTAAAATTTGGATTATTTTGATATATAAAAAATGGAGTCTATGAGAGACAGGCTTTCAGCAATACGAAGCTTTCTGGATAACAGGTTTCCAGATAATTTGGTGGACTTTTAAAAAAAAGTCCACCAAATATTTTTTTTTGGGGTGAAAAACTTCGAATCAATCAATTAAGATTAGCATTTGATTTGAATTTGCATCTCGATCCTATTCACCCGTAATTTTTTTAAATAAATTTCGATTGGCCGTTTTTTCTCTCGAATTTCGAGTTTATGGGAGTTGATGGGAGTTTTTAGAAACTCCCACAAACTCGAAATTCGACCTTTGATAAATCTGCCCCTTATTTTACTATAAAATCATGTAAACATTAAATAACCCCAATGGTCTGGTTTTGCTTCCAATAAGGATTAATTATATCTTAGTTTGGATCGAATACAAGCTACTGTTTTATTATTACAGAGAAAAAAGGAAATTATTTTATTTGGATTATTTTGAAAAAATTGAGTCTGTGGGAGACGTCCTTTCTGCAATACGAAGCTTTCCGGATAAAGGATCACATACCTTGTACTTGATCCAAACAAAGATATAATTAATTCTTATTGGAAGCAAAACCAGCCTGTTGGTTTATTTAATGTTTACATGATTTTCTAGTAGACCTACCGTATGAAAATTCAAGTTACAGAAAGATCTGGTAATTCTGGATAACAGGTCCCATACCTGAAAACTTAGTTTTTAATAAGAAATGTCTTGTTTTCATCGCAGCAGCAGCTCACTGCTTAAGAAAGTGTTGTTTCCTTATGAATTGGGATTGAAACCTCTGATTTAATAGAAGTAAGAGGCACAGTGTGATGATTGTAGAAACCTTTGGCATTAGGGATCTCTATCCAGTGACTATCCTTCTGTATGCTCAGAATCTGGGCATTCCTGATTTCAGCAGCATGGAAATTGTGTCCTGTTGATTTCTATGCTATTCACTAGAAGCCAGGAGGCAATTTCTGTAAAAGAAAAATACAAAGAAAAAAACTAACGGGTCACATTGTAAATTCTCTAATGGGAATCACATGTATGTCAGATTTTCAAGCGACTCATTAAAAAGAAATGGAGATGCAATGTTTAGCCTGGCTGCTCTGTATTTCTGTATTCACTTATCTGCAGATATAATAGACAAGACATGTGACTAGTAGAAGCAACTGACATAGTTAAACTATTCCAGTTAAAGGACCAGTGACACCAAAAAAATTAAAGTGTCCTAAAGTACTGAAAATGTAATGTACTGTTGTGCTGCACTGGTACAACTGGTGTGTGTGCTTCAGAAACACAACTATAGTTTATATAAACAAACTGTTGTGTAGCCATGGGGGCAGCCAGGGGCGCTCCACCAATGAGGCGAGTTGAGACACTCGCCTCAGGCGGCAGCGCCCCCCCTGGTTACCAGGGGCGGCAAAAATGCCACTCCTGGTAACTAAGAGCCGAATTTCCGGTTTTCAACCCGGAAATTCGGCTCTTCTAGTGCAGAGAGCACAATTGCGCTCTCTGCACTAGCGTCGTGCAGCGCAACGGAAGGCCGCCTCAGGCGGCATAAATGCGCGGATCGGTGCTGGGGGCAGCCATTCAAGGCTGAAGGGTAATGGCACACAGACAGATTCGGCAGATTCGGCAACAAATCTTCTCTTCTTCGGGGGGACAATCTCCAGGAACTGCCTTTACCCCAACCTTTCTGCCGGCTATAATGAAAATCGCCAGCGGGATGGTACTCGCGGCGCTTGGTTTTCCGAAGGAAACTTCGGGCTTCTGCGAGTGCCATCCTGCTGGCGATTTTTCATTATAGCAGGTGGGAAGGTAGGGGAAGGCAGTTCGGGGAGATTGTTGCCCCGAAGAAGAGGTGATTTGTCACCCGGGCGACTAATCTCCCCGAATCTGCCCATGTGCCCTTACCCGAAAAAGGAGAAAAGGCATAGGATACACAGCAGATGAAAGATAAGCCCTGTAGTGTACAATGGGATTCTTCAGAACTTATCTGTTATCTACTGTGTATCCTGTGCATGAATGGATGCCCCCATGGCTACAAAGCAGCTTGTTTATATAAACTATAGTTGTGTTTCTAAAGTAAATGCACCAGTTTTGCCAGTGCAGGGCAACAGTTCATTATATTACCTTTAAAATACTTACATTTTTTGGTGTTACTGTTCCTATAAGTAATTGGGTCTTATAGGTTAGCTGTGCTTACTGATTCACTTTAAAGAGACTTGTGGGTTATTTACTCAAAGGACAACTGGAAACGATGCTTTTTATACATAGGGACTAGTGATGGGTGAATTTATTCGGCAGGCGCGAATTCGCGGCGAATTCCCTCGTTTCGCCGCGGGCAAATAAATTTGCGAAACTGCCACGAAAATTTTTTTTGGACACAGGCGAATTTTGGTGTCCAAAAACAGACGCTGGTGTCCGAAATGAGATTCCGGCAGCGTTTCACACAATTTTTTCGCTGTTTTGCGAATTTCATGGGAAATTCGCAAATTTTTGGCGAATCAAAATGGCACAAATTCGCCCATCACTAATAGGGACTCTCTCAAACCTTTGTTGCCCTCAAAAGGTCTCCCACATTCCTAAGCCTACTGATGAGTTGCAATGACTGTAAATTTACAGCAAGTAAATACTACAGAAGTGGAGCCAATTATTTTGATTTATAATAAATCAGGAAAGACCCATCGTTTGATTTGAAGAGCTGGAGGCCCTTGAGATGACATTCCTGCTCTAGGGTGTTTCCATTATAAAGTGGAGAACATGTGGTCTGTTTCTAATTGTGTGCTGCTCACATAAATAAAACAAACACAACTGCTTACTTTAATGTCATTGTGTTTATAACATACTCTCGTGGATCAGTCTCATTTAACTGCCCTAGCCATATCTCATTTTTTTATTGTTTTTAAAATGGATCAATTGCACAGAAGTATTTTATATGTCTCTGACTAAGAAGCAACAATTCTTAACAGACGATCTTGTTCAGTAAACCATATATACAGGTATTGGATCCGTTATTCGGAAACCCGTTATCCAGAAAGATCTGAATTACGGAAAGGTTGTCTCCCATAGACTCCATTTTATTCAAATAATCCAAATTATTAGAAATCATTTCCTTTTTCTCTAAGATAATAAAAAAACAATACCCTGTACTTAATCCAAACTAAGATACTGTATAATGAATTCTTATTGTAAGCAAAACCAGCCTATTGTCTTTAATTAGGGGTAATTTATCAAGCTCCGATTATCAGAACCTCGAATAATTCTGAGTTTTCGGAGCAAAAAAAAAAACTAAGAATTTTTCAAAATGTATTAATGGCCGATGGTCTAAAAACTCTGAATCTGAAACCCCGGCATCTAAAAGCTCTCGAGGTCCTGTATAAGTCAATGGGGAAGGTCCCAGTGTCTGCACCGATGTCTGTACAGATATCCGATGATTTTGGGGTTTCAGCGAAAAAATCATAGTTGTTGCGGAAAACTCTGTTTTCGGAGAAAGCTCTGAAGTTTGCCAACCTTATTTTTTGGGGCTTTTTTCTTCATAAAAAAGGTATTTTCGGGAATTCGGAGTTGTTCAAAGTTGGATATTAGAAATACTGAAATAAATTCGGACCTTGATAAATAAGGTCTTGTAAGCTTAAGGTATGAAGATTCAAATTATAGAAAGATACGTTATCCAGAAAACCCCAGGTCCTGAGCATTCTGGATAACAGGTCCCATACCTGTATCGAAATGGGGTGCTCATGCTCATTTAGTACAGGTGTGGGATCCATTATCTGGAAAATCAGTTATCCAAAGAGCTCTGAATTACTGGAAGGCTATCACTCATAGACTATTATAATCAAATAATTCAGATTTTTAAAAATGATTTCCTTTTTCTGTGCAATAATAAAACAATACCTTGTACTTGATGCCAACTAAGGGGTATATTTATCAAAAAGTGAAGTTAGAGATGGCCACAGTCCTCTAGAGTGAAATTCCGACACTCTCCATTCATTTCTAATGTAAAGTTTATTTAATAATTAAATGGGTTTTAAGTAGACATAGGGGAAGATTTATCAAGGGTGGAACTCCCATAAACTCGCAATTCAGAAAAAAAAACGAACAATCGAAATTTATTTTAAAAAAATCGTTTTTTTTTTTTAAAACAGGTGAATAGGATCGAACTGCAAATTTCAAATCAAGTTCGATTCAAGTTTTGTTCAACAAAAAAAATGTGTTTTTTTTCCCCAAAATTCTGCCAAATTACTCGAAATTGATTGTAGGAGGTCCCCCATTGACTAAAACACCAAATCGGCAGGTTTTAGATGGCGAATAGTCGAATTTGAATTCTTAAAGGTACAGCACATGATAAATTTTGATTTTTTTTTTAAATTCTAATCAAATTTGGACTATTCCCTAGTCTAATTACATTAAAATAAACTCGAAATTCGAATTGAAAAAGTTGAATTACAGAAAAAATTCCTTATCTGTAAATCCACAGGTCCCAAGCACTCTGGATAACTTTATGTCTTGTATGGTAGGTACCATGAAACATGCTTTTTTAAAAGCCTTGTATACTGCATGGATTAAGCTGCAACGTCTTCCTAAATTTTATATTATGGAAAGGGTTAATAATGTCAGAGAGGACCGGTCTAACGTGGTGACAGGGTGTGCTCAGTTTACAAGGCGCAGTATACCAAAGTATTGTTTTATGCAGTTCCTGTGAGACGGCTGGCGATAAGAGCTTGGAAACAAAGGCTGATAATTGATGAAAGGGCCTTCAAACCCTTTCAAGAAGAATCGAGGCCCTTGTTCCTAAGCGCATTAACTTTTCTGGTCTCTTTTCTTCTTACAAGGCATTTTGTCTTGTTGCCCTCCCCTCCTGCTACTCTTTGTAATGCATGCAGACCACAAGTGAGTCTTTTATGTAGTACACTGGCCGTGCCTATGTGGTGTATTAGTAATTACCAGCCTCAATTCCCATATTGTACCCTTATTATAGGCATGGAAAATAGGACACAGAGCAATGCTCATTCACATTCAGCAATGATAGTGAACTGCTTATAGTAATGTTTCTAAAGACCAAGACTTCATGAGCAAATGCATTTTTAATTTCAGAATGAATAAATCCTCTCGCTGTGTCTAGGCCATATAACATTTATATTATTTACATATTTTGTTGCGGCATTAATCAATAACCTAAATATAGATGGATTTTTATACAGAGCAGGTATTTTAATGTATGGTGCTGAAATAAAACATGCACCCTTAATAGGCTTTGGTGGCCAAATGTAATGCCTGTGATAAACTAGCGTAATTGTAAAATGCATGTTCATGTAATTAAAACATACTGATGTGACATCTAATTTATAGTCATTGCCATGTGACCTGTACTTGGGGAATTACAAATTGTTTTCGGAATATTCGCAGGACCCATTTAAAAAGGCTGCAGAGAGACAATATTGATCGTCTTTTTTTTATTTATTTAATTTATATGTATTGTGTTATATATTTGATTAATCAAATTGTTTTAACATATATCATATCACAGGTATAGGATCTGTTATCCAGAATGCTCTGGACCTCGGGGCTTCCAGATAAAAGGTCATTCCGTAATTTATATCTTCATGTCTTAAGTTTAGTAAAAAAAAATCATGTAAACATTAAATAAGCCCAATAGGCTGGTTTTGCTTCCAATAAGAATTAATTATAGCTAAGTTTGGATCAAGTACAAGTTACTGTTTTATTATTACAGAGA
The DNA here is from genome assembly GCA_038501925.1 of Xenopus petersii. Taxonomy (NCBI): domain Eukaryota; kingdom Metazoa; phylum Chordata; class Amphibia; order Anura; family Pipidae; genus Xenopus; species Xenopus petersii. The sequence continues at coordinate 172,895,058 of CM076673.1, forward strand.
AAAAGGGAATCATTTTTAAAAATTTTAATTATTTGATTATAATGGAGTCTAAGGGGCAGATTCACTAAAGGGCGAAGTGACTAACGTTAGCGAAAATTCGCCAGCGTGACGTCATTTTATTATTTTGATTTACTAACAGGCGCAAGAGTAACTTCGCTAGCAAAGGAGATAGACTCTATCAGTAATTCGCTCCCTTACGCCTGGCGAAGTTGAGCTCTGGCGAAGGGATGTAACTACGCAAATTCACTAAGATGTGGACTTTACTGAATGTTACCTCTTGCAGCAGACTTGCCTTCGCCACCTCAGACCAGGCGAAGTGCAATAGAGTAGATAGGACTTCCTCAAAAAATAGTTGAAAAGTCCCAAAAAACCCTGTTGACTTTTCATTCAGGGCGACAGGCTGCAAAAGAGCGTAAATTTTTTCTGGGGTAGGCGGCTTCCCCCTACATTTCCTAACATATGGCACATAAACTATACACTGGTCTCATTTGTAGGGCAATATAACAACTATATTTTATTTTATTAAGGTTTCCCGGGCTTGTGTAGTGTAATGTTTTGGCTGCAACTTATATCCATTCAACTTTAACTTCCCACCATATGCAAATTAGCCAACGGTAGCGCAACTTCACTTCGCTTGTGGCAGTAATGCTAGCGCTACTTCACCAGCGTTCGGGGGCCCTGGACGCAACTTCGGATTTTAGTGAATTAGCTTTGTCCTGGTGAATTTACGCCTGGTGTGTGATGTGAGCGAAGCGGACGCTAGCGCAAATTCGGCGCTTAGTGAATCTGCCCCTAAGGGAGATAGCCTTTCCGTAATTTGGAGCTTTCTGGATAACCGATTTCTGGATAATGGATCCCATACCTGTAATAGTTTTTATATATATGAGTAATAATGAGAAAGGTCCCTAAGTGGTCCGAAACGTCACGTTGGCTGTAACTGCACATATTTAAATACAGTTTTTTCACTGAAACCCCTGGAGTTGCTGGTCATTGGAATAGTGTATATATATATATATATATATATATATATATATATATATATATATATATTTGGTATTTTTATTTGATTTTTCCCAAATTGTGCAAACTGCCTGAACTGCATGTTCAATTAATGTAATTTTTAAATGACACAGTATCTTTACCTTTAAATAATCAGTATTTAATATTTTATGTTAGCTCTATTTGTGACTGAAAAGATTTTGAAATAGAATTTAAAAATTATCCCTGGACCCATTCATATTTGTACTACTACACTTTTATTAAAATTTTTAGTTTCTACTGACTTTCTTCTCTTTCTTCTCCATGAGGACCTAGTGCTTGTGGATGCATATGTACAGTCATTTATTTTGAGTTCCCATACAGCCTTCCACTATTATTAAGAAAAAAATATGGTCTGCTTACTCAAATACAGTTTTCTGCCTTTGGCTACCGCCAGAAATTATCTGTGGTTGCCACATGCTGAGACTATGTGAGCATTCATTGTCACACCAGTCTGTAAAGAAAGACTGAGGCTTGCAGTCCTTTTCTGTACTGCTGAATTTGGGAAATTAACAAGGTCAGTTTAGCTGAAGACCATGATCTCTCTTCAGACCTGACTGCATGTGTACTTTGTATTAAATAATGATTATATTGTGTCTTGATAAAACAGCGCTATGAAATTAGAAAAAATAGCCAATGCAAATCAAAAAAAAAAATGCAATGCAAAGAGCAGTGTACAGCCCTATAAGCTTATGTTTTTGCACCATTGACCAGACATTAGTACAGTACAGAACCTCATTTGCCCTCTACTTTAGCAAATATTGGCAAGAGAGAGGACTCAACAACATGAACCTTTTATTAATGAAGACATAGATGGTGAATTACTTACAAATGCTGCAAAAGTGGGTCTGTTTGGGCATCAGTTGTTTGTAGAATTGTGGCATTTGCAGTTGGGTGGATTTCTGCTGCATTGTAGCTAAAAACATGGCTGCATTGTGCTGATTTTTGCACTTTGCATATTATCCGCATAGTAAATGAGTACTTAGTTGAGTATTTCAGTTGACTTATAGGAAATAAAAGCTTTGAGAACAGATATAATTTGCACTTCCTTATGCAACTTATTATGAAATGGAAGCATCAATGCCAGCATGGGGCCAGATTCATTTCCTTGAGAAAAACATATCCCAAGGTTTATGATTAATCTCAACTGAAGACAATAGGAAAATCAAGAAATTCCTTATAAAATTAATTGTCGACCATTATCTGATAAATAAATTGACTTGTACTTGTGATCCTAAGGACACACATGCGTTATTACAGCGCTGTCCGCTCCATGGTTTTTAAAAAAATATAAAAAAAAACGCTAAGCAGTTTCAAGCTTAGATAATGGCACACTAGGCCAGCGTATTTACGCGGCGGGCGGCTTTCTTAAAAGCCGTGCCATTACTGCGGCGTAAAAATGCATGTGTGTCCATGCCCTTATGCTTTTATGATTTTTTTTTCCTGGTATTAAAATTTTTGACATTATATTTGCATATAAGTAGACAAAAAGGCTTACGCCTTTTGCACACAGTGGGGCTCATTTATAAACTTTGTGCAGTACAGAATGATTTGCACAGTGAATATATTTGCCCTGCACATGGTTTTATTTACAAAGCTGAATAAGAGCAGTAAACAGAATTGCGATTTTTTTTGTATCCACACCTAGGGGCCGATTCACTATTGGTCGAATATCGAGGGTTAATTAACCCTCGATATTCGACTGGGAATTAAAATCGTTCAATTTCGAATATCGAAATCGAACGATTTAGCGCTAATAATTCGATTCGATCGAACGATTTTTATTCGATCGAACGATTAAATCCTTCGAATCGAACGATTCGAAGGATTTTAATCACTAGAGCACCTTTCTAGTCAAAATACCCAGGCCCGGCTTTGTGGGATGACCACTAAGGCCAGGCCTAGGGCATCAAAAGTTTCAGGAGTGGCATGCTGCCTGTTTGCTGCTTTAATAGGCAGTTTTCAAATCTGCTTTTCCCGGTGCAGCTCCTGTTTCTTCCTGTAAAGTGACTTTAAGGGGTATATTTATCAAAGAGTGAAGTTAATAGTGAAGTTCCGCCACTAGAGTGAAATTCCGCCACTCTCCATTCATTTCTATGGGATTTTTATAGGCGTATTTATCAAAGGGTGAACTTTCACTTCACCTATTGATAAATACGCCTTTCAAAATCCCATAGAAATCAATTGTGAGCTGCGGAATTTCACTCTAGTGGCGGAACTTCACTCTTTGATAAATTTACCCCAAGGGGCTTACACAGCCCCATATCAGCATTTGACAGAGGAGGGTGGCAGACCAAGTATGTGATTGCTTGCCTAGGGGTACAGAAATATAATACCCTGAAAATATCCAGGGAGAAATATCCTTCGGTGTCACCATAAATACCCATTGTGCTCTGCAGGGGGATATAAATTATGATTTATATCCTCTCATGTCTGTACTCTGCCCATACTCACTTAAGCTGGCCATAGACGCAAAGATCCGATCGTACAAATCGTGGATTCGTACGATTTTCGGACCATGTGTGGAGAGTCCCGACATTTTTCGTCCGTCGGAGATCGGTCGTTTGGTCGATCGGACAGGTTAGAAAATTTCTGTCGCCTGCCGATAATATCTCTGCGTGTATTGCCGATCGTACGATTTTCAGAGGGAGACTGTCACTAGTGTTGTCAGACATAAGTATCGTACGATTGCTGTCAGGGGCAGAACATTGGCTGATCTGTTCTAATTTGATCGGAATGGTAAAGACTTTGATCTGAATGGTTAGTGGAGGGTCGGGAGATGGGAAAGTCCGATCGTACGTTGATTCGTACGATCGGATCTTTGCGTCTATGGCCAGCTTAAGATCCACTTGTATGTAAGATCTGTAATGTCCAGATGTTAGCCCAATCTGGCTACCTAAGTGGTGGCCCTAATCAGGGTGATCCTGCTGTCAATCTCCAGCAATCAGATCACATTGGGATCTGTGCAGGCCTATTGGAATAGGACCCACATCCACACTTTACCTGGCCATTTTTGCAGTTGTTTTTGCCCCATACACTGGCCAAAATGTTGTTGACTCATTTAATAGTGACCAGGTCAGCAGGCCATTTATGAGCAGCTTAAGGGTCAGGGCAGACGCTCAAATTCGGTGAGATTAGTCGTCCGGCGACAAATCTCCCTGAACTGCCTCCCGCCGGCTAGAATGTACATCGACAGCGGGATGGCACTCGGATCGCTTGGTTTTCCGAAGTCGCCTGAAGTTTCCTTGTGAGGCAACTTTGGGAGACTTCTGCAATCGAATCAGTAATAAAATGCGGTTGCAGTTTTAATTAACGAATATAATTTAACGAATTGGTAAATAAATGCGGTTGCAGTTTTAATTAATACATCAGTATTATAACTGAACATTAGTAAGCAATATTTACTGTTTTGGTACATAAACAGTAACTTTTGCTGGTGACATCCAATCTGCACACATTGTCAGCTTTTTAAAGAATACAGACATTGATTTTGACACTGTTTGATGCTTTCCTTTAGGGCCTGTGTTTTGTCCTACAACTAGTTAATGATGCTACCTGTTTATAGTCTATCCTGTGCCTGTTGCAAGGTTGTTTATTAGTCTGGTCCAGCAGTGGTTTTGTTTGTGGTCTGCTGTGGTTTATGGGAAGGCCACCTGACTCATATTTGTGTGTGACCAGAGCTAAAATTAAAAGCTGAAACTTCTCCAGAAGAACAATATCATCTATTGATTTGTAGTAGGTGAAAGGACATTTCAGGATCAGACAATATAGTGTTCTGGCTCTTTTTTTGGCATATTATAAATAACATGCCTTAAAAAAACACAGCTTGAGGGGTAATGTAGCCCTTTAGGTCAGCATTTGATTATTATAATTCTTCATTTGTTTAAATTATGCTGGTAAGGGCCACCCAGAGTGCGCATGAATTGCAAATGCCCAAAAAAAGTGTGCAAGTGGTGTGCATGGTATTTGCTGTCTTGCCCTCTATCTGCCTTCTAGTTTGAATTTATGTTGGGAAGGGCATGGCTTAAGCAGATACCTGCATAAGTGGTATAATTTGGAGGGTCTGCGGTTCAGTATTGGTATTGCCAAACTATTTTGCTTGCATGCTATCAGATCAAGGAAACTGTTTAACCCTGGCACTGCTTATTATAAAATAAATATTTTAATTGATTAATTCCTGTATATATTAAAAGGATAACCTATGCTGAGCTTCAGTCTATCGTGATACTTTAGTTTATTTTTAGTGTGCCATATGAGCATATCCAAATGTGCCTGCACTTTTAGTTTTTAGCAAACATTTATCAAACTAGCGGAACATAAAATATTCCAAGAATGTAAAATGATATAAAATTCTAAACAACAAACAGCTGGCGGAGACCAAAGCAAGAGATGCTAATCTTGTGATAAGAATTGTGTACTTGTACGGCTGCCTTGCACACTACAACATCTTTTGCTTCTTGCAAACAATCCATGGCTGATATGTTTTTATTATCCAATACTTTATTATGGTATATGTACATGCATACAAATGCTGCAGAGAGGGCCCGGCTCAATAGAGCTTGCAATCTAAAAATAGAAATGGGCGTGAGAAACAAGGTGCGGGGGTTGGCAAGATCAGCAGAAGTGTTAGATGTTGCACATGTTCCACATTAATTGTCATGGAATATAATGATTTAGGTGTTTCGCTAGAGGCATGAGGCACTCTATTGAAATGGGCCGTTCTGCATTCCATCTGTCTGTACTGTATGTTGTTTCAAGGGAGGCTCTTTCCCTGCCCTGTGCCATTTGATATAATCAGGGACTTACAGTCAGAAGAAAAAGGCAAATAATTATAAAACTATAACAAATAAATAATGAAAAGTTGCTTAGAATTAGCCATTCTACTACATACTAAACGTTTACCTAAAGGTGAACCACCTCTTTGATGAGGATATGGAATTGTATATGTTCAAATTTGTTGTTGTTATTTAATCAGTAACTTACATAGGGACCGTACGGATTTGGATTCAACCAATCTGTATCTTATGCAAACTGAAATTCTACTTATATTGATCAACGTTAATGAAGATATGGAATTGTATAGTTCAAATTCAAATTTGTTGTATTTTTGCCACTGGGGAGCTTAAAGGGGATCCATCACCTGAAAAAAAATATTCCAAATCCGATTTTATTGTGTTAGTCAATCAAAATTAACTTTTATTACAATATATAAATTATTTGAATATTGTTTCTTTCAGTCTGGGAATTCATAATTGTATCAAGCAGGCAGAAACCATTTTGTGGACACTGTTATTAAGGCAAGCCTTGTATCATCTCAGAATCTTGTTTGTGCACCAGAATGGGGGACCTGATGTCCATCCCCATACACTGGTTACACAATTAAATTGAAAAAAGAGAGGGGGAATGTGGGGAGAGCAGTGACATCTAGGAAGTGCTGAATGGAAAGTGAAAGTAATTGCCTGCCTAAGGCATAGAGGAGGGGCAGGCAATATTTGATTGACAGCTGAGATTTTTAAATTAGTTTACAACAACTATGAATATTTTAATAAAAAAGAATTTGGATTTCATGTTTAAATTGAAAATGACTTTTATTATTATTCAGTGTTTTATGTCTGGGAGACAGGTCCACTTTAAGTAACCTAGTAACTGAATAGACTCCATTCGTTCCATGGCCGCATGTTAACAAGGGTTTCTGTAACCTCACATAGATAAAAGAAAGAAATTAATTCTTGCCACGTTGGGTTGGCTTTGAATTATGTTTATTTTTGGAATCAAAACAAGTGTTATTTAAATAGGTATATATCTATATCTATTAAAGAAGAGAAAGTTACAGCACATTTGTCATACCCCTTATTATGTACTCTTACTGCCTTGAATATATCATTTTACATAGGTGTAGTTGTACATTCAATATAGAATGTGTTTTTTCATAATAGAAACTCCAACTCTTTGTACCCATAATCTCAATCAACATACAGTACGGGATTGTTAAGTATGGGACTGGTTAAACAGAATACTTGAGACCCTGGGTTTCCAAATAAGGGATCTTTCCGTTATTTAATTAATCCCCATACCTTACGGGGCAGATTTATCAAAAGTCGAAGTGAAAATTCGAATATGAATTTCAAGCTAATTTTTGTGTACTTCGACTAGGGAATAGTCCAAGTTCAATTATCCTGAACTGTCTCTTTAAAAATTCGCCATCTAAAATCTGCCGAATGGCTGTTTTAGCCTATGGGGGACCTCCTTGTCAATTGGTGGACTTTGAAAAATCAAAGTTTTTTTTGGCAAAAACTTTGATTCGAATTTGATCGAATGCACTATTACTTCGATTTGTACAATTCGAATTTGATCGAATACAGTCTTTTTGAATTAGAATTTTGAAGTTTTTCAAATTCCAAATTCGACCCGTGATAAATCAGTTAAGCATTAAATAAACCCAATAGGATTGTTTTGACTCCAATAGAGATTAGTTATACCAGACACATTAAATATACTTACTTATACTTAATATTTGATTTTATTCAATTTGTAACTCTCTTGTCTAACCAACGAGAACGTCACTGGTTACTTTACTGAGTTTTGTTTTCCTTTTATGGTGACTAGTTTAATAGTGGACTAGTTTAATAAATTGGGGCTGAGGATTAGGCTCTTGCAGAATAATTGCATGTGTTTTTGTTACTAAGCCCTTTATTTTCATTCTGCTTGATTTCACTGCATTGATGCATACTGTTATCAGGGGTACTGTTCTGATGAGTACCTATCATCAGTAATGATATTTAAGTATTTAAGTTACTTGTAGAGATCATTTTTATATTTCATATTTATTCATTTATCTGTCACTGTGTAGGATTCATTGTTAGTGATGGGGAATTTGGGGCGATTCGATTCGCCGGAAAAATCAGCGAAACGTTGAAAAATTCGTGAAACGTTGCCGGCGTCCGTTTTTTGACACCAACGCAAATTCACTGGCGAAAATGCGTCCAAAAAATGGACGCCCACGAATTTGAGCCTGGCAAATAAATTCGCCCATCACTATTCATTGTGTATCTAGCCTCTCCTAGCCACTTGTCTGGTATAATTATCATATAGGCGGCATTTATTGGTGAATGTTTATTTTGCTGTACTCATTCCAGAAATTGTAAAGTGTGTATTCTTGTAATACAGGCATTGTAGTATTACAGGAAAGGAAAACTGCTGCTGTTTCTCTTTGTATGTTTTGCTCTGCAATGGAGCCAACTTTCTTTGCCTAAATAACTTCACATAATATATATAGGCAGAAAAGCATCTAATTACTATCATTAGGCTCAGGTTATATCCCCAAACCATGCAGCTTTTTTTTTTCTTTTGTGGCTAGTTAAGAAGCCAACATTCAGATTTGTTTTAAGACTCTGTAAGGAATAAAGACTAAGTAGTTATGTATAGCTAAATAGTATAATTAGAATGGATTTCTTTGACTTAATAATACTTACCAGAATGGATAGTCTAAGAAAAGGCGGTGGCACCTGGTATTAGGAGTGGGGATGAAATGGTAATGTGTAACGAGAAGATTTTATTTTACCTGTGCAGATCTTCTTTAATATTCGCAGTTTTTATATGACATAGGCATTAATTATGCATCATTCAACTTTGGCATACCAATGGGTATGGGTAATTGTCTTGTCAACATACTGTTAGGGGGTTATTTATTAAGCTCCGAATTAAGCTCCAAATTTTTCTAGTCGGACTTTTAAAGGGGAAAATATGATTTTTTGAAGGAAAAAACAACTTGATTTTTTTCGGTATTTATTAAAGTTTGATGGTGTTAAAAGTCAGATGAAAAAAGTACTCCAACTCAGACCTGCCGAGAACATTTAAGAGTCAATGGCAGCTGAGTACTTCTAATTCCAGATTTAGGACTATCTTTTACAATACAGATTTCATGCCAGGTTGCACTCCACATCACTCCCTGGATAGCGGCAAACTTGACTACCCTTAATGCCTTTCTGGTAGACCAGACGATGCTCTCGTTTCAACAATGTAGAGAAAAATATGACATACCACACTCACAATTTTTCAGATATTTACAAATCAGACATTACGTGGAAACTGCCCTCAAGTCCAATACGAACAATACACTGACATATTTTGAAACCATCTGTCACAATCGGTCATACCCGACACACCTGATCACCAGCCTATATAGCAACATTGCATCAGACACTACGACTTCTCGCCAACCCTACATGACGAAATGGGAAGATGATCTTGGTTTTCCGATTTCGGACAAAACTTGGTCATGCATATGGGACATGGCCAAAAAGACATCCATTTACGCAGTCTCTGCTGAGAGAGCATATAAGATTATATTTCGGTGGTACTACACCCCGTTACGCATAAGTAAACTTAGCGGCAATCCCGACCATGCTAATTGTTTCAGAGGATGCAGAGAACGGGGATCATTTTTACACACTTGGTGGACATGCACAATTGCCCAGGAATTTTGGGGGAAGGTTGCCACTCTGCTCTCCAAGGTCCTCCATCTCACTATACAAGGCTCCCCACACACCTTCCTTCTAGGCATGAGAATCCCAGTAATACACTCAAAAAGTTCACACAAGTTGGCCACGCATATTCTTACAGCAGCAAGATCATTACTGGCAGCTAATTGGAAAAAGTCACTAATCCCGGGAATACAAACACTTATCACAAAAGTGAATTGGATCAGAGCGATGGAATCCATACGAGCCAGACTTTTGGACAGGAGTTATGAGGAGGAGCTGGAGTGGCATCCCTGGACCCGATACTTGGAAATGCTTCAGGTGGGGACAACTATTGCAATGTGAGGCACTGCACATTGACGGTGTAGGACACGATGCCTTCACTTAGATGTACATATATGGTTGAACGCATTGCTATTCCTGACACTTTTCTCCCATCTTTCTATTTTCTTATCCCCTTATTCTTTTTCTTTACTTTCTTTTCCCCCTATCTCCCTTTTTAATTGAAGATACGGTCACTTATGCACTTTCATGATATTAGTTCTTGTATGGAAACTACATTTTTTGATCTGCTGTGTAGCTACTTTCCTTGTCGTTACTTAAGCCGATGTCTTTTTGTTGCACTACGTTCTGCAGTCTATACTGTATTGAAGAAAATCAATAAAAATTTCAAATTTAAAAAAAAAGAGTCAATGGCAGATGTCCCAGTAGATTTTCTAATTTGCGCTAGGTTTCCAAAAAACACCTGTGCTCACCGGGAGTTTTCCTGCTAGCCAGGTGGGCCAGTCCGACACTGACCACTGGACAAACCAGAAGGCACAGTGCTGAATCCTACACATTAACCCCATGCAGTAGATGTTCCAGTTGTGTTTGTCTACCCTGTAGCTGAGTGCAGTAAGAACACTTCAAACAAATGTTGGAAATGACATTTACCTGTTGCTGTGACATTTCTATGGCTTTAGTGTTGCAGCCTCCCTCGGCTCACCTTTTTACAGAAAAATTTGGTCACTGAACACAAAAAAATCAACTCAGTGTTCATAATTGTAACTCATATTGTGCAAACCTTGGGTAGTCAATACATTAAAAGAGATTTGATTGACCGACTGTTAAGCTGTAAACAAGGCATTTGCCTCATTTCCATATGAATTGACTTCCACCGGATTGTCAGAAAACTCTCTCCTAGTTTTCCACACTGTTATCCATTTAGCTCTGTGAGTCAGAATTTCGAAATATGAGCAATCTTTGTATTTTATATAACACTTAAGAATTAACATATTAACAAGTGGTTTCCTTGCTGCCATCAGCTGCAATGATTCCAGATATTACCCTTAAAGGCATTCATTTTCATTTTTATTATTACTGTTTGCATTGGGGCTTTTCTGAACAGCATAAAGAGTAATTATTATTGCATTTTTCAACTGTACTTAAATAATGAATGTTATATATTAAGGGGGAGAGGCAACTGCTGCGATGCCTTGCCAAACTATATAGCAAACCAACTCTGTACTCTACACTTTTTCCTTGTATTTTTATTATAATGTCTTCATCAGTGTCTGCAACACTGGGAAATCAGCTGACATATTAGTAATTGGCTGATTTATGTATGGCAGCAATTTGGCATGTACTCTTTTGCAGGTAGGGAGTTAAGTATTCCATCAGGCGGGCAAATTACTTATGCTGGGACCATTTTTAAAGCCTTACTGATTTCAGTATGGAAATCACGACACCTGCAGACAGTTATCTACCTCCGTAAAGTAGACTAGCACCATAGAGTGGTCTGCACAGAACTGTTAGACACATTGATGTTGTGTCCTTTTTGAGGGATTTTGGAAGATGTAGTTCAGTTTACCTGGAAAGCAGTGAGTTTAGAAACTTTTAGATATAAAGAATATAGAGAATATCTTAAAACATTGCATTCCTGGGTGTTCCTAAATTCTTGCTAACTTGATTCCTGGACTTTGACCTTGCCTGAACTTTAATTATTCCTTCTATTCTGCATGCCTATTGAACTACCACTTGGATTCTGACTACAATTATTCCTGATTCCTATTGGTTACCGCCAACTTGGACATTGCCCTTGTGCTTCTTCCTTTGTCCTGACTTCTCCGTAAGGCCCCTGACAATGTCTGCTCCTAACTTCTAGGTTAGACAGCCCTGGAGGTCATCATTGTATCAATCATTAAATGTTTTAGATCAGATTTGCATCACTGTCAAAAGAAAAAATGAAGGCTGCTTTAAATTAAAATAGTTGGTTTGTTTGAATTGCACTTGAAATAATAGATTTTCCTGTATCCTGAGTCACTTTTCATGGACACACATACACTCACTAAGTTTATTTGCCAAAAGAAAGCCAAACAAACATAATATCTGAAAATTATTGGGCAAGGGTGATTTTAGCAGGGTCACAACACAACTTTAAATCCTGAACTTACAATATATTATAAACACTGTAGTGTAAGACGCCTGGAATACTCACTTCTGACAGTTGGAGTCTTAACTATCTTTGGTTGGTAGAGCAATTGGGAAGTAACTGCCTCCAGAATGGGCTATTGATTCTATCATTGGATTTGACGGAAGAGAAAGGCGAGTTATTTTCTTCCTGTATTGTTCCATGCACTAATTAGCTATTTAGGAGGAATTCTCTTCCTTGATAATCATATTTGAAATTCTTCATATGTTTTACTCTGTTTGGATTAAATACTTTATATTGCTCAGTTATAACTCTGTTCACCTACATTGTCATAATACCTACCATCAAAGTGTATGGTGTGTAAATCAGAACTATTAAAACTAGTTGCTGAACTTGGTTGCCACAAGCAAATGCTTTTGTGCAATTTAGCACCTCGCTAGTAAATCGGCCCTAGCCATTTTTCCTTTCTCTCTGTAATTTTAAAACAGTACTTTGTACTTGATCATAACTTAGATAAAATGAATCCTTATTGGAGGCAAAACAATCCTACTTGGTTTATTTAATGTTTGCATGATTTTTTAGTAGGCTTAAAATATGGAGATCCAAATTACCGGAAAACCCCAGATCCAGAGCATTCTGTATTACAGATAATAACGTATGTTGCACTTTTCTACAATTGGCCATATTTATGCGTTTTGACTGCAACAAAGGGCTCATGCACAAACACAAGTGCTAATCACACAGTATAAATATTATTGCAAAATTGCATATATTTTTTTACCCACAGGAGTCTGCATATTACCATGTGTCATAGCTTGTGCAAGATTGTACGAATGCTAGGGCTGATTACAATCCATGTTGGTAAATCCTATGTCAGTTGTATTGCTGTTCTCTTTTAGCAAATTTGAGTGTGAATAGTGTGACCTCCACTCCAGAGATGGTGTTAGCATGCTCTTAGTTATGTACAAGTCAGTTGAGCTGTGAAAGTAGCACCTTCTCAGGGCAGGTATTTATTTCAGGCTTCTCTTGTGTTGGTGCACCTTGTACTTTTTTCCTTGCCCAAAAAGTTGTAGTTTCACAAGATTTGCAGTGTCAGGGACTTCCTGTAGGCTTTGAGAAATGATATTATCGGTAACCCATAGCACCCAATCACTTTTACTGCTCTTCTGTTATAAGAATAATGTTAGTAATCATCTGACTGTTGCTCTGGATTACAGAATAGGAGCAAACTTCCTTCTTGTTACTAAATTACTAGTTACTGTCTCTGCTCTTTGCTGAACAAACTGGCAAAGGTAACTATCTGATGGCTCCACGAGTATGACCATAAAACGCTGCTAGAACATAATAGTAAGTAATTAAAAAGAGTCTTGTTACTTTGCTCTGATCCTTAGCTCTTTATAAACAGAAGGAGATGGCAATACATTTATTCTGATAACAAATCTAACATAGGACTGTACACTTTTAGTTGTTGAATCTGGTGACAATTATCACCCTATAACCAAATGGCATTGTTAAAAAACAAAAACTCAGATTGTTTGACCGTGTTACAAAGAGAAGACCAGGCTGCATGAAGTCATACAGATTAAGGGCTCTGGTCTGGCTAGACGCAGCAGAAACAGCCATCTATGGCCATGTTGCAGAACAAGCTCATATGATTGGCTGTTGTCATTTGGCCTTTGCCGAGTTAGACAACAGGTGCAGACTTGCTGACAGGTGGGGATATCTAGAATACGTAAAATTGCTGATGGCTAGTGATGTAGCCTCGTGTCAGATTGTATACTGCTGAGCTCTGACAGAACCCATTGCCAGCTTGCATATTTGGAGATCACTCTCGAGCACTTCTGGCCCCAAATCAAATCCCCAGTGTATACAGTCAGGTCCAAGCAGTTCCCAACCATGTTATTAGCTACATCTTCCGTCAAAGACAAAGAAATGTAATCCTGTCAATTGGAAGACTGTGTCAGGATGCTGAGCTGATACATGATTGATTTGATCCTCATTTCCAGCACATGTATGTCTTGTAGCAATTCTCAAAACCTGCCTCTATATTTTTCCCTTTAATATAGTTTAATTTAGGCCAACATTGATATGGCTGAATAATTGGATAATTACCTGTCTAGTAAAAATGACCTTGGAAAACTGTATATACTTGGTTATTACATTGCAAACTGAACATTCTTCTTAGTTATTTCCATGGGAAACTGGACATTGTACCTAGTTATTTCCCTGGGAAACTGTACATTGTACCTAGTTATTTTTGTGGGAAACTAGATAGTGTACCTAGATATTTTTGTGGAAAACTAGATATTGTACCTAGTTATTTTCATGGGAAACTGGACATTGTACCTAGTTATTTCCCTGGGAAACTGGATAAAGTATTTAGTTATTTCCCTGGGAAACTGGATAAAGTATTTAGTTATTTCCCTGGGAAACTGGACATTGTACCTAGTTATTTCCTTGAGAAATAAGACATTGTACCTTGTTATTTTCATGGGAAACTGGACATTGTACCTAATTATTTCCATAGGAAACTGGACATTGTACCTAGTTATTTCCATGGGAAACTGGACATTGTACCTTGTTATTTTCATGGGAAAATGGACACTGTACCTAGTTATTTTCATGGGAAAATGGACATTGTACCTAGTTATTTTTGTGGGAAACTGGACATTGTACTTAGTTATTTCCATGGGAAACTGGACATTGTACCTAGTTATTTTCATGGGAAACTGGACATTGTACCTAATTATTTCCATAGCAAACTGGACATTGTACTTGCAAATTTACAAAACATTTATAAATCTTATTTTATTCCAGCACATTTCTTTTGCATTTCTTCACAGTCCATCTTGAGTTACTTTCCCTGTTTATAATACACTTTGACACCCTTTCTGGGTAAAACATGTTGCTTAGCTGAGACTTGTTGAACTCCAGTTAATTGGGATAGAAGGATAGAGGACCTTTAGTTTGCCAAAATGAGAAAAAAGACCACTGTTTATTTCACCCATAAATTATTTGGTTTAAGTGGGGGACATACTGTTAAAATAAATGGTATTTCAATAATGTATTATTGATTCAGTTACATCTCCAGTCTGACATCTACAGTTGTTTCATTTCCCCAAACTTTGATGGGAACATTTTGAAATGTTATTGATAATTCCTACTGTGAAAAAAATCTCTGAAGTGTGTTGAAGCTGGAACTGCTCCGCATTCTGCAACACTGTACTAAAGTAAAGTGTTTTCCTCCTATTTCAGGTTACACATGGTGCAGCTTGTTATGATTTTTATTCCCCGATACAGACAGCAAGTGCATGTTTCTTCAAAATAATCTCATTTAGAAAGAGCAGATTTTTTGTTGTTGTATGTTGAGAAGTGTTGTGGTTGCATATGGGGTTTCCTTTGTTAAAATAATGGCACAGGCATATGAGGGATTTATTTTTCGGACACATGTTTCAGTCATTAAGTACAAGTATTGGATCCTTTATCTGGAAACCTGTTATCCGGAAAACTCCAAATTACAGGAAGGGAACCTATTATGCACATATGATGCAGTGTTGTATAATTTTATATCTTTTTTTTCGAGTGCCCGTTGCATTTGTTTGTAGGGCCTTATTATTTAAACGAGAGAGTGGGGATGTTTATAGGTGGTTTATTTTTTCCTTATTGAGGCATCCTGTGGCCCTTAGCTATCTAAAGGACAGAGCAAATACCAGTGACTGCCCAGGGCCCTGCACACAATAGGGCCATCACAAAAAGGATACATGATGGATACAGAACACATTTTATCCGTTGCCTAATTAACATGCTTTACAATATAGTTATACTTCAGTTCTACTTGTTATCGGTTCCAGCCCAATCACAAGCTCTCCAGATGTTGACCAAAACACCCAGATCAAGGGCTGTTAGGGATGTTAAAAGTTGTAGTTCATCAATATCTGGATGGCCTTAACGGGGCCTCCTTACATGTTGGCTCAGCTTTGAGTCCCATTTGGTTCTGCTCGGCTTCTGGTCCCATCCAGCTTTGGGTCCCATTAGGCTTCAGCTCCCATTTAGCTCCATTTCCTCAGCCCATAAATGGAGTGGCCCACCAGGCATTTGCCTGAACGGCTCGATGGCCAGTCCAGGCCTGATGTCATGTCTCAGTTTGGCTTAATAGTGCAAATTAGCATTAGTTAGTGCCTGCTACATGTGATCATCTTCCTGTAAATGCGACCTGCTGAATGCAGGTTGCTACGAGTTACAAGACCTGGAGCAGTGATTGCATCTTTCACTACTTTAATCTTCCTACGCTTGTAAGAATGTAATATTTCCGTATTCTACATGTGGTCTTTGCTGAAGTGACTCAGTAATTTCTTGTATTTAGGGCACTGCCAGCTGGAGCGGTGTGTGAATAACCAAGGCTTATTTTATCTATATATAGAAGAGAAAAATATGTATTTCTCAATCTATCTAGAATGCTGGGGACTTTCTACTTTTGTTCCTGTAGGTACTTGCTTCTACAGTTTACTGATCTGAATGATGACTCAATTAGTGAGGTCGGGTCCGTTAACTCCCTCTGTGCCACAGATTGACAAACAATCACGTTTTTAAAGGACCTCATTCTTTTAACGCGAGACATATTGTTCGTGTATTTTTTTTTTTTTAGAAATTCCAAATATGAATAAATCAAAGCATAAACCAGTAACATTTGTGATAACGTCTGTTAATAAGGTTTTCTTATAGCTGCTCTTCATCAGGGCTGAAAGGAGAAAGTTCCAGATGAAAAGCATGCCTCCCAAAAGTCCCCATTTTGACTGCTCAGCCTGCAGTCCCAGATTGTTACTGAAATGTCCCGGCTTTCACTTTGACTCCTGCATTGAACGGACAGAAAAAGATACAAAGTTTCTAAATCCATATTGGCTTTTGGCAGAGAGCCCAAAACATTCAGCAGGTGGACTTTTGACACTTTTGTAACAGTTTAAGATTAGCAAAAAAGCTATTGTAACAATTTAAGATAAGCAGGTCTCTTGGGAAAACTTACAGTTTAAAGGGCAATTCACCTTCATTAGCAAAACTGTAATAACACATAAAAAACCACAGAAATGTGTTCGAACTTTCATAACTTGACAAATTTTGTAACGTGAATATGGTAATTAGTGGGTGGGGCCACACAAATGGGCATGGTCAAAAAAGATTAAAAGCACTCCACCTGGCACATCTTTTTGTCCCTCTTTTTATTTCCAAAATGTTGGGAGGTATGGAAGTACATTAGGACTAGTGGCAACACAACCCCGAGATGTGACTCACAGACCCTGGCTATTCACATCCAGCAATTACAATTAACATTAAAAAAGGAATCACTGAGAGTTTTTAGTGAATGTATATTGTATTATTTCATAGAGTTATACCTTTGTTAATTTTGAAAATGTACATATTATGTTCATGTGCCCTTTAATAGTTTGTGTTCTGTCACACACATACACAGATCTTTGGTCAGTTTTTTGACACTATGAATGGGCAGATTGGCTGGAAAAGTAACCGATCTAGTCAATGCCACAGATGCATTACTGTGGGACCCGGTCATGATGAACATATACACAGGCCTATATAGTTCTCTAACTGATCTTCCAGTTCGTCAAGCTGGAATCTGTGTAATGGCACATAGATTGCAACTGAAATATCAGGTTGTAGTGTGCCCACACACATAGTGACGGAAAAGCAGCCTACAATGTCAGCAGGGGGTGGCCAGCTTCATGCTATATATATAACTTACCAGCATTGGAGGCCCTTGTTAAATAGGAGTTGTTTGCATCTTAGCTTTATGGAAACATACCCTATAAATAAACAGTGATAATCTTCCAGTTATTTCACTTAAGGAGATAGTAAAGTGAGATGTGAATCTTCATTCCTATTACCACAAGGTTTATAAATAATACGGATGGGAATTTTGTTTACAGGCTCAGGGAATATGGCAGCTCCCATTCATATCAGGAAACATGGTTAGAAGTGATATAAACATACATATCATTGATTAGATAAAGGTAAGGCAACCCTCTCCTCACTCCATCTGCTGCAGAACCTCAACTACCAGCAGAACCTTCAGCACAAAAGGAGATAATGTTTGTCACCGCTCACATTGGTTAATTGTTATGCCAATACTCAACATTCAGCTGTCAGTTGGATTGGGAAGATGTAGTAGAGGAACACTAGTAGCCTTGCCTGGTGCTGAAGCAGAAACAAGCCATTGAATGGATACTAGCCTCTATAAGGGCAGAGGCCCACTTGTGGGCTACCACTTCCTCTTGCACAAGCCAGTAGTTGTTTTTTTTTTTTTTAGCACAGTATAACAAAGATGTTTTTACAGATCCTTAATAGGGTGTTCCCTGTACTGAACTTACCAGTTTGTTTTGTTAGGGAAACTGCAACATTCTCTGATACTGTCAGCACTGGAAAAGAAATACATCCATGCATATAAACCTGCGTCCCTAGGGCCGCATGCGGCCCAGGATGTATATGAATGCAGCCCAACTTGAAACACTCAGTTCTGGAGGAAACATCATAATTTAAAGTCTATTTAATATCCAGGTGTCCCATATTCCAGTGTATAGCTCCATCTGGTTATCCAACTGGTATTGTAGTTATTTTCTTTACTTTTACAAAGTGTTTGTGTATTTCATGTGTGGCCCCAGACAATTTTTCCTTTTCCAATGTGGCCCAGGGAAGCCAAAAGGTTGGACACCCCTGATATAAACCTTTATGTACTATACTTGCTACTATGGGGCAGATTTATGAACGGTCAAATTTCGAATTTGTATACATTTGTAATTCAAATTTAAAAAGACCAACCAACCAAAATTTAAAAAAAATAAAAGTTTGTTTTTGCAGATGAATAGTCCGTATTCGTTCGAATTAGTCCAAATTTGAATTGTATGAATCTAATTAATAGTGCATTAGAATCGTACAAATCCCCCAAAAAACTTTTATTTTTCAAAGTCCACCAATTGACTCTAGGAGGTCCCCCATAGGCTAAAACAGCAATTTGGCAGGTTTTAGATGGTGAATGGTCAGTACAGTACATGATAAATTTTGATATTCGAATTTTCTAATTTTTTTTTTCAATTTGAATCTAATTTGGACTATTCCCTAGTCGAAGTACACAAAAATTAGCTTGAAATTCAAGTTTTTTCAATTTTAATTTTCACCTCGATAAATCTGCCCCTATATGTGCTGTTTCTTCATATATAGCAAACTCATTTTCCAATGCACCTACCATTTCCTGGTCATGAAATACTTATGTGCTCAGATTTTTTAGTTTTCTATAGCCATGGCGCTCTAGGAACTTGACCCAATCATTTGCTTTTGCACCCAGCTGGAGACTGGATTCTGTTGCCTGAAAACATAGATGGACAGTTGCCTGGGGCTGCCATATGCAGAGCTTGCCTAATTCCTCCCTGTGATATAGTGCTTAGTAATATATAAATACAGTATGTGAGAGTGTGTATGTAAGTATATACATATATAGGTGATAACGCTATACCTTTGCTCACTCATATATTAAATCCATATTTCTATTTAAAAGTAAAGGATAGCAGTACTTTTCCTTTAATGGTTCAAGGCTACACTCAAACACTGTAGTATTTAGAAATATACATTGGCACATTTGGGATATGTTATACCGAAACCAATTATCCTGGAAGCTTTCATATACTGTACATGGTGTCCTCTTTGGAAAAAAAAGTACTTTCTGCAATAATAACATGGTACCTACTACTTTTTTATACAGTGCTATAAATCCAATATATTATTCTTTAAATGTTTTTAGCTGCTTTAAGGTATGTTGCTCTAAATTATGAAAATACACTTTATCCAGAAACCCCATTCTGGATCATGGATCTGTAGCAGCCTTGTTTACTATATGTGACTTTATGCTGCAGGGTGGGAAAGCAGTTCTCCCTCGCAGTTCACATTTCCCGGTGCGTGCCAAGACCTGGAAGTGACAAATGCAAGGCAAATGGCTAAAAATTAGGATCTGGAACGTAGAAACTGCCCACATTTTGCTTTAGTGTCTCCTTCAGTTCAGTCATATATTACTTTGAGTGGTTTAAACCCCTAACTGCTAACCTGCACTCCTTCTGCTGTCCAGATTTAGCTTCCACTATTCCTTCACAGCTGGAGGACGGCAGAGTTAGAAATCCAAGAGCAAAGTGTCTTTCAGTTCTTATTTTCTAAGTGTTGCCAATAACCCTGAGTTCCCTGGATCAGCCCACTTTGTCTTGCCATGGCCTGAACTGTTTAAATTCTGTATTTCAGACGTTGAGAAAGAAAGGACTTAATGGTTGTGACAGCCCAGATCCTGATGCAGACGATTCAGTAGGTCACAGCCCTGAGTCTGAAGACAAATACAGAAAGATTAATGAAGATATAGATCTTATGATCAGCAGGCAAAGATTGTGTGTAAGTACTCTGATACACCCTTCGTTTTTTTTTACACTGTGATATTTCTCTAAACCTGGCAGGCATTGAACAAGAAAGAGAATAGAGGCTGTGAAAGCCCAGA
Organism: Xenopus petersii; assembly: GCA_038501925.1. Lineage (NCBI taxonomy): Eukaryota > Metazoa > Chordata > Amphibia > Anura > Pipidae > Xenopus > Xenopus petersii. Next base: position 172,915,522 of record CM076673.1, read on the forward strand.
TCCTGACTCCTCTTATGCTCTCACCCCACAAACTGAAGAAAAATATAAAAAAATTAACGAAGAGTTTGATATTATGATCAAGAGTCATAAAATACCTGTAAGTACTGAAGGGTAGTTGGCTGCTCTGCTCATATCCGCTGAAGTAACATCCTTCCTGATTTACTGCCCTTCAGGCCTTGAGAACTACAACTCCCAGCATGCTCAGTCATAGTTCACAATGTCTGGCAGGCTGTGAGTTTCACATCCTTAACCCTTGTAGTGCTGGTTTCTTTCTACCCTACCCCATTAATAAAATCATAGAAAATAGGGAAAATGAAGGGGGGAATTTTTGATAGCATTCACAAATACATATAGCTATGCCATGGGATTATTCATCATATTTATAATTGTATACGTTCTTCTTGGGTTTCTGAATCACCCAAGCAAGCACCATAGAAGGCGTAGCACCTAATAGGTAACACAGGGCCTTAAAATATTTTAAAAGCTGTCAAGCATTGGGATTATTTATATAGATATATTTGTGGAAGTTACAGTACCTTTTGCTCATACAAAATGTATTAATTTAGGTCATGGAGGAACTCTCTAGCCAGACTTTTTTTTACCTAACCTTCAGGCGAAGATCAATAATACTATTTAGGAATGATCAACTTACTAATTAATGGCCTTGATGGGGATCTGTAATTTTCAGTGGGTCGTTATTTGCAGGTATGTAGTGATGGGCGAATTTATTCGCCACGTAGTGATGGGCGAATTTGCGCCGTTTTGCTTTGCCGAAAAATTAGCGAATTTCGCGCGAAATTCGCGAAACGGCGAAAAATTCGCGAAACGGCGCCGGCGTCTCGCTTTTGACGCCGGCGCCCGTTTTTGACGCCGGCGCCCGTTTTTTTACGCCGGCGCCCGTTTTTGGCGCCGGCGTCCATTTTTTCGAAAAAAATTTTGACGCCGGCGAATTTTTGAAGCAAATTTTCGCGGGAGTTTCGCAAATTTATTCGCTGGCGGCGAATCGCGCAAATTCGCAGTGAATTCGCACCTGGCGAATAAATTCGCCCATCACTATTCGCCAGGCGCGAATTCGCTGGCGTCAAAAAATTTTTTTCGAAAAAAAATGGACGCCGGCGTCAAAAACGGGCGCCGGCGTCAAAAACGAGACGCCGGCGCCGTTTCGCAAATTTTTTGCCGTTTCGCGAAATTCGCGAATTTTTCGGCGAAGCGAAACGGCGCAAATTCGCCCATCACTACAGGTATGTTTACGAAAGAAGATTGTGCAGTTACTTATAGGGGCTTAAAACACAGCCTGAGGTTCCAAAATTGCCTCTAGATCCTTGTCTTGAAGTTATAGTAACTCATAATAATCAATCTGATGCTTCAGCTTTTAGAGCTGTAAATGCTTTCTACAGGTTGCTCAGGAAAATGCAGCACCTGTTATTTCAATGTCAGCTGTATTAAGAGGAGTCATGTCCCCATCTAATCACCATAGTATTCAACAGAATAGTGTCCAAGCTAATTTTGCTCTATAAGGGCTCTTACACAGAGGTGGTTTTTCCTGCGCTCCCCTGCGTTGCATTTTCTTCTGTTCAGCTGCAGGGGAGCGCAGGAGTAGACGCACTCAATTATTGTGAGGGGGCTGTAGTCACGCAGACGCATGTAAGAGCCAAATGCAGCTGGGACGCAGCATGTTGCATTTCACTTGCGTTCGGCGCATGCATGCATCTGTGTACAGCCCAATTCCCAATAATTGATGGCTACGGCTGAACGGAAGAAAGCGCAACGCAGGTGAGCGCAGGAAAAAATGCTTTTGGGTAAGAGCCCTAAAGCAGCAAATATGGCTGTAATGGGACATTTGGTATTTGGCATTCTGGGTAATCTGGCATTCTGTGGTCTTGTATTGAGTCATGCGATCTTTCTTTCTTGACAAAATTTCTCCTATTCCACTCAAAGAATTTTATGGTTGACCAGTAATTATGGACAATATTTTTTGGTGGGTTTCGTCCTTAAAAAAACACCCATAGACTCCAATGGATTGTTAAAAAAATGTTTTGCAGTTTGGAAAAAGTTGCTGGGGAAAAAAAAGCCCATTGACTTCAATGCATTTGGCAAATTTTTGCCATTTTGCGACATAAACTGAAATGGGACAAATTCGACCCATCACTGTTGACCAGTAATGATGTCCAATGCTTCAAAAATAGTGACATGATGTTAACTACAGTCAAGGCTTTGTCAAACTGGTTTGGAGGCAGATTTTTTGGACAACTCTCCAGACTTTCAAATGTAGGGACAAAGTGTGGGGGTATTATTATAAGAAGCACAAGAACTTAAAGATCCCTTTAGTGCCTTTAGTTATTTTTTCTTGACGTTAATTGGTGGGGATGTGGCAAGTTAATAAAGGAAAGGTAATTATGCAAAATAAATAATGACCAGTTAAAAATGAGCTTTAAATATGTAAAAATATGAAAAGTGACTGTAAAGACCACTAGTTTCTGCGCCAGCCCATGTTTGCTCTGAGAGGAGTCACCAAGGTTCCATGATGACTTTATGGTATCTCTTGTGGTTACCCAGAGCTGTGCATTTCAGCTTGTGCTAAATGGCCTCCATAGATTTCTATGAATGGTAATAAAACAGCAGAGCAATAGGAAACCAACTGGTGTAGTGGGCATTTCAGCTGGTATTTTCCCAAACTTCATTTTCCATTGTTTTCTGTTCCTTTTATTCCATCATGTTTAATAAATCACCCTAAAATGCCTCTATATCAATGTGTTTCCATATGATACTTTTTACAGACCTGTAAACACCTTTAGGCCTTGTACAGAATTCACCTATAAAATCTCACTAGCAACTGTATATTCCACACAATACCATCCTATGCATATCATCACATTAAAGGGATACTGTCATGGGAAAACATGTTTTTTAAAACACATCAGTTAATAGTGCTACTCCAGCAGACTTCTTCGCTGAAATCCAATTCTCAGAGCAGATTTTTTTATATTCAATTTTGAAATCTGACATGGGGCTAGACATATTGTCAGTTTCCCAGCTGCCCCCAGTCATGTGACTTGTGCCTGCACTTTAGGATGGAACTACTTTCTGGCAGGCTGTTATCTCTCCTACTCAATGTAACTGAATCAGCCTCAGTGGGACCTGGATTTTACTATTGAGTGTTGTTCTTAGATCTACCAGGGAGCTGTTAGGGAGCTGGTTACCTTCCCATTGTTCTGTTGTGAGGCTGCTGGAGGGGGGAAAGAGAGGGGGTAATATCACTCCAACTTACAGTACAGCAGTAAAGAGTGACTGACGTTTATTAGAGCACAAGTCACATGACTGGGGGGCAGCTGGGAAACTGACAATATGTCAGCCCCATGTCAGATTTTAAAATTAATATAAAAATATATGTTTGCTCTTTTGAAAAATGGATTTCAGTGCAGAAGTCTACTGGAGAAGCACTATTAACTGATTTTCATCATGTTTTCCCATGACAGTAACCCTTTAACTGCAGTCATTACCATAACTCTTTATAAACAGCTACTGGAAAGTGCCCTGTGTGCCGTAAGCCCAAGCCAATGCCTACAAACTCCACTGGAACATTACAATCTATTAGTCAAAAATATGTGCTGTTTTCACATGAAAGGAAAGCGTTATTGCAGCTTTCACTTACGTGTATAAATTTATACAGACAGAATGCATTCAGTTGGCTAAACGCCCCATCATAAATGAAAAGTCATATAAATAGAATATACTTCACTATTTCCCCTCTGAAAACCAAGTACTAAATTCTGAAACAATCTGAGCAAAGTTTCAGTACATAAAGAACTATCACTTCAAGCCATTCTGGGTAATCTGGCATTCTGTAAAGTACACCAAAAATGCAATTGTACTAATGGGTTTTTCTCTAATTGCAGGGAACCAAAGTGCATGTGATTCCATGACAGGGATTAAATCATGTGTGTGTGTTTTGGGGTGAGATTAAAGCATTCTAAGGCTTTGCTTTTCCTAAATATCCTGCATTCATTGATGTGCTGTAACGTTGGGTTACATTTAATATTCGGCCTCAAGGAAATTCACATGCCTTGCCAGTCATTTAGGAGAAATAACTTTGCATGAGCTGTTTTCTTTCTGTCTGTTTTTGATGCAATCTTGAATGGAATATGTGTTTATATGCATATAAATCAGTGTATGATTGATTGTTTTCTCCAGCTGGGATGACATACATATGTAAATGGGCTTCTCTTATTATGTGGGCTTTAGAACCTTCTGCTCAAAGTGTTCAATAATGTACCCATTTTCCTAAACTTCAGAGGAACATGTGGTTCTAGAGCAGTTCTGTCCATCTGGAGACCCCTGGGATAGATGTGATCCCCCAGATCTCTTTTTTTTTAAGGCTCAGCCTCTCTCCAAAGACCTATACATGTGTGGGACCTGTTATAAAATACTCTGAGAATACTCTGGACCTGGGATTTTCCAGATAAGGAGTCTTTCTGTCATTTGGCTTTCCATATCTTAGTCATACAAAGCCAAATAGGACTGTCATGCCTCCAGTAAGGATTAATTATATTTTATATGGGAACAAGTACAAGGTACTGTTTTATTTTTACAAAGAAAAAGGAAATCCTTTTTAAAAATGTGAAAGATTTGACCTTCCCATAATTTAAAGCTTTCTGGATAACAGATCCCATACATGTATTGGCATTATGTATTAAACCCTTCAAAATGTGACATTTTATTCAGTTTAGTACAGACTTGCACCACCAAAAAAAATAGAAAGCTATAGGAATCATCACACCTGGAAACGCTCAGGTTTTGTAGTAAATGAGCCATGTTGATTTAGCAAGATTAGCTTGGCATTCACCCTACTGGCTCATAAACTATGCTGTCAGGTTCATGATTAGCAACTAGTGAGTCAATCATGTGAAACTGCCAGAGGGGCTCATATTGGCTATTTCTGTGCCACCCCCAAGTGGGAAAACTACAGCCAAGATTGTTCTTTAAAGTTGTGAGAATTTGTGGTGAGAAACAGCCACTGTAATCATCAGTTTAATAAAGAGGCCACCTAGTTCTGGATAAAGTCTTATTTATCAAGGCCTTTACTCTTTTTAAAAAGGTGCATGTCTATACGATACATTGCCAGGGAGTATGTGTGTTTGTAACTTAGCTAGATTAAATCAGCATTATTAAACCTCAATTAAATCAGTACTATTAAACATCGTCATTAATTACAAAATAGGTGGTGCCAGATATATGTCGCCTGAAGGAGACAACTCTGCCCCATAAAATTATTGTTTTGGGTTTGGCCTTACTGCCCAGCTGAGAAATGAGTATTTTTCTCTAGTATTTACATTGATCAGGACAGTTGAAGGCAGACTGTGACATTCAATCCACCCTATCCAGTATGCTATACAAGAATACTGATTACTGTGAACTTGGCCTCAAAGACACATAAGTATTTCTAGAGACTATTCTTCTTTCCACTGCCCTTCTAGTACGTAGTATTTTGTAATTTTACCTCTGAGCATTTCGCCACCTATGATCATGTCCCTGTGTCCTAGCTTTCCTTTTGTCTGAAATGTCATGCCACTTGGCTATTTATATAGCGATCTAATCCTAAGCCACAAGACTTCTGTCTAGACTCTAATTAAAAATGTTTAATGTAAAGTTATTTAACAAGTATATTTTGAGTTGTTTCTCCAGTTCACCTCTTAATCCAACACTTAACTAGTTGTACATTTACAAATTTTCCTTTTTATTTACTATTTTCTGTGAATAGCATAGAACTGTTCATTGGAAGGACATTACGGGGGGTATTTACTAAAGTCTGATCGGGTTTTATGTTGCAAAACTCGAATTTGTGCGGGGTTTTTTTTAACTAAATTTTTTTGGGATTTATTCAAATCCGATGCTGCAAAAAGTCTGAATCTAAAAATCCACCATCTCACAACTCCCGAGGTTGTATATAAATCAGTGGGAGAGGTCCCTATCCTTCTGTGGTCTGCACTTGAATTAGCCCGAAAATCTGACTTTTTTGGACAAAAATCCTGAAAAAGCCAGAAAAAATCAATTAGGTAAAAACATCCGAAAAAAAAGTTTGATTCGGGTTTAGTGCTTGATTTTATCTAGTTTTCCCCTAATCCGACTAAATTGTGATTTTTTAATAATAAATAAGGTTGAATCGTGGATTCTAGTTTGGTCAGACTTTATTTATTTAATCAGAAAAATTTGGATTCTAGTAAATAACCCTCTGAGTGTCATTTCTAAGTTTCACTTTATTTAATAGTCCCCTCAGTGACTAGAAATGTTCTTATTGACAAACAATATCCCAAAGGTCTTCATCAGAGGAAATCCACAGCTCTCCTTTTTACTGGTATAAGATTTTAGGAGTATATTTACCAGACTGGACCTTTGCTTATGAACAGGTGAAAACAGAGTTCATCTTTTGATAAAAAAAAAAGCCTATATGAGTGAATATAATGCTGTGGAGCTTCCTTCTGGACAACTGTGATGAACTGTGATGAACTTTACCTTTGATTCTTAGTTTCCATTATTCTGTCCATCTTAACATAATTAGAGGTGGGGTCTTGGGGGTTCTATCTGCATTCCTGGCAACACTTAATATTTTTTCCTTTTGGCAACTGTGGACCTTGAGATGCAGCCCTGAATATTATCCTAGTGCAAGAAGGCATAAAAGCTCTTCTTAAAGGCATTCATTGAATTGCACACCTCTTATTTAAGCTTGAGTGAGTCAGGGTTGGCATTGGAGTTTTACTTTCTGCTCTTCTGAATATTAAAGCAATTATATGTGGTTAATTTAATTTTAATATTTGAAAAAAAAAACCTGAGGAAAAGCTAAAAAAGGGGCAGGATATGGAAATTACAGATATTCTACACATTTTTTATTGTTGCTGTTATAGGCATTTGCCACATCAGACTTTCCCAACTTAAGAACAATGTACACCTGACCAAAACCATAGGAAATAAAATGTATCTCTTATTGATAATGATAAGGCAGGATATCAGACGTGACAAAAAGAGATGAAATTTAAATGACCCAAACAATTGTTCTTGAAAGAAGATGCGTTATTATTAGAAGTGAACTAGGCCGATTTCCTTAATTGCCATGTGCATACCGAAATGACAAGCAGCTTTAGGGCTCTGTGCACTGCCGATTGCACTTATGATGCTCCTAAATTCTTGGGTGACGTGATAGCTACAGTATGTTTTCACACAAGCCATTTTAGCTGCTTATTTAGCAGTGCTGCAATTTAAGAAGTGGGACATGAATGCCTCTTAAAAGCCATGTTGATTACAGCAATAACAGCTGTTGGCATTGAGATGGACAGGAGGCGAGGATTACTAACGGGAGGGAACAAAGAATTTTACTGAGATATGTGAAATCCCCCAAATCTGGTGTGAATCCCTTTCTCTCATTACACCATATATGTTAAAATATTCTTTAGTAAGCTCATTTCATGCAGATATAACATGTTATTTGCTTTAGACTGTAAATGTCCAACCTTCAGCTCATGTTAAACAACAACTCCCGGCATTCCCCAACAGCTGAAGGAGTTTTACTGTTGCAAGGACTGCAGAGAAACCATTAAACATTCCTGAGCGTTCTTATATATGATATAGAAAATATTTCATGCCTCACTGTAATTTGTTGTGCCCTCCCTAAACAAGAACAGAAAAATAAGTGACTGCAAATGTTGTATAAACTCAAAAACCTCTGCTGTGCAAAACCTTCAACTAAAACAAATGGTGTCCAGAGTCAATTACTGACCTTGAGCGCCCACAAAGGGCAATTCAGAATGTGGTTATTGTGGTTTTAAAGTATAGGGTGTCCTGGTCTGAAAGCTGGACACTGCCATTTTACACAGGAAGGATGGCACCGTCAAAATGACAGCCTCACAGACCTTCTAAACACATGGCACACTATATCCATTTTGGGTTTGTCTTGCCCACCTGACCACAAACTAGGGGTGGTAAGAACACACAGCCAGCAGTTAAAATGCACAACGGCAAGCCTTTGCTCCTGAAAAAAGAAGAACCATTGAAAGGCTGGGCTGTGGATATGAAACATGGGTTATATCTGTAACCACTAGTACAAAGAGGAACCTGACTTCTTCATTCATAAGAAAACACTATCTCTGCCAACAGAAAAGTTGGGAATGGCACATCATGAAAAGGGACTCTCAGCTTTCCGCACAAAGAGCCTAAGGACATGTATTTTATGGGGCAAAGGCATCTGCTAATAATTAGGCCTGCATTTGTACTTTCGAGTACAATTATTAGCATGCTTTGCTGAGAGTCAGAGTTAAACAAGCTCTCTTATTTACTAGACAAGGGTTTGCGGGGATATCCTAGTCCGTTAACTCTCATTTGTGGAGCCATCAGCCCACCAAGCAAATATACAACAATTTGCCTCATTTTCTTACAAAGGATTTACACCTACTGCTTGATACTCCATAGTGCCCAGTATAACACCTGTTGTAAAAGAATAAGATATCTCCAAGGAGCTCCCTGTCCATATACTGTAACAGTCATACAGGTCAGGGAATTCCAAGGTGACGTCAAATATTGTCATATTGTACAACAAGGGTTGACATTTTATTTTTAAAAATGCACACGTTTCAGTGAACCATGTGACAATGACATCACCAAGCACTATTTATTAGGAAACATTTTATAGGATATTCATGGTTCTAAACTGCTGATTGACTGGTATTTAAAACAAGGAATCGAACCTTCAACTACTATCCTTACTGAACAGTTTTTGTCCATGCCCTATAATGCTGAGGACACATCATAAAGCAAAAGACCAATAAGAATTTATTTAGCACTTAAGGCACATTTGTTTCACATTTCTTAACATGTGCTTGAACTCTCTGAAAATGGAAGTTTTAAAAAAACAAAACCTCTGCATTTGGTGAAATTATGTTTACTATTATTATTATTATCAAGTGGCTTTTGTTTTAGTTTCCTGAGAAGCAGAAATAATATTCTGTATTATAATTATATTAATATTTAATTATAATACACAAAAGCCATGAATATCTTGTAAATCATATCCTTATAAACGGTGAGTTTTGATGTCATCAGTTATAAACGGTGAGTTCTGATGTCATTTCTGTCACATGACTCACTGAAACTTGTGTATTATAATAAATAAAGTACCCCCAGTTGTAAAATATGAGGATATTAAAAGTTACCTCGGAGTTCCATGACCTGTATAAAAACACTCAGCCTTTCGGCCTCGTGCTTTTATATGGTCATGAAACTCCTCGGTAACTTATAATTTCCTTATATTTTACAAGAGGGGGTACTTTATTCACTATATAATTATAATAATTAGCTTGCACCAGTATGCGTAAGCAGTTATTCAAATCTATATTTTACTTTGCTTACATGGTTTAAAGGAGTCCAAAGATTGATAAATGTATTTTAGTCGTTCAGATTCATTCCATGGATGTCTGGGGGAGACATAGGTGATCAGAGAACAACTGCAGGTCATGGCCGTGGAGAGAATGGAATATTTACAGACAGAGACATCTTTAGGAGTGTGCAAGTTGGGGTGACAACTTCAGGCCCATCTCTAAGGGGACCCACAGCAATGCTCCCTCTATGTTGTATGCTTCTTTAGCTCTATTTCATTGTATGTGATGCTTTTTATTATAACATTATTATTTTCATTTAATAATGTAATGCACATTACATGAATAATTTGCCAGTGCTGATCTGACATATTGGTGCCAGCCTAAATTTATCAGCTGCAATGCAATGTATAAAGATGTATTAAAACAATGTGACAGTGTTGCTTGTTCTAATATTCCATACAGTTGTTACAATGAAATATTTCTTCTCTTATTTCACTTAGGCCGTTCCTCCTCCTAATTTTGAGATGCCTGTTTCTATCCCAGTGTCCAATCCAAACAGTTTGGCATACGGTAATCCAGCTGGTTCACTGGGTAACCACAACCTTTTGCCACTCTCCCACCCATCCCTGCATAGAAACAGCATGTCTCCTGGCGTGACGCATCGACCACCAAGTGCAGGTAACGCAGGTATGATTTGCATGATTCCATCCACAAGACTGGCATTCTGCCCACTTCTTAGTTCCATACCTGCTAATGTTCCTTGTTAAAAATTCAAGACATTTTTACACAGTTTTACATTAGCAGTTGTACTTGAGTAGACTAAAGCCAGTGAAACATTGCCCTATTTACAGATCACAGTGACTGCTTTTTCCTGGGCACTTAAATGAATATTTCACATATAAGATGCCGAGAACGCTTGAGGTTATATTTAGAGCTATATTATCCAAAGCTAGACACAAGTAAATTAATGGTGAATATGTACCAAGCAGCTTTATGGAAGTCATCTAAGATGTGGGATCTGTGGTCGGTTTCAACTCTGCTAACTCTGTGTTTTTTATTTTTAATTCGTAGGTGGTCTCATGGGTGGGGACCTCACAACCGGTGCAGGCACCAGTGCAGGTAAAACACAACAAGCTCAAAGGTTAAATAAATAATGTATTTCATCGTTATTGCTTTAAAGTGATAAAGACTTTCCAGACTTTTAAAGGAATATGCCAGTATCATTTTGAAATCCTTTCTAAAGCTCCTCATAGACGTGACGATTCTTCTTGCCGAACGACCGATTTTAGGAAGCCTAAAATTATCGTGCGGTTAGTGGTATTCGAACGATCGTACATCTTACGATTTTTCGGCCGACATCTGTCGGGAAATTGATCGGCCAGGTCAAAAAATCTTTGTCGGCCCCAGTGCAATCTGTCTATGTTTGCAGGGCCAAGCAGGCAGCTCCCCTTTGTTTTCCTGGCAAATTGGTCTTTTCAGTTTATGGTAAATTCTTACGATCGTTCTGAGAAGATCGTGGTCTCACGATCAGGATCTGATCTTTTAAAAATCTCAACGTCTATGGCCAACTTTCGACTAAACCCTTGCTTCCCATTACCCCTCTGCTATTAGCGTTGGACATGGCTGCCAGAGCTGGGGTACACGATTTTGTCTTGTACAAGATATTGTCTATCACAATAGACCGGAGAACAGTATCTTTAGACTATTGACTGAGGATGTGGGAGAAGGGAAGTTAGGAATATGACTCAAGTAAAGGGAGGGCTCAGGTAAGGTTTTTTTTTTATAAATACTACTTTTGCTGGTGGTGTGCAAAACCCCACTACATGCCTGAGTCCCTTTCCATTCTTTTGAGTGGGAAATTGTGTGTCTCATGTAAGAATGGAGGTGATCTAGACAGGGTAGTGCCACAATCCCTGATAATCAGACCAGCTTTTTTAAACAAAGGTGACTGAACTATGTGCTTCACATATAATGCATCTGATTCAATTATTATAATTATTATTATTATTATAAAGCTGTATTTGTTCTATATAGGGGATACGATTAAGCAGTCAAAAAAGGACACAGTTAACATATTACAGCCCCCAGAGCCAAAGGGCACATCAAACTGCAAAAAGGAATATATTTCACAAAAATAAGAAATGTATTTAAAAATCTACATTGAAAGGAAAATATACATACAAACCCTGTGGTATTCCACCTTACACGTTTCATACCTTCAGGTACTTAGTTATAGGCAGAAGATTTTGAGTTAAGGGATATACCTTTTCACAATTATTATTATGCTTGATTGATATAGTGTTAAGACACATAGGTAGTGCTTTACATAGAGTATACATCATTCACATCACTCTCTGCCCCAGTGAAGCTTACAATCTATAGTCCCTATCTCATTCACACACATTGGTCAATGTGATTAGAAGCCAATTTTGACTTCCAAACTATTTGGATGAATATTTGTTGTAATGGCCATTTTTATAAACAGACAGGCCCCTAAGCCGCTCTGAGGTGGGTCCTGTGATTTCGCTAGTGCAGAGATCGCCGTTATGCTCTCATGCACTTGATTAGCCTAATTTCCGGTTTAAAACCTGGAAAAGCATCTCCAAGGAGCATTTTTTTGTCACTCCAGGTAACTTGTGGGGAAATGATGCCTGAGACAAGGTTTTCACCTTATAGTTGCCATCTTGTCTTCTTTATGTTTAGCAACCTGATCACAATCCAGCAAAGCCTGAGTTGTTGCTTTATTTATGTACCCGAGATGCATCTTGATGGCCTTTTAGTCAGACTCATCATTTATTTGATTCTTTAACCAGTGAAGTTTTCTCCTTCTCAGAAGAAACTCTATTGATCACAAACAAGTGGATTAACCTCAGCAGGGCTGCCATCAGAAATCACGGGGCCCCACACAACAAAATTTTCTGGGCCCCCCTCGCCACCACTCCCTCAGTATGAAGGCCACACAAGACACAGGCATTAAAACATTAAGTGCCCTCTTACAAGTTAAAAAAATAACTTTGGTGCCCAGAACCCTCCTACAAGTTTTGGTGGTCAGGTGGTGGTTAGAGAAAAAAAACATTGGTGGCCAGGACCCCACACATTTAAAAAAAACAATTAGCCAGGGCCCCCACACATTAAAAAAAAAACAATGAGCCAGGGCCCCCAAACATTTAAACAAAAAAAAAAACAATTAGCCAGGGCCCACACACATTTTTTAAAAAAAACAATTAGCCAGGGCCACCACACATTTTTTTTAAAAAAACAACAATTAGCCAGGGCCCCCAGGCATCTTTAAAAAAAAAAAATTAGCCAGGGCCCCCACGCATCTTTAAAAAAAAAAAAAACTAGCAACGGGCCCCTACACATTTTAAAAAAAAAACTATTAGCCAGGGCCCCCACACATTTAAAAAAAAACAATTGGTCAGGGCCTCCACAAGTTAAAAGAAAAAAAAAAACGCACGTACCTTAGCCAGGGAGTTCTGATGCCAGTATCTTCAGTTTCTTGTGCTCTGATTCGCCAGTGAAATGTAAGTCCCGGTAAAGCCGCATGGTGATTGGACAAAGTAGAGGGGAGGTTCAAACTTCTCCCAACCAATCCGCATGTGGCTTTACCGGGACTTACATTTCATGGCGAATCAGAACACAAGAAGCAGTCATCGGAGCTCCGATGCAGGGGCCCGGCTGTGCATGTAAGTGCAAGTGCAGCACGGCTGGGCCCCCTTAACTCCGCAAAACATCCGGGACAACAGTCTCCCCTGTCCCCCCCTGATTGCGACCCTGAACCTCAGTAAGAGAAGAAGAGCTTTATTGTGTTGTGAATGCTAGAACAACTTAGAAACTAGACGAGATATCCTAAACACTATGGGGCAGATTTACTTAGGTTCGAGTGAATTTTCAAAGTACAAAAAGTTCGAATTTCGAAGTAATTTTCTGAATACTTCGATCATCGAATAGAATACTTCAAATTTACTTTGACTTCGATTCAAAGTAAAAATCGTTTGACTATTCGACCATTCAATAATCGAAGTACTGTCTCTTTAAAAAAACTTCGACTTCAATACTTCGCCAACTTAAACCTGCTGAAGTGCTATGTTAGCCTATGGGGACCTTCCAGAGCAAAGTTTCTTATAGTCGAAGGAAAATCATTCGAATTGTACGTTTCGAAGTACAATCATATGATCGTACAACGATCGGATTACGATCGTACGATGAATGAAATCCTACGATTTCGAATTAGAATGTCGGAGGATTCTATTCGATGGTCGGATTTCGAAGTATTTTCCACTTCGAAATACGATCCTTGATAAATCTCCTATGTGTGAAGCATACAAAGTTTCTTTCTTTAACATAGGTAATATGTTTGCTATATATTTTAAAGAGACGCCATTAGAATTTTAGAAGGTCTTTCAAGGCTAGGGTTCAAAATATAGGGCCCCAGGTAAAGCTGGAATGTTAGGGAGCCAACTTGAAGGATAATCATGTATGAGCCAAGGGAACTGATGCCTATGCTCAGAGAAGTCTTCAGGTCTTGCTTCAGCACCTCAAAGGCTATTGGCCACAAAAAGTACAGTAAATATTAGTATAGATGTTTTGGGGGAAAATAGTTATTTGGGGACCTTGTTAATGCATTGGAACTTCGTTAGGGCTTGTAGGTGCATTGTGGGTTCTGCCATAAGATAAAAGATAACCCTAGTAACTTGATGTTTCAATTTTATCTTGAACCCTGAACTCTCCTACATTTTCAAACATGATTATATCATTAGATTTTACTTGGTACTTGTTAGGGCTTGTTGGTGCATTGTGGGTTCTGCCAAGAACTTTGTTAGGGCTTGTAGGTGCACTGTGGGTTCTGCCAAGAGATAAAAGATGATCCTAGCAACCTGATGTTTCAAGTTCATCTTAAGGAGTCCCCCAGTAGTCAGTGGCCTGAGATGTAAATCAGTGGAACCAGTGAACATAATGGCTATTTGTTATAAGGAATTTGCACTCAGTAGAAAGGCAGTCATTGCTACTGAAAACATGCTGTAAGGCTATAAATGGTCAGTAGGTCACATAGCAAATATGGAATTAAGGAGTCTTATTTTTGTTACTGGAAACCCTCATGACTTCATGTCCCGTCTGCCCCAATATTGTGTCTATTTCTCCCAGAAAGATAAATGCAAAACCCTCTAGACATCTCAGTTCTTGTGTTTGAATGTCCTGCCACTGTGCTTTTCAGGGATAGCTTTGCCTTTGTTCATTGTCTGCTATTCCATTGCACATGCTTGTTTTGCAGCGCATGGGGGGAGATCTGGTAGAAAGCTGGATGAAAAGATGAGTTCAGTTCAGAGTTCAACTGTCTGCCCAATACTATATTTAAACAATAAAACTATTTAGGAGCTTGGCATGTCTTTTAGTCTAATTTGAGTGACATCAAGTATTGTCTTTATTCAGACTCCCTCCATGTAACAGAGAGCTTTGTATTATCAGTATGTAATAGGTTAAATCTAATGATATAATCATGTTTGAAAATGAAGGAGAGTTCAGGGTTTTTGCTATATTTGCGAATGCAGAATGTGTTTAATTTCCTTTAAAAGTTTCTATAGAAAGTATTTAATTTATATTATTTATACCACTGCAGGGATGGGTTGCAAGGATATGTATAAATGTTCAACTTCACCTTAATAGGCTAGTGATGAACAATGCGCAAAATTACAGCTTTAATTTTGCCATCTGTGTTGGAGTAGGGCTATATAGTCTTAGTGACATTGCTGATGACCCTAGCTCATTGTGTCTTTTAAATGAAACCCAAGAAACCACTTGCCTTGCTGGGCCAAAACAGTGTCTCTGTTAAACTTAAAGGGATACTGTCATATGAAAACCTTTTTTTTCAAAACACATTGGCTAATGCTGCTGCTCCAGCTGACCTGTGCTCTGAAATCTGTTTTTCAAAAGAGCAAACAAATTTTTTGAAATCTGACATGGGGCTAGCCAGTCATGTGACTTGTGCTTTGATAAACTTCAGTCACTCTTTACTGTTGCACTGCAAGCTGGAGTGATATCACCCCCCCCCCTTCCTACCCAGCAGCTCATCAGCAGAACAATGAGAACCAGATAACAGTTTCATGGTAGATAAAAGAACTGCACTCAATAGTAAAAAAATCTATGTCCCACTGCGACTCCTTCAGTTAAATTGAGTAGGAGAAACAAAAGCCTGTCAGAAAGCAGTTCCATAGTGCAGTACTGGATCTTTCTGAAAGCACATGGCCAGGCAAAATGGTCTGAGATGGCTGCCTACACACCAATATTACAACTAAAAAAATATATACAGTACTTGTTGGTTCAGGAATTAAATTTTACATGGTAGAGTGAATTATTATTACACCAGGTGAAGTTGCGCTATGGCGAAGGGACGTAACTATGCTAATTCACTAACTTGCGCATTTTACTGAATGTTACCTCTTGCGCCAGACTTGCCATCGCCACCTCAGACCAGGCGTAGTGCAATAGTGTAGATAGGGATTGCTTCAAAATAAGTTGAATTTTTTTCTAAGTCCCAAAAAACGCTGGCGTCTTTTACTTTTTTAAGGGTGATAGGCTGAAAAAGATTTTACCCTCCTTTCCCCTTACATTTCCGAACATATGGCACCTAAACTATACAGTGGGCACATATAGGGCAAAATAACCACTCTATTTTATGTTATAAAGCTTTCCCAGGCTTGTGTAGTGCAATGTATTTGCTGCTACATGTATATATATATATATATATATATATATATATATATATATATATATATATATATATATATACATGGTCTGGAGAAGTAATGGGCCCAAGCCAAGGAGAATTCTCATCTGTTATGTCTTATTTTGACCATATGTCCATATGACACCTATTAACATTTTGCCCTTTTGTGAAACTGGGCTCTCATAGTCCGTTTTCTTGGTGGTCTTAACAGGCCCAGTCAAAGGCTGATATAAAGTTACTACCAATGGCTTGGAGGATACAATATGTTATTTATGGGGCAGTGGCTTTTTAGTTTTAACTCCTACGTGTGGTCCAACATTTGGCCAGGGCCCCCATTACTTGTAATAATGTTAAAGTTAAATGTTGTTTAGCACAGCACATAAAATCACCTTAAGTCGATGTAGGTTGGGCTTTTGGCAGAATGTAGCAGTGAAAATAGGCATTCTCCCACAGTCTCACTAACTAACTTGGCTTCAGGCTGGGCCCTTAAGTCATCGTCCTTGCACCTTAATATGGTCTAGCAAGCACAGTTTGGGTACAACTTCTAATATCTAATAATCTTATGTGGTGTGAATCCTTTACATTTAGTTTCTTGGGTACTGTCCTTTTAAATAATTTATATAAAAGCCTCTGCTCTTGCCAGTCATTGCAACGTTAGTCAGATCTGCTTCTATATTGCACCATAGACTAAATATTTCAAAGTCATTATGGGAAGATTAATAGCAGGGAATTATTAATCTGAAATTACCTAATGAGCAGAGAGTCTGGGTGATTAAATATTTCATGGCGGACGCACCGCAGCCGAGCTAGAGAAGAAATGTGGCCTGCTATCCATATTCTCCCTTGTATTGACAGCAACAGCAATGTCATGTGTGCTTTAGGTATAATTAAAAACAACCAGCTGCAAAATATTAACCACAAACACACTATAGTCAGTTGCCAGATGTAACCAGCAAGATTGTTTCTTCTTGGAAATGTACGGCACTGAAACAAGAATGTACTCTTTATTTATCCACATAAACAATACATCTAGAACTTACCAGCATACTTCTGGGTTCTCCATATGTTTTTGTTAAAGGGCTAGCACATGCCCATCAGCACTAACAACACTATTTGTGTATGCAGCACTGTACATGAAAACTATATAAAAGACAACAATTTTCTACAAAATATAAATATTACTAAAGCAGCCATGTGTTTTTACTGTTCTTCAGCAGTAGCAAAAGGGAGTAAGTCAATGCACACAGAAGCAGAAACATTTATGCATGGCCTATTTTTCCTGTGCCATGTTAAGAAGGTGCATACACTAGATTTATACCCATAGGCTATGCATGCTACAAACTCTTTATATCCCAGCATCCCCCTGACAGTTGAAGGCTTTCTGTTTTAGTTCTACAGCATATGAAGAATGCCAAGCTTTGCTTATCCATCTCTGTTGTATGTAGTTCCTGCCATTAGGGTTGACATGGGAATATTTATTTCAGCACAGGTTTTGCAACTCTAGTGCAGCAGTGGTTCACCGGCTTTGCCCTCTACAATATTTCCTTTAGTTCATTTCTACACTTTTTGAGGGACCTCAGAGTGACACTTTGGGAGTCAGATAGGACCTACACCCTTCAGTAGTACTTTGTCAGCACTCTGACCTAATTCTTTCGGAAACCCCATATGCTGTTGAGATAGAGTGCATGATAGAGTATAAGTTAAGTGGACCTTTGGAATATTATGACAATATATAGTTACCTATAACTATTTATTTTTTGGCATAGGTGTCATTAGCCAAAATAATTGTCAGTAAAACAAAGAAAGAAGAATTAAAAACATTTGTTAAATAATTTTGCATGGCCAGCCAAAATACTTTTGGATTCCGGCCTGCTATTGCTGGCCTTGCTTCAGTTGCCAAGTTCATGACCCCTCATACAGCTGCACACCCACTGGAACCGTTTGATCATGATCGGGTGGGGAGTCTAGGTCTTGCTAGCCTCTTTCTCATTCTGACAGCAGAGAGATAACATATACACTCTGAGATTACCCGTCCAATGACTCCTCGTTTTTCCTCTTACTCCGATTTCCTCTTTTTGTCCTATTTTCAGTTCATTTATAGTCTCAGATCCACATATAACTAAGAATTTCATTCAAGATTTCAGCTAGAAGTAAAGTGCACCCTTCTCTGTAAATCCATCTGTTTTCCATTTTCTTGCACTGTATAATCAGGAAATCCATTCATTTATGACATATCATTTTTGCTCTTTCAAGTGGGCAGTGGGATGTGACACGGCACACAGAGCTCCATTTAATTTGATCATTTTCCAGTCGGAATGTAATTGTAAAGTGTAGAATTAAAGCATGTTTAAACTGTACATTTGGTTTTTTGCATGTTTTCTTTCCTCTCTTTTTAAATGCAAATGAGGTTATTCACATTAACCCATGATTTCCAATTGGACCGCTAAGGCAACTAGCAACAATGTCCTTCTAGAATATTTACCAAAAATTTCCACAATCTTGTAGCACTTTTTTCCTCCTTGGAAGAAGCAAGAACTGAATGTTTTTACCTCCCTTGGGTATGCCTGTGCATATGACAAGAGGGGGGTGTTGTTGATAACATTCTATACATATGTACTTGAGTAATGAGCACCAGACTTCCTTGGGGAGTATATACAGCTTGTATAAAACAGGTAAACAAATGTTCTTTATTATTTTTTCACAATAATTCTGGCAACTGCCCAGATGTTACTGGAGCTAGCTTCATGAGTAAGGATCTTACCCTGTAAAACATGTTTGTTAGATTCTAATAAACATCATATATTAGTGAAACCACTATCACAGACAGTTAATTTAGTTGAGACTCTGTCATAAACAGTACAAGCCTAGTGGAGGGCAAAGAAGACACATGCATGCTCTCTACCTGAAGAAACCAAGCCTAACACTTGCTGGACTTCTGTCTTTATCAGCTCATGCTAGATACAAACAATGGGAATATAAATGTAGCAATTGCAGGAGAGTCACTGTATATCCACTTACAGCTCTTGAATCACATTTATTCCTTTCTCTCTACTGTATATGCAATAGAATTTAACTCAAGTATGACACTTTCGGGGGAATGTAATAATAATCGATAACGGAAAAACTATTCACAATGCGAAACGTTATGCCTTTGCGCGAACATATTTTGATTTGTGCGAATTTAATAGAGCTTTTGCGAGCCCCGGAAACTGTTTAGCGACCACTTCCGACAGTGAAAGACCGTTTGCGAATTTTATAGTTTGCGCCAATGCGCAGTCAATGTAATAAAACTTCTTACTGAAAAAGTCGTTATGTTTGCTCCAAAAGATTACGCCACCTTCAAGCACTTCTTATGAGTGCGCAATTAAAATTCGCAAGGCAATTAAAATTCGCAATGCAATAACAGTTTAAGGAACAATATTACATTGCGAGATGTGGATTTTTAGTCTTATTGGTGCAAGTTGTTTTGCTCTTTGCGACTTTTATTACATTCCCCTGATAGGGCCTTATTAATCAAAGTCCTAAGATTTTTTTCATACAACTAAACTAGAATCCATGACTGGAAAAAAAATCACAATTAGTTTGGGGACAAAGAAAAAAGCAAGTGAAAATCTGAATGGTGCGGTTTTTTTCGGAGTTTTTTTTCCGCATTTTTTTTGCACTTTTTCCCGAAAAGCCAGATTTTTGCCCGAAACGTTGGATTTTCAGGCTAATTCCAGCGCAGACCACATAAACTTCCAAATAGGATAGGGACCTCTACCATTGACTTATATACAACCTCCGTAGGTCTGATATGCCGGATTTTCACATTTTAACTTTTTCCATCCTCGGGGTATAATAAATCTTGAAAATTGTGAGGGTTTTTTCCCACTAAAAATTTGGATTTTAATTCAGACTTTAATAAATAACCCTCTTAAAGTTAGGCATGTCCCGCTTTTGTGTTATTAAAACGCTCCCCAGAAGCCTCTTCTATAAGTCTATGACCTTGTAATTCCGGTTACAAGTTCAGGCTCCCTATTCTGGGTTGTGATGTGTTCTACCACAGGCGAGGAAGTGGTGAACGTACAGTTCTAAATTGTATTTTTGTTGATAAACTTTACTTTAAGTAAGGGGGTTTCCTGTGCTAATGAATGACTGAGCTGCTTTAAAGTACTTTCACTTTGGGTTCTCAGCCTGCTATCACATACTTGGGGGCACATTTACTTAGCTCGAGTGAAGGATTAGAATAAAAAATACTTCAAATTTCGAAGTATTTTTTTGGCTACTTCGACTACGACTTCGAATCGAACGATACGAACTAAAAATCGTACGACTATTCGACCATTCGACCATTCGATAGTCGAAGTACTGTTTCTTTAAAATTACTTTGACCACCTACTTCGCCACCTAAAACCTACCGAGGTACAATGTTAGCCTATGGGGAAGGTCCCCATAGGCTTTCTAAGTATTTTTTTATCGAAAGAAAATCGTTCGATCGTTGAATTGAAATCCTTCGAATCGAACCGATTCGAAGGATTTAATCGTTCAAACGAATTGTGGTAAATCCTTCGACTTCGATATTCGAAGTCGAAGGATTTTACTTTGACGGTCGAATATCGAGGGTTAATTAACCCTCGATATTTGACCCTAAGTAAATGTGCCCCATAATCTTAATATATTCAGTTTATTTGCTTATAGGTTTTGTATTTTATTATATTTTATAACTAGTTATAGTAATCATCATATTTCTGTGCTTTTGTTTTGCCAAATGAATGTAGAACATTATATTCAGTATTTATTTTGAGCTTAGGTGCTTCTAGTTTATGTAGATTCTTCTAAGCTAGTCCATGAATCAAGTTGCATTGCACTTGTGTAAATGAGTACAGCCTGATCAGGAAGCATGGGCTGCATTTGTTCCTGTGGTCAAGAGAGGTGGAACACATGAAGAATTAACCACAGGTGGACACAGGTACAAACACCCATGTGTATGGGCCCTAAAGTGCTAGAGACATTACACTAATAGAGAAAGGGCTGGGCATGTACAGTTGATGGGCAGAGACAGACACTGTTGCATGTTGCATATTTACTTGATTTGTAAGAAGTTTTAGCCTGTGTTATCTGTTATAACTGACTTTTGTCCTGTCATCATAATATTAAAAAAAAAATATATATATTATTTCAGCCATATAACATCCAAAATCATGGGGGAGAGGGGATTTCTATACTCCTATACTGTCTAAACAGTATAACTGAGTAGTAAAAATGTAATCTGTATGTATCAGTTCTGCTCCCTTCTATTGTACAGGGCCGAAGAATATGTTGGTGCTTTATACATTCATTATATAAAATAAAACTATATTATATATTTTTTAAATATATTCATTATAATACTACAGCACATATAATTTAAAGGCACAAAACCATGCTCCTGGTTTTTTTTATGTATTTGTTTAAAGAAGAAAGCTGGCACAGATAAGATTATCTGGCACACGTAGAAATGCCACAGAGCACGCCACCCTTCTGTAGGGAAAGCAAAGGCTGAGGTTAAAGAGCGGTTTAAGAGGCAACATGTCCTTTTCTGCAAACCACATGCTTGTATTTATCAACGATTATCAAAGCCTGGTCTCTCAGAGAACCTGGTCTTTATCATTTCAGAATGCCTGCAGCATCATAATTTAGCAACTGGAAGCTCTAATGCGTATTATATGTCTTAAAAACTTGCAATATCTGCCAAGAACTGGCACCGACTCAAATGGGCTGGGCCCCCTCCTTTACTTGAGGGGAACAAGGATCTGTTTCTGCTCCTTTCCAGAATGTTACATTAAAAAGGCATCCTTCAACTGGCATTCATTATTTAATTATTTCATTGGTGCATTCTTAAAATCATCTGAAAAATAAAAAAAAAAAACAGAAAGAAAAACAAAAAAAATTCCACGTCCCCTTGCAAAGTCATTTTTCCTAGACGGCTTGATTGTCTGAAATTGTAAGAACAAAAAAATCACTTGCACGCTGGTATGAAAATAAGCCTTATCTGAGCCCCTCAATCACAAGTGAGTAAGTAAACACAAGCATGCAAATGTAATTAGCAAGACATATGTCTCAATAAGCTGACATATCAGAGTGAAGCGTTGCCGGTTACTAATAGGAAACAGGCTCTCATCAAGTGTTGATTTAGCGCTGTAGGGATACAAGGAACAAGAGATAAGAAAAGATCTGTGATGGAATTAAGTGCCTTCTAATAAGCTATGTAGAAAGGATGAGACACTGCAAGCA
The DNA here is from genome assembly GCA_038501925.1 of Xenopus petersii. Taxonomy (NCBI): domain Eukaryota; kingdom Metazoa; phylum Chordata; class Amphibia; order Anura; family Pipidae; genus Xenopus; species Xenopus petersii. The sequence goes on from CM076673.1 coordinate 172,937,860, forward strand.
ACAATTTTAAGGGGATATATACCAATTTATAAGAAAGGGTTACCTTTGCTTTATATTCCAACAGATGCTGAATGATATAGGCAAACGTACAACATGCACAAATGCATTTTCCCCTTCTGTCATTCTACCCCTTTTGTTTGCAGAGATGAGAATAAAGATTCTCTATAGAGAACAAAAGCAGCCCTTAGGACTATAAACATAAAGGGGTACATTGTTAGCTGTATAGAACAGTAATACAGCGTGCGAAATATGTTGGCGCTATATAAATACATGTTAATAATAAATGATAATAAGATGTTCATTAGTCCTTATGCAATTGTTCATTCAGGGAAACTTACCGATTTCTGTGGTTACGTCAAATCATCCACGTGTGTTCCTCTCCCATTTCACTGTTTGTGTTGTTGCCTATAATGAAGCTTAGATTTACTTTACCCAAGAGAGAGGATACATGATAGATAGATAGATAGATAGATAGATAGATAGATAGATAGATAGATAGATAGATAGATAGATAGATGGATGGATGGATGGATGGATGGATGGATGGATGGATGGATGGATGGATGGATGGATGGATGGATGGATAGATAGATAGATAGATAGATAGATAGATAGATAGATAGATAGATAGATAGATAGATGATATATATATATATAGATGATAGATAGATAGATAGATAGATAGATAGATAGATAGATAGATAGATAGATAGATAGATAGATAGATAATAGAAAGATGGATAGATAGATGATAGATAGATAGATAGATAGATAGATAGATAGATAGATAGATAGATAGATAGATAGATCGATAGATAGATAGATGATATATATTTATATATAGATGATAGATAGATAGATAATAGAAAGATGGATAGATAGATAGATAGATAGATAGATGATATATATATATATAGATGATAGATAATAGAAAGATGGATAGATAGATGATAGATAGATAGATAGATAGATAGATAGATAGATAGATAGATAGATAGATAGATAATAGAAAGATGGATAGATAGATGATAGATAGATAGATAGATAGATAGATAGATAGATAGATAGATAGATAATAGAAAGATGTATAGATAGATGATAGATAGATAGATAGATAGATAGATAGATAGATAGATAGATAGATAGATAGACAATTAGTACGTTATAAATCAGAACTTCATAAATCGCCTTGAAGGGATCATAAAGAAAAGTGGATGCAGTTGTTAAAAATTGATCATCTGCGAATATGTAGAAGGGTTACCTTACCCAGATATCACTATGCTAGCACTGCAGGAGGATTATGGGAGTTGGAATTCATTATAAACAATTGGCATTTCTCTTGTCATTGTTCTGTGCTACCGAGTCTTTAGTACGTCTGTGTCTGTTTTGGCCACAGGTAATGGTTATGGCAATCATCGTAACTCACCAGGTCTGCTGGTCTCACCTGGTAACTTGAACAAGAATATGCAAACAAAATCACCGCCGCCAATGAACCTGGGGATGAACAACCGCAAACCTGACCTCCGAGTCCTGATTCCACCTGGCAGCAAGAACATGATGCCCTCCGTGGTAATACCCTGCTTCTTTGCTTTCCTCACCTCTATAGTATTTTAAGTATATTAAAGGAACAGTAACACTAAAAAATTTTTATTAAAAATCCATTCTACCTACACTAATAATAGATCTACCCTGCATAAAGTGTATTCATAGCAATGCTTTATTAAAAAAATACTGTTAGAAAACACTGCTTCCTGTCTACTGGAGAGTGAGTCGCCATATCGCCGTTCTCCAGTAGACAGGAAGCAGTGTTTTCTAACAGTAGTTTTTTTAATAAAGCATTGCTATGAATACACTATATGCAGGGTAGATCTATTATTAGTGTAGGCAGAATGGATTTTTTAATAAAAATTTTTTTAGCGTTACTGTTCCTTTAAGTTAAGTGGCTTTTTTGTGTTGTCATGGAGGAAAATATACACTGTTTATAAGCTGAGTTTATTTACCCTTCATTTTCTCCTTAACTGCAATGACTGACAACATAACTTATTGTCAACAAAACATTTGTTTTCTGCAATCTGTATAAATATGCTCATGCACTTACTCGGTAGCCTGCTTGGGCGACATTTGTCTTAATACAATAACATGGTGCTGTGTTTCAAAGAGATTTGCCCTTTATTAAAAATTTACTTTGACTAATTGTTAATTGATACCTCTTTTCCCTGCTCTCAGTCTGAGGATGTGGATCTGCTCTTGGTAAGTTCAAGCTGCTTCTCCTCTACATACCCCACCCTGAATTGTTCCTTTCTCTTGTTGAGCAGGAGAGAAAGATGTTTCCAAATGTAAAGGGTTTCATGTAAAATAGTTCTAATGAATATTATCTTGTTTTGGCTTTTATTCGCATAAAAATCGCCATTATCGATCGATAGATAGATAGATAGATAGATAGATAGATAGATAGATAGATAGATAGATGATATATACTGTACATAGATAGATAGACAGACAGACAGACAGACAGACAGACGGACAGATGATAGATACTGTAGATAGATAGATAGATAGATAGATAGATAGATAGATAGATAGATGATATATACTGTAGATAGATAGATAGATAGATAGACAGACAGACAGACAGACAGACAGACAGACAGACAGACAGACAGATGATAGATACTGTAGATAGATAGATCGATAGATAGATAGATAGATAGATAGATAGATAGATAGATAGATAGATAGATAGATAGATAGATAGATAGATAGATAGATAGATAGATGATATATACTGTAGATAGATAGACAGACAGACGGACGGACAGATAGATGATAGATACTGTAGACAGACAGACAGACAGACAGACAGACAGACAGACAGATGATAGATACTGTAGATAGATAGATCGATAGATAGATAGATAGATAGATAGATAGATAGATAGATAGATAGATAGATAGATAGATAGATAGATAGATAGATGATATATACTGTAGATAGATAGACAGACAGACGGACGGACAGATAGATGATAGATACTGTAGACAGACAGACAGACAGACAGACAGACAGATAGATAGATAGATATTTTATGTAATAGATAGATTAGATTACATTAGATAGATAGATGGACAGGGTTACATGTAAAATAGTTCTTATGAATAGAATCTTGTTTTGGCTTTTATCCGCATAAAAATCACCATGATAGATAAATAGATAGATAGATAGATGATAGATAGATAGATAGATAGATAGATAGATAGATAGATAGATAGATAGATAGATAGATAGATAGATAGATGAATAGGTAGATGCAAAAATTCAATATTCTGTCTATAATTGCTGTTCAATATGCATACAATTGTGTTGTGTACTAGTTTAGAATGATTTTGTAGGGGATAAAAAGGAACCAGAGCACCATCTGCTGGCAATTTATTAAACTGTATGCCCACAAGACCTAACATTGATTAACAGAATAAACCCCAGGACCCAGTGACATTTGTGGATTTGAATGATAAAGAAACAATGACAGTACAGTATGCATATTTCATCGGTTTTCCACATGGCCTGTTCTCAGCCCACATTAAAGCAATCTTTACTTGTGGCAAGTTCAATTGCCGAGGAGAAGCTGATGTAATGGGTTGCCATGGCGACACTCGGTCTCTGGAAAGATTGTAAATGATAGGGTTGCCAGAGTTCACCGGAACCACATGCTAAATGATTAATTTGTATCATGTTGATGCTATACCCTTTATCAAGAGGGGAAGATGTAAATGACTGCATGGAATGTGGCTTTAAAAAATGTGTAAATAATGTTGTCCTTTATTTTTTATTTTTTTTACTAGAATCAAAGGATAAATAACTCACAGTTGGCACAATCACTGGCTACCCCAGTGGTCCCTGTAGCCACCCCTACTCTACCAGGGCAAGGCATGGGGGGATATCCAACCGCCATTTCAACGACCTATGGCACTGGTATGTATCGCATTGCTCTTTCCAAATTATCATTCTATGGCTGCAGACATGGCGCTTAATCAAGGAAAAACATAGGACACAATTAGAAGCCCAGTTTGTTAGCATGGGCACAAGGGCCAGCTTTGCTTGAGTGACAGCATTGACTTTTTGGCAGCTGTGCAACTCTACTGACTGATGGAGAGAAGAGCTCAAGTAGATATTCTCTGGTGGCAACCAACATAGCCTACACTTGCTGTGCACTGCCATAGAACATTAAACAATAAGCACTGTCAATGCTGCCCTTATTGTGACAGTTAGATGAAAGACACAATAGTATTGGGAGTGAACTCACCAATAAATACGCGGGGTCCAAGTGCGCTTGCCCCAGACCTTCAGCTTAGGGAAGGTTATAGAAACTTTAGCTTCTAGTGTACCAGGCTGGTGCAGACTGGACCAATGTAACCAAACTGGTGCTTTTATGTTTATTTAAGGAAAATACATGTTAAAACCATAGTGGTTTGGTTTTCCAAATTTGAGGTAAAAATGTGCATTTAAAGGAGAATTAAAGGTAAAATCATTGGGAGTGCCACGTTGTTATGTACCCCTTAGTGATATTGATCTAGTCATTTATCTGCTTCCCATGGCTAGTACTCCTCTTTAAACCAACGTGCACAACCCTGGGCGAGCACATTCAAAGGACAGAAGAAGTTCTCAAATTTCCATACCATATAAAGGGGGTTATTTAATAAGCTCTGAATTTTTCTAGTCGGACGTTTTTCAGAGAAAAAAAAACTGTTCTAATGAAAAAGTACTCCAACTCAGACCTTCCAGGAACATGTAAAAATCAGTTGTCCCTTTAACAATTGGAAATTTTTTGGAGTTGCACTGGATTTCTGTAAAAAAACGTATGCTTTTAGGCAATTTTACAAAAAAATCCAAAAATTATTTACGATTTTAATGCCACTATTTCCACACGAGAAAAATTCTTGAAAATGTATCGATAAATAGGTTTTTGGAAAAAAGTGAGAAAATTTTGGAGTTTGATCAATAACCCCCAAAGTGTAAGAACATCAAGTATTAGAGTGTGAGATCCTTGGTATCAAAGGCAGGTAAATTGGTTGATGGAAACAGGGAGAAAGCATTGGTTTTAAACAGTTTTTTTTTTCTTTTTCCTGTGTAAGTGAATGTTTATAGATCCATGTTTGTAAGTGAGAGAGTAAATAAATATATATATATATATATATATATATATATATATATATTTCAGCTGAATCGTGTGTGTGTGTGTGTATGTGTGTATTACAGAAGGAGGGGAAAGAGACTGCAAATATTTCTTTCCATTCCTAATATAGGTCCATGTTGCTGGGGATCACCTGGAAGGTTTGACCTTGATAAATAGTTGTAATTTTTCAAACCAAATGTAATAATGTAGCTTTGTAAAACATGATTTGAATTTTGTGAATTCTAACAAATGGAGAGAATATATGAATACTGTTTTTTTTTTGTTAAATGCTGCATACGCTTACTAAATATTCCTGAAATATCTTTGAAACTTGTGATTAATACAACAGATGAGAGATGCCAAGATTTGCCTGGTGTAATTTTGACAGCATCTCTTTATTTCTGATGGCTTTTGATATATTTGTGAGTGCTGCTATGTCAGGCTGTATTTGCTGCTTCTAATTTCCATTCCTAAACTCCTACCTTCAACTGTGCTCTGAAGAAATGCGGGTATGCAGGAGAATACACCTAAAGGAGTAAAAGGGGGAATTATGGAGGAAATGAAGGAACTGTGCAGCATTAGCTGCTATTCGTGGACTTGGATTTTAAATGCATATCAAATTTCTGCTGCACAGCACTGCTATGAAACTGATTCAGCCAATTCAGAATTGGTCTGGTCAGAAATTCAATTACAACTTCCATGTATTCATTTGAAATTTAGGACTATTTTCTGTTGGTCAAAATGGTGTGAAAAACGGACCTGCAGAATTTTTACTGAAATTTTTTTCATTTCTCCAATACATGGGAAAATATATTTGAGTTCAGGTTCTTGCTGAAATTTTTAGAAAATCAGGAAAATAAACACATTTAATTTTGTTTTTCAAATTTGAGATTTTTTTTTTCAAATTTTTAAACATTTTAAAGATTTTTTTTTTTAAAGTCAATGGCAGGAAAATTCGTACCTTCCAAACTATTTTATTTTTCAAGCTCATTTAAACAGTCAAATGTTTTCCAGGCTCATTAACAATGAATAGAACAAGGCAGTTTTCATTGTGGTCCTTTTTTTGCTGCAACTTAACACAGTCCAGTTTTTCCCGATTGAGTTTGAAAAAAAAACAATGCCTATTAATTTGGTAATTTTTGTCCAAATTTTTAAAGTACATTTTCTCCACAAGCAAAGCATATTTTTTTTAATGTAGTAGAGAGCTTAAAATGATTTCTAATTTTTCACTTGGCTAATTTGACTTTACTATTTTACTTTATTTACATTTATACAGCTGGCAATATTTTTTTTAGATCATAGCAAACACGTGAATCTGATGGTCAAAATTAAGCAAACTAAGCAGAAAAAAATAGATTTTTGTTAAATAGCCCCCTGGTTCTTCTTGAAGTGTGTAAATTGAACCAGTTTTATTTGTAATGAGCTATAGGTTATCTGCCTCATCTTTATGTATTTCAAGAATAACAGGCTCCTTCTAAACACACTGATACCATGAGTCTGTCCAGAAAGCCATTATATATTATATATATTATAAGAAATGCACTTTGCCTATGCAGAGTGGTGATTGCCCATTGGATAGGAGACTCCCTAGGTAGGTAGGTAGGTGACCGTTGTGCCTAATAGATATGTTTTTTTACTGGGGCATCTTTAATAATTGGGTAGATTTTACAGAACAATACTTATCCTGTTACTGTTGTCTTTTTTCTTACAGAATACTCTTTAAGCAGTGCAGACCTATCATCACTTTCTGGGTTTAACACCAGTGCCCTCCATCTTGGCTCAGTTACAGGCTGGCAGCAACATCATCTGCACAATATGCCTCATTCAGCCCTCAGCCAGCTGGGGTAAGCTCTTATTACCACCTAATTAATAGCAAACTGCCAGTGTCACCTTGTGCTTTTTCCCTTTTTACTATGATTAGCTCTGTCTGTGTCTCCCTGTATTACATAGTTACATAGTTAGTTACATAGTTAAATTGGGTTGAAAAAAGACAAAGTCCATCAAGTTCAACCCCTCCAAATGAAAACCCAGCATCCATACATACACCCCTCTCTACTTTTAATTAAATTCAATATACCCATATCTATACTAACTATAGAGCTTAGTATCACAATAGCCTTTGATATTATGTCTGTCCAAGAAATCATCCAAGCCATTCTTAAATGCATTAACTGAATCAGCATCACAACATCACCCGGCAGTGCATTCCACAACCTCACTGTCCTGACTGTGAAGAACCCCCTACGTTGCTTCAAATGAAAGTTCTTTTCTTCTAGTCTAAAGGGGTGGCCTCTGGTACGGTGATCCACTTTATGGGTAAAAAGGTCCCCTGCTATTTGTCTATAATGTTCTCTAATGTACTTGTAAAGTACATTTTCCAGAGAAAACAACCCCAACCTTGACAGTCTACCCTCATAATTTAAGTCTTCCGTCCCTCTAACCAATTTAGTTGCACTTAGTCTCTGCACTCTCTCCAGCTCATTTATATCCCTCTTAAGGACTGGAGTCCAAAACTGCACTGCATACTCCAGATGAGGCCTTACCAGGGACCTATAAAGAGGCATAATTATGTTTTCATCCCTTGAGTTAATGCCCTTTTTTATGCAAGACTATGTATTGCATGCACTTGAACCTAATACTCCTAGAGATAAATTATAACTTTATAAAGATCCCCTAACTTGCCTGTCCTGGCTATTAATATTGTCCTGACCCTGCCCATATTAACATATTAGCAAAAAACCTTTGTGGGGCTTTGAACTGGGTTTCATCCCAGAATCCCCATGACTAGCTTCTCTTAGGCTCAAATTGTCATGCAATCCCTCTCTCACCCTGTTCCATAAAGTGGTGACTTTGGAAACTTGAATTCCATGTTGCACCACCCACCATGGGAAGCAGAGGGACTTTAATTCTCTGAATCCATCACTCCACAATGGAACAAGGGGAGGCAAAGTTTGCATGAATATATTGGAAACGTGCTTAGACTTTTCCTTCATCATGCAAAAACAGTCTATGGTTAGAGAAACAGATCCAAGTTGAAGGGCTAAATCAAGTCAAGGTACAAATGGTGGATCAAGACTATTTCATATGACTTTCTCTGATCTTATGAGTGTTTACCCTCCGCTGAATATTTGGCACTGGCTACAAATAGGAACATTGTTAATCTTTAACAAGGGAATAATTGTAAAATGGCAAGTAGCTCAAGGGGAAAAATGACATAACATAGTTTGTTTAACAAAATGAAACCATTGTACATAAGCATTACATATTTAGTACAGCACGGGTTCAAGGAGGTGGTTCTCTTTATTTTGCTTCAGGCTTCTTTGAAAAATGTAGGTCATAAATAGTCAACAAGAGATTAGAAATGATATGTCAGAAATAGATAACATTCCATTCCATAGCATGCTTCACTGGGCTTCTTGGGTCATGCCATCTTTAGGGGATTACATGTGATACTACCAGTGAGGCCCCCTAGGCTACACTTTCCATAGGGGCCCCTTCTAGGGTAGGGCTTTATTTCGGCGCGGTACGCACCACGTTTTTTTTTTTTCAAAAAGCTGACCGCCGTGTAAATACGTTAGCGGCTTATTTCACTGTCGGCAGTCTACAAAAATTATTTTATGGTCTGCAGAAATTATTTCACTGTCTGCAGAAATTATTTCACGGTCTGCAGGCTACAAAAATTATTACACTGTCTGGAGGCTGCAAATTTTCTCTGGCTGCAGTGCAGGCTGACAGCAAAAATCGCACACAGACTGTTTCAGGCGCAGGCTGACTCTACAGCTGTTGCTGGACCCGGACGGGTGGTGCCCCCTGTGCACTGCTGCTGGCTGCTGCCCGACCCCTGGCTAAGCCTGAAGTTTTTAATAAAAAAATGTAAAAAGATTCTCTGCCCACTGACTGCTGCAGGACCGGGGGTGGTGGCTGCTACAGTGGCTGGCCCCGTGCTATCCCCCCCCCACCCTCTGCTTTCTAGCTAGCTGCTGGGGCTGAGTCTGACACAAATAGTTAGGCTAGGCAGGATTAGTTAGCTAAGCAGCTTAAGCTAATTGGCAATCAAGAAAAGTTACAACGTCGTCGAGGAAGAAGAAGGCTGGTCAGACTGTGTGTCTATGACTGTAACTGCAGGGTAACTGCGCTCAACTCTATTAAGCCGCAGGTCAGTGACATCACTGGTGTACGCGGTGCATCCACTCCAACTCAGCCCGTCTCAGAGATTGGTTGCACACGCAGAGTGAGAGAGTCAATGGCGCACACACTCACTGTTGCCCAAATTGTGTCTCCCAGTCCTCCCCCAGACCAGGCAGCAAGCGGCGGGGGGCCCCAGACGGTACATTTTTTTTTAAAATTGAACAAAAAAAATTCAGTAAAAAAAAACATGGGTCCCTACCACTAATGAGCCAATAGTCTATTGCCTAGGCTAGCCTAATGGTTAATCTGCCCCTGGATACTACACATTTGCACTATTGCTGTGCAGTACATGTGCAGGGCCACTACGATGCTCAGGAACAGAATCCTAGACCCAGATTCCAGAATACTTTTTGTTTTGCAATATATAAGTCAACAGAGTTTAATATATCACTCAATATATGTTTGGAGTAACCAATAACAAAGGGAGATGGTTCTTCGTCAACTTCTTCCACATAACATAATTTGTGTTACAAAATGAAACCATTGCACATAAACATTTCATATTTAGTACAACACGGGTTCAAGGGGATAGTGTTTTTTATTTTGTTTCAGGCTTTTTGTAGGTCATACATAGTCAAGTGATAAAAAAACAATATCTAGCAGAAATAGAAAACATTAAATATATGATTAGAGCAACCAATAATATATTGTTTCACATAACATAACATTTTTAACACATCTCCTCTAAAACCAGTTTGTTCACAGTTACCCCAGAATCTCAGATGGGCCCTGCAATGTAAGACCTGAAGGAATAATACATACACATAGGGGGTTATTTACTAAACTCCGAATGCAAAAATCACAAAAAAAAATTTGACTTTTTTTTTTTATAAAATCGTACTTTTAAAAAATCACACATTTTTCGTGAATTTATTAAACCCCCGAGGATGGAAAAGTCTGAATCAGAAAATCCGGCATCTCAGACCTGTCGAGGTTGAATATAAGTCAATCGGAGAAGTCCCAATGATTTTTTTGATGTGCGCTGGGTTTTGTTTAATACCCTCAAGTTTTCGGGCAAAAATCTGAGTTTTCGGGTGAAAAATACGGAAAAATCATGAGAATCGGATGAAAATCGGATGAAAAATCAGATTTTTTCCTGCAAAGCAAATTTTTGGGAAAATCTAATACAAAATAAGTATAAAAAAAAAACAAGCAGAAAATATTGAGATAAATTCGGACTTTGATAAATAACCCCCATAATGGTACCAGGGTTTCTTAAAGGGGAAGTAAACTGAAGCCATTGATATTCTGCAACATTGTGCCCCTGTTTTAATTTAATTCAAATCTTTTCATTCTGCCGTTCACCAGCCTAAAATATACAGTAAAATCCCTGAAGAACCTGTGAGGTTTTCTTATTATGTTACTGTGGTCAAGTATGCTTTCAGAACTTTGTTAGTATATATATATATATATATATATATATATATATATATATATATATATAGTCTAAACACCCAGAAGTTCAATAGTTGCCCAATGGAACTTAAAGAAATAATGTGCATGTCTCCTCATGAGACATGAGTTCTGTTAGTAAAGGCTTTTATTGCATTTGTTGCACAGGGCTTCTTTTGGTTTCCTTACCCATATAATCTCTGGTTCTTCCAAGATTACTCAGCAAGTCCAGATGCTTCAGTTGTTATAGGTGTTCACATTTCAAGAACAGTCCTGCTAAATGTTTATTATATTAACCATGTCTATATACAGTCCCTCTTCCCATTTTCTACTCTGCCACTCAATCCACTGCCTAATTGCATCACATAACATTTGAAATTTCAAAAAGTTAAATAATCAAAAAAAAACATACAAAAATTAAAAAGTGTAAATATTCTTGACTACCAGTATCAACATCATAATAAAGGTGAACTGCCTGCCTCAACCTCTGCCTCAAGTGGTAAACCTAGAGATACGTTTTTCTAAATTGAATTGCATCTCAAACTGAATTCATGAGTTTTAACGTGATAAACCTTTTTCTCACTGATTTGAGTTAAATATGTACAGTACTAGGATTTTTTGTGCTTTACAATTTTACAGTATAGAAAAGTACACCCAGGGAGGACAAGCACTGAAATAAAAAAGTATAAATATACAGAGATAAAGTGTCATGTTTTAAGAGACACAGTAGGAAGAAAGCCACTGGCCTGTAGAGCTCACAATCCAAGTAAATGTGTGTAGATCAGTGCTTGGCCCTTCTGAATGCATCTAGTTGCTTTCTTAATGGATACGCTTTGTCACAGCTTGACACCAATTCATAGGTAGAATTTGTTAGAAAAAAGTAATTACCTTTTTGCCAGCAGGTGGCACTTTTAGACAATGAATTTAAGCAGAATGTTTCATGTTAGTAGATGTGAGCTTTATTATTTCCTTCTGTTAGCCATATAACATACCAAGGGTGGTAAGAGGCAGAAGATATCATCCTCACACAGACAGGGTAGTATTTTCTTTAGGTAGCAAGAAACAGCAAACGATAGTGTAATATATGTTCCTGACTATATATCAAAACCCATTTCTGTAGGTTTGGAAATCAGAGAATAAAAATGCTTATTTATTATATATTGTTTTATACAATGTCATTGGAAAGCTAATGTTGCATGTGTGTAACACTTGGTTCCTCTGTACCTGGGAAAGGGCCATATTTCTCTTAGAACTTTTGCCTGTCAGGCTTTCCCTTTATGTACAGTATGTAGGTTAATTTGATCTCAGTAGAGTTGCTTTCTGTCCCATAATAATGTTGAGTTCTCATTTAAACAGCAGGTCAGTCTTGCTTGTCTACAAATTGTCCAAAAGAGACAGATGTCAGTTGCATTTTTAAAGGAGAAGCAAACCTTAAAGTAAAAAAAACCCTTTCCCCGTCTACCCTACAAAGACCTCCTCCCCCCCCCCCAGCCTAGCTGCCACCCCGGGCAAATACCCCTAAGTCTTTACTTACCCCTTGGTTCAGATGCTGTCCAGCGGAGTTCACGGGCGCCATCTTCTTCTCTTCGGTAATCTTCGGGAAGTAAGTGCCATATCGGTGCATGCACAGTTGGAGCAATTTTCTGCTTCACGACAACTGCTCCTGCGCCGAAACTCAAGGAAATTTCTGAAGCACCGGGAGAAGACCCGAAGATTACCAAAGCGGCTGAAGATGGCGCCCGTGAACTCTGCTGGACAGAATCTGCACCGAGGGGTAAGTAAAGATTAAGGGTATTTGCCGGGGTAGCTGGGGGGAGGAGGTCTATGTAGGGGGGGTAGGTGTATTTCAACTTTAAGGTTTGCTTCTCCTTTAAGGACACCCCCATTCATTATATGTCTGAAGGTGGATAAGCACCGGGGGGGCCTGCTGCTTAAATCTCTTTTTTATGTGAGTGTTAGTGAGTATAGAGGTGGTTTTATGCCTCCTTATTCTGTAACTCCATTTCCTTTCCTCCTACAGAGTTTGCACTAGCACTCACTTATCTCAGAGTTCAAATCTCTCCCTGCCTTCTACTCAAAGCCTCCACATCAAGTCAGAACCTGTTTCTCCTCCTAGAGACCGTACTACCACACCTTTGGGATATCCACATCACACGCGCCACGAGGCGGGGAGATCTCCTGTTGACAGCCTGAGCAGCTGCAGTAGTTCGTATGACGGAAGCGACCGGGAAGACCACCGGAACGACTTCCACTCCCCCATTGGACTCACCAGACCTTCGCCGGACGAAAGAGAAAGTCCCTCAGTCAAGCGCATGCGGCTCTCTGAAGGATGGGCAACATGATAGAATCATTATATATATTAGATTTTTTTTTTTTTGCAGTGTGTGTGTGCTATACCTTAATGGGAAAGGGTGGGAAGGGCGGGTCGATATACATTATATGTGCCGTGTGTGCTGGGATTTAAAAAAAAAGTCAGGTACTCAGTTTTGTAAAAGTACTTTTCAATTGCCTCAGTGATCCAGTGTAGAGTAAATGAGAACCGCTGAGATAACATGCTTAGCACTTGAGCTGTACAACAGAGAACTTGTACAAAATAGATTTTGAAGCTAACTTCTTTTTTTTTTCACTGTTGTGCTGCCTTTGCAAAATGTATGTTACAATAGATAGTGTTATGTTGCAGGTTCAACGTTATTTACATGTAAATAGACAAAGGAAACTTTTGCCCGAACGTGGCAGACCTTTACTGAGGAATAAAGCAGCTGTTATGCAACATATGGACAAAAAATGTACAGAAGTGTAGACAAGACCCAACATTTGGTTGGTGGACAGTGAGATATGTCAAATGACTGGGCCACCCTCTCTATATGTAACTTCATCAAACGAACGAGCACACGAGACATGGCGCTAATTAGAAAGCAAAATGAAAAGAAAAAATAGAAAAGAAAAAGAAATGCCATGCTAAATGCTATGTTTGAGAGCTTACATATTTTATTGTTCAGTTCTGGGTATACATCACTTAATATATAGAAATATAAATTATGTACATTACATTTTGCTTATTTTCATATGAAAAAAAAAGGTAAAACAAAGTTTGCAAAGCATTTGTGGCTTTTTGTAGGTTAAGCCAAAAACATTTTTTTTCCCCTCGATTGCTTCGCAAATATTTTACAGTCCTAAAAAAAAATGAAAATAAAGGGGGTCTTTTTTTTGTAAAAGAAAGACAAACGACCTCCTGAAAACCATGAAGAACTCCAGGCTTTTGCTAAAATGAATAACTGTTCTCTCTTTGTAGAAGTTCTGTTTTTGAAATGTGTATTTCTAATTATATTAAATAATATTAAGAAACTTTTAAACAAATCTGTGAAATTAACATGCTTGTGTATAGCATTCTAATATATAATAAACATGGAACTAGCATTTTTTTTTTCGGTTAACTTAATAACGGGGAGGGAAATGTTCTGATGGTGCAGTTGCACTTTTTTTTTTTTTTTTTTTTAGCTGCCGTTTTCACGACTCTTCATTAATGTTGCCGGTCCGAATTCAGACAGTTTATTGCCTACAGATTAGCCACAATAGTGCAAGCTAGAACGCTATATTTATTCTGCAGAATGTTTTACCATACCTGAGGAAACAGCTCTAGACACTGTCTCTGTTTGTTTAGGATAGAAGCTGCCATATTAGCTTGGTGTGACATCACTTCCTGCCTTAGTCTCTCCCTGCTCGCTTACAGCTCTGAGCTTAGATTACAGTAGGGATGGGAGGAGGGAGGGGGAGAGGAGCAAACTGAGCATGCTCAAGCCCTGCCCTGGAGGTTTATGCTGAAAACAGGAAGTCTGATACAGAAGTCCATGAGTACACAGTAGAAGGAAATAAATGTTGTGTTTCTTTTGACAGAGGACTCAGAGCAGCATTACTTTGAGGATTTACTGGTGTATTTATATAGACTTTTCTGATAAAGCTTACTTAATTTTAGCCTTTCCTTCTCCTTTAAAGAAAGGAATCTGTTACCCAATCAATTCCGCACTATAGCAAGCGACTTGTAGTCATTGGCTAGTCAATAAACTCAATCTTCTAGTGTCCAAATATGCAACTACAACCAATCGACTATTGCTGTCATTTACAGGTTCTTTGTAGAGCAATGCTTAAAAATAGCCATATTTCAAGTTTACCTAGCAACATGTTTCAGTAACACACACCATAGTCATGTTCATGACCTAAGTAAGTTAAATAACCAGCAGAAACTAGATGGTAAGTGCAATTTTAGCAAGCCCTAGGATAGTGAAGCGTGTTAGAAAAGAGAGGCATAGAGATAGGTGGAGTAGGAGTCTCGGGTTTGGCTACTGAATTCAATAAAATGCTGTAAAGTGATGAATGATACACTTGTAATTTGATTTCATAGATAAAAAAGCACAACTTTGTGATTGGGTCACTTTCTGTAAAGTAGAACTTTTTACATTTCTGACATGTACCTTGCCAATTATTTTGGCAGTGCTAGTTTTGGCTTTTATGGCTATTCCTTTGTATTTAAGGATTTGGGGCCGAGCCCTAGAGGGGTATTAACATATAACATAAACTTGTCCTATATAAAAAAAGGAAACAAAAATCAGGCAGCATTACTGGCAGAATAGAGGACTATAGTGGCTTCCCCCTTTGTTTTTAACAGCAAACCCACAGCACACATACAGAATCCTGTTTTTTGTATTTTAACTTTAGCGTTAATTTATTCTTTTTTTTGAGGAAACCCTGCAAAGTATATTGATTTACAAGAAATGTGCAGTTTCATTGCCATAAACAAAATAACTGTAATTTCCCTATCGATTTCCCGTAAACTGCAATAAGGGACAAAAAAACATAATCTCTCTTTAAAATATGGCAGTCCTAATAATTGTATGTGTTTGTGTCTTATCTTGCATTTTATTCCCCTTTTCTAACTTACATATAACAATACTGATGTATTTTATTCTCAACATTGTGTTTCTTTCAGGAACTTAAATTATATGTATTTTTTTTCTTAACAAGCCACTTGAAACTGAATAAAAGCTGTTGCCTAAACAGAGAGTACTTCATTTGTTTTTGTGGGTGCCATCTGCTGTGAAATCCTTCCCTTCACGGCTCACTTTTACTACTGTAGCTTTCATAAAGGACTGATAGAATATTTCTGCATGTTCCCTATTTTCACACAAGCAATGAACTGAATGGAAAATGAATACTAAAATAAATCATAAAAAAACATCATGTAACTGTTGCAGATGCTAATGTATCCATTGCTTTATAGACCTTATACCTGCACTTGAGGCACTGCAAGATCATAGTTGGGATTCGCAAACCAGGTTTATATTTTATTCTGGAGAAACTCATCTGTCCTTACACCAATGGTATATTGCTGGGTTTACAGCTGAGGTCTGTTTGGGAGATTAAGTAACAATACCCTGCAAGAAGGTTCTTTCATTCATTTTACTGACTTCTTATTTCCAATTGAAGTGAATAGAAAGCATCTTATATAGCAGTATTTCGCAAACTGTCAGTCTGCCCCTCTTCCCAGGGAGGACCAGTGCCATGGGGGGGTTCAGCATGAAAGCCAGTTAGGGTGAGATTTGGGGAGTGTGCCTCTTTGCTCTTATAGCAGGGGTCCCCAGCCTTTTTTGGCCCGGGACCAAAGAAGAGCCAAATTTTTTTGCAAGGACCGGTGGTTGAGGTTGTGAGTGGTTGAGGAGGGGGTTGCGGGGTCAGGAAGAGGGTTTGGAGGGGTCGGGAAGGGGGTCAGCGTTCAATTGGGTGCACCGGTGTCCATTTCGGTGAGCCAGCGTCCAAATCAGCAATCCGCGTTGATTGTTCGCCGGCCACTTCAGGACTGTCCGTGGCCCAGATCTGCCCCGCAGCTCGGTGGTTGGGGACAACTGTCTTATAAGCCCAACTTGTAACCCAACTTAAAGGACCAGTAACATCAAATTTTTTTTTTAAAAAAAAAAAAATTAATTAGTATACTAACGGAAAAATAAAACCACCAAGACAAATTAAACTTTAAAATCGCAAAGCCTTTTTATTAAGAAATAACTTACCGAAACTCCGCTTCCACTCCTCTTCCGAAAAGGCGACTTTGCGACGATCCAGCGTGAGGCGCTCGATTTCTCCTCCCTGGCTATCTCCTATAAGGAAGCCAGGGAGGAGAAATCAAGCGCCGCACGATGGATCACCCAATCAGCTTTTCTGAAAAGAGCGCAAGCGAAGGTTGGGAGGTATGCTAATTGGTCACTAAGGTATGGACCCTAACAGCCAGATAGCTGCTGAACAAAAAGTTAAATAATTAAAAAACACATAGTAAAAAAATTAATAGGGATGCACCGAATCCACTAATTTGGATTTGGGCGAACCCCTGAATCCTTTGCGAAAGATTCGGTTCGGTATTCGGCTGAATCTTTAAAATTAGGGGTGGGTAGGGGGAAACAATTTTTACTTCCTTGTTTTGTGACAAAAAGTCATGAGATTTCCCTCCCCACACCTAATTTGCATATGCAAATTAGGATTCGGTTCGGCCTGGTAGAAGTATTCGGCCGAATCCGAATCCTGCTGAAAAAGGCCGAATCCTAGCCAAATCCCAAACCAAATCCTGGATTCTGTGCATCCCTATCACAAACACACAGAACAAGTTGGGAAGGCAGTCAAGTGTTTAATATGTATATGTGATATTATCCTAATTCTTAATACCTCCAGGTAATTAGAGCTCTGGTCCATCTTCTGCCATCCTGGTACTTTTACAGGGTGATATAACAGTGAACATTGCAGAAATATACAAACATAAGAATAACAATTATCATATTGGTTCTCACACATATATTACATAATTTAATTATTCTAAAGATTTTTTTTTTTTTATTGAATGTTTTCAAGTACGTACATTGTATCTCCATATATTTCTCTTAGGATTAAGGTCTAAGATCTATAAAGCTAACATAAAAAAACAAAGACAATTTAAATAAATAAGAAAAACATTGTAACAGCAATATATCTCCCAGGATGTTACTATTCATATTCCAAATGGGTGTCCTATAAATAATGCATAAACTATGGGGCAGATTTATCAAGGGTGGAATTTCAAGTTCATGGGAGTTATTTAAAACTACCACTTTTTTTAAAAAAAATCTAATTTTGCAAACTTGGGTGAATAGGATCGACCTGAAAATTCAAATCAAATTTGATTTGAGTTTTTTCTCCGAAAAAAACTTAAATGTCAGGAATCCTGCAAGCAACTCCAAATTGATCCCAGGATGTCTTCCATGGGCTAAAGCAGCAATTTGACAGGTTTAAGGTGGCGAATAGGTAATTCGAGTTCTTAAAGGGCCAGTGTATGCTAAATCTCAAAAATCTAATTAGATTTTTTTTAAATTAAACTCAAATAGAATTTTAACAATTCCCTTGTTGAATTTCACAGTTTTAAAAAAAAGCCATAAAAAACTGTAAAATTCAATTCAATTTCCAAAATTAAAATTTTCACTTTGACGAAGCTGAAAAGCATTTAATATTTGGAAGGTCAGTATTTCCAGGCTGTTGTTTGGGTGGTTGTCATAGAAGTTTAACAGCATTGCTTCAGGAGTCTGTGGAGTATTTTCTTGTGTAACCTCTTCTAAACATTCTTTTTATTGGCTTATTTAAAGATGTTTGGTTCCCCCTTCTTTCCAAAATTAAGAACATAGTAAGTATAAAGATTTATATTACATTATACTCATACATATTACATTTACACTCATGCACAAGCAAAAATTGTTAAATGAATCCATTTGTGGATTTGCTAAATGTGTAATGAATTCAAGCTTCCTTGAATGATTTGTGTAAAGCTAAATGGCTTGCATTCTTCATATTTTTCTTACATTCCCCCTATGTTAACTTATATAATTTGTATTATATATGGGGATATGGGAATATATGTAAACATGGCCTGTTACCTAGATCACATTTATTCACCTAAGTATCAGGAAAAAAAAAATATTTTGTGCCTCAAATATTTCTGGAACTGAAATACAGAGCCAAGTATAGTATTTTTATATGGCTGTAAAGTTGTTTTCTATTAAGGGGCCGTGGTCAAATGTTGGACTGCTTGGTAGGCTTGGACCCAAAAATTCTAAAATCCCTGGCCTAAGTGGTGATTGCAACACAGGATGCGCCCTGAGTAGCAGCTCACACACTCAGTAATAAAGAACAAAACTATCCATTCTAATACAGAAAACTGCTGAGCACGCAAAAGCATCTACTTTTCGAGGTATGGAGAATGAATATGGTTTCCAAAAGGAAGACCCGATTCCTGCTACCTCTTTTGTCTACAAAGCGGTCCCTTATCTAGAGGATATTGCACTACATAGTTTATGGGACCCTTTGGGAAATTCAGTACCAGTTATTGGGACAGATTTACTAAAGGGCGAAGGGACTAGAGACATTTCGCCAGAAGTCCCATCCGACATCGGGTGTAGGCGACAATTCTCTAGTGGACGGGACTGTCGATAGGGTTCATTCGCACTCTATCGCCAGACAACTCTTCAATCTTGCGATCTTGCAAACAGTCATTACTCCGCAAATTCAGTAAAGTGTGAATTTTAATGAACGTTACCAGAATTGACTTTGCCACCTCAGACCAGGCGAACTGCTGAACTGAAGCTACAGATTCCTCAATCTTCTGTCACTTACATCATATCCTGTCTGCCAGAAATGCATTAAAGTTGGATTTCATTTCCTTTTTTTAAGCGGGGTTGCTTGCAAAAGTCCTAACTATTAGAGGGGCATAGAACATTAGTTTTAGGGTGGGCTCATGTGTAGGGCATTAGAGGATCTCTTTTGTCTTTATTATGGTTCCTTGGACATTTCTTATAAAAAGTGGCCACTTCAAGCATTTGCACCAACATCTCTAATAAAGACGTCCATATGACTTTAATGTACCGGCTCTGTTCAAATTGACCAAAGCGTAAGAGAAACACTAACGTAATTTCGCTTTGAAACGTTCACACTGCCGAAGTTACGCTAGCGAAAAGTCTCCAGCGTTTGGCACCCAGGACGCAACTTCACATTTTAGTGAATTAGCGTAATGTATCGAATTTTCACCTGGCGAATTGGTGCGAAGTGTGCGAATCGGTTGCTGGCGAGAATTCGCCCTTTAGTGAATCTGCCCCATTGTCGAGGTGTCAGAGATGTCCTGCTATGCACTTGTCCCATTAATCCCAGCCAGTATCCGGCTGGATTATTCAGATTGTAATATGGGTTTCTTAAAGGGCACCAATCATGACCAAAATCATTTACTAAATAAATACACTATGTGAAAGTTCAAGAAATACGATTTTTAAAACAGTTAGAATTGTTTGTATAATGTAAATGATCAGCTCACTATACCTTCTGCAAGATCTCCCCTATCTCCCCTGCAGTTCTAGCTGAGGCAGCCATCTTGGATTTCACTGGCTCCTCCTACCTATATCTTCCCAGCCAACTGTAGCTCTGAAATCTCGCACATGCTCAGTTGAAATACCTTGTTTGCTTATCAACCCTTCTAAGCTATTTTCAAATCAGCCAAACCTGTGTGTTAGCTGCTGTACAGTAGTGCTGCCACCTGCTGGAAGTTAGCAGGTGGCAGCACTTCTAGTGGATACTTCTAGTGGAGGAGTTTACTAAAACAAGGCATTCTGGGTAGAATACTCAAAGCAGTGTTACAATCTGAGCATGCTCCTGAAATTTGCATATTAGAGTCTCTGTTAGAGTCTCAATATGGCCTCCTTCAGTGAAAGAACCCATTTGACAAAGTAAGGGATTTTTTTAAAATCTGCAGTTTTTTCAAAAAACTATATATGTAGTTTGATTAAACGTGTTTAGCTTGTACTGGTCAGATGGTTAATATGTGTTTGATTTTGGCTGTGATAGGTGCCCTTTAAGCCTTTTTTGTTTGTTTTTCATTTTAGTGTTAACAAATGTCATGTTTTTTTATTGACCAGACCCCTGCAGCTATAATCCTAAAAACAACCCAAATCTGTCCTTGGCATGTGCTTTTTATTGATTCAGCTGCACTGCAAATTTCTCCCGTTTCGCTTTTCTGAAAAATAAGCCAATTTCCCACGTAATTCATGGAATGGCAGAAAATTAGCGAAAGTAGAAAAATTACAGCGTTAAAGTCAATGGGTGTCAGAATAGTGTTAACATGCAGTGGTTTTGACATAAGCTATTTTTTGGACGTGTGTCCAAAATTTTTTGGCGCCGGTAAATTTTTTCGGGAGTTTTGTGAATTTATTTGCTGGTGGCAATACGCGGAAATTCACCATGAATTCGCATCAGGCGAATTTATTCGACCCATCACTACAAATAATCACCGGAAATAAATATTCCTCCCTCACAAAAAAATGTAAATGTTTCATATACTTAGGGGCAGATTTATCAAGGGTCTAATTTCGAATTTGAAAAACTTCAAAATTCTAATTCAAAAAGACCACCTGAAATTGATTTAGAAAAATGTAAGTGTTTTTTTTGGCCGAATAGGTCCGTTTTTGATTGAATAAGTTTGTTTTTGATCAAATTGATCAAGTCCACCAATTGACTCCAAATAGGTTCTAGGAGGCCCACCATAGGCTAAAACAGAAAAATTTGCGTTGCAAAATTCCAATAAATTCATAAAAATGTGCAGTTATAAGATTGTGCCATGTGATAAGAGGAGAAAGATGGTCCTTGCCTCACAGAGCTGACAATCAAAGTGGGTGGGTAACCCAGAGAATTAAATGGGAGACTAATAACAGTTGCTATTCTGAATGGTTGGGCCACTGGCCTATACGTGCTAAAACTGGACTAGTGTATCATTACATAACATTTATATGAAAATACAAGTCCCTTTTTCAAGGATTCACATGTTTTTGTTTGATGTACACTATGCTATTTAAAGCTAAACTTACTTGCATCATTGTTGTTAGGTGTGTTAGTCTAATGGGTGAAAGCAATAGTCAAACAAACCCATTATTTTTCTCATACTTTTCTCATTTTTCTCATGTGCTGTTTTTATGGCTAATAAGAGTGCTAGAAAAATATGTGAGTTTACATTCCCTTTAACTGTCCCATTCTTGGCTATTATTTATATATAGACTATTGAGTAAATTAAGTTTTCTAGACAAAGAAAACACCTGATTAAATGTCTACACTGTTTTCCTTTTTATTCCAGCCTTTGTTTAGCAAATATATAAGAAATATATAAGAAATAATTAATCACCACTATTCTGAAAAAAACCTTCTTTGGATTCTTCCAATCTTAGTTAGTTCTGCCCAATATCTTGCTTTTTATTATCTCTAAACTACTTGATAACTTATTATGTAACTGACTGACTTGCTGTCTATCTGATTCTTGCTTGATTGACCCCTATCATTGGCCACAATACTCCAGAGAAACTGATCTAACACAACTCACCAAAGATATTATTTCTGCAAAACCCCAATTGACTCCCTTTTTAGTGTTTTTCTAATCTCTCAGCAGCTATGAACAACATTAATCAACCTCTTCCCCTCAAGTTTCTCTATTCTCTTGGCTTTTGTGATCATGTTCTGTCCTGGTTTACCTCTCACCTTTCAAAGTATTTTTTGTCTCCTTCAGTGGAGAACCATCTTACACTTCATCTTGTTTTGCTCTGTCTAGTAGTTCCACTATAAATCTAATAGTTCCACTATAACCTCCTCACAACTGAAATATTACTAAGGGGCAGATGTATCAAAGGTCGATGTGAAATTTCGAATTTTGAGCAAATTTTTGTGTACTTCGACTAGAATTAGAAAAAAAAATTAAAAATTCAACTATGACCATTGCCATCTAAAACCTGCTGAATTGCTGTTTTAGCCTATTGGGGACATCCTAGAACCTATTTGGAGTCAATTGGTGGACTTGAAAAATTTATGTTTTTAATGTTTTTTAAAAATACTTTGATTCAAATTCGATCGAATGCGATATTACTTTGATTCGTATGATTAGAATTCAATCGAATATGGACTATTCACCCAAAGAAAAAAACTTTGACTTTTTAATTAATTTCGGTTGGTCTTTTTATATTTGAATTTCGAGGTTATGGGAGTTAAAAAAATGTTCATTACTTCGAAATACGACCCTTGATAAATCTGCCCCTAAATGTCCCTCTCTCTCTTTGTATTCCAAAAAAATTATGAAAATTCTATGCCAAAATTCTTTTTCTTTTCAAATTCTTTTAATTGAAATTTTCCAAAATTCTAATTCACTTTCCCTCAGACAGTATCATAGTTCGACTACTTTTTTATTAGCCTACCCCTCCAAAGTCTGTCACCACTCCAGTGCAATAAATACAGATGGCTCGCACATATTCCTCCCCAACTGCCATTCCACTCTGCCAATCCTGACACTAGTTTCTGCTATCATGCAAGATAAAATTCAAAGTTCTGCCCTTCTGTCTACCTTTGTATTTGCTTTTGCCAAATCCAATTGCTCCATTTGGAATTTGTTGCATGATCTGTGATCATAAATACAAATATCCATCATATAAAATCCATAAAACAAATTAATATGATAGATAGATAGATAGATAGATAGATAGATAGATAGATAGATAGATGATAGATAGATAGATAGATAGATAGATAGATAGATAGATAGATAGATAGATAGATAGATAGATAGATAGATAGATAGACATAAACACTTATAGAGGTAATGTCAAACAGCATGGTATAAAGCGTTATATTCACTACTAAGTAACAGTTGTGATATTTAAACATATTGTTTGTTTTGTGTAAGCATTAAATTACTAACCCAGAAAATGCTTTTGCAACTCAGCATTACTTTGGTCAAGATTTCTAATTCAAACAATTGTCATTAACAATTAATTACATAGCAACAGTTTTTCTACATTTCCTTTTCCAAATCCTTTTATAAAATTGTGTATTATCTCTTGATTACAATTTCACATGGAACACGTAGAATAGTACCCAGAACACTTCTAGAGACTGGTGCTTTTTTTGAATTATTTTTATGTACTCAGTACAAAATACAGTCTTATTTTTAAATTCTGAATAATCTCTCAAGATTGTTTTCTATTCAATTGCATCTTTGTATAAAGACAAATAATACAAAGTAATACTACTAAGCAACTTAACAATGAAAGCTTGTAAATTATACAATTTTAAGAGATATTAAATTCCCAGAAGTAGAAACTAAGTTGCTTGGCAACATTTTAAGGACTTTCTCATCAACTGTGTCAATCACCTATGTTTAGTAGTGTATTTTTTATGATTGTTATCTTTATGATCGTTATGAAGGGGCAGATTTATGAAAGGTCGAGGTGAATTTCAAATGAAAAAGATTTGAATTTCGAGCTATTTTTTGTGTACTTCAACTAGGGAATAGTCCAAATTTGAATATTGAAATTTATAAAGTACTGTCTCTTTAAAAATTCGACTTCGCCCATTCGCCATCTAAAACCTGCCGAATTGCTGTGTTAGCCTATGGGGGACCTCCAATGACCTATTTGTAGTCAATTGGTGGACTATGAAAAATTAAAGTTTTGTTTGGAAAAAAACTTTGAATCTAGTTTGATCAAATTCACTATTACTTCGATTTGTACGATTCGAATTTGGCCGAATACAGACCTACTCAATCAAAAAAAATCTTCGACTTCATTTCGGTTGGTCTTTTTGAAATCAAATTTCGAAGTTTTTTCAATTGAAATTCGACCCTTGATAAATATGCCCCCAAGAGTCACACTATAAGCAGTTTTGCAGGGATATTTTGTATCATTTGGATATAGGTGGCTCTGTTATATGGTTAGCTATATAATTTGTTAATACTATTAGGGGCATATTTATCAAAGGGCGAGTGATAAGAGTTTTTTTTAACTCAAATGAACTCAAATGACATTGAAACTCGAACAGTATCTTATTTGATAAAAAACTAGTACGTCTTAAACTAGTAGGAATATTACTGATCCAAAAACTCAAATTGAATTTGAATCGTATTTGACTGAACTCTAATCGAGTTTTTTCTCCGAAAAAAACTTGAATGTCAGGAAGGCTATTAACATCTTCAAATGGGTTGCTCTGCCATTGATTTGACAGGTTTTAAGTGGTGTACTATCGAGTTTGCGTTGTTCCCAGGGCAGGGGTATGACTAATCTCAAATTCGAATTCAAGTTTGGATTATTCCCAACTCAGATTTGTGAGTTTTGACCAAAAATACAACTAGAAAATTCTAGATTTGAATTTACCATTCGAACTTTAATAAATCTGCCCCTCAAAGTTCATATCCATAGACTTACTACAGTGGGAGAATAATTCTATTCAAAATTAGCCACCAGACCAGTAGATTGATTTTGACCGATTACCACAATTGTTTCAAAAGCAAAGATCGAGCTCTTAAGATGCCCTGGCGCGCGTTTCACCAGTGGCTTTTTTCAAAAGGCAAATTTGCCGTTTCATGAATTCATGAAAGAATTTATTTTTTATAACTCACATTGACTAATGTGTGAATATATGAGGTATAAATTCATTGAGGTTGAGGGTAACGTACTTTGTACAATTAGCCAAACAGTGATTATCTATAATAGTAGTACAATTGATGAGTATGAATTCCTTTTTAGCAAAATTTAAATTCTAATCTGTGTAATGTTAGAGGTCCATTTTTATACATTTCTATTTTATTGGTATGCATTTGTATTAGTGTTGGGTAAATAATTTATTAAACACATCCCATAAAATAAAATACAATTTTAACACTTTAAAGGAGAAGGAAAGGCATTTTCTACTTGGGGGTCCTAAAAGTTAGGCATCCCCAAGTGATTCACCCGTGGTTATTAGAGCAACCTCCACAGAGCCATTGTCTTCTGGCTGAACTTTAGCGAAAAAGTCAGCTGTTTTGTTCTACTTCGCATGTGTCTGCCCTGGGAAATTTGAAGAAAGAAGAAGGAAGAGGGTCACTCCGTGGTGCTCCCTAGAATAACCCAAGGCCAGTGCAGTTTTCTGCTAATAGGTAAGTGTCAGGTAAGTAGATACAATCACTTGGAGGTGCTTAACTTTTGGCATCTCAAGTAAAAACACCTTTCCTTCGTCTACTTTACTAAATATTATTCATTGTTTTAAAAAAATACAAACCTTGTTTTTTCATAAATTGGTCATTTTAATTAGCCGGAATAGACAATTAACTAAAATCTGAATTTTTTCTGATTAATTAATTTTAAAAATCCACGCTTTACCCTTATTTATCATTAAATCAACCGCAACTTTCGGATTGTTGCGCGGCACATCCAAATTTTTGGGATTTGACACCTGAAAAGTCAGTATTTTTCGTGAAATCGGCGGGGAAAGCCCGAAATGTTCGAGTTACCATACGAAATCCAGCGCAGACAATAATGTCTTCAAATTGAGTATTTTCGGATTTAGACTTTTTGCAGCCTCTGGGTATAATAAATCGCAAAAAAGTTTTTTTTTCCAAAATTCGGATTGTATAGTAAAAAAAAAAATGTACCCCCTATTATATTCTTTATACAGTTTTAATTCAGGGACTAGTCCATCAATGAGGTTTTGGGGGGGGTAGGTTTGCTTTTCTCTGAATTATAATTATAAATTTACCTTTAAGTAAACGTTTAGCATGTTATAGATCACTCTTTTCTAAGTAACTTTACAGTTGGTATATAATGCTTACGTTTTTCATGATCTTCATTTTATTAGACATACTATTTTGCCTCTATTTTGCCTCTCTTTTTTTGTAATTTTCATGTTATTTTTATTTTATATTTTTCTATTTGTATTCAGGCCCTCCATCATCCATCAACCAGCTGCTGCCTAGTTTATAGGGTAATAAAGTCCTAACAATGAGATAGCTAACAACTGCACAGCAAAAAGTTTTTTGTTTTAATAAATCAGAAAAAAATAGAAAATGAAGACCAAGTGCACATTTTCCTGGAACACAGTTGTCCATGTCATACTCACAGATCATGTTAAGGTTAATGTCCCATTTAACAATTATATTACTAAAACTACTTTGGGGCAATTATATTCATGAACAAAAAGGGAATATAAATAAAGATATACTGTATTTCTGTGTGCCATATTTGTCTGCTGTCATGGTATTTGTCAGTTTTAACTGCCAGTTTAATGCTACCATTGTCTATACATATTGTCCTTGTAATATGATCAGGGTCAGACTTGGCCGGTGGGACACCGGGAAAAAACCCAGTGGGTCCCCGGCTCTTGTGGGCCCCGCCGGCCCAGATCCGCGATTTGCAGGCTAGTCACCAGGAAACAAGAGAATTAAAGAAAAGAAAAAAATATGACAAATTATTTATAACTAAAGAAAAAGTAATACACTTTGCCAATTTCTCTATTATTCATGGAAAAGGCACATAGGCCATTTTTCTTCTGTATATGACAAAAAGAAACCAATGGACTGAAAAATCCAAGTAATAAAGTTGAGTCTGAAGGGGCATCATCACAGCCGCAAATGACCAGTCAACCACAATGGAGAAAAGCTTTTGAAGTTGATTTTCCTCCCGCACACAACTTGTATAACTTTCTACCTGTTGTGAGTTGAAAGATCAGCTTTTATACCATCATATTGAATCCATAAAAATTACTTTGGTTTGAATGCAATTTTAGTTCAAAATGGATCAATTTGAGCACAAAAGATCATCAGCTTTTTTTCCCTGTTTTATTGAGATCTCCATTAGTGCCTGAAAACATTCAATGAAGGCTTTAAGGACATGGTAAACATTAAAGAGAGACAAAAATTATGCTGTGGCCCACATTTCCTATAATAAAGAATAAAAAAATCCATAAAACAGCATGAACTCAACAACACTGACCTCTACAAATTGTATAGTGTTTTGAGTAATTCATACAGTATGCTGTCTTATCTATGGTTCATATTAGAAGGCTTCATAATAACAGGAAAGCACATATGTTAAGTGTATTACCATGGGTTAGAGACCCTGGTGTAAGTAACTGATTCCTTTTTATATATAGACCCCCAATGAACTTTTTTCAATTGTAAATGTTTAATTTCAACTAATTTCTTAGCTGAATAACAAAAGCAGCCGCAAAAGAAATAAAGGACAGAAAGAAATCGCCAGAACTTGGTCTAACCCACTTGATTTTAAATGCCCTACAAACTAATGTGGGAAAAGCCGCAAAGAGCAGAACAATTTGCACAAATAAGAATAAAAATGTGCATTTCGCAATGTAATACTCTTCCCTTAATTATTGCGTTGCGAATTTTAATTGTGCATTGCCCACTTTTAAGAAGAGCTTGAAGGTGTTGTAATCCTTTGGAACAAACATAACTAAGAAATTTTTATTACGTTCACTGCGCATTGGCGCAAACTATAAAATTGTAGGGATGCACTGAATCCGGAATTCGGACAGGATTCTGGCTTTTTCAGCAGGAAAACAAAGGATTCGGGGGTTGGCCGAATCCAAAATAGTGGAGGTGCATCCCTATAAAATTCACAAACCTTCTTCCACTGTCGGAAGTGGTCGCTAGACAGTTTCCGGGTTCGCAAAAGCTATATTAAATTTGTGCCAAGGAAAATTTGTTCGCACAAAGGCATAACCTATTTTTTCGTTACCGACTTTTATTACATTCCCCCTTTAGAATACTAATAGATAGTGTAGGACTCATGTACAATGAGGAGCATGTTAGTGTGGTAACAACACCTCATTTTTTGTAATAATTATTTTTAAAGGTAAACCATACACTGGCAATCTTTCTCTTTCTTTTAGCCGCAATAGAAGTGGCCGTAGTTACAATTATATGGGTAGCAAGAACATTGCACTTCCTCACGGGGGAAGGGGGTTTACCAATGGACCAATTGAAAGGATATCATTTTCAAAATGAACAATATTGTATGATCTATACTTTGTTGAGTCCTCTCCAGGGCCAGATTTTTTTCATCTGATACCCATTAGCCACTCTCACCATTCAGGGGTGATCCTGTTGGAGAAAAAAGACTTGTGTGGCCTTATCCCTAATCAAGCAAGAGGCATATCCATGATTTATGACTTGTCAGGGTTCTTGCAAGCCTTATTGGATATTTTAATGATCCCACTTGAGCCCACTTCCCTTCCTTATGCCCAGAATAAACATCTCCATAGCTGTATAAAGCCAAGGATTAAAAGATTAGTTATATCACATGCTGTTTATCCTCTATATGAGTATCACCACTCATTTCTTTTGCTCTACTAGGGACTTAAATGGACTGTGAAAGTCTGATGTAACAACCAAAATGTTAACTTTAATTTCATTTTTTGTATCAAGATAAGACCAGATTTCCTTCACCATATTCATAGCTGAAATTCACTTCAAGCAGTACCTCCTGGATTATCTCTATAAAAATAGACTACCGTTCTCAAAAACTAACTGGGCTCGTTCATCAGTTACATAGAGATGACCAAGAACACCAACAGCTAAAATTATCTCCCTCCCTAAAAGCTTAGCAGATAAACGGATGCTATATGAATAGTGATGGGCGAATAAATTTGCCAGACACAAATTTGCGGCAAATTTCTATGTTTCACCGCCAGCGAATAAATTTGAAAAACTGCGGCAAAAATGAATCGTCAGAATAGTCGCACGTCAAAATAATTTGGACGCCCATTGACTTTAATGCATTTCGACAAAATAGTCGTGCATATAAAAATTGTCGATCGCGTAAAATTATTTTGATGCCAATTGACTTCAATGCGTTTTGCAAATTTTTCGAATTCTGCGACAACGGCACAGAAATAATCTAATTCTTGGCTCTGCAAGAAAGTTTTCCATTTCCCCTTAAAAATTGTACATCTAGTATTTTAAGTATGCAGCACTGACAGAAAAATCACCACTCCTCCTCCTCCTCCACCCACCCATGGCTCCCTCTAGTGTTGTGATAATAACTGACACTTTATAAGCTCCTCATTTGAAAATATCTAGTGGTCTATCCACCAAATTTGTTTACTATTAGTTAGAATGACTTGATTGATACCATTAATGTGCTGTTATGTCATCAGATCAAGAAAACATGCCCACGAATGAAAAAAAAACAAGCAATGGGTTTTTTTTTTAGAAAATATAAGGTGTCCTTCTAATATGCACACGTTTTGCAGGCTCCCACACAAAGCTCTTACTCTGCCATAAAAGTATAAAGCTTCTTTATATTCCAGCCACATCATCTCCTTTGTGGTCAGTTGTAGAAGCACCAGGGCCTCCTGGGATCTGCCAGGTTTCTGTAAATGACCATTTGCAATCCCTAAAATTCTAAAAATAGCCGAGCTGAGAAGATTAGTAGGTTTTGTGGGTTAACTCGCCAGACATATTTCTATGCAGAAGTAGAGAAGAAGCCTGCTATATGTCTGGAAAAATATAAGTTTAGTTATCCAAACTTGTACCTCATGAAATTATGTCTCCAATAGAAAACCACCGAACACTTGGCAGTCTGTTCAGAAGAAGCCACACTCCAAAATAGCACTAGCAGTGGCTGTCAGACTAATATAATTTCAAGCTGTATTTGCTGAGATTATATAAAATAAAGGCTTAAGTCTGAGCTGAAGAACTACTGGCACAAATGGATGTAAAAATGACTTTTAACATGAAGCAAGGACCAGTTTTCAAACAGCGAAGACACTTCCTCTGGAGAAGAAAAGAGACAGTTGAGATAATGTGCCTTCCATTTTCCTTCCACCGTGAGACATATATTTATATATCAGAAGAGGCTCTGCTCAAGTAGAGCCGTCACTGCCTTGGTGCTCAAAAAAAGAAAGATAAAGTTAAAGTGTAGCAATGTGTGAATTCTGAGAAAGGCCCCATTTTAGGACGACAAGATGAGCCACAAAATCACACACAGAAACAAAAACTGACAATATCTCAAAAACCAATAAAATAGAAAAGGAATGTCAGTTGCAAAAGTAAAATAACTTTAAATCAAATAATTTTTATGGACTTAGCTCCACTTTAATGGAAAAAGAAAGAGTTTGTTTTTTGTTTTTTTAAAATATTTTTTATTTTTCAAAAACATTTTTAAGAAGAAATGATACAGAAAGCAAAAATGTAATGAAAGGGAAAAAATTCTTAAAGATACACTCCTTAATATACAAATGGCATTTTAAGACAGCCTAATTTAGTCAGTAAGGGGGCAAATTTAAAATTAATGGGAGTTTTTTTGAACTCTCATAACTTTGAAATTCGAATTAAAAAGACCAACCGAAATTTTTTTAAGAATTCGGGGTTTTTTCAGCGGGTGAATAGGCCGTATTCGTAGGAATTCAAATCTTTGAATAAAACTAACATCGTATTCTATCAAATTTGATTCAAAGTTTTTTTTAAATTCAATTCAAAGTTTTTTTTTAAAAAAAACTTTGAATAGAATTTGATCGAATACGATCGAATTTTTTTAAAAATTTCAGTTGGTCTTTTTAATTCGAATTTCAAAGTTATGAGAGTTCAAAAAAACTCCCATTAATTTTCAAAGTCCACCAATTGACTCCAAATAGGTTCTAGGCTAAAACAGTAATTCAGCAGGTTTTAGATGGCAAATGGTCGAAGTCGAATTTTTAAAGAGAATTTTTTTCAAATTCGAATCAAATTTGGACTATTCCCTAGTCGAAGTACACAAAAATAGCTCGAAATTCAATTCTTTTACTTTGAATTTTCACTTAGACCCTTGATAAATCTGCCCCTAAATCTCTTTCTATTTATTGTTACTTCATCAGAAAGAGTTAGTTACTGGGGGAGGGGCACCCTTCAGCAATTATTATTGGTTTACTTCAGATCCCAGGCGATTGCTCCCCAGGGGTTGGCTGTCAGCTTGGGCTGTGCACATGTGCAGTGGAGTAAAATCAGAACTTATTTGTAGAAAGTTGTCACAGTGAACTTGGAGAATAAGAAAGTGCCTACTATATCTATATCACTAGTTCACATTCTGGTTGAGGAATATGTGGTATAATTAAGTCATTTTAATGGGTTATTTGTACGGTTTGGGTGCCTTGAGGTACAGGTATGGGACCTGTCCAATTCAAAACTGTAAATTGAAACCAGCGCTCATCCAGCGCGAGGTATAGGCAAAACAAAAGGGAGCAAGAAATTTATTCTCATATAGTGTAGTAATTTTTTTATATAGATGGATTACACCCCTTGTGAAATTAAATTATTTCTAAAAAGGTGCCTCCTCCAGATTATACTATTTGCCGTGCTTAGAATTTACACACTGAGGTGAGACTCATGTGAGTATACTCACGAACGTTTAAACGTAGTTTGGGCGTTTAGAAATATAGTTAGATGTTCATCCCCTCAATTTTCTCCAGGCTCTGTGGCTTGAAAACAATGCGCTGACATAGTGTAAAAACGTCACTTTTTTAATCTCAATAATATCGATAAAATCACACTCACAATGTTGCTGTTAAAATATCGCATTTAAAATACAAGTCACCAGTCCGCCTTCTGTAGGAGTCACTCAGGCAGCCGGTATAGTTGTTACTTGCCGGCGTCTCGACCTCCTCGTGTGTCCCAGTGCGCGTATAGATGACGTCACTGCCCGACGCGTTTCGTCTATCGACTTCCTCAAGGGCTTCCTGTTATCCAGAATGCTCGGGACCTGGGGTTTTCTGGATAACGGATCTTTCTGTAATTTGGGTCTTCATGCCTTAGGTCTATTAGAAATTAATTTAAACATTAAATAAACCCAATAGGCTGGTTTTGTCTCCAATAAGGATTAATTATATCTCAGTTGGGATTGTGTACAAGCTACTGTTTTATTATTACAGATAAAAAGGAAATCATTTTTAAAAATTTGGATTATTTGGATAAAATGGGGTCTATGGGAGACAGCCATTCCGTAATTCGGAGCTTTCTGGATATTGGGTTTCCGGGTAAGGGGTCTTATACCTGTATATCACTTTGATCCTTTTTTATACTAATATGGTGTGAGTGAACGGCTCACTATATATTTTTCTTGTTTTTCCCCCATTCTCCACCTTTTGAGTTTTTTATCAACACACTTCTTGTCTCATGGATCTGTATGTAATAGTTTAGGGTGAATGATACAGTAATAGAGCAATATGGCACAATAATGCAACAATATGGGTTTCTGTAGGTTCTGAACCAGGTTTTCACAAATAACAACTTACCTTTGGCTTCATTTAAGTAGGATTCACATTCTGTATTTGATAGTGCTTAAATCTTCATACATCTTATTGACTCTCTTTAAATCGATGTGCTTTTCCCCTATAAAAATCTCGGTCGATAAAATGACATTTCTGATAGAATCGCCGAGATCGTTGGACATCAGACTTCCAACTTCACAGACGTGTCATTAAGAATATATTAATGTATTGCCTTTGATCAGGGAGTGCTTAATGAGATGCTAGGTTACCCAAAAAGACCTTAAAAAGTATTCTCCGTCACTGTTACTTTAAACCAGACATGCCCAGAAGAACAGAGACCACTGTAACAACGGGGCTCCATTTTTGAATCCATCCAGTTCATTTGTAACTTTACCCAGGTTGTGACAGCCAAGCCTACAGTAGATAAACCAAGGATCCAAATCACAACAAAGATTACATTAAACTGAAGAAAAAATGACAAGACATTTAAAAAAAAAAAAAAAAAAACACTCTTCGCAGGAAATCTGCTTTGAAGTGCATTGATGTCACGGCCACAAACTGCAGCAAGTGGTATTTCTGATTTATTCTTAATGATCAGGGTTGTTTCCCTTTTTAATTGGACTATGTAGCACTGGATGTTCTACCTTTTGATATATCCTTTGTATATTATTTTTCTTGTGCGTCTTTCAAAGCCTTAATATTTGCGTCTGGCTGGGGAGCATTATTATACCTTTGGATTACAGTCGGGAATGGAGTGGAGACGTGATAAAAGAAATCAGTACTGTACAAAGTAATAAATGTGTTACAAGCGGATTTCAGGAAAGTCATTTTCTCTTTGTGCTCCTTCACTGACAGTATACAAACTAAGTTGACTTGTCACTGCTGATTTATAATGTCACCGAGACATCATTAATAATCTTTCCCCCCCCCAGTAATTCACTATTGTCAGTCCCCTATATTACATATTAATTCTACAAATGGAAAAATCTAAGTCTTAACTGTGTATCTTAGATGAGTTTCTCATCTTCGATGCAGGCTTTAATGTTTCCCCGAGACGTATTGATATCGGCAGAGGCAGAGTAAACAACACACCTGAGTGCATCTGTCATCTGCTTACGGAATTGTAATAATTATGGGACGTTGTGACTTTTATTGACAAAAAAAAAATAACTAGAAAACTGCAGTCAGTCAACATAAATCCTATAATGGCATTTCTTGTTAAGTGTTACAAAGCTAAAAATTACATGAAAACCATTTGCTATTCATTTAGGGATGAGCTGACTTTTCAAATGTGAAAGGTAATTTTTTCCCTTATTAGAGTCAAGTGGGAAACAATATTTTCAAGGTCAAAAACTCTGGATTTAACTCAGCTGCTATTCAGCTCTGCTTTTAGCCACTGATTGCAAAGCTGTGTTTTCCCTACCTGAATAGATTACCTCCCAGGGCCTTTACAAGTGCTCCTGGTTTAGACGCCTATTTAGGGCTCATTTACTAACGCTAAGTGCAGTGGAAAGTCCTCAATTGCAACCATCCAAATGCTATTCACAGTGGTACTTGCATCTATACCTGCTGTTTGCATCTGTTTTGTTAAAAAAGTGCAAAGTGCAAGGACCTGGATGTCAGTGTGCCTTGCAACTGAAGTGGTCCTCCATCCAAACAAATATGTTTTTGCACAATATACACTGATTTCCTAATGGTCCATAATTGCTACTGAAATAAAGTGTTTGTTTATGTCTTTCTGTTTGTAGACTCAAACTGGGGCAGCAGAGGCCCATTGGTGCTGAAACACAATGTCCCAGGCCCCACTCCCGACATATGCACTTCCCCACCCCCAAGCCCCAGCACGCATGCACCACAACATGGATATTTTGCCTCCTTAGTCCAAATTCTTCATAGGGCTGTGCAGGCAGGGTTATGACACCGGCTTGGCGGGTCATCAGTTTTCTCCCGGTGTCCCATCAGCCCAGTCCGACTGGTTTTGACATGACAACGGGTTGAGACTTGCTATCCTCCTTTATGCCTCCCCTTCCAAATAACATGACACATGACATCACAGAGAAGGCATTAGAAGTCCTCCAAGATGAGTGACCCTGAGCTTGGGCCTGGTTCCTGCCTCCTTTTCAAGACTGTTTCCTAGGCTGTCCACCAACAACCAGGCCTCAAAACCTCCCCAGGTACCATCTAGACTTGTCATCTTCGCATTCAACTCAATCCCCCACCCAACTTGGGCTTAGAGTCAAGGCACCCTCTACCAACCGTGACATTAACTACGTCCAAACACATACAGTAGGTAGGAGAAGGACAACTACCTATAATTATCACAACCCAGCGGAAGGGTAACCGGGCCAGTGCTCCTAACATTCTCATACTCTGATGCCCAGAAGGCAGGTCTCCTCTGAGATGTTTAATATGTTTAAACCAGCTGGCTTGCAACATTGTTTTCTTGAATCAGAGACTGGAATGCAGAGAATGTAAACAGGCAGAAAGATACTGCTTTCACTAGTTGCTTTTACACACGCAAGCAAACGTCTGGTGCTACAAGTAATTCCACCCTAGAAAGTCTTGTTGGCACAAGCAAAACATCAACACAACTTGCATGTGATTTACAGTACCATGTGAACACAAAGTATTGACCATATTGATGAACAGCTTACAAGCTGCAAATTTTAAATGACACAAAAATATGTAAGGTATATCATAGCTGCTACCTACCTTGGCACTGACTTTCTTATTGACAGAACTCTCTCATCTGCGCAACAGATAAATCCGTAATCCACTTTGGTAGAAAAGCAACAATGATATTTTATCTGTCAACTGTCAACTATGATTCTATGCTCAAACCCTAGCATTATATTATCATGGATCAATTGCTAGTTAAGCCTAGGAAATTCCAAAGCTGCATGTGTCTGAATGATATTTTGTTTGGCTGAATAGGACTAACTAAACACCAGTGAGTGTAAATTCCCCTTGGTCTCATGTGCTTGTTCTGTCTTATCATTACTCCAATGTTGTTTAAGCTTCCGAACAGTTTTTATGATTAGTATCTGTTCATTTGCTGGAAAACATGTCTCTGAGTAATCTATTACTATTTGCAGTTTTCTATTCGTAACATCACATTTTTCAAACTCCACATTTAAAAGAATACTTTTTAGCTTTCCTTCTTATACAGCATTACTTCATTAGTAAAATTAGACTTCCTTTGCCCCATAGAATCAAATTAGAGAGAGACCTGCATCTCTGTTAAAAAATAGGTTTCAATATATTACAAAATACAAATATTATTTCCAAACATTGTACCTGATAGGCCTTAATCCACCAACTGGGCCTTTACATTTTTTTCAATATCTTGGGTCTAAAGAACCAGCCACTTGGGTTCCCCTTAATAGAGGAAGGTAAATGTGTTTCTAGAGGGGGTAGAGTCCTGAGCTGAACCAATTTTTGAAACCCAAACCTGACCCGATCTGCTACCTACAACCCGAGACCTGAACCTACATTTTTACCCACTTGGACCTGCTACCCAACCCACAACTGCCTTATCCACAACTTGCTGACCGCCATTTAACAGGAAGTGCTGTTGCTGCAATCTGGAAGTGACATCAGGGAAGAGAACAAGTCAGAAAATGTTTAAAGGAGTAAAATATAGATAATATATATTAAATAATACAACATAAATATAGATTAGACCCACCTGCCAGCAAACCGATATCAGAAACTCCTACTCCACTTTATTTGTGGATAACCCATGGGTACCTGACACTCTGCAGGACTCTAGAGTAAGAGATTACCAATAGAAAATTAGGTCAACAGAATCTTGGCTCATACTGGATATTTTAAATAAAATAGGTTGCACACTGGCTAATTGGCTAATTGATTGGCGCTCCTAACAATTGAAGGGCGGGTGGTGGGAGCAGCTTCAGGTAAACCCATACCTGTTAACAAGCAACTACCACCCTCAGTGAAACAGGTTGTATGAGTAGCATTTACTATATATCTTGTTAAAGTCCATGTAGGCAATTTGTTGTGTTTAGTCTACTCTGTGAGGTCTGTACCAATGGAACTGTAGTGCATGGCTATGTACACCTGGGGAGCCTTCTGAAGACTACACGTCACTCATGAATGACAGCAAAGAAGCCCTGGCTAGGACTGTTCTATACATTAGTCTACAGAGGAATAATACTATTGATTCATTCCTGGTGTCATATTTAGGAGAACAGAGGTTGGAAATGCTAAATAATTAGCAAAAACAGCAAAAATTGTTGTAGTACTGCAATGTAAAAATATTTAAATTGACCTACAGTAAATGGTTTGTTCCAACCTTAAATCACGAACAAACCCATGAGACCAATGTGTGACTTGAAGAAATCATAGTCATACAGATGAAATACAGTGCTTTGCCCTCAAGGAGCGCTTTACAAATAAAAATATGCATACATACATAAAGATGTAAAACATGTATATATAAAAATAAACCATATATGTGTTTGGCAGATGCATCATTAAAAATACAGTACATCACTTAAACCATTAGGAAAGGATGGATCCATCTACCAAAGACTGCAGGGCTCCTAATTACTGGTGTAAATACAGAGGAAGCAGATCCTGGGACAAGAGGGGGCCTGGTCTGCTTCCTCTGTAGGGGCCTGAGTAGGGGGGGGGCTGTGGATAACTCATCATTTTTATTCTGTAACCTCATTGTTCAATTATTGCAAGATGCCAATTTTTTATAAATTGGTGAAAAAGGAACATCTTTAAATCAGAGGAAAAGAACTTTAGTTTAAATGTAAATTTTTAAAATGTAATTCTAATGACCAAAAAAATAAAGCATTTACCCGGAAAAGAATGCAGGTTCCCCAAGCAAATTAATCCAACATCTTTTCTCCACATTTTGTTTGTTTTTTTCAGATACAGTAGAACAATGGCCATTTTAGTGACCATTTTGCTTAACACTAATGCCCAGGACCGCAAGAATGGCAACTGTTATTGCTGATTAATTTTAAATTTCTATGGCATACAGTATATACCAGGGTGCAACACGCGTGCTCAATGTGGCTCTCTTCTGCTGCCTACAGTATGTTTTTAGCAAAAGTTAATCTGCAACAACAGAGCAGAAGTCTTACTGACTACTGGGATTCACCTATAACTTGTGATGAGCTTGAGCCATACAGAGGGGCTGTGAGTAGCCAATCACACTTGAGTAAAAAACCTGAGACTCATTGGACAAAGGTGTCATTGTACTGTTAAAGAATATTACACTGCATTAAACAGTTATGTTGTTTATAGCCTATAGCCCTTGATTCTGGAGTGTAATACCTGTCTTCGTTAATCTGAAGGCTAGTTCTCTGTTTTGTCACTCACAAATAGGCCATAATTGCCCCCTCACCTTTGTATATTAGAATGTTTCCGGAGTGGGCCCTGGCCTTGGTGGGCTCCTTTCTTTAATTAACTTGCTATGGTTTAGTATAATAATTAGTGATGGGCGTATTTATGGCGAATTCATTTCCGTTTTTTAGGACACCAGCGTCAAAAATGAGATGCTGGTGCAGTTTCGTGTTTTTTTTGCCATTTAGCGAATTTCGCTGGAAATTCGCTCATTTTTCAGCGAAGTGAAACGCCCTAAATTCGCCCATCACTAAAAATAATTTATAATCCATGTGGTCCCAGTGAACACTGTTTGCAGGCATCTGTTCCATCCATAGTTGCTGCCTGTACTGCCTACCATGTAACCCTATTATGTGCCTGCATATAACATAAGTCCTACGTTACATGGAGGCAGCCAGCAGCAGGGGTGATCCTGGCCCCCTGAGGCAGCAGCAGTTGCTGCTGCCAAACCCCCCCCCCCCGCCCCAGGAAATTCGCTCTTAAAGTACCAGGAGCAGCTGCCCCTGGTACCTAGTGGGGGCGCTGCTGCCTGAGGCAACAGCCTCAACTCGCCTCATTGGCGAAGCACCCCTGGCCAGCCGGCAGGAACATCGCAGCCAACATCCCAGGGCTGCACCTCGTGAGTCATGTGCATTCTATTAGGTGCAGTGGGCCTTTGACTGACTCTGAAGCTACTGTGGTGGCCGTGGAGCCGTGGCCCTTGGAGAGCATTTTGGACTGGTGCCTGGTGGTACCGTGGTACTGAAAGTGGCCTTTTATCTACTTCAAATAACTTCTGCAGCAGCTGCAGCATTGACCAACAGCGTTGGACTGGGCTGGCCAGCCTAGACCCGCTCCACAGAGCCGGCACTCCTGACCTCCCCCACCCAATCGCATTAAGGAGACGCAAAGAGAAGTGCTTGACAACATGGGAGAGACTCTTAAAGGGGTTGTTCACCTTTAAGGTAACTTTTATTATGTTATAGAACAACCAATTCTAAGCAACTTTTCAACTGGTTTTCATCATTTATTTTTTATAGTTTTATGGTTATTTGCTTTT
Source organism: Xenopus petersii (assembly GCA_038501925.1). Classification (NCBI taxonomy): domain Eukaryota; kingdom Metazoa; phylum Chordata; class Amphibia; order Anura; family Pipidae; genus Xenopus; species Xenopus petersii. Next base: position 172,977,118 of record CM076673.1, read on the forward strand.
TTCTTCTGATTCTTTGCAGCTTTCAAATGGGCGTCACTGAACCCTTCTAAAAAACAATTGCTCTGTAAGGCTACAAATGTATTGTTATTGTTACTTTTTATTACTGATCCTTCTATTGAGACTCTCTCCTATTCATATTTGGTTGCTACGGTAATGTGGATCCTAGTTACCAGATTAACCAGATTGGTTAAGATGCAAAGTGAAGAGCTGCTGAATAAAAAGCTAAATAGCTCAAAAACCACAAATAATAAAAAATTAAAACAAATTGCAAATTGTCACTCTCTACATCATACTAAAAGTTATTTCAAAGGTGAACAATAGTGATGGGCAAATTTATTCACAAGTCATGGATTTGTGGCAAATTTCCGTATTTCGCCATCTGTGAATTGTTTCCCGAAACTGCTGCAAAAAATTCGCCGGCGAAAAAAATTGCTGCAACAGAAATTGTAAAAATTGTTGCGCGTCAAAATAATTTTGATACCCATTGACTTCAATGCATTCGGACAAAAACGTCGCTCGGGTAAAAATTGTCACTTGTCAAAATTATTTTTACGCCCTTTGACTTTAACGCATTTGGACAAAAATGCACAAATTAATTCTAACTGGATTCTTAAAGCCTATTTGTCGAGCAATGAATTGATAGAAGACGAACAGGTGTAATAGTTTAACACTTCTTGTAGCAGTTAGGCAGGTTAAAATAGAGTTCAAAGGTTGAACTTGATGGACGTGTGTCTTTTTTCAACCTAACTTACTATCCTACTATGTTACTGTCCATGTAAAATTTTGGAACATTATTTATATGGAACTGTATACAGTATATACAGTATTTACATGTCAGCCAATTCATTTTATTGCAAAAATTCAATAAAAAAAGAAAGCAAAAGGAGCAATAGGTCTCTGTACCTGAGAACATCTCCAATATGTTACTTCTGTCAAAGCCATTTAGTTCCAGAGTTTATGACTTTATAGCACCAATACCTGAGGTCTATAGACAACCCCAAACGTCACAGCTGAAGAGGCAGTGTCCTACAGAACCTAATTCATGAGAAATTTCATTTGTTGGCGCCTCCAAAACAGGTGAACAAATGAGAACAGCAACTGTTGCCCCACTAAGCTACTGACCTTGGCAAGAATTTTCCAACCTAGTTCGGTTTATTTTACCCCCTTCTAGTTTACAGGTGAAGATTTCGATTTGAGTTTATGATAAACGTAAATAATAAAGAATAATGAATTTATAATAATGAATAATGAATACAAACAAAGAGCGTTTTACTCTTTGCAAGTTTACATTTTTCACCACTCTCTCATACCCCATATGTAATAAAAGGCAGGCAAATTTGATTAAGTAGAAAACCCCATAGCAACCAATAACATGTTTGCTTTTAAACAGATGACCAGTACATGCTACCTGAGGATTGGTTATTATAGGTACCTAGACTCCTTGTATTATATAGGTGAGATCACCTTGAGGGCTCATGGGTGTGACTATAGAAGAGCCAGACCTTAAAGTGGACCTGTCACCCAGACACAAAAATCTGTATAATAAAAGTCCTTTTCAAATTAAACATGAAATCCAATTTCTATTTTTATTAAAGCATTCATAACTGTTGTAAGCTCATTTAAAAATCTCAGCTCTCAATCAAATATTGTCTGCCCCTTCTCTATGACTTAGGCATGGAGGCGGGACAGACAATTACTTTCACTTTCCATTCAGCACTTCCTAGATGTCATTTCTCTCCCCACATTCCCCTGTTCTCTTCACCATTTAATTGTGTAACCAGGACATGGGGATGGACATCAGGTCCCCCATTCTGGTGCACAAACAAGATTCTGAGATGATGCAAGACTTGTCTTAATAACAGTGTCCACAAAATGGCTCCTCCCTGCTTGCTATAATTATGAAATCCCAGACTAAAGGAAACAATATTAAAATAATTTATATTTTGTAATTAAGTTCATTTTGCTTGACTAATGTGGTAAAAAAGGATTTTGAATAATTTTTTTGGGTGACGGGTCCCCTTTAAGGCCACAAGGGAACCAGGAATGTAGACTAAAGGTCAACATGTGGAAGTTTAGGGGTGCCTTGAATTTAATCTGCTGTGTTGTGCAGCATTTCATATGCACCCAGAATTTTCTGGTGCGGCTAGTTATAGTATCATTAGAGTAATCACAATTCAGTTGTTAGTAAATGGGCCCCATAGTTAGTCAGTGAGTTTACAGGGCCACATGGGACATAACTGTTCAGTGAGTTTGCAATCCAGTTTTTATTTTTACACTGAACAATTCTTTTCATGATTACATTTTAAATATATTAAAACAATTTAAACGTATTGTATTTCTGTGTACCCACACAAACAGTATGTAGGCCACAAACCAGAATTTAAAGGGGTAGTTCACCTTTTAGTAAACTTTTGGTATATTATAGAATGGCTAACTATAAGTAACTTTTCAATTGGTTTTCATTATATATATTTTTTAGACTTTTTCCATTATTTAGCATTTTCTCCTGACCCTTTCAAATCTAAAAACAAATGCTATATTGTAGTTTTATTGCTACTTTTTATTACTCAATTTTTCTATTCAGATCTCTCCTATCCATATTCAAGTCTCTTATTCAAATCAGTGCATGGTTGCTAGGGTAATTTGGAACCTAGCAACCAGTTAAATTACAAACTGGGGACCTGCTGACTAAAAAGCTAAATAACTCAAAATCCCTAAATTAAAAAAAATGAAAACCAATTGCAATTGTCTTAGAATATCCGTCTCTACATCATGCTAAAACTTGTCCCAAAGGTGAACATTTAAACTTCTCTCTATATACTCCCTTTATTAAAGAAGAAATATATATATATGTATATAAAGATATATATAGATATAGAACTGGACGTCTGATAGGGTTAACAAAGTGAGTACTTTTAACAAAAACTTTGTACAGCAGAACCATATTTACAAGAGAGTGCATATTTCATTATGTCCACTAGAGGTCGCTAACCACCAGCTTTATGAAAACTGCTTATTCCATCCGATGCTTCTCCCTCCAATAAACATTTTCCTTAATTAACAGCATTATGCAAAGCTTCTCAGTATAGTAGAGGGTCCGATGCCCCTGTATGCCTTCAGTAACGGAGAGAAGCTACAGTGCTAATATTTGTGCTCCTTTGTGCAAAATATAGTTGTAGGTGAGAGTGTGTAAATTACTTATAACAGATAAATGTCATGTTGTGCTTTATAATTGACGAGGAAATGGGGGTTCAACTGTCCTTCAGGCCTTTACAGTCTCTAGAGATGTTGGTGCAAAGTGATGTAAGTGGAACGCAGCAAAGATATACTGTAGAGCAGTGATCCCCAACCAGTAGCTCGTGTGCAACATTTTGCTCTCCAACCCCTTGGATGTTGCTCTCAGTGGCCTCAAAGCAGATGATTATTTTCAAATTCCAGGCTTGAAGGCAAGTTTTGGTTTTATAAAAAACAGGTTTACTGCCAAACAGAACCTCAATACAGGTTTACAATCCACATAGGGACTACCAAATGACCAGTCATAGCACTTATTTAGCACCCCAAGAACAATTTTTCTCCCCAACTCTTTTTACTTCTAAATATTGCTCACGGGTTCAAA